>OY754327.1:175324385-176574385 GCA_963573305.1 Pyrrhosoma nymphula
TGTCAATCACCGCCACTAGCCAACCGAGAAAATAATATAAGTCTTTCAGCATCCCAGTCCAAAGCTCCGTCATCACCACGGCACCCGGAATATACCTCCGGCCCCATTGGTGGTTTATCCAATATTTATAGCCTTCTCTCTTTTATGAATATGTAAAATAATATAAATTACAATAAAACTCTTGTTTTAATTATTGTGGATTTTGGTGAGTCAATGTTCCTCTTTACGTTTGCCCAATTGTACGTTCATTCAATCACTGGTGAGAAAAAAGTCTTTTGCGAAGAAAGCAATTTTCTCAATTCGTAACTAGCAACGTCCTCTTCAACTTTCGATCTTGTTGTAGGTAATTATCTATCTCATTCGTTATGGAGGTTGTGTGACGTGGTAGTTACATAATACTGTAAATAAATGCCGTTTGATGCAACCTCCATACCATAGTAAACGTCTTCACCTTTGTCACGCAATATGTAGAGGTATCATATACGCACGATCTTTCAAAGCGAAGGTTGTAAGAATTGACCTTTGCTTACTTGCATGAAACTAGCAAGTATTGATCTATGGTGAACATTTTAGTGCATTGTAATTTCTCATATGGTAACGAACGTCAATTTATTTTTAGTATTTTTCAACGCAAGAAATATGGTATTTAACGAGTTAAAGTATTTAACTCATCTCAATGCCTGGAGGGATGGGATTTTTAACGCAATTTAGTTTTTTTAGCCTATTTTATACTTTGCTAAGCATATTCTTGAGGAGCAATAAAAAAATCAATATGTATATATCGTCTAAAAAGGTTCATAAGCAATTCAATGACCGAGAATTTGAACTCTTACTTGAATCAATTTCCTGGGATGGGTAAATCTATAGCCGGATATTTTAATCACAATACGAATATTAATCCTGATTTTTGGAAAATTTCATTTTGTCAGCAGTATACAGTGTTTCAATTTACAAGGCTGATTTATTTGGGTTGCTTTATTATGTAAGGCTGGTTATTATTCGTTACAAATGGCTTCAACTCAAAATATGTTGCGTAAAAATACCAAGTACGGCTACTGTGCATTTTCATTCCTTTTTCGGTGTTTGACTAATTCTTGGTTATATTAGGAGGTAAGGCTTGGTTATATTAGGAGGTATATAGCTTCTCCTTGTTTGTGAGTTTGGAATAAAGTTGGTTGGAAATGTCCATCATCAGCAATGATAAGGAAAAATAAAACATAATTTTTCTTATGAGAATGTTTGAACACGTTAATTTCATTTTCTTGATAACGCATCTCCTGATTTTTACGAGTGATCACGTTTCTATCCATGTGCTTACATGAGTATGCTTATTTTTAATTTGGACTATATTGCTAGAACTAGCGCGGAATAAATTACATGAAACACGACCGTTGACTTTTTCATGGAATGAGTATACTGAAACGATTTCATCGTTAATACGCCATCTGCAAATGATGTTGTGACAAAGGTGACATAGCCACTTAACGAATTTTTTTATTATTATTTTTTTATATTTTTTTAAATAAGAAAAAGTTTATTTTACAAAACATTACAAATTACACTCTTTAAATCGTAAAATATATGATCTTATCCTTTTTTATAAAGAAAGACACAAAAGAAATTAATCAAAATTACATCTACATATACAAAATAGTATTTGTTCCATTATATTTTTTATAATAATGGCACATGAAATTTAAGCAAGGTACATCAGTATTTACAAAATAGATTTGGATAGCAATATTTTTATTGGTAATAGTCTTTCATCAATAATGAAGAATCGTTGGAGAAAAAAATAATAGTGCAGTTGAGATCCTGCTAAGCCAAATCGGCTTGTAAATAGGTGCCTTTAGTTAAAAATGTTTTTTTTGCTGTGTAGCGTTTTGGACAATTAAGAGCTTAGCAATGTTAACCTATCAGCCACCCTTTTAGTGATTTTTTAAGAACAGATATGCATTTAATATCATGCATTGATATAGGTAATTCGTTTAACAACCCAGGGACTACATGTACCAAAGATCTCTTGCCATGGAGATTAAAATACTTAGGTACAGACAAACTATTTATTCGACGCAGTTGCATGTCAGTATTAATCACACGTTGCTTTATTCATTTTCTGTCAAAGAAATTTTAACACATATTTATACAATTCTTTTAATGATAACAAACATTGATTCTTATATACATCTCTCACATTGTTTTCCATGACCATCAAATGCGCAACCATTTTATTTTGTAAAGTAATAACTTTATTCAGCAAGGTGGAGTTTGTGCTACCCCAAGTCGTCAAACCATAACGTATTACGGCCTCAGCTACGCCTTGATACATTAATCTTTTCAACTCAAGAGGCAAAGAGTACTTTAGGTTCGACATTTGAAACAAAATACACCTTAGTTTGTCACATATATAGATGATATGAGTACTTAAACTAAATATTTCATCTAAAACTATTCCCAAGTATTTTAGGTGTTTAACTTGGGTTGTTTTTACACACGAAAAGTACCTTTTGCACGCATTTCTCGGTTGGAGTATAAACAAAGGTGTGTGTGTGTAGTGTGAGGTCTAAGGTTTGCCTTTTTTCCTTTACATTTTAAAACTGCAAGAGGTATGTCTTATTATTGTTAATAATTATTTTATTAACCTGACACCATAATTGCAAGGAATACAAATCGTTTTTTTAAATTTCCGCTGGGCCACCTCAAAATATCTGCTTGTGGATAGTAATGCGATGTCGTCTGCATACATAAAAAATCTTGTAGTTTCTAATATGTTGAACAATGTCATTTATAAATATGAGGAACAGAATTGGTTTAAATATTGAACCCTCGGGAACTCCAGATTGGATAGTTTTCATTCCACTGGAGTGATCGAGAATTTTTACAGTTAGTTTTCTATTAGTAAGGTAGGATTTTATCCAGTTCATTGGTGGTCCACGTATACCATCCCGTTCCAACTTGTTCAACAGTATGTGAATATCGATATTATCGAAGGCTTTTCGGAAGTCGATAAAGACTGCGATTACGGAGTAGTTTTTGTTTAGTTTAGAGCGAACGTTCTCGCTAAATTCTTCAAGTAACATTATGGTACTTTTGTGGTGTTGATATCCGTATTGGTTTGGTGTATTTATGTTGTATTTTTTCAGAAAGTTAAGAAATTCTTAAAATGTATGATAACAATGAACTTTAACATAATAATTTCTTTTATCTCTATTAATTTGTTTCGTCTGCGTATCACATGTTTGTTTATTATTATATCGTTTTCAAATAAATTATTGCATTTATCTTAAAATTTGCGATACCCGAGGATAGTTTCGAAAGAAAATATCAAAGAAGTGACAGGGGTATTTAGTACTTGGATAGTATCGCCCAGTAATTCACAATCTTAAGTAAAATGAAAATGTATTTTTAATTATAGAAACAAAGGAAAGCATTGGCTTTATTGAAGTTTCTCTGATATCATTAAAAACTAATAAAAGTTTTTAGAAGGGAGCCTTGATGCCAGCCCGTGGTGAGGAATACTATTACTTTCTCCGTATTTTGAAGTCCTGTACGAAGAATATTTTATTCAAAAAGGTTTGATAACGTCATGGTCTCAGTGGATAATCAATTATTTATTTTTTACCGATGAATCAGCCAAGCCACCAGCGTCGAGGAAGTAATTTTCTGGCCCAACTTTTCTGAAGTGCGCTTCATTGAATTTTAGGAAGGATTTATCGTCTCCAAGGAAATCAAGGAATTATTTCTTAAGATGTTTTCGCGCAGTGAAAACTGTGGCGTAAATAAATAATTACTCAGTGAAATATTGAAAAGTTCACGATGAAATGCCACCAAGGGCTAGTCTTCGTCATCACACACATTAGTATTTAATTGTGAATGAAGAGATTTTGACGTAATTTCAATAAGCGATGGCTGTTTAAAAATAGGCTACTCGAAAAATAACCATCCCACGCATGAAGTGTTCTGACTTTGTGGAATAAATGTTATGTGAGTGTATGTATGCCTCATTTAAATATATTACTTTTGACTCAATTTATTTTATTCATTTCTTTGAAAATGACTCTTCAAATTTGAAACATCAGACGGCATGGTGAAAATAATCGTTTGGAGTTACCAAGTTTTTAATTTTGAAAATGATAAAATTCCACGGTTAGGAGTCTAAAATCTCTTTATATGTCCAGTTATATGCTTTAACATTTGCCGATAGTCTTTTCCTCGATGCTCTGGAGGACCTTAGCTTCCAATGTTTCACTCCTTTTCTTCCACTGTTTTCTTCGGGCATTTGTGGCATTTGGCGCGTAGCAGTGCACGTCCAGCCCATTCCCTCACGCCACCCACCTTCATTCCGGGCGAAATGAAAACTCCTGGGGCCAGCGAAGAAAATTCTCTCTGGAGTAATAAGAGCGAAGGGGACATGAAATTGAATTGCGGGGGCGCGTCTCAGTCCGAATACGCCGGAGAATGCAACTGCGAGAATAACGGGTGGAAGGGCTTGCGGTCATTCTCTTTAAATGTTTCATCTTTTTTCTCAAGATGTGGTGGTTCCAACGAAAACCCTAGAATGTGCTTCTTGGAAAATAACCCCACTCTCTTTGCCATCCTCGTAATGAAAATATTTTATCCTTCATCGTTTCAGAATCGTGGAATTTTCGTCGTTTTTTAAAAGTTATTACTTACCGGGGTGTAGAAACGGATATTGATTCAAAACAGATTGATCCCTGAAGTCCCCTTGGAATCCATAAACAACTCTTGATGGCTTCGTCGTTGCCGGGAGACAAGTTTACCTTAGATTTTTTTTAAAGAATTCTGGACTGTGCGTTATGAGAGAGCGTTTTTAGATCCCTCTTCTTCCAGTCACCAGTTTGTGGAAAGAAATGAAACGATAAGGTTTCCTCATCCTCCAACTCGGCATTCTTCGCCGGAGGGAAGCTTATTGGAAGACCGAAATCCTAGTTTAATTGGTCTCTTTGGAAGAGGAGGATATATACTATGAATGCTGGGAGATATTTGATGAAGTTTGAATTGACGGAAGCCCTGTTATTAAAAGGTTTTTGATCCAATCACTATTTGATGTAACGTCTTACGGGAAGTTTCCTGGTACATTACCGACGTCTAAGCCAACGCTCGATTTTTTACCCTTAATTGTAACTTACAGAACTCTTGTTACTTTTATATGTCCTACTCCTTTTAGCTTAACTTACATCTTAAATTCTTTGTTAGTGTATAAAACTAATTCTGAGTCCCTCAAATAATTTTTTATATACTCAAGTTCGAAACCCGTAAAGTGTACCGATCAAAAAATTAATGATATCTCGATTTAATGATGATTAAATTACAATAAAATGTTATCTATAAAGATTTTTTAAGCGAGGCATTACCTTCGGAACTCTCTGAAGTTTTATCTTGAGAATGTCGAGTTTATTTATTTTCGGTGAGAATAAATTATTGTTATCCGTTTTCAGATATAGCATTGGGGTGGTATGTGAAGCCATTTAATCGCAATATTTGAGCGTTTTCTGCTGAGGCATCTAGAAAACCATCATAAACTATCGGGGAATGGCGATTTTTAAAGGAATTTTACACAACATTAGAAGCTCTGTAATTTATTATGAGAACTCGTTTACAACAAATATAAAGGTTCTCTCCTGTCTTGCAGTGTCTAATTAGGTTCTTTATTGTAACGGGTTTGCAGCTTAAAGCCTTTGTTAAAATTGAAAACACGTGGAAAGGTGAGCCCATATACGGGTGGCATGCAATTATGATTTGTTTGAACTTGTAGCAATTGTGTAGCGTCGGGGGTAGGTCAGAAAAAGCTAACATGCGTTTGAATTATGGTGCAGTGGATGAAGATCTCCCAAGCGACAAGACATAAATGGCTTTATTATTCGTTTGGCCCTAAGCTGGTCCTTTTTTCGACGCTTTTTTACAAAGAAATTTTATTTTCAAAGGCAAAGCTATGAATTGAATAAAAATTTAATGGCGTTTTCCGATTTTTTAAATTGTCTCTCAGTAAAGTTTTTCTTGACAGTAAAGATGAACATGTTATCTTTGGCAATGAGGTATCAATAACTTAAGTATTTACGGTCATATTGTGGCTTATATTTAGTAAAAGAAAAAAAATGAACCAGCAACTTCTCATTAATCAGGTTTGGGATATAATTATTGTCAAAGGAACTCGGTTACGGCTTTCCTTAGTGGAGGAGTTCGTTCGCTTTTTGTGGTTGGTAATTAATGAAGATACTGATCACACATCAACGTGCATAGTATTAGTTATAAAACGATATATTCGACAGTACATGACGGATAAGTGTGCTTCTACTCGTGGCATCCATCGCATTTACGAGAAAATTCATAGGCAAGAGAAATGAGCATGCGTTGTTTACATTTTCTTTGAAAACAAATTCCATAATTACTGTTTTGGTATTGGAATAATTCCCTTTTTTTTTAATTAAATAGCAGTGGTGGAACATTTAAAAGCAATTCTCATCCGCCCGATGGATACTGAAAATATATTCTGAGCCTCATTTTCCTCAACCTATCTTCATTTTCCGTCATAATTAGTATGAGATGAATACTTTTGAGCTCCCACCCGTATATTGCTACTCTGTTGCTCATCTCACATGTCGTTTTCCGCGTGACACATCGCTATTAAAAGTTATAATTGCAGTTACTGAAACCTAAGTACAGGGTTTTGTTTTCAACTCTGTGTTGAAAATAAACATACCGCCAAGTATCCTTCTGTCCATACAGAAAACTGATTATTTTTTAATGCTTCGTCGTCTGTGCTGTGGTATGAATTAAATTTCTCTAGAGTCAGCATATGGTAGGCGTGTGAAAATTTCCAACTGCCGGAACGGTCCCTGAATTTCATTAACCCTCCTTGCCACGAGCATATTTTGTTTGGGCCGACTGCTTTTTGTTCTCTTCACTTCTACGGCCCATTCCACTTGTTTACACCTCTAGCCTCCACCGCTACACCCCCCGCCCACCCAAACCCTCGGCTCTAACGTGGATGATGGAGGGTGGAGGAGACGTGACGGCAGCCACCCCCTCGGCACCACTAACAACCCCCTACAACCCCTCACTCCCACCCACCCCGTCACCACCAGCACCGAGAGGGGGTGGCGAGTGAGACCTTCGCGGGAGGCGGTGGCGCCGAGGGCTGATGCCATCGCGACGCCCCGGAATAGTGGCGCATGTCGCACAGGCAACTCTTCTGACGCCTTTTCCTCCTCCAGCCCCCACACCCACCCCCTCTCCAGTCCCTGTCCACCCCCGCGGCAGCGTGTCTCGCATGCATTTGCACGCGGAGAGGAGAGGGATGTTTGTTTTCTCGCGGAAGGGGGCGTGGAATCACGACCTCTTTCTCCCCCTCTCTGCTCTGCGGTCTGGAGAGGAAGGAAATAAAAAAACTGGGGAATGGTGTCGGTGTTAGCGTGTGTGGGGTGGTACACGTGTTTGTGTGTATGTGAGAGTTTGATGGAAGGGTTAATGGGGGGGGGGGTGAGACGCGGAGGGGTTGTGGGTGGGAAGTAATGAAAATAAAAAGGAGAGGGGGTGTTTGTTGGTTTTTGTCGGTTGGTCGAGAAGTGTGTATGTGAGTTCATGGGGGACGTTATGGTGGCGGTGTGTAGTCGGGGTATAGAGGGGGATCGCTTTGAGTGTCGTCGCATCGTGAATGTCCTCGACGACGCGCTGCATTCAACCTCGCTGACAAACAGACCCCGCGCGCTCACCTCCCGTGCCCCCTCTCTGTCCGTACCTCACTCAACTCTCTTTTCCTCCGTTCATATATTTTTTTTATTATCTTTTTGTTTCCACGACTGGTTCGCGTGTGCCTCGTGTCCCTTTTGGTGGAGGGGTCCTCTCTCTTCTGCTTCGCAGTGGATTATTGCGGGTGAGCGGGGTCGGGACGATCCCTCGCTCGAATGCCCGGTTGAGTGAATAGCGCATTTCTGATAGGAGAACACGGGAGGGGGAGGGGGAGAGAAGAGAGGGGAAGGTTGGGATTGGCTTGTTAAAGGGGGTGGAGGTGGGTTAAAAGCCGCGTGCGGATGAGAGGGGGGGGATAAGGGTGTGGAGGAGGAGGAGGAAGGGTTTTGAGTGACGTCGGCAGAAGAGCAGCCGTGCCAATCGGGGTGTCGGGGGAGGGGAGGGGGGGAGAAGGGGATGCGAGAAACATTTGCACATCACTGCCCGCTGCTGACGGGCCCTTTCTGGTGCCCACAGTCATCAATCACAACTCGGGGAAACAAGCCGCTCGTCACACTATTTAAGATTTATTTAGGGGGTCGAGGTGTGTAGAAATTAGGTGAGATTATTCACGCAGTCAATACCTCATTTATTAGAGCATCCTAACTATCTTCGGGCAACAAGTGAGTACACGACTCGGTGGTTTTTCATTCTGAGTCCGATGATGTGTTTAGTTGTGAAAGGACGTGCATAAATCCTTAAAATCACGACGGGGTATCAATAAGAGCGATTACGGACGATGACGAGAATGTATCACAATCCAAATTTATCGCCAAGAATTTCATATCAGCATGACATTTGCAAAATATTTCAAAGGAAAACGTTTGCTTCTCAGTTAATAATGAACATGCATAGTGATTGACAAAAGAGTATTTAAGCAGTTAACTGCATACATAATCATTACCTCGTTATATCACTTCCTGTTACATAAGCATATTTTCTAGAGAAAAGAGTTCGTTAGCTATGGACAGGCGAGAAAATAATTGTGGCGGAATGCAATTATTCTATTGATTAAATTAAACAAATATATTTAACATGACTTCACTGAAATCGCTGCTCCCAGAAGTTCATTCGTCTTTATTCGCAAATAATGTGCTTTTCCTACATTCAATCAATTTGCGAAAAAGGTGATAATGGAATTCATATATAGCATGATTAATGTATCAATGTACTGAAAATAGAAATCAGCTAGGAATTTGGGGGAATGTTTTTACATGGCCACAGTGGTGTTATAGCTCATCTGCTCTATGCAATGCTGTAAGTTTTTTCATGCAATCATTCCTTGACAATGTAAATGCTAAGTTTTAATGCATTGTGTTATTTCACTAAGATTTATACTGTTGGTGAATACTCACCCTGCCACACACCCCTGAGGTGGCTTGCAGATTATTTTGTAGATTGAGATGTAGATTTGAGTTGAAATTGGCTGGATATAAGCTGTAGATCATCAATCTGAGGTAAATTTTGTATTGACCAACCACTATCTCAACTGTTTTCGGCATCAACTCAGTACGTTGATACCTCTCTTACTATATGTATTGCAACGATTCCGGTTTGCCATCTTCCTTAGGTATATACCTTAAATATTCCCTCTATTTTGGCCTTAAACTCTCCTTCTACTATGTTTCCCATTTGATATTCCAGCCGAGATTCATATCATGTTTGCATGATGTCGTGGAATCCTCGCTTTCTCTGACATTCATGTGGAAGCGAAGGTTTTCTAGGCTGTAGATATTTTCCCAGTAAATTTACCAACTCTTGTTTACGAGTATTTCCATGAGTTAACTAATGCATTTTCCTCTTGCTTTACTTAACATGGTTGATAAACTTGTTCGCCTCACTTACTATAAGTAGTTACGAGTAAAATCAGTGCTATCATGCAGTGCTAGCTCCTATTGGTTTTGTCTTAGCCACAGAGCTGATATTTGAATTAAATGATTTTAATCAAATTAAATTCATAAAAACATGCAAAGTTAGGACAATGTCAGTTTTTTCCTTTCCATTTCGTCTTCTCATAGCATCAGTTAAAAGGTGCTTATATTTTTGTCCCCTGCAGTTCCGCTCATTTTTTTAGCCTTCCGTTCAAACGACTGCATTCGTCTTTACAAGGTACTTGAATTCTCAAAACCATTATATTCCCTATATTTAGCATCGAATGTCAATATGTAATTTTAACTCTTCAACTTCATCGTATGAATGAGCTCAGTTATGATCGGCTACTCATCACCTGTGCTCCACCGTATTAAGACACCTTGGCGACTTCTGTTATTTCGCTTTCGTTCGTAACGATTTGTTGGGTTGGTTTTTATTAGATGAATTTTGCTACTGTCATCGGAAAAATCATCAGAAATAAGCGGCTACCTCCGTTATACAGTCTCTTGGAAGATTGTCCTTGAGAAACTTGGAAAATACCGAGAGTCTTTCATTTGTTAGAATAACCCTGAGGTTCACCGCAAATAAGTGCTCAACAGAAGTATCGGTTTGCATTCTAATCCGATTGGCTATGGCTGATCGGTAAAAAATCTTTGTCTTCATGCGGGGAGACTCAAAATGTATTGGGAATCGTAGTCAAGAATATATATTCCACTAAAACGATTGCTGCACTTACTTGTCGTTCACCACTGATTCAGAATGCTGTTGGTGGTGGGATATATACGATGCATGCAACGAATTTTAAAAAACGGTCATTACTGACCTGACCTGATGACGAGCTTCACCAGTCAGAGAATAGCACGAGTGTGTTATATAGTAAGCGCAGCCTCTGAGACGGTAGCTCCCTGGAGCATGCGACGAATTACTTGTTAGCATCACGCATCTCATTTTTCGGGGTCATGACACATAAGTACCTTTGTAAGGCCCGTTTCTAATGACGTCTAATTCATTTTAAACAACTGGATAATTCCATGGATATTTCCAAGGATAGCAGAATGATTAATGGGAGTGAGTGAAGTCTGATATGCCTTTTGGAAGGGTGGCTTGTATCGCCGAAAACGCTGTATGATATGAAGGATTGGCTTGAGATTCGGAGATGCTATCTGCAAGCCGAGGCACATGGGTTGCTATTTAATATCAAGTCGGTTACACGGACGGAGTGGGATGATTGGGCAACTCTCCGCCTCTCCTTAACCCTCTCCCGAGCGGGAGAAGAGAAAAGAATTTTCAGTCTCAATATCTCTCCGAGCAGCTAACGAAGACGATAATCAATCAATTCAATTCATACCCCGTCCAAATTCCACCCCTTCCCCCTCCTCACCACCGTGGCGATACTCAGAAAGGACATAGAACTCCTGGCCGGACGAAGAGGACGTGTGCTGGACATAAATCAATTCGGATTCGTACATTTGGGCGTGTCTCCTTCCGTCAACCACTCTCTTTGTTTCTGGAACCTTTTAAAGTCACCGCTGATAGCGAAAGTCGAGCATGGACTTAAGCCAGGGGGCCTTTCCTAGGATTTTTAAGTTTTCCTAAATTATTTCTGCTGGTTAAAATTTCGGTTATATTGCGAATTAATATTGTTGTGCATATGACAGTCAGTTCCTCGTCATTTTCAAGACAAATACAGTTTAATGGATATCGTGTGTTTAAATTACTGACGAAGTCATTTTTAATATATATACCTTTACTTGTTTTCATTGAGAAGGCTAAGATTACCATCTCGGTAACGACCTGACCTTGTAACCAAAATGTCGTGGGTTCTAGCCTTTTATCTGCCATTCACCGACATAGGACTAATAATAAGGCCTTCATTTATACGGAATTAGTCTTAGCAATTGGAGCAGCCTAGGTTTTCAATTTACGAACTAAAGTGGTGAAATAAATGTAGGGTTTGAAATATAGCGGTAAAATAAATGGTTTAATTAAATGCTTATATATTGCACTAAATTACCCTAAATGTATTAACACTAGTAGTACAGGATAGATAGGTTTTAACCCGGAACATTATAATTACTAAACTATTTCTTGATCAGTATGTTCATACACCCCTGTAGGTGTCGTGAAATAAAGTCCCACTCGTTCCCAGATGGGATAACCAAAATATCCTGGAATTCATGGAATGTCTTTGAAACTTGGATTTTTGGGCTAAAAATGTACCGTCTACATTCTTGACAATTTTTTTGTTTGGCTTCGAATCTACCTCCGATACTGTTAGAAATAGGTATTTTAGGCTCATATTGTCAGTCGCTCCTTTTAGGCGACTTTCGCCTTCTAACCCTCCCGAAGGAGGGATTTCATATTGAGAGACGAGAGAAGGCCACCTTCGTCTCCTATAGGAGGCGAAGGTGGTCTTCTCATAGAAGGAGACCCTGGGCTATGCTTCTGTGACGAGAAGGCTTCCTTCAACATGGCGGACGAGGTAGAACACGACGACCACCTCGATGATTTCATTGAATATACTTTCGACAATCCTTACGACTACATGCCTTTAATCTGTCCTTTTATTTTCAATTATATCCCTATATTTAATAATTAAACTAACCAGCAAATCTTTCTCGATGTTCGTCATGCGCTCCATCGTGAACTGACGGCATATGACTCAGCGATTAGTTTTTCGTTTCTTATTTTTCTTCGTTACGCTTCGCTTTTGTCCGCGCGAGTGAACGGATCAGTCCGTGCACGTAAATAAAAGCTCCTTCTAAGAGAAGGTGAAGGAGACCTACAGAGAAGGACGGTCTCTTGAACTGACTGACGTCCTTTAAGGTGAAGGTCACCTAGGTGAAGGAGCCGATAGAAGGAGCGGCTGACAATACGAGCCTTAGTCCCCTATAAAATTCGAAATCCCTGAAATTTTAGTACCGTGTCAAAATCCCTAGAATTATCTGAAATAACCCTGAATTCGGCGTCGATTTCATATGATTCGCACCCAATAAATTCAATTGCAGCCTTAATTTATCCCTCTGACGCCCGGAAGTCAAAGTATCACCTCCATATATTAGAAAATGGCGGCCTAGATGCGTGATATGCCCCCGGTAGTCAACATGCCCATACTGGGGGTCTGCTCCGCGGTTTCTGGAGTCGCTGATTGCGTTTGTAGAACCAAAATACATTTTTTGATCAATCCAACTGTTTTTGGGAATAAACTATCATAATTTTTGTAATTAGCTTTAACGTTTTAATGATATTGTGAATATTTTCGAGGAAAACCACAGGCCTACTTTGACAGCCGATATTTTCTTCTTTCGCCCAGGCCAAAACCAGACGGCAAAGCTGTGAAGTTACTTCCATGATTCGATTGTATGATACATTAATCCCATCTTTGTGAATCTGATCAATCACTGATTTCCCTCTACTCCGTCCATAACAGGATAAACGCATATAGAGAGGTAATGGGAGCTCAAGGATCTTCTTATGGCGAACAATTTCTCCTTTCAGCACTTTGGAGTCGTGATTGAACATTATAATTTGAAAGATTATGATAACTGGCTTGGTGGACCCTCAATTCGTCATTACCGAAGACCCATTAATTAAAGTATTCACAGCTGCAAGTAGAGGCCTCGGGACGCTCTTCTCATCACAATACCTTAGTAACGTAACATCAAAATTTAATTTTGAATCTAATATAGTTTTTCTGATATTATATACAAATTGGTGAATCACTAGAGCGTCATCATTCTGGTCCTCTCCAGATACGTTGTGCATAAAATAAGCAGTGAGACTGACAAGTACGTACCCCAACCCCATTTCTCAGCTTTTATACTTGGGAGATACGCCAGCAACCTTTCACGCATCCTTTTTGAATGTTAATTAATTTCAGTTTCGTCTATTTTGTATAATTCTGAAATGCCGTTGTTGTACGTTTTCATCAATATGCCCATTTCAAATACGTATTTAACATCAGACGCCAGTTTTCCTTCTATGTACAAACTTAAATCAGCAAACGCAATTCTCTCAGACAATTTTTCAACCTCTTTGGTGCCACTATCTTGGGCAGTTTTCTGTATCTATTGCACAGTTGGGCTAAACAATTACTATGGTACTTGGCTTCTAGTGTCACTAAATCTCCTCCGGTTTCTATCATACCCGTTATCCTTGTCTCGTCCAGCGCATACTTTCACTCTCTCAGTGATTTATTTGGTTTCGCACTGTCGAAGTGGATGCTTTCTAGTCTCGGGCCCAGTACAAATAAAACAGGTGAAGTCCTTCATGCCAATATAGGTTGTACCGGACCATGTCGTGGGGTGAACACTGCTGTTAATTCCCCCATCTTTTCCTAAACAATTACTCTGAAAACACTATTTAACTAAATAACTTCTGAACCATCCAGATAGGCAGGCACGTAGCCAGAAATTTACTTCGGTGGGGGGGGGGGGGCTAAGTCTAGCTCAGAGTGAAGTCTAGCTTGGCGAAAGGGGCAGTCGCCGCACGGGGAAAAGATTTCGGGGGGAGGCTGAAGCCCCTAAAGCCCCCCCTGGCTACGTGCCTGCAGATAGGGCAAATTCACTTTCAAATATCACACAATGAATTCACTTCACTTGCAGTGTAAACATGAAGCGCGACTCAAAGTGCTCTTGTAGAGACGTGAGACTACTCGCTTTGGAATCGAAATGGCCTGAGATTTTTTCAATCACGTGACATTTTTGTTGCTGCCCAATTCTAGGTGGGGCTACAAGTTTAACCTCTTTTTCCCCGTAACTAATTCCATCAACGTCACTTTCAAGGCATATTTGATACATTATGATCAGGAATCACACACCCAGATCCGACGGGAATGAGAGCGTTATGATTATCAGCGTAACTTGTGGTGTACGGGGAGAATTGTAGCCATCCTACCACGACCTTAATACTATGAGGTTAGGTTAATTATTATTGCGCAGGATACTATGTAGCACATATTTATGCATTAAATAACGACAAAAATTGAGAATTCAGGAGGTTTCCAAAATTTGGTCATGTTTACCCGAGGCGAGTAGTAACGTAACATTTTGCCACGCGAGTAGTTAAGGGTTCAGGTATCGGTTATGGATACAATATACTACAGGACGGAAGGATCATTGATATACTATAGGCGATAGATGTAGTGGAATGAAATTTTATTAAGGTGTACTTTGATGCCAAAGATGCATTCCGTGACCCCAAAAACCCCGGAAAAGACCCCCAGTGTGGGCATGTTGACTACCGGGGGCATATCACGCATCCAGGTCGCCATTTTCCAATGTGGCGGTGATACTTTGACTTCCGGTCGTCAGAGGTATAAATAAAGGCTGCAATTGAATTTATTGAGTTCGAATCATATGAAATCGACACTTAAAACCCATCTATAGCTCGTTGACACAATTTTCAAAGAATTATTTTTACTTTTCTCCCTCCCACTCCCGCCCCCCTAAAATTTGAGCCCTCAAGGTCAAGTCAATGGGTGCTTCAGGCCAAATCAGCCAAACTGGTCCAAAAAATAATTTTACCTAGCGGCTTGCTTGTGTCACAATTTGGAACATAGTTTAGCGTACCGCTAGCACTATAAGCTTAACAGAATGGAAAAAAAGATTAGCCTACTACACCTATTTTTCACGAATCTACGCCGATTCCAGAGTTATTTCAGGTAATTCTAAGGATTTTGACAGGGTACTAAAATTCCAGGGATTTTGAATTTGACAGAGGATTAAAATGCCTATTTCTAACATTATCAGAGGTAGATTTGAAGCCAAACAAAAACATTGCCGCGAATGTAGGGACATTTTTAGTCGTAAAATCCAAGTTCCAGGGACATTCCAGGAATTCCAGGATATTTCGGTTATCCCACCTAGGAACAAGTGGAACTTTTTTCACGACAACTCCAGTGGTGTATGAACATACTGATCAAGAAAATGTTTAGTAATTATAAAATTCCGGGTTCGGAAAAAATAACACTATCTATCCTGTACTATAGATGAATGGTGACTGTTTTATGATCCTATGATGTTTCGTTATGGTCAGGAATTAATTGATGCAACCCCGAGTGAGTTACCGATTTTTATAAATAATTCTAAATTCTTTCTAAATTCTTGCCCTCTTGTTCACATTGGGATATTCCAATATTTTATATAATGTAAGCTAATTTCGCGCATTTATCATGGAAGGGCTATTAAGTAAGACATTAATCATGAAAACTTAAAATATTTGAGAAGAGATATACGATTCATTGCACGAGGAACAAGAATCATTTTTGTATTTATTTCGGGATGGACAAATAGTTGCTATGTTTTATCCACCTGAGTAACATTTTCAGAATAATGGCATCCGCTTCGTTTTCGTAATTATCGACTTCATTACCTCTCGCATTCCTACAACGTGATCGTATCCACTTCTAATTCACTCTCTCGCCGCATCTCAAGCCTGTTTCGTGTAATGAAGTTAACTTCCGTTTGCTTCGTTCGAGCAGCAGCCTTCCACAGGTTTCATCATAACCAGTTTCCTGTCTATATGCGTAAAAACAATACGGATGACTTTCGCAAACCAAGCTCAACTCATCCCACCATAATTATTAACTCGCCAATGCTCCGGAGTAGTCACATTACACGGTGATTCGAGTAAACCTTTAAATACAACGGAGGTGTCGTTAGTTACTGCCATCTAGCTACACTTTCTTCCCAGTCATGATTGTTTTTCTGTCCACTTTCCATCCAGATTCACAATTCTGAGTGTGTGCGAAATTTGCTAAGTTTTATTGAAAAATGTTTGTCTTAAGTTGACAAGTACATAATCTATATTCTATGGCTATTTGCATGTGGTGCTATTAATAGTTAAATGAATCAAGTTTAATCGTAGAATTTGACTCTTCTGAAGCACTGGTTGTACCGAGTAATGTCTATACCATTGAAATTAAACCTTACATAACTTATAATAATTTAGTTGAAATCAGGCAAATCACATAGAGGAGTTAATAATCACATTTATTCCTTATTTTATGAAAAGACGATATGGATGTTGAAAGAATATTTCAACATTTTACTTATATTACTATACGAAATTGCTGAAAGAGATTTCTTTACCTAAATTTAACGCATTTGGGTTCATTCCTCACTCTGGCATACGGGTGTGCCACGTTCTTCCCCAAAAAAATCACTATCGTACAAATTTTGGCATCCACATCTATTCTTCCTATCATGGAAAGTTTTCTCTCATTCAGCATCTTAAAGGAATTTGATTGTTTCCGGCTTCTTTCAGTCGGCAGTCAATGCATTCAGAATCAATGGAATGCATGTTTTATAAATGGAAATTTCCCAAGATTGACATTTTGAATATTTTTTTCCCTCAAATGCGATTTAGTTTTATTGCTATTTCATTGAAGGCCGCCATTTTATTTCGTAAAGAAGTTACATATTGTATATTCTTGGGATATTGCTTTCATTGCTCCAATATTTTTTGGTATAATAAAAGAAAATTTAGAAATGAATAAAATGTCATCCAATATCACTCTTGGTCTCGGCTAAGTTCAATTCCAAAGCAATATATCGTGCAACACAGGGAAACAGAATTACAAAATTGAACAGAATAGCACAAATGGTGATATTATTGACACAGCAACATTCCCAACAAGCCAACCAACAAAGGAAGTATTGAGTTCTCATAATGTCACTAATGAACAACCTCCAATAAGTAGCAAAACAAAAACAAATATAAAAGCTTAAAATATGTAAATCAATTATCTGAGCAGCTAATCAAAGCACTAAATAAAAAAGAGTGCCTAATCGCAAACACCAATAGAAACAAATTGCATTACTTCATATTCTCAAAAAAAAAAAATCCTCTTTCCAAAGGATCTGATCAGCAATGTGGTTAATTCCACTAGCTGCAATGATTGTAATGTCATTTACATTGGGCAGACATCACATTACCTGAAAAACAGGATATTACTAAAATACAAAAAAACTCTCATCTCCACTGGCAGAACATACCTGCAATAACCTAAACTCCTCCAGCTTTTATAACACAAAGATTATAGATGTAAAGAAGTGCAATAAGAAAAGATTAACGTAGGAAATGATTCATACTTGTGCTATATAAGACCTGTCTTTGCCAGTCTGAGCGCCATACATGTCAACATTATTTAATAGCTCAGAAGAGGGTGGCGACATTGACTTGGTTTGGCGTCGACTATGATATTGTATGGCTGTGTATAGATTTTTTAATGGTTGTGATGTTTATAACTCTTTGGTCAATTATTGCGTGGCCACAGCTGTTAACTATTATTGGTTATGTAACAAAAGTTTGTTGGTGTTCAAATAAATGACAAAATTTATTTTGCAAATGTCAATAACTTAGCAAGGTATGTGCCTTTTTTAAATTTAGGTTTTGCAGTTATCAGTGGTGCCTTTGTTTTCCATGCTATCTCTGTTGATGATTTAGAATTAAATTGAAACATTGGTAAAAATAACTTGATACGTTATTTGGACCAGAGTCCTAAAAAAATATTTTGCGACAAAATATTAACAGCAAATATTTGTTTTTTTTAATCTCCCTTTAAGATTTTATGATTAAAATCATTTGACAGCCTAGTTGCTTTGTTTTATGTCGGGTAAAATGTTATGAAGATGAATATATTGTCAAGTTTTTAATTTTTAATGTACAATATATTTGGCTCTGCAATTAGAATATTGTTCTCACGAAAGACTTTACTCCTAAATTTTATTTCACCTCGCAGATTTCCATCCATATTCGTCTTACTGTTACTATATTCAATACCTGCACGTTACATTATTGAAACGGTATAGTTGCTGTCCACATTATGCTGTATTGCATCAACAGTGGCTACTTGTCCCTCCGTTACCAGTTTCCAACCTCTAATTTTCCCCCGTTTTTCTTTTGTTCACAGTTTCGACGTGGAAAATGGCGCGAGTCCGTCTGGCCGGAGTCCGATGGACGGGGGCGGCGGGGGTGGCGTGGGCGGGGGCGGAGGGGCCTCGCCCTCCGCCGGACTCGTCCTCCAGAACCTCCCGCAGCGGAGGGAGTCCTTCCTATACCGCTCCGACTCCGACTTCGAAATGTCACCAAAGTCAATGTCCAGGAACTCTTCCATCGCCAGCGAAAGGTGAGTGTCAACAGGGTGTCTGCAGAGTAGATCTATAAGAGTGTTCCTTTTTATATATTCACGGAAATGGATGAAAAAGCCAATTGGAAATCTTTCTTTTTAAGCATTTTTACGGAATTATTTCCGAGTTCACAAAATTCAAAGTTAGGTTCAATATGATGAACGATAGGGCATTAGTATGTGCAGATACATACATGGTTTTTATTTTCTTCTACCAACGTCGTGTACTTTAGAAGATTGGTATGATGAAATATATTCTGATTCAAACTTTTTGGCTTTGAGCTTAAAATGTGAGAAGTCTCCGATGACGTTTAAAATGAAAAAGTTAAACATTTCTTCATAAAATTTTGTAGCCTTTTTTCTTCTAGTAGGCACTATGAATATTTGTACAATCAAGTTCCACTTTATACTTCCATGCAAAATCCAGGTATTAATGTTTATTTTAAGATATCTCAATAATAGCGATAAATTAATTCCATTGTATCCGTGAAATTAATGGATACCTACTTTCAAAATACGTATTTTTTCGACTCTCTATTTAAAAATCTAGGAAATACTGATAATTCCTTTCTATATTCACGATAGATTTCCATTTGGCTTTTTACATGTGAGGATAATTCATTTTTCACCATTCACCTTCCGTTTCAGGAGTCGTAATTTTTTTCAGGAGGAGTTTCGTAATGAACGAAGACAGTAATGCAGTCGTGTATGAGAAAGGAAACCAATTCTTAACAACCTCCCTTTGAAATCCTTTTAAGGTCTAGCTTCATTGGAAAGCATTCACCATTTGGCCTTACTAGAATTTGTACCGATTAACGCTTTCTGGAATCTTAATCCAATAAGATTATTTAGCTTACTTCTTGATATCTTGATCTGACTTTGCCTTTTGCTGGAGCGTTTTATTTCGTTGAATCATTAGGAGCTTATTACCTACCTGGTCGAATCATTTAGAAAACTATTTATATCAGGGTTTTAAATAGTACAAGGTAATGAGAATGTAGACACAATAGTTGTCCATTTGGGAAGTTACAGTCAGTGGATAGTTGTCAGTAATCAGCATGTAATGATAATGGAGCAAATTATGAAAACTGATATTTAAGGTTTAAGTGAAAGAATAATTAAATGCCAATGCCCTGGCTTGAGTTCATTCGTGGAATTAGCGTAAAATCGTTAATTTATAATAAAATGTCTCATATTTTATTAAAATATATCATTTGTAATTTTATTTTCATTGCGTTCTAACTGAAATGTTTGGAAAATTTTGCTTTGTGAATAATTCATTGAGGATGAAATGGTCATAGGATATATCGAGCGTTGATCAAAACATTCATGGGATGAAGAGTTATCTTCAGTGCCATTTTATCATTTTCATGGATGTAATTCTATTTATCAGCAGTAGCCAAAAAGTTAGCTAATTGGTTTCAAAAAAGGGAAATTCTAACGATAACATTCAATATTGAAGACGCATAGTGTTTTTTGCACCAATTGTATTAAATTAACATTCTGTCTAAATAGATATCTGAGTCCAGTTATACTAATTTAAGATGGGTGAAAGGGTTATCCGACTTCATAATGCCATAATAAAACAAAATAAATAAAAATATAGATGTTCCTTTTTTATTGTTCAATGTGGCATTTCCTCACGGAATATCTTATTAGAGCAACACATAGTATATTCGGGGGTACCTCGGGGATTTTGAAACTTATTCCATGAAAACCTTTGTAATAATTGAGATAAATATTTCCATTCTTATCATCGCTTTTGTGTAAAACGTGTCTGAGACCATTAATCAATGAAAATATAAGTCCATAAAAGCTGCATGTCACAATATTATGTGCGATATTTATATTTCTGTTGCTCCGAATGAGGGGTTACACTCACTAAATAAATGTTTACATATATTTAATACTTTTGCAGGGGGTAATAATGCGAGGGGTAATAACAAAGAGCAATAATGAATTGAACCGTAGAGTCCCTCTTTAAGAATTACAAGATGTAACACCGAGTTGTTAAAAAAAAGAAGGCCTCGGCTGACGTACGCATTGCGTCATCCAATAACTTGAAAATTTTATCGGAACCTTTGATTGACAGATAGCGAGGAAGTGTGAGTGTGGAATTCAGCGTCTTCAGTGCAAACAGATCTATGATCGGTTTCCTTAAGCCAGTCATTCGGCTAGAACTTATTCTATTTGCGTGGTACTCCGTTATCGCCAGAGGGAACGAATTGGGCGTTTTCTTCTCATAGGCCAAGATTTACGCTTCTTTGCGGCTGTCTCGAAAATATAATTAACGGCCTGCTTCATTACGCACGCCAACCGTGCACGTATATCGCGTGGATGTCCTCAGATTTTTCTCCTCACTCTCTCGTTATGTTTCTCCTCCATGAGCCGTATATCGCTTGTAGAAAGGTGTAGGGAGTGCCCGAGGCAGGTACGTGCTGTCTCTGGTGCTCGCGTCTTTTCTTCGTTCACACGCAACCTCTTGCTCGGCCATTGCTTGCTTCTCTTCTTCCTTATCACGAATTCATCTCTGAGGAATCTTTCATTGTGAATGTCGCTTTGCCAACGTGCATATTTCGACCTCTTCGGAAATGATGGCATGCGTAGCCAGCTTTAAATTTGAAGTGTCATATAATTTGCGTTAGTCTCGGTGTAGAAAAATGTGTTATTCTCAATTTTTCTTTATTTATTGCAATTATGACTGATAATAAAATTACTAAACCAACCCATATTAAGTATTCGTTTGCGTTCGGAAAAATGAATGTTTACTGCTGGGATAATATACCTTCTTCTGACGAATGACTTTTTATTTGCTGTAATTAATAAAATTGTATATTATTGCAATTCCTAATGCATGCCAAGAGCGCGATCGTGGGCTGTAGTTAGAGATGAATTGTGTAACCAGGGAGAGATAAAAAAGCTAGTCGTATGTATAACTAGTAGACATTTGTGTCGAACTCATCTTTTTAGTTATTTTGTTTGTTGATGAGGGAACGCTCGTACGTACTTAATTAAAAGGATCACTGGTGAAAAGAGCCAACAGGGCAACAAAGTAGGAAATGTTTTCCTTGATGTGCGGTTTGTTGCTGATAACGTAATTGGATTAACTAATCGTTTGCTCGGATCTCGAGGTAATGCAGCTAATTTACGAGAATTTTTCATCATTTCAATATATTCTGTCGCAACTACCGCATGTCATCACTTAATCTCATCACTGTTAAACATCTACATCTACATCAAGGTAATTTTACGAAATTTTAAAACACTATTGACGTTAAAAATTTCTAGATGAGGAAATAATTATCTTCCCCAAAGTTTTTGTCAAGCGAATGCTTCAAAATGAACAAAATTGTGCATTTACGGTGACATGAATAGGAAATTTAATATCATCGGTGTAATTACTTTCCGTGGTTGCAGTGGATTAATTTCAAAACAGTCACCTGCAAGTTATTATTTGATATTTTAAAGCATTGGCATATATGTATTCGGAAGAATTATGTTTGGTTGGATCGAGTTTTTTTCCCACACATCACCATTCCTATTACGAGTTGAGAGTGAAGCGTTCACCATCGTCCTCACCTTTAAATTCTCCATTTCTCTCCCATTAATGTTTCATGTGCTTTGCTTGCGCTCAATCCTCTTATGTCCTCCTCTCCCCCCCCCAAACGCCCTCTGTCTTCTTTCACCGTCTCGTGTCTTCTTTCTCTATTCTCCGTCCTGCATTCTCCTTCCGATTCTCTCCCATCTCCCTGCCTCCCCATTCTGCCCACATCCCCGCAACCATCTCCTTCTAATCTTCTCACACGGTTCTTAGAGGCGGCTCCATCCATCTTCGGAATCAACTCCTCTCCTCTCCCCTCCTCTTATTTCTCCACCCCTCCTCCCTCCTCTACGCACCCCTCCTTTCCCCTTTCACCCCCCCCCCTTCCCCATTGCTTCGACTTGCCCACCGTCCCGTGTAATTGCATTAAGGTCTCCTGGCATGATTTCTTCTTCTTCTCCTTCTTCTTCTCCCCTCGAGTGGATACTTTATTAAGGAATCATCCGCCGTTTTAACTCCCGAGGCTAAGTTTACTTTCGAAGCGGTGAATTCTCTCATTTTCGTCATGTACAAGGATCCCTGTCTCGGCCCTCGCTAACGTATTTACTCACTCTGATTGTCTCTTCTTTCCTTCATAATGTGAGCGGAATCAGCCCGAAAGATGCTTCGTTTGGTGCTTACAATTCATTTTAAGCGTACCCTTGGAGGAATAGGAAGCTGTAGAATTTGTGCGATATTGTTGAGGGATTTCTTTAAATCCAACCCGTAGCATTTATTCCTTTATTTTTTCGACCCCATTGTTCTCGAAATTATTGCTCGTACACTGTGCAAACATCTGTAAAGGTCGGTGATTACGGTGAGTTTACGGAAACTCATTGTCGTGAATACTTTCCCAATATTTTTCAAATCGTTTTTCATTATTTAAGCTATTAATAATTATGGAATTAATCGTTGAATTGTGGTGCAGCTTATAAAATAAAACTTAAAATAATGCCTTATGGCCTTAAGCAAATTCAATTTGTTGGAAGTTATGAACTGATGGCAGCCATTGGCTCAATAGTTTCTGTACTCGTTTTATGATAAAGTCAGCAAAACAATTTTCTAGAACTGAGACACGATCATCTCAATCAAACACGGACAAAATGTTTACATAGTTAGGGTCAAATTTCATGGAGTTTATGGAAAGTAATTTGCTAAATGTTAGGGTTTAAATGCTAGGCACTTAGTGATAACCCCATCTATAAATTTAATGTACCCTTTCACATCAGTAGCACTCGGTGATAATTGCACGTGATAAGAATGCAACACATGTCCCAATCAAAATGAACACACGTGCATGTGTTGGGGAAATAGTTTTAAGAAATGCGTGCTCCATGGAAAAAATACAAATTAAATCAATAAATTAAGCGGAAGTGGCATTCAGATATTCAATCAATATTTTTACAAGCTCTAAACAAATTTGCTAGCTAAAGTAAACCCTTAGAGAATATAATAAAAAACTGTTTGTGCCCGTTTAACGTACGAAAAATAATTTACATTTGACATTGAAAATTTAATTAACGTATTACTGAAGCACGAATATGCAAATTGTTACTGCACTAAATTATTGTCACATAAAAGTATATGACGCAATGAAGGGCAAGTGAACTGCCGACAGAAAATACCGTGGATGAAATTATATTATGCCGTTGGAGAGAATACTACCATTCATGGGTTAAGACGCTTACTTGCTTTCCATGATAACGATGAGGTACAGCAAGCACTTTGGTGAGCGGCCATGAAAATGTGTTTAGTTGAAAATTGCAAAAGAAGTGTGAAGGAAACTTTGATTGGGTAGGCATACCTTCAATGAATCTAGAGAATTATTATCAAAAATGAAATATTTCCCGTCAGGGAACTCAGGTTTTTATTTTCCATCTGGAGGAAATCTGACTGGGGTCAATGTACTGTTTGTCGCATAATACTACCCATTGTATTTATTGAACCTCGCTTTCTGTATGCACTGATGAAAAAAGCATGTGTGCAGATCTTGTGTGTTTGATAGAGGTGTGTTCAAAATCTAAGATAACGTCACTAAAGGCTTTGGATTAAAATAAGAAGTATTAAGGCAAATTGCTTATGCCTGGGTAGGTTAGTGGAATCATACCTGTAGTATTTGCTTCCTCATAGTTTATTCCGTTTCCATTTTGAATTTAAGTCCTTATTTATGAAAGGATATACATTCCTTTTCTTATAATACCGCGCGCCATACTCAACGAAATAATGTATTCAACGGTTTAACTAGTTTCCCCAATTTAGCAAGTATGCCTTGCACAAAAAAGAATAGTTATAGATTATGTTTTTTAATTAGTTATTTGTATCTATCTACTATCAGCTATCATTAATGCTATTCATGTATGCATACCTTTCGTGTTCCAATAATGTTACATCTTTTTGAGTACTGTGAGTCATTGCCAAGAAAAAGTTTATATACTGCCTGTTTTAGCAGCCTCTTATTTCAATTCATTAATTTTACCCGGTTTTATTATGCCTGGATAACGTGAACTGAAAGACGAAATGGCCTTTTTGTTAATCTGATGTCAATTGGGATTTCGGGTTTTGTATATTACATCAGACTGCTGTTATTTGTGAGAAAACATTTTAATTTCAATTTTAATTGCGAGAATATATTTAATCAACTTTTTCAACCGGATCTAATGGACCATTTACATTTCCTTTTTTTTAGAATAGCATCAAGTAGAAAACCTCCTTAGTGGTCTTCTCAGAGCAGGCAAAAATTTGTCTTGTCCTAATGAACATTTCTTTGAAATTTTATTAAAATTATAAATTTATTTATGATATTATTATTATTTGTAATAGTAAATCATAATTTTTTATTAGTAAGTCAGGTAGCTATTTTAATTTGGAAGACGAAGTGGGTGGAGAACACAAGAGCGATCTTGCCTGGGCGAAAAAAATTCCTTTATTCGCCGCTTGGAGCACCGCTTGGTATTTGAATTCTGTACTTTAAAATAAGGGCCAAATAACTTTCCCGTAAAGGATAAATATCTAACATATCTATGCTCTTCGTATTAATTAAATACCTGGCTTTCTGACGCAAATTAAATTGATGTTGAATTGTATTCGAATATCTACTTGAAAAAATTATTTCAGTATTTTATTCCTTAGCCAATATTATTTTTATATATATTTATATTGAGTGCAAGCAGCAATTTAAAAGTATTTATATGACAACAATACGTATGTTAGCTATGTATTATGCAACTTATGCTAGTTATGCTAGCTAGATAGGTATTATGTGCTAGCTACTTTATTGAAGTGAGCACTGATTATGTTTCTGCTTTTCGTAATGGGAACTGATATGTAATCATACATTCACTAATCTCATTCAGAAGAACGTATTTATTAAGTTATGAGAATGGGACTGGTGTCCGTGATGAGCATTTAAAAAATTAAGTAAAACTCTCGAAGTAATTTTTATTTCTAATGATAAAGTTCAAGTATCTGATAGCTTCTGATATCTCGTTTCACCTTATCTTGCTTATATTTGGCGAGTTCAATCTACTCATATACTATTTCAGATGTGATTTCCGTTTAAATTCTCATTTCAGTTAAATAATTGATTTAATATCTAATTAACTAACTTTTTACGAGGAATAGGTACATTTTACTACTCTATTTGTAAAATTCCAAGTGATGACGAAGTCCCGTTTGGCAGCTTACCTCCATCTGGCTGGTCAATACAGATATTAATTATCGATTTCCTATCCATCATTTTATTTAAGTTGTAAAAGTATTCGAAAGTAGGTGTCACACTGAGTGGTAATTTTGATGGTTTTGAATTTTGGCGCGGGCCAACCCGCAGGCAACAAGTTCACCAATTTTCCACAGAAAAGCGCCATGCTCTGCGCTCTCTGAACAGAAGGTCTCTCTCTCCGCCGCCACACGGTGTAGCAGCACCGTCGCGAGATGAGTAGGAAGAATCGATGGAGAGTGTAGGAGGCAGAGTAAGCCGCCACATTCAAAAGGACTCGGTAGCACTGGAGTATAACCAGAACCAATCGTAGTGGTGAAAGCTAACTTCAGCCTAAAAATTAAAATAAAAAAGAGCGAATGTATTTCGGTTTTTATGCCAGTGACAAAGCTAAAATCTCTGCTTCACTAATCACTGATATAATCACGACTCAGCTCCACCTTTATTATTTTCAATAATGTTCCCTAGAATTGTGTCAGCCCGTGAAACGTGATTTTGCTGGTAAATTATGGTCCTAGCTTTAGTACTGCTTGGAATTACAGTATTATTCAAGATTAATATGAACCTACATGAGATATCATGTCATTTTACATTCCTATGTGAAGGTATTTAACTTTTCCGTTTGAAGTATGTGACTTAAGTGTAGGATAATGTAGAGCAATAATCGCAGGAAATAATGGTTTCGTGATGAAGCATGATCATTGACTTTTCTCAGGGCTGGACTTAAACTCACAGAGATCGATAGCAAGTGACGGCTTAAATATCTATATGTCGCGATTAAAATGCCTCATCGGATAAATCAAATTTGAATAAAATCTAAGAAAACGTTTCCACTAAGGATTTCTAAAGATTTTTGAATGCATGAAATGACACTATCGTAAAGGGCTCGATTTTACGAAGGTCTGTTTCATGGGTAAACCAGAGGTATTTGTGTGTGCTCATCTCATTCGTTAGCTATGTTTGCTCTTCAGTCCATGTAAACGATTCATTTAAAATATCCGGGAATTGTTTTCTAGACCGATTGGTTCTTGGGAACCACTGTGCTCTTACCTTAGGAATTTCCTCCCAGATTTATACCCGGCCCCCTTGAAGACAATATAACCCCTTGTTTAAGTTTTTCAAAATGCAATTCCAACTGGACCTAATCTCCAACAAATGGAAGAGTGTAAAAAAAGCCTTCAAAATGTTTTCCGATTTCCTCCAATAGATTTTGCGATCGAGTGATTGGGTAAACTAAAATTTAAATTTTACCATCCGACAGACTCAAAATGACTTCAATTTGGTTTACAAGAATTATGGTGCTAAGAAGAATTTTCAATTTTTTTTAAACCAACTGGCACAAAAATGAAATATTTTGCAATATTACATATTCATAAATTTTTAAGTCCTTTGTACTTAACATCAAAAATAACTTTCGGTCGAGGATTTGGAATCACTTTATCTCCACCCAGTGGTTCTTTGCCAAGGACCTCTGGCATTCTAACCTGTCATAATGGATTCATAAACCGAATACAAAAAATTAAATCAATGCTTGAAGCTAGGAACCTGTAGTTTGTAGAATGGTAATTCAATCGAGATATGAAAACGCATAACGCTTTCATTTCTCATTATTTCATTGAAAAATCAATGTTAAAAATGTATTGCAAGCCTTTTATCTCGTTTTATTTTTTCACGGTTCTCATGATTTAATCACTGTGCTCATTATTTATTTACCGTGCCCCTTTATGAAATGTTTTAACGCTATTACCGTTTTCTATGTGGATAAAATTCAATCGAGTCGTACTAATTGTAATTGAAATATGCGTTTCCTCTCTATAATTGGTTGAACCACTTCAGCGACTGTGGCCCGTGCCAAATCTGATCGTTGCTTCAAACTTCCTCTGCCGAGGTTGTTCCGGCGGGAAAACGCATCCAGCTCGTCGAGGAGCTTCGCCAAGTTCCCGCGAGCTGCGTGTGCGACGGTCGGTTCCCAAGGCTTGCATAGAGCACGCTCCCATCTGGCGATCGTCCATCGAAGCTCCTGCGCCCTATTTCTCCCCATCCTCGGTACCGAACCCCCGCGCTGTCCCTTCCTACCTCTCTCGCTCTCCTGCCTCCTCGACTACCCCCTCCCCCCCCCTCTTAAGCAGTAATTCACCTCGGCAATCGATCCCCGTGGCCCATATATTTCGCCCCCGTCTCTCTCCGCCGCCCCCTCACTCCCTTCCCACCCCTCTCCCGCGCTCATAAAGCAATTCCCAATCACTCCTCATCCCGTCTCCCCCGACCCTCCCCCCAATCCACCTTTCCAAAGTGCGCGGCCCATCTCTCCGAGTGCATGTCTGCGCGCTCCCTGCTGCATAGCACGGCGACTGCATTCCTCTCGCAAGCGACCCCCAGAGAGCCTTGATTTGAGCTACCACGCTCGGCAGCGCTTCCAATTTCTATCTCCGGGTGGCGCTTCACAACCGCGATTATCGTGGTGGCGCGACTCTCGTTGACATTAGCATGCCCAGATTCCTTTAACCACTAGGAATTGATTACTTATGTCCATCGATGGTATCCAGATTTATTAGGGCACCACTAGGAATTAATTACATACGTCCATCGATTGTATCCAGATTTTGATCCAGATGTCTAATAATGGCAACAGCTATAGCGATGAATGGAAACTTTCATGAGAGCACGTTACGAAGCATGTCTATCTGAGCTTCCAGCCCCTACCGTTAGGTATATTTAGCTATTTTAAGCGCTGTGTGTTGTAATTTTAACTGTCAAATCTGATAAAGAAGAAAGTTTGCATTTATTGGTAGTATATCTACGTATCTCCTGCGAACAGCCGAAGGGGCGTGACGGCTCACTGGGATACTGGCAATGAATAGGGGAGTTAATAGGAATAGGGAAAGGTCTAAGGTAAATTGAAAATTATCGGAGCGTTTTATTGTATCACTCCGTTTTTGTAGTCATATATAGTTGCACTCCGTAGAAAGAAGGAATTATCGTATCTATCAGTTTGGCAGTATATATCTCTCATTTTGTCATTCCTATCAGTCCTAGAAGTATTTTGCGGCGTTGAAATAATAACCTTCGGATCATATTAAAACTAACTCAATCTGAAAATTTTCAAGCGGTTCAAGCTATCAAAGCCTTGCATGTGCCCTTCGTTTCCAGTGGACCTCTAGTGGCTCCCAATCTAGCAACGGCATTTATGATATCGCCGCTTATGAATAAATTCGTCGCTCCCTTGGCTGACAGCAGGAGTATGCGACAAATGGCTGCAGCTCATCTGATGCCATTTAAACTAGGACATCCTTAAAGATTTGCAATAACCTAATTGATAAATATTTTGGGATACTATAAAATCTTGAGGAAAATTAGGCCGTCTCATTAAGAAAATAAGTTGGTGTTTTTTTTTCAAGAATGAGGGGAATATGTACACCTCAGGTTCCGTCACCAATTTTTCCAATTTCTTGGAGTTGCAAACTTGGGCCACTCTTAAGTAAGCTAGTACGGTTATCTATTTTTACCGGAGGAATGGGATATCCTGCTCTGTGCTGCCGTGGATGCGGCGGACGGGGAAAGCACTACTTGGAAAATTCTCACGCGCGGGGCATGCCCAGAATTTGGCGCGGAAATCGCCTTGATCAATTTTTAGGGAAGAGTTTAGCACTGTGGGAAGATGTTCCGAACTATGCTGAGTAAGGAATTATGGTAATATCGTTTATCCCCAACGTAATACATGGAGTAAGAACCTTATATTTAGCACCCTTTCCTTCGTCCTAATTTAAATTCAGTTTAGGAGTAAAATTAGAAATATATATATTTTTTATTATTAAAAGGAATAGAATTTCGTGCCTTGCGGCGAGTTCACCAAGCATCCTGGCCTGGAAATATCATTATCGGAGTATGACTGCGCATTTTTCTGGTATTATTGCCGGTATGCGCGCCTTACTCAAAGTTTCAGATTTTTTGATTGTGGTGGCTATGGGGAACTCTCCTTTCAACAAAAACGTCTTTGAAGTCACTCACTTATAAGTAAATTACAAAAAAAGTATCATAGCAAGTATTGTAAAAGTGGCGGAAAGTGTGATATAAAGTGACGAATAAAAATTTGTTTAATATGCATCTCATTTTAAAATGGTTTTACACTACCGAGTATTTGGTTTAAATGCAATATGTTGATATTAGTTTACTGTAAAAGGTATTTCCTCTTTGCTTCATAAAATATTTGATAGTTTAGAGCTTCTCTACCAGAGTATATAAAAATTAGTTGATTTCAAATATATCATTTGTTATTAGCAGGGCTGCAGTCTCGTCAGACTTTACTGAATCAAGTTTCAATGAAGTTCTGTAGCCCATGATCTATAATTTCATTAATTAATAGCTTGAAAAGTGTTTACAGTTATAATTGTATATAATATTTTTACATTTTGAGCCATCCAAAAGAGGCGTAATTGCCAGAAAATAATTTAGAATGCACGTTTTTGGCATTGAAATTATTGTAGATTCGAACAGCAGTAATTCTTTTAACACAATTGAGAAAACTAATCATTGGCGGCAACATAATTAAATCTATTAATTCTTATAATTGTATATTTCTCCTGCGATAAATTTCCCCGCTCTTCACAAAAAAGCATCCACAATATTGTCATTCTATGCATAAAAGTGGTCTATAAACTGCAAAGTTCATTAGCTAATGTATTTGTGGCACGTCCATTGATGAAGCTACCTAATAAGATTTACCTAAAACGAACCTGATTGAGGCCAATGGCATATGAGGTATGCCATTCGCTTTGAATTTGAAGCACCATCGGCTCACACCGTTACTGTTGCAGCACAATTTTTTCGTTTTCTTCAGTTTGTGCACTCTCTCCGTCTTCTGCTACCTTCCCCACCTTTCTCCTCCTCGTCGCCACTCCCGTTCGATCCCTAGGGTCAACACTCGTTGTCTTTCCTCTCCCCTTCCTCGTTGACCTCGTTGTTCACCAAGCCCTCTTGTGTCCTCGCCTCGTCACCCTACACCTGCACTCGAATTCCTTCCTTCCCCCTCCGCAATTCCCGTCCCTCAGTAAAGATACGGGAAAAGTGTCGATGCATGCTTGCATAATTTTATGTTTCCGGTCCGTATACTGGAGAACTGATAATTCTCTCAGTTTCAAAAGTGAAGAGCCCCTTTGTGTCTTCCTCCCAAGTCTCAGTGTGACTGGATCTCTTCTCCACTCAATGCTATTCCCTCATGGTTTCGACCGTCAATGAATTAATCTGTAATACTAAAATATAATTATTAGTGCATCTTTCTTATTTAGCTTTCTTCGTAAACTGTGGAATATATATCAGCCATTTTCCTTGAGAATATAATGCATATAAAGGATTCAAGGTTTTCCCGGCGAATTATATCTGTGAAAGTTTCTCGGGTTTCACACCGGGTAAGATACATAACACTTACGGTTATATATAAATCGGTGGCTATATATAACCGCCAGCATCCTCGCTCGACTCATTATCCTGTTGATGATGGCTGAGTCAACCATCGAAACATTGATCTATTTAGTTAATCTTACCCGGTGTGAAACCCGAGAAACTTTCACTATTATAATGCATGTTTGCCATATCTTCTTTCTCAGGAATAGCTCCTGCATTCACGCCGAAACGTTGGCTAGAGTCATAAAATGTTTTAACCTCATAAAATAAATTTAACCCTATTGATTTAAAGCATAACAAGTTCTAATTAACTGATTTTGAGGGTGTAGGTTAATGCTTGACTTGGTCCAAGAAATCGTCTTTTACGTGTAGATCTTTAAAAAGAAACTGGTCCAGGAGAAATAGTAATACATGCTAAAGCTTGTATTTTCCGCCGGGATTGAGTAATTTATATTTATTTTTGATACGTTTAAAAAGAATATGGAAACTAATTTGGCTCAATATCCATTAAATTTAAAAGTTCTGTTTCCGAAATCATTCTTTACCAATATGACGCACAATGCATCAAGTATAGTTTTGGACTTCTTTTTGCGTAATGAAATTGAAACGGATCTAACTGTGATGATGTGAAGGTTAGCAATTTGAAGAAGGGAGATGAAACTCTTTATTGCTCTACCGCATACATAGATTTCTTTTTAACCTTCCTCTTGTATTCAAAACTTGAGCTTTAATAAAAACCAATAGTTTTGGCATAATTACAATTATGTAACATAAATAATCCGCAGTGACTATTTTTTTAACCTTAAAACATTTTTTTCCAATTTGGACGCCACTTCTGAATTCAGGAGTTATAAAGCATGGGAAACTAATATACTTCATGTGTAATATGGCCTACTTTAGGTACGTATACTATTACAAGTGTGAAACTTAAACAATATTGGCGTTTACTCGACATGTATCGCATGTCTCCATCACGGAACTAATGTCTCAACTCCGCATGTTCTTCAAGTCATAAAAACGATCTTCTCCTTTCTATTGAAAATGTATTTTTTCCTTCTCCGCGATCCTACTTCAAAAAAGCGAAACTTCTTCCCGAGAACATCTTATAAATGTCGCTCCAGGGACCGCTTCTTTCATTTCTTCATTTCCATCCCCGACCCCACTCCACTTCGAGAGTTCTTCACCGACCTCCTCTTGCTCCTCTTCCCTAAGAGTCTCAATTTAAATTATAGCGGGGAAAGATGATGCTGAATAAAGATTTTTTAGTACTTCCGTCGGCACCAGAGGAGACCACTGGGACGTACTAGAAATTTAAATGCCCTCTCTTTTATTTTGCCAATTTTTTTTCCATTGCGTTGCAATTTGTGTGCCATGATAAGCCCCGTCACTCTGTAGTGATGGATCATAGGACATGAATCTGTAGGAAAACCCCTGAGGGTTTTTTTCCGGCCAACAGTGTGGCTTTAGTTTCATATAAATTTTCTGGAAAAACGTTCATCGAATCTTCCAAATAAAGAGAGGGAGGCTGTTCAGGCATTTGCATGTAAGATGTCACCCGCGGACCCCAAGTTATCAAGTAAAAACTGCACCAAAATGTCATGGAAAATAGTGTAACTTTAGCTTGAAGTTTTTATATCTCACACTGAAAGCCGTGTCTCACAGCGTCAAACTGTAATCGTTGTTCTCGTTTGTCTTGAGATTCGATTTTCTGTGAAGAGGACAATACTAATACCTTAGCAGCTATTTAAGAAAGATTACTCTTTCCTCTGTTAGGCATATTCGTTGTGCACTTAAAATATTAGTAACATAATAATTATGTGAATAAATATCCCGTAAAATCAAGCGTTTCCTGTAGGCAACTTTAAAAAGTCTCAAGTCTTACCTTTAAGTCAACTCTATTAGAAAAAACAATCCCCCGCATACAAATAAATATTTACTCAGAACCAACTTCTCTAAAAAATTTGAAATCGCCGTAATCTTGAATGTTGAAAACTTTCAAAACGACAACCAGCCTTTGTTGAAACTAGGTAAATTAGCTATGTTTATGCATAATTTCAGCTCATTCGGTTGAGTGGTGGTTGCGTGATTGTGTGACACACCCACACACAGAAACCACCACTTTTTTATATAATAGTATCATTTTGTAGTTGTAACTTGAAAATATGTAGATGAGTAACATATATTTCAATATACTTTAATTTCATGAAAAATATCAAGGAACTTCCTATTTACTCTCAAAATAGCTTATTGTAGAATGTGGACCCTGTTTAGGCAAAAAACCTACATATCCGTCCTGCTCCTAAGATTCTTGAGGAAGAACTCTACTTTTTTCCAGAACACCTTCTACTGAAACTTCTTAGTATAATCCTTATGTTTGAATTGATATAAGCAAAGTATTTGCTTCCTTACCAAATATTGACAGAGTCAAAAATGGACCTTTCAAAACTGAGTACTCTTGTGTAACGTAGGTGGAGGCAATGTATTTATCGCTTAGCAGGAAAAATCGGGCAATAAATTGAAACAACTCAAGTATTCTTATACATTACAATTTTCACTTTTGGCCATTATAGGTAATTAGTTTAAAAATTAATCCGTTGGATACATTGAGAGAGCAGTGTATTTCAGTGGATTTCATGCATCTCTGTTGTTTTGTGAGAAATGCATATTATACTTTCTTTATAAGCTTATGTAGATGGGCTAGTCCCTTGTGATGGAGGGTATCCTATGCGAGCCCATTTTGTTCAGTTTACCCTTTCTAACGAACTTTGTCAAAAATATGTAGTTATATCTCTTTACATATCCTGCGCCCTCAAATATTGTGACCATGGGGGATATAACTTCGTCCATCTCCATTGATACTATGAAGCAGCGTGAAATTAGCAACAGTCAAATATCACTATTCGGAGGATATGCTTTTAAAATAAAATTTAAGTCCATGTACCAACTATTTAACAAGTAACTATATTTTATCATCACGATTGGCAATATTATGAGTTTTAAACAATGTAAATCAGTTCAAAATTTTCAGAAATAAAGTTCTTGCGATATGGTGCAATGGAAACGGATAGCTGAAAAAAGGACGCTTCAGCCTAAGAGTGTTTTATCGTAAAGGAATTATGTTCTTACTTTAGTCTTACCTATTCTGCGAAATAATAATATTTTACATTGCTGGCATTAATAGTTGCCTAAAATAGTGTTTATGCGCTTACGCGAGACGAGTTCAAGTCCAGAGGAGACGATATTTTAAGTAGAATCACAACACCCAATCGAGTTCCTGGGAATGAGCTTTGTGTGGGCTTAGCGAAGGAGATATTTTGAGTATCGCTCGAGTAAAATATGAATACATATTGCTCTTCGTCATTGAGAAATAATCTCAAAGGTCTCGGTAGGAAGGAAGGCCCCTGGCGATTTTGCGGGAGGGAGCCAGATCAAGGTATAGAGAAGTAGTTCTCAAGCGGTGCGGAAGTCCCGTTAAGACAAGAGAAAAAAATATCCGTAGACGTTGATGTATGGCCAGGGAGGTTTCCTGAACCAAAACAGCTCGGAAACGAAAAAAATCATGCTTTGGGTGTTTCCTTGAATGATAGAGTGTAGGTCGAAAGACAATATTTTACTCTGAGATTTCAGAAAAAGCTTGGTCCAGTTGATTCAAAACAAAATAAAGTAGAGGGATGTGGTCAAATGTTTCTCAGTGGTTTTCTGAACATATATAGGTTAAAAGAAAGAGATTCGGAGAAAGAAAGAATGAGAGAGGGAGGAGCCTTATGAAAATGAGGTCACGAAGCAAAGAGTTCCTTCTCAATTGACGTTTGGTGACGGAAAATATATACCTATGTACTCCCTATCAGGTTCGACTCACTCGCGTTGAGGGAGTGAATTCTTCTTGAAGTTAAACGATACTATTCTTTCGTTTGTGCAGCAAATCACGGTGAGTGGAGCGTTGAAAATCTATAAAGGGCGATTGGTAGAATAATATGAGGAATAAGAACTGTATTCACAAAGATATGGGGCTGAATCTCTTTGGTATTCACGTCGAAAAGGATCAAAAATCACTCTGCTTGTTCATCCAGCATTCATTCCTTTTTGGAAATACCTTTGAAAAAATGTGAATTCCTTTGATTTCTATTATATTAATTTACTGTTTTCCGATTTATTCTATTGAGGTTTACATTCTGTGAGTTTATCTTGAATGGAATAAAATTTAAAGGTTATTTAAAAATCTTAGGAACCTAAATGGTGTGCTCTCATCCTATCTCTGTTCAACAATTTTTTTACCTCTATTTTACGTCTATTTATATCACATTCCTCCAACTTTCAGTTTGGAATTTGAAAGCTCTTAAGTGTATTAGATGTGTAGCATATGGCACAAGCGAGCGCTTAACAATTTATAAGAGTATGTTGACAATGTCTTCATTGTTCTTATGAGGTTTCAGAATTTTGAAAGCGTTCGTTTACTCTTTTTCATTGTTTGCCATATTTTAGGGGTTGTAAAAACTAACGTTCTTTAATTTGGGCTTATTTGTAATTATTATGTCTATAATTTGTTTTTCTAAAATAATCATAATTTTTTATTTTCAAAAATATTATGCTGGTATTAACTTTCCAATTGAAACCTGCTGGAATGTTCAATGTGCCCACTCTAACGGATATATTAAAAAACAGACCCCGGATGTAGCATTAATTTATCAGAGTTGCATTTTTTATCAGAACAAGAGTGAAATTTAGGTGAAAAAGAACTAGAAGAAGCTTTTTTATTCTCCCTAATGATTAAAGGACACTTCTAAGACGAAATAAGCTTGGTTCCGTGGGTATAAAGTATAATTTAAACGTGTGGATAAAGTAAACTGTTGTATTGGAAATGTTATCACCGGGTCAGGAGTGGAGGATTGCGAAGGACCAAGTCCGTCCGTCATTAGCCACTGCAGATGCGAGGAGGCTATTTATTACACTTCTTCGTTAGAAATATTAATAAAACCAAATCCTAAGGAAATGTAAAAAATGTATTAAATTTAATAGAATTTATTAAATTAAAAGTTCACTCAACATATAAATATAATTAATGGATGAAAAATAATAATAAATACAAATGTTTACAATTATTATAAATACAATACAGAGTCAAGCTGGTCCCAAATACATAATATGCATTATCATGTTTTATATTTTACAATATGAGTGCTGCTAATTTATTAAAAGCTTTTCTGTGAAAATTGTTTCTGTCCTCGAATAAATTTAGGCCATTGCACACATTATTAAATGATGCACACATTCTATGAGCATTGATTGATTTCTCGTATTGATGGGAGCATTTTTACAATAGTCACTATTTACATTCATGCAAAATTCCCTCTTTGGTCTACCTTTGTTAATTGGAATTAGCATATTTAGTTAACAGAAAAAGTTAGAACTTTATCCCTTGTTAATTACTTCATGTAATAAATACAAATCATTTAATATTCTTTTATTACTAACCCTATGAAAATGAAACATTTACAATAAGTATTCACACTTAACATGATTTTCAAAGGTGGGGTAAAGATGGTATCGAACGTAATACAGAAACCTCAAAAACATTTCCTGGACTCTCTCAATTAATTCACAATACTTTTTAGTGCATGGGCTCGATATCATCAAATAATATTCTAATTTGCACCTTACAAGAGTTAAATACAGCATTGTTAACACTTTTTCATTTATGAAGTACCTACTTTGAAATACGACGTATTGAGAGGGCTTGAGTAGAGTGTGCCTTACATGAGGTTTAGAAAAAATATCAAGTAGGCGAAATACTCCTCGGGCGAACTATTCTCGGGCTCTCCACCGGACCGAACTAGATACCAATGATGCGTTCTCTAAGGCCTTTGCATAACAAAAAATGAAGCATTGTGTAGCAATGTCCAAGAATTCCAGTAAATCATTTGAGACAAGGTAAATTCTATTGACGTTTTTATAATAGTGTCTGTGATACATATCCATGCATAAAATGTATTCCAAGCTAATAATTGCCTGAATGAATTTTTTTTTCTACATTAATTGCTTAGAGGCTAAGCCTTCATAAAGTTGTAGCGTTTTTACGTAGTGCGTTATATTATTATTTTTCAACTCATGAATTTAATGAAAAACCCATGCCTTTTTTTAAATAATCATGGCTAGGTAGATGGTTGACTAAAGCAGCCCCTTAAATATATTTAAAAATCCGAATTATTAATGACATTTATATTGGTAAGAATTTTTTTCTTCACGAATATACTTTTCAAGATTTTAAGTTCTTAGCACGTTATGGTTTATATTTTTTATTAATACTAACCTTTCTGCCTCGAGTATTTCCTTTTTCCCATTCATTTATTTCCTCTGGGACTGAGGCAAGAGGATGCAAATCTCCCTTGCGTCCCTTCCCCATCATCCGATGTCCGCATCTCCATAACTCCATTACGTCCCACGACCACGTCGCTTTTCTTGCTCCGACCCCTCCTTCCTCACGAGTTGTTCCATCCTCCCCGGGACACCCAGTGTGCCTGCCCGCGTTTCTTTACGAATAGTTTTTTTTTTATCCTTATCTCTTAGCTCAGTCTTCCATTCCTGCCCTCTCTCGCTCTACAATTATCTACGTGGACGTCCATCTGCCTAGGCTTCCATTTCGGCTACATTATACTCTTATTGCCACCCATTACCTACCATACTATGTAGTACAGTGAACATGCGTGGCGGGATGTGGTTTGGCCAATATCCAATATCGTCATCCTTTCAAACCTCAATTTTTCTGCAAAGTTCTTTAACAAATCACGCTTGGTATTCCAAGGGGGTGATACCAGGGTCACATTGGAAAAAGTGCTTTTATCCTCCGCCATAAAGTGCTTTTATTTTGACGGTTTATAATAATTATGCCATAAACAAATGAAGGAGCCGACCCGCCGAAGTTAGACGAGATTTTTATGGCTTAGGTGGATTTAAAGTCAAGGATAACTCTATTTTGTAACTTAATATATAGATTTCATTTTCTTTCCCCGTCGAGCTAACATAAAGAATAAGCCTATAACATGTGAGGTACTAATTATTTGAATTTTCTATGTTCAATACATGACGGCCTTCCATGCAACGCGTTCTACACAAATTTAATCAGCCTCTCCGGGCCTCTTATTGTACTGAAATGTGCGTGCAAAAATTAGCCGTGACCTTTTGCGAAGCTTCTATGCAGAGCGTACAACGTCGCAAATCGATTACATCGGCCGTGTACGGTTATAGGAATTAAATTCAGATAAGAGATGTAAAGCCCCATGGAAATGCGTGCGTGGACGAGACAAAGACGAGGGCATCGAAGGAGGAAGGGTTTTGTCGACGCAATATATATAAAATGCGCTCTTCAAAGATGAGGATGGTGCAGGTGGAGAAGGGGTGGAAGCGGGGGTGAGGGGGTTTGACGGAAGAGAAGAGGATTTTGGGTCGGGAGGAAACGAAGGAGGTGGAGAGTCGGAGTAGGAAGTATAAGGTTACCGGGAACTAGCTTAAGGGCACACGGCATGGGGCGGAAGATGGACGGTAAGAGGATCGAGGGAGTGCTTTCTTATACCCAAAGGGAACAAAGGGAACAAAGGGGAAACCCTTTTGCGATACATTCCATGTATATATAGCCTGCATGGTTGCGATGTCATCAACATTCGTAAAGGAGGCGGAGATAGGTGTGACATTAACAGAAATACACCCAGCAGATCTGAGCTCGTGCATGCAGAGGGTTAATCCTGTGGTTAATCCTGAAAGGAAGGATGAACGATGGCTATGCTGAATATTATAATTTTTCTGCGTACAAATTTAGTGGTATGGCTTGATGCTTGCTGGATTATTAACTTTCAGAGATATTTTACAGTAGTCACTTTATTTTTGACAAGGAATTGGCATAATTATAGTGACTTTAATTAATTTTTGTTCAATAAAACAGTATCGGGACAATAATATTCTAATATCGGGAATATAAATGATATTCTAATTTGAACGCAAGCCATTTTCAAATGGAAGCAGAACTAGAAGTCTATAGATCCATCCACACCATTTATATTCACTTTACCACAAATGGGTCAATAAAATGATTTCAATAAGCCAGTGAGTGGTTTAAGTGCTGTACATGTATAAATGGTAAACTCGAATTGTAATGGAAATATGGTATTGTAGCACAATCTAAAGACAGTATATCTCTCAATCTTTTTACTGCGTTTAAAAAAATTCGATTATTTAAAAAAATGTAATATCTAAAACATTACCCATAATCTGCGGGAAATAAATTACTGCCAAAATCATTTTATTATTTCTCTTTGTTTATCACTTCCTTAATCAATCACTCTTTTTCAATGTGAATCTGTTGGGAAAATTCTAGGCCTTAATAATTTAAGTTTTCTACTTATCCAAAGTTACGTTATTATGATAATTAGCTTAATTATATTACATTGTGATGAATTGCATGTGCCTCCGTTACGAAATTGAATTAATGCAGCCAAAATTGCTCCCTTGATCGTCATCCTTTCATTGCTCGCGTATGAGCAGCTGCATGTACCCAAGAAGCATTAACACTGTCGTCCCTTGCATAAGCCCAAGGATTGGTCTAGTCCCAATTAGCTTATTGGCCATAGTTTATATAGCAATGTTGCTCCAATTGGAAATTAGAGAATATACTATTGTTGTATTCTTGTGAATTGTTGACACCACAACTAACTCTCGTGCATGATAAAAACAGTGCAGAATGCATAGTTTGAACCGTCATAAGCCTAAAATCGATCTTGTAAGTCTTCCATTTGCTTGAATTTTCTTCTTTCCCTTCAAAGAAAATAAAAAAATCCAATGCGAAAATATGTAAGCTAGACGGAATTCATGCTTTACCCATTGTGCTTCATTGGTATTTCCGTAATGTCTTATGCGTCCAATTGTGAGGCCGTTTCAAGCGGATGTCTTTACATAGAAATGATGAAAATTCCGCGTGCTATCCTTATTGTTGTCTTCCTCTGCATTCTCCATAGAAGTAAAACGGATAGAAAGACTCCATTGGGCTGGAAATCCAGCGAAGATTTAACGAAATTGGAAAAATACAAAAATTTTGAATATTCAATTATGTTCGGGGTGACTTTCTCGCTAACGTACGTCTCAGTGGTAAAATATCGTATTGGTGCTTCTTCTCCTTCCCATTTAAGCACTCTAAATTTTTGTTTTATCAGTAATTTAATGAAATGTTAATAAATTATACTTATAATTCAGTTATTTTGAGCAAGTACAGATTTTCTTTGATATCTCCCCCACTGTGTCTTCGTCTCTAGGTGTATTTCTGACGCTAGTTTGTGTAGGTGTTGGCGATGATAGCAATAGAAGTGGTGATGATAGGATTTTTGTGTTTTCAATGAGGCTTAGAGATGAAACAAGGAGCAGCAGCTGGGGAAGTTCGGAGAAATTTTATTTTCTGCTCTAAAAATATTGCAAAACTTAAGTTGCCAACCAGACTACACACAAACACTCCAAATGCAAACATTCCAAATTAGCAGTGAGAATAGAGGAAAAATGTTAGTTTGGTGTGAAAATCAGTTATTTAGCCAAATCCTCCAATATATTTTCGAAATTTTCACTCATCGTGGACAAAATTGTACCAAATAAATAAGCATCCATTATCTTTATGTTGATTGTCTAAAAGGAATTATAAATTGAAAGGAAAAGGTTCGTAAATCAACTGAAGTAACTGAGAATAAAATTTAAAAAAAATTATATTCCTAGCAAACAAGGGATAGGAGGGAGAAGAAGAAGAAAAAGAGGAAGAGGAGGAGGAAAATAAAGGGCACGGTACGTGTAAGAGTTCGTTGGATATTCTTTGACTTTCATCACAACCTACCTCTAACCGGTAGACTACTGCAATGAATGAATGAATTCCTAGCAAAATGAGTCACGTAATATCTGATATTTTTGATGAATAGATCATTTTGCCAGTGTTCATCTTTTAGGTATTTTTTATCTTTGCAGGACATAATTTTCCATATTATAATCTAGTGTGCAATACCTCTTTTCCGTTTATATGCGAAGGTTTCGTTTTCCATATGTTTATCGCAAAGAGGTTATTTATTCGGATAGTTTTCTGTTGGGATGTAGGATAATGGGAGTAGTGTTGTTATTGGGGATTTAAAATTAGTAATTTCTCTCAGCGTTTGAATTTTTGAATTTCAATCATTTTCTAGGACTATATTCAACTTAGATGAACTTTTCTCGGGATTCTAACCGGGTAGGAGTTGGCTCCATGCCGACGTTTATGCAGCTGACTCCGCTGTCGTCCTCAGGGTGATGAGGACGACAGCGGATTCAGCTGTCGAAACGTCGGCATGGAGCCAACTCTTACCCGGTTAGAATCCCGAGAAAATTTAATCTACGCTGTTCACCGGGAAAGCCTGAAGTCATTTATATTCAACTTGGTTGTCACGTAATATCCATATTTTGAACGCTGCGTCTTGCTGTAATAATGTCGTTGAAAAGGTTCGTATAATTCCGCTGGGGGCAGAAATGAGGGAGGAGCTAGAGTCAAAGCCAAGTTTGGGGGCTGGAGCTCTGGGAGTGGAATGAAAGGAAGGGGACGTCGAGGGCTTCAATGAAGCGGAGACGGAAGCATTTGTCTCGGTACAAGCCGGCCGGCGTGCGGTTATTATTGGACTGGGTCCACGGTACTTTTGGCGTGTAAGGTCAGGGCAGCGGCGGTTTGAAAGGCAGCCGGGTTTTGGACGGGGAAGGAGGGAGAGCGGAGGAGAAGTAGGAGTGGAGAGAGGAGTGTATGCATGTGATACGTAGTCCCCGGACATTGCTCGATCGAACCGTGTCACGCCCTCGAATCTCATCGCTCCCCCCGGAGCAGAATGCGCGGAGGGCCTTAAACGAACCTTCCTTCCCCTCCACCTTCCATTCGCATCCATTCCAAGGATGCTTCCTACCTTTTTAACGACCCCAGCATCCTCATACCCTTCGCTCCCCCAGAGCACGACACATGGCTCCCCTCCTCCCAAGACCGTCCTCCACAACATCCACCTCCTTTCACTTCAATAGCCCTCTTCACCCTCATTTCACATAAGAGCCTACATTTATTAATTTGTTTTCTAATTTAAATACGTGGTAGTTTTTGTTTTTTTTTCAACTTTTTTTCGCTCAGAGAATATTTTAATTCGTTAGGGCTGATTTTAATCAGGATATACACCATAGAGAGTGAAATACACCATGAAAAAATCATTTAACTTTACCAGGATTAGAACCCGGGTCTCCATTGCCGGTCAAGGTGGGTTATCCAGTAACACCACCATCTAATTCAATAAGAATTTCAGCGAGGGTTTATACGAACAAGTTGTTCTTCAGATACGGGTTTGGATCCCGGTCAAGTCAAATGTTTTTTCATGTCGAATTCAGCCTCTTTGGTGTACATCTTTGCACCCGTGTGCATGACTGCGCGTCACATTTTTTGTGCAATCGTAATGATCGGAAAAATTTAATCAGGATAAACCACACTTCTCTTCCTTGAACTACGACCTTGACGTGGTGGAAGGGCTTGTGCGTTCCAATGACCCCTAGAGCTGGACTGGCAGGAGCAAGTACTATTGCTCTTGGTAGGGCCACCCATGCCAGATAGGTCGAAGTGTAGGAGCCAGACGAAAGGTAGTTCCGTGATGGTTTCACGTTAAAAATACCGTTGAGTGGCGTGGGAATACCTCTCAACTATCACTTCCCAGAATATGTCTAAGTCATTAAAAGAGAATTGATTCCTGGCAACTACGGGAAGCCGCTCACTAGGGCGGGTGTCGTGCCCGGCAGCGGGGGAGGCAAGGCCTCCGCGGTCGTCAACACACGAAATCCTTGCACTGCAGTGCAGCATCATCGTCGGCAGATACAAGGGATAGGAGGGAGAAGAAGAAGAAAAATAGAAAATGGAGGAGGAAAACAGCGGTAAAAATAGGAACTTGGAACGTAAGGACCATGATGAGGGCCGGGAAGCTTGAAAATATTAAACGGGAAATGGAAAAAGGAAAAATAGATTCTTTGGGATTGTGCGAGGTGAGATGGAAGGATAGCGGGGACTATTGGAGTTTTAGTTACAGGGTAATCTATAGTGGGGGAGATGAGAGTCAGCGTGTGATAGCTATGGCACTGAAAACAAAATTGGGGCTTAGGGTGGTAAACATTGAACTGGTGAGCGACAGGATACTAGTGGTAGAAATAAAAGCACGCCCGACGAATTTCGTACTTGTCCAGGTATACATGCCTACGAGCAACCATAGGGAGGAAGAGGTGTACGAGCAAGTAGAAGAAATAATTAGAGAAGTGCCGGGAAAGAAAAACCTGATAGTGATGGGTGACTGGAATGCAGTGGTGGGGGAAGGGAGGGATGGATTAGAAGTGGGAGGGTTTGGGCTTGGAAGAAGAAATGACCGCGGTGAAAAGGCAGTTGAATTTTGAAGAAGAAATAAATTAGTAGTGAAAAACACTTGGTTTAAAAATCACCTCAGGCGTAGGTACACATGGAAAATGCCGGGTAATACTGATAGATATCAAATTGATTATATAAGGCAGAGATTTAGGAATAGTGTAAAGAACTCGCGTAGCTATCCAGGGGCGGATGCGGACTCAGATCATAACTTGGTGATGGTGAAGTGTGAAGTTAGATTCAAAAGGCTTTGTAAAGGTAGGAAGATAAAGAGGTGGAACCTTGAAGAATTGAAAGGGTTGAAAAGAAGGGAATACCAAGAGCTGTTAGAAAAGAACATGGTTGAAGTAAAGCGGATGGGAACAATAGAGAGAAGATGGGCGATTATAAAAATAGGCGTCGCAGGAGCGGCAGAGAAAACAATAGGAACGGTGGAAAATAAGAGGTTTAAGAAGCAGTGGGTAACGAAGGAAATTATTAAGAAAATGGAGGAGGGAAGGATATGGAAAAACGTGAACACCATCGAAGGCAAGAGGAAGTACAAGGAATTGAATAATAAACTCCGGCGAGTGACCAATCGGGCAAAAGAAAACTGGTGAAAGGGGCAATGCGAGGAAATGGAAAAGCTACAGGAAGAGGAGAAGTGGGCGCTTTGTACGCCAAGGTGAAAATGTTATGGGGTGGTAAGAGAGGGCAAACGATATCAAAGGGTAAGGAAAAAACAGGGAAGATATAAATCGAACAGGAAGATAGCCAGGAAAGGTGGAGAGAATACGTAGAGGAGCAATATGACAGCGAGAATAGACCGTTCAGCCTAGTTCTAGAGGTTGAAGGATCAATAGATAAGGATAAACTCGGACCAGAGTTACTTGACAGCAAAATATAGAAGGCATTAAGAGAGATGAAGGGTAGAAAAGCCGTGGGAACCGTTAACCTACCTTCGGAGCTACTGAAGAATCTAGGTAGTAAGGGGAGAGAATCCTTTTTCGAACTCATTCGCAGGACCTACGAGGAAGGAGTATGGCCAGAGGATTTCGTGAAAACAATATTAATACCTATCCCGAAGAAGAAGAAAGCGTCAGAATACGAGGAGTATAGAATAATCAGTTTAAATTCGCACGCGGCAAAGGTTTTACTTAGAATACTAAATCGAAGGTTGGAGAGCAGAGCAAACTACTTAGGCGATGACCAATTTGGATTCAGGAAGGGAAGAGCCACCAGAGACGCGATTGCGGTAATGAGAACACTTATAGAAAGAAACACAGAGTATAATCAGGATGTTTTCGCTTGCTTTGTGGATTTCGAAAAGGCGTTTGACAGAGTAAACTGGGAGAAACTAATGCTGATATTGGGGAAAATAGGAATAGATTGGCGCGATAGGAGACTCATCTGAAACTTATATATGGGTCAGAGGGCTCAGGTGAGGGTAGCTGATGGTGAATCAGGGTGGGCAGTTATAGGTCGCGGGGTGCGGCAAGGGTGCCCGTTGTCGCCTTTGCTTTTTAACATCTATGCTGAGGAAATGGTAAGAGAGGCATGGGATGAGCTAGATGTGGGAATGAAAGTAGGAGGCCAGCGGATAAAGTCGGTTAGACTCGCGGATGACCAGGCATTAGTCAGTCGGTGATCGAAAGGATTCCAAACGTTAGAAGATGCCTTGGAAAAACAGTGCGAGAAATACGGGATGAAGATTAATCATAAGAAAACAAAAGAAATGAGACTATCTAGGACAAGGAAAGCGAGGCTGGTTATAAGAGTAGAAAGTAACAAACTGGAGAAAGTAGAAAAATTAAGTTACTTGGGTAGTACGCGAGAAGAAACATGACATAGTAGCAAAGACATTAGGAGGAGAATAGCGCTAGCGAAGGAAGCGTTCAATAAAAGAAGGGAGCTGATGACAGGGACCTTGAGTACGGATGTAAAAAAGAGGCTGGTGAAGAGCTTGATATGGAGTGTGGCGTTGTATGGGGCAGAAACGTGGACATTGAGAAAGAAAGACGAAAATAGGCTGAAGGCTTTCGAGATGTGGGTGTGGAGGAGGATGGAGAAGGTGCGTTGGATGAAAAGGAAGACAAATGAGGAAGTGCTTGACATGGTGGGCGAGGAGAGAAAACTAATAGATGAGATTAGGGGAAGACAGGGTAGGTGGCTAGAAGGGGTAATGAGGGACGATGGTTTGCTGAAGGCCGTGATAGAGGGTAGGATGTTGGGTAAGCGGGGAAGGGGAAGGAAGAGGATAGGTTTCATGGATGGGATGAAGAAAGGTAGGACTTATGTTGAGATAAAGAAAGAAATACTAGAGGTAGAAAGGGCACGGAACGTGTAAGAGTCCGTTTGATATTCTCTGACTTTCATCATAACCTACCTCTAACCGGTAGATTATCCATTGAGTGAATGAAACAACACTTGGTGATTTGATACCCTACTTTACTATTAGTAACCCAACCGATTTAAATGTTTGACACCATTATCAAAGGTACCAGCACAAATGATGTAAATAATTCAAACCGGTCGGAATACTATCAATAAAATGGTGTGGTACATTACCGAGTGCTTTCGTTAAGAGCAAACTCAAGGAAGATACATAACTTAAAATAGATTATAGGGTTGTTTGCTGTTTTTACGATAGATGATGAGGCTATCATTTTGGAAATTCGGAATCAAGAATTTTTCTATGGCCGAGTGAATTTAAAAAGAGGGAGTAATCTTCCTAGGAGATATTCAATTTAAATATCGTGTGATATCGAGTCTTTGGATCCGTATCATGCCCTCTACTCATCTGTCCCCACAACAGTGCTGGTACCTGAGCGAAAACTCCCCATACTCCTCCATCTCTCTCCCCTTTCCCCCCTTCAACCCGCCACCCGCGCGTCCATTCTAAGGATCCTTCCTTCCCTTTTAGACGTCCAATCTCGCATCTTCTTCCCCCCCTCCCTGGCTCCTCCCAGGCAGCACATCCACTCCCACTCCCCCTTCCCCAACCGTCTCCCCTCTTGATCCATCATCTTTCTTCCTTCAAACCGACCTCAACTCCATCCCCCCCACCTCCCCTCCAATTACACCAGCTTGGCTTTCGCCGGTTTTCGGCCCTCGATTCACCCTTGCATAAATCGATTATATTGGTTTTGATTGTGGCTGTTATCCGCACGAGTTGGCGCGCGTACGCTTCCTCATGTTTTCTTTTCCACATCTCTGGCTGGGAGCTCCTTGGGAGCCTGAGAATATCGATTTCGCTTGCTGTTGTTTCCTCGCTGGAGACAAACTGTTTTTATTGCTCACATTTGGCAATCGGTTGGATTAATGTCAATAAATTTGGCCTAATAGAGTTTAAATTTTCGGTGATCAGGATGGAATATTTGGACAGAGATATAAAGAGAGAGAGAATGAGAGTGTGAGAGTGGGAAAGGTTGCCACGGAATTTTTATATAAAAAGGCAATAATTATATTTAACATCTAGATTTTCTTCAAGGTCTGATATCTTGTTCAGCCTATCGTACTGAGTATATTTGAGGACAAAAATCCATTTGTCATGGCTGGAATGCATCAGGCGTCAAGGTAATATTAAACCTTGTAACCTTTAGGTAATGCAGATGATATTATTACTAGCTTTATATTTTCAGAGTGACTATCAATACAATTTTTATGAAATCTACGATATCGTTCGATAGAATTGAATGAGATCCTGAAAGATAAATATTTCTCGCCCAAAATCCACTTCCCTGTGGTTGAAGAGAAAATAGAACATTTTATTTAATATGAATTTGATTTCCGTTAAATCTTTCGTAATATATGTTTTAAGGCCATTCCGTTAGGCCCTTATTTATTTTCAGCAATTCCCTGGGGTAGCCTAATAGAAAATCCACGAACGACCCTTTATTAAAAAAGAAAATGGAATCGTGAAGAATGTAATTGTGATTTTTTTCCCGGGCTTTTTGCTCCAGTACGCAAAAATATCGTCCGTATTATTCCGTGAAAAGTTAACCATATCCGTTTTGTACTCCAAAATATAAAACAATGCGAGGACATTTCTGTGGTAGCTAATGAGATCTAAACTGAAAAAAGGAAATTATGACTAAAAGCCTGAGTTAACTTTTCCTTAGCTTATCAACTAATTGTAAGTTACAAGCGCTTAATTGATGTATTTTTAATTTTGTATTATTATCTGTACCAGATATCTACCGTGTTATATTTTACCTACGCTTGATTCTTTTCTTATAGACTTCCCTCTTCTAAAATTAACGGTTTAGGAAATATAAAACGATGGGCTCAATTATTTGCTGACTATGGCGAACGTGAAGTTTCCCGTATTTGTTGATCACGGAAAGGTTAAGGTATTTCTCATTTTTAGCTGCGTTCAATCGTTTTTAAGCATATTTTGAAGTCTTGTATATGATTTCAAATATGTTTCGGACATTATATCAATGATTATCCTCAAAATCCAGAGAAAAAAGGAGGCTCCCGGGTCCATATTGTTAAATTTTAATTTCTCTGAAAGGAAATATAATTTCTTCACAAAATGCTCTTTTTAGGTAAGGCAATCGTATAATACTCTGCGTCTAGGCTCTAATTTACTTCTGTTCTGCATTGATAAACCATCTGAGGAGCCTTGAAGAGAACTGAGACTCACCTGCAACGCGATATAATCGACAGCATCTCGACTGAACACCTTTCCTTACCACCACCAAAAACCTACCTTTTAGTCCTGAATATCCATTTCATATTTCTTTCTTGTTTATCTTTCTTACTCTTCAGAGACTATCTTGCCCATCCTGATTTCTGGTATTGCTTTGTATTTTTCAGCCTTTATGATGAGGTTTTGTTTGGGCTGGGACCAGCATTTTATAACTAACCCAGCGCACATTGTGTTATGCAATTTCCGTCCTACATTATCCATGTTATCTATGAAACGCAATATTTGCATCTTAAAAATTAAAAATATGATTTTGTGTCAGTTAATTTTTACTTCACATTCAATCATAACTAATTCACACGTTTCATAATGAATCTTTTTCAAATTCAGTCACCTTTATCAATTTAACTTCAAGTTTCCTTATTTTAAGGTTATTGAAATTAATATTTCGTTTAATTTTTTGAAGTAAAACGCGAGAGGAATTGTTTTTAAGAAAGGCATATCTAGTTTATACTGATTTTTTAAACTTGAACGGTAAATCAAAGTACCGAAAATTTTGAGACTGCAAAAGATTTCTTGCCTTTGTTTCTTTTCTTCATTTGTTTGCATTGATTCCTTTTCATAGATACGTGATACCCTTCAAAAACTGAATTTCGCTTCACTAAGGAATATTATGAATTTCTAACCATTTGTATTTCTTTTTTTTTCAACTCCAAGTCAGTGTGAGTTTTTCTGAATTGCCAATTCACCGATTTAGGCATAATTTTATTATCAGCATTGGACATCACTGGATTTGTGACGTATTTGTGCAGAACAATGTGCTATGTTTAAGGCCATGGTTATGGTGTTTCTTCTATTCTTTAAGTTTAAAATATCTAATTTCCGCTTTCCCTTCTGCCCTAATGTCCTTGTCTATAGGTTATACACGTTTAAATGTAGTAGCTGTAGTTTTATCATTGCTCAATACTATAATTTTAGATCTATTTGAAATATTTTCTTCAAAAATGTGGAATATGGTATTTCTTGATATGAGGCTTTTGGTATTTTTGGGGTCTGTTTTCCTTTTGGTCGGTGAACATAAATATTTTTTTTATTTTGCTTTTTCGCTATATTTAAAAATAAATATTACATTTTGCAAAATTATGGTGGTTGTGTGAACTATTCTGTTGTTTTAAAAGGGTTTAATCTTTTTTCACATCTGCATACTGTTGTCAGTTGTTTTTGCTTACAGTTCAATGCTTAGAGGTTTTGGCAAGTTCAGATTGTTCTTCTGGAAATAACCAATTATTATCTTAATGTTCCTGTTTTTTCTGACTCTATTGCAATGAATTGCTGCTTTACAAGTAGCAAGTTCAACTTTTAATATTCTTTTCTGTCAGTAAATCATTAGTAAATAATATCGTGTTTAAAAATGTAGAACTTTAAACTTAAATACTAACATGCCTCTTTATTATTTGAGCTTGGCCTATTTTGGGCGGATTTGCCTTTGTTGCAATCCTAAACATGGTATCTGGAACTTTTTTAGTAGAGGTTTTGATTGTTGTTTTGTGAATTTTCATAAGCTTTAATAGTATCTTGTTGTGATGTCAAGTGTTGTCTATGTTCTGTGGTGCTTTGGTGTAACAAGTACACTTCTTTCTCACTTTTCACGTGCCAAACACACCTTTCAATTCTCAAACCTCATTCCTTCGACTGGAATTCTTTCCATATACCAACGACCATTTACTCCCCAACCTTTCATTTACCTTTTGATGCCACCAGAATAAACACACCGCAGATAGATTCTTAAGAAATTTGGAGATTATTTCTGTTACTCATAAGAATTTGTTGTTTCCTCTTTCCAGATTCAAGGAAACGGAAGTATTGGACCGCACGTACGTACATTTTCATGACGAATTTTGATATTGCTTTGTTGTTTCATGTTTTGTAGTGCTCATTTTATATAACTCACCAATTATAAGAGTGAATTAACTTTTGTTTGAGTGTGAAAGTAGAATTTAAAAAGAATTAGATTGATTTTGTAGCTATTTAATAACATCTTGGAACAATTCCAGTCTGTTATTGGTTTACAAGTAGGCATAATTTATTCGTAAAAATGTCATGCAGATTTGACCCGATTCTACCAGTTTGACATCCAATCATCGAATTTATAAATTGTTTGTACAGTATTCCAGTACTTGCCACAGATGCCAAAATGGACAAGCTCAGTCATAAGTAGCACGCACTCTAGCTATTTTGATAGTTCGAGCAAATTATATTTTTCCGTTATCCAGTATGACTTTCATTGTAGCCAATTCATTTACATTACTATGATATACCCTAAAGCAAAGTAGTTTTTATGGTTGCTCTCGATAAAAAATACAATACTTTTTGCGAAACGTTCTTAAAGAAAAAAGATAGGATGACGCCTTTAAAGATAATGCCGCGGCTATTTCGGGGTATTCTCAACGTTTTAGTATAATTTTAGTATACTCTGACTATATTTCCCCCACGTTTTCCTATTTTGGTTGCGTATATTTGTGATTGTATAGTAAAAACGAAGTAAAACCTGTCCATTACAACTCTCTTTTATAGGTATCTCTCTTAGGTGTAAATGTAAAATAGGCTTATAATCCAGAATGATATTGAAGGCAATTAACATTTTAGCTTTTATTCTAGAAGTTCAGCTTTATAGCTATCGTAAGTGATGGAGCAAGAACTTGTAAAAACAATGTCAATGTTGAGAAAATATTAATGACATTGTGTCTATGGCGAAACATGCCATATCAATGCGACATCCATATCCATAAGCATAGATATTTTTTATTGACGCGTCTTCGGGTGGAGATTGCATATATTTTTACTTTACTAGCCTGAGAGGTGACAGGTGATTTTAATGGTGGTAGGAATGATAGAAATGAATGATAGAAATGAATGATGACGTCCGCAAGGGCACTTTGCTGACGTCCATTCTGAGTGATACCATCCATTCAGCGGGGAACATGAATGGGCCCCAAAGAACCGATTTGTGTGGCTGTCCCCGGGGACGGATCCGAAAAGGAAAAATGATGGACATCAAGGGGAATTTGGGCCCGTTTTGCTCCACCAAGACCGACATGAAGAGAGGTAAAAGGCCTTCTGCCCATTCTTCGAATGAGCCACGCCCACCATTGCAACCGTCGCGTCGTCCGATCTTTCGAAGCAGACATCCGCTGGGGCAGCCGAAAAAATAGAAGGTGACCGATCAGCTATTTCCATGGTCGTGGCTTTTCCATCCGTGGTAGAATTCATTAGGGGTGGCGCCTAATGGCTGAGGGTAAGTCATTAGGTAGTTGAGCGTAGAAATTATTAGAGAATGGAGGAAGAGCGGAGTAATATCCATATTTAGCCCGATCTTAACGAAAAACTTCAAGGGGATCATAGTTCTACACCCCTTTTTACGGACAGACTGATCTTAAAGTGTCCTCTAATTGCCATGAAGGTGTAGATCGACACTCATTTACCTCTAGCCATACCGGTATTCGAAATCAGGTCGTCTGAATGAAATATCATAACTCTAGCCTGTACGATTACCCGACTCCATTTTCCATCGTCCGTGCACGTCGAGGCATTCATGGAAACGAGTGCCAATTAGTCTGCCCTCAAATGTGAATTTCGCCTCTCTGTTGCACTCAGAACATTCATTTTACTTTGTCATTCAACTTTTTTTTAATCTCATTTATTTTATTCTCAAATTCTCCTGCTTTACTTTACTCCATTCTATTTTTCTGTAGTTTCTTTCATGTGAAAAAAATGCCTCCCTGGCCTTTGGGGATTCTGTCCGTTTCCCTCCTCTAGAATGTACTACGTACGACCACGTCTCCCTCATGGAGCTCAATGTGCCTACGTTGCTTGATAGCGCTTAAATGCCGAGAGAGCTTATTCAGAAATAGACCTCCCGCTTTTTTTTTCCTTCCCCCCCTCCCTGCGTGAGTTCCCGTGCTTCTCTCTCCTCTTCTCCATTCGACGTGCACGCCTCTGAATGCTTCGCCCTCCCCTGATCCCAGAGCCTCGCACAAAGAGGCGTCCCTCCGCCGGCTAATAGATCCGCGCGCTAATGGCCATGCACGTGGTCCGTTCCGAAGAGAGCCCTGCCGGGGACCCAATATCCTTATGAATATTACCCTTTGAGCACTTGTTCGTCCTCGACCTGAATAAAATTTCCCGAATTTCGACGGTGAAAATTTAATTTCTATCCGTTTGCCGAGAGGAAAATTTGCTAATCTCAGGAGAATTGGCCCAAATTCTTGTTAAACTACCAGTGCGATTGAAAATCGAAGCATTCAGTGAATATTGGAAGGCATTTATCCCTCATTCTAGGACGGAAGAGTGGCAGGTTATTGAGGGGCTATTCAGGCTTATCTGGATTAGCAAGCTTCTCTTGAATTGAATTTAAGAGTTGGTATATTATAAAATACAAATTAGAGAGTTAAAATGGATGATAAAAATGATCTAGTAGCTTGAATAAATATTTTCAAAAATGTTATATCATTAAAATGAGTACCTACATATGTAGGTACAAAAAATTAGTAGATAGGCCAGGGATGACCTCATTTTGGCTTTTGAATCCATGAATATGACAATATTTTCACTTGATTTGATTTCTTTTTCCTTGTGAAACTTGTAATTACTGTTCAAGCAAAGAAAAAACCTTAATTATATTTCTTAATCCAATCCTTTGAATCAAGCATTTAGGCCCGGTTATATAATCTCTGGTCAAATATTTTCTTGCTGTTAAAGCCGAAGTTAGAACTCATCGATCACGCTCACGTCTACTAATCAAACGTCTGACATTATAAATGAACCCCTCTCAGTTTACATCAAGAGAATGTTAAGAATAGAATAATCTTGTCAGATGCTACAAAGTTGGGCCTTATTGATGCAAAAGTTTTGATAAAAATAGAAATATTTATTGGAATATTTTTGTTCTTTACGACTACTTTTAAATTACGACTAGAGGCTGAATAATTATGCAACAATGGGTTCTCTGCTTAAATCACTGAAACTTCAAAATAAGTTTGATTCAGTAATACTGCACTACTCCTGTTATATCGTCCAACGCCTAATGTTTCTCGCTGAAGAGTTGCTGAAAATCATGTCCATGGTTATAAAATACAAACCGATTATCGCGGTTGGATCGGAGTGCCTTTCCTCAATGCAATCATCTTTTGACGCCATTCGAAAAATCTCTCATTGTATGAATTAGAAACATTATTTGTGAATTTTATTCACTACTGATTCACTTGACTGAATAAAAATTTTGGAATGAAAATATGCATGGAGTAGCTATGATATCCTCATTTTTGTCAATTCACTTTTCAATAACTTAGCCAAAGATTCAAGCTTGCTATGGACTGCAAAATTATAAAGCAGGAAATAAAATGTAAATATTTGGCCTAGAGCTATCTGGTTATGGTGATGTTGAATCAGAAGTCAGATAACAGACAACAAAGACCAGAAGGATAGCTGGATACTTGGACGGAGTTATATATAGAAGAACTGATGTATAGGGATAGAAGCAAAATCTAGGGTATATATAGCTACAACAAGACCAATAATGACATATAATGCGGTGACTCGACTAGACACAGGGAGGACAAGAAGGCTACTGGATACCGGTGAGATGTAAGTACTGCGTAAAATCACGAGTAATAAATTAGTGGACAGAGAACTTAACGAATGTACAAGAAAAACATTGTAAATGAGAAAACATTAACAATTGACCTTAAGAATAAAGTGCGAAAAGAATGGTCACATAAATCGCATGGGCAATGAAAGAATGGTAGAAGTAGCTCGTAATACGTCACCGTTAGGAAAAAGAAGTATAGGAAAACAAAAAAAGGCGAATGTGATGGTGTAGTTATGACCACGCCGTCAAACAAGTATGAAAGGCAGAGGGGCGAGGAAAAAGTATGCAATCTGCCTCTACTATTTAGGAGAAAGAAGAAGACGGGTAAATTAGGAGTGTTGAGCGTCTTGTTAAGTGTGTGAAAAAGCGTGGTCGTCGATGTAGTTTATACTTATTGTTAGTGAGTCAAATATACATGCGACCATAAATTCGGTATTTTTGGGCTTTGATCAAATATTGATGGTATAAATGATAATCAACCCACGTCAAATCATGACTGTATTAGGGTTGACCCGATAAAATATTTGAACAATGGTGGTACATGATATCGCACTGCTACCTTGACACATCACCATTTTGATGTTGTCATAATGATTACATTTGAGGCCTGGACTCGTGACGACAATATAATAAAATCTCAAATATAGTCATTATACGTTAAACATAAAATATACTTAATGAAACATATATACATTAACATTATTTTAAATATGAATACTTAATTAAACTTTAGAATTAGTTTAAAGATAACATTTATGGAGTACTATTACCAGTTTCGAATTACCGATCTACCCGCACTGAGCGTGCCTGGGAGCTAGGCCATATTTCCCGCCCAATATTTTTCCATATCTTCGACATATGTAACCACACCACCCACACGTAACTCCTCTGATATTTGATTGCCATTCGGAGTTAGGAAACTCTGTGAAACGCTTTTTGACTGCATGACATGCCATGTGCAGCTTTTTGAAGCAAAACAATCATATTTTTGGGACAATAACCGATTTCCAGATGAATATCTGCCCCGGAATTCCAATCTCTTCTACCCATTCTAGTCTCCTTTCCTATATTTTTAGCAATTTCGTCAGTAGTCTATTTTTAAATGTGCTTGACCACGCTGAGGTCTGGACTTGACAGCAGTATTTGGCTTTTGGCTTTGGTTTTAGCCACCTTCGCTTGAAATGAAAAATTAGGCCATGAGAAACCGAAAGAAATGATGAAAGTCAAAGAGAAAAAATGGGAGCAGCTTTTGTTCTTTTAAAGAAAGAGAGCCAAACGAAAAAATAGGTCTATTTTTCTATCCTAGGGTGATTAACTTATTCAAAAAGTCCCTAGCTCAAAGTTACAGAAGAAAAATTCTCTAACTACCCTTGAATTATCTCTGATGTTAAGCATACATTACTGGAAGATCTCAATGTGTGGAGAATATTTGTTAGGTTAAGCTGGGTATGGAGGTATACAAACTGGAAGTGATATTAACAGCAGGAGAGAAAAGGAGACTGGTGTCGGAGAAGTGCATGTGACAAAAATAGTGGCTATATAATTTATTTAAAGGTAACGTAGGTAACGGAATGCTGAATGCGGAATGGAGAATGTTTTTAATTTATTATTTTAATGTTCAACAATCTTAGAGGAGGAAGAAGGTAAATTGTTCGTTTATAGAACATGAAGGAAGGCGTAAAGCACAAGGATACTTACGGAATCTCATTCAGTAAACTTAGAGGAGGAAGAGGGTAAATTGTTCTTTTTTAAGAGAACATGAAGGCAGGTATAAAGATACTTAGAGAAACTTAAAATATGCCGCGAAATTTCAATTTCAATTCAATTAGAAATCCAAGAGTGGGAAAGTTTTAACATGACCCCGAAATTGGATAGTTGACGTTGTGACTTCCCATAAAAACTAGTCATTAATTGTTAAAACACTGTCTGTTTATGGGCCTCTGATACATAAAAACGTCGCTGTGATGGGATGGAACATGAAATACTTGGGAGATTGCAGGTTGCAGCGGCTCGGATCGTGTCAGCACTTAGCAATCTGCGTTCCTCCTTCGCATGGGGGGGTTGGGGGGGGGGGGTTGTAGCGTCTGGCGGGAGGCGCCAGAGACGGCGAGGGGGGCATTGAGGAAGCGAGGGCGTAGTCGTGAAAGGGTGATGACGCCAGGAAAGGGTTTTCTCCGTACCCTTGCCCCAAGTGTCGAGACAAAACGAAGAATGCGGCGGGCGATGGCGCTGAAGGTGAAAGGAGTTGCGAGGGATGAATATGAGGAAGATTGGATAGATAAGTGAGTGAGAGACGGAGGGTGAAGAAGGAACCTCCGCGAGGCCAAGGTGTTGAACATTCAGCTTTCAAGTTTTGCACCTTGAGTATAACTCGAAATGCTAAACTTCGGAAAGCAGGCTTTGCATTGTGGACTCGCATACGTATATATTATGATGAAGAGTTTGGAGCAGGAGGAGGATATAAATACTTTGTTTAGAGACGAAGGGTAAAGAAGAAGTTTCTGAACTAAGGTGATATAGATTTATCATTGGAAATGGGCGTCATAAAAAAAACTGGGCTTTACGTAATGAAATGGTGAATGTATTTTATAATGAGTTGAGAGGCAACAGTTGGTGGCAGATTATGAAATTTTCACAAAACTCAATAATTGTGGAATTGTATGATTAAGCAAAGATTATGGCCGAAAACCTGTTTCCCATAATTTAGGGTTTGTTTTCATTGTGGTTATAATTAAAGTATGTCTTCCTTTGAGAAAGTCAGGAAAGTTAGCTCTGACCCCCATGTATATTAATATCGATAATTATGTGTTTCCTTAGCCAAAAGTATTAAAAATTTGGTCAAAATCTTAACAATTAAAACCCTCAATTTGCCTCTGAAAATTGCTGAGTGGGAATTTAAGGTAAGATAAGGGTTAGTAATTGTGGGATCTGAGAAGAGCTGCATCATGGATTGCATCCAAGGTAGCGTGAAGAGAAATGAGGAGGAGGAAGAAAAGAGAAGAGACAGAGAGAGATAGAGGGGAAAGAAGGGAAAGCAGAGAAGGGGGTGGAAGGTGGAGGAAATAAAACAAGAGGGGGTAGGAGAGGGCGCCGGTATCCCTCTCCTTTCTCGGTGGGGGGGCGAGGGTTTTCGGGGAGGGGGAGGAATTCCGAGGTATCACGTGACGGGAGCCGCCATCATCGATCCGTGCAGTCCCGCCAACCTGACAGTTTTCGGACTCCCTGCCCGCACATTCCCTCCACATCGTTTTTCGCGGAGAAACCTCGTAAAGGCCTCGCCACACCATTCACTCCCCGTCCCCCCCACCTAAGCCGCCTCCTCCACCTTGAGCCTCAAGTCTACACACTCCCTCCCGACCGCCTTCCCCGCCGCCTTAATCCCTCACGACCAGCCCTCCCTTTCCTTTTTTACGCGTAACTTTTCCTTCCTCATTCATCCCCGAAAATTCTCTCTCTCTCTCTTACTGTCGCCACCCGACCGTCTAAAGCTTTTTTTACACATGTTTGCTCCCCGTCTTCCCCGTCCCAACTCTGAACGACCCCCTCTCGCCTCTCCAGCACGCACTTTGTATCAATCTAACCCCACTTTTTCCCATCCCTTCAACTCCTTTTCTGCTCCCCAAGTCCCCGTCTCTATTTGATCTCGCGGCCGACCCGTCGCTAGTCAGCCCGAGGGTAAACGTGTAAAAGTCTCTCTTGTTAGCGGTTGGCTCCTTTGGTGGAGCGAGGGAATAAAAGGGGCGCATGTGTAGTGGGGTGTATACAATCTCGTCGCGATGCCCGCATTCGCGACCACCGCCGCAGCCGCGTCTTTCGCCACCTCTCACCCCCTGCCCCCACTCACTCATTCCCTGACTCCCTCCTTACACTATCCTGTAATGTATCGGGCCCTTAAAACATTCCCAGTTAAAAGGCTTGCTAAATTAATAAAATGTAACCCTATCTACTCCTTCAAAATATGTATAGAATTGTAGCTTGTTCAATAATTTTGAGACTAAATCCAGCACAACATTTAGATGAAAGCGCCCATCTAATACAACTCCTTGAGCCTCTTCTCGGGAACCCTAAGCGTAATATTGATGAATTTTAAAATACTGTGAATGTACCACTTCGCAATCAGGTAAGCTAAAAAAGATAAGTGTTTTTGTTTGTGTTGTGTTTAAGTGAATATTCGGTTTATAAGCTATTTTATGTCTTCCAATCGTTTCAGTCTTCATTTAAGAACTTTTAGAAGTTTTCCTTTATTTCTGATAGGAGGAAAGAGATGCTTCCTGCATCCCGAGTATGGCGCAAGCATTAGTGACCCGGCTGATGAGGATGGAATAGGTTAAATAAAATCCAAAGTCCACTTCGTTATAAATTGTTTAAAGAACGCTACAGAGCCGATGGAATGACCAGGGTGGCATCTGTAAAGGGACTCGGAGGCTACACAAAAGGATAAGATAACGTGAATAAATTAGATCACGCGAAGTTTCAGGTTGACGGGGAGCATATTATTATAACCCTTTACGAATTCATTCAAGCGGACAGAGGTAGCAAAAGAAGTGAGACACGCTGCCAAACTGATTAGTACAAGAGGATAGAGCGAAACACTATTCGGTCAAAACCCACCCCACTCCTGCTCCTTCCCGCTCCAATTTCTTATTCGAACTACCACTCTTATTCATCGCAGATGTCATAATACACCACGCCACGTACCTTTACGGCAGCTTCCAGAATATAAATGTGGATAAAACTTAAAATACGCATTGTAATTTGCTCATGTTTGCATAAATGTAGTTGAAAATTGTGAAAAAATCTTTGTCGCTTGGCATATTAAGTTAACTGATGTGTTTAGGAAATAAAATCAAACTTGTCCGTAGGTAATGAATGTAAAAATAATACTTAATGAAGTGAGGTATTTTTCTATCAAAGAGGTGGCGGAGTATACGTTTTCGTATCTGGTTTTAGTTATTACCACTTAAGCCAGGATTCCTTTACCCTCAAAGGTGCGACGTGATTATTTTTGGTAGGATTAACATGCTGTTTAAACTTTCACTGTAAGATGAACGGGAAGTACTCTTGCCATGATGGAAACAGCTTCAATTTCCCACAACTGCGTTTCAGTTTCTCTGGTCTTAGTTTAAACAAAAGAGTAGGCTGCAAATGAAAGGGTTAGTTGATAAATGTATTTTTATAAACCTTATTGCCATTTTAGACCCATTGGCTGTTCAATATAAGCACTCCTAATTTTAATTCCTAAACTCCTAATATTTTTTAGCTCAGTAAGTATCACTATTTTGTTATCAAATTTCGCTCTGAACCGAAAATGCAAAGTAGGTAGTGATATTTTAGAAAAAATCAATAATGCCTTTTACTTCGGATTTTTTTGGAGTTATCTGCTAAAATCTTGGTTTAGGTTTCTATTCAGAAAATAAAAGCGACGCATCGTTCAAGTCGGAAGAAGTTATACAGCTCAGGTTCACAGATTTTTTGTCACATTTGCCGCAAATGTGATTACTAGAGCAATTAAAAAACAACTTAGGGGTGTCCGTTCCCAGTCGCCATTTTATAATTATCACAGCAGTTCAACCAACAGTGCTTTTCAAGCAAAATCCCTAATACTGATTGACGCCAAGTTACGAAGAATTTTAAATGGAAGAATATTTGAGTTTGCCCCCAGGTGGCTCTCCCTTATATCTCTTTACGTGCACAGCAGTGCATACACATCCCGTCTCGCCTAGTTATTCCACTCTTTGAACGCCAATCACCGTCTTTTTTTTTCACTTTTCCACATCTTCCTCGGCGCGTATTTTGTGGCGGATCAAGGTGTAAGGAAATCTAATTCGTCGACCTCTTTTATTTTCCTACGTGACCCTCGAGAACCAATTTTCCGTCCTGCTTATCTTGCGTGTTAAAAGCGCTGGTGAGATTGAAATTCTGTGTCGAAATGAATGCTGAGTAATCTTGTTTGTCATATCTCAGCTTCTCTGAATTTTTTCTTACGTGGCCCACAGGGTATTATGATGTCAGCGTTGGTAGGGGCGGGTTTTAGGAAGGGTAGAGCCGTTTTTCTCGAGTGATACGACTCAAATACGCCGTGCGTATTTTATACTCGATGTGCCAAGGATGCTGAAATTTACTTTGCCCTGATCACGTTTATATTTAGCGATTTAAATGACAATATAATCTTTTGTACTTTGTTAAATACCTTATTTCTCCGAATCATCCGTATGATAAATAACAGAATTTTATTGCATATCATAATGGATATCGTCGCTAAAAATGACATTTTCCCTATTTGTGGTTGCGTAGTGCCATATTAACCTTCCGGCAGGTCTTATCATGGCCGGGCGCGCTGTTTACAAAGTAAACATTTCTTCACTGATCTAAAATAAAGTTTAATATCAAAATAATTGCAGTGTTTGGAATCAATATTGCAAGAATATATATTTAACATCACTAGAAAAAAAATACAATAAATTGAAATTTATAATTTTTGCAATGTTCTTTGTTTCTGCAGTCCAATGCACTCATCACAAATTTTCTTCGTCCTCACATGAAAAATGGATACAGGTTATCACGCTGTTGGAATGCTTTTTACAAATAAACATGTAACATTTTGAGCACTTCATGGTTGTGACCGAACTCTTACACACATTACACCTTCCTCGCTTTCTTTCTTCACACCGTCTCTCTTCCTCCTTTTCTTTCCTATATTTTGATAGAAAGGTCCGAATATTGAGCGATAGAGAGGAAATAGCAGCCATTTCTGTTAGATGCTCCTTCAGGAATTTCATGGCTAAATGTTTTAGGAAGAAACGTCTTCGGCACTGTTCAGCGTTTTGGTTTTAGGCAAAATAAAGTATTTGGGCATATATGCCAGCTATTTTCATGAAAGCAAAAAATATGACAAGGGGCCATCTTTTTGTGATTCAAGACACGCTGTAGGCAGCACACATTTTATCCACAGTGTCAACAGCTCCTTTAGTGCTATTATAATTTAAAATAATCTCGGGTGTTTTGAGATGTCATCAATTTCAGGCAAGTCGTGAATTGTGGATAGTAATATTACTGCCTTATTTGTACGAGGAACGTATGATACAATAGTCACATCTTTTTGAAAACCAAAAACTGAGGAATTGACTGGCGTATTTTGGCGGGGAAGAAATTCTGATGGAATTTATTTCTAATCGTTCCGATGAGCGTGATATTTTTCGTAAGAAGGTATTTTGCTGATTCATAGCTGGTAAACCAAGTATCAGCAGTCAGATTCCTGTTAGTCCCCTCAATTGGTTGGGAAAGTCATTTCAAATTTGAAAAGGAGAGTTATAAACTTCATACGGCCCAGGTATTTGCTTCTCACAGTATACTTCCGGATTCCAAGTGCAAAATGTTTTTGAATCACAACACGTGTACCTACTTTCAGCCTACATCTCGCCGGATTACTAGGGATATACTGTACGAAACTGCCCCTTCCTCTGAAAGAATGCAGAATTTCATCTACTGCAACCAACTCGCTCATGAAGTAACAATTTCAGTAATTCATTACAAACTGATCTAGAAGGGATTGAATGGCAGCGAGCTTATCGGTTTTTTGCCGGAAGTTTCTAGTCAAACTATCGTCAAAGCGAAGTGATCGCAATAAAAATAAAAACCTCTTATAACTCATTGCTGCTCCGGGAATTTGTATTCCAGTTCCATCAGAATCCCACAACTCAAGAACATTTGTATGACTACCACGCTTTAAACCAATCAAAAATAGTAAACCGAACGAAGCCATAATTTCAGATTTTGTTGTAGACTTACAATCCCTCTCCCGTTGATATGCAGTGCAGTTACGTTTACGTTCGATGAAAACGTTCCTATATTTTACGACTTTCTCAACCATATTTGCATCAATTATTTTCTCAAAAGCACTAAGCTCATCAGTTATGTCTTTTGCAGATAATGTGAGCCCAGGTAATATTTTCACAATGTTTTTGTTTTGTTTTCCTCGAACAGGAAAAATTAGTTTTTCCCATTTCAGTGAACTATCAACTTGAGAAAATACTGCCAACGGATGACGTTCTCGACCCTTCCCTGGGCCAACTGCAGGATTAACTTTTGCCCCTTTCCCAAAGAGAAAATCATCATCGTCATTTTCATTCAGACCATCACTTTCAGTCCCCTCCTGGCAAGAATCAGTGGCGTGGTCACTCTCCTCAATGTCCTCCTCTTTTCTATTTCTAATGTTGAATCATCATCAATGGCCTCTTTCTGGTCGTCATCAAGGAAGTCTAGTAAATTACGTTTTTCCACATCATTCAATGCACGGGAACAGTAAACAAGGATCGCACAATATTTACACTAACGCAAAAATAATAGCAGATGATATTTGATAGGAATGTACATTATTGTATAAATAAATATATTCCAATATTATAATTATTGTTAGATTAATAATATAATATGAATTAGTCCTCTCAAACATCCTATTAATAAAAAATAAAACACTTACGTTGCTGCCTTATCCATGTCCACGACCAGGCGCGCTGTTTACTTCGTTCACCATGGGCGACACTCTCTGTCTGAAACTTGATTCACAATGAGCAGAGATAGAATATTTCACTGCAACCAGCATAAATTGGAGGAAAAAGGTCTAGTACAGGAATACCTACAATGATGGTTCCCAAATATTTCATTGTGTTTCTTAGAGTTACCGAACTTAAATCGAAAACCGTTTACTTTGTAAACGGGTGCGCCCGCAGGAAGGTTAAACGTATATTTATGCAATTTTAAGCATTATTATTGTAACCGCTTATCAATTACACTCATTGGAAATTATCTCATTTGCACATACGTCTGCGTAAATAGCGTGTCTCATTTGTCATAAATGACTTTGATACACTTAGAAACAGTTTTGAAACACTCCTCTTCAGCTCAGGAAGTGCGCCAATTTCTTTACACAATTTTGCTTCAGTCCTCTAGGTTGGATTGATTGTTTTGATGATTCTCCTTGCGTTACTCCAAAATTCTTGGATTCTCTTTTCTGATTATCTTCGACATGAAATGATGTGCCTGGTCAGCTATTTCCAAATCTTCCGTTAGCTTAGTGCAGTATTTGCATGAGTCTTCGCTGCATGTATGTGCGCCCATCTTTGCATTACTCAGGCGACCTTTTCCGTCTTTCAAGTCGCCTCGCGACTCAGATCTGTCATCTCACAACACATCCACAACTATTTATGCCGATCACGTGGAATAATCAAACGGCTTTTCTTCATAGCAGGAAAGAACATCTTCCCACCACCAATTCTGCCTCATTTCTGGTTTCATGATTGTGATTGTGGCAAGCAAAAATAGTTTCACTTCGGCAAATTGCCATCAGAATTATTTGAAGCCCATATGGGTCATATAAACGAGACATTCGTTTTCCAACGCCCAACTATTCCGGCCGAGAGCCAATCTGACTCCGTGGCAGGAAATCACAACAACAAGGTGGTGTGGAATTGAAAGCGCTCGCCCACTGGTGACGCAGCAGGAAATTACGCTAATCGCTGACATCCTGAAATCTGGCTGATCGAATGCAAGTGTGGACCTGTGTGAGCGAGGAATTTGACTATGCACTCACACGCGCTGGGGCCTAATTCTGGTTCTCTCGTATAGTGCGTTACCGAGCGCGAACGCCAGTTCTAACGCAATTTGCGTTACGCGGTATTCTCTAGTGACAGGGACAGTGACAGCGTTCGTGACAGCGTTCGTGATAGCGTTAGCGTTAGGGCTTGTCCAATCACAGTGGTGCTCGGTATTCTCTTACTACTTATCACGAGAGTTAACGCACGTTGCGATGAAGAAGTTATCACGGCTTTCGAGGCCGTGATAAGTCGATGGAATTTTATTATGGAGAAAATAAGAAGCTTAGAATAACTTATTTAGTTACTATTTGTTATTATACATAAATATGGCAACAGTGTATCACTTAGCTTCCTCAAGTTCCAGCGAGAAATGCGTGTTTGTTTGTGATTCAAGTGGTATTATCAGTGAAACTTTTGTAGCTTTCTGAGGATATATTTAATCTTGAGATACCAATGAACACTATAAGGGAGGAATAATGCAATTATATTGACGTAAGTAATCATCATGCTAGGCTTTCATTAACTTAATTTCGGTTATTCATGAGATTACGTCTCTGTGAGCAAGGTGTTTTTGGTCGTTGTTTATTTTAATTATCAACGTGGAATTATGTTTTCAGTGTGCATCGAAGTAATTTAAACGACAAGATTACTCATATTCGTGAAGTGTCACATACGCCACCAATTGGATATGCATGCCATTTCATTAAATAGTACTGCAACTGCTTTGATGAAGTGAACCTGTGTTGTTTTACATCCGAGGCTATTTGTGGATAAATATGAAGGTACACGAAGTACCTACATATACTCTTCAATATGTTGTACCTAGTGTGTCTTTGCTATTATTCGGCTGTAATGTGAAATACCGAGTGATCGTTCTTTGTAAACAGCTGTTGAGCGCATTTGGTGAAACCTAGTTGCATGGAGCTATAGGCTTTCATTAACTTAAGTTCGTTTATTCATGAGATTCCACCTGTGTGAGCAAGGTTTTTGGTCGTTGTTTATTATAATTGTCAACGTGGAATTATTTTTTCATTGTGCATCGAAGTAATTTCAACGACAAGATTAGGTACTCGTATTCGTGAAGTGTCATAATACGCCACCAATTGGATATGCATGACATTTCATGAAATAGTATATTGCAACTGCTTTGATGAAGTGGACCTATTGTTATGTTGTTTTACATCTGAGGCTGTGTGGATAAATTTGTTGGTAAACGAAGTGCATATACCGGCTTTAAATATGCTCTAAAGTGTATATTTAATTGCTATTATTCGGCTGTTTTGTGAAATACCGAGTGATAGTTCTTTGGAAACAGCTGTTAAGTGAAACCTTACATGGACCTTTTAAGTTTCGATGAAATACAAGATCCATGTATAGTGGATATGTCTTGGTGAATGTTTGTACATTTGATGGTAATGTTATATTGAAATACCAAGTGATCGTTCTCTTTTAACACCTGTTAAGTGAAACCTTACATGGTGCTTTTAAGTTATTTCCAATGAAATTTACAGGATCCGTAAATGGATGTCTTGGAAATTGTCCAGTACAAATCATTTTTCAATCACTAATAAAGAAATTCAAGATTGAAATTTAGTGGCTGCTGTTTTGTTGGTGCTTTTATATTTTAAATAAAGGTCAATTCTGAAATAAATATGCTCTCCAAATATCTTCCTTATTTCATCTCGTAAGAATTTGAAAGTGAAGTGGAACTGAAATGAAATTCTTTGATATGACAATATCATATTATGCCATTGTCGTCAATTCGCTATTCATATTGCTGTGTTTTCCTCTCCAAAATTTGCATTAGACGTACTTGTTGTTTGGTACTTAAGTAATTGGATCTATTTGTGTTGGACAGTGCCCATCGTCTAGATACTCTCCTTTCAAATTTAGGTTAGGACCTTTTTGAACTGATTTTATTTTCTTCTAGCATGCCTAGTACCTAATCAAGATCATGAGAATATGAAGCCCATGATAAGGTAAACTGTAGGAAAACGTCGGCAATACCATAGAAGAGGCAACAATATAAAAACATAGAAGTATTAAACCTCAAACCTCAGCAGTCTCCAGCTATTAATGACGCGGCTTGTATACCCTGTGATATTCACTTCATCCAATGTACCGTATTAGCCTAGTGGTTAAGATGGGTGGCTTGCAGTGCGAAGGTTATAAGTTCTAATCTCTCATGGGGTATTTTTTTTTCTTTCTAAGTTATTCGTTTCTGTTTTATTAATGGTGTTCTTATCGTCGGTACTTCAATGAAAAATGTTTTTGGTCAATTTTTTAAATTATCAATAGGATTACATGCAGCCCAATAGTCATTATATTTCGTATCTATAGGACTTCAGTGATTATATATAAACACTGTTGTTCCAAATAACTGCGACAAGAACGAGAATTAGGCCCCTGGGGCCTAATTCTCGTTCTTGTCGCGACACAAGATATCACGCGTTCCCCGTAACGCAAATTGCGTTCGTCTCCAATTCTCGTTTTTTGCGTTCGCGTTCGTGATAAGGCTCGGGCAACTTCGGCTCTGTAACCATGGAAGTGACGTCAGCACCGCTAGCGTCATCGATTTCAGCCAATACGAGAGGAGTGGACTTTCGAGTGGCAGCTGTTTGCAGACGAAAAGGCGAGAATGAGCCTTGAATAGGCAAATAAACATTTTCAAGCGCTTAAATGTTATAAGTTCGCTGGTAATAATTTTATTATTAATACAATTGTAACTTAATCGTATTCGATTATTTACTTTCGGCGATTCGGTTCACTTATTCGTTTAGACAATACGGTAGCATAAAATATAGTGCTCACGGGGTACCCTTAGGAAAAAATACTATAGAACTAATCATACTTAATAACTATAGCATATAGTTATTTGGAACAACAGTGTTTATACATAATCACTGAAGTCTTATAGATATGAAATATAATGACTATTGGCTGCATGTAATCCTATTGATAATCTAAAAAAATTGACCAAAAACATTTTTCACTGAAGCACCGATGATAAGAACACCATTAATAAAATAGAAACGAATAACTTAGAAAGAAAAAAAAATACCCCAAGAGAGATTAGAACTTATAACCTTCGCATTGTAAGCCACCCACCTAAACCACTAGGCTAATACGGTACATTGGATGAAGTGAATTTCACAGGGTATACAAGCCGCGTCATTAATAGCTGGAGACTGCTGAGGTTTGAGGTTTAATACTTCTATGTTTTTATATCGTTGCCTCTTCTATGGTATTGCCGACGTTTTCCTACAGTTTACCTTATCATGGGCTTCATATTCTCATAATCTTGATTACTAGGCATGCTAGAAGAAAATAAAATCTGTTCAAAAAGGTCCTAACCTAAATTTGAAAGGAGAGTATCTAGACGATGGGCACTGTCCAACATAAATAGATCCAATTACTTAGGTATACCAAACAACAAGTACGTCTAATGCAAATTTTGGAGAGGAAAACACAGCAATATGAATAGCGAATTGACGACAATGGCATAATATGATATTGTCATATCAAAGAATTTCATTTCAGTTCCACTTCACTTTCAAATTCTTACGAGATGAAATAAGGAAGATATTTGGAGAGCATATTTATTTCAGAATTGACCTTTATTTAAAATATAAAAGCGCCAACAAAACAGCAGCCACTAAATTTCACTCTTGAATTTCTTTATTAGTGATTGAAAAATGATTTGTACTGGACAATTTCCAATACATCTATTTACGGATCCTGTAAATTTCATTGGAAATAACTTAAAAGCACCATGTAAGGTTTCACTTAACAGGTGTTAAAAGAGAACGATCGCTTGGTATTTCAATATAACATTACCATCAAATGTACAAACATATTCACCAAGACATATCCACTATACATGGATCTTGTATTTCATCGAAACTTAAAAGGTCCATGTAAGGTTTCACTTAACAGCTGTTTCCAAAGAACTATCACTCGGTATTTCACAAAACAGCCGAATAATAGCAAATAAATAATACACTTCACAGCATATTTAAAGCCGGTATATGCACTTCGTTTACCAACAAATTTATCCACACAGCCTCAGATGTAAAACAACATAACAATAGGTCCACTTCATCAAAGCAGTTGCAATATACTATTTCATGAAATGTCATGCATATCCAATTGGTGGCGTATTATGACACTTCACGAATACGAGTACTTAATCTTGTCGTTGAAATTACTTCGATGCACACTGAAAAAATAATTCCACGTTGACAATTATAATAAACAACGACCAAAAACCTTGCTCACACAGGTGGAATCTCATGAATAAACGAACTTAAGTTAATGAAAGCCTATAGCTCCATGCAACTAGGTTTCACCAAATGCGCTCAACAGCTGTTTACAAAGAACGATCACTCGGTATTTCACATTACAGCCGAATAATAGCAAAGACACACTAGGTACAACATATTGAAGAGTATATGTAGGTACTTCGTGTACCTTCATATTTATCCACAAATAGCCTCGGATGTAAAACAACACAGGTTCACTTCATCAAAGCAGTTGCAGTACTATTTCATGAAATGGCATGCATATCCAATTGGTGGCGTATGTGACACTTCACGAATATGAGTAATCTTGTCGTTTAAATTACTTCGATGCACACTGAAAACATAATTCCACGTTGATAATTAAAATAAACAACGACCAAAAACACCTTGCTCACAGAGACGTAATCTCATGAATAACCGTAATTTTGTTAATGAAAGCCTAGCATGATGATTACTTACGTCAATATAATTGCAATATTCCTCCCTTATAGTGTTCATTGGTATCTCAAGATTAAATATATCCTCAGAAAGCTACAAAAGTTTCACTGATAATACCACTTGCATCACAAACAAACACGCATTTCTCGCTGGAACTTGAGGAAGCTAAGTGATACACTGTTGCCATATTTATGTATAATAACAAATAGTAACTAAATAAGTTATTCTAAGCTTCTTATTTTCTCCATAATAAAATTCCATCGACTTATCACGGCCTCGAAAGCCGTGATAACTTCTTCATCGCAACGTGCGTTAACTCTCGTGATAAGTAGTAAGAGAATACCGAGCACCACTGTGATTGGACAAGCCCTAACGCTAACGCTATCACGAACGCTGTCACGAACGCTGTCACTGTCCCTGTCACTAGAGAATACCGCGTAACGCAAATTGCGTTAGAACTGGCGTTCGCGCTCGGTAACGCACTATACGAGAGAACCAGAATTAGGCCCCTGGTCTGTATAATACGTATAATGGAGTTTTCCATGGTTACCTCTGAATGTACTTAGATTTTTTAAACAGGATTTTTTTCCACGAAAAGGGACTGGGTTGGTACGGAGACTAGTGTAATGGCTTTCTCTCTCTCTCTTGTATCTCTAATAATCTCGAGGGTTTGGTTTCGAATCTCGGCTGTCAAGGATATTTTAATATAATTAAAAATCCTATACTTACTAGGGTTTCATTTGTGAAGCAGTTAATTTTTCATACGTCAGATCCGAAGTTAAACTGTGAACTTCTTTGGCGAAAGTCGTTAAAAGTAGTCTAACGAAGAAGCCGGGTTTCTCTCCATTCCCAAAGCAATTCTTTCCTTGATCTATTGGTATTTGTTGCGGTAACCTTTGAAAAACCTTCCATTTCTCAGAATAACTCGATTATTTTTCACTAAATATAATAAATAGATTTTGTAGGCCCTTCCTATCCTGAAATGACGAAGATATTTTATTGGAATCCCTACCCCTAGATGTTTGTAACCTTGAGAGAAGTTCAAGGAGTAGGCTCTCGTGTGAAGTTCTGAATGGGACGCTTTATTGTTGATCCCGCGATGCCTTTGGTGAAAAGTAGGCTTATGCCGACGCTGGGTTTCTCTCCAGACTTACATCCATTCCCCAACTACATGATGGCAAAAATGAGCATATTGTCAGTTGCCTGTCTCCTCTCCAAATAACCAGCGTTTTTTTTCTTTAAGAAATCCGTCACTAGCGTCATCCTTAATGACATTCCAGCGGTGCTCGTCTCTTTTTTCATACACCGTTGGTTTCGAGGGTGTCCGTGTTAGGCAAGGTGCCAAGTCAGTAAAAAAGTAACTCTAACGTGACGCAAAACCCGGAGCGAACTGTACTGATAATATCGCTCATGTTTTGTGTCTCTGTCTTTCTATTAATGGAATGTAATTATGACAGCAGTTAAGACTATGGGAGGTACGTGAGCCATAATTGAAAGAGAGAAACGGAAGTTGATCGTATTGTTTCAAAAAACATTTCTTTATGAAGTTTTGATTGCATTGCACTGTTCGCGCTGTTCAAAATAATCATGAAAGTGCTGTGGATTAACATTTAAAACTGGATATCCTATACTAGAAATATATAGTGTGTTGTGTAGAATTTCAGCTAAAAACGAATAATTTGGTTTTATTTTCAATTAATACGGACACCCTAGTTGTATGAAATGAGAGATAATCAGTGCAATTCATGAAATGTAATAAAATATATTTTTATCGGTGAGAAAATAATGCATGTGTTAAATTGAGCTTTTGAAATTAACTGCTAAAACGTTTTCACTGATGTTTTTAAGCCATTTTAGAATATTAATATAATCCTTTTTATCCATGAGTGTGAGGTATACAGAAATAATTTAGCTCTGTAGTTATGATTGAGACACCTACGCATGAAATGAGTTAATTCCCTTGGAGTATAATAGGAAATTACGATTTTCTATCTCTATACGGCTGGGAAAAAGGGTAATAACTCCGTTGAGAGCTAAAAGTTGCAAATAAAAATATACTTTGCTGCTTCCCATTTTTGTGTTCTCTTAAAATCCTTAGGTTGAAAAAATCGAGAAAATTGAGAATATCGGTACCGGTAGGAAGTAAATTAATGTGGTGTGGAATTATGTCACTAATTATGCTATACGTACTTTGTTCGTCTTGCCCGTGATATAGCTGCTGACACCTCATTCTATACAGCGTCTTCCCCAGAATTATATCCGTGAATTGAATGTGTGTGAGAATAATTCATTTTCGAAAGTCTTGGAAATGAACCGGGATTAGAACTCTTAATTTATTCTTTGATAGTGAGGCCTGTTTAGCAAGATACAAAGTACTTCGCAGTATACCATCTCCTTCAATACGAAATTAAATCAGAATATAGAGGAGAAAATATATTCTCCTGGTTAATTTGAGAAATGGGCAAAAAATAATTTGAGTGAATAAATCCACCTGCATTTATAAACGACAACGAGTAGGAAGGCTCGGGGAATTTTTTCTTATTCCCGTAACTTGAGTCACGAGTTTCTCCATTTCTGGGAAAATGTTTTGCCACGAAAACAATTCAACTCTATGCTATAATTCTCATTATCATTGTGGATTGTCTCTTTCAAGCATGAGTTTCAGGTATTTTATAAAATTTTTGCATTAATTAGAGTTCATGTAAAATTTCAATTGTTCCCTCTCAGGCGTATTCAAATGAAAAATTCTTTTTTAAACCAATTCTAGCATGATCAAAATCTGGTGTTAAATAGAATTCGCAGAAAAGTGTAGTAGTTTATGCCGCGATTACCTATTTGGAGCTTCAACATTCCACTTTCGGCCTATTCATCCTCCATATATGTACAGCCTTCTTGTAAATTTTCCCCTTAGCGCCCTCGATTCCGTAACGTATTTAGCGTTTTTTTCTTTAAATAAATGGAATCAGAGATATTTATATTTTTGTATATATAATGTCTTGGTATAAAATCGCTCTCGGCGACGATGCACATGCATAAAATAAACAGCGATAATCAAACACAAAAACACGCAAAACGGACACTTACAAATGAAAACTTGGACGTTTCGACGGTCAAGCCGTCATCATCGGTGGTAGAATATGTATATATAATGTAAAAATAAATACAAAGCACATGTTGGTGAGGAAATAATACAGCAAGGAATGGAATTAAAATATCTAGGAATAGAAGTACTGTGATGTTTCAAAGGAGGTGAGATAGCGAACTACTAAAGCTGCGTGTCTCAATGATGAAGTGCGTAAAAGTAAACTTATGAGAATTGAGACAATATAGAGAGTAGAAGAAATAGCAATGAGGCCAATAATGACATAGGATGCTGATACCCGGACATATACAACAAAGAAAAAAATTATTAGAAACAAGAGAGATGATAATATTACGAAGAAGAGAATCATTATTAGACAATGAGAGGCGCGAAAATATAAGACAAATATGTATAGGGAAAAACATTGCCAAATAGAAAAATAGAGTAAGACGATCGTATTATTTGAGTATAAGACACTAGAATTGTAAAATTACCATTGGGAAAAGAAGAATAAGTGGATTACAAAAGAGATTAAGCGACAGTGTTACCGTCAACTGAAGGCTATAGGTGACAATTAAGAAACAAACCTTTACTTAGATATTTATTTACCTGTTTTCAAGGTAAGAGTTTAAGTAAAAACTACATTTATTGTATTAATCACCCGTCCAGTTGTTGATGTATCCTGTTTTCTTGGTAGTACTCTCATAGACAAAGAGTTCGGCATTCTAACGACCTCTGCTTTATTGACCGTCAAACCTGTTTCAGTGATTTCAATGCAGATTTTGTTTCAGTCATTTCAATTCATATTCCAATTTCGCGTAGCTACCTTCTCGTCCACAATGGGGCCCGCGCCAATTCCTATTTCATTTGGTGCGGAGCTCCGTCACGAATGCCTTTAACAACGGACTTGAATATATCCCCCCCCCAAATCTTGAGTTTGGAACCTCCTCGGAGAGAAGTCCATACCTACATGCCCTTGCATTCCTTATACTTTCCCCGGACAATAGTACGTAGTTCGGACTCTCGTTCAAGAGCTTGTCCTTTGCTAGATGCGGTCGTCGAGGTTCGCGAAGCCAAGCCCATTTTCTTTTTGCACATTCCGGGCATCTAAGAGCCCCCCTTGCTGGGGCTCGGGGTCTAATTTTGGTGCGTTATAATGGACTCATTGGATGAGAGGGATGGAGGCGATAAATAGGAGAGTAGGGGAGTTGGAGAGAGAGAGAGATGAGTGTGTGAGGGAAAGGAAGGTTCTTCTTCAGTCAGTTAATGCAATTATTATTTGAACTGTCGGGGCTACATAAATCCAATATCGCTGTTGGGAACGATATGAGTGATTTTCCACTTTTTTTCCCTCAAGTAACATTTTTGTGATAGTAAGTGTTACAAAGAGGTCGATTGTCTTCGCATCAATGAACATGGAGATTTTAAGTAAATTTTGAATTTTAGTTTTTACTTATTGGTGATGGAATTGCGCATTAAAGAAGAAAAACACAGCTCTTAAATCAACAGCTTTAACCAGTTTTAATGCCTTTTTCATGTAGCAACAACGACAATATCAACATGACTTAATAAATAACATCTGTTACTAATCTCCAACACCCCCACTTAACAGCTTATGTTGTCAGTCCCATTCCATTTCTTAATGCTTCAAATTTAAACTTTGGGAGTGGCTTCATCAGAGCATCAGCAAGCATGTCTTCACTCCTGCAATAAACAAACTGAATAACATTATTTTTTAGTAAGTCTCTTATATAATTAAGCGATGTGCTTGGTTCTGGCACTTAATTTTTCATTAGAAGCTATCTTTATGCATCCCTGATTATCTTCATATATGGGTATGGGTTCATTCTGCAACTCCCCCATATCGTGTAGCAGTTGTCGTAGCCAAACACCTTCCTGACTGGCACATGCTGCTGAAACATACTCAGCCTCTATTGTAGACAGAGCAACAGAAGGCTGTTTCCTGCTGGACCAAGAAATTGCACTATTTCCGAACTTGAAAATGTATGCACTTGTAGACTTACTATCTCGAACATCTCCTCCCCAGTCTGCATCTACATAGCCAGTTAATTTAAGACCCCCCACTGGCATAAATATTCAATGTCATATCACGGGTCTTCTTGAAATATCGCCTTAATTTCTTTAAAGCCTCCAAATCTCGCTATTTTGGATTGCCAACCCGTCTGCGGAGGATACTCATTGCTCCGGAAATATCTGGTCTAGTAGTATTTGAGACATACAGTAGAGCCCCCACTGCTTCCCTATATTTTCCATTATTTGGCAGAGCATCATCCTCTCCCTGAAATTTCGGGTATTCAGGTTCCATGGGTATAGATACAAATTTTGCATCTTTCATCCTAAACTTTTTAAATATTCCATCTATTTTAACTCTTTGTTTCAACTGAAAACTTCCATCCTTTTTTCGCTGAATTTGTATTCCTAAGTAGTTGGTTCCATTCCCCAAATTCTTTACTTCAAAGTGACGGTTTAACATATCTCGAAGTTCCTTAATTTTATCTTCATTCTCATGTATTATAATCAGGTCATCTACATACATGAGAATATTTATTTATTTTTTTATTTATCATATATTACCACCGAAAACAGCACATATTGGCCTTTACATCGGGGTATTTAACAATCAACAACGGACAAGCACAAAAAACCATGTCCTGGGAAGTGAAAAACATAGCTCTTAAATCGACAGATTTAACCAGCTTTAATGCCTTTTTCTTATGTATCAACAACAACAATATCAACACAACTTTATAAGCAACATCTGTTACTAATCTCCAACAATTGGAGAGCGAGTGACTTGAGCTGGATAATCTTACCCGATGTTGGTGGTTGAGCATTCCCATTTTAGTGCCTACGCAGTACATTTAGAAATGTGTTTACTAGACGTGGTTTTCAATCGAGACTACAAATATGCTAAATTTATCCCTAACCTATTGTATTTGAATCACACAGCTAATATTTTTTATTTTTAAATAACTTGTAGTTTTCTTGGTATCTGAAGGAGTTTGTGTCTGTGCAGAAACCTTTTGGCGAGGAGAACCTATTTGTGAAAGAAATATTTTTGGGTAAGGAAATATTTTCGAATCGAGAGTTGTTCATGGCTTCCATCAAGGATATGAGGCCCTCGGTAAAATGTGAATGCAACGTCAGGAAGGGAGATTTTTATGATATTTGAAGGGATATGAGAGGGTTTTATGCGAGATAAGAACGGCTTACTACGGCGTCCAGACGCAGAAGTGGGGACGGAGCGGAGTTGTGTTATGCCTTCCACGCAGATTCGAAGGCCAGGGAAAGAAGGAAAGAATAGCCGACTTATGAAAGTCCTCGTAAGGACAAAATGTGACCTAGAAAATCTTCCATGGCTCTTAATAAGGCTCTTCCATGCTTAGACGTTAGATACCATACACGGCTCTAGGAAAATTGAGATATATTTTCAAGAGTCCGAGACAAAATTCAACTACCGAACCTAAAAAACTAATAGCCTTAAAAAATAAAAATTACATTTGAATTTACCGGAATTCAAAACTGAATAGTCCAGTCGTCGGATAATGAATATTTGTAATGATCTTGGATGAATCTAGAATGAAAATGTATCTTGTCACGTTTAATGATTCGAATTTTGATAATAATTTTTTAGATTTAACAAGGTGTTTCTTTTTTAGTTCAGCTTTTTCGGTGAAGTTTCGAATTTGATTATATTGTATTACTTTTGTTTGAACAAATATTTTTCTGGTGCACTTGGAAAGCACTGTGTAAATCCATACTCTATTCGATGCCTGCGGTATACATGGCCTTATCTCTGTTGACCTTGGCCCAGTTCCGATATGCTAGGCTGAATAAAAGGTATGCAATAGAGGATACTCGGCTAAATGTATATTTACAGGGTTATTAGACGAAGTGCTCGAAGACAACGTCCTGGACATTACTAAGTCGACAACTCCGTCGAAGGATAAACTGAGGCAACAACGTTTTGTCTGCGCCCGAATACATCAACGAAGACTCTCGGGGTTGGCGTATATGAGGGGAAAGTCACTTGAGTCTGCACCGTATTCTCAGAGAAAAAACTCCTCACAGTGGGACGGAGGCCAACCTCTGTGGTGGCAAGGACCTACCACTCGGACCTCTGCTGTTTACGATGAGACTCGTTCGTACCATGAACCATGCCCTTGCCATGAATCCTAATTTTGAAATAAATACGCTGACGTTCTGCATTTCTGAGTACAACTAGAAAAATGGGTTAAACCCTAGAGAAAATGCAGAGAGCTTTATCGGGTAACGTACTATTTTTTATTATGATCAGACTAATTTAAGCATGTTCGTTCGTCATGGCTTCAGACTTAGTTATTTCCACAGGGTACTCTATTCTAAAAATTCTTTGTTTTAGGAAATGGCATAGGTGAAAATGTATTGACCTAATCCTTCGGCAATTATCATTTTAACATGTGCTTGCAAGCTCTTTTGGACGTTGAAACTTCCTTCCTCTTCAAATATTTCCATTTTGAGGAGAAAAGACTCCATCCAGTTAGCTGCATTCTCAATTTGACCTCCTCTTAGCTCTAATTTCTTTCGTCTATTTTAGCCAGTGATCGGTATTTGGGCTTCAATGTGCATCGTCTCTTCCACTGTACAGTTTTTTGAGACTTCCAATTCGACCCAAGGGTGCTGATTTTTCTCTGTGAATTGACTGTCATGAGAAGTCATAGGTTTACCTTAAGACTAATGACACATTTATTTCAAACTAATGGCCTCCTTAAAATGAGGATGCGGAACTCATCTTTTACGAAGCGAGATCTGTGACTCGTGAAATAACTATTATGGGAAGACTAATATTCCTCTTCTCAGCATTTTCATATACTCAGAGGGTCTTGAAATATGGATTTGTCTGAGTTTTTAAGAGGGTTCTGATTAAGAGCAATATTTGCTGTTTTGATTATAAAATTCCTGTTTACTAGTCAACCTAACGAAGATAGGGTGATTTTAGGCTTCTGGAGGAACATACGTGCAGTGGAGATAACTAATACATTACCTTATCGTACCTATTAAAGAGAATGAAGGCCATAAATTCAAATTCAAGGCTAATTTTATTTGATTTTTTTAAATAAAACTGTAATTCAATTCGATGCTTCTATGTAGGTATACATTACACACACACATCTACAGACCTCAACCTGAAAGTCAGTTTTATCAGTGACGGTTTAGCTTACCAAGTACAAAATATACAACGGCAAGTGAATTAAGCGAATTATGGTTAGAGGATAGTTCCTTGCCTCTGGACACCAGTAGTTTTCAATACAGCTGTGGTATACAGTAAGTCACAGTTTAGCTTTGGAAGGACATTCCCAAAGAGGCCTCCCACGGGTCTGAATGCTGAACATCACTTCATAACCCAAGCGTTCCACCTACCGCAGCAATTTGTCACGTCGACATTTGCATGGAAGCTTCAAATTTTTCACGGAAAATTGTTGATATTGCATTAAAATAAGGACCAATTGTAGGATTGCTAAATGGTCATAATAAAATATAGTAATATTTGGACTAATTTTCTTTTCATTTTATTTATTTCAAAAAATGCATTTTGGTTGTACGCCAGGACATTTCAGGATCTAAGCACTAACTCACTCTTAGACAAAACTGATGAACTAGTCACCAGTGAGCAAGAGAAAGAAAATATATTACTTTCTTCTTTGCTATTGTGGTCTCAAAATTTACCACACAGAAACTGTGTTGTAGAAATCTATTCTTATTTAAAAAAAACATTTATGCCCTTCACTTGCAGCCCTTTTGGGATTGATAGTCCAATTATTATCACATCTTGGATGATGACTATTTTTTACTGATTGCTTCCCTCTCTGCCCCATCCTTGATTGTATCATTTTATTTCATTCCTTCATTAGTTTTTACGTTCATTCATTACTTCATCTGTTAACTAAAGCTCATGTATGCTCAATGAAGCCAATTCCACCACATTCTCCCAAGACTTACTCGGCTTGTATAACTGCTTGGCTACTGGACTCGTACGTTCCTCGAAGTAATCCTCCCAGCGACACACATTCCTCACAACCTTGTCTGTAACTGACCATCCAATTCATATTCTTTCCCGATCCGGGATTCGGGCTATTGTGGTGGGATTGGATCCCGGAAGTGGTGGAGACTTTGCTGCCGAAACCCGATCCCTCCCTGTGAGAGCATTTCAAGTGCTGTATTTCGTCCGTCGGAGCGGACATTATAATGTGCACCCATTGGAATCTATTTTTGAAAGCAGGCTAATCCTGATTCTGGATGTCACTCCATCCTTCCCCCAAGTAATCCTTTCTTTTCCAACCTGCTCACCTGTCCGATCGGTGTAAATGACCTCATATTTTTTGTCGCCTCCCCAAATCAAACCATCCAAATCTCCGCGCCGTAGTCCTAACCACAAACTGATACCACGAGCAAAATCCTGTGTCCGTCACTTTAATCCAACATAGATGTTAATATTGATCTGTTTAGTTTCTGATGAAAAATGATAGGAAAAGTACACGTAAAGTTATTTTTTGATTCAGCTTTCTCATTGCGTAAAAAATTTGAAATAAATATTTTTGTTTTTTCCTATGACAATTTATCCTGTTGATCTTATTGTATAAAATAATGGAACAATTTAGCATTTTCTTAGCTTCTTTGTCAATATTTACAGTATCTTTTCCAATGGAAATATGATAACATACCCGAAAAATTTAATATCGTCTCTTTTACACATACGAGCGGCGAAAAGAGGGAGCGAGATGAATGTTTTCCAACCGAGAAGAAGAATCTTACCACTAAGAACTTAGAGGAGGGAAATCGGACGCCATTGCCAGACACGAAAACTACTAACCCATCCCAATTCGCATTCGTCCGTGTGTCAACATCTACATAATACCCTGAAAGCTACCTCAAGGGTGTGTGGCAGGGGGTGAGTAGTCACCAACAAGCATTACGCTACTAATGCATACCCTAAAATTAATGAAACTACGAAAATTGATGCATTCGCATAAATCGATAATGCTTGTCACCAGGCCGAAGCCTCACAAGCATGCACTACACTATTGATATGTTACCAATGTTAGAGGGACCGTTAGTATTTATGTATTTTGCAACTACATAAACGGACAGAGATTCAAGAGTTATGCTTAAAACATGCACGGTGTGCTATAAGTACTAGGTAGCAGATAAGGATACAAGTATTAGGGAGTACTATTACTAATAAGAGCTACACTACCGATCAAAAAGCCTATTTAAAGGCTTATCGTTTGCGGGAAAAAAGACGTTTTGAATCTGTTCGTTTTGCAATCTAATTCCCTAATTTTATTCTCATTATCTGATCTACCGCAGTATGTCGGATTTCGTGAAATATTATTAACGTCGTCAGAAAATAAATCGGTTTGGAACTTACATAATAGATTAAGTCTAAATTACAATCGAGGGTCTTAAAGGGATTCCCATCCCAGTTGCTGTAAAAGGTCAGTAACACTAACGAGCTTATCATAACGACCTTTAAAGTATCTTGCCGATCTTCTCTGCAAGCGTTCAAACCCGGTTTTTAAGCCTGCCTCATAAGGATCTCAGATACTGGCTGCGTATTCCAAGTGGGGTCTAACAAGGGAGAAGTAGCTAAATTCCCTAACTTTATCGTTGCCCTGCACCCTCCCGCCCTCCATCCTCCACTATCGTCGTGTCCACCCTCGCGCGGCCACTCCTAGGCCCACAAATCCACCCGGCTTCTTGTCACGCTACGCTCTCGCGCACACGCCCACGAGCGGCAGGAGGATCGCGGGCAGCGAAGCGCTCTTTCGAGAGTGCCCGGACCGTCAGATCGGTCGACGGCATCACGCGAGTGCCGCACCCCGAGGAGTCCGTGTGGGCGGGGTGAGGGGGGCGTCGCGTGATGGCGAGTCGTAATTAACCCATTCATGCCCAGTGCCTATATTTGTAGGCACCTCAATTTTTAAGTCGTAGGAGGCAGCCGCACGTAGTTTTCGCAATTCTTACAGCTTCTTACAAGGCAGCGTGGTCTAGTGAGTCAGCATGTTTTTGATAACGTCACTTGGCCAGCTTCGCGCTCTTCAGTCGTGGTTTTTTAGTTGCTAATACGTTAGCGTCAAGCACTCAACGTGCAGCGCTCCACAGGATGAGTAAATTTCATTGGTTTGCTTTTGAAACTTTTACTGAAATTTAATCAAAATCCCTTAAAGGGTTCAAGCTTTTTAGTGCTCGTGAAGTTTGCGTGATTTTTTTAGTTTGTAATGGAGAGTGCCTACAAATTTAGGCAGTGGTCGCGAGTGGGTAGGGAGATTTTTCACGCACATAGTATCGCTATTTTCCTTTGTAGATCTAAAAAAAACCGCTGTCTGCGATTGAAATCATTGCTTTTTTAAAAAGAATGATTATCTGTTGGACGCTTGTCTATCTCCATCCCCCATCTAATCATTGTGCGAGCTATGAGGACAGCGATTCTGAATACCCAGTGGCTGTCACTTGCCCGGGAATCAGCTTCGGGGGCATGCAGAACTTTTAGCGAAAAAAATTGACAATGGGGTACTGACTGAGTACAATGTTGGTGTTGACGAAGGTGAATCCGATGATAGGCATGATCTAAGTGAGTCTTCTAGAGAGAGTGGGTTAAGAGAAAAGTCAGATGAAGTTATCGAACATTCTCGTTGCCTCACTTGTGGAGGGACGAGGGCCACGACGCCACGGGGACTCTACGCGCCAACCGAGTGGAGAATGCACCACACGCTAAGATTAACAACATGAAGAAGTTGCCTTGAGGTCTTACGAACAAGTAACTGGATAAGAAAATAAAAGTCACTATAATCCAATGACAATAATTTCGTCACTATCGCTTCAACTAGTACGGGCGTCGAACCAAAGGGTAGCGCTAAGCATTGGAGTAACCACGATAAGAAATATAATTTGTGGAACAGCCTGCATGGGTTCTCCAATAATATAAATTCATGGGTGGAGTTAACAGGATGAATAAAAACATTGCACAATAAGAAACATAAAGTGGTACTTTCCCATGGTTAGATTTCTCCTAAATGTTACAATGGCCAATGAATGGCAGCTTCTTCGACTCACGCCACGGGGGAAGGAAACAGAACTTGACTTATTGGGGTTCATTGGTAGAGTTGTGATGCCACCTAGCTCGTCAAAAGTCAGTTCGCTTGTGCCCTGAACGTTCTTCTCTCCCTGTGAAACGGTGAGTCCCTGACAGTGTGCGATTGAGTAGGTCAGTTCTCCATTCGTTAGAAGCTTGCAGCACTCAGCGCAGATATGGATTATGTGGAAAAATGCTCGCCAGTTTTGCGTTGTTTGTGATGTCGGGTGCCACATCCAATGTTTTGAGGGATTCCATGCTTGAAATTAGAATTAGTTAATATTTTTTAAGTTAATTAGCAAATTTAACATTTTATATGCTCTGAGCATGAATTACTCTGTGTTTTCCACTAGTCTCTACTCCTTGAAGTGTTGCCTCATTGTTACAAACTGGCGATTACGGCTGCCCAAAATATATCTAAAATTTTAGTCTCAAGTACGGTTAGTATTTTGCAATGTTATTTTGCAGTTTCAAGTTTATAAACGAGAATAAACAGATCAGAACTATTTTTAGTCATCAGTATACCTACAAAATATTGAAAAACTGTTTATTTTGAGTTATTGAATGGAACTTTTAACCACAAAAGAAACGGATGATTTATGAAATTTGGTTTTTTATGTCAGGGAAAAATATTTTGTGTCTATATAATTGATCAATAAACATTTTCAAGATAATTATTTATTTAAAGCACCCTTCCCACTCATGCTCAGTGCCTACATTTGGGGGCATCTCATATTTGACAAATACGCAATGGAAATTTAAAGTGGAATGGAAAGTTGTTGCCGTATTTCAAATGCAAAAACAAACAACATAAGTAAAAATCAAGACAATTTTTCAACTTTTTCAAGTCCGGGCACAAATAGGTCAATGGACCATCGACCGCAAGCGACGGGAAGAGAAGAGAGCTGGAAGAAGAAGAAGGGGAGCGTTTTGATGTTGATCGATGGAGGTGGGGGTGGAATAGACCCGGAGGAGGGTTACTAACGGAGCCGAATGGCATAAAGGAACTGTGGACGGAATAGGCACGTTGAAGAGCATTAGTATTCATCATTAAACAAAACACTGTATACTCCTCTACGGTTTAAAACTGTAGAAAATCACAAAGCATTTTGCTTCATTATGAATACTAACGTTCAAATATTTTAGTTAGTGTAGCCAGCAACAGTAAAGTTTACGTTGAAGAGCTTAACGGCAGAGATAATTGGTCTGGTACCCTAATTACAAAGTAGGAAGTGACATTGACAGTGATTTGATTTTAGGGACATAGAAGTATTAGCAAATTGAAAAATATTTTGAGGAAATTAAAAGGAACAAGGTTCTATGAGTGGATAACGTATCCGCAAAATTACTCGAGCGCTTATAAGAAAAGAGCGAAAGTAAATTTATGGGCGGATCCGAAGGATGTACGAGAAAGAATTGTGGCTTAATGATTTCGTAAAAATATTCCTAACTCCAACTCCGAAGAAGAGTGTAGCAAAAGTATGTGGACTTAAGGACAATACGCACAATTAGGCGTGCGGAAAATCTAGTACATTGGATAATGTTTAATAGGAAATTAGAAAGTTGAGCCAAGGACTATGCAGGTGACGTCCAGTCCAGTCCAGGGAAAAGGATAGAGCGCTATGATGTTGATCGATGTGGTGGCAGAGGAGTGGCGGATGACGAAGTTGAGTTTCTCCTGGGGTGGAGAGGGATATAGGGGTGTCAAGGGGGATGAGGGTTTCAGGGGTGGGTGGGATGAGGAACTGGCCGTGTGTGTGTGTGAGTGTATGGTTGAGGGTTTCGGCGCTCGGGTCGTATTCGGCCATGGACGAGGATCCCCTCTGGATCATAGAGCGGGACCGTTATTAACTCCTTCTATCTCGCCCCTCATCGCCCGGTGATAAATCATCTTTCAACCGGGGCCGTGTTTTCCCAAATGTGCCGCAAATATCGCTAATTGGGGGGAGGCCGAAATGTGGCGTTTTGGGCCCGATAAAATTTGAGGCGAGTTTCGGCCGATGATGTAAACGTGAAGCCTTGAGGGGCTAAAGTGCCTGGGAAACCCGAAATCTGTGGGTAAGGGACTCTCAACCATTGAGCTCGTCCAGCCTTTGTTCTGCAACCCACGAGGACGTTTCGGAATAATCGGAGAGCCGCATGAAGGCTTCAAGATTGGCCTTAAACGAGGAAATATTTTCTAATTTACGTTGTACTCCATCTAAGAAATTCCGAAGTGAATTTTTAAGTTTTATTTAGTCAATTTTGTTGAAGTGAACACTTTCTTCTCTGAGTATGAAATTCATTAAAGTGACTTTTGTAAACTACTTTATCTTTCATTCGTCTCGTTGATGGTCAGTTTGAAGTGATCTTCATTGATTCGACCGCGTTAGGACAGCGGAACGTTTGCGCAGGAAGAATCTAGATGATAGCTTCCCGAGAGTCTACATTCTCACTACCAAGTACATGATCAAACCGCAAATAAATATACGAATCGAATGCTGCTAACTAGCTGATCCTTTCTAGACTTACCTGCTCATGATTGAAGTAAACTCAAACATCAACTAAGCTCGCGCTGAACGGAATGGTTTACATAGCTCTTAACTGACATTATTAATTTCCTAACTTTGATAGAAGATTATACTTGGCCTCTTAATTTATAAATGGATACTAAATAGCATAAAATTGACTTTTAAAACTTCGTGTACTCTCTTTGTCGTTAGGCATTTTTTCATTCAAGTTTTTGAAAATGTGAGGAAATCACAGGCTTTTAACTTTTCTTAGTTAGGCTGTCGAACCGGTTTCGTGTCTCCTGACGTTAGTAGAGGCACGCAATAAATATATATATATATATATATATATATATATATATATATATATATATATATATATATATATATATAAACCAATCCGATAGTAATGTCTTCATTTTTTTTTCCTAAAAATCCCATAATACATAAATGTTACGTGACTGATCCGTCAGCGGCTGTATATTTTACGATCCACAGTCCCACGGAAATCCCATGCCCCCTCCCGCCCGCACCCCCAAAGGTCCCTGCGTGAGAGAGCAAACACCAGCTCTGGAAGTCAAATATGTGCTCGGCGGTGAGAGGGGAGGCGGAGGAAGAATAAAGGCAGGAAAGGTAGGGGAGGGGGAGGGCTCATTCGACCGCAGATTGGGAGAAGTGGCGGGGGGTGACAGAGAGTGAGATGGAGTAGGGGTGGGAGAGACAGGCAGGGGGCAGCACCTGGGTGTTTCGTTTGGCGAGGAGAGAAATCAAAACCATGGCGTTGTTTTCCATCGCGACCTTCTCCGTCGCGCGACAACTCCCAAAGTTCACCTTCGTTCTCCTCGGCAGTCAAGCGGAATAGAGTTCGGTCCATACGAAGAGCATAATAGCATAACACAAGACATAACTTAAAACGGCTTGTTCATCGTCTCTAGCGAGCTCTCGCAATAATATGCCGCAATAAGAGCATAACGATGATAATTACTCTCGTTCAGACCACGAAGACGAGTCATAGTTTAACTTGACCTATCAGAATCTACCTTGGCGGGTAATTCTGCGCCACCTTACGATTTCGAGACGACTGAGTGAAATGGTTTTTGAAGCGGTGAACAACATTTTTTACAGAAAAATAGCTTCCCAATAAGATTTTTCGGGAGCGGCCCAAGAGCGTATTATTTTTTATGTATCGACAGCACAATGTCGATCATGTATTTCAAAATTCCTAAATGATAGTCAATTCTTGGTATGGGATTGAAATCAATCTAGTACATTGAACATTGTAGACGACCAATTCCAATTTTTCAATTTTACGAAAGAATGCACTATCCTCTTTAGTTGTGACGGCACGGAAAAATATAGCTTGAACTTAATTACCCTAAGTTATTATGTTCAATACTAGCCGACCTTAAATCTCCAGTTGGTGGAAGCTTGCCTCCATCTCTCTCGTTCAAACGCTGGCGAGTATCGAAGAGACCAGAGTGCAGTGCTGCCACGGTTGCGACAAATTCTATGTCGAGGTGATGGGTGGACAAATGGAAATATCATCATAGTTTAAAAAACCTAGTGGTGGTGTAAATGCTTTCGTCTAGCGGAAATCTCCTGGGTTAGAGAGAGTCCGAAATTATTTGGTGATCGTGAATTTGACGGGCTGGAGCATGTGTTGCTTTACCTGCAATTTGTTGACCTGCTATTCTGAGTTCTAAATATCCCGGACGATTTATGAAGGCTCGTCGAAAATTGATCGTATTAGTGGTAGGTAATCGTGATTCCTGGGATTTATATACCAGCTCAGATATTCTATCAAATAAGGATGCCATGCAATAGGAACATTTTTGTAGTTAGCAGTAACGATTCGGAAGCTAGGTGTATTAAGCATTCAAATCATTTAAAATTTTATACCAATTGTAAAAATATTATGTGTATTTGAAACATCATTAAGTATATGGGGACATTAAGATTCATATTATCAATTGCTTGTGATAGTTATTTATTAATAGTTGTTTACGACAGTCTGATAGTCTATGAGCAGCTTCGGAAATGTTTTTATCCAAGCTGATGTGCTACATGTTACAGTTTAACAATCATTTTCAATATTAATTAGCTTTCATAAGACTAATTCCTCTATATTAATAAATCCCGATGTAAATGTTTCTTGAAATTTGACAATATCCATTAATATAAACAGACTAATAAAATTATCCAACAGCTCTAAATTTGTATATGGTTTAATTGCTTTAAAGATTTATATGGTTTAAAATAGTACAAGCATTTCTTAAATGAGCTGCAATCTCTTGTATCCATCAAGCAACAAATGTTTACTGTGAAGTGATGAAACAACAAACAAAAATTTTTAAAATATATAAAAATAAATCAAAATGGATGTAATCCATTTAAAAAACCGATTCCATGCATTACGCATACGATGAAATATTTAATTTTAATCTATAATGCACCTTTGGAATTTATTAAATTCACGAAACAAGCAAGAAGTTAAAATTCAAGTGCTATTTCATCCATGGAAAAATGCGTTTTAAGATACATATCTTTTCTCCAGGTAAAATGCAAACAACCACTATATTTCTTGGCATGCGGTATTTAAATTTGTATTACTCATCTCCCTTCTTTGTAACTTACTTAGTACGTCAATGTTTTAAACTATTGGTTATCGGCTTTTTTTGGAAGAAAATAAGTTATCAGCGTTTATTTATTTTTCTTAATGCAATTAAGGAATTAAATGAAAGTTTTATGACCTCAATGTGTCTAAATATCCTATTTAAAAAAAACAAACCCTGTGTTTTTCTGCAAGTGAATGCCAAACTATGTCGTTCATTTTCGTGATCTCTGTTATTAATTCCCTAAAATTTCCTAGCAAAACTATTTTATATCAAACGAAATGGTTCCGTGTTTCCAAATAGTTCCAAAAACTTTTTTCCGTGTGTTTTCAATTCATTATTCGACAGTTTTGCTAAAACCAGTCCATTTTAATGTTCCATTATCTAAATGCATGGACGGAGTCCAAGGGTTGGGATGTACATTTAGTACTCCATAAAGCTGCAAGTGATAACGCTATCCAAGATAATGGAAATATGTTATTTATGGGAGAAGCTGTTCGGAAGACAAATATTTACTCTGCGATGACCGCCACCTTCCCAAAATATCGGTGAACAGGTTATGAAGTCGTGTTAAAAATAGTCTCTCCACCGAGAATGTGGTTTGGCCTTTAATGGAATGAAGTAGAGTTACTTGATAAATGAACTTTTGATATAGGGAGCATTTTCATGTGCTTGTGCAGGTGTTAAAATTTTGGAGTAGTTGCTAAAAAAATATTTGGTTACTTGAGGCTTCAAGTGGAAAACATTTCTTGTAGGCGAAGTGAGAGAGAAGAACGCTGTATCTTTCCACTGCTATTTATTATTTTAGGTACATGGTACAACGAATTTCAACGCATAGACGTCATCTTCAGGTACAAAGTTCATTATTGACGTGACCTGAAGATGACGCCTATACGTTGAAACTAGTTGTACTTCGTACCTACAATAATAAATATAAGTGGAATGATGCATCGTTTTTATCTCATTTTTAGAAAATAAATTTCCACTTAGTTTAGCCAGAAACCTTTGAATATTTCTCATGGGAAAATGTGAATCACTGGTAATAAATAAACCTCCATTTACTATCATGCCTGTGATAGAAACGTTATGTCAATGACGTGGTAATTTGGCTCCATCTCCCTCTCTTGAATATTATTGCCCTTATCAAAACCTTTTGTTTTAGCTCGAAAATTTGACCTTTCTGATAACTCCAATGTTTCATAAGCAAAAAAAGATCGTATCAATCGTGATAGCGCAATCCCAGCTGAGGTCACATTTCTGAGGATTGAGCTTATTGCTGAATTGAGCTTTAGCTGAAGTTTTTATAGCCTGGTGTATCATGCTTAGTTTTTTTGTGTCAACAAATATTTTCGATTATAAAATAGTGAATAGAATTTTTTTTTTATTTTCGCTAATAAAATTTTGACCTGCATGAAATAGCATCGTTCGCGAAGAAATTAAAAAAGGGCATCCTCGATTTCTTTACTTTTTCAATAGATATTATGGGGAAGCCCTGGAACTCTGTAGTCAGGGAATAAAACTTGGGAAGTCGTTTTGATTGTGAAAATCCCAATCGATACCCATTCTGCATGAATAATTGTGTGTCAAATGCATATTTAAATTATTTCATAATCTACGATCTCTTTCAGTTTGTTCTCCTCTAACTCTGTTAATTGTTTGTTTGATTCGTTTCAGAACTTAAGAGCGAAAGTAACTCTGCACTATAGTGATTTTTTATGAATATACCTATAATACTTTTGATAACAATCTTTGTTAATCCTGCATGACTCCCATGTTTCCCCAACAGTTAGCAATCTATTGCAGGGACTGATCTAAATTTCCGTTTTCCGTAATGGTGTGTACAGGCTCTTTGATGAATGAAAAAGTTCCTGTATATATCTTTCAACTGCTTGTGCATCCTGTCAGTGCAATAATTATTTTAGCCTGCTCGCAGGAAACGTAAAACTCGAGGCCGCAGTGCAATTCCTCTCATAGGTTTCAGAATGTTCTGCAGGTTATTCACAAGCATTCACGTGGGCGTATTTTAAGCCTCTTCTCGTGTGCCTCCGATAAATTTGTTTGAAGCCAAATAAGTTTGGTGCTTTCATACTTGATGCACGCGTGACGTTTCAATTACTGGCTCATCCCCCACGTGGATCCTTTGCCCTCTTCCTCGTTCGCTTCTCTGGCATTGCGAGCGCGTGTGGCAACTCTGTGCCACGCCATGTTTTGTCCGTGACGATCTTTTTTCAAACTCGGCCCGAGTACTGCAAGTCTCCCTCCCTGCAACAAGGATGAACCGGAGTAGAGTTTGCTGTTATTTTTGTTTGCTTCGGTCACCGAAATGAAAAAATAACGAAACGCTGACTTCTTAAAGGATTTATATGGGGTTAATTTCATTAGTTGCAGAGATTAATGGAGCTCGTAAAAGGGTTGGAAGGTCGCGGGGAATGCAAGCGGGAAGAGAGAGCAAGGGGGTGGCTTTAGGGCGGAGGGAGGGAGTGGGGAATCAAAATGGGTGGGAGGGCGGCGTGGTCCCGTGGGAGGATTAATTTCCGCCGAAAGCCCGTGCGGGCAACAACGGGGACACGGACACAGCTGGTGGTCGTGGTCGGTTCTTTTTCAGCGGCGAGTGACGTGATTGAGCGATGGCGGAATTCCATCGATCTCGGCCACCGCTACGGTACACACATATATGTATGCACACACACACACGTTCCCTCCAAGCCCACAGCCTTCTCGCTTTGGGAGGGGATCGTGGGAATCTGTGGTCTGCTTCGTGAGTTTATCCACATCGCTCGTGGGCACACGCTCCCTTCTCCCATGGCGGTCAGGTCCTTTCGGTAGCGTATCGAAGCCCGCGGGAACGTTTCCTGGAAACACAGAGCACGAATATGGGTGATAGCACAAGGAAAATGGAGAGGGATCCGATTGATGGAGTTTGGTTTGTTTAGATCGAAAATCGCTGTTATGTAATACCATACATCCATTGGTAAAGGAGTAATTGAAAGGTCAGAAAAAACTCAATGGTGTCAGGCTCAACTTTGTGGGAGTTCATTTTAAATAACGAAAAAGAAAACTGTTTTATTCCACCAATTTATTTTACGGTACTACTAGTTTTGATGAAACGTACCTGAAGGTGACGCCGCTGCGTCGAAACTATGAGTATCTACTGTAAAATAAATTGGTGGAATAAAACAAATTTTTCTTTTTCATTATTTAGTCAGAAAAAACGTTTAAAGGCTGGTTTTCATTTTTTCTATTCTTCCAAAGAGACCTTTTTTAAAGCTTTCGGCTAATCTGCGTCAGAATCGTGACGTTCTCCTCAACGTTATGCTAGGCTAACTAGCTTCTTCGTCCTCTCTCTAACCGTAGCTCCCCGTTACTAAGTAACTTAAATAGGTATTTCTTGTATTCAAATGAGGCATTTTATCCCTTCTTTGTGCGTAATACGATCTTGATTCACTACAAGTTGGAAAAATGTTTGACCTTAAATTTGTGCTCGGAACAATGCTTTAAACTCATATTAGCTGGAATTATTTACCGATTGGATCTAATTATGAGACACAATATGACGTGCTACATGCAGATACTCTGTAATAGCTGTTAAACGCAAATAGGGAGGTTGGGATAAAAAATACTCAAACTGAAATATCACTGAAATTTGCTTTAATTATTTATTCAAAATGATGTAAGCCAGAAAAATATCCATTGCAAGGTTGCCAATTAAATATGTCATTCTTGAAATGGGGGAAAATTGATAACTTAGGAATTGAAGACCTAAGTTTTAAACAAAAACGAAACGTAACACGTAATCGAATGCTGGAATTAAATACATCGTTCTTTCATTCATCCGGTAGTGAAGGTTTCAATCTTATATCATAAGTTCAAGTGATTTAAAAAAGCAAATAAATCCTCTTCACTGATTCCAACGCTTTTCATATGTAAATAAAATCTATGGGCCCGTTCAGTGGCCCTTGAGACCCTGAGGAAATTTAAATATAGCCTATTTTCGTACCATTTCGCTCAATTATTTACATGCAAAATCTCATAATAATCGGTTCTGACGTTTTAGCGTGATTGGGCAGAAGACACACCAAAAAATCACTTCATTTTTAGAGATAAGTATGATGATATTATCGCAATTGCACAATTCGTTGCATACGAGAATCGGCGTTACATACAATTAGCCTACCGTTTTTATTTCTAGTAGGTCTTCCTTACTACATAAATTCGTTTTTCAAGTGTAATTGAAGCAACATTCAATACTTTTTATTAAAAATATCGCCCCGGACCAATTATTCATGCACAAATATCGGTCACCCTTCTTAATGACAAGGCTTTTTCCTTGGAAAATTGAGTAATGTGGAATATTAACTTCGAATTTTCATTCTTAAGAGACGTAGTGCCACCATTTAATAGGAAATAATTGATTTTACATATTTTTTCTATTTTACCTTTACCATAACCCATGCATAATATCTTACGTGAATGTTTTTCTTCTCAAATGTGGCTACAAAATATTTTGGCAGTTTTTCAGCCGCCGAAAATTTTGTAAATTACGTTTGCCCCCTAAAAAACCGCATTGATGTAACAATAACCTAATATAGTGGCAGATCGTTCTGATTCCGGATAAGGAACGCTCAAGTCTATCTACATGAGAAGTCACTTTAGAAACAATAGAAATTTTGAAACAATCTATCCTCTAATGTGCTTTGGTTTCTTTGCCGGAATATTTAAAAAATCACTTTGAGAAAAACATAAAAAATAAGATACTGTAAGGTTGCTTTTCTTGTTTAGGTAACTTTAATCAAAATAAATGAGACAATTTGCATTGGTTTACCACAAGTGATCACCCACAACTAGGAAATCGGATGATATGCTTCGCATGTTTCACAAACGTGCAAATTACGACCCCATACTTCGCTGTTCTAACTCTCCAGGTCAGGGACAATTTTTCCGTTTCATAATGAAGAATAATTTCACGGAAGCCTGACAAATGTGCAGCTTTATATTTTACAATGTCTGTGGAAATAAATTTATTGTGAATTCGACGAAGGTACGCTGCTTTCGGCGTTGACACGCATTCAAAGTTTCTACTTCCTTTGGAGATGAAGAGATGGCTCTTGGTTGTGATGGTCGTCAAAGGGAAGTGTCCCTTATCGACTGGATTACGTGAGTGGGACCTGAGTTTTCGGAGCGGGAGGGGAATCGAGGTTTTATGCTTGTGAGCGAAATTCGCGGTTTGCGACGCGAATTTAAATGAGGAGGAGAGGAATAAAAGGGAGCAGAAGCGGGGAATGTGGGAATTGAGATATTGAGCGTGACTTCGCGCGGGCAGGGAGGGAGGAGATGTTGTAAAGCGAGACCTTGGATGCGGTGGGGAGGAGAGAGAGGGAGGGAGAGAGGGATGATATGGGAGTGAGGAGGTGAACGGTTAAAATGGTGGCTGGTCCTCCACGTGGAGGATGTAGAGATTAGAGTGTTCGAGGTGAATGATTTTTGAGGCTTCTCTAACAATTTCCCTTATCATAAATCTCGGGAAGGGGAATTGACCTTTGACATTCTACAAACTGGAAATGCCATCGTTCAAATTATCTCTCATTTTTTTGTGCGCCCGAACCCTTCCCCTCTCCCAAATCCTCTCCTTCTCATCGAAACCTACTTCATTACTCCTCATGGGGATATCCACTTCCAATTTCCCTCTTTACTACTTGTGTGAAATTAGCATCGTGAAATTTTTCTTTTATAATTTCAACTCTCATTCCTCCTTCATCTCCTTTACATGATTGGAATATATGCGCCTACTATATTTTCTATTCGCCTTACTTTTTCAGTTCTCAAGAAAAGTTAGAGGACGAGTAGAGATGGTCTGGGTAGGAGTGACCGGCATCTTCTTCTTGAGGAAAACTACAGATAAGCAAGGTGTGATCGAATCTGTTCATTGAGAGTATTCATTGATTGCGTTTTAGTAGATCCATACCTGTCACTGACAACGTAGATACATCTTTTCCTTCTTCCATCAAAATATTATAAGCCGATAACAACTATAGTACATACCTTCGTGGAGGGATGCTTTTAGTTTCCAGGAACAATTTGTTTATTCTCTTCGCTCATTAGCCCTAAAGAGTCTTGGATTTTATCTCGGGAGAGCTCTCACTCACCTCTTTATCGTAAAAATCTTTCCCCATACCCCATTTTCGCCCACAATTCCCATCATTAAATCTTGTTATCGCCATCTGCCAGATGACAGCGTTTCTTTTCCTTGAATTCTGGGAAACCAGGTCCTCCAGGAACAGGAATGGGTGGAAATCGGGATGAATTCCCAATTTGGACGATTCGAAATGTCAAACGTGTGCGAATGAGTGGTCCTTAGGGTGAGGGCGCAGAGGAGGAAGTGTTTCTTTCATGGCGGAAAATAGACTGGATCTCCTTAAAGGTTACTTCCCTGGAGTTGTAAAACAGGGTCATTGACGTGGTTTGCTTTGCTGAAGGAGATCGCGCCTGCTATTGGACGACCTGGATGGCATGGCTGAATTCGCGCACCTGTTCATGAGTTTACAATAATCAGGAAACCCCAATTTAACTAGTTTCATTAGTATTCCAGTCTAACTTGCCTTGACAGCGTTAAGTAAACTGTGGCTCCTGCGTCCAGACGGATAAACAGGGCCCACGACCTAATTTGAACGATCATTGATCCAAATTTGAGTCGAATCCATTCTTGATTCAGGCGAAACTTCTCACCGCCTAATCCGATGGCCGTGGATTTGAGTCCCACCTGGGTGGGTTTTCCACCGTCCACTGCATGGCTGTTTGTGTTCTTCAAACGAGTTGATTGTAAGAGAGGACTATAGGGACCTAAAATTCGTTCGTATAAAATACATTATTTTTATTACATAGCGTTAGTTAACCGGTGAATCTATCGCAACCTGTCGTTTTCACTGGAATGGCAAACCGTTTCCTTAATTTTGCATTTATTTCCATCCCATCTTAAACAATTGGCTTCATTCTGTTTGGTCTTTTTTAATACGAAAATTAACTCGTTCACAAGTAGTTCACCAAAGTACATACATACACACATTGGCTTTGCTTTCTCATAATTGAGTGCATTCCAATGACGAATTAAACATACCATGGTTTACATTCTCGTACTTGATTGCCACCAATGTTGTGTCGGTTATTATTTTTCCTTTTAAGTATGAGAGAAGTATTTCAGTTTAACGTGCAACGAAAGCTAAGATCATTTTTAATTTACCGTCTGTTCCCGCGAGACCAACAAATAGGACGGTCACTCAGCAAAATTCGAGTTGAACCCAATAATGGTTAATTTAGTGGTCTAGTGGGAACCAGAGCTTCCCCAGGGTCAGGCTTTGGTCTGAAGATATGATTGGAATAATAAGTGTCTAATTTATTTTCAAAATAAATAAGTTTATTTTTTCTAGGAATGTGGTAATATATCAGGCAAGTTTTTATGATTTGCTGCATTTGTAAGCTTTTCCTCAAAAATTAAGTAATTTGTCCCGTATTTGTCATTCTATTATGTGATCTCTTTACTTTGAAGATGTTTGTTTGGTGATTTTTATGAAATTGAACTTTGTCCTTTCTAAGATACTTCACTTGATGTTCTTGATGAATTTGGGGAGGACGTGTCGATGTACGAGAAAAGTGATGCAAGAAAATTTTAGTACACAAATTTTAAAAAATTCCGAAGCCCAAGAGCTTTTGCTAAACTATTTGGCCAATTTTACTTATTTATTGTAAATTGTTGGGAGCTGACTGCGAGTTTTCTGTCAGGGTCATTATTTTATTATTACTCTAGTTATACCTGTACTTCTAATATAAGAGTTAATTATTCTGTTAAATAAACATATTTGGCCAATTTAACTACTTTGGACGAATCGTAGCACCCTATCAGTAATGGCCAATTGATACTAAGTGAGCAATAACGGAAAAATATAGAATTATAATTTAAAAATATTCGGGAGTGCGATGTCATTTTTTTGGATCAATGCAAAGAGGTGCTTCCTTTTTGCACAGTTTTTGCTATCTAGAGTATTGTGCAAATTATTCTACCATATTCTTCCGTAATTGTAACTGAGCTACACTTACATATACTACAGAGTATGAGGCACACCAAGTGTGATAAAAGATTAGAGAAAATAGAACATAAATGCCATTTGGCTTATGCCTGAAATTAAAATTTTTATTTTTATTATGAACTAAATCATTGCTTATTTCATGGAGGATAAGAGTGTTTATATTGAAATTATGAAAGCATATCAGTGTTTTACACAGCACTAAAGTGCATGGAGACAGCAACATGAAGATGTATGCTTGCTTTGGCAAAAATTTCAATCATTGCCCATGATGAAAGAACCAGTGGAGCATGAAAGTTATAAAGATTAAACAGGATTTAATTAACTTTAATTTATTTTTCCCAGCAGAGAATTCTTAAGAGATATTGTGAGTTTTATTCGGGAGAGAGCGCGTGAGAAGAGCATGGGAGGAATGGCATGGCATGGGATGGCATGGGAGGAATTACGAGGAAGTCGGCAGTGAAACGAAGTCGTTTTTTGAGTGAACAACTTTTTAATTAAAATCTACTGCAAAAAGGCACACATAATTTGAAGGCTTATGAAGAAGAAAGATGAAAGGAAACGAAAAAATTACGGGAGGGACTCCATACTCAAAGAAGGAAGCTTGACGGATTAAGGGTCACTGAATTATATGGCCAAGGTATTAAATGTATCAATTTTCGTTTGTATTTCATATAAAACCTAAATAAATGTGCCTTTATATTCATAAAAAATGCAACTCATTTTCTCTGATAAAAGTCCTCAATGGCACTCACTTTTGTATTTTTTATCTCTTGAAAAATGGGCCATGAAAGTGTTATTAGCTCGAGGTATACTCACATGTCTAAAACATATAACCAGCTATGTTTTTACCGTTTTACTCTTCTTAATAGCAAACAAGGTATGGCTCATCGCAAGGCCATACGCTACATAAATTGTCAATATGTTTCCTCACTGAGAATTCTCACTGAGACATATAGTAGATTAGTACTGTAAATATTCCTTTACTCAATGCATTGCGCTCTAGTAGGGTTCAGGTTCATCCTCGCATCAAGCACATACGGTTAAGGGTTGTAGAATCTCCTCATTTATTCGCGTTGCACCTTTCCCAAACATTCTTTGTATTAATCTAATGAATAATTTTATTTTTTGAAACTATTGAACAATAGTTTTTCATTTTGTAGTGACATTTAAGCCATCGTCAGGTGTTAGTTACTTTTACAATCGGGGGAGAATGAGGCTTGGAAAATGTTATTCCAAGGTTTGGTAAAATTCCACCGTGGATTATGGTTCTTCGAGTACATATTTTCTAACTCCCTGCATTTATTTTTTAAGCATAAATATTAAATAAACTTACTGAAGCATGCATAGTGCACCGGCCTGGAGATTTTCTTGGAGCATCAAACTTCGTTAACCAAAGTATCGTTTCAGCAAACTACTCACGGGGCTCCTCCAAATACTGGCAACCTAGTTGTACATGACTGCGGAGTGGGATGCCTAACCAACTCAGTTGCTTAACATTCAATTCCACATTTCTTCGCTTCACTTCCACAGCCTCGCTCTCGAGCTGACCGTGTGTCGACCCACTTAATCCCTCCTTTCATAGTGCAAGGTGTTTCGGTCTCCCTTTTCTAAAATGGGTCGTCCGAGAATTAGAGAAAAGGGATTAAAATGGACAACCGGAAAGTCGTCCGGGAAACGGAATCCGCGGGTGCTTTGCTGCGCCGAATTTTATTCTTGCTGCTTGAAGCATCGTTTTCTGAGAGTAATGGTCCTCGAAATGAGAACTTTATTTCTTCATCACTATATTTTTCCATCCTTTAATACTGCTTTTGGCCTGTCGTTGAAATTAGGCCAGAAACCTCGTGTGTGGAGCTCGGAAAAGCTAAAGTCTGCATGCATTAACATTGACCGATTATTTGCGGGGGGGGGGGGGTGAGCTTAGCCCATTTATTCAAGCAGATAAATCACCAAAATCTCCACATTAAAAAATATATAGGCTGAAATTGTGTGCTCCTGTCTGCATTGCCTGCATTACAAACCGATTTGATATACATCCCAAAACCGTTGGTAAACGTAATCCAGCTAACAGATTTTTAAATATGATTTTCATTCAATGACGAGGGAGGGGCATGGCGTGATTCAGGGGATCAAAATATGACCTTCCCTTGCCTGAAAGTTTTCTTCTTTCACTTGTAATTTTCCGCAAACATCAAGTAGGAAAATCATTTTTGCTGCAACCATTATGGCATTGCGATGCACCGTTGTACCTTACGTCAACTTTAAGTGAATTTAATTTGTGATTTTGAAATGACTGTAACCCTACAGTAGAGGCATTTACCTAGCGAATAGTTCTCTAATAAAGAAGTGGAGGAGATATATTTCTTCGAGCCAGTTATGCAGCATAAATTAAAGATTCTTGATATAAAGGTTTAATTCTTCAGCTAAATATATTGGGAAGGGAATCCGTGCGTTTTATTTACATTGCAATCAACATTGTCTTTGCAACAATCATTTAGCGCCACAGTCGGAGTGTCTGTCTTCCAAAAAGACGTCAACCACACGTCAGAATTATGTTCCTAGAAACTTTCGATTCGTACAAACTCAGTACAAAGATTAAATCTGTTTTTACAGCCTGAGATAACTTTCGTAAGCAGTAGAAGTCGGGCAAAAGATTACCAATCAGCAGAATTGCAAGAACTATTTTTTTCGTACTAATCACCTGGTTTTACAAGGGTTAGGAAGTTTTTATCAAGTACTCTCCCATCGCATCAAGAAGCATACAAAAAAACCCAAAACTAAACTTCCGTTTTGTGATCTGCTATTCATAAAATGCACGTTAAGATATTCATACTTAAATTGTAGGTGTACTTAATGTCGCCTTTTCAACTTTATCCCGATTTTTATCTTGCCTCATTTGACGTAATTTCGTGAAATGATTTCAGTGAAAAAAGCATGTAAACAATGGAAATATTCATAAATAGCAACACATATTCTGCCATAGTACCTACAGAAATACTTCTACTCTCTGGTAGTAACCAATTCTGGCTTCTGTAGTAAATTTCACTCACTTATTCTCAAACTATCCTCGTTAATCTGCCAACATAATCAGATGCACCTGCCTAGCAGATGCACCACCAGAGGCACAACAAGAGTCAATTTGAGTCGCAATTAAAATCCATGTCTGGTACAGGTGGGCTCGCCAAACTAATAAAATCTCGCTGGCTGGGTTTCAATCGTAGTGGAAAATTATTCAAAATTCAATTCTGCATTAATGAATCTTTTTCGACAAAATTTTATATTCATTAACAAGGTATGGCTAGGTTTCCCTTACGAGGATTTCCCTTATTTCCATCAAAATCCGTTGAGCGCTAAACTGTAATGCATTTTTATTATTTATGCACGAAGCGTATTGAATTACATCTGCTCTGGACGATTCCAAGCATTAATGTCAGAGAACAAAAAGCACTCGAAAAAATGGTAGCAAAAAATAAATAGTAGCTTTACCAAACTATTCTCAGTTAATGCAAATCTAGCGGTCATCTGCTAGAAGTGGACATGATTCATTTCATTTTTTATTAATCTTAATGTCCGAACGGCTTCTCTGGAAAGTAATTTGCAAGATTGTGAAATGGTTACTTTTAAATATATATTTCTTCTAAACGAAATTTGTTTAAAAACTTCTCTTTTTCTGTTCACACGTATTCCACATTTATCCGTAAACAATATTTTTTTCTTAAAAAACGTAATTTGCTTAAACAGTTCCGTTATTATTTATGAGCTAAGCAATAACATTTCAGAAGTGTTAGACATTACCACAATGTTAAATATAGATTGTACGTGATTACTGTCCCATATCTAGTCGCAAAACTCTATTTTCTATCTTAACAGTTCAATAAAGAGGAGAAGTGGTGGCGTGTCCATGTTACTTTTGAGGTTTTCACATGCTACAAAATTTAGTTCCTCAGGGGAAGAAATTGTCAACCTTTCAATTTACATTTCAACGCTTTCTTTCTGACAAAAAAACTCATCCTGATATAAATATTTATTTGAAGGTGAGTACTTCAATTTGATCCAGTTTGTCCATCAAGCCCTTATAAGTAGTTTCGAAGAAATACGATTTTAATTTAACCCTTTGGGAAGGAACTGGATTTAATTTTGTTGCAGGACTTTTTGACTACTTCGGAGGCTTCGGGAGGGAAGCGGTGGAGCAAGGTGAGGAAATACTGATTGGGAAGCCAAGTGCGCGGTCGATGCGTCAATGCGAAATCTTTATTAGTTCATGGAGCGCCAATTTCGGGCTGGAAAGAAGTGAACCGTGACCCAATTTCCTGTATTCCCTTTTTCCCTGAAGTTTCATTCCAAATTCCTCGGAGAATAGTACATCTTAAAATGGTCAGTGGTGCAATACGTGAGCGGTGAGTGAAGATAAGGAGTTGATTTCATCCGAGCGTCACAGAGCCTTTCTAAGTGCGCTTTCAGATTGCTAATTAATTGGACGAGGAAAACCCCTACAGTGGGGGGATACCCTATTTTAGGGAGTTAACTCCCTACTTAAGGAGATAAACACCCAAATTATTTTCTATGTTCCAATTTTATACCTGCAAGGAAGTAGTTATCACATAAATTTATCTTAATTATCATTTATTGACATTAATTCCTGCTTAATCATTGTTTCAGAAAGAAAACTACATTATTTCATTTTCTTGTATTTCATGTTCCGCTGGTGATTTATTTTGCTATATATCGCTTCATCGTTTGAAATGCTACGGTAGATATCTACAGTTCCCAGTTGGGTTTAATTTATAGAAGTTTGAGTTTCATTACTTCGTAATAAAATAAACCATGCATTTCAGTGCAACGCGTAGGTGACTCATTTCCGGTACGCCTATTTTTTTTAATTTTTACGTAATTTTCAACAAAGTGTATGTAAATTTACTCGTCGAAAAGTATGGATTATCTTTCGACTGTGGAGTGATATGGACCCATATTTTGGAACTATTCAGTGGAAAAATATATAATCGTAACATTGTACCTAATCGAACAAAATGAGTGCTTTTACACTAAATGCTAAAGAAAATTTTTAAATGCGCCTTCAATTGAATGACTATAGATGTAATGAATGAATGAATGCACCTTTTTGGTCAAGAAAATCAATGGATACTCATGAATAGAATTTGATTTAGTTTTCCGCTTGATTTATTACCTACCGGATTACATATCACGCAGGCTATAATCACTATTACCTTTATTTAATATTTAACCTGGTTCTTATAATCTCAGCCTTTTTTACTTGAATAATCCAGTCAAACCTGCAGGGAATATTTTCGTGTAAGTATTTCGGTGCAGAATTATAGAGATACCTCAGTCGCAGTGTCCCATCAATCCCTCCTACGCACTCCGAAAGCCATAAACAAGAAGCAGTTTCCGCACTATCTTGGAAAATGTCCCAGGGATCTTCGGAACGAGCTGCGTGAGCGTAAAATCGACGAGGTAGTCGTGGACCTTAATCACTTGCCGAAGTGGACTCGAAGGAGAGTTTCACTTGGCTTAGGATTGGATTTAAAACGGTCGACAGTGGAAGAGTAATATCGATTTATTTAGTAACACTCCCGTGAGCAGAGTGGGAATGAAAGGCGTATGGGATGAACGGGAAAGACCTTTGCCGTAAAAAATGTGCAGATGTCGCTGCGAGACTTTCAGTTGAAAGTGCGGGGGAAGTAGCAGCTGGAGGAGAGGCAATTTCTTTCCGGTGGTAGAAAATTATATCCTCTTCTCAAAATCTTCCCGCCCACCCTCGCCCACTACCGCCCTCAGCCCTTAAGAGCCACCCTCCCGATGACCTTTCCTGCGCTCGCTCCCCAAACGGAATCATCGCCCGTGGTCGTTCACCCCCTCCGTCATCCCTCTTCGTTCACCGCACTCGTCCTACGCCGATAGGACAAGTGGCTGGAGTCTTGGCGCCCCATCCCGACAGTTTGGTTTTCAATCCCAGCAGTGGCAGAGATTTTTCGGAGAAATCAGCATCCCTGTATGAAGAATCCTCCTCTATGATTCCTCCATGTGGAGAACGCCAACTCCTGGGGGTTGTACTTCGTGGAAAAGAGTAGCCTTGGTAAAAGAGATTTTTTTTAAATAATTCCACATGCGATATTGGTTACCCGACTGGCTTATTTTTTTCGTGCATGGAACCGTTGAAAATAAGCTAGTGCGTTGAAATCTGTTTTACGAGTAACCGATATATTTGTGTAGATTATTACAATTTCTCCGAACATTAATATCTTGAGAGCTTTTTGATATGTCACCGAAGTTAAGCATCGTTGGGCTCGGCTCAAATTCTGAGGGATTATCCTCCGATTCGTCGAGTGTCGTTGCCCTCTGTTGCAAGTGGCAGACAGTGAGTGCGAAATGACCTTAGTCGTTGAAGCACGTAAAACTAAAATACTACTGCAAGATTTTTGAAAGAAGCATTCCGTCCGATGGATGGGACTTCAAGCTGTGGTCCCGGGTTGGATCAGGCGCCGGGTTTCCCTCAGCTAGCTCCTCCTCCATTCCTCAAGAAACCGTTCCATTACGAACCAACCCGTCCAACCTCCGTGGTGCAAAAGACCTTCGCTGTCGGTCGCCTCCTCAAATAACCAACCATCCATTCGCCCTGACGTGCACCCCTACATCTACTGCCCCATCCCCACATTGCTGTGCCCCTAAAATTCCAGAAATACCTCTTCCGAGGCGGAATCGACCTCCACGGGAAACCGAACAACCGTCGCCCTTCCTCTCTCGCCCAACTAATCTTTTTTCTCTCATCTTTGCACCTCTCACCCTCCATCCGCGCCCTCGCTGCTCCTCCGATCCACTTGGCTCCCATTACGTGCGACTAATATCTCGAATTAACGCCCGCAGCCGCTACCCACTCTGCACACAGTGCGTCAGGCGAGGCCAGCGCCCGAATTATCACCCCGACCCCCCTCCTAGTTTTCCCTTCGCGCCGCCATTTTTAAAAGCAATTTACGATACCCAAGCCGGAGTTCGCTCGGGAATTTAGTCCATCAACAGGAATGCCCGTTTAGTGGAATGTATTATTTGACAGAAGCAATCGTGTAATGCGGCATTCCCTCGGGTTAATTACAGTTATTTTTACATTTTGTCATTAATCTACATATATCTTCACATTTATTTGTAAATTTGCATTGAAGTGAACATTTTGTTTTCAAATTAATCATTGATATTGATGCTTCCAATTTATTTAATTCTCAATTAAAATCACTGAGACAGCTCATCGTTTCAACGCGTATTTCAATACATATTCGTCCAATGCACACTTTTCTGCGTGATCATTAATTATTTGCTGACAGCAGACATCCATTAAATATATTTTGCCCTTTTAATTAAGGGCTCTAATTTCGAATATGAGTCAGTTTTAGTGTAATAAATCATTATTTTCCATGGCCATTTACCGGCCGAATGGCAGAATGCAGGATTTGAGACTTTTTGAGAAATTGAGCAAGCTAACTATATGTTTGTTGCAAATAATGCCGTTCTTATACATCTGTGAAATATTATAATTGTTAGGTGTACCAAATAGATTTAGTAAACCAATCTGGCCAAGTAAAAATTTTATTTTTTGATAAAACATGTAAATAATCGCACCACTTTTTTTAGTATTCAAGATGAGTGGAACTTAATTGGAAATGAGGAATTAACAAAAACCTTACTCGTATTTTAAATGTCTTAGTTATTTTAGTCTGTTGCAAGTTAGCATAAATTAATTTTTAAATTAAATTTTAAAATTATAGAAACTGGTTTGAAGCTGGTAACGGCTTTTTATCGTGTCACAATAAGTTTAAGCTCTTATTGCACATATTTATTTCCTAGATTAGGTCATCGAGTATTTGATGAAATATGTACGTAAAATAGATCTATTACTTAAATCCCTGCCAGTGATCATTCTTATGGCAAACTTGTTTCCGTTAATTCCAATTAACAACTCGGCTGATGGATACAGTTATTTACAGTTGCGCTCAGCAAATATTAGTCTCTTTAAGTAGTTAAACACCCAAGCCATGACATTATGCTCTAGCATATGCTAAATAAATGGACATGACTTCTAGATACACTTGACCGATATTTGAAACTTGATTTTTGAAACGCCAGACACAGCAAGCAGAGAAAAATCAGACTGATTGAGGCATGAAAATGATTCTTAGCAATCATGTTAAAAATTTCTTCTCCATCTGAAAGACTAAATGTGTGTGGTAGAACTCATTGAAGAGACTGCAAAGATCCAAGCTAGGAAAAATGAACGGATTTATGGGAAAAGAACCTCAATATCAGAGGAATATGATGTGAACGGGATATTAAGGTATCAAAGGGGCCTCTAAAATTGATGATTCGGCATGTTTTCGTTTCTGGCAACGAAGACCCAACGAGACGTTGAATCACCCTATCCCCCAGTAAGTATCCCCCAGTATGAAGAACATGTAGGCATATTTATTTAATCATAAATTTCTTTTATGTAAATAAATACTTCCCTTAATAGCATTAGTTGGAATCCTATCGATGGTTTGGATCCACCTACATTTATGAAATATGCCAACTAAAATTTATTTGCATAAAGTCTCAGTAGAATTTTGAAGGTTGAATTTATCTAGTACTCTCCATTGGGACTTATGGCTTTAAAGATAATTTTATAGCAGCCATCTTATATTTTTTCACTCATTCCTTTTCTTGGCTTGGGCTATTCTTGGTATCCATTGGTGAATTTTATGCCATATTCCTCTGGGACGTATATGTAGCCACTGCATCCCCAAAATTGCTACTTAAAGACTAAAAACCTTTTTTATTTTATATCCTCGAATAAGTATCATACACCCACTCCCCCGCCAATCCAATATTAACCCCTCTTGACCTTTGCCGTTATGAGTGAGCAACCTTTTGCAAGCCATGTGCTCCACTCTCGAGTATTTGAACTGGTATTTCATAAAGCGTATTGTATCGGAAAATATTTTACATTGTACATTTTTGGAGGATGAAATGTTTAATAGGATATAAATACTAGCTCCATTTTATTAATTTTCATAATGCTCTAAAAACATAGTTTGCAGTGTATTTTACGCTACCTATTTTTATCTTCACGTAAACTTAATCAGTAGACTACCGTCTAATGAGAGAAATTCTGATTACTATTCCATTAAGGTTTTCTAGCCCCTTTGGTCATCATTCTGTCTGTAGTTTTTTTTTATTACCACTCATTTATTATTTTATTGGTATTTCCTTCGAAAACAGCTGCAAGTAAAGTGAAGGGCCGTTTCAAAAGCTGATAGAAATGAACAGATGTAAGATTCAATGAAATTTAGGTACCCCGTAAACTTCCACCAGTTAATTAATTTCAATAATAAGTGACTATTTTTCAAAGCATATGTGGTACCTGAGGATGACGTTTATGCGTTGGAAATTATTTTATACCCTAAGCAATTCAGTGAAATTTGCATGACGTTTCATTAACATTGATTACCACAGAGTTAATGACCACAGAGTTAATGACCACAGAATCCAGTGGTATTAGTGGTATATAGAACGGAGAAATAGACATTGCTTTAGAATGTAAGGAAAAGGATTCGATCAGGAAAAAAATAAATCGGTCAATATAATGGGCTTTGAAGTTTTAGGCAAACGTGTATGAAAAAAAAGTGTGGTATAAAACGACAGGATTTTACATTGTAATAAGTGGAGCTTATGGTAAAATGTATTCTAAATTAGGACCCTTATTGCAATAGAGTGAGGAAGAAGAGACGGAGATGTAAGGTGAATGCATTATTACCAAAGAGTAATTAATGCCATAATAGTCAAATAAAATGTTTCAGATAGTGTCTCCTATTGTATAGAAATTACGTCCATACTCATGTTGTGTGTAATGATAAAGAATATATGCATAAGCAGAAGGGGCGTAATCTTGCTCTTGTCAAGAGAGAATAGGGCATACAAAAGTAATAGTATACCGACAACAACCGGGAAACGGGTTGTTGTGGTGAATGCGGAGTTCTTGCATTCAATTCCGAGGGCCCAGCCGGGTTCGAAACCCGCCAGTGGCAGAGTTTTTTCAGCGGATTCCTGATCCGTACATGACTTGATGTGGAGAGCACATCTAGGTCAGTGTTCCGACCGCCAGATGGGACGTTTAGCCGTGGACTCCTTGGCGTCTTTTGCTAAGAGCTGGCTGATCCTGGCACTAGGTTTCCCTCCACCCTTTCTACATTCCGGTAATCTTTCCTAAACTACCTCTCGTAAAGGGCGAAAATAAGCTCAGTTGTCGGTGGCCTTCCCAAGTAACTAACCAACCTAGCAATTTTTTGCTAGGTTGGTAATAGCAATTTTTTTACTAATGCTGAGGCTAGACTCATGTATTTACTGATTGAAGTTTGAAGTGAGTTTTCTAAGGGTTGGTATTTAAGCTCAGATGAATGTGATGGAAGAAGAGTTAGGAAGCACCAAATCTGTGTTAACTATATTTAATTTACTTATATAGTAAAGAGAATATTTAGAGGCCGTAAATCTAACGCTTTCCAGGGCTCATAGAAAGCCTTTGAATGGTGCCAAACTTAATGATAATACAGGATTTTCCATAAAAATGATTGCTATCTAGAAATTATAAATGCACTATTTATATAATATGATAATCAAATAATTGAAATGAAGATAACGTTAGTAATATCCTTGTGATCGTTATTTTTTATACACCTAACATTAGAGAATGAGTAATGCTACTTTTTAGTAGTGGATGTCACAGTACTTGTGTGTTCAAATGCGTTTGATGGCGGTTAATTTGCCTTATCTGAGGAAATAATAAAATTTGATGAAAATATTATGATTCCAATGAATGGTGGAATAACTAGTGAAGTTGACATGAAACGTGAGGGTCAAAAGGGTAAAGTAAATAAAAGGTGTCTTAAGGTTACATGAAAAACTAAGGCTAATACTGCCCCTTGGGAGTTTCGGGAAATTCAAGCAGTGAATTTCATGTTTCATTCCATCAGTTGTAGGATGAATTTTCACGTTCAGCAATAGTTTTAGTAATCTTTGACTCTGATGAGTCTGTGAATGTGGATAAGAGGTATTTATCAAAACATCGATACCGGGTTACTCGCAGTGGGCTCCCGTTGCTCGCCCTCACTCCTTCCCCGTTTCCTCCGTTTCCCTCTTTGCCTATCTCTTTTATCTTACCCGAGCTCCGGCGGCGTGGCCATCGCTCAGATCTCCGGAACACAGAGGGGCAAAGCTACCCCCCTTCGCGGATTACGTAATCAGTTCGAGAAGATTTATGTGCCCCGTTATTAAACGAGCAGCTAAAAGCCTTTCTCCACACACAGCACACATACACACAGGCTATTTTCTGTTCGCGGCCACCCTTCGCGGTCGCTCGTTCCGCCCAGAGGGTGAAGGGCGGTCCTTCCATCCCTCGCTTCTCCACTGACGACGTGGGGCCGTTGACCACCGCAGTATACCTAAAGAGTTCTCATCTTTCAATGGCAAGGGATGAATCCATTTATGTTGATCCGAATATTATTTTCACACTCCCCAATGTGCTTTCTTGATTTGAAATGTTGCCATATTGTTTTTGCAGTGATTTTCGTTTCCTTGAAAAAAAATTACCAGATTACCAGCTTTATGTTGTTTTTTGTTTGCCTACACACCCTTCAAGTGGCTTACAGAGCTGTACTTTCCCAAGCTCTTGACATTGCCTCAGTGAACGGGAAGTAAAGACAGTTATTTCTGTGTACCTTTGCCAGTGTTGTGGTGTGCGTTTTTTCTGTTTCACGTGCCCATACTTTTATTGGTGCGTTAATATTAAAAAAAAATAGTGTTAGCAGTACATTTTTTATGTAAATCCCTAGCATTTAGTCAATATTCCATCGCGTACCTTCTCTCGTGCTTCATTATTGTTTTCTGCTGCATTTTCCGATTAGTAGACAATATTTTACTTCTTCCAATTACTTATATTAAACTGATTTTGAACTCAGTGATGGTAGAATGCCTTTTCAGTTTTCTCTATCTAGTAAAATCTTGTTTTTTTTCTCTTTTTAAGTTCCATTAATAAAAAAATACTTTCCATAAAGAGTAAAAATCGGTTACTGATAGGAAAAAAATTAATGCAATCCGCCAAACGACAAAAATTTCAGCACGTAATAAATAGCTAATTTTGCGTTATCTAACTTGTTACTCTCATAACTCGGCGCCTTCCTTTCTCCATTTTACGCGATCTTTTAGAGTACACTTTTATTATGGAGCCCTTAAACGTGGAAGTTCTCGAATATGCTCTTCGACATGAATAATTCCATCCAGCTGAATGCTGAAATGGCTTCGCTATTAGCCCGCGTGAATGCGACTAAAGCGTGGTATTTGGGTGTAATGACCCTTCTTTAATCCAGTCAAAAATAATTAATTTACGATGAATTTAAATCTCCGAGTTACTTTCCCTTCCCCCCTCTCTCACATTCTGGTGGATTCTCTTCTCATCTACCCTGTCCCCTCCCCGGTTCCCCCCCTCCTGCCCCCCCTGCCCCAATAACCTCCCCCTGGCCCCATTAATCAATTCTCGCTCGGATGAGGCGTAATATCCGGAATCCAATAACGCATTCATTTATTTAGCGCGCGCAGATTCTTCAATAACCGTTCTTCACGCCCCGTTGGCGCCCTAACTGTCCCTTTTCTCTCGTTGACGCGCCCGTCATTGTCATCCCTTAGCGCGTCGGAGCAGTGGCCTTCGACTCACATCGCATTATCCAGAAAGTGTTCGCCGATAATCGCAACACGCCTAGCCGGCAGCGTCCTTCGCCACACCCACGAAAACGAACTCGTCATGATAAACACGTCAGCGTATGAGAATTAGGGTTTTCCTAACGTTTTCTCCCAATTCGTCCATACACGAATTTTCCATCAGAAGTAACTCAAGAATATTCGCGTTTTACTTTTGTTATTTACAAATTATTAACCACCAGTCATTCGCTAATACTATGTGGGCTTGAAATGTTTTTACTTTAAAGTTAGCCTTAGCTGTGATATGTGACGTAACAATACAAAAATAAACCATGATTGAATTCAAATGCAGCTTACATAGTTTTGTGACTGATGATTTTTTAGTTTTATTTGATTTTTATTATTATTATTTGTTGCAGTTGTAACACTTCCCTCCAAGTCCCCGGCAAGCATTAGGTTTCATTGCCGTCATAATGGCCGGAGACTCGAGAGGGGTTGGGCAGTAATCGTTGCCACATCCGACGCCAATCGGATGAGTGGCAACGCTGTTGCTGCGCCAATAGCTTTATAGTTATTTGGGCTTTTAATTTTATAAATTTTAAAATATGCTCTCATTGATAGGGCTGAGCAAAATAAGTAAGTTCTATTTTCCACGTTTGTAAAAATGCTGCTATGAGCATTCATCAGGCATGAGTAATGCCATGCCTATCTTTAATTTCAAATATAATATTTCAACTGTGGTGTGACGGTTCCTACAACGTTTAAGCCCCTCTGGTTACTTTTAATCAAACCTATTCCTTTCGTAAAGATAAAAAATGACAGAATTAGCACTTGAGTACAATATTTCTGATTATATACAATGGGTTTTCACAATAGTTAGCACGATTTTAATGTCACACTTTGACTCTGGCCTCTTCTTTCGAGTTTCCTTTTCTTCCATTCTTCTTTCCTCTACCGGTTCACTTCTTGTCTTCCATTCTTCATCTTCTTTTCAATCTACTCTTCCTTTCTTGTTCTGCGCCGCAGTCCTCTTCCTTGTTCCTCTTCTGTCGTTCCTAGTTCGTTTGCCTCCTCCTGTCGCTACGCCAGCATTCTTCCTATCAGCCAATGGTCTTCTTTAGTCCATATTTAATTACTTATTTTGCCGTGAGTCCTCCTTAGATTTTGTGTGATATTTGTACTCCTATCTGAGTACATGCGTACTGCGTGAAAGTTCCAATACATGATGAGTGCGAATGGAACAGAGTTTGCAATGCGTGTGAGTACCTATCCGGTGACAGCTGGCCACACGATTCCGAGCACGGAATCATTTTGATCGGATGGTGGAGACGGGAAGTGATCGGATATTGAGAGAGGGGATGAGTGAACAGTGAAGGGGGATTGTCGTGGTTCCCACGGTGCCAGGGTGTTGGGAAATGGGTAGAAATCTAAGAAAACCACCCGGTGCGATGGCTGTGTGGGTGGGTCTCATTGTTGCCTGGCTCCGCTGAAATCGGATTCTTGACACGGGAGCCCGCGGTGACAAAGGGGAATTGGGGGGTGAGAGGAGCGTGTCTCTTCCTCTTTGGCAGCGGAAGGACGCGATCTGGGGGCGGCGGTGCGGCAGGGGGATGTTCGGGATTAGGAGGGAGAGGGGGGGGATGAGAGAGTGCTTGCAACGAGTGAATACCGTCGGAAATAATGGAGCCTACTGCGACCGAGGTGGAGCGGCTGAGGAAGCGATAGGCACTCATTGTAAGGAGTGCTGAAAGGGAATGAGGATTATTGAGAGAGAGAGAGGCACTGCTATCGAAAGGAGGGAAGGGCTTAGTCGCTAAGGACTGCATCGAAGTAGGTTGCTTGTGGCGGCAATATTTTGTTAGCTCTGTGACAAGGCTCGAAACCAGCGATTTAGTAGTTTTTTGAAATTTCTTTTGTTTGTCTACTGCTGAACATGCCGTTAACGTATTTTCGTCTTAAGATGATGTAAAAAAAAAGTAAGAGAATGTTTACACGTGCTATTTTTAGCCGTAAAATAGAAATCGTGTCTCACGCTGAATAAGGTTCTGTTTTTTTTTAAGGTATTCAATCAGATGGCTGAAAAACATAGTATTTAATTCTCGCATTCGATTATATTTTACGTTTCGTCTTTGCTTAAAAATTTGGTTCTCAATTCCAAAATTATCAGTTTTTCTCCAAACTCAACAGTGGATTATTTCCTTGGCAACCTGAGCAATGGATATGACCGAGAAATTTTTCCCAGGCCTTTTATGGCTTACATTTTATTGAATGAATAATGAAAGAAAATGTCTGTGAGATTCCAGTTTGGGTATTTTTACCCCAACCATGTACGTTCAACGGCTTTTACAGAATATCAGCATTTAGCACGTCACATTTTTTCTTACCATTAGGTACAATTGGTATGCGTACAGTATCGCTTACTACGTTGAATTTTGCTCACTACTGTTCCCGAGTCCTCAATGCACTGCTTTCTATTTAGTCTCGGAATGAATAATGTAATGAGCCCCTTGAAATTTTGAGCGTAGATACATGATACTAATTTCAAATCAAAATTAAAATATGGTACCTGAAAAATCTCGCTCAAACTCACATAAGGGAAAATATACTCCTAAGTCTATGACGATCTTCCAGTAAAATAGCTTAACACTGTGCATCATTAAGCGACAAAACGGGATATTTCCACTTCAGAAAAAAAAACTAAGGTCATAAATGAGAAATCAGATCCTCTTCTGTTCGAATAGAACTACTGTGTTATTTTTTACTTTTATCTCTGCCGTTGAGAATCAACGGGTATTTCTGCAAGTGTTACTATAAGTAATAAAAACATTAAAGCTTGAAAACTTTCTGATGAGTTGTACTGATGATTAAACTAGTTTCTGAATTTTTACGTGGACGTCCTAAATACCATGCACTTAAACGTTTTGGGGATTTGTCAAGATTTTATGCTTCTTTTAACATAAGGAAACTCTGGAATTAAAAGTTTCTTAAATTGACATTTGTTTATTAGTTATGGTTATTCGAAACTTTATTTCATGGAATGTATTTAGTAGAGAATCAAATGCCAAGTTTTTCTAAGTTTCGGATGTTTAAAATGTTGGAGACGCAAAAAATAATAAAAAAATAAAAAATATTATTTTTTGTTTATATGGAAAAACGATCTTCAATCTCTGATTATAAGGTTACATTGGAGTTCAGTTTGAGGTCAATGAAAGCCCTTAATATTCAGGTTTCAAATGATAAAATCCATGGCTGAAGCGTTCATAGCATATAAAAATCTGATATCAGCTGTCAAAACTAAAATGTTTCGAATAAAGGATTGACGGGCTGTCATTCTTATCATCCATAAGCTATATGCAAAGCTCATTAAGGCAGTACGCTATTGTGTGAACGCACTCTTAAGTTGTATTATTATTTTTATTACTAGATTAATGTATTAAAATTAAATATTTGAAAAAAATGATGAATTCACACGAATAGCCTTCCAAAAATAAATATATGTCAGTAGCTCAGTGATTTAAAAACAAAAGAGTAAAAATGTTGCTATTACACACAATAGACGCAAGCGGTTGATTTGCGATAATTGATCAGAAAACATAAATGGGGATGTCTAAGTCGGTTTGCGAGAAGAAAAAATTTTGGTTTAGATGTGGCAAATTTATACATTGGAGAAGTTTGTTATGTGGACAGTGAATGTTCAAGATAGATTTTCGCATGGCTATCGAGGATAGCAATATTTCTCAGGATAACGATTAAAAAGCAATATGTCATTGCTTTTTATTCTGTTTTAATGGTTATCAGGCAGTAGACCGACCGTATACTATTTATTCAAAAATTCCTAGGAAATTATAACTATTAAACTTCTTTTTGCCACTTTAGGTGTTCACATTTTTACTTTAGTCAACAGTAATTTTTATTTGCACAGAATATATCGTATGAAACAGCATTATTTCTGGAGATGCTTATCTGGATAATTGATTTTTCAATTCGGCCAGAGACCTGAAAATAATTATTCACCACGGCCCTAGTGCTACAGATTTCTTAAAATCAAATATAGTAAATTCACATTGACTTTCATGCTTTCAACAGGTTAAATTCGTGCTTTGATGTGTATTTCTTGATTTTTCAAGTAATTTCTTGAGTTTACTTTAATGGATCGAGTCCTTTGCCAGGCTTCACTTATGGTATGAAGTTCATCAGAAAAATAACACACGAAAGCCGAAAATGCATTATCCCCAGTTACTCAAATTTTCAGCATCAATTTGCCTAGAATGAAATGGAATCAACACAATAGAATAAAAATTATTGATATGGCCGTTTACCGTATGGGCATATAGTATAATCGGTCTGAATTTAACCGTTTTCACTTAACAACAAGCATGTTGCGTTAGCTTTTTCAGTGCCTTCAATGAATAGGAGATAATCTGAGCTGGTGTTCGAGAAGCCTTGCCATAGCCCGAAGTTACGATGCAATGATTTCACTGGGACGATAATAATTATTTATATCACTGGCGCGCATACACAGGCTTTTCAAGTTACTTTTTCGACGCTAGGATTTAAGGCAATATTTACTTCCGAGGTATCATCTCAAATATTTCCTGATTTCAAAAATTTTGAAACGTGTTTCTTTTATGAATAAATGTATATCCAATGTGCTGACGTAGTCACAACTCCGCACTCGACCGAAAAATTAAATCTAAAACCACAACATCTTCCGCAGAACGATTGCGCTGAATTACTTAGAAGCGATAAAACTTTTCAAGGCTATGATGTTCCATATTCCTGCGTTGAATTGGAAAACCTTGAGAGAGATGATGACAAAGATCGTCTAATCTGACTTTAAGCTCAAAATCAATAGATTCTTACTCCAAACTTGAGCTGAAGAGTCCGCAGGTTATCATCTCGATACTTCAGCTTTTCCATTTCATAATTTAGTTTTAGGATTTTGGATTTCATCCTCCAAAGTGAGCAAAATAACTGCAAGCCCTCTTTATGCTACTTCTTTTAGTTTTGAAATCGATATATATAAGTGAAAAATAACAATCATTTGAACTAACATTTGTTGTGTACGCGTTTTAGTATATGTCATTGTGGCATGGTTATCTCGGCTGCATCTCTTTATCCAACGATGGAAAATAAGCCAAGAGTCAATTTCTGAATACACATATTTATTTTTAGAGTGGCTGTAAATATAGGCGACGAAACATAGAAAAGCAAAAGAAAAACAAGCCCAAAGAAATGAGTTCACTCAGCCTTTACATGTCCTTTGAATGGTTTAGGAAGTGAAAACCGCCTCTTAAGATCCCTTTTTAATTGAATATTAAGGGTCGAAAACAACATCGTGGTAAGCGAGAGCGCTAATGAGTCATTATAATCTAAATAGTGGCATTCCTTGTGAAACGCGACATGTTGGAAGCTCAGTTGGAATAGAAGTAGGAAGAAGGCTAACCGATATCTAAATTCCCTAATCACAAAACTATATTTTTTAGTTTACATCGCATAATACACGATGTGTGTGTTGTATATATCACATTTTTCATTGTATCAATTTTGGAATGATTTTGCATATTGGAGAAAATTGATATATTTATCACGCAGCACATTCGGCAAGTTGTAGGTTATCGAATAAACAACGCAAATATATGGCGGAAGGCGTCAAGGAGAGTCCTCTGTGTAACGTCTCATCCTATAGACGGGGACACCACACATGAATGCTCTCGATGTATCACTGAAGTAGGGATCGGAGTCCCTGAAAAATAAAAATCTCCACCACAGCCAGGATTCGAGTTTGGGCCCTCATGACGGTGAGTCAGCACTCTTAACCACCACTCTAAGCACCACGCCAACTTTATCCCTCGGGAAGACAAGAGGGGCTAAGGATTTTGGCTTGGTTTGGTCGTCGAAGGCGAGAATAGCTTCGGGGTGGGTGATATGCCTTCCCGTCTCGGGGTCCGCACTGCGTCTCCCCGCTCCCGATACCCCCCCCTGCTTCACAATGCACTCTCCCCGCACCCCTTCACTATCTTCCCCCTTCTCATGCCTCTCCTTATCCTACCGTGTGCTTCGAATTCCTGGACTCTGGGGATGGGAAGGGAAGCGAGCAAGACGGAATGGGAGATGGAGGAAAAGGGGCCGGAACGGGAAGGAACTCCACTTCTCTCTCTCCCTCTCGCTCTCTCCCTCTCGCCCTCTCCCTCTCCTCCCTTCCTCCAATCGATGGTGGGGTTTCTGGCGGTCGGTCGAAGAAGGACTGAGAAGGTGAGTCGTCCACCCGAGTGGAGGGAGTGTGGAAGAAGTGGAGATGGAGGTATACTGGAAATCGAGCAGGTGTGGTGGCAGGAGTCGAAGGTTTCGGGTTCAGATCCCGGCAGCGATGGAGATTTTTTTCAGCTCCATCCCGATTCTTTTGCTGGCCTCGGTCACGATTTCTCGCCCTGTAACCCTGAAATCGCTGCTTTAGGTTCCGCCTCGGTGGTTTTGTCTCCAATTTTATCGGGAATGTTTCTGAAGTCAATGAGTATAATGTTGGAAACCACTTCGTAATCCTGAGTTCACACATAAATAAATATATTTCTACTATTACTGTACCTACTTAGATACTAAATGGATAGCACATCACGTGTCCATTGAATGGGATGATAAATTGTGGACGTCTTGAGTCATTGTGCCTACATTGAGATGAAGCTGAAGGAATCATCCGCCGAGTTTCTTCCTTCATTCCCCAAGTAGGTACTCTCTCCCTTCCCAACCCACCTATCCAAAATGGTACACAAGGCATCAGTTTTCGTTCACCTCTCCTTAGTAAAAATCAGACCCGGGAGAGAAATCCAGGGAAGAGAAGGAACAGAGTTCGACGCACATCTTCCCCCCCACCCCTTCCCCTTCCCCTAGCCATACGGTCGGCGTCTTCCGCAACTCGCCCTCGAGAGACCCTCCCACCGGATGGACATAACGGCGGGGATGTCGAGGAGTATCTGCTTCACAGGGTTCACCCTCGTTTCCTCCATCCTCCAGTCGAATGGCTTCTGCTGCACTTTCCACCCTCTTTCCAACCCTTATCTCCTCTTCGCCGTTGGGTAGACACTCTACCGAGTGTCCGTACGCTGAAGACTCGAAAAAATCTTGTGATCGTAAAACTATTTTTATTAGCTGTTCTTTTTCATTTCCTTGAAAAGGCTCCCCAAAGTCGTTTCTGGAAAACATCCCGCTCGCCGCTAGCTATGAGCCATCCTCTGCTTATTGACGCCCGCTTCCCTGAGGTTTTGAAATCATGAGTGTGAGTCAGGGTGAGCCTTTGTCCCCGTATTCTCAGAGAATATTTTTCAAAACTGTTTTGGTCTATATTGCAGTGACTGTTGGGCGTTCTGTTTGCTTTCAAAACTTCTATCTCTTGGATGTGTGGAAAAATAAGCGCACTCTTCAATAGCTAGGTATATCATGTCAATGAATAAGCAAATAACCAAAAATGGCTAAAACATTTTTTTAATGATAGGAAGGTGATTGAGGATAGGATCGCTTTACATTTTTTATCACTCAATAACTGATGTGATGTCCCTATTTTGGGATTTTGTATTACTACGCATTTATCAATAGAAGCATACACTACATATACTTATCACAGAGAGGCCAAAAAGTATTTTTAGTTCTTTAAAGGCCCGTTATATATGTGTTTAAACCTTTTCATACTATTAGATACTTTCCATACTTACTCTCAATGATCTTCTATGACCGCAGTATTTCTATCGTACCCTACTCGCCATTTTACTGCAACATTTCTTAGTACAGTGCCGCATCTTCTACTAACCGTTGAAATGTCGCTGAATTCAGTAGGTAACTACTACAGCATATGGAATTGTACTACAGCATATGGGGTCGGTTGACTAAAATAGCGATAAAACATATATATTCTCACAAGAAAATGTTATTTCACTCCAAATTAAAAATAAAAGAATTAATGCACCACAGTCCTCCACAAACTGAAACTAAGCATTGAGGTGCATTGTACCAGTCATCGTCTATTCCATATATTTAGGCCAATGTGTTTTAGGCTATAACTTATTCTAAGGCTATCAATTTTTTGCATTATCCATGAATAATTGAAATCCAAAATAAATAAGCTATGAAAATAATAAGTATTTCCAAATATCTAGGGCCTTCAGTGAGCCTGAAATGTATTGAAAATATTTCTATGTGATAGGTATTAAGCATAACGTGGAGACAATATTGGCAGAAAACAATGTTTAGTCTGTAAGTGATAGTTTTAGGGAAGAATCTAAACTTGGAAGTTTTCATTTATTGATCAACTGAAACTTATAAGGGTGATAATTTCAAATCCCAAAATATCCGCAGAGTCCCAATCGGCCTTTTTGAAAATTCCTCCGTCGCGTTGAACCTCCCCATGTTTCGTTCTAAACCCAGTTGTCCCACGCGGATTCATCTCGGAATTGCATCAATATTCCAGGATGCATCCACCTCGAAAATCCGCCAGTTCGCCGCTCGTAAACGTCCCCCGGCCGCTTCATTCTCCCCTCTCGACCCCTCCCTCCGTCCCCCCCTCTCGGCCCACCATGGCCTCCCCCTCTCCACGGCAGCGCTCGGCAATCGCACGTTCACTCGCCGCCAACGGCGTCCTCCGCTGCCGCTCCTCCGCCTCCTCCGGGCGCGGCGCGGGCGCCCTCCGCGACGAAGCGGCCGCGTCTCCCGTGCGTGGTGCGCAGCTAACCCGCTTCTCTCTCTCTCCCTCTCGGAGAGCATTCAAATGCGGGGCGCATACTTATTCCCCGAATAAAGTTGTGCGCGGATGTCAACCGTTTTATTCGGACGATGAGCGAGAGAGGCTACTGGGGAGCGGATCATCCTCGGCATCTCCTACTTTCGTCTTCTTGAGATTGCAATACTCTCGTACATGCACTTATACGAACAATAGTGTCCTTCCAATTGTAAAATATATCTCAAACCGGAATTCTGTCTTCCACCTAAAAATATTTGCCCATGCAGACACGAAAAGTTTAAAGTAAACATTCCTTGCAACAGAGTTGTAAGTAGGTCTCAAGTGCAAAATGAAGTTTGTCTAGTTAAACTAAACTTCTCATTAAAACTTAAATTCTGTTCTCACCGATATTATCATTGCATAAGGTATTTATCGATATATTTTAAACTGTGGTTGAGACCTGGTTTTACCTATAAGATTGGCCTCCAATTTGATAAAATACATACGAATATTAACTTATGCCTTAAGTTATGTCTTAAAAGGCAACTAATTGGCCTTCGGTTGATGGAATTCCGTACTTTCACTGGTTATTGCAGGACAAAATCTTACCACCGAGAAAGATTACGGATACTTTGCTAACCTAGAAATTATTTTTTTAGAAAATGGAATTCCACTGGACTATATGAAGTGAAGTGTATCATAGCAGCCTCTTAATAGCCTCTAAATAGCCTCCTTTTAACATTTATCTAGTTTATAACCATGAGACACGAATTACTTTTGATATCCATTTGTGGGCAAGATGAAAATGAACTTTTCCTTCCGAGATAAGGGTTTGGGTTCGAAAGGTACTATCAAATCCCTAAATATTTTTCTTCTTCACTTTTTCTGTACAAACTCATGTATTGCTTTGAATCATAGCATGCTTTTATGAATATTTTCCGAATTGGGTGAGAAACAAGCTGGTGAGTTTCTTCTTACAAATCTTTAAGCTTTAGCAGTCTACTTTCCTGATTGTTGTTGGTCATTATGGATGAATGCAGAGACGGTTATATCTTGACGTTCTGCACTGATTCATAAAAAATATAATACTTATATATGTAAAATGAAGATCTTTTTGATGACTCAAAAATTATTACTTAGTCTAAATTAGATATGTGCCATTTTCGGTTATATATTTTCCTCTGTTTATAATGTTTTACTCAAATATTGTAGAACTAATACCATTGCTAATTTGTTTCCAAATATAATTCTGGATTTTATTCATCAAGTCATGTTCCAACCTTTCACTTAATTTAACATAAAAAACCTTGAAAGGGAGTATTATAGTGATCAAAGACTTTACGCGTGTTTTAGAATGATAGACATGGCGTAATTCGTTTACCCCCCGATGTAGATAAGCAATCATTATTTTAGGCTGCTCTGTATTTATTATTCTGGCATGAATTGCATCTTTGTGAGTATTCCAAGGAAAGACTCAAATTTGTCTATTCTTAAACTCCTTCATTACATTTTATTATTCGATATACATGAATGCCAATTTTTACAGATATGTAAATCCAGGAAAAGAGCTTTATTATAAAATACGGGCGGCAGTTATTTAGTGGCGATATTTAAAATTTGTCCATCACTTTATTTTCTACATATATTCTCTTTGGGATATATAATTCAGATTTTAACTATATTAATTTGCATCAGGTTTACATTCCATTTCATTATCATTTGCAGTCAATAAATTAAAACGCATCTTTGATAATTTTTGATAAATTATTAACTTAAATTTTAACATTTATTTTGTAATTTTTTATTTGAAAACTGGCGTAGGCACCGCGTTGTAAACAATGGCCCCATGTTAAAAATTGCTTTAGGGAAATTCAAATATCGTGAGTGTGATTCTGAATTTGGTCATCTTTGACAACCACATAGCACTGCGATTAGAACAAGGTTGTAACCCAGAAAAATATGCAAGGAATTGAATCAAGACAAATTTTTCTTTTGGTGGTTTCAATGAGAATTCATAAGGAATGGAAATAATTTCAATAGATAGGGAATATATGGAAAAATATACTAAATCCTAAATGCACTCTCGATGGGTTCACGAAGGATTCATAAAATATGGAAATACATATGCTAAAGACCTATTGGGAGAATAAATAGCTTATGAGTTAAGAACAATTTGAATATTGGTGAAATGTCTGGATTGTGTAAATAAATGCCATGCAATAAGTTTATCTATCAGCCTCTTACATGTATTTACGTGACCAATCCACGAACCATCTTCCAGGAAAGGTCATTAGAAGGTAAATTAATTATATACATTATGTGTGAATTAAGGCTTTCCCGGCGAACGATGTGAATGAAAATTATTGGATTCTTGGAGCCCTGAAGACGATGGGCTAGTCGCTCGTCGAAACGTCGTAATTTATGGATAACCTGACCCTGTGTGTAGCCCGAGAGCTTTTCATTCGAATTACATTATATTCAGGAAACTCATTGTGAATGTAATCCACGTTTGTACCTTCATCTCAGAGCGATGCTTGTGATAGAAAGGCTAGGATACTAAGACTCTTTTAACGTGTAAGACACCATTTATCATTTCCATTCATTTTTCACTTTGTCATTCCATGCCTTCTCTGTGTCGCAAATATGCCACCCTCGGTTATTTTTCCAATGTATCATGTCTCTTAAAATGGCCACTCATACAAACAGGGTTTATAAAACGTTACCTGCCGCTATGAGTAATACTTCACTATCTTAACCCCTATTATTAATCGTATTATCAATCATTCGGAATTATAGGTTTTCTTTTCCTACTGAATAAGAACCCTATGACATTATTTCTGAAACATCTCTTGTTTATATAAAAGTTGGTGTGCTTTAGACCACACGCGTGACGTGACAAAAAGAGCGTGACGTTCAGGAGCGTGACGCCCAGAATCCGATTGACCGCCTGCAGAATTTTCTGTGCGTGGTGCGCCTATAGAAGTTTACACTTCAAAGAAATTGATGAATTTTGGTGTTAATAACCATCGTAAAACCTTGTACAATGTGCTAAAGAGCATAATAAATGCGGAAATTATTGACTTTGGTATGGGTTTTAAGACGGAAGAAATACATTACTTTTCAATGCATGAGAAATTTCCCTAAATTTAACGCCCGATTCTGCTATGAATAATCGGGATAACGAGGGAATTAGCTGCTTTTTTTTACTCCGGCTTATCACTTGAAGGCCTTCGACCTTTTGGAACTAAAACTGGTCAATAAAGAAATGATGATGACCAGAGGGATTTTAGAAGAAAATAGAAGTTCTTATTGATATCGAAAGTATTTTTTCACGATCTATAGGTGTCCTCATCTGAGAATATTTTATTTTCGTGGTGCGAAGGTTACCTTTCAACCCTAGAGTTCAGGAAGGTCTCATTTTTCATCTTCGAACGTCGGTGTCTTCGCTCCCCTCTGTTCCCTCTTTTCCCCGCTCTTATACCGTAAGGCTGGCCGGGGCATTTCCGTGGGAGCGATTTGTGAGGAGAGCTGCAAGGGTCCGGAAACGTCTCTTTCGGGACTACTTTTGACTATATCCACAAGGGGAGTTTTTCTTTTTGAGGCGCGTGACAAGATGCGACAATCGGACCGGAATTTTCAGAGGCTTACACTCCCCTCATTGCACCCCACATCTTCCCCCTTCCTTATCTGTACCATTCCCCCACAAACCCCACACCCTTCCTTGTAGCCTCTTCAGTCTCTCTCCGCAAGTACGTTGTTTAGATGGTTTTTCAGTGATCTCCTCATAAAATGACTGGTTTTCTTATTTTTGGCCGAAATTGCATTTATTGAGCATTTTTGCTGACACAACTAGGTTCTCTTGCTTTTGCGTAGCTTTTCGTCTGAGATTAATATTAAATTATGAGTTTTAAAACCATGTTTTGTGTTCATTAAAATTATATCGAAATATTAAATTATTTAATTAGTTGTGACAATTTATATTTTATCGGTCTCGGATTCAGCCGTTTAAAGAGGGCACCGGACATGCGCATTTCCTATCGAATATCTGAGAGCTGCTGCCTCATTGATGTCGTCAGGAGAGTTATTTTTTGATAGAAATAATAGCAATGAAATTTATGCCTCACACAAAGTAGCGTTTGAATAACGTTTGAACTTTTGGCGTTTTCTTTCCTTGTTTAGTTTTTTTACATGGGAAGACATCGAATAATTTCTTTATCATAAATTGAAGAAAGGTTTGCAAAAAATAAAAGCCCTAAAACATAATCAAACATGACTCCTTTTCTGTGTTTTGGCCACAATAGTAAAAGCAAAGTAGTTATGGAGTAATTGGTCTTTCTTTTTGGCAACTCAAACAATCGTCGCTGTGTTTTCTTAACTTTAATCCTTTTTGCCTCGGCTATAAGTCAGTGTACTTTCATTCGAGAGTGAATTAAGGTGGGGTGCTGAGGGAGCGGCCTGTAGTGTATTTCCTGGGAAAATTAATAAAAATGTAACCATGAGGTATTCTATACCCACCTAGACCCCCGAAAAGTAGCAATCCAACCCCCACCCCCCCCAAAACAATGACCTTAATCAGCCTCTGCTTTCTCTAGTGTTAGAAATACAGCAAATAACCTAAACATTAGAGTTGGGCAAGGGCCTAGCCACGTTGAAACACCAGTTCCCGTCAGATCGCCTAAGTTTAGCAATGTTGGGCCCGGACGGCGGTTGGAGGTTGGAGGCTCTTCCATACTTCTACCGCGGTGCTCTTGTCCCCTGTCTGCAAGTGGCGGGTAGGTTAAATATAGGACGGCACAATGGACCCAAAGGGGTCTATGTACCAGGAGGGCTCCAGAAGGCCCTCGCCCACCCAATCAATCAATCATAATGTTAGAGTTACTAAGTTAACAATAAAATAAATATTTTTTGATCATTTATAACTAATATACGTCACAAAGTTTAAATATTTATGGTAAAATAACTATTAGAGAGATATTTCAATGGAAGGAATTTCGTGAGCATAACTTAACTACATGTTTTGTGTTGTCATCCTTGGATGTCGTTTTTGAGTTCTCTCCGATCAAAAGCAATCGATAACGCAGCGCTCGCGGCGACGAGATTTCACTATAAACACCTGCAGCATTCGTGTCGCGGAATACATGCATCCCACTTCCGCCCACTTGCCTTCCGGAAATATCATCCTCGTGAGTGTGAGTGCGAATCACCGATGACGATCTCAAATTTAGCCGCCGCCGCCGCCGCGCCGAGTGCCCATCGGATCGTGCGAGAGTTTATTTCCCAACTCGCCGCGCGCCGGTGGTGCGGTGGTGTTGGGGGGCGTCATGAGAAGTCACGCGGGAGGACGCTCGGCCGAAACGGGCGCAGGTGATAATTGGCTCACTTGGCCGACGTGACACGGTGGAATATTTTTAGCCACGGCTCGATAAGCGGAATCGCTGCACTTAAAAGAAACTAGGAGGCCTTTTCACTTTCCACTTACGGACTCCGTCGGCGCAATCCGGTGGACGTTTTGAGAGCACATGATTTGGAGTCGTCGACCCTCAATAGGGAATAGAATAAGCCTCATGACTAGCACCGGATTTAATATGCCCATATGGTTTCAAACTGATTCTTGAATACTTTTATTGATTTTATTTCACCGATTATTGCAATATTTATCTAGAAAAATTGTGTTTAATAGTGTAATAAATATATTGTTTAATGTAGAATAAAAGTTATAATTAAAGAAAAGATAAATCACACGCTTGAAATTGTTGACAATTTGATTACAATTTGTTTCTCCGGGAATTGGAAAAATAAAATTGGAGAACTTGCAAGCCTGCTGAGTATTCGGTAATCTCATTTGTCTTTTAAAGCTTCCAGAAAAAGAGATGCTTAAATATGAATAGTAAAAAATATTTCATGGTTAATTTAACCCTCTTTGGTCTATATCTTTGCGCCCGTGCGTGTGTTTGCGTGCCATATCATTTGTGCAGTCATAGTGACAGGAAAATTGCCAATGTTAATCGTTCTATTGCGGCAATGTTGGGTTTACTCTCCACGACTGTGGCATACGACCACGTCCCCTGGGGTACAATGTAGACTGGGGACGAGAACAACTTGTTAGCATAAACCCACGCCGAAAATCACCTAAAATGAAGATAGCTTGGTGGTGCAACTGTCTAACACACCTTATCGGCAATTGGGAATTCTAGGTTAGAATCCCGGTCAGGTCAAATAGTTTTCATGGCGTATTTCGCTTTCTTTGGTGTATATATTTGCACCCGTGCACGTGACCTCGTATCATATTATTTGCGCATTGGCAATGATTGGAAAAAATAATTCAAAGGTAATAGTCTTACGATGCATCATTTAAGGTGTAATCAAATTAAGTGCTCTTTTTAACCAAATTGAACGATTTGTATAAAATCCGAAGATTCTTGCGAAATTGAGTGGTATTTGTACGTAAATTAAGAAATAACGCAAGTAATTTTCCACAAAAATAAAATTAACTTCCAACCCGGGTTTTAATTTTGATACATCATTTCCAAAATGGTTGGAATTAGTCGGTTAGTCGTTCTAAAGCGACTCCGCGACTGTGGCATATCATGCACGACCACGTCTCCTGTACTCAATGTAGACAGGGGACGAGAACATCTTGTTCGCATAAACCCCCACTGAAGTTCCCCTTGAATTAAGATGGCACACCTGACCGGCTATTGGGAGATCCGGGTTCGAATCCCGGTCAGGTCAAACGATTTTTTAACGGCGACTTTCACTGTCTTCGGTTGATACATCATAATCACCTGAATATGATACATCATATTCACCTGAAGATGATGTATCAACATTGTAACCCGGGTCGGAAGTTAATTTTATTTCTGTGGAAAATTGCATGTGATATTTCTTCATTTACCGCTTTGATACCTAATGCGTTGATATTGCATGCATGCAAAATGCACGACCAATTGAATTTGAATATAAAGTATTCAGAGCTCAATATTATGTGGAAAGGAGAGATATTCTCTGCCAACAATCATTCTGGGAAAATTGCTCTAACTCCTAAAAGATAAGACAATATTATACATACTTGCAATATAATTGATCTGCGAGGGACGGAAATGCTCCTGAGTTTTCAAATGAGATACATTTGTGTGGCGGAATATCTCTTCTGTATTTACCAATAAACTAGTAGCATAATTGATCTTCCTGATCTACCTCTTCATTTAATGTAGTAAAATAATTATAACTAAAAATTTTCTTTTTTTACTGTTTTTATTACCATAGGTATTTAATATTATTCTCTTTTCTTTTTCCAGGTAAGTGTTTTTCACGCTGCCCTAGTTTTAATGAAAAGTCCTCTTAGCGGTAAGTGATCTCGTATTGAATAATTATATTGAAGATGATGAAATTTTGTTTACATTATACTTATGATAGGTAAAAATGTCGTTTCGCGGTATTTCATGAATTGCGTGAATCATCGTTCAAAGCATTTAATTGTTTTTCCAATGAACGTAAATAATGAGTTGAAAAATTTCTCCGAGCGGAATTCTAATTTGTTTTAGAGCTTGCACGCATGAACCGAAATCTCTTTAATCGTGGGTAGATTTTTCAATATTCACATGTATAACAGGCAAAACAGGCGTTACCTTACTTCATTATTTTGTAGATATATGCTTCGGGTAGAATATATTGCGAACAGGTGAAAAGAATTCGTTTTCAGGAAGGCAATTAAGTATGTGAATTACCAGTTGTCAATGTAAATATTACTCATCACTCAAAAGCCTAACGATATCGTTGCTCAGAGACGTGGAAATGCGTATAAAATAGGTTAAGCGAAAATATTATTAGTTTTTCTGGAAATTTCTTCTTTCCCTTTGTGGATTGGCAGATGATTAAAAATCGTTTTAGAATTGTAGAAATTTCCCTCAAGAGATCCTACATTTCATGCGCGATCATTTGTTTTTTTGTTGTGATTCCTGTTCACTTTGACATGAATTATATGAGGCTCTCTCAATTTGCCTGATATTTTTTTAAAATAAGAAAGTAATTTTACAGGTGGAAACGATACATTCATGTCTTCTTTTCACTGGTGGTTTTTGGATGTTCACTTTGGCATTAATTACATGAGGTTCTCTAAATTTGTCTGACATTTTTTGAAAATCAAAAAGTAATCTTGCAAGTGGAAAGGATATATTTTATGTTATGAATGATAAAAATTATGCGAATTTCGCAAAAGATAGTTTATTCACGACCCGGGTTTCAACACATTGTCATCTTTTTTTTTTTGCTCTCCTACGATTCTGGTAGTCCGTATCCCCTGCGATCCCGATAAGCCATTGGCTTGTCATCAGGTTTCTCAGGGGCCGAACCACCAGAACTTGACAAACACCCATGCCCTGGGCAAGTGAAAAACCGACCCAGGTGGGATTCGAACCCGCGACCCTCGGATTAGCAGGCGAGGACTTTGCCCCGCCGCCACCGGGGCCGGCGGGGCAAAGATTCAACACATTATGTCATCTTCAGGTGACTAAAGATGATATAATGTGTTGAAACCCGGGTCGTGAATAAACTATCTTTTGTGAAATTCGCATAATTTTTATCATTCCTAACATGGAAAAATTTCACGTAATACACCCTGAAACCGCAAATTTTCTTTCATATATTCATGTGTTCTTTTCACTAGTGGTTTTTGGATGTTCACTTTGGCATGAATTACATGAGGCTCTCTAAATTTGTCTGACTTTTTTTGAAAATCAGAAAGTAATTTTGCAAGTGGAAACGATGTATTCATGTTTTATTTTCACTGGTTTCTTTAGGATGCTTTCCTCAGCTTTGTCTTACGATGTCCCTTACTCGAATAAACAGCAAAATCGCAAAATTACGCGAGCTCAATAAATACATTTGAATGAGGAATGATGGAACACAGGGAAAGATTCGTTGCCGCCAGATTCATGATAACTACTTCAAATTTAAGAGGGTTGAAGGAAAAAGGAATCACTCCCTCTTTTTCTTGTCTTTCCTGTCTCATCCCTTCATTTCCTGACCGTCCCCCAACGCCGTACGATTTAATCAGCCTGCGCCAATATTGTCACTTCTCCGTCCCCCGGGCCAATCCTCTCCTGTTCCCAACATCCGCATCACCCTCTTCTATGAAAGCGCCAAACGGCGTTCGCCTTCGATGGATCGTCAAGTCAGCAAACGTCCCCTCCAATTTCCTCAAGTGTCTCCACTTCAATGGGAATCGCCATTCTACTCTTTATTCCCTCAAAAAGTGCACACTTTTTATTCAGGACTAAGCCGTTTAAGATAGACATTCCCTCCATTGCCTAACATTTCCCATCCCGTGAAAGAGAACAGCGAAAGAATTTTAATTCTCATTCCAACCCCGAAGCTTATAGTTTCCCCGTTGTAGTTTCTTGTGCTAGAGCGAGGTCGTTTATTTTGAATCAGCTTGACTTGAACTGCTTGAACAATTGATTCTCTCGTGATTATAATCATTGAACGGCAGTTGTGTAGGAAGTATTATGGAAATAAGTAATGCCAAAGTGTAAAACAGTTTCAATTTAAATGCGAGGGAATTAAAGCTTTCCAAATCCTCTTTCCTCTGATAACGTGGTGAATAAACCCGCCTCACAACGTAGCTTCTCGTATCGTCTACGATTTCTCTCCTTTGCTTTTCGGTGATTCTGATGTTTTAAGCAGTGAGTTAGGTAACACAAAATGTCTCAGTGATGATACCTACTGATGAAGTTGTTGAATATATTTGAAGCATTTACTGCCGTTGTTGCTGAAGTTAATGAAACTTTCAGTCAGGAAAAATTGTTGCTAGTTAAGTATGTTTCACAAAATATCAACTTTATCATGATTATTAATTAAATTTCAAAAGAAAATTGGTGACGTCATGAGTACGTTTTTCTAGATACTCATTGAATATTTTGTTTTGAGGTAATTTCAGTAAGCCTGCCACGTAACCCCATGTTGGTAAAGCTCAGTAAGTGAGAGGTTTGAATGTCACCATGGGGATAATTTTTGCGTATTTGTTATTCAAGCCCCTTGGTTGGACAGAGTGACATAAGGTAGTTACAGCTCCTCCCACCCAACTCTGCTGCTTATGTTGATGACTTCATATTTTCCAAGGTTGTAAACAATGGATCCCAGTATTTTATAAAATTTCTTAATGCGAAATTATTGATCATTTAGTCGTTTAAATTTAATTTATCTGGAAATATAAAAAGGATAATGTTTTATTGGAAATTTATCATGAGTTTTTTTATAATAATCTATTCCAGATGGTTGATTAAGTATAAATATTCTTAATATTGTCTATATGTATATTCTCATCCCAATAAAGTTGTGTGACAGATTAAATTACTATTAGGCTGTAAAGCTGCAATTAAATTACTTATTCTGCTTCTTTTTATTTGCTGTGATTGATATCTTGGTGTGAAACTAAAAAAAGTGAGTGATCGAACACCAATGTAATATTTCGGTGAGGAATTCTTTCTCCAAGAGAATACAAGTTTAGCAAGCATAATGAACGATTAATGAGTAGGAAAACACAGTGCGTTGCTGATAATAATGCACGGACGCGCAAGTTAGTGCCACTGTGAAACACAGCAACCAAAAAAGCTTACATGGAAACTATGATTACCGAATATTTATTATACAGTGATGGATTACCGCGAATACCAAGCACGTTAAATGTTCAAATATATGGACTTCCTACTGTCATTATTTCCCATTGTTACTTACATATGGTACTTATTTTGAGCCCCCTGCATCTTTTCTAATCGCAAAAGAAGTTGTATAGCTCTGAGAGTAACTAATCGCGTCCATCTGATTGTGTCTTCAATTGAGTTAGGAGGCATTTTCTAGTGTGGGAGTCGCCAGCGTGCATATCTTACGTTAGCGCCTTATCTAACCTCTCCACCTCTTTACCTGTTTGTTCTCTCTCTGGTTGGCACCGAATCAATATTCCGCGTGGGTAAGAAATGAACTTTATTGAATCCTTTGCACTCAGATAGTAGTGACTCCAGAAAAGTATAAAAAAGAATGCAGCTCCTCCGAGGGGAAAGGAATGTAAATTAATGGAATATAATAGATGGATTGTAATCTTCTAACAATGTTTTTCTTGGTGTAACTCGTAGTTTACGTCAGAGTATCAGCAAACGTTAGTTTTCTGTTACAATATCCCACACATGAAAAATTTTACTCCGTAATTAATTCTATGAAGTACATGCATTAATTCCACTTTAAATCAAACAACAATGAAAGTTATCCTGGAGTTACAATCTCTTGATTATCACTGTGATAAAACAAACTGGAACCGAGCTTATTACTTCAATTATAAATTCATTACGTGCTTCAATTAAGGAATAATGAGAGATGTGCAATGATAGAAGATGTATGAACTCACTCTCTAGTGGTGTATTTGCATGAGTACCTCTACCCCTGGCATTATGAGAAACTCATTTTTTCTTTCAGTGCATAATATATTCAAGGGGTTGGCATGTGGTGGAAGTTTTATTATCCTACAAGTAGAGTGCACTCGATGACTCGCTACACATGACAACTTTCTGCAGACTGAACTTATCCTATCTTCAAATTTAGAAATGTTCACTGTGAATCGCGACTTGCAATATTTTCGTTCTTATGTACATATTTTTCGGTGTAAAAGTTGAGGAATACCCAGCCGAGGATGGGGACACGTACATTTTCGAAGCTAGCTACGTTAACGTTTGAGCACTGTTGGTGGAAATAAGTCAATTTGTGAGAGAGTCTCGGTATAGGAGGAATACGATGAACGAGGTGAGACCGTGGATCCCAGCACTCAAGTCTAGGGGAGTACAAGGAAGAGTACGCGTTCGACTCACCAACCCTCCTCGCCGTGCATATCCGTCGATGTTCTGAGGAGACGTTCGTTCTCCTGACTCCCTGTAGTCTCTGCTCTGTCCCGCCTCTAACCACCCCCCCTTGAATCGTGTTACCAGATGAAAGACGATCGCCTTCGACTCGAGGACTAGAGAAGTCCATCACTGCCCACCCTCTCGGCCGCAGTATCAGCATTGAGGATTCTGAGGAGGGAGAAACGGAAGAAGAGCTGGCGAAAATCCATGGGAGGAAATGGTGGGCTGGGGGGCGGGCATGTTCCTTCCTTCAGCGAGAATTAAAATAAATCACCGCAGACGGCGACTAATTCATTTCCTACTCTTTCAATTTCCGGCTCGGCAGCGCAAAAACCAGTCGGCGGATTTTGGGCATTTTCAGAAAACAAATATTTGAGCAATGAGTTTCCTTCGTTCTCAGGGAGCCTCGTAAATTTTTTTGTAATCAGTTGGGAGAGTAGGTTTTTTACTTTCAGAAATTATTGCTGTCATCACTATCAAGCATAAACGCTGGGGTTTATTCTTCAGCGTCATATTTCTTGAGTCATTATATTTTTTATCACTCCTAAAGGAGAAGAAGTTGTATAAATATTAAATTGTTGGGAAGTTACAGCATAATAATTGCACATTACGAAGTCGTTCAAAAGCAATAAGTGGAGTTAATTTCATGGGAGTGCATTTCATATTTTCCTTCGGCTTCCGGCCCCCATTGTTTAATCTGCTCTCCTTGGCTCTGCTTTCTTCGTAGGATAACTTCCTAAAGTATTAGTCGTTTAGTGATGTGTGTTCGAGAACCACTTGCAATAATGGCCCGAGATAATCTTCAGGAGTTGCATGTGAAATGCTGGAAATGTATTTCGGAATAAGACGTTCAAATTCTCCGGGGCTTGTACCTCGACGGAAATAACGGGAGATAAATTCCCTCCCATCCCGTACCGCAGCGATATGCGGACCCATGTTTTCAGCCCACTAACGTCCTACGGGATGAAGAACGACACCGTTATCGCTCTCCTATCCATGCACTGTGAAATTGCTTCGGCGCCTAGGAAAATGTCATGAGAGGAGTATTTCGCCATTTTTCCACTCCAATAGCTACAATTCCGAAATTTCGACAGTTTAGATGTACATCCGGGATAAGCATTGAAGAACTGCACGCGATGTATTTCATCCATGGCCGCACATACGGGTCACTGCAAGTGAGATATTCGTGAAGGGTCGAGCGACGTCGGTAATTTGAGTGATATACGTGTGCATGATGCGGTGGAACAGCTTGATTGAATGACGGAACAAAATGACTGCACCCGACAAATCACGTCGGTGCGTTTCCATGATCGTGTAGTGAGACGAAAAGATACAACCATTCGGTACTTCGCAGGTCCTTAAGCTGACTCACGATTTCCAAAGCAAATCATCAGTGCATAAACAAGCAGTCCCTTATTTCAAGACATTCCATCCATTACATGTTAATAAATAAGAAACCACTAACTACATTAATCCGCAAATAATTATGCCGATGCTTTAATAAAGGCTTTTGACAAAATTAAAGTGATCTTGGAGATTCACGCTCATGGATAGGAGTTAATATAGATCACAAAAGAGTATCTTAGGAATCGAGAAATACATTATTAAAGGCATATTGAAATGTTAGAGTGATTCTATCTCCTGGAAAAGAAATAAACATAATTAAATAGTACAGGCAAATTGAAAAAGTAGAGTTATTAGCCCCTGAAATAATTAATTATCTAATATGATCTGCCTTCGTGACAATTAGTTGTTTCCGAATCAATACGTCATTTTCTTCTATGTATAACCGTCTTCTTATATATTCCACTGAAGGGATATCGTAACTACATCCAAAGAATTCATTAGCAATCCGCAATCATTGGATTTATTTTCATATCCTCTGTATCCGCAAACATCGATGTAACGGTAGGTCGTAATATTACCCTTTTCATTTAATTCCAAGTGTTTTAAAAAATGTTTAATTATATTTTTTTCCTCCATATGGAATCAGTGCAAAGATTTTGGTGAATGTTTTAATGCACACTATATGCATGCACCTAGAAAGTAAACATTCAGTTTAAATATGAACAAAAGATGGAAATATGAAAATACCTAATAAGTGAACTTATATTTAATATGTGAATGCTAAAGATAAATTCTTGAAATTGTTTATTTAGACGTGATTCAAATTCTCTGTTCCTATATTCCAGAGGTTCTTTAGATGTCTACTTCCACGCTAATGGAACTCTTTGTACAATATGAATTTTTCTTTATTATTTTTTTTTTTCGGAAACGCCTCTTTCCCAGCTACTTATCTCTTTACCTTTACAAAATCTTCATTCTAGTTACATTCACTGTGCTCAAATTTTCTTTCCCAAAGTTGAAAAATAAACTTCCAGGTGAATAAATCCAACTCGAGTGAGTTTGCGTGCAATTTTTCCATCTCTAACTGTTGTATGTACCCACGTCGAGAGGACTATCTCGCCCAAATTTTTTCCCCATTTTTTGTTTACTCCCCCGCAAGTTATTGAAATGGACGCACCCGCAGTATATCTCCGAAAACTCAATCATCCAAATTGAACCCCTTTCTGCCTGAAGGTCGGGAACGCCTCTTTCCCGGCCGGGTTAGCGGGGATTTGTTCTGAGGCGGCAGCGGCGCCCCCCGGGCCCTCCCCGCCACCGGCATCCCCTACCTCGCCCGCCCGTCCCGCATCCCCGAAACCCGGAGTTCCTTCACCTTCCACCTTCACCCTGTTTCCCGAGAGCGAATAAATCAACTGGGAGACACACACTACCCACCTTCCTCTCTCGAGCGGCACTGAGCCCTTAAGGAAGAGCTGGAGGGTATTTCGACACGTAGAACGCGACACCAGATCGACCGACTCCCAAACTGGGGCATCGCTGTTTCCATTGAAATAGACTATGTCTCGCAACTAGACTTCCAGTGCGGTGGCATTAAAATCGTATCACGGTGAAATCCATGTCGGTGAAAATTCGAATTTGGCCCATGTGCAGATTGAGGTTGTAAGAGTACCTACACTGGAAATGTACTTTTTCAGCTTTGAGAAGTCTCAAGAAAATATCTGGTTTAATCTTAGACCTCGTATGTGATGATATATTCCATGGTTTTAGTTTGTCGGTGATATTCTTGAAGGTCGAAATTCAAAATCTGTTTCTGATGGAGCAGGCTTAGCGTTGACCGGAAGGTAATAAATAAGACTGATGGATAGGAAATCAAATATAAGAGTGCTAGATACGTTAGGAGAAGGGGAGAAGCTTTTGTGGTAAAGTCGAAAAAGGTAGAAAATGTAGATAAAGAACTTATCAAAGGTCAGTATTTTAAGTGTGCTGGTCGAGGGGAGGATTTTGGGCGAGCGAGGCAAGGAAGGCTTGTAGGTGGTAAAATTGTAGTAAAGGAAGATACCAAGCGCTCTTAAGAGGAATAGTCAAGGCGATGCGGAGGGCTAAAGGATGAGAAAGTTCACGAGTACCAAACGTTGAGAAAGGAGGGATAGGTACAGGCTAGGGCTGATGAAACATCTATGAACCCTGGAAGAGCTGCTCTAATAAGGTGGACATAAGTTGAAAGCCTATTGCAAAGTCATTAAATGCATCACAATACTGCAATCATATGTTATTGAGTACCCTTAAGATCTCAATCATGTTCTGCAACTGCCCCACAGCCCTGCATGTTTAATACTCACAAATACATAGTTACAGTACATAGTGGACTCCAAATTTATCTATCAAGCCAATCGTGAGGATCATTGAGAAGTCAGTCCAGTTGCTGCAAGTTCCTCGGGGCAAATATCACTCTATAACTATAGACATATGCTTAGAAATGGAGCTATAACATAGAGAACGATCAAACCGGTCAATTTACCAATGCATATCTGAAATTCGATGAATTTTTTGATTGCCAGAGAAAGTTTTTACTTAAAATCCGATATATTGGAAATAATTTTCCCCGCATACGTGTGTATTAAAATACTACTAATTTTCCTTATGATTTTGCTCAAATCCGATAAATTTGTAATTTTGTAATGTATTTTATTTGTATGTAAATGTATTTTGGCGTCAATCAGCCCTTTTTTAATGTCTTTTGGCTGAATAAAATGCTACATTGACCTAATTACTTTTGATTAAAGAGTTGAGAAAAACTATTTTATGTTAAAGTCAAATTTATTAGTGGAATACCTATACGCTAAAATGTTTGGACCGGAGGTAAAATTCGTTCTTCAGGCATTCACCCAAATGGCTGTTATTTTCTGCTGGTAAATATTACGTTTATTATTTATTTATGCTTATGTAGTAAAATAAACTATTAGTTAAGCCTTTAGTGTAGCTGCTGAGAGAACATTACTCAAATAAAAGCATTAGTACCGCCGGCATCTTATAGTGTGTCCAGTGGTCATGGATAGTTCGTCGAGATGAATGCAAGGGTAAGGGGTCCTTGGAATATTCCACTTCATCGTGTCGAGAGTCGGAATGCGCAATTATTGAAATTCCATGAAGGCCTCCTCTGGAAATTCTTTCCTTTCCTTCCCTAGAAGACTGCCGTAGTAATTTTTATCATCCTGTTGTTTTAATATCCTCTCCTCATTTTACTCTCGTCACGGTGCTGACTGACATTTTTGTCGGAATATCGATTCGAAGAACTCAATTGTTGAAAGGGAAAGGGCAATTTTAATGTAAAGGTGAAGGATCGCATGTCAGAAAATATCCTCGCATCGGCAACGTGGAGGTCACTGGGTATGCGAGCTTCTAAAACGAAGAAATAGAACGTTTCTAAAAACAGCATGAGCTAGATAAAGTTATTTTAAACTTGCTGTGGGATTATCATATACATCAATGTGCTTAGTATGGACAGCTGCTTATTTTACGCTAATTTCTACCTTTCTAAAAAAAAATAGGATTACCCATGCAATTTAATTTGCTTGCCTTTTTTCCAAGATCTGCGTATTTTCAGCTATGTTATTTTTTTTAGTTTAGCGCACTTATTGGGAGTTTAACACTAACAATCAGCATCTTTAATAATCTCTGACAAGGGTAGCGTTACTGTTATCTGATATCAGTTTCGCTAACATGGGAAAAATGATGGTAAACTTAAATTCCCCTAGATTTGTTACATCAGAGAGAGAGAGAGAGTATATTGTCAAAGCCAACTGCCGGTAATTCTCCCGCTGAAGTCTTTGACGTAATCCCCTGTTTGAATTAAATACTGTCCAGAATGTGCGGTGCCTTCAAATATGTTTTTTTGTCAGCAGAACAAGAGTCACGTCATCTACCAATCGAAAGAAAATTTAATCTCCGTCACCCATCAACGTCGAAAATCCACCTCACCATCCCCGGGCCAATGGGGGAAATGAATGAATAAATAAATATAAAAACTTAGCAGGTAAATCCTCTCGTCGCTCAGGACGCGTCCCCTTGATGCTCCGGGGCTCATCCCTGCGTACTTTTTATCCCCAGGCCCTCCAGACGCAATCCATTACATACCCCTTTGAGCAAACGCGACGGCTCGACCTCTCCGTGCGCCGCGCTACGGTACCCCTTGCCCGGAGAGAGCGACCGACACGGCCGGGGCATTCCGAGGCAGATGCGACGGGATTTGGGGGGGGGAGTGGAAGCTGGGTGGGTGAGAGAGAGGAGAGTTGGAGAGGGGGGGGTGGGAGGGCACCCAGACCTTGGCCCAGTGGTCCTCTTTTGGATTCCCCAAAGATCTCTGGAGGGAGAGTGAAAGAGTGAGAGAGAGGCTCCATGGATGACGGGGGAAGGATTTGTGGCTAGGGACGGAGAAATGAACCGAAATCTCTCTTGGACGAGAGCTTGACTCTGCGGAATTAGGGTTAGTAATAGAATAAGTTGGAAGTCAGGGTGGTGTGCGCTTATCAACGGAAACAAATATAATCGAATGGAATAAAAAAATTATTTTTTTCGATTCGATCATTGTTGGAAAAGTTACATAGGAAAAACAAGCATTACCTAAGCCTACGATGTATCTAATAATGAGAATAGTTGACATGAACGATACAGATGCATGTAAATAAACGCGTATTAATGCATGAACATGTCTTATTGCAAATGGATGAGGAAATTGAGCCTCAAAAGCTAGAAATAGGTAAAATTACAACTCCAGACATGTTACTTATTCTCCTGTTGGAGTTATAATTTTATCAGTTTCGGCTTACTTAGAACTAACAATAAGTATAATTCAACATTTCGCCATCAAGTTGTCTTCATCCTTGAGGTAGAGTTTTGTGCATCGCCACATATGTATACAAACTATAAGATATTCGTGTACACATACTTCGAAATGCCATCGTGTTTTTTTATGGGTGAGAGCTTTCTCCACTCGAATGGCGGGGATGGAGTTGTGAAGGGCATTTGCGAGTGTGGTGGTGAGGCTTCATCGCTTTAAACGCGTGAGGAAAGGACAGGAGGGTGGGGAGGTAGGCACGGGGGTAGAGGGAGGGTGCTCGGCGAGGGGGCGCGGGAATTTTGTGGAGAGCGTTGAACCCTTTGGTTGCCACGCGATAGTCCCTGACTACCCCTTACAGCCCCCTAAACCCATACCACTCCTCCCTCTCGCGCCGCCGCCACCTTCAAAAACCATTGGACTGCGCAACCTCCGGAGAGGGCTGAGGGAGAGGGTGCACGGTGGTGGTGGAGTGTGTGAGGAGGGTGAATGGGGAGGCGTTGCGGGGGGGAGGGGGGTGAGAAAGGGAAAAGGAAGGAATGGAGAGGGTTGTTGGAGTGAAATGGGTTCGGCCGGAGGGGGAAAGGAGATGGCGATGTATTGAGTAGTTTTGGAGTACGTGCATATCATAACGGGGGATATCCGATATTGTTGTGACTTTTCAATATTTTTAACTCCCTCTTTTTCTCTTCCGTGATTCATCGACCTCTGCTTCTCTCTCTCGCTCTGCAAACGGACTGACTTGACTGGGTTTTTGACAGAAATCTGTTGTAGCAGTGAAATTATTATCGATTATTTATAGTTTATCATTTTTACTGAGACATACCATCAACTGTTTAGTGCATATATATTATAGAAGTTCAAATGTATTGCAAATGGTTTTTGAATGCATTCCTGGCTCTCGGATGTGATTACTCGGACGAAAGGATTCACAGGGCACAGGGCTGTTAACAATACACTTAAGAGAAAAACCCGTCGTATGCTTCAGCGTAGAACGATATTATTTCCGAATGAATTTCTCGGTCCCTTATGACATTAGGCGATGGATACCAAATATCAGAGCGAAAAGCTGTTTCCAGGGTGTGAAATAAAATTTCGCCGCTCCATGCGACTCTGTTTGGATGAGCAAAATGCGTTCCAATTCAAACAATCCGGATGAGTTTCATGCGACACCGCAGGGAGCAACGCGATAGAAATTCGTGTATGGTTCGTTCGACTCACTTGTCGGTTAGAAAAGGATGGAGAGGGAAGGGGCGGGAGGAAGATGGATTGGGGGAGGGGAACGAAGACAAGGGAGGGAAGGGGGGTGGGAAGGTCGCTCGGATCGTGGGGGACTAATTTATTGACGTTCCAGGAATTGGGAGTGAAGGCGTGCGGTCACGTCGGCCGTACTCCGTTGACAAGCGGTCCGAGAGAGGTGAGAGACGGGAAAACCCCTCCATCGCTGCTGCGAGAAGCATTTTCGGAAAGCAAACGCCCGAGGAGGCGTGGATTTAAGGGCAATTGTGTGACGAGAGCAGCGAGAACACCGTGAAATCAATTACGAATCTACAGCCGGCAGAATGACTTTCGAGCGAATTTCGTTAGTTAAACATCGGGGAGAAATATTTAGGGATATTTCATTTTGTGAGGAATGTATACATTCGAAGGGGGTGCAGGCTCTTCCTGAATAATCACTAAGTTTAACATTCACTCTAAATAATAATTTATTCGTAGATCAGAGTCTCGTTAATCAGGGCCTCATTTCTCAAAGCTATAGGTCCACAAATTTTAAGTCCATTTCACAAGTTATAGGTTTTTATTCACAAGTGTTTCTATGAAAGATTGAATATGAGAAAGTTTCGCATGGGTTTACTGGTATTATTTATTACTATTTCACAATATACTTATCATTTCATGTCAAGTCATAAGTTTATAGATTAAGAGGTAAAAATGCATATCATAAGTTTCCCTACTAGAATGACAAATCGCTGTGAAAGATTTAGACTTGAAGTTACTCACAAGGAGAGACTACATATTTAGACCAGCCTTTTTGAATGGCGTAACTTTTGTGTGGTGCAAGAGGTCAATTGCTACCGTAATGTGTCGTGGTTTATTCTGACTGCGACCTAGTTTTGTATTATGTTCATGGTGTAACATTTTTATGTTTCTACTGTTTTATTACGGTTATCACCCCAGAGGCTGCACTCCACTTCCTTCGAGAGCAGGAAATAAATGTGTAAATGTTGATTTTTGTCGATAATATAGTTTGACTTTTTGTAAATATATAAGGTACTGTGTTTTTTTTATTAAATCAAGTCCCACACACTCCGTCTGTTATTTATTAACCCTGAACTTAGTTTCTCTCGCAGTATTTTTATTCCAAGATAGTTCGAGGTAGTTTCCAATTCATACCTCGGCAATGCTAATTCCGAATGTCATTGTTTGCTTCCTTCCTCCCTTCAGATGTAATAAGATACAGGTAAAAGAAGCAGCTGGTATTCTTGTATGCTATATTGGAGATTTTAAGCAGGATTGACAGATTATGAAATAAACGGTTCATCACCATTCAAATGAAGCTATCTGCCAGGTCTTTCACTAATGACGGTCAATTTCATGTATATCTGTGACGACACTCAGCCATGTCCTGAAAGGCGAAGGCCACCTAGTCGGGATTGTTTGATCTCAGATTTCTAGAGCAAGCGAAGATTAAAAGAAATTAGTAACGACACTGAATAATTCCAAAACAGTTCATTATTACTGTACAACCAATTTTACCCTTTAGGGCATCTCCAGGTAAAAGTGATAAACTGTTGTGGAATTTTACAAAAAGTTGAAACGACAATTCCGAGGAAGTTACGCCGAATACCATTCATTTCAGGAAGTGAAGACTTCACCATTGCGCCACCGACGCAGCTGTTATTACAACTAACACAGGTTTCTGCTCTAGATATCTTTATCAAGGTTGACTTCCACGTCGGTTATGTTGAATATAGCGTTGAAAATCGGACTGATTCTGTTCACAATGCTCATAAGAGATTTTAACAAAGCGGTGACTGAATTTATATCTAACTTTCGCAATGAGGAGAAGGAGCTTTTGTGGGGATGAAGAAGATGGAGGATTAGAGCCAAAGATGCGGGCGAACGAAGATATAAGAGGATAAGGGTTTGGGCAACACGGGGATGGAATATGTGTCTGTCTTCGGAGGATTGTGGAGAAGGGGTTTCAGGGAAAGGGAAAGGACTGGGAGGGGAGGGAGGGAGTCGGAGGAGGGGGGATGGAGGGAAGGAAGGGGAGAGCGCCGCGTGGTGAGAGCGGAGATATTCGGTTTAAGGCTGAAGGAGCGAGGGTTTTCGGGACGGAGGGTTTTCAGTCGATATGAAGATATCGGTTTAGGGGTCAGGAGGGACTGCTGCTGGCGGGCCGAGTAAAGTGGCGGAAAAGGGCCGAGGAGGAAAGGACGACCGACGCAGAAGGCTGAAGTGAGAAAAATCGCTGCGGGAATTTTTCGCTCGGTGGCTTGAAGAATTCGGAATCGTTCTCATATTCCGTGAGAGCAGAGTATACGGTACTATAAACGGAACTCAGACAAAAATAGATAAGTCCTCTTGAATATGTGCAGTTCTAAAGCTGATGAGCTGTATATCTCGGAGCATTTTATTCTACCTCAGCTTGGCATTATGCAAGCTATAGTTGTTTGATTTGCATGCATACAAATATGAACATGAAAATGTTGCCGTTGTTACTATTTTAGTTTGATTATTTTTTCACACTCCTATTTTTAATTAGCGATAGAAATGATTAACATGAAATGCTCATAGAGCAAAGTGTATTTAGGTGGAAGGAGAGTAGAGGAAAGAGCCGCAACAGTCATGACTTGAGTTTGATGATAACTGCTGCCGATGAGAACTACTAAGTGAGACCTCTTCATATTATTTTATATAACAAGACATGAGAATTTGCGCAAATCAAATAGGTGACTATTTCCCCAAGTCCTACGCGTTTGAAAATCCACATTCAGTTTGACCACTAATCATGCAAGCGCAGTGCTATCCTTGGCTCTGACTATCAATAAATCTCATGTCTCTCCCTCTCATTCTCAATAGGAAAATTATTGACAAAAATGATTGCTATAAAAGTAGGAAAAGCGAATTCAACGGATTATGTGTATAATTAATCATAAGACTATTTCTTTATACTATTCAGTATCAGTAGGACAGTTAGGAGTGCAATCTCTACTATATTTAACTAGCCACAGGAAAAATTTCAGGTTAATGAAAACTAACGAAATTTTTCATATGAGTGCCTCCAATGTTCCCCATTATTGTGGACTGAGTTGAATAATTCGATTCCCTGAATTATGCAGAGCGTCTGCCCGAGTGGCACTGTATTAAAGACTAAGGTGCACTCAAGGAGGTATGGGTGGAATGCTCGTTGACAGGAATTTTACGGCTCTCAGACACCCAACAGATCAAGAAAAACTCTTTGGCTTCGGAGAAAAGCAAACTCCTCCACTTTCCAAAATCGCCGTCTCAGCTGAGTGCTTGCGCCGGTCGCGGAGTCTTGTGTAATAACGGGAATGGTTTTCCAGATCCAAATCCATTCTAGCCATTCTAATTTTAGCGGAAGAAAATTTTACTTCATCACCCTAAGTACGGCAGAGTAGCCCATTGAGGAAAGAGCTTGGCTATGACCAGAAGAGTCACGGGTTCAACTCCGGTCAAAGCCACTGTGAACACAGCTTCTAAGAATGGGAGCGTGGCGATTTTATGCATATAAAAAGCTCATTGGAAACCAGACAAAGAAGCTACCCCTCCTGCCTCCGGTACCCTGTATGTCTGAATTTCAGATGTCGTAGTAGTTGTTATCAGATGAACTATCCCCGAGATATCGAGCCATATCTTTTTGATTTTTTTTGTGCGTTCGTCGTCTTTTTAGTTGGAAATACGGTTTTTCGCTGTTTTTATCTGTTCAATCGACTCAGCAATGGAAGTTCCTTACTTTTTTCTACAAATAAGTCGTATTTCAGTCGTACTATAAATTTTTCATAAACGAATATTGACTAAAATCAATAGTAGGTCATAAATAATACTGGAATGATCTGGAAAGTGGATGTTGTCATTCTTCGCAGACTAATGATTTATATAATAAAAAATATTTCTATTTGTGTCATGTTCTGCTGGAAGTAAAAATATCTCACCACCATAGTGGATACCGAGGAATGCTTTGTGTGGGGGCTGTGGCATTCTCGGAGGATAGATTATTCGGAGCGGGAATACGAAAAATAGAGCCGTAATTTGTACTCATAATCCGTGGTTTTATCGTCAAAGAGCATATTTTTAAAATGATATAACGAATAATCGTGATAGCTTCTGGATTCCAGAGCCCGATAAATATTTTCGAAGCTTATTTTTTTCTCTTACTCTTTGTCATTTTTTTCAACGAAATAAATGTAATTATTTCCTGAAAAGGCAATTGATTCTTAAAATTCTCACTATCAGAAAAATAGATTACCCGCGTTTAGTTGAGGCTGATGACATCCCCTTGTTGATTTAAAACCGGTCGATATTTAACCATTACATCAGTGCCGACGCTTTTAATGGACCCCGTCTGAGGCCTCTTGCTCCCCAATTAAAGTGTTTTTCCTTTCACCTTTATCTTTTCAAAATGGAATATTTTGCCTTTCCAATTTTCATATTTTACGGTTTAACTGGAAAATTGTGGACTCCCTTTAAATAATTTCCAAAAAATTAACCACCGGCATGCAATACCATTTAAGGGCAAGTTCAGCTTGTGTATAAAATATTTCACGTAGAAATTTCTTTTGTTGATTAGATTATCTAATAGACACATTAAGTCAGAAAATAAAAGGATTTTCAATTGGGCTGTGAGGAATTTTAATCTAAGTTGCTAGAATATATGCTCATTTTTTATTGATCTAAGATCAAATTTCTCTGGACAAAAGTGTGCCTTTAGTAGTATTTGAAAGTATATTTGCCTATATTTACATGAGTTGTTAGGTGACGGAACCCGACCTCGGTGGCGGTGGGGTAAAGTGCTCCTCAGGTTTCGGATCGAGTCCCGCCTGGATGGGTTTTCCATTATTCAGGACATGGTGTTTGAAATCGACGATTGTTTCATGCTGCAAATATACAAGACTGTGTCCAGTGGCTTTTTTCGCCACCAATCGAAGATATATGAATGAAATATAATGGGTTAAACACCACTGATCTAATGTTTCACTTCATCGGTATCATAAGTTCAACTCCACTATCTGTTACTGGTTTAAAAGGAATAACTTTTTATGGACGAAAACGAAATGTAAATCACCAAATAATTTCCATATTTATTAAACTGCTTTGCAGAGCAAATCTTGGATGGTTACGCTTAGGCGAATTCAGCACATCTGTTACAACATGAATTTTTTAAAGTTATGGTTGCTTATTTCTAATTATTCTCAATAGGCATACTCTTCAAATTGCCGTCCTTAAGTCCAGTGCTCAATATCTTGGCTCGTTAGTAACTCAGCCCGATGAAATTTCACATCCTCATTAATCCCTTGGCCTTTCTCCTGGCGGCAGCCATAGCTCTCCTTCACCCCGCCATCTCACCCAGCTGCTGAGTTCGCCACGAGAGTGTGGGAAAGACGAGGGCAGCTATTGGAGTTCGGCCGCTGCTGGCACGTTTGGTGATTCGCAGCGGGTCGTGCCATGTGGAGTCGCCATTAAACAATTGCCGACTCCTTTCGCAGCCACCCTCCACGATGTGAAATAGAAGCGATTAGGAAGAATTGCGATTTATGCCCAACATGTCGTCGAGGCAATATAGAAATAATTTGCTCCTACACATGTGCTTGTTGGAAAGAACGTGAGGAAATAATTCGCTCATACTGGGCGTTAAGTTGGAAGGAAGAGATCTTGTTTTATGTACAGAAGCATGGTCGTTCGTACCTTAATCAAGGAGCTTATCTTGTTAACAGCGTGGATCGTTTTAAAAAGCCGTTCCTAACGAGTATAGTAGAGAACATTAGTCTACTTATCCTTTTTTGTAAAAAAAAAGTTGACTCTAATACCGATATATAGAGAGCGTATTTTAGATGGTTTCTCTCCAATAATTCAGTCCGTATTTTTCTTTTCAACTTAAACATTTGTTTAGAGGTCTTAAGCTCTTATATTTGACTGAGGCTCAATGAATGAGTTTTAAATGTATGCCTTGTAATATGTTAATATCTTCTGAAAACATGTATCAAAGTTTTTTAAAATTATTTCATAGAAATTGAAAGTGTTAACTCGGCATTTATGAACGAAATTTCAATAAATTAATGTATTAGCAATTAAATATGTGTGCGCCTTCTTGGAGCACAAATGTACTACTAGTTGTATTAATAACTCCCCTGCAATTATCCCGCAGCAAAACTTTTTATTGATCTCCTTTGTCGCCTCAAGTGGGGAAGTGGTTTTCACTGGCAAACCAGATAATTTTGCATTAAGTAGAGTGGAAAAGTCAGGTTCAATTTTTCATTATTGGCTAAATTGACTTTTATTGATTTACACGACCCGTTTTAGGGTTCATGCGTCATCACCGAGATTTTTTTTACTTGACAGAATGAACGCAATTTATAATCTAATGAAGTCTCGTAATGGCCCTGGCTTAAAAGTGTTTCCAATTGATTCGCTAACTCAGTTAGTGTTTCAACCCGAAGGTTGGTTTTGATAGGTGAGAGTAGAGCTCACCCCATCTAAGCCATTGGCGTGTGAAATTAACACATTCAGGGTAGGGGGGCCAGTTCCTTTCCCTGCGCCACCTGCGATTTTCAACGAAGGTCTGAAAATCATACAGTCGTACCGTGAGGATTTTCAGAAGGGGTATCCAGAGAGGCTCCACCCGGATATGAACCCGGGACCCATCGGTTGGTAGCCAAGAACTCTACCCAGTAGGCCACTACGACCACAACGATGTCAATCAGATACCGGATACATAAAATCAATGGTCTGCGAGTTTACTTCGTAGAATGGATGCATTTTAGGCAAAATGAAAACTTGGTTATATTCTACACAATTTCGAAAAGGTCGAAACCGGTCGTGTTCTTAATAAAATTGTGTAGAATATAACCAAGTTTTCATTTTGCCTAAAACCGGATACATATTTCAATGTAAGGAAGCAACGAACTTAGCTCGGTATTTCATAGTTGGGTTTTTAAACTGAAATCAATTTAATCATGGTAGATATAAGCTCATGTCACGCTGGAGTTGGAATCCCATCGGATTAGGATCGCACTCCGAAATCAATGATAAAAGCATCCTCGGCAGCTTTCCAGTCGTTATCCAAATGTCATGGGTTATCTGGAGTCATCCTTCTCCACCGGATAACAGTCTTCTCCTCATCGTGGTAGCACGAGACTCTATAATGATCGCGCTTCTAAGGAATCCGTCTCCGCTTGCACTCGCGCGATTTCTGAACCTAATAATTTGCTCCTCGCGACATATGCGGGGGGGGGGGCGCACGGTGGAATCTTGCGGGGAGAGGGGTCGGGGGTCGCGCAGTTAGTTTGGCGCACACACTCGCCGGGCGAAGCTCAACTCGTCCTCCCCGTTTCCATTATCAACGCCGCCGCCGCATCAGCAGTCCTTCCCCCCCCCTCGCTCCCCTTTGGTGCCCCACCCTCTCCGCCCTCTGACTCCCTCCCCCCCCCTCTCTCCTTTTGCATTAAGTGGCTCCTTCTCCCTTGGACGCGCACCCACTCTCTCCAACCCTTATTCCTGCTTTTCACTCCCTCCCCCAACTACTCTCGTCGACTCCCTCAGGCTTGAAAATCGCACCCCTTCCCCGGGAATAAAATAAAAATTCCCTAATTGGCGCCTCAAATGGGCGTGAATGAGCGAAAAGGCGGAGTAAGGGAACCGCGCGGGTACAGCTGCCAGGGATCCCGGGAAAGAAATTCAATCCCTTAATGACCGTGAATGAAATCCAACTCCGTTGTTGAGTAACGTCACCAATATCTACAGCCGTTTTTTCCAATAGTTTTCGTCTTTAAGAATCCATAATTATAATTCATAATTTGAAATCACTCATGAATCACTAAACCTTAGTTAGGAACTAGGCATATTTATTATTTTTTTAAGGAAGGCATTTCATATATTTCCATATTCCGTGTTAACAGCCACGCCCTGAAATATGTTATCACATTTTTGAAGGGCTGTACTTCGCCATTATTAACTTCTTGAGCCATACTTGAATAATCGTTATGCATCAAGTGTAGATTTTGTATCTCGAAAATTTATTTAAACTCTATACTCAAAGTCTTTTGTGACATTTAAAGTACACACTTTGATTTAATCGCAATAAATTCTCTCCCAAGTTTACAAGATAAATGTCTTAGAATTCCGATGCATACTGTCATTTACACAAAAAATAGGAAAATATTAAGGCATCTGCTGATAAATTGCCACCTTTTACCGCTTCAAAATTGCAATAGATTTATTTCTCTATCACCATGTCTGATAATATCGGTTTATCGCTCCGAATTCATAATAAAATTATATGAAACCATCTCATGTCTTTAGGATGTGGTACGAATTTAATGGCTGACCACATAACCTGGAACTGAGAGCGTATGCCTACACACGCAGGCATCTCGGAGAGGACGTTGCCAGTAATGACTAACACATCTTTGTAGCGGTCTTCCTATGAAACCGGTGAATTTCGGCGAGTGAAGAGCAGTGGTGCTTGTAAGCGTATCGGGCGAGCGATAAGTAATTACTCGGGTTCCGTCCAGCGGCGGATCATTGGGCCAGCAAGTCTCGGATGACGACTCCCTTCCTTTTTCACGCCTGTGATGACACCGGGGGGGACGTCGGAGGAACGATAAGACTGTGGTGAGATATCGCGGGCAAGAGGAGGTTAAAGGGGGTGTGACTTGCGGGCGATAGACGGGGAATCCTCTCGGCCCATCCAAGCTGTCTCTCGCGCGCGCACATCTTCCATTTGACGAATGGAAAACCGTCATCTTTCGAGCGTGGACTTCCGCCGATGATTGATTCATGTTCGCGAGGAACATTTGCTCGCGTTCCCACCTCCCGGATAGGCTGGAGGAGGGGGACGGGCTGGTAGCGATGTATGTCGGTGCTGAAGAGAAGCAAGGGGGGGGGACGAGAGGGTGAAGTGGGAGGGGAGGGCAATGGAGGCACGAGGAAAGAGGAAGTTAGGTCGCTTTGGGAGAGGAAACATTGGGTGTGTCGGAGGAGAAACTAGTTGGTTGGAAACTGTTTGGGAAGGGCCGTGGTGTGGAGGCCGACGTGGACGGAGTGTTGCCTGGAGACGAAATGAATAACAAATGTAGTGGAAGAGAATCAGTGGAACAAAGGAGGGCGTCGAGTTCTCGGTATTTCCATGGAAACTTATTGACTGTATGTTTCTTCCACCTTCCTCTTCTTTCACGGTCCGTGAACGCAATGCGAATAGTTCCATGGAATCCGGTGAGGCATTATTTAGCGACTTTGGCCCAAAGAATCTAAAATGGAGATTTCTCTCATTTTCTTTCTTGAGTGAGATAACATCGAATTTAAATTCCCATATCTAGCATCCATTAAAATGCAGTGCGTGGAAAATTACCTGAGGCCATCGCATAGCCAATTATGAACTCTAAATTGTCAGATTGTACTGTTAAAGTAGCATTTTCTTTCGAAGTGAGGCATGAATTCTTTATTTATTTTACATGATCCAAAATAGAGGCCTTTTACCTTGACCATTTTAGCAGCTAACAATGGACGAGCACATACAAATAAGCCCTGCTTGCTAAAAATCCTATCCAGGCGGGATTGGAACCCACGACTCTTGGGTTGGCAGGCAAGGACATTATCCCGCCTCCACCGGGACGCCTAGGGAAGCATTTATACGTTTGTCGTTGTCAGGAAAACAGCCAGGATCTGTTGAAAAATCGTGAACACGCAATAAGATTTGACTATTGGCGAGCGTGGGAGGTCAATTCTGAGAGAGGATGAGTCTCTTCCTTCTATCGAGCTTCCCCTGTGATTTTTGATGAACCACTCCTTCGCTCTTTCCTTTTTTGAGAGGTAAGATGAAGTGAATGAGTGGATGTATAAAGATGCATGAATGTTTTCGAGGGTCGCATTTTCCTTCCTCTAACAAATGTTTTTTTATTGTGAGCTTGGCAGGCAAAGAAAACCCAGTAGCATACGTTCTCCGAGCGTTCCCTCCTCCTCTTCTCCTGCCTCCTCCCTTATATCCGGCTGAAGGAGCATTGGGAAGCTTTTTTTATAATGCTAAGGAATCCCAACCGCCCTCAGGATGCCTCATTAGTGGCTTTGTCTAAATGACCTTCGTCGGGCTTCATGATCAGTTTTTATGGGAAATAACCATTTGAATGTATCATTTTATTGCTTTTAATGACCTAGTAACCTTGGATCCGCTATCCTATACCTTTTGATAACGATAATAATATAAATAATGCAATTTTGAGCTACCGATTCGTTATTTTAAGGGCTTACTCTTCTTCCCTTTTAACTACTAATCTCTATATTTCAGGTTCAGATGCTCTAACCAATCATTCTAATTTCCTCTCGCTCATTAAAGCTACTCTCAAAAAGGACGTATAGATATGGTAATGCGTTAAACGTTCATCTGTGCTAATGAACCTTAGATTTTGTCTGGGATTAAGGTAAGCATCTTTTGACAAAGGATGCGTGGGGCTAATGGAAGCAAGTTGCTTGTAATATAACGTTGTATTTTACGATGGATGAACTTTCAATGAAACATACTGAAAAACTCTTTTCTGTCCAGTATTTTCACCGACCCGTCATGTAAGACGTGAAATTAATTATTTTTTTGGCGGAAAATCTTTTTATATTAAAAATTATTCAATCCAATTCAAAAGGTGTTTTACATTGCATTTTTGGTACAGGAAAGGAAGAATAAGTATGACAATAAACAATAACAACGAAAGAAAACAACAAAAGCAAATGCAATCTCTGCTATAGGCGTAAGCCTCTTCAGGGTTCGTTCTTTGTCACTGGACTAGGTGTTTGGTGTACTACCTTACCTGTGGGAGAGGTTTAGACCCGACATTTTCCCTTATGGACGAAGGGAAACACGCAAAAAACCGCTCTCAGACGCCCATAACAAAATAAATAAATACATAAATAAACTCTGAAGATGAACTATTCGAAACAATACGTTACATGAAAAAATATTAGTCTATGTAAATAGTTCTTTGGATAATACTATCAGAGCCATTCACGTATTTGACATGTGGTATAATTGGAGAGGAATCACTGGGTGGGAAGCCCTGAAGATCACTGGTGGAATCACTTCTGACATCACCAACATATATATCTAGAAAGAGAACTTGCATATTGCCACGGAGCAAGTGAGAAAACCATTTTATTCAACTGTTATAAAACATGGAGCTAACTATGAGAAAAAATACTGGAGCCTCGTTTAATCAAACGGTCAGTGGTTGGCGTGGATGGCGCATGTGTCGAGTGATATCGATGGAAATGTCAAACTCGATAGAAGTGAAGCGTATGTCTCGGACGTCACTTTCCGTTTCCGTCGAGCCTGAAAACGTTGATCGTAATCCTGGCCCCGGGGATGGCCAGCTTCTCTCTAATCCCCGTCTCCCTTGTCTTTTTTATTCAGCTGCGCTTCCACTTCTACGACCTGTCTTTCCGTATCTCCCTCTCAGATCACGCCTTGCTCCACACATCAATTTCGCAGCCATCCTCATTTTTGTTGGTGACGGCGGCGAGAATTTTCGACCATTTACAAATGAGAAATAGCGAAAGAAATCTTTTTCTCGATCTAAGGTTACCCAGGTGATTCTCGGGGTGAGATAACTCTATCCTCATCTGAATGAGCGGGGGCTTTTTCACTTCATCTTCCCCCAGACTCCGCGTCACGCCCCACAAAAACCGCGGCGACCGAAAATTTCCCTCCTGGCGCGCCCCGAAACGCTTCGCGCTCTTCTTCGAGGAAATGTACTCCTGCCTCTCCCTTTTGAATTCACTCACGGAGGTTCATGAGTCCCCCGGCGGAATGCGCCTCTATCATATCAGTTACCCCATCATCCCCGACACTGGCCCAGTTCTTCATGCATTACGTAAGTACCACCTGAAGGATACATCATGAATTTACGGAAACTTTCGCAGACCGTTACTCGGGAAAGCTAACTTGCCGTGGTTCTTCTGCGTGTCTATGTTTTTGTAATATAACTTTTTCCCTCCAATGCTGCGGGCGCGATTATAACCCTTAAAGAAGCCTCGGGCATAGGATGGAAATATTTGATTAAAAATACAAGTTAACTTGGAGTAATCCCGGGAGAGGAAGTATACCAAGCACTCCAAAGAGTTCTAATGTAGTACCTTTATACTTGTTTTTGCGATAAAGAGACCTTTATAATGACGGAAACTTTTGAATATACTACCCCGGGCAATCGATTTTCCATCGAATACGACATGAAAGATTTCTCCTCGTATTTCTAAGCTTACCATAATACTTACTTTCCCGTATTCAATCCAGTCATTTGCGCTTTCTTGCTGCATGCTTCCCTTAGCATCTGGAAACGATCCTGGCAGCATCAAAGTAACGGTGAACGTGTTGGCATGCTTCCCTTTCAAGAGGAAATGGCAGACCGAGGACAGTGATAGAGTCCATGTATGTACCATACAGTGAATATAGTTGTTGAGACTAAATTTGGACTAAAAAATTATGTTATAAAATATTGGTCATGCAATTTAAAGGTACATTCTCAATAAACGTACATAGATTTAATGACAAAAATAACTTTTGGAGTGTAACATGGATATTTTTTATGCAGTACTACTTCATTTAGCCTGGTTTAATAATATTTTTGCTTTTTGAATTCACATTAAAGTATTTGGAGGCTTTCTAATTAGTGGAGAAGTCATATTTTGTGGACGGTGAATTTTGGAAAGAATTAGGGCATAAAGCGTTTTGACATGGGATTGGTGTAACGCCCATCAAAAGAGCTGGATTTATCTCAAGTCCTCTGAATCATAATGTTGGTCTCTCTTTGAATTAGTCAGCATTCCAATTGTTCGATACGCTAAATTGCATGACAAAATCTATGCTTACCGTAAAACGTCTAGTTCCGGTAATTTTCTCTCGTAACTCTCAGAACTTACGAGAAACCTTTCGTTTTCCCTTTACACTCGACTGCCCACCCGTCCCGTAACAACCAAAAAAGAACACCAGACACAGAGAGGTCCGCCGTCGCGAAGCGTACGATATCATACACGCTCGGAGCAGACTTTTCACACCCCTCCGCCGCGGCGCTGGCGTAGCCTCGCGGAGGGGCGAGTGGGTGGAGGGGAAGGGAGGGGAGGGGATGGCTAGGCTGGAGGAGAACGGCAGAGTGGGTTGCGGGATCGAGTCCGGGAAAGCGAAGTGGAGGAAGACGAAGGAAGGAAGGAGGGAGAGGGAAAAAGACGGAAAAAGAGGCGTAAGAAATGGAGGAGAGTGAAAAGGGGGAGGGATGAGGAGAGGTTGTCTACGCAGACTTGCATCTCACGGCTTTGGCTCTTTCTTCCCGCTCGGCCCCGTGGAGGAGGAAGCCTTCCTCCTTCAGTCTCTCCTCCTCTACTCCGTTCCGTGATCGACTGCTACGTTATCCTCCACCACCACGCCCCCTCCTTTCGATCCACGCTTCCTCCCTTTCCCTCCCTCCCTCCCGCTACTCTCCGCCGCCGGTACGCGACGCGTGCGAAAGCGGCTCTTCACTTGTCTGCCACCTTCCCGCCTCGCATGTGCTCCCGACGGCAGCGGCAGTCCTCGGGGCGGCGCTTCCCGCCGTGTCGACGAGCCGACAGCACCTGCCCGTGCTGAACGAAGAGAAAGAAGAGTTCTCTCCATTCCTTTATCTTTCCCTCCGCGAGGGCAGCGTCGCCGCGGTCGTTTTTTTATGATTTCCCCGGCGAGCGACTGCTTCGCTCTCCGCCGAGCGGATTCGTCTCGGTGCCGAGAAAAAAAACCGCCGCGACCCGACTCTCTCTCACTCCCGCGATGCTGGCTTGACTACTTCCGTCGCAGGTTTATTTCCTTCCCTACCGTTAGAAGCGACCGCAGCCCTCTTGCCATTTTCCCACCGTTTAAAGGTGTGGCATAACATTTCGACGAACTGGAGCCGGCCGAGCGTGGAACGGTTTGGAGGACATCTCCTCTCTTCGTCCTTCCTCTCCGAAGGGTTGGAAATAGTTGGCCGAGCAAGTTGACTGCGTACCTACCGGCGACGTGGAAGTTGTATCTCTCCTTTCCCCCAAGTGTCCTTCCCCTTGTTCGCGCTGCACCCAGAGGATTGGATTATACGGCGTTCGAACTGGTCCTGTTTATTTACTGTTGGGAATATTCGTTCTTCTCGTGAAATGTTTTGAGCTGATGTCCGCGGCATTTCCATTCGAATGGTGGAAGAAGTGGAATCTAGTGATTTACCGTCGACTTGTGAGGTGTCTCAGAAGTGATTCACGCCTGCTCTTCACCCTGTGCTACTGATACGATATCCCCCGTCTATCTCGCTCCGCGATCGTGTCGTCATTCCCCTGTCCGGGTTCCACACCAGTCGCCGAGTGTCAAGTGCCTCCGGTTTTGAGAGAGTGGTGTGTGTCCGTGTGTGTGTGTGTTCGTTACTCCCGCGACCGGACGCCTCGAAACCCATCCGGCGTGTAATCAGTGTCCATCCCACCTCCCCCCCTCCCACCAAACGCGTCACAATATCCAAGCGAAGCTAGAAGCCCCGTTGTCCACACACACAAAACGCCACGCTTATCTTTTGTTGTTCACGGGAGATCTGCCAGATAGCAGTGCCCACCCGCTCCCACTATACTGCCCCCCTGTTCGAACGGCTTCTTCATATCCTATCTCTCGGATAAGCTATCCTTTCAAATCCTCTTTTACTCGACCGAGAGGCGGTCTCAAACCTCCCATCACTACGACCCCGATTTCGAGCTGACTCACTTTGTATCTCTCCTTGTAAACACAGCGCCCTCCGCCCCACTCTTGTGATCTCCCTCCCCACCACCCACCTAAATACACACGCAGACGTTTACATCCTCTTGCCAGGGGTTCCTGCCCCCATCCCCTACCATAGAGAAGACCTCGTCTCTCTCTCTGCCCATCGGGGACTAAAATAGAAACACCCCTCTTCTCCACTCCCACCCCCTCGTTCCCCTCCCAATCGTACATCCCTGGAATACTATCCCAGGGACTATTTGGATGCTGGCGGACTTCACGTACCCCTTCCCCCAGTCGTTGATACGGTATTTCACCCCATCTAACTCTCCCTATCCACCGTCACGCCCAGGCGGGCGTTTGCCGCATAGCGCTCCGGGGGACCCATTAAACCGAATCGGAAACACGGCGGGGAAGGAAAAGTGCTCTCCGAACGCCCCTCTTTTTTTTCCGCGTCGCCCACTGCGATTACTATTAACTTCCGTCCCCGTTTCACCCGTGTTCCCTGCTCAAACTACCGAGCCTCCCACACCCTCTTTCCCGCTCCTAGGGAGAGTGCATACCACGCCTGCGTATTCAAACGACTCGTGGGAAGAGTGAGTGAGTGAGTAGCTGCTGCACTCGCCGGCGCAAGTCTCGTACTCCGCCCCCCGACCGCCGAGGCACGCTGCTCCCCCCCCCCCACAGCCCCCTCGTGCTTCGTGACTGCGCTCTCTCGCCGCTGCACCCCCGTAGACTGCTCCGCCCCCGCTTCTCACTCGCCCAGAAGGGGGATGAAGTACGCGTCTCCGCTCCTGGGCAGGAGGCAGAGAGCCGACCGCCAGCTCTGCCGTCGCCGTCCAGCCGCCGACAGCGTTTCGTGTGGAGGTTCGGTGGTATCCTCAAGGAGTAGTCCCCCTTCTATCTCGCCGGGTGGTCTTGTTCCCACACTTGACGTCATCGATTCGGAATGGATTGTTTATTGTTCTCGTGCATTTATGTGTGCGTGTGAGTGAGTCTGTGTCATCCTTGGGGTGGGGATGGGTGGAGTGGTGGTGTAGTGGGATTGAATAGGGGGCCAGTGAGGGTTTGCGATGCGACGGAATGCCTGCGTCGCCCAGTTGGTGTTGACTCGCCCCAACGCGCGATGACGCGAAGCCAAGACTGCATCGCGTGCAGCGCAACCCCGATGCGAAATCACTCTTCCCCTCGCTCGGCGCGACTCTGACGACGGACTCTTGCGGTGTTGGTGCATGCACGACTGACTCTTCGGCAGATTGACGCTGCAGAAAAGGGAATATCTTTTTCAGGGAGTCATCTCAAAATATTCTCTTGAACATTGAAAAATCTCAAGACTACCCTTCAACATCGGCCTGACTGATACGTCCGAGGACGGTATCTCATTCTTTACGACCAGAGAATCCTCCTCTAGGTGGTCAGGCCTATTAGTCCTCGATAATATAGCACATATCTCAAGGATACTCTCCTTCATAGGTCTGGTTGGTTCTTCCCAGGACTACTTCTCATTATAGAGAGGGGGAAACCTTTCCGAAGGGGTTCAGTGCATTAGGTCTTCAATAACGTAACAAAAATATCATAGAAGGGCTCCTTTATCGGCCAGACTGACATTACCCAGGGCAGTCTCTCATCCGTCATTGTGGTAAATCCTCAAGAAGGAAGTGCGTTCAGAGGATATTCTCAAATAAACCTAAAGTATCAAGGAAACACTACTTTGTCAGCCTGACTGATCGGTCCAGTGAGGGCATCTTGTTCCTGAGTGTGGTGAGCCCTCCAGAGGGGGGATCAACCTTGCAGGATTGAGTCACCGGGGTCGGACGGAGGCGAGGACGGTGAGAGTCGAGGCATGCAGCCGCCCTCAGACGGCCGGAGCCCCCGCGGATCCCTGACCCGCGGGGGCCTGTCCATCTCCTCGTCGCCCTCGCTCTTCTCCTTCGCCACGTCGAGCGGGGTCGAGGGCGGGGGCGACGGGGACGCCGCCGGGGGCAAAGGCGGTGCCGGGACCATGTCGGAGGCCGGGGGTGAGGAGGGCGGAGGAGGAGGCGGCGGTTCGGGGGAGGCGTCCCCGGGACAGAGCGGCCCCGAGACGCCGGGCAGGCGGGAGAAGCTACCGAGGACCCTGAGCACAAGCGTCCTGAGGATCAAAGCGCGCTCTTCCTTCTGGGATAAGGTGTGGGAGAAGGAGCGGAACAGGCGAGACATGTGAGTGTTGCCATCTCCAGTCAAAACGGACGGAAATCATGAATGGCCAGTCAAAATCCGTCCATTGAATCCGTGAGGTTTTGATTGCCCGCGTGGCATTTGACGAGTGTTGGCGCTGCAATTGTGCCTTGTTTGTTTAACGCCATTGAGGGGGACGGGCCAATTTTTCTTTGTATCAGAAAGGTGTCTCGCGTCGTTTACGGTTGACACGTCCAGTGATTTCATAACGTGGTGAGCGTATGCTCATTTGTGCGCCTGTGTGTGCGCGGTTTGAGCACCCCACGGGGCCATTTATTCAGCGAGCACCGCGCCATGTCAATCAGCACTAATTGATGGCGTTTCCTGAGCGAATATTGTTTGAACGCGGGAGAGGAAAGTTTTGGGGGCGTCATTCTCTTGGAGGGAAAATGTGATTAGCCCGTGTACGAGTTTGTTACGCTGCGGTGAGTTGGACGTGGGCTGAGGTTCGGGAGGTTGGAAAACGAGATTTCTCTGGCGCCCCTGTCCCCCCCGCATGGTTTCAATCCCATAGCACCCTTCGTCGAAGGCTTCGTTCTCTTGCGGGACTTCTGCGTGGGATGCGAGGAAGTATACCACATTTTCAAGATGACAACCGGGTAGATTTTGAAATACACTATGCCATTAATAGTTTTAACGCATTCTTTAAGTTGAAAGATAAAATTTCTTGTTTGTGTTGAAAGATAAAAGTTCTTGTTTGTGTTGAAAGATAAAAGTTCTTATTTGTATGCAATGTTTATAATGTTGTATTTGATATTTCTAGTATAAGATGTCGTAGACAGTGTTTTCAATCATTGCTTGTTCCGGTCAATTCAAAATTATTCGAATTTAGTAGTAATTAATGATTCTGATTTATTCAATAGCAGCAAATTAGTCATTTTGGTTTGTTTGAACTTTAATTTTGTTCGTCTGGTTGCTTAAAAAGTGCTCTTCTCTCTTAATTCAACAAGGCCTCAGTAGTAGGGACCAAATTGAATGAGTTAATTCGTATATATTAGTTATAACCCTTTATTTTATGTTAGTTTTGTTCCTAAGCATAGGACAACCATTATATGTTGCTTTTGAGCCAGTGAAGGCGGGGATGAAACAGCAAAGCTTCACCTTTATGCCGCTATTTTAAAGGCGTGAGCATTTACGTCTCTTTTATCTATACCTTTCTAAATTCGATGGCACATTGTACTTCAGTGGAACGAGGCCTTAAGACTCAGGCATTATCCAACCGATTTTCGAATTAAATTCCATTCGGTTTCCATCTTCCAAAGATTCCCTGAATTACCTTTTTGATGGAGTTTGCTCATGCATAAGTCCACTGACTTAATTGGGTTACTCGTGTATATCTTTCTTAGTAAATCGTCTCCTTTCTTGGATAAACTGTACTCAAAGGCTGTCAGATTCATTCTTCGCGCTTATACGGGCATAAGTCTCCATTATGATTGTGGGTCGTGAAACTCCCACGAACATAGTTTTAGAGTACCTATGAGAGAAATTCTGATTTCGTTAATATACGCATATATTCAAGCCATTGGGAATTAAGATAACGCCTGATTTCCATTCACAGTCATCATTGCATCAAAATTCTATCCTTTAACTGTTAAGCTACTTAACTGCAATTCATCTATTGATCCTTTTCTCCATATTTCAGCCGTCGTGTCAGATATAGTTTATATTTACTCCTTTCTGTGGTTGAGTCACCTATAAATATCTTTTTGCTCCTATTAGTTTCTACGAAAGAAAAGATTGAAAGTATTATATAGTGTGACGCGGTTAAATTTGTCTGGATCAGCATTTTAATACTTCTCAAACTCTTATACAAAAGATCACTCACTTAGTTTCACATTTTTTCGTGAGATGAGTCTCGGTGATATTTTCACTACATGTAAGCATACCTAATTGCATTAATACCATTTTTACAAATTATTTTCTTCATGTCCAATATCTGATTTAGATCTTCGGAAGAAATACACAGTTCCAACCGTGTGTTTCTGACCTTCCAATTGGCAGAAGAAAAAAAATTGGTAGCTTTCCTGCTATTTAGATAAACTAGGTACCGATTTAATTTGGGAGATTTTATATGGACTACTGCACCGTGGTCGTTAATATCTAAAGTTTTTATTATTTGCATTCATCCAGACCACAATTCAATCATTTCGGTAATTGATAAAACTCATGAATAACAGTGTTTTGGGCTGAAATTAGGTCTCCATATAAATTGAATGTACAAAAGCGAGTCGAGTTCAAATCACATTTAGATCAAATCTCGTTTATTTTTGGCCTGAAGAGCACGGATGATTCGATGTAAGTCAAATTTTCTTGAGAGAAATCAAATACGTTTCAGTGCCACTTTCTCAGTTGAATGGCATTCTATTACTGAATCCTCAAAACTTATCGTTGTCTTAATCCCCTCACAGATATGGATTAATCTTTATCCATTGGCATCCCAACACCAGCCCGAAGTCATGATAAGAACACCTCATTCACGTCAAAGTATTGCTCTCAATATGTTTTTTAACTAATCACGTGATTTACTATTTTGTTATTTATACGATGCATTAAGTTCCATGATTATTTTAGGATAAAAATTCTTCTCTATGTAATAGAAGTGTTCCGTTTTCGAAGTGCATTGCATAATTAGCTGAATAATATAGCAATACATTTTTTCTTTAACGTGCATGATTTAATCGCCTCAACCATTATGAACTTTGTGCTATTTCTGAGTTTACGTCACAGTATAGTGCTCTCAGCGGACTCGTGTTTTGCTTCACCTTTTTGTTTATGCCTTCTATTTATAAGATATATATATAATCTTAAAACGTTTCCACGGAAGCTTACGCCCATTTTGTTTGTTGATTAAGCCAGCTTTTGTTATTTTCTTGGCCTTATTGAGGCTGACGAGATATCCCCGTGCCCCAGAAAAGTGGACTTTCATCTATTCAACGAATGTTTCTCACTTAACGGCCAGACATAATGTGAAAACTATCCATATTAATGTATCGTCCTCGGAGCTCACGATCTTCCACCTATTGTGCGGTCCACGGATGTTTTCATAGCCCATCAAGAGGGTTCACTTGACCCCTCGCAGTCACCTATTGGTCGTGAGGTAATTCATGCCTACCTCGGTGCTCATATCGTATGCGATAGGCTGTTTGGATTGTGCGCAACGTTTGCAATAAACGGGACTCATGATTTGGGAGGCAGTCGACACGACATCCGTTGTAACCGCCTGTATGACTCCTTCATTCCGTCTTTCTCAGATTCATTGCCGTGGATGAAGCGACCAGGCTCTGAAAAAGGGAACCATTCTCTCTGCATCCTACGTGAAGTTTTCAATCATTCGCATCCGAGAAGCGAGAGAAAGAGGGAAGGGTTTGTTCCTCGAAGGATTTGGAGAGGCGCCGGTGGGGTGACTTCTTTATTTCTTGACTGCCGGGTTATACGATCGTCTGCCGAGAGTCCTTTGTTAGCGTCCGCCCGTAGTCAGTCGTTCGTTCCTTCTTTTTTTATTTTTTTTTTGCTTGGCGGGAATCGCTTCTCCCCTTGTTTATCCCTCTTGGGTTCGAGCGCGAGTTTCGTAACGGACTGGCGCAGCGGCAGCAGCGGTGAGGCCAATTGAATCCGCTCATTAAGTGCTCTGATTTTTATCGCCTTCCTCCGCACCGACCTTCGCCGTGTATTAATGACTCCTCCTTCTCTTCCCATGCGCGCGAGCGCGGCCATTGAGGTTGATGATGATGATGGCTATGACGGTGACGCGCGCCGTGGGGCGGGAGAAAAAAATGATTCTCCTCGTATCCATGGCTTCCTGATTCGACGCGCCTGACGCGACGACAGGAGGAGAGTCGTGCCCCCGGCCTTGGAGGCCACTCTGAAACACGACACGTGAAATCTCCCTCTTCTTCTCTCTCGACGTTGCCTCCGCCGGAAATCATTTTTCTTGCAAACAATATTTCATTTGCGAAATGCGCCAATGTACACTGCACCCTGTCGTTCATGAGGGTGCAAGTCATGACGCCAGAGGGAGGAAATTTGCCGTGAAATAAAAAGAATTGCTTGATTGGAATGGGATTCAAGCACGGTTCTCATAATCGCCGGAGGGTTGTTTATGGCGGGTTATAGCCCACGCGAAAGCTGGTTCGAGATGCGCAGTGGGCGTTTTTGGGTATGGAAGGGTCTATTTTATAAAAACCGGTCCATGCCGGAGAATGTGCAGTTTGCATCAATTTAGTTTAAGTCGTGTGCCTTTCCACCCTTCGTGTAATACACATACTATTCATATCATTTAGCAATCAGAGGCAAAGACATTTCCATTTTCACTACCTACCTTCCGCTCTACTCAGATTACCGCAGATTTTGCGAGACCTGAACCATTACAAGCCTTAATTCATTCAACGTATTCACGACTGATTTTTTTCGTTGCATGTTTGAAATATCATAAATATATATTTTTTAATGATTTCTAGTTCCTACCGAGCACCTCCAGCATTTACAACAGACACATTCGTTGCGACAAATGAGTCCCGTTAGTTTGGTAAGGCTTTGCGAGAGTTGTTCATCACCGTGTCTCGGAAGTGTACCTAAGTGAGTGACGCACCTGACCTGAAATTGAGAGCTCATAGTTCCTATGCCTGTCAAGCTAAATTATTTTTATGGTAAATTTGTGCGTTGGTAACGCGTTGCGAAAATGTTTTTTTGCTGCAAAATTTGACAGCCTTTGGTGCCACGGGATAAAGCAAGAAAGAGAGGAGAAGAGGGGCTTCGGGCGGCCCCCTTGCCGTCACGTACGCCCCGCATTCGATAGATATCGGGGGCATTAGCGTGTGAGTCTCCGTTGTGTATTGGTATACACGCGTCCGCTCCCCGGCGTCGTCTTGACAAACGGTGGTCGGGCGTGTTTTATCGTATTGCGGGCGATAAAGCTCAGGCCTTTTTGTTTTTCCGATTGTGTGCCTGTGTGTGTGCGGCTGCCGGTTTTGTGCGATATCTTTTGAGGCCTCGTTATAAATGTCGCGGTCGACGCAAAAACAACGGCCTGCCCCGCGGGGAAGATGGGAGTATCTTCTTGGGCAGGCGGAGTTCATTTCGTTGACCGATATGCCGTCCTTCGGTAAATCATCGTGGAGTTGAGAGCTCCGGGGGCAGAGTATAGGTATAGCAAAACTTGGTGGTACTCAACAGCGGAGGATTAGAGGACACTGACCATAAACCAAGCGTTGATGAGTGGGAAGAGTTATCGACGGACTCCCGCAGGGTCCACTGGAAAAAGGCTCGGCCGCTTCATCCCACGTCTCATGCATGCTTTCCTCACCTTTGCGTCATGATCTTCACAAGCGAGTGCCACCAAGTTTCACTACACCTATAAGTACTCCTTTGGCCATTAGTGGAGCAAACAAAGAAATGTAGGTATGGTTTGCATTTCTCCTCCTCAATCATTGCCGTCTACTATCGTGAGTTGAGATTCAGGACGCTACTAAATTCAGTCTTGGGTCCAATCACACAGTCGAGTCTCGCAGGCCACTGACTGTCATTTGGGTTGTTGAGCAGAACTTGTCGTACAATTTCAATATTTATCGGTATTTTTTCCCGGAAAAAAAAAAAAAAAATATATATATATATATATATATATATATATATATATATATATATATATATATATATATATATATATAATAATTTGAACAGAAGGTGAAAGAAAGAGATAGGAAACATGTAACTAAAATTGGACGAAGACACTTTTAGTTACATGTTTCCTATCTCTTTCTTTCACCTTCTGTTCAAATTATTATATATTTATTCGCCTAAAGGCGGTGTGTGAGTGAGTGAACGAAATATATATATATATATATATATATATATATATATATATATATATATATATATATAGTCATTTTATCTGTGTGTCTGTTTGTAGTTGCCCACTTAATGATTAGTTAATGAGTTTACCGATTAGTAGAGGTAGAATGAATTAGTAAGCAGTGTTCCATTTTCTTGTGCTCGAAAACGAAGGTCGTGGAAGAGAGCCATAAATGCTTGAAATTAGGCGATGGTGATCTGATAAGGTGCACAGGTAGGCAAATATTTTTAATGAATTTTTGTTGAGAATTTTATTGATCTAACTTCACTTTAATACCTCAGGGATTGCTAACTCAACCGAATCAATTATTTAGACAAGATAACGATATTTGCCATCGGAAATGTGTCGATTGAATTCTAAATGAATGCAGTGATCTTTGATTGTGCTCTGCTTTCCTTTTACCTAGGGCCGTGTGTGCACTTTGCCCTCTTACATTGCCCCCCCCCCCCCCAACACCCCCGAGGGTGTGCTGATAAAACACCCAAATACGTTCCTTGAGGCCGGAGGCAAAGCGGAAGCGCTACTCGGAAGGGTTTCGTCGGCGAAGAACGAATGTTCGGGGGTCCCGACAGTCCTGGTGAATCGATGGCGGCGATTTTGAGCCGTTAATCTCTGAGTAACCACTTCGTGTCCGGCCGCAGTCTTCGCTCCCTCCTGAGCCGACCACGCTCGGCGAGCAAACAACGCCCGGCGACGCGGTCCGAGTAATGGTTCAAATCAACATGGCTTAATGCGTCGCAATCCGGACGTTTGTTACCTTGGGTTTACGCTTCTCTCACTCCTGAGCTCTCTCAGCCCTTAACCACTTTACATCCTCGTCACGCAAAGTCTCAGTGTTCCACGACACGGCGCGGCGTCCGTCCCCGTCTCCTTCACAAAATTCTCGCTTCAACCCTCCCCAACTCTCGCCCCCTCCCATTCCTCCCCCGATCCATCCAAAGACTTCCCCCCCCATCTAGACCTCAATCTATAACCGCATCTCACACAGCTCTTGCCTCCGCTCCCTTGCCGCCGCTAAGATTTAAGATCCTTGTCGCATTAATCTCATTCGACAGCCTTCAGACTGAAACGCCGCACCCTTTAACGCTTGAAGTTGACCGTCTGTGAATCATCATGACCACGCTCACCCAGGGTTAACGGTTATGTTTGGACGTTAAAAAAAACGGAGAGGAATGTTTTTCCACGCTTATTTTTTCTCCATTCCTTGGTACATTCCTTGGTTTCTGCTGGCGTCCGCTTGTGTTGTTGTTCATTTTGCTTGTCGTGGTGGATTCGTCAAGGGAAATGAAATGTGATTGTTTGATTTGTTCTGACGGAGGGTGATGAAAAGTTTTACGCCTGTAATTTGAGCTAATTTATGTTAGAATCCTGGCCGGATTTATCCTTTTCTTAAACCCTGAAACGTTCTATCGTTCAAGGGAGTTGAAAGTCGTACCTATGATGATAATGGAACTATTAGTTCAGTGGAAGTGGAAGTGTATCATCAGTAACACTATTGCTTCCACAAAAGCCTGAGCTTATGTGGATGCTTGTAGTAGTTTGTAGTCTCTTAACTATTTTTCATGCTTTTTATTTCCTTAGTTCCATTAAAATCGTTTTCATGCATCCACTAAACAGAGGTCAAGATTTCCTATTGAGGTAAAGAATGGGCTCAAATCCATTTGAGCAATGGACAATAATTCGGAACGAATTGTTTTTTTGTTTTGCCAATGTAACTATTCAATTTCGCAGCTATAGTGATAATTACTGTTTTAATAGCTTGTTCTGAAACTGAAGAGGTGTAACTGTAACTACGAGCATTCGCCAATGGTGACCTTAAATGATAGAGGGCAGTTCAAGGCTAATTTCAACAATCTTCTCCATCATTGGGACCTATAAGATGTGATATCCCTCCATCTGAACATTTGTCTTGGGTAGCATAGCACCTAACTAGAGCCAGATTTCGTCATCAATAAAAAAACACGTTCAATTAAGACGAAAGCTTTGCTGGCGATCATTTCTTACCAGTAAAATTATTTCTACTTGCTTATGCTATGAATAAAAATATGGAATCATCAACCACCTGTGAGAATACACATGAGTCCTCTTCCTCCCAATATTGGAATGAAATTATAAGAATCCTCCTCTGATAAGTCTAGCATAACTTGAGGGCAGCCCATTGTTCAATATAATCCTCCATAGCTTCGCTCATTCTGGAAGAGAAACGTAGCTTAAAATCAAACGGGGGCTCACGTGGCAGTCCTTTTTCTCTCAGCGTTACTTGTCACACCCAGTCGTCTTAACGTTGAGCCCACGGTTTCAATCGGTAATAATAATGGTCACAAATGAACGTGAAATACCAAAGCGCATCCTGGCCATGTTGAAAGGTGGTAGCAATCGCAAGTAATCTTCCCCACATTCTCTCCACTTTATTCCGTGGACGTGAATGTTCTGGAAATGAGCGCTGTGGCCGCGGAGCGGATTCGTGAGTCACCGGGCGCGCATTTGTCATGCGGTGGCTGATTACTCATTCAGGAGAGAAACGTCCTCACTTCGCCACTTCGATGGAACTCCGGTTTGGTCTGCCTACCTGCTCATTTCAAAGTTTGCCGACCGCCTTGGTTCCCAGATGAAAACCCATCACGGCCGTCGCATCGATTCTTTTCACCCTATTCCCTTAGCTCCGCTCGCCCTAATCTTCCCCCGTGCCTCCCCTAGATAGCATCCGCACCCGTCTTTTGTCGACCGCATTACCGCACCGGACTACGTGACTCGAGCCGTGGAGACCAACTCGGCATTTGTCGGAACACCGAACTTCTCTGCTCTGCGGGTAATGGGGGATGATGGAGGGGTGGGGGAGGAAGTGTGCTCGGCAATCTGGACGCACACTAGTGACAAACTACTACTTCCCCCATCCCCCTTCCGCCACTCCGTCGATTCACTCTTTCTCCGAGAAACTCGTGACCACTTCACCCTTTTCCACTCTCACCATTTTCGGCTTTCTCAAAATCACTCCGTTTCCTTAATTCGAGGATGCTTTTATCTTAAACGCTATTATAAATCTGAAGCATCTGCCTTCACTGCGAATATGTCGTTGGACGATCTTGAGGTGGTCAGACGTTTGAGGAATACCAATTTTACCTCTCCAAATATACCCGATGCCGCTGTATGGTAGGTAGCTCTTGCCTATATGGTCTTATTAATATTGGTTTGCATAGTCAGATATCATTTTTAAAATACCGTAAGAAAATAATTCGAAAAAATTGGAAATTTTCTCGTGTTTGGCTATGAGCGCAATCTTTCCAGCATGAAATGTGTCTACCAATTTACTACCAATGAGTCAAATATTTCATGACTCTTACATTCGCAAATTTTCTGGTTAGTGTTGCTGTACCTTCTTCTTTGTGAATTGAAGACTCTGTTCCCTCTTCGCTGGTAAAGTTGTTGCAAATATCAAGTATAATTTTGCGAGATTTATATTTCCTCTGCTGGTGGCAAAAATACATTTTGTATTCTGGTAGTTAATATTCGCCGTAAATATAACAGTCCAAGAAAAGGGTTTAGAAATATGACTTTCGGTGCCAAATGTCTGTTTTTATCTGTTGCTAGGTTCGATACCTATCACAGAGTTGAAACGATGCTTGGATTATATTGTAATCCATAAATCAACCAAAAATAATAAAATGTGCGTTGTGACCCTCTTGCCCACATGAAAATGTCGTTACGTTCTTCGGCTTGGCCCCTCGTATTTTATTTTGTTGCGCATTTTATGCGTTCACGCTTAGCGTATTCCCTTTTCTAAAATGAAAGGTCATTTCGACCTTTAATTTAACCCTTTCGTATTTCACGCGCGTATCCAATTTAGTTTTTGCACTGGTGCAATCGATGACCTTGGCGTACCGAGTTCGATAGGTAGGAATGAGGTATTGCATCGACTTATGTCATCACTCTTCTTTTTGTCTATTCATAGATTTATTTCCAACGCCCATGGGAAGTTGTGGAAAAGTATGTGTTATAAGTGAACGAAGTGAGTTAAAACAGGTAAATGTGTTTTGCCTTTCGGCATTCATAACGTCCTTTTTCTTCTGGTATTCTGAAAATAATTGGTCCGCTTTTGAAAATGAAGGGTTCTTTCCATCATTTCCGCTATATTTCGAAGGCCATAACGTCATTATTGTAGCCCTATAGTTCTCTATTTTCTATGGCTGTAGATCGTGGTAAAGTCATGCAAATCCGTAGTTATTATTTATATAGAACAAAGAAAAAGTTGCTTTAATAGGGAGTAGGGTGTTCACCCATTGTTGTGGATTTTGTTTCAGGAGGCGTGTGCAGATAATAAATGGGGAAAGGGAGTAAAAGGGAGTCTTGTTTTATCAAGCGAGCTGGAGAGAGGGAGGGAGGGAAAGGCACTGCCCTGCATGTCAAAAAAAATATTTGAGAGAGACTGTTGTCAGCTCGCTTTCATGGAAAGAAAAGCATGCGATGAGCAGTGAAAAATAAACCCGTCAATTTATTTCAAGCAACAAAGTGAAATGTTCGGGATGACTTAGACGTGGCTGGATAAACTCCGTGGTGTAGATTGACTCCGAAATCGAGTTCAAAACTTTGAAAATTCGATACATCTTACGCCTTCCGCTGGAGGGAAGCTATATGCTTTAGCTACCCAATATTTTATGTTGTGCCCACCGTTTACTTTTGTGGCCTGCGTCCATCGCAGAATGAAACGACTCGTCCCAAATTAAATATTGAGAAAGCAAACACTTTGGAGACTCGGGCCCAGCTTCATGCGGGGACGTGTCCTTTCAGCCGCGCTGTGAAATTCTGCCGTTAGTAGTGAGCAGGGTTTTTTTGAGCGCCTTAATTTACAAATTGGATTAGATCTCCGAAAAATTTTTCTCATTAATACTTATACGGAAAAATTAAATTAAATATTGCAAACCGTAATCTTCTTATAATTTTCCAATAACTTAGATTTTAACAGTTTTTTTTAGTTCGACCAAAGCGAAAAAGGAAGGAGTATTTAAAGCAGGATCCGAGATCATGTGTGGAACCAGTAGGGCAGCCGTAGGAAATGCCACGGCATTAAGCTCGACTTACTTCGGTGATGATTTTTTGTTCTGCAGTTGAAGGATGTGCATATTTTGTTGAGACTACTAGTTTCACAGCGTTTTTTAAATTAAAATACGCAGATAAAGGAGCCCAAGAGAGGTTAATCCCTAAAAGTTATCTGTTCGTTCCGGCAACGAAGCGAAGGAGAATTGAGAAATATTTTGAGTTCTGCATCGATATTTAAACATTTCAAAATCATTCCGTTAACTCCATTTGGAATGGTATATTTTATTCGAATCATATTTCTGGCCAGAAAAATATTCCATTCAAATCCTATTCTCACACTTACGCACTTAAGTATAAATATATTTTTTCAGATTTGAAAGTATATTGCATGATTTAATGCAAACGTTTCTCAACAACAGCGTGTGCTAAATGTCATCACAAATATAGCAAATATACCTTTATTAGACATTAGTTCTATAATTGTATCATGTGATGTAGAGAAATGTTTACGGTGGTGTGTTAAAATATATTCTTCTTTATGTCCGCACTTAAAAAAAAATCAATGATGCATCGACCATTTCCTTTTTTCATGTTAAAGTTGGCTACTCCTATGCGACGAGCCATATTTTCTGCGAGTGAGCCAGTATCTTACGGCATTCAATGCGATTCATTCATTTTGGCGCCGTAACTTTTTTACCGCAATCTTTCTTGATGCTTTCAATCTTACACTTGTGCTACGATTTCCACGTAATCTAAGTCTAAAACGTTTGTGTGCATTGTAGGAAAGCGAGGCATTGAGGTACTATTGAAGGCCTTGTAAATACAATTTTCGTTTCTTTGGTAACAAAATCACTAAACTAAAGCCAACGTTAGTGCAGATCGATAGCTTTTAGAAAAAATCGAATAACAATTTTTTGCTATTTATTTTAGCTTGGACTCAAAATTAACTCTAGGTGTTCAGTGAATGAATAAATGGTCATAACAAGTAAATGAGTCATCTCTTCAACGTGTAATCTCAATAGATCGCTCCTCACTTCCCAAGAGGCGCCGAACGCGTTAGCAAAATCTCTCGCTCCTCTCGTCGGTTTACGGTAATGAAAACGATGAAGGGACTAGAGGTCAAGTTCCTCTCTCCTCCACTCCACGTGCTGAGTACACATCACTGCTAACGAGTTCTACTCCAATGCACAAGTGAGACTTTAGGAAATGTATATTTTCCCATTCATATTTTCCTGGCTAATATTCCTCCGTTTAATATTCTACCGATGAGTTTGAAGTTCTTCAGAGGAAGCTGCATATTTTAAAGGCTTGAGAGTATTTTAGAGCTCCATCTGTTTCTCCTCCGCGGTAACTCTGTGGTCGCTCAGCGTTTCCCTCTCAAACTCTTCCAGTAGGAGCTCACCAAGGCTGTTGTTGGTACAGAGGGACATTTTAGTAAGGACATTCGTAAAATCTATTTACAGAAATATCCAAAATTTTAATGTATTGATGTGACATTGCATGTATATTCGTGATTAATTTTGCAATGAGTGTCTTGAGATTGGAGCTTTAGAATGTTTGGATGATGAATAGTTTCCTGATTTTTACCAGTTGTTAAGTAAGGATGCCCTTAATTGAAACCAAAATTGTCTTTGTTCTGGGCATCTAAATTTCTTGAAAATATTATTGGAGAGGGCGTAAAAATTTCGAGCTCTTTCTAAATGCGTTGATTTTGTACTCTATTTGCATTAGTTCTAGGCTACTCACTTGGGTAGCCTACCTTCGAATTGCTGACACTGGTTTTTACCAGACATGTAAAGAAACTTCTTTCATCTACCAGGTTCTCCTTTCACAGATTTTCGTTCCTTCTCAAGCAGAACTGCAGAAAAGTTTTGGGAAAAAGACGCAGCCGTAGTTTCATTAAATGTCCTCGATCGTTTGCTTTCAAGCCCTCGTGAACTTACTTTGTGTGACTTTGGTTTGAGACTTTCGATCGCGAGCTGACGTTTCTTGGGTTCCTCCTTTCTATCTTTGTTCCTTCTCCCGTGCGCAGCGACAAGTAACATGAAGATAGAGGGCGTGGCATAAGTTTGGCGATTGGTTCCGCTCCACAGGGCCGCACCTGAAGAATAAGTTCCTTTGTTTCTCACTCCCCTTGCATCTCCCTCCCTCCCTTTACGTATTTTAAGTCTTTCTTTGAGCTTTCTAGTTTGAGATTCATTTCTTTTCCTCCCATCCCCTCCATATCTAACGCCCGTTCCCTTTCCTCCCATCCCCCTGTCCTTCCACGTCGTCCCTTTCACATCTCATTCTTTAGCTTCCTTTCTCTTCCTCTTCTCTCTTTCTCGCTGGAACACTATTTGCATTTCCCTGGAGCCTTTTATTCCGCTCGTTTAAGCGAATCTCTAGAACTTTCATGTTTGCGGGCAATCCAAAAATAAAGTCTGAGCTTTTCTTTCTGGTTTCCTTCCGCTAAGGCGTCCGGGCCCTCCATCTCTTGATCTGTTATACTTTCAAAGTTCATGTCCCAACTTCGTCAGCTTTTTTTGTTTCCCTTCTTAAGAGCTTCCTAGAAATACGGGAGAATTTTCCGTCGAGTAAAATAATTAGCCTTTGGTTTTGAATAGTTTATTTAATATTCATTACATTGGTAATTAAGATAAAGAAAATGTAATTGGCTTAATGGCCTTGCACTCCTCTGGAAAAGATTTACTCATCGATTCTCCTCGCTGGCTTATTTCCGGAATCCTGCAATGAGTAGAGATAATTAGGGGTTGGATGTATACTTAATGTACTCCTTATTTTCCATTTTAACCAGTATAAGAAAACTTTCTTTCTCCACCGAAACTACCAATTTAAAACTAAAATTTTCGGGAATGATCAGTAAGAATTGGTTTCCTGTTAGGCATATTAGAATTTAGGCTGCTATTTACTATACTAAAATCTACTATAATTATAATTTCTCGAAAAGTAATGAAGGTGGTAATTATACCAGGTCAAGCCCATAAGCCTTCAGTTACATATTTCATACCTTGACTGTTTGGAATCTTCATGTAATCATCTTGTTGTGTTTCAATGAATACGGAATTTCGACGAGTGATTAGGCCTTGGGGCTACTGACTCTAGTTTCAAAGTTCATATCCAGGACAGCCTACTATGGACGGGCCTAGTTACATCACAGTGGTGTAATTTTCTAGGAGCCTGATCTTTTTGGACGCCATGCTCAATTAAGTGCATTGATATGCCGTTGGGCTTAATGAGCTTTTCTTTCAACTGTAAAATCGACCTGTTGATTTAAGAATGTGATTAATATAGTAAAGGTGAAATATCTTATTGGTTTTATAGGCGATATCAATGAGGTATTTCCTTTCATATATTTCCTTATATGTGCCTATTTATAGTGTTTTGGACTATCTCTTACTCTGCGTTCCCAAATAACCAAGTCTAAGGTTACCCATGTACTATATATTTATAAATTATTATTCTCTCTTGCCCACAACTAATCCTATCTAAAAGCACCTTATCAGAAAACAAATGTCATCTTCTGTGACGTCTTCCTCATCATCCATTCTAACTTTTCGCGTGTTTTGGAGTCTCTGACTTAGTGCCACATGACGCAACCATATTCGCAGGTGTTCACTATGGAATTTTGATGAGGACATTCTTACCCATCTTCCTGGTAGCCGCAGGATGCGAGTTCTTCAGCCTCGGCCATTCGTCCATCTGCTATTTTCTCCCAGCGGGAAATATATGAGCCCGAGTAGTGTTGCATTTGATAAATTATTCATCATTTCGTTGTGGAAGCATCTACTATCCCGCGCGAATTCGGAGATGTACGAATATTTCCTGACAGTGTTATGAAGCCCGAATTCGATTCCACGACCTCTTCCTTCCCATTTGCCTATGGCATCTCCCTCGTTCTGGTCTCTCCTCTCCTCTTCCTAATACCTCACTCTCTATCTCTCGTATTTCTCTTCGTCTCCTCCACTCCGGTTACCCTTTCCTCTCCGCCCTCATTCCAGGTTGTCCTCCAAACTGCCGGGCATCTCCTCGTTTAACCTCAACTCCCTCTCCCTCCCTCCCTTCGTGTCGCGTGCAAAGCGTCCGCCCGACCGTTTTCGATCCCACCCCCAAGGTACACCACACCTCTTCCATTCTGTAGCATCTCTATCTCTCTGGCCGAGCCCCTTCCCCGCCCCCCCACGGTCTTCTCTCACTCGCCCAGAATTATAAGGGAAGAGGAGAGAGCCTTTCCCGTACGATGTGTTGGGACCGAGCGATTGAAGAGAAAGGTTCGGTGTGTTTATGTGTGGGTGGAGGAGAGAAGTTCTGGACCAATCGGACCCATCTCTCCTCTGACCACACCTGACTCGCAATACCTACTCCTTTATTTCCCGCCAGCTGAATTTAACACTGCTTTTAGCCATAAATACTTATTTCAATTGATTTGAATGGTATCCTCAATTCTCAACGCTAAATTCTTTGGAATATGCCTCTGATCACCCCTTTTACAAGACCCGACTTCCTTTAGACGCTTTTTGTTAAACTGAGCAAGCGTGTTTTATTTTGATTGAATTCATATAAACACAATGGTTTTGTCTTCCTCGATGTTTGTGACAAGGAAGAACCTCTATCAAAAGTTGGGCATAAGGCTGTACGGTTATTCGGTGGGTAACAGTGTTCTGATATAGCTTGCAATAACATATTCTAGACACTTGCACCATCATTGATCGTTTTTTAAAGGACTATATTGTGATTAATATTTCAATGAAATAATCCGATGGTATTCTTCTCCACCTTTCCGGCTCTGAAAAACGAATTTTACCTATTTATGGAATATGATTCCACTCCTTACGCAGTAAAAAGTGCAGTAATCTGGTGAAATGAAACTTGAATAGCTGAAATTAGAGGTGGTAAAGCGATCCTTTTTCGAAATTCATCTCTTTCTTCCTTCCTCTGACGGCCCATCCATTCCACTCATTTAGCCTTGGGGCAGACCCGTGGTAAACAGGACGGATACAAGTGTCCACAAATAGTCCCTTTCCTGTGAGATATTTTTGAAATCCTTTTGCTGTCAAGGGTCGGTTCCAACTCTCAGTTGGTTCTGGCCTCATATCAGCAACTCTCCCCAATTAAGCCTCTGCTTCGTTTATCCCAAAGCGATAATGCAAAACTTGGTGGTGGGAAACTGTTACATATGCAAAGTGGGTTTGCACAAAGCGAAAGAGGAAGTGGATTTAGAGCATCTATCCCCCCCCCCAAGAGCTGCATATACGGCTTTCTCTGCCCTCAGGCCCCATCCAATTAGACCAATGCGAGTGACAACGACATTTGCGACACGGACAACTACAGGCGTGGGAACTTTGTTAGTGATTTTTTGTTGTTATGAAAAATATTTTGGCAGTTACTATTATAATATGCTTCTTGCAGTATTATATTGCATAAATAAATCATTTACATTTTTTAAATATTTTATTCGACTCAAAATTACGACTACATACAATTTATTGCCAACGCATAGCTTAAGAAACAGAAGTAGTACCTAATCGTGTAAGTGGAAAACGTTAATGCAAATTCCAATTGCTCCATATAATTGCTACCAAATTAAAATGTTTATTGCGACTCTTTTTCAAGGAACTTAAGCCGCATCCTTTCAATGTGTATTATACTTCCACAATTTTTTCCTTTAAACCAGCCACACTACCAGAATTATATCCCTCCATAATACATATAATTAATATTCGATGCACGTGTATCGGTTGAAAAGTGAGTTGGTTGGAAATATATTTAGTGTTAAGAACGGTACCTCATTTTTCTTGAGGAAGTCATTAGACGTCAGTAATCCCAAAAATATTTTTATATAAAATTGTCCATCTCCATAATCAGTTTATTTTCTCTATTCTTCAAGGTTCATCTTTTTTTTCAACGGCTTTATTCAAATAAATAACTTAGAGTTTTCACCTGAAATTTTGCTATTTGATAACACTCTTCCGTAGATCGTCTGGTATCACGACTAAAGGTTGACGACAATTAGGTCGACGACACAAGGTCGTCGCCAATAGGTTGACAGCATATAGGTCGCCGTGCCAAATGGTCGATGGCATAAGGGTCGCCGTGCATAAAGGTCGATGGTAAATGGATCGCCGCGCAAATAGGTTGACGATAGATGGGTCGCCATGGAAAACGGTCGCCATTCAATAAGGTCGACGGTAGGTAGGTTGACGCGCAAAAAGGTCGATGGTAGCTAGAAATTAAAATGCTGCACACATTTGATGCCAGCCCTTTCACACCGTCAAAACCTCGGTTCGAACCCGCCCAGTAGGAGGTGACTGACCATTTCAACCACGTGTCCACTTTATTTACGACTTTTGAAAATTAGAAAATAATGAATAAACAGATATGATCAATGTATAGCATATGACGAGCTGACTAAAATGGTCTTGTAATCGAATACGTGCGATAAGTAACAACAAAGTTACGATTTACATGAGTCAAAAGATGCGGTGCTGCCAACTTAACAGGATTCAAATGACTGCAATTAATGAAAAAAGAGCAATTTCCACAAGCATTACATTTATTGCACGACCGGTTTCGCTTTTTGCAGTATCTTCAGGTACATATATCAAGTGTGCTCAAGCTTATATAGGGAGGCGGGAAGGGGAGTGGTAAGACGGGGTGACGGAAGAAGGGGAAAGGAAAATGAGAGAACGGTGGACAGTCATAGGAGTATGAGGGTTGGGAATACCGGAGAAGGAGTCGGGGGGAGGGGAGTGTGATGAATTACACAAACACATGAATGTTCAAAACAAAACAAAAACTAAAATGGCACCATAGGTGATATCTGCTTCCTTTTAAAGATGGTCGAAGGACCCCTGGATCGTCTTCCTTTACTGGGCTCTGCTCCCTCCCTGTTGGTTGCTCGACCGGGATACCTTCGCCCTGGATGTCTTGTGGTGTCGACCGTTGAGGATGATTGGAGCAATTCCGCGTCCCTGGTAGAAAAGAGAGGGATGGGAAGGGGTAGGGGGTTGGGGAAAGGGTTGCTAGGAATAGTCGATGGATAGGAGGGGTGAACTGCTATTGTAGAGTAGTTCGTTAAGGAGGGGCTTGTTTTTCCTTCTTCTCAGGTTAATTTATAAATAATAAAAAGCGAAACCAGTCGTGCAATAAATGTCATACTTGTGGAAATTGCTTTTTTTTAATTAATTGCAGTTATGTTCCGTTTCCACTCCATCACGCCTGAAACCTCAGATTATGTTAGCATTCAAATGATTAAACGCGAGAAAAATGACTTTTCGTAAAGTTTTCTGTATACTCTATCAAGTGTATTTCCCTAATTAAATTCTGATTTTCCAATTTACCGTTGGATGTCGGATTTTGCGTATTTGTACCTAGTGTATATCAAGATTCACGTAACAAGGAAGAAGGTTATCTAAAACTATGTAACATGTAGCTTCGTGCATTTTACGTAAAAATACACACCCCCTGCCAAACACCCTATAGGTGTCATTGTCAATGTACTTATGATTTATATCGTTTCCATGAAGTCCCACCTGGAACAAATAGTAAAATTGCAGATTCCAAGGTTTTTAGCCACCATTTTCATTTAATTTCGACCTCTTTCCACGGCAACCCATTTACTGTCGACCATTTTGTATGGAGACCCATTTGCTGACGACCTTTATGTACCGCGACCCATCCACCATCGACCTTATTACACGGCAACCCATGTGCCATCGACCTTTTTCCACGTCGACTCTTTGGCTATCGACCATTTGGCACGGCGATCATTAGTCGTCGACCGTATTGCTATCGACCTATAGTCGTGGAACCGATCGTCTACATCTCTCTCTGTCTCACTTCAACTTCTCTTGAATCGCAATCATCCAGTTATTCTATTCAACCTCACCCGCTCTTCCCCCGGCCGACCCCAATCCAAAGGCCCTCCGTTACCAAGAACCCATATCACTAATGATCAACTTTCAACAGGGCTTGGAAGTATCATTTGTAGTCGTGTCTTGGGTTCTTCATTGTAGAGCTTGTTTAACCGTGGTCGGAGAGACGAGGCCGCAGCCGAATGGTGTGTGTGTAGTACGCGGTGGGGGGCGGGAGGGGAGGAGGGTAAGTGGAGAGGATTTGGTGGAAGTGAGAAATTAGGGAGTGCGGCCCGTAATACAGTTACGCCCTGGGCGCGCGTGTGCGGCCGCGTGGATTTTGGTTTCCGCTTGGGAAATCCTTCCGACTCAAACTCGAGCCTTTTCGGCTTCTCAATCTAATTTCTCGCGTTCCCTTTCTAGTCAACAGGGTGGGAGGTAAGAGTAAGTAAGAGTAAGTCTTGGGAGGGAGAGCAGGAGGGATGGGAGAGAAAACAGATAAGAAAACGGGTGGTTTTTGGAGGGGGGGACGTGAGAGTTTTGGGGGTGTTAATCACGTGCTCCGCCAATCTTTTACTCCTTTCCATTACGCCGCCTCCTCCCCACCTGTCTCTCTCGCTCCTCCCTCTCATTCCCCCCCAAACCCACCCCCACAAAAGTCGCCAAGTCCTCTCCGGAGTGGCTGAAAGTGTGGAGGGGCGAGTAGCACAGCAGAAGTAAAAGCGTTCCGCTTTCGCAACACACGGCGGGAGTTTGCGATTGTGGACTGTGGGTGGGAGGAAGGTGGAGAGGAGGGGGAAGAGGAGGTCGTTGCCAGGTGTGGTTAGGGAATCGGAATAGTTGGCCCAAAGTTATCTCGCTAGACTCGGCTCCCCTTCTGCCTCTTTGTCTTTTTCCCCCGAGCGAATCAAAGCACGCACCGCCAAAGAAAGCTCTTCTTCTTCGGTCCATGGGGAGTTCCTCTGAGGATCGCTCTATCGCTTACGAAAAATTTCCTTGACAGAAGTGGCGTTCGATGGGTACTTTATGGAAATTTAATATCAGGCGTGATTGGGCTGAGCGTTATATTTTCCCTCTCCTTAGGAAATTATTTCAGGATTCTTTCGTGGTTTGCAACTCCCATTTGTATCAAACCAAGTCAGACTTGGGGCTGAGCTCATTGAACATTATAATGTCAGCAATGAGTGTACTGCATGAGAGTTTTCTGTATACTTTTATAGGATCCATTCTTTAACTTGCTCCAGGGACTTGATTCCCGGTATGTTATAATGACAATGTTCTAATTCCGCGATAACCTCAATTCTGTCTACGCTTTATGGCTTTTTATTTTAGATATTTCTCATAGAGCATATTAGTCTCGTTCGATTTTTCTCATCTGTTCAATATCTTTTTGAGACGCTTTTATTTTCATGAGTTTATCACCTCCTGATGGTTGAGATATACAGTCTACCATATACCTAATTGTAAACAATTTACAATATAGCCTTTATTATTAAAATTGCGTTAAAAATATGAACTGAAATTGAAAAAAAGAAACAATTCGGTGAATACGTATGAAATGATTATGGTAGGTACCATTTGCATCTCCACTTAAGAACAAATATAGAAATGTTTTGAGATCACTAATTGGGATAATAATGAAAGAAATAAGACTACAGATACTTTTCCACGATGTCATCACGAACGCTGCTGCTATATTAGCCTATATGGGATATAGAGCGACACATACGTGTGCGATTCACAGTTTTCCCCGCCCACGTTTCGTCGCCGTCCCAGCACCTAGATAAACAACTCTCCTGCCCAGGCGAAAGGGTTTTGGACTCACTCGCACTCCTCTGCACATACCTACCTCTCTCTCGTTATCCCTCTGGCCCACATCACCCACCTCCTCCTCCCTTTGTCCCTCGTGCCAACCGGCGGGGTACAGCCTCCTCCCTCCCTGCCTCCACACAAGTTCCGTTCGTTCCCTTCCCCAGGGTCGCTTGTTGTTTCCGCCCGCCATCTCCAAACCCTTTGAGGTTTCCCCCACACGTCGGTCGGTGGTAGCGGATCTCGGAAGGACCCGCCTCGCAGTTGAGAGCGCGTTCACGCAAAAAGGTTTCCCTTTATGCTCTTGCACTGTGTTCACGTGAGCCTTTGTGGGCTCCTAACTCGTACGTGTCGGGGCGAGCATTGTCTATCGTAAAACTAAGGTCGAACTCTACGGGGATTCCCAATTTTATTTTATTTTTTTCAAAATTCGGTCTTGAGTCGGTACTGTGATATAACAATAAATATTAAATTGGCCCCATAAAACCTTTCCTATTGAGTGTGAAGTGCTACGCGTAAGTTTTTTTACACGGGTTTAATATTAATTTATATAAGATAGGAAGAGAAAATGAATTGGATTTTCTAAAAGCATGGATGAAACCAATTCTTTCTCGCAGGTTGAGGTTATCGAAATCGTATTTACATTCCATCTGGATAAGATTTAAAAGTGAAGTCATCCAGCAAAACCGACGAAATATGGCATACTGTAACATTAAAAAAAAACAATTACCTATATCATATAACGATGATCTTTCTATTCTACCAATATACTAAATAATACTTTCCTTTCTTTATATCTTATAAACTTTATTTATTCACAGTTGTATTTCCCTCCACATCAAAGGATAGATATTTGCCCGTACTAACTTATATGAAATACAACGCGTCACTCAATAAAAACATATTATACATAAATCACAATATCGGGTGTATTTGTTACCTTTGTCAGTGTATCACATTGGTTTCTTCGCCCTTTGGGCCACAGCGAGAATTCCCTTTGGGAATTTCTATTTTCCTTCGCGGCTCACTTCACTTTTTGCACACAAATGTATTCATTTTCACAAATAAATACCCTTTACTAATTAATTATGATTACATACATACATATATAGTGACTTCTTTCATGCTTGTCGTCATGACACATATGCTTTGCGCTGATCCCTCGACTGGCTAAGGAAATCACGCAGTTAACGTCCACCGCTGTCTCGTTACAGGTACTCGGCCGCAAGGTTGAATGCTCCCTGGTTATTTCTCGGGTAATTTCCAGCTGATCTTGGCTTACTCCCTTTTATATTACGGCTAATACTTCCCTCGTACCGGAAACCACTACTTTATAAATACTTCTTCAGTTGTCTTTGATCTCTATGACGTAATTTCACCTCAGCGAGTGGCGTGGATTCGACCTTTATCTTGGTTGATTGTTTAAACTGCCAGCCCCCTATAGAGTAAGTCGCCTGTATATATTCATTTTCTCCCTCCTTCTATTCGAATGTTCTCGAAGGAATTTCCCCTCGTTTCCCTTCGTGTGCAGGTGTTCATAACTTTAAACAATAGTGTTTTCGCGGCTATCGGCTATTGTTTGGTTTCAGTTTGATTACGCACTCAGGTCGTGGTCGCGTGTGCAGGTGTTTGTAACTTTAAGCAATAGTATTTTGCTGCTATCGACTATTGCTTAGTTTCAGTTTGATCACGCACTCAGGTCGTGGTCGCTGTAGCGTAATTGTTGCTACCTCACACTTGTAACAGTGCGAAGTCTAAAAATAGAACTCACTGCACGTACGTGGTTGGTTCTTAAAATATTTAACGTCAAAATATTCAACATGGCTGGGATTCCAATATGTTACAATACATACGTACCGATCACGCCGTTAGCTTTGGAGGTAGGCCCAGTCATAAAAGTTTAATTCTCGGTGATAGGATGTGTAAAACTGACTCTTCTTCAATAATTTCCTCCATATTTCCCCACCCTGACATACCTCTTTTGCTTCAGCTAAAATGATACATACATACACGCTCTCTTGATCTCCAGACTCCTAATATTTCTTTTCTTTACCGTATCTTCCACCATATGCATTCAAAACTTTCTCGGCTTTCCCCTTTCTCTCACCCCATTCACTCCTCTATCACAACTCTGCTTCGCTATTTCATTCCCATCCATTCTATCGATATGCCCCAAGAAAGCGCGCTCTTTCTACCCATGCCTATTCCCGGAAAATCCTTTTGAATTTAGTAAACAGTTTCTCAATATTCATCAAAATAATTACACTATGACACTTTTAGTATTATTTTGTAGTGGTATTGAATCTGGGAACTAAGCAAAACATGAGGTACGAATGTTGGTTGATAACCATATTGTATATCCAAAGCAAAACCCCCTTAAACTGTAAAGTAAATGGAGTCGTAAAGTTTTTTGTACCAGTGGCAAGCCGGTTAGCCCTGACTGTATAAATGCAATCATTGAATTTCTGTTGCCCTCACATTTAGGCCCTTTTGTCAGTTTAACAAATTACTCAAATTCCGTAAAAAGTGCTCTTTAAGCGTGAACTCACAGTCTTATTAAACTTAGAAAAAATATTGCTGATGATTGTTAAAATCTTTGGCAAAGGCAGTAGTCGTTCCATTCTTTGGCCGATAGGTGTCGCGGGTTTCCGCTTTTCCTTTGAGACAAAGTGGGTGGCATTTTTTCAGCCTCCGCAAATCGACTGCGTCTTATTTCTTAATTCATCGCCTTTCCTTCCTGAGCTTGGGTTCCCTTTTGTAAACATGCTATTAGTATTTAAAAGCAATTACATATCATTTTGAGAGGAACACTATAGGTTATTACCAAACGTTATCCTTAATGGCACACCTAGGAATTGCTGTCGACGCCTTCTGGCGTTAGCATACAATGGTGGGCGCGTTCGTTGCATCTATCTCTTGTGCTTTCAGTGTCATCCCTTATGACCTTATTGTATCATACCTTCAACGATTTTCTTCCACGCATAATAGAGTGAAGTTAGTGCATTGTGTACCAGTGATGCGTCTGAATGTGACACGCTGGAATTATATATGGTTAATTCAAGTTCCATCGTAATTTGTCTATATGCTGTAGGAGAATTTTTTTCCATAGAATTGGCCTTTCCTTTCCGTTACCTTTGTTGACCTTTTTGTTATGGTTAGCCGTTAATGTTTTGTTAAAATGGCAATATAAATATTGTTTTGACTGATGTGCATCGAAGTTACACCAGTCTTGTATTTCTAACTTTTCATATTATTTACTGCAAACAATGTCTCTGCTTACTCTGAGTGAGTCAGGTTTTGAAATGTTGGAAAATAATCGCAAAATGCGTTTGAGTTGGTTAAATTATTGTCTTGCGCATTAACTCCTATCTTCTCGATGAGTAGTGATAAACAGAATGTATATTGAAGTCCTTTTATTTCCCTGGAATGCACTGAAAATGTGGCTGCCTGTATAAGCACATACTATTAGTGTAGACAATGGGAAATGACGTAGATATCTAAGCACCCAGTTCCAGTCGCGCCAATCAAATGTCTGGTTTGAATATATTAGCATGAGTTATGAAGTAATGAGAAGCGGATTCGGTTGCTAGGTCGTAAGTTGTTTAGATCTCTAATGTCTTTAAGCTCTTCACATTTTCGAGTTATTTCATAATGGCCACCCTTCACAGTGGAATTCAATGAAAATTTGATGAATCGGAAAAGATGATATCAGTTGGTAATTGAGCTTGTTATTTGTAGCATTTTTTGTCCTAGTTTAGGTATTTGAATGTGAAACCAAAAATTTACTGTGGAGATAAAGATGCGGAGGTTAAACCTTTACCTGCATGACTCATTTGTTTTATTTGCTGAATAATTTCTAACTGCATTCGATTTTCTCTGTTAGATGTGTATAAATACAACCACTAAATCACAAAAATATGTAATAATCAAAATAGATGTTTAAAAAAGACTATCTGCAGAGAGTGGTTACCCATGTGGCTATATATATAATTTTGTTGAAATATCTAAAAGAAGTTCATCTGGCTCATCCATTCAACCAGTATTGTTAACATCGTTTTATTTCTGACTGGCGTTGATTGAGGCGGGATGTATTTATGAGAAATTAACTTCTTGTTTAACATCTGGAGTTAAAGGCGCCACCGAGTACCAGCTTTCAGTCACAGATAAAGTCCCACTCAGACTTAGGTAAAATCTCCTTAATCCAGGTCAAAATTTAAGAATACCTGCGGCATCTAATACATATTTAAGAGAAAAAAATCTTTACTTAGTTAAAATCTTACTTTATCGGCATATTTGTATCTCTATATGTACAAACTCCCAATTCTCTGAAAATATACTTACTAGCAATGAAAGAAAGTCCAAATATCAATTTCCCCATTAATTCGTCCTAAAAATTGATTATCTTCTTACCTTCTATTTCCAGATAATTTATGAAATGCAGATGCCACATAACGATTTATAAAATAAACTGAATTGGGCTTTAACTCTTTGAAGTACCTATTCTATTCAATGAATCAATAGGTGTGTAACTCGCAATATGTACATTTTCCATCGATGTTATTCTGTCTCACTCGTGGGAGAACTCTCATAACATTATATCTCCAAAAGGAAGGGTATCTTGAATTATTTGGGAACATTGCTTGTTGAAACGCTTGATAAATCCTCGGGGATAAAAACCAATTTCCTGGAGCCATCTCCTCCTGCGCAATCGTAAAAGCTTAACAAACATGAAAGAGTGGAGGCAGATACATTCACGTCTCTAATAATTTATCCTTTGGGGAGGAGACGACTTGGGGATTGATGCGGGCGATGAAGGAGGGGGCAATCGTTGTTGTAAGGGGCCCACGTCACGTTCCCATGTGAGCCACTGCGTAGAGGGAAAGAGCACCTGAGGGTTTGGGGGAAGTACGGCTTTTGAAATATTCCATCAGAAACAAGAGGGGGGGGGGGGAGAAATATAGTTTGTTCAATTCATGATACCACGGAAATTATGGTTTTGGAACAAGAAAGTCGATGGTTAAAAGTATCAAATTAGGGCACTTTAGGTAACTGTACATCGACAACTACATAATACCTTGCGAGCCGCCGCATGGGTGTGTGGCATGGGGTGTTAGGACACCAGCCGTGTAATGGTGTAAAGGAGAATGTTATAGGTGGGTGAAAAGTGAAGTGTATTTCGGCAGTTTACAGTGGATCTCATTTTTTATTGTATGTACTCTTTCTTCATCTTTCCTGTCTGACCTATAGATGTAGCGCGGCGTCATAACCGTAGTTTACCGGCATCGCTTATTATTTTGGCTAGCCTGCTGTGCTTAAAACATTGCTTGTGGAAACGGATAAACATCTGACAATGAGATGTAATCTTCTCATCACTTTCACCGGAATTTGTGTGTGAAGTAGGTCTTTGTTGTTGGGAAACTTCCGTGATTATGTGTCATTAAAAACTATTTCTCAGCATTACATTATGCTGTTTCTTCCGTCAATTTTGATTTATTTCAGGGACGTTAACAAATCATTGCCCATAGAATAGCTACAAAGAATTTTTTAAAGCAAGAAGCTTGAATCTTGTGTTAGCTTGGATAAAGCATGTTTTCTTTACATCTCAGTGTCTGTACCGCAAAATTGCGAACTTTCACTGCTGAAAATATTTTCTACTGCAAGTTTGCTGTTGTTTCATCACTTAAGCCTTATTTTTTCAAGCTGTTTTCATTGTAAAATTGGAGTCATGCAAAATTAGCACAGGTGAAACAACTTCTCCTTCATTTGAATTCCTTCTGTTAGTTTGGTACAGCTTATTCAATGTATTAAAAAAATAGCATTTCCATTTCGGTGGCTGATGAAGTGTTTTCCTCCGTCCTGGAGTGAAGCTTCAATATTTAGTTAAGTCGAGTGTGGCCTGATGAAAATTACCCCTTTCAACTATGCAGTGCCTTCTCTGTGAACATCACTGCTCATTCACAAATAATACTGCAGGACCTGTAGCCTAAAAATGTCGTGTTATAGAAAAGGGATTTCTTAGGCGAAGTAATGTAGTTATAAGTGGTACTTTTACATGTATTTTCCAAGAAATTAGCGGATAATACAAGTTAAATAGGCGTTTTTCAGCAAGGTAATGAAAAGATCTTTCGTATATTCTTTTGTTGATTATTTTCGGTATCCATCGCGTTTGGTTGCTTATTTTAATTACTCCTGAAGCATAATGTGATAGCCAGATTCTCTACTGCGACGAAAATAGGCGATGTAATCTCTAAGACTAAGGCAGGATTCCCGATGTCATGCACGAAGGAGTTTATCGAATTGTGTGAACATGCGGGCAATGTTATATTGGCCAGAGAGGATGGGCAAAAGAATGCAGAGCCGAGGAACACCAGAGGGCCACGGAAAAGAAATACTGTCGTCTTTCCGCCATTGCAGAACATGCCTCGTCAGAACCAGGGCACAAAATTAAATTTGAAAACTTTGAAGTGCCGGCAAGAGAGAGCCGATATTTTCCGAGACTTATAAGAGAAGCCGTGGAGATTATGAAGACCCCGGAGAACTTCAAACGGGAAAACAGTTACACCCTCACGACGACGTGGAAGAGAGTAATAACTCCGGCCAATCAGGGCGTTCAGTTTGAATTTCAAATTGTAGCAGTCGATGACAATGTGCCTTAGCAACCGGCCGAAATATATATATAGCGGCCGAAATAATATTCTTTGACAGGCGACACCTCCAGGAAGAGAGGCTAAACCTTATGAAATAAGCAACCAAATGCGATGGATACCGAAAATAATCAAAAGAAATATTTTTAAAATCGCGAAAACCTAAATGATAACATATTTGATATCTTAATGAGCTGGAATAGAGTTATTCAATAATGGGAATGCATGACATGGAAATTTTCAGACATGTTCACCTTAACCCTCGAAATGTTGGATGCCAATATTATGAAACTGTCAATTCTAAGTAAAATCTCTGAATATGCTACCATATTCAATTTGATGAAAAGGTTGTCTTCCTTGGAATACGCTATAGCATGCTTGAATTCACTAGGCCGAAATCATATTCAATGGATGGATTATATGCTCTTAGTATTTCCATTTTACTACCATCTCTGAGAAGTGGTCGGTTTGTCTTCATGTCTTTGCAAGCCTTCGGTAATTGAGAAAGCACGCTGTATCTTGAAAGGTGAGTGTTTGTATTATCGTTTATCCCTTCTCAGTGTGCCCTATGAATGGAGGACTCGCGAGATGGTGAAGTAAACATTGGGGATTTGAGTTTGAGAAATGAGAAATCGAGATGAGGAAGCGTGCCTCCTTGCATGCGATTTTACATGAATCGGAAGGAATTGTTCGTTTTTTCTGCGTAAGAGATTGGGGCCTCAGACGACCTGAGGTCGTTGATTGTGTTTCCGAATGGGCGTGCTTTGCTTGAGAAGGACACCAATGTGCCGCCATATCTCTCGTATGCACATCACGTGTTGAAAATAAGATTTCTCTGAAAGAATACGAATGAGAGGCAGTTCGTAGAGTCTCGCGTTTGGGGATTGAGACCGCCTACATCCACCGTCATTCGGTTCTTTGCGTGTTCCTTGTTTCAGAATAAAAAAACAATTACTATATTGCCTGGAGATTACTTGTGTGTGGCGGGTAATTATTTGGGTTCGATTATTATCAGTAGCGGAGGTTTGTGGTGAAATTTCGATCGTTACTCGAATGCATTGTCGAGGATATTTCAATTGCAGTACCTAACCCGTCCGTCGAAGGGAACTTATTACTTCGGGCCTCTCGGAGCCTTTTGTTAACAGTAGGGCAATGCGGACGCCGGGTTTTCCTCCACCCTTTATCCACTCCCAAGCAGTCATTTTCTTTTTTACCAACTCAACTATCTTTTATGGCGCAAGTGACATCGATTGTCAGCTGTCTTCTCAAGTGCATTACCAACAATTTCATTATTTGAACTTCAAACCATTCTTAGGTTAACTTATTTCATATTTATTGAACTCTTAAAACAATGATTTTTATTTATCCTTTGACACTTCCTTAATTCTAAGTTGAGGCTCAAAACGATGTAAAGTCGATGCTTTTATCGTATATTCTCTCCTCGTTGCTCGGGTTGTGCCCGACTTTTCGTGACCTCTGCCGGTCACTTTTTCAAAGAGAAGACTAATAGCCATCGGTCACGAAACGTCAGTGCCTACTTGTGCGTTAGTAAGCAACGCACTCTGAAAATCCATTATAGGTTTCCGGCTTTACAAAAATCCAATCATCGCTGTCTTTTGACAGCAAACTGTTTGCTCTGGGCAGTGTTAACGCTAAATTATGGATTTTTTCTAAAATGCTTACAAGTGCACAAGGTTCATGCATAATAGCAAATTTTTGTGTAGCTTATAGACTCTTGTCCAACCTCTTGGAAAGACAACAAAACAAAGTATGTATAGAAGGTGCTGCTACCTCACGCTGGGAGAAAGCAACCGCGTGTTTTTGCTGTGGCCGTGATTTAGCCAATTACCTTGTCAAATACTAACTGCTCATTGATGTGAAGGAAATGATTGAGATTTATTTTGTAATTGTCTTCTCCTGTTTATTGACATAAAAATCAAAGATGCTTTTATTTTAAAGCTGACCTTTGTTTGACCAGACACATTTTTGGTCATAGTGCATTATCGCTAACTACTCCATAAAACTCTACTGCGGTCAAGAGGTCAGTGTTGAACCAGAGGACGAGAGTCTTATCGAGCGAGCCTTCACTCACGTGAAGAATGAGTTATTTACACTTTCCTCGCCAGTACCATTTATGGCGCTCATGGTGCCATACCTACCGAGAAACTTCACTTTCCCAGTGAAAACGGCTCACATTTCGGTTAGGATATAATTTAAATGCATTTATAACCCGTTAGGACTCGATAAATTCCACTAAGTTTGTACCTTGTTTTTCCGGTTGTGTATTGACCTTTGGGAAGAAGTGTGAGCACATTTAATGCTCTTGGCGGTGGCTTCATTAATCGTTTGGATCTCGTCCCCACGCGAAGGAAATAATTTACATGCTACCGCCAACCGCTTATAACACGCAAGGCTATAAATGTCTTCTAACTCAACCTTCTCGTGTGTAAATTTGTAAATCGATTTCTTTCTGGTTTCAAACAGGAAAATGTGCTAGAATTGAAAGCTCTACGTGCTATTATATCGTTTTATTCTAACTATTCAGACATTAAGATATTTAATGAGTCGAAAAAATTTTGATTTTTATTTGAACCATAAAGCAGTAGAACTAATAAATTTCGAAAACCTTGAATATTTTTATTGAACTGAAATCTTACTTGCATATTTGACTGTAAAAATTTGAATCGGGCACGGTCAGCGAGCTAAAAATTGTTATGAATAATTAAATTGATTTGTAGACAGAATTTATGTAATCCTGCTTAATTGAAAACGTAAAAGGGTGCTATAAGCCTCGTGTATTTTGTGGAAATTCAATTGTTTAAATACAATGAAATTTTCATCAAATGGCTTATTTTTCAAGCTCACTTGAAAAAATAATAGTTCAGTCCTATGGTATTCAAGTGCACTTACCATTACACATATAAATTAAATTAAAATTAGCATTACATCAGTGCACTTTAGCATTTGCGTAGAGCTTATTGTTTGGCGTTCATTTTCAATTTAAAATAATGCGTTTCGCTCTCTCCCTGCGATCCCATAGATAACGTAAAAAATATCAACCGAGAGGCAGCCCTCGCATCCCCTGTCCCCCATTCGTGCACATATCCCTCCTCTCTACTCCCTCTCCGTGTCACTCCGTATCGCCTAAACCAATCTCGCATGTCCCTTGTCCTTTTTTCCGCAGTCTTATTTATTCCATGTCCTTTGCGAGTCCTCTTTTATCCTCGTCCTCCTCTCGATAGCAAACTGTTCCAATTGCTTACCCGTCCCGTTATTCTTCTTTCACTCCCGGCAATCGGGGATCACCTCTTGACTATTTACGGCCTCTGATCACACCCCTCACTTAGTACCCGTCCTTCCCCCGTCAGAATAACCCTCAACCTCCGACGTCTCTCTCTCTTTCTCTCTTACTCCGTCTCTCTTTGAATTTCTCATTGTTCATCGCGGTCATCCCATTAACTCGCTCTAGATATCAGCAATTGCGTCATTCTTTCGGATCAGCTTTATCTGCTGGGGCATATATTTCCGTGACGATATCCTTTTGCCTGGATTTAATGCTGAACAAGAACTTTAGTGGGGTGATCTTAGATAAAAAATGGAATCATTGGACTAAGGCGTGAAACTAATAATACTTTCCTGATATTTGCGATATATTTATTGCCGTGGTGTATCATAATACTGTCCTTAGGCTAGATAAGATTTCTCCTATTTGTTTGCATAACCTTTGTAGCACATATAATGTATACCATTCGTAAAATTATGGTAAGATTTACTTTTTTATAAGTACATAATACTATATAAGCTATAAACTATATAGATTATTATATCGATCTTAATAAATTTTATATGATTTTTTGAAGGAATATTTTATGATTAAGGTTTAATGAAATTGAAAAGGTAAACTCGCAAGGGAAATCCCAGGTAAATCGAAGTACTTCATTGCATTCAGGGAGATAACTCCGTGCGAAATATTTGGTGAAGCTTGGTAGTAGTAGACAGTTTTGCGCCTTCCTCCCTTGGTACCTTCTCATTTTTTATCCATTTTCAGCAAAGTCCTTCCGATTTAAGTCCACTAATTCCTCCACCATACCGACCACATTTTTTACTTCTCAAAACGAATTCGAGTTCTAGCTTCAGCGAAGTAGGCCACATTGCACTGAAATAGAAATTGTTGGCAACGTATATCTGTTTCATTGAGGATACCATTCGTAACCTTAATGGAATTAAATTTTTGTCACTATAGGATTAGGCTTACCTTTTTCCATTTTATTTGTCTCCACTGATTGTCGGCTGGAAAGGTGAGTTGGGGAATTTTAGACTTAGGAAACGTGGTGTATATGGAATGAATTGCTTGAAACGAATATATAATCATTAAACTTCAAGGAAGGAGCTCTGAAGGTATAGAAATTTAGATGTGATCACCTCCTTATAGCTAAGCTAAACTACCTACTCATTACGATCAGATGACGTCTCTGACGAAAAATAAACGATTTCGGGTGCAAAAAAAATATTCATGGTACATAGTGGGAAATATGGGAAGTCTTGAGTTTAGAGGTAGGACTGTGAGGGTACAGAAACTTAGTAAATCTCTTCAGAATTTAGGGAATCCTCCTCTCCAGTTTTCTTGAAGGACTTGATCGAGAGAAGCGTTTGTTTTTCGTAAGAATTTCCGGTAATCACGGTAGAAATATCGCCTGGCAGCGACGCTCTGGTCAGCGAGGGAACGAGAGGCAGCGTGACCTGTAGGTCAGCCGGTGGACTCTTTTCTCTCACCTGACTGACCCGCTCGTAGTGCGCCGAGTCACCCGACTGAGAGGTGGAGAGGGGGCTCGACCCCCTCCCCATCCCCCCTCACCTCCCGCGTGACTGACCTGCCTCTCGCCATGCCATGTGGACCCTTTCACCTCCCTTTCGCGATAGCCGCCGCTGCAAATACAAAGACTCCGCCCCCCCCCCCCCATCCCCCTTTGCCCCCTGCCCCGCCCAGGAGTCACGTGTGCCCTGGATTCGCGAGAGGGGGAGGAGGGGGCGGGGAGGTGGCTGAAGTGAGGGAGTTGGGCATGTCATCTTCACTCGCCTCTGGGTGAGACTCAAAAGGGCGCCCTCTGTCACAGCGCCCTCCTATTTTAGCCTCGCGCTCTTCACTCTTCGAAAGCGAACGTCGACTCGATGACGAATGCGGTGTACACTTTCGTCGACCGGCCGAGCTGCACGACTCCCTGGCCTTGGAGTGTTTTGTTTATTCTTTCTTCACGATACGGTTAGGGAGTTTTTGTATCTTATCGTCACCTTACTTATGTATCAAAGTTTGTTCATTCTCTAGGCCTTATAACAATTACTCCCTTTTTATTGCAAAGATTCATTATTTTTTTTCAAGCCTAAGAACTGGGAGGGCATATTTACCACGTTTACGTTAGTTTACCACGATCTCTCGCTTAATTACTCCTCCTCTCCAAGGCCAGAAATCTGGAAAGCAATATGACATTTTTATAATCTCCATTATCGTTTACTAGGATATAATTCAATCCGCTGTAGCTCTATGTAGAAGGGCTCTTTGAGTCTTTGTGGCACTTGTTATATTCTGACTTTTTTGTGACATACCATTATTGAGTTTCTTCGTAATTGACCCCCGTAGTTTGGAAATGTCATTAGACACTGCAGTAAATGGATTGGGATGAGAAAAAATGAAATAGTTTTTTTTTTAATGATATCCACTTTCGTATCCACGCGATACGAAATGAACATGGATTATAAGTGATTTCGTGATTTTATTTGTGACATATTTGTTTTGCGTAGCATGCTGTCAGACTTCACTCCGTAAACGACCTTCGTATTTTTTTGCGGGGTAAAGTACAAGTTCCATGAAAAATTACTCATTTTAGCTTCGTTGTTCATAACTTGAGCTGACTACGTGTAAGCTATTACTCGAGCGGATGACCGTGACCTTAAAAGAGCAGAAAATAAGGACCATGCGTCTTTATTTGTATGCATTTGCTCAAGTTCCTCCTACATCGCATCAAAAATTCCTCCCACGCTAACCTTTTGTGCTCTCTGCTTCTATTTGCAATTCATGTTTATGGGAAAGAATGCACGTACGGTGCTCCGCGACCCACGAAGTGTACCCACTCATCTAGTTGAGGTGGTGTTCATTACAGCGCGAGTCGCTATCGTAAACACGGGAATAACTCGCCGTAAATAAACTCGCATTCTGGCACGTGGCAGTGTGGTAGTCTATTATTCCCACGGGATTACTCTGCGTCCGGTAGAAAGAGCGTTGCGAGAGAACTCAGTGCCGTCACCGGAGGCACCTTCACTTCCCGCGAGAGGAGCTGAACGCGGATCGGTCAAGTCCCACGCTATATCGTTCCGTCTTATTTAGTTTCTATCCAAATACACGTCCTGTTTCTATTGGAAGACATGTTTTTACGTTTACAATCAAACATGGATCTTGAAAGGCATAGTATCTGCTTCAAATTGTGAAATGTAGGAAAAAAATCCATTGATTTAAAGATTTTTTCATGTTGAACAAACGACAAATTTTGTTGAATAGTCGGCGTCGGCATCCCTAAACACAAATTTTCTTGCTGACAAGTTTTCTTTGTTTACCATTGGGAAAGATAGAGGCTTCAAATGAAACTGCATTGAAGTATCGAAGTGAAAAGCTGTAAATAATTAACTTTCGTACCATTTACCCTGTATCGTTTATTACGGCAACCAGCCTTCACTTCCATTTTTTAAATTAATTTCTTGATATTGAAAGTATTAAATACCTCGCGCATAATTCAGATTATTGATGATTGTGTACCTATGCATCACGTTCGTAAAGATTTAATGTGTTATTTAGAAAGTGAGTAATAGTTATAGTTACGGTTAAAATGGAAATGAGTCATCGTAAGAAATATTTAATTCAATGGATATTTTACTACCAGCAGGATAATGTGAAAAAATTACGAAGGAACATAACCGATGCTCTGGAAACCATCTGTACAGAAGAACCGAAAAAGGCGGGATCATCTCTTTTTTTCCAGTCCTTTCGTCCTCTTTGTGATGCATATCTTTTAGCTGCCTCTTGATGAGCGTAGGTAGGTCACGTTTTTGTCTCTTTTCACTGCGGTCCGGTCATATTCCAGGCTTCGGAAGCGGCCCTAGATCGCCTCCGGGGCAGAATGATGGAGTCTGAATGCATTATACGCGGCTCTATTTCATAGATTGCCAGCAGCTATTCATAATGTGAGCCCTTCATGCATCAATAACTCCATGTGGATAGAATTCATGCGCAACGACGTTTTTCGGTGGTCGTCTGCACCGAGTAATTTTTTTCATTCCTCCATTTTGGCACAAATTGGAAGGCATTCTTTTGTCCTCAACGTCGAAATATTCGTGTCGAAATATTTCGAAATATTTTTATGCGCTTGTTTGTAATTCTCTTCGATAAAAAATAAAGAAACTGCAGCCTGCAAAATAATGCTCTTTAAAAATTGCTATATTTTTTATAATCGATTTTAACGTAATTTTTAGATATGATCTAAAAATGGAATCCATTGTTATCTATCGTCAACGGTTATTTCACGCATTGGAGATTGTTTTTTTTTAATACAAAAAAATCTATTTTATTTTATTTTTCATTTATTGTTTTCACCGAAAATAATAGAAAAACTACGCAACAGTCATAGCTCAAGTCCTAAAGTAAGTGAATAATACGTATAGCAAAATTACGTTTTCTCTTTTCCTCTAATTTTTCCATTTTTTTCTTGCTTGAACTTGCTGAGAATCATCCATTGTCAACATTCTGCGCTAGTCCCCAATGAAGTTAGTGTTGGCTGTCCCATAAACTCAGGAAACATGGAAAATCTATGGATCCAATCTCCACCAAGTGACGTCAAAATCAATTCAAATTAAACCTCAAGTCATGATCAATATAAGAAAGATTACTGAAATTCAAATCAAGATTTTCGTAATGAACCTCCAACAGGCTCAGGAGAACTGTCATCATTATACTAGAGAACTGCTTTGAAACTTCTTTTCAAGGAATCATTAAAATTGTTCCCACTGCCAGCTTTGTATTCGATTTCTGGGAGCATTTTTTAACAAAAAAAGTTAATCATATGAAGAAATAACCGGTAAAATAAATCGGCAACAGAAAAAATAAATCGGCAAAAATTGTATCTTGAAGGAAAGAAACAGGTTTACCAAGTCCATGGGAAAAAATATTTGCAACTGAATGTTAGCATTAGAAATTCTCTTTTTGTTCGTCAGACTGAAACCTGTCGCATTACATGAGCAAAAGTAGCAGTGATTAGTATGGTTTTTAGGTTGTCTCCAAGCCATTGGTATGCCGAACCGGAACGATTGTTTTTTCCATTAGTTCATTCATTGCCTTAGTTCTTCCTCACAAACCGAACAAACTGTGTTGGAGCCCGATGGTCTAGATCCCCCAAATCTATAGAAAAATATGCGAAATACACTTTATCGCAAAATATGTTTCTTTGTCGTTTTTTCGCCTTTCAGTTCATTCATCTTTGAAGTAAGTCAATTAAGGGTTTGAAGATATTAATGAACTTATATTACTCATAGCCGGCGTATGTGAACGTGCAAATCAATTTATACATGTACTTATGTTTTGAATAGTGTATCAGGCATGCGAATCCTGGTATCGGCGGTGGTTGGATAATGGTCTTCATATCGAGTATTCACAAATTGGGTTACATGGTTGCCAAATTATCTATGCGATCCCGATGATGCGTTTTCTAATCTCCTGTTCTAGTCCCTTATCTTGCTCCTAACTAGAGCTGAATTAAAACATGTTCTCTAACCGTGTGATTATGATAAAATCTACCATGAACGGCGGAGTGTTCGACATTCTTCTTTGTACGATCGAACAAAGTATCTATTTCGGATACACTGAGGAATGCCGCATGTTCCTTATACCTACGGCCAGATATAATCACTCCCTTCAAATGTCTCGAAAACGTCTAGCGGCACAAGTATATCATAACATTCTTTTCCGAATCTTCCTTTGCCTTCGCCCTTACGAGATTTTAAATACCAATTTACAAATATTCCATTTACTAGCAGCGCGTTAAAATCGTAGACCAGAAATAGTACCATATTTCTTGTGCCTTATCATCATATTTATCAATTACCCTCTTCATGAATCCTCATCGTAAGTTTGCTTGACGATAGAGCCTACATCTCGTGCGTGCACTCGCTATGATTGCAATATTTCTTTTGGTGACTAAGCTCGTCGTCACTAATATTCTCTCGTCCTTCGTTTAATGGCACCCTTTGACATCGTTCCTCCCCCTTCTCTGCCCCTCCTACCCACCACTTCCCTCTCGCCCTTTGCTTTAACAGGATGGATTGCTAATCAAGTATCTGCCCAATCAGCCTTCGAAATCCACATCTTCAAAGCATCCATACGGGAATTCGAGCCAGAGGAATCCTAGCTAATTCGTTTACAACCCTCTTTAATTAAAGTCGACTATCCAACTTTTTTCCTTCGTCGCCTCCATCTCGGCTGTTTGAGAAGGAACGCGATATTTTGCTTCCTCGATGTCCCTCGTGTCAATTTAAGAAAATATGCAGGCTTATTTAATTCCTTCTTTTACGCTTCCAGGGTTAATTGCTATCCTTTTAATTACCTATCTCTTTAAAGAACAATATTTACTCGTGGTCTATAAAGATTTAAGATTCAGTCCATTTTCAAACACGTTTTAATTGCAACCGAATAACGACTGCTTTCAAGGACTGGAGCGTGTTATCAGGATACAGGTCTAACAAAAACTGGTTGGATAAGAAACCATACTGTGGCCATCATAATAATGCACAATTCATTATAACCAACAAGTATTGGAACAAGTGATGAGAATCCCCTTAGGGGTATGTAAAAGTAACGTTTCAAGTTTAAATATATCCCTTTATCATTCTCTAGTATCCCTGCTGTTGAGATTTTCAGATTAATGCTAATTTCTTTTAGTTCCTCAATGTATATGACAAGTAATTTTTTAATCTAACTTTATTTAATTTCGGAGATTTATCATAAATTCTTCAATAAAATAATAGTATCCGCTTGGCAGCTTGATTTTGTGAAATAGTTTTGAATTTCAAAAATTTCATTTATTTATTTCTACAAAAGACAATTAATGTGTGTGTGTATTTCTATTGTGCCTTTTAATATTTCCACATGTTACCTTCTAATTGAAAAATATGAAATGAAGTGACTACACAGGTTTTTGCTCATCACAATGGAGAATTGTAATTTTCCGAAAATAGTTCTATACTCATTTCAATGTCACTCAAAAGGACTCGAAAGTCAATCCATCGGCATAACGCCCACCGCTCCGAGGCAGCTAATCATCGAGGCGCATCTGCGGGACCGGGAATTTGGGCTGGATAACGCCCCCGAAGGGTGGCTTCCGCTCCGTGATGGCCGACATAATTTGTTCCCGCTTTTTCCCGCCACTCTGCCGTATCCCTGCGTCGACGTCCCCCGTGCGCGCCCACGAAGTGACGTCCCGAGTTCGCAAGGACGCCCCCCCGGCTTTAATGAGCCCTCCGCGCTGGGGTGGGCGTCCCGCTTGAAGGTGGGCGTTCGCTCCTGTTCCGTTCATCGATCACGAGCGATAACTCAGGCCCGCCCATTGGGGACCTGATCGAGGCACCAGAAGTGAACTCTTGGACGAAGTAATATGCGGTAACATCGGGGTTCGAAAATATATGTCTTCCCTTACACGATGAAAACCGTCCTCGCAATAGTGCGTCAGATCATCGAAATGTATGGACGTGGTGAAGTGATTATTTTTTCGCTGGAAAATATATTAATTCCTAAATTGAGGTCTACTTCCTCTTTTTAATGGAGTGTCTCTGTCCACACTTTCTCGCTGCGGCGTTATTCTTTGATCCCGAAAAGACGTGAGTTTTATTTTTGGATGTGTTGACGCCAGAGGTATTTGACATTCATTTACATCCAGAACCTCAAGATACCGACCGTTTTTCATTACGAATCGTGGAGATGAAAGTTTCCTTCGTCATGTGTCACCATGAAATTCAAATTAATTTACTCTGCAGTATTTTCCTGTAGCTATGCGGTTCCCTGCTATTTCTGCCTACCAATATTTTGACTACATACTTTGGCGACACTGATATCAGGAAATAGTAAATCGTTGAAAAACAAAAATTAGGTAAAAATATGTGAACGGCAGTGAATGCTTAAGCTCAAGTCAGGAATGTGGAAAATATTTAAAAAATTAAATTCCTCTACCGCAGAGAAGTAGAGGGATAAAATATTTTACGGAACTCGTGGTATTCGCTGGGACACCAGAGCCATTGAAATTCTCGCACCTCACCAAGTAAAAGGTCTTCGTATCGGAAATGCCATTTTTATATTTCATCTTCATACTCCAAGTCCAACTGCCTAGGTTGCATTCATTGCATTCATAGCATATAGTGCTTTACATAGTATAGTTTTTATATATTATAGTACATTACATAGTACATTATAGTTTGTCTATAGTATAGTACATTACATAGTATAGTTTGATGGGCCATTCCATCACAATTCTCGGCACTGTTGTAGAAGCGGAAAGTTTAAGAGGATTCACTATTCGTTGTGAGATTATTTATATCATGTTTAGCTTCTGCTGTGTTTTAATTCATGCCAATATTTTGAGTTGCATAAGCATTTAAGGATATGTCTTCATCTCTGCGGTGTTGAACCTTTCATTACTTATTATAAACTAGCAGAAGTTACCCGTTGAAATTCATCGGGTGAGAAAAACATTGAACTAATTTGATTAGAAAACCACGAAGCCTGAAGTATACTGTCAGCGTGGTCATTTGAGGAGGTCGTAACCTATCTTGTATGTTATGTTCGCCGTAGTAGATAAGCTTACGTTTTCTAGGTGCACGGAGAGATGAGTGACTGTTGGTCCTCTTTCATGCACGGGAAACCCAAAAAAGGCCGCGCAGACTCATTACTACTTTCAGTACTCATGATTAAGACAGCATAGTACTTTTCTAAAATACTTTTTAATGTACGACGCGTTTCGCCGCTTTACGGTATCGCCAGGTCAGGTACCCGATCTAGCTAAACCCAGCCACGCTTCGCTGTGGCTCAGTATGATGTGAAATGAATGGGAAAGTCAATAAAAGTATTTTAGTGAACATAGATGCACCCAGAAAACACATCATTCAATTCAATATTCTGCCTTGCGTTGCTGTGGCTAAGCTGTGGAATGAATGGAAAGGAAGTAAAAAGATGTTTTTCACAGAAAATATTTTCACTTTTTTCTATTAGGTATGTTGATGGATATATTTTTAAGCCGAAGGAGGGGAATGACAGCGGCGAGTGAGAGTCATATATAGGCAATTCGATTATTGAGTGAATGTAAGTTAACTGCACTTAATCACTTTTAAACATATATAAATAACTAGTAACGTTTTTGATGTGGGAATTGGTCTGAAAAACCGTTCGCCCTCGTAATGAGAGGCAGACGGTTCCACTGCATGGAATACATTTTTGTATTAAACGATAATAAACAGCGCCGTGTTTGTTGTAGCTACAGAGGCACTATTACCATTACCATTTACTGCACTTAAATATTCTTCCACGTTTAATTCCTTTATGTGTATCGTTTAGTACATAAGTGTTCTCTCATATACATGCGGTGCTCCTATGAGTGGTCATTTTGTTTGCTCCTATCTTTGATAATACACATTGAAGAGTATACTTGTTTTATATATGCATTGAATATATCGATTACCCCCCGAAGCAATCTATCATGGGGCTCTTGGGACTCTGGAACCTTCTCTTACAGATTTTCTCTCTACGTGCCATAACGAGCCTTCAGGAATACTTAAATGCTAGAGGCGTGAATATCCTTTGAAAATCAAATCTTTGGTTGTCAAGGAAATATGTTATTGTTGATCTCAGAGGGAAATGTGAGATTTTTCAGCAAAAAAGATGATATTCAGACAATTACGAAGCGTAAAAGAAAATCGATTGAAAGAATTAGAAACTTCATTTATTCAGCCATCCGAAAAAAAAATCCAGCCCTCTATCTTGAGTGAAAGTAATTTGAAAAAGCAAAAAATGAAACCCCTGAACCGAACCCAATGCTTAGCATGGACCACCAGGGCTTTGGGGGCCCTGAGGGCTTTTTATTATAGCCTATGTTACATCCAGATACAATTTCTTAATACATGCCAAATTTCAACTCAATTGGTTCAGTAGTTTTGCGTGATTGACCAACAGGCAGACAGACACCATTCAATTTATATATATTAGTATGATGATGATGGGAGACTCATGATAAAATATGAACGCATAACGATCCTCATTCCCCTAGCTCCATCACATCACGCAGATCGGAACTTAATTTGGCCTCGGTGACGCATAGTCTCCTCCCCACTTTGGCGTTTTCCGCGCAAGTGCCGGCCCACTCCTCACCGTGGGAGGTTGGTTGCACCCTCGTGATTTTTCTGGCGCCCAGAAGTGGCTCCATCTCTCCACGAGAGTGGTGCTCTTTCCGCCGCCACCCGCGGCCCCCGCACACCTCCGCGATCTCCTCTCCCACTCAACCGCATCCCATGATAGTGACTCAATTCCGAGACTCGCGTTTGCGTGCGGCTGGAATTTCATCGGAATCCTTCTTCAACGGGAGCGTTGACGGTGCTTGATGCTTGTGATGCCAAATGATATATTTAAACCCTACCTCCAATGAGGTGAGTTAATTTTAGACGCGTTAAACGAGTTGAATTTTGGCATTAAATCATGCGGATTAGGGTATTTTTTAATTCCCAAAGCATTTCTTCTTAAAATACATCCGTAACCATGCAACCGGCAAACCAATCACTTCAGTAGGGTTTTCATTTGCTGCTCAATTTATTCAGATATTTAATTGAATCCGTTTGAACTTTAAGAGCGATCAATGTTATGGAAAAATATTTTTGCAAATGTCATCAGGCATCCGTTTGCAGATAATGGAGATAGATAATGGACGCTCTAGATGTTAGGTAGCTATTTTTGGTAAAAATAAAATTCATGGTAAAAAATTGTAGTTAAGGTTTTGAAAGATGAATTTCAATTAGGTATATTTATCAGCAACAAATGCGTCAAAGCTTCCTTAGCCGAAGTTAATGAATTTTAACATAGTCTCTCATTTTTATGGATTTGTCTGACCCTTTATTTTTTTAACATATCCACTTTTTATTCGTGCAAAATAATTGCATTGTGTTGGTTAAATTTTGATTGATTCCAACACGCCGTGTAAATAAGCGAACACACTGGGGAGAACGACTGGTCTGTCCGCAACAGAATCGGAAACCGCCGCAGCATCCTCGTCCACGTCGGTGACGACGGCTGAGCGACATGAGTGAAAAATAAACGAGGGTGCTCTGCCGAAAAGTCGGGGGCGGTTAGCCCGGAATTGCATTGGGAGACAAGGCCATGTTCGCTGGGGTAGAAAAAAAAGTGGCGCTTGGAAAATATTCGAAAAGGATGTCTCTCTGGAAAGGGTGTAATGTAATGTATCCAGAGTTCACGCGTACAATCTCGCCTCCGTGGCCCTGCGTCAGCAACACTTGTCTGTGTCGAAGAGAAGTGTGTTTTAGGTGACCAGCAGTGGCGTATTGGCGTCCGGAGAGAGGAAAATGGGACCCGGACTTGATGATGGGGGAGGAGGTTGTCACGGGCAACGAAGGCGCGAGAGGAGAGCGAGGATAAAATTTCCGTCGAATGATCGCTTTTGAATTTGATGTGGTCTCCCAGAAAAACCAGCCATTTTTTTCCAATTGTAACTGCCGTTAATATGGACAAGGTTTTGGCACATCAAGTTCAGCCAATATTTTGAACAAAAAACGAAATAAAGTTTTTCTGCATGCGTCAGAATTATGAGGCGTCACTGTGTTATTAGTTTCAGCAAAATGTGGGTCAAGTCAATGAATTGGATATTTAATTCATCCTCACAAAAAGTCTACTTTTCTATTTACATTGAAGTCTTTTCACAATGCTTCCATTGACTTCTTCTTCCACCTGATTCCATGTGAAATATGTTATTTATTGGCGTAGCTAATTTTTCGGGATGTCCTCCGCGTTGATACATCTTCGTACTGACGTACACTTAATGCCTGAAGTCGCCGGCGAAACAGTCTTGCGAAGATGTATCAACGCAGAAGATATCCCGGAAAATTAACCACGCCTATTCCACCACTCTGCGGAAGCCTTTATCAATATTTATATTATTTATAATAAAGTACCCAATTTTTTACGATTTTTGTTGATTTTAATATTATATTTGGCTTTACGCAACCTTCCACTAAAGTTCTAAAACCAGTCATCCGAATGAAAATAGAAACCTGAAGTCTACCCATAAATTATGAATGCCTTGTGGTGAAATATTCCTGGAAATGAATGCGCAGTTATTGATAGCAATCCCAGGTTTGGGTATGAATAGGGTGAGTTCTGAATTACTCTTAGGCGCTATCCACTCCAAACATTTTTCGATTTTGATTGAGCTAATGTTTGTTAGATGATTTAACAATCATAATATCAATCATCATGCGCTGCCATTAAGTCTAAGCTTTTAGATACTCGATTGCATTGACGGGACCAGCGATTAAATTCAAAACAAAAACTTATATACAGGTTTAAGGTTATAAGTAGGGAGGGATAATTCTTACTGCACAAGGATTGTGGCGACGAAGAGAAAATACTGGGAATAGGGAATGAGAGTGTAAAAGTGTAAAGCAAGCTGTCTTTAACTTTTCAAAACCTACTGTAAATTTAAAAAAATCTCAATGTGTATGTGTGTGAAATTCACAGTGAAAAAATCATTCGCCTGGACTGGGATTCGAACCCAGACCCCTTGAATGAAAAAAATGAATTTTTGTTCACCTCTTTTCTCTTTTTCACCTTGTCATCTCTCACTGAGAATTCACAGTGAGAGATGACGCCTGGGTAGCTTAACTGGTAGAGCACTCGGCGCGAAATCGAGGGGCCTGGGTTCGAATCCCAGTCCAGGCGAATGATTTTTTCACTGTGAATTTCACACAGTTGTGTGACCACCAGCGGGTGACTCAGTTAAATTTACTGCGCGGCCAGGTCCGCAGTTCTTTGAATCAATGTATATATTTGAGAATTGTTAATGTAATTTGTTGGCGTAAGAGATATTTGAAGTTATTCGCGTTATTCATTTGCACAGCTTGCCAGTGTAATTTGGTCAGCTCATCATAATTGCATTTCTTCACTCATCGAAGCGTTTCATTGGCCAATCCTATTTCCATTTAAAGTGAACGAAGAAGTGGTATTTTCCTATAAGGATATGTGCACGGAAGGGAGAGAAGGCTTCCCATTAGTGAAGTGTGTCCTATGCATTCGTCCTAGTCGACCGCCAACGCATCACGTCCCCTTTCCATCCGCTCACTAAAAGTGTTCTCCGTAAGCAGTCAGCGAGTAGTCACAGAAAACTCTTCACGTAAAATGAATAATCCTATAGCTCCCTTGGAAATAAATCAATAATTTAGGTTCCCTGTCCACGAATACCCCTGCAGATTTAGGGGGTATTATTATTCTTATTAAATTAAATATCCCTATTCTTCAAAATAGTGTAAGTACGCAGTATCTTGGTAAAAATTTATTCTTTTTAAACAAGATGGTTGAAGGTTTGACTTTGTGGAATTTCGACATGATGCATTAATTAAAACTTTGTAATATTCCACACTTTTTATTATTAGTACAAGCCTACAAGCCTGACCGGTTTCAATGTTAACATTAACAATGTTTCAATGTTTTAACTCTTGACGCTGTTGGTTTTAAATTTCCCGTAACCTTGCCCCGTTAACCCCCGCCTCTTTACTAATATCTTCCCCCCCAATCGCAACCTCCTCCTCCTTACTTCCTTCCCTGGGAACCCAGGATATATATCAAGCCTCCACCTTTGTACTTTGCAATTTTAGCCTCTGATGATGATGTGTTAACATTGAAACCGGTCAGGCTTGTACTAATAATAAAAAAGTGCGCAATATTACAAAGTTTTTATTCTTTTTATTCTTCTGATAAAATCCAAGGGACAGGGTATCCTTATGCAGCCGCTGCAATTCATTGTTATCTAATACACAAAATTCATAAATGAGTAAATATCTATGTTTCATTTTTCGCTTGTTTTTACGATCTCTTAAAGTTTTTTTTTGAGTCTATGAAACCCATGCATGCTAAATTACATCGGTCATTAAATATTGGTAAAATTAAATTCTGAACACTTTATCTCCTAGCAACCCCATATCAGAATATAATAGCAAAAGTTTCAGGAAATGATGTTGGCCTTGGTCGCACAGCAGAGTGGAGCTTTATGAACCGTAGCCTGCCTTTGTGCATTAATTCATACTTCCCAGTAATATATTCTTAGAAGCATTGCAAAGGGTACTTCTACAAGGTTACACGCGCCTGTATCTAGGGAATCAGCTGACAAACATGCTGCTACTGCTCTGATCCGAAATGAACGCACGCGACGCTCTCCCCGTCTCTCAGTCACATTGCCTCTTTTAATTGAATATTCAGAGCACAGATTGAAGACTGAAAATGATACATTTTCACGTTTGAGTTTGCTGTGATCGTAAAATAAATTTTCAAAGCGTTTCCTAGTATCAAGACGAGCTTTTATAAATTCCACTGCACTTACAGAAGACAATACGACGCCAAGTGTCCTAAGTCCACATTCGATGAAAAGTGGGCCACAGCCCAACTGCTCCTGGGACCCAAATATAACTACACTTCAGCTTTTATGACATATTTTATTGCTTTGGGAGACGTGCCATTGAGGTGATTACAAATAAACATGTTGTCTTGAGCTTCTCGGCTACAAAAATAAATATCAAGTGTTGCAGTCACTATTGTTGCTCAAAAATTAAACGCTTGCCAAACTCGCGTAATTTGATAAACTTTGAGTTAACCTGATTACTTTCCAAGTTGTCAATGTTTTGCCAACCAATCGTTTTATTTGAGATGTAGAACGTAATGAGTATTATTTGTCAGTAAAATATGAAAACTAAATCATTCTAAAAATTAGTATTTCATGTTATTCGTCCATATTTGCAAAGATATTTTTCCCCAACTGTGTACCACAACACGGAGTTTCCTTGAATAAATCTTGACTAAAGTTTGAGAGGTCAGCATGGCCCTAGAATTGTTGGCACACTGCAGTTGAAGCATTTTGGCTCGTGAAAGAGCTTCAAATATTCCCTAAGTAGAACATACCATAACCAAAGTAAAAGCGCCCAAGTGCCATCTCTTGGCATCTTCTGCGGGCTACTCCTGGGAAATTTGTCGATATAACCCCCCATCGATTCCAGTGTTATTAAGAAAGCAGAATAGCTGGTGGTCTGAGAATCCGACGCGACGTCGGAAGGTCCGTGGCTGCATTCACGGTCCAGCCTATTCTTTTTCATTTTGAATCGGCCATCGTTCCATCTTCAAACCACGGTATTGTTCGTCAATTTTATGTGCTATATGTGATTCTATTCCCTTTCTTTCACCGTCTTTTTGAACGAGATATTTCCGCGGTTACATGAATAAATGAAAATGTAAATATGCATTCTATAATACATATGATGCTGTGAAGTTTATGTTTCATAACAAATGTAAGTAACAAAACTCATTTTCCCTCGGAAGTTGAACTTCCATTCAACCGCTGTTACAAAGTTGTAATGGTGAAAATATAATGCTAATGTTATCCTGCGAATAAAAATACCTATTACTCTATTATTACAATATTTTTTCTGCCATGCACATTTTATATGTCGGTAAAATATAACGATTACTACTTGGTAGGTTTTAGTGGGTGAATATGGTGCTTTTGTTGGACACGGAGCTTAACTTCCTCTTTTTCAACGAATATATATCTCGGTATTTACCAAAATTCAAATAGCCTACAAATTTGTATTCATTCATTTTTGCTTAAACGTGTACAGTGTGTGATTTTAATTTATCTTAACATATCGTGCCGTCATTAGTCAAGCCTTATGATCAGTTAATTTATTACAAAGAATTAGCTTGTGTATTAATTTCCAAGTTCCTCCTATAGTTGACTTAAATTTTATGCAAATCCCGAATAGAAAAAATGTGACCTAGTGTTCATCTAAATTCCATAATGCTTTTCCTCCTAGTTATTTTTATTTTCTTCATTTTCACCATAGAACATCGAATGCGAAAAACATAAAACATTCATTAATGGTGTTTAACATTTATCACCTTAATTAATTTTCTCCTATCAAAGTTACAAGGTTATGTTGAAATTGTCAGTGTTGTTAATAAGTTATTTACAAAGAACATTCAACCTTTTCGATGTAAATGTTACTTGAAGAGGCAAACGAGCTTTGGAATTACTTAAATGGAGTGATGCTCGCATGAAGTGACTTTACGAACATGCGTCGGAAGAGAACGAAGGATGTTCTTTGATTAATATACTGGAGTTTCCTTTAGAAATACTTGTTCTCTCTCCTAAAACTATACGTCTACAGCATATCCAAGTTAAAGACCTGAAAACGCGGCTGCTTAGGAAGTTTGACGTTGCTTACATTAATTTCTCAAATTGTTTGTGTGCTTTCCGCTAGACTCAAATGGCGCTTCTTGAAAAGTTACGCGCGTGCTAATGACTTAACAATTTTCTGTGTCAGGAATTTATTTTTTCCAGCAAGTTTTACACACAGGAATACCAACAATTGAAGCTCGATTATTTTAGCATCGCGAGATGAGAAATATTAGAATAAGCATTTTTTTTAAATAACGCATTCGAGAACGAATTTTAATTGAGTTCATGTGAGGGCGTTCCAAAACGGTGTGCAATTGTGTAAAATCCGTTTTCCGATGAGGAGGAATAACAAATCAACCGAACGACCTTGAGTAATCTATCACCACGCTTCATATGATAAGAAACTTAAGGAGAGTGCCCCGAAAGTTGCCTCGAACGATGGGCATGATTATTTTTAATTAGGAGGCAACAGTAGTAGTTGAAGTGGAAGAGTGCTGAGGGAGGGGGGGGGGATGGAGGATTCTGAGGGGGGAGGGGTGGGGATGAGTTCGAACGCCCAATTACTGAAACAGCTCAAATTCTCCCCCAGGATTTGGTGTCATTAAATAAAGAATTTCCCTCTTCCCTAGTCTTGGGCTGACATCGCGCGGGTCTTAAGGAGTGGCTCCGTTTCAAGCGCAGCCCCTCGAGGGCGGAGGGGTTGAGGGGGGTGGGAGGGAGGGAGTTAGACGTGTGGGTGGTTCGATAAAATTGCTTCTCCGCTGCTCCGCCCCACTTCCTAATTGCAGATTGATCAAACTTCATGGCTCAATGAAGCCCCGGGTTTCGCCTGGTACTGACGCACCGACGCAGTCGCTGCTATTACTGCGGAAACGGCTGTCGAAAACGAAGAAGTCCAGGTACTTTTCTCTCGTGGAATAGTTTTCTCGCTGGAAATGTACCTTTTTTTAGCATTTAAGCACAATGCTGAATCACGCTAATTAGGAAATACGTACTATGGCAAATAGACGATAAAGACGTTCTGACGGAAACATCTTACTCCGCGTTTGAAATTAGTTACTTTGCCGAAGCTTGACGTATTTAGGTATGTTTTCGCATCAGTTTGCTAATTCCTGTCAGTTGCCTAGATTATTATACTTGATGGTCGTAGCATCAGTAATGAGAAATCAAAAATTAATTAATGCTCAATAATGGTTTTCTGTGTTTCAATGTCTTATTTCTAAATGCATCCACGAAGCCCATTTCTAATTAACAGTCGTTCTTAAGCAGGAAACTATGAATAATAAATGCTGATTAGAACGCGGAGATATTTTTGGTGCATTATTTTCTGATGATTTAGCTTGATGCATGCAAAGTTATCTTCATGAATGGAAACAACGATATTCCGTGAACAAATAATTATTAGAAATAATAAAAATTTTTGGTAATGCACCTTACGCTGATATTATTAATATTTTTTTAGACTCGAGACGTCCTTTCGCATTTTTTGAAGCGCATAAAATATAGGCATGAAGCCGTAGCTAATGCAGACAGATGACAAATTGCTAGAGTATCTGTTAATGCTATCTTTCAGACGAATAGTTTTCATACAAATGCTTTTAAAAAATATCCATAAACAATTTTACCTTCAGATTTTGATTTTTAACCCCCGCAACCTTTAAGTTTAAACCTTTAAGTTCTAAACATGTTTTTTTTAATATTTGCTACAGATATCTTTTTTAGTCTTAAATATTTACAATTTATTAAAAGTGAAAAGAAGGCAATTAGTTAACACGTGGAATTTTGTAGCATATGGTGTACTTCAATTCGTGGTCATTAGATGGAGGTAGGATATGAATGCTCAAAACAGAGGAATAAATAAGTAGGAAAATTACAAATGGGTATTACATAAAAATAGGCATATAATTTTAAGAAGCCAGATTAAAGTAGAACTCTCAACTAATATTAAGTGTGAAATGGCAGATACTGTAGTGCTATATTGAATACAAATTTTAGATTTTTCTTTATGAAGTCGAATTTCAAAAATTAAAACTAAGAAAAAAAGAATATTTTTTATTTGAAATACATAATGAGTTTTGGAAATGATGTTGACTTTCATCGGGAGTCGTAAGCTGGTTGCTTACGTCAAACAAGCTTGTGAAACGATGAGTTAGCATGTGTGTGCGTGTAAAAAAAATGCGTCGCATATTTCTCGGCTATGAATATTACGCACGTCAGAAGGGCAATGTCATGAAGCTAGATCTTCCATTCACGTAGGGAAAATTGATGTCCTTTCTGATGGTGAAGGGAACTGGAAGTCTTAATCGAAGTTTCTTGTGTGAAACTACCTTTGAGGAGCGGGATCTAAGGGGGAAAAGATAAGGAGATGACATCACTCGGGCGGCTGGACCGTCCTCCTTTCCTTCAATCTTGCGAGACTTCCCTTCAAAGCGGAGGCCTTGAATACTATAATGGCGTCCGACGGAATGGTTTCCCGCAAGAAGCACCCAAGGAGGAAGGATAACTTTCAAACAACCCGGTACGTGTGTAGGAAGGGATGCGTGGGTGGGGTACGTGAATTTTGAGCAGGATCTCCTGTTTTCCTTCCTCATTGGCACCCCCCGCCCTCTGCCCATTGCCAGGATGCTCCTGCCCCTAAACAAGCCGCGACAAGAAACCCCTCGTCATCACTCACTCGCTTAAATTGAGGCCCCCGTTTTACGCCCCCCTGGTGGGCTTCCGCAGCGAGAGTGAGCGATAGTAGCAGGGTTCGTAGGGTACAAGATGTTCCTTCTCCGGGAAATCCGCGCCGGGACAGCTTCTGTATTAGAGGGAGCGCGGCCCGGGCGGAGGGAGCGCCCTCTAGCTGGGGGATGCGAAAGGCGAATCGGGCGGCGCGCAGTATGAAACCGCGCACCGGAGGAGATTTCAACCGAATTGTAGGCAGAATCGGTGAGTTTCTAAAGTGGTACTCGCCGAAACATTTTTACTTCGTTTATTTTTACTTTGATGCATTACAAATTTACTTATTGACCACGGCTTCCACAAATTAGTGCCAATACATTTTATGTAGACGAACATTCATAGCCATTAGTGGTGAAAAACCTCTGTGGCATGATTCCAACTCGCGACCTAAGGTTAGTGGCCAAGGACTTCACCTCGCAGCCATCAAGGCATGCAAAGTAAAATTCAATTGGAAAATTCGGTCACTGTCTATCTGCTGATATAAGACCGGCCATAGAAGAATAGCGCTCTTTACTTTCTTAACTTCGATTTATTGAATGTGGATTTGATCTCTACGGATCACTCAATTTATTTTGAACTTAAACGTTTTAATGTTCTTTTCATTTTTATCATTTCGTCGTAATCAGGTAAATTAGTATGTGAACTATTCAATTTTTGGTATGACTCGTGTCCTTTAAACTTGTTCCCATTTTGGAAACATTAATTCGGGAAAATGTCTGATCACTCGATTGTGAATATTTTACTCATTATGACGTATGCGAGATTTTCTGCATGTCATCATTTATATTCTATTGTTCTGAAAGTTTCCTTACGTTTTCTACTTCCATGCTCAGGAATGTTTTTGTTTCGCAGCCAACCACAGGCATACACGTATAATTTTGTCTTTAGCCTCATATTGTAATTTTTAATCCAGCTGTTCTCAATTATATACTAGGCGACGAGATATACTTGCGTTGACGTAATGGCATTTCTCGGTTTGCACCAAATGGCCCTAGTAGTCGCACTAGTCAATTCCTCTATCAGTAGTGGCCTAGAGAAGCAATTTATCTTGTTTATCGAAGTCTATGCGTGTAATCGTTAATGTCAGCTATCGTGGGTAACTCTCGTTTCCATGGAGCAGCACAATCAGGCTCTGAGAAGACTAGAGAGTGGGATTCGGGATCTTGGGGCATTATAGACCATGCATTGTTGTCCGCGGCTATTGATGAATAGGCAACAGATGAGAAACAAAAGACAGGCGGCCGGCTCTTTTGGCTCAGTTTTCAAACTCTGTTGCGCGAGCCCTCCTCTCGCTAAATTTAGACCTTAATGGCTTAAAATAATGTTTGTGGAGGATTAATCGGACGGAAATTCGGTCACTGGCGAGCTCCTAATATATGGCCGGCCATTTAAGAATAGAGATCTCTAATTTCTTGTATAGATCAAGGGTATAACTTCGATTAAGAGAATGTGAACTTGCCTTCTATGGACTGTTCCATTAATTTTTAACTTAAATGTTTATTTTCATTTTTATCATTTCGTCGTAATTACGTAAATTATTGCTGAATTATGCTATTTTTTGCCAAAACATTACTACTTTTATGCCCACCGTGTTTGGCACTACTATCTTGTAGCTTGATTTAAAAGAAAATATACCTTTCCTGTGAAAGCAGCGTAAAATGGTATCAATATTTTGGGTCAACGCTAACTTCATGTCTCTCTTAGGGAGTAGCATATAAGGAATTACTCTAGACTTTATGCATGGAATTATTGTCATGACTCGATGGCAGAAGCTATCTGGGTGGTAAACTTGAAAAAGAAATGTGTCACATTAAAAAAAAAAAAACTTCAACTAATTTTGTAAGACTAAGTTTTCTTATCCAGGAAACGTATTTTTCGCCCATCAAAATCTCGAATGACATTTTAAGCTGTTTAAAATAGCCTGGCCTTCCATGCTCCCAAATGTTTCTCCTCAAAACCGGAGTGCGCAATGTTAATCGCCCGGCCGAGCCGCGTCACGCCCCCTCTTGTTGTTCGCCGTGGTGGCGTGGTCTCTGGCAGCGACGCGGGTGTCCAGGCGCGTCGGCCGGGGGATGAACTTCGGGGGAGAGTCCCGCATTTGGTTCGCGCCAGCAGAGTGGGCGGGGATGGGGGGGAAAGAGGGGGTTTTTGGTGGCTGACGGGTCGATTCGTAGTTGGACGGGGGAGGGAGTGAGGATTCGGTGCCTAAACAAAATTGCCCGACCGGTCGGTCCCTCAAGGAAAGCCATTGCCGCTCTCGTCTCTTTCGCCCTCTGATCTAAAAGTAAAGAGGGTGTTGTGGAGGAAAGGATGCGATAAGATTGAAAACATTTACGACGGAGTGTTAAACCTATGGTATGCTTCCACTCACCCTTTTCCTTTCCTTCAGAAAAAAAGGCCTAAAAATATATTCATGTTTTAACGCCCTCTCGTATTATGCTTCCTGCGAGAGTTCTCAAAATGCGATCGCCGTCCAATGAAAAACGTGTTTGTGGGAGGGCTCGCAGAGTTTTCCTCATAGCCATCGATCGTCTCGAGCTGCGTGTGGTATTCAAGTTTCCGACTTCGATCAAAATATTTCTCTCGCAACAGCCTGTCATTTTTGTAGTTATGATGATACTTGCATCATTATATCCGTTTAGAAATCTTAATTTTTTTGTAACACGTTGGCGGTAAGCTTTTTCAGTGCTTTGGTGACAAAATATAATTACATTGCTTTTAATCCGTGGCTTTTGACGTGAAAAGGATTGATTCGACACTCAAAATTCAATAATTGAACTTTATACGTTGAGCTTTACTACGATAAACTCCGAAAATCATAATGCTAACTTTCATGTATCATAATTTGAATGTTGAATCAACCTCTAAGTTTAGTTTCACTTCTTCCTCTTTGCGAAGTTTCTCTCTCACTGGCAGATAAGCGTTTTCATTGTTTCCTATCTCGCTTGAGTTGAAGGAAATGAACTATTTTCCGCTAAAATATCTCCGTTGGTGCTTTATACGTTTAAGATCAATATTTGAGATAGCATACATATTTTAATTCAAACTAATGGCTTAACTTTAGTTGACACATGTTTATAGTTTTTTAAGCTTGAGGATGTGCAAGAACATTTATATTTCATTCAAGTTCCCAAAATATTTTTTTTCACGCATTCGTCTCGTATTGATTAGCTCATTGATGGCTTATCTTATTTTTTCTTTCTATAGAATCGTCCGGTATCGTGAAAGCTGTCCGTAAAGTCCATTTACCTATTTCTTAATTGGCGTGGAATTCCAACAATGAGACGTGATATTTACTTGTGATTCATTTTTAATTCATTCTCCTTAATAGTCTACTTAGTGATAGATAGGTCATAATGAAAGAAAAAAATAGGTACGCATTTGATAAGCGATATTATGATATATATTTGAGTTTTTTTCATTTCCTCATCTTAGTTTCTCATTATAGTTTTACTTGCTTCAGTTGCTGGTGGGGACTTAACCTTTTGCCTTCAGGGAATGTAATTAAGTACTTAATTCCACGTTATAATGATACTTTTCGTCTTCTATCGAGGTACTTATTACCACTGCGTTACTTCTCATTACTGGCTCTATTGCCATCACCGTCCATGATGAAACTTCATGCATGGGGTTCTGCTCTAGAAACTTGCCAGACACGTTTTTATGAACTATTCGATAGTATTTTGAAAAGTCACACTATCAACTGGAGATCCATCATGCCTAAGATCATTGATGTATATTTGTAAAAGTGAGACTTATTGAATAATTATTTGATGCTTTCCCGGCGTATGATGTTGGTGAAGTCAATTCATGTTCCTCACCGAATCTCACACTGCATTTCTATCAACGGTTCGATATACGAGTTGTCCATCGACATTAGGGCAGATATCCTATCTGTTTAAAAAAGAAAGCTATTAAGGTATTTGCACCACTATACTTTTTCTCTGGATTTTTGAAGCCTAGTATCGTCACCTATTTGTTATTCAAAATTTATATACCTAGTATATTATTGAGTCTTAGATTGCCAGTACCAATGTGTAGATGTCGGTTTTTAAGATCTAAGCTTGACTTTCAACAAAATTTAAACCCGACTCAATTAAGTTTGCCTTATGCTATTATTTTCTATAAGAAAAATTAACTTAGGTCAACCTGTTTGCGACGCTAGCGAAGTAGCGTCAATATTTGCTTGAGGGTAAATTATAAATGCGCATATTCTTGGAAAGGATAAAAAATTATCTGTATAATAAACAGGTGTAGGCAATTTCCATGGTTTTCGGTTTAATTGCCTGTTTTTTGCAGATGAAAATCATTCCGTGTTTATGGATGGACTACCTCAATATTCTATGCCGGGGAGTGCTAGCGTTGCTACCTACGCATACATTTTACTTTTATCGACGTGGTCATGTCCTCAACATTTCGTCATTCTATTTATTTTTAAATTAAGGCCTAGTGTTTTAATTATTAGTGATTTATCTTCAAGTTGTGATCAGGGAAATTTTAATTTCTCTATTGATTGATAATGAAACCAAATATTTAATCTTGGATTCTAATTCCATTCCATTCCACCATGAATCCATGTGTTGACAAGTTGTCTCGTCATCCGTAAATCAAGTGCTCATTAATAATTTTTTCCGTCATTTCGTCCCATTCAACGGATGAAGTCCTATGCTCGAATAATAGAAAATTTGAAAAATATTCTATATTCCAGTTACAAATTCATGCAAGGTGATTTCGTTTGATTCTTTTCAAACTTTTCCCTGTTTTTCGTCTACTAATCGTACTTCAGCTCTAAGCTTCCCATCACGCCGCAACTCCATAAGTCGCCTCTTTCGCTTTTCATCCTGCGCGCTCTTTAACCTCACCTGTTCTCCGAAAGTACCATTCCCTGCCCCTATTCCCTCCTCATCCTCCTCATCTGCTGACCCTTTTATCGGCCCTTTCGGCCATCAAGCCCACCCTCTTCCCACCGGCCATCTCAGTTTCCGTCTCTTTCCCTCGCCCATCTAGCCCATCCTCCCCATCGCCACTCCCTTGATATCTCGTTTCTTCCCCCTTCCATTTCCCTTCAGATTTATCGACCCTCATTTCGCCCCTCTTCCTCCTTGTGGGTAAACTTCAGCGGGAAACCCGATAGTCTACTGCTGCATGAGCCGTTCATATCTTTCGTTGTTTTTTTTTCAAACAATGTCAAAATGGTTGATCTTTTCATCCCCATCGTCCCACGTCCATTACTTTCAATCTGTTTCAAAATTGAATATTTCCTTATTGATTAAGACCATTAATGAAGATTAACAACTGCGTTAAAGCAGTTGTATTTCTATTTTATTTTCTGTAAATCGTCTTTTCGCAGTCCTTAGCTTTTAGCATCAACTATAAGTCAGGGTTAAACAAACTGTGTGTTTATTCTAGTGAGTATTTTCCTTGTTGTTACGTTCAAAAGTTCTACAATAAGTTCCTCAAGAGCCATTTATTCTTTTTAAGTAACCCGTTCTTCTCTTCTATTTTGCTGTAAGAAGCCAAATATATTTTGAGTGATGCTTAAAGCCCTTTGCTCATGCTATATATTTTGCATTTACCATTACTGCGACTTTTGAGCTCTGCATGTTGCTGTATTTTACACTCTCTGGGCCCCTGAAACTTATTTTTTATCTTTCCCAGGTCGTTTATTAGTGTTACCGACTTTTGAATGTCTAATCCACATAATGTAAATCGTTATTTTGCGCCATACTGCAGCACATTCTCTGATTCATGTTTTCCGCAAACTTTTTTTTTATATTCACCACCGTCATACTCAATCGTACTATTGATCAGGTTTCATAAAAATCATGCCTTTGAGACATAGATTGTAATCGACATTGTTTGTTTTTCTATTTAAACTCTTTAAAGCTGTGAACTATGGAATTTTACTATTATATTAAGATTGTTTTGTCACATGTCAATAGGGCTTGCGTAAACCACGCGTGAAAATATCTCGGGTCAGGTCTGCAAATTCGAAACCCTCAACAGCTCCAAATCATAATCGTGGGGAGCGCAAGATCTTTGTGGGTTTCGGCGCATGAGGGGTGGGTAAGGCTTAGTCCCAAATGTTGTCTGGATGCGGGCGTTCCTCGGAGGAGCTGCCAGCGCCATTTGTCCCGCTGCCCACTCTCGGTGTGTCCTCTTAAACCCTCCTCTGCCCTATCCACCTCGTGCCCTTCGTCCCCGGGCGAACGCAGAAGGACGAGGCTCCTCTCCTGGCCCTTCCCCCCTCCCGGTCCCTCCTCTAATCCATCTCTCGTGCACTCTCTCCCTCCCGTATCTCCTTAACCCAGACTCCAGCATCCCTCCATCTCCAGCGACCAAAATCCCGCTCGTCTTACGCACATCCACTCTGCCTAACTCCGAGATACTTCTCGTCCACCTCTCCTCAACGCTCCCCAACTCCACTCTTTCCTTCCTCGTCCCCTCTCCTCTTCCCTCCGCTCCCTCGGCCCTTCAGCAACCAAACAACCGCCCTTTCCTTTTATATCTGGTCCCTCTCTCGCCCACTCTTTATCTACTCCGTTCACACTACTTTTTTCCATTCGTATCAACTATCCAGCTCCAGAGATCGTCGATCCATGATCTTTTTTCGCTCTAAATTCTCTCCTCATTTTTTCATCCTATTCTTAGCTATTTTTTCTTCACCGTACTCGCACCTTTATCGCTCCTCCTAATCCCCCTCCATTTCCTCTTCGATTTGTTCCTTGCCTTTTCCTTGAGCACCGTTAATTTTTTTTTCTCTCTTGAGTTCGCGGCTAATCCTATAAGCTGTGACTTCGTTCATTGGGGAGTCGTACGTACATACATCACGCATACATACCCATTACGCCATTCCCTTTCGGTGTAGGAAAAGTCAAAGAATTTAGTTATTGTCATAAGTCCTAGAATACTGACTCCCATGGAACAGTTTCGTCCATAATGCCCTATCCTTGCAAACCACTTTCACTTCTCTTACACTCGTGCAGTGCTTCCAAGTATGCATTGGATCAAAAGTGGGAGACTTGTATGGGCAATTAATTCGAAAATATGGTAAAAATTTGTTTAAAAGATAGAAATTTTCGTTGGAATAATTAGCGTGAGAGGTTTCTACTGCAATTATGCATATGCAAAACTTCTCAAATGTGGAATCCGCCGTCAAGGTCTCGTTCTATTATCTGTCAACAACTAAAATAGCCGATAGAGTCTCAAATTGGCACTAAGTTTTTTCCCCAGAATGTATGGTCTATTTTAACCTTTTCGGTTTTTAATGGGAGAGACGGATTTTCTCCAAAGGCATAATGCCGAAAAGGAGAAGCGATCTTCTTGAACAAAATTTCAGGGTTGATTTTGTTCATATTTTCTAATTTCACGAATATGTTATGCATCTTTAGACATTGGTTCCCAGACTCCCTTTGCTTGTCAAATTCTGATGCTTTTGCATTCGGGATCCCCTCCGGCTTGCGTAGTCCATTGATTACGACAATTTCTCCAGGCATGCTGCTGGCGTGTCCAGGTCAGAAAAGTGGGTGTATGTTTCTCGTCCGTCTCATGTTCAAGCCGTTCCGATTCCAAAAATGGATGCTTATTTTGATTTCTCTGAAACTCCATTTACATTTTATTAGCCACGTTTTAGGATAGTAATACGGCTCTCAAATTCAATACAACTTTGATCATTGGAAATAAATGTGACCATGTGGAGTGTGATATACTTTTGTCAGGGGTGTTGGTATCACCTCTCAGTAGCAATGCGATCGACTGGCACAAGGTTTTTTTCTCTCTGGAGTAGCTTTGACGGCTGCCGCTGGGATTTACTTACATGCCTGGCTCTTTCTTTTTTCCTCTCCTCGCGTAAAAACAACCTCTTCCCATCTCCGAGTCCTATCGCCCGCTCTCATCGGCGCTCCCAATAACTCCTCATCGACGCGCGCGCCCCAACTTCGTTTCCTCGCTCGACTTTCCCTTGGCCCTCCTCTGCCTTCGATCCGCCACCAAGGGACTCCCCCTCGTTCCTCGTGAGACTTTATGAATCCTCCTCCACCCGCTATCGCAAACGGCGGGCTCAGGGAGCGAGTGAGTGCCTCTCCCCCCCCTTGACGTCACGCGAGGTGCAGCCCCCGCCCTCCCCTCCCAACCACTCCCTCCTAAATCACATTCGCATAACGCCTCCGCTTCCCATCCCTCATGTTGCTCTTCTGGATATCCAGCCCCCTAGAACAGTGTTGTAGACCTCTATGAGGTTCCTTCTTCCATCTCGCACTACTACTCTCTCCAGTAGGAGTACTGTCCTGTGTATTTGAGTGTCTGCGTGTCCTTGCGATGTGGGTCACTGAAATTAGAAAGGCAAGAAGTTATATCAAAGTTAACATTGAGGCTTAAAGGCATACATTATTTTGGCTTGCCATGTGAATAGAAATTTTGGAGGCATTTTCATAATGATTTGTAACTTTGTCAATTTGGTGCTGATGAATTCTTCTCGGGCTTCCCACCGGGTTAGGTTCCCCTTGTTGAACATAATGAAACGCCGGAAAATGTATTTTTTATCCCCATGTTGGCCGACGTTTCGACAAGACTTTCTCGTCATCTTCAAGGCTGTGGATGGCTTCAAGTTCCACAGCCTTGAAGATGACAGGAAAGTCTCCTGTCGAAACGTCGGCGAACATGCGGAATCTAACCCGCTTGGAAGCACGAGGAGAATTAATTTGTATCATACGCTGGGAAAGCCTGAAATCTTACAATTTGGTACTTTTGGTCTTAACTTGACGAAACCTCGTGCTTTTTAAAGTTTTCGTTCCTTAAAAAACTTTGGTTATTTCTCTGGATTTCTATTAAAAATTACGGCCGGTTTCGACAAATGGTCAACATCATCAGCTGTCATCAAAATTTAGACCATGTTGACTGCTCGTTGGAAACAGTACAGTTAAAATGGATGGAAGTTGAAATATATATAGTTTTCATTCTATAGAAACCTTTTTTTCGTTCTCAGTTCCATTTTCCGTGGTTTTGTGAATACATATCAGGTTATCAATAATTTTTGCCCAGGGGAATCATAAAAGGGGAAAAATGGAGTCAATAGAGTCCAAGTATCATAGAGGACGACATAAATACGAAAGAGTCCAAGTCTCTTCCTTTAGTTTTGCTTTGACCCAATTTAATGAGTGACCTAAATGTTGAAAAATGTTGTTTATTTAACGAATATTTTTATTACATTACTTCGACCTCATTCTTATTACATGTCGTGTTCATTCTTTATTTAAGTTTAATTATAATCTTTCATTCTTTATTTTAGTTTAATTATAATCTAAGTTCGCAAATGGGAACGTGAGGGGATAAAATGGCCATTATCTGGGTAAGATTCAGGCGAGGGGCGTATTCGTTTTCATTCATTCATTTAATGCCCTCGGCCTGTCATCCGGCGGCGAGAGAGTCGTCTCCTCGGGGGACATCCACGACGCGACGACGGCGCTTTTCAAACCGAGGAGTTGAAGAGTGCTCGGCCGTCTCCCGTGGCTAATTTTAATTCTTCGGTGAGGATCCAGCACGCTGGGATATGCAGCGAGAAACTTGTGGGAAGGCTAACCTAACCTCTTATCTCTTTTCCGTCGAAAATGGAGGCATTAATTTTTTTTCGCTTTAGTCCGAGGTCAGCGCCCGGGAATGCATTCGAGGTTGCTTTTCACCATTGAGAGAAAATGGCCTCCAAGTATTTAATTAAGTCGTTAAAACTTTCGCGGTCCATATTATGACTTATATATGTTTTTTTGGGTTGTCCGCGTCTTGCTAGCTGGTTCGAAGGTGGCCGACGTTTCCTCTCCTTTGCCGGAGACTTCCTCAGGGCTACTGAGTGGCCACTCCGCTTATGCATCTATTTATACGAATTTGGGGAGAGGGGGGGGAAGGAGGAGGAGTGATGAAAACTATGATTCATCGTTCCATCACACTCAACGATGGAGACCATAGAGATGAGGAGCTGAAGAAACTCACAGAAATCTTGGCCAAGAATGGATATAGAAAAAATGAGATAAGGAAGACAATCTCAAAAAAATTAGGACCTCAGCCCCAACCATCGGAGGAGAAATACTCAAAAGATCAGAAAAAAGCATACCTTCCATATATCCAGGGAACTACTGACAAGATATCCCGGATATTACGGAAATACGAAATAAAGACAATATTCAAACCGAAGAAACAAATACGAGACATTGTGAGGAATGTAAAAGGGAAAGAAAAATTAGAAACAGAGGGCGTATATTTGCTAAAGTGTAACACGTGTGATAGGGTCTACGTGGGGGAGACTGGACGGACAATTAGAACGAGAGTCAGAGAACATGCGGCTGCAATACGCCTCGGACATCAAGATAAATCAGCGGTCGCCGAACACGCAGCAAAAGGCCATGAAATCGAAACCGAGAAGCCGATCATCCTTGCCAAAGACCAGCACTTTAAAACAAGGCTAGTTAGAGAAGCCCTAGAAATAAAGAAACACCCCTGCAATTTTAACCGTGACCAAGGACAAGCTATCAGCAGTTCCTGGCTTCCAGTTTTAGCGAGAAATAAAAGAACCCAGAATGTTCCACAACTCCCTCCCCCTCCTCCTCCTTCCCCCCCCTCTCCCCAAATTCGTATAAATAGATGCATAACCGGAGTGGCCACTCAGTAGCCCTGAGGAAGTCTCCGGCAAAGGAGAGGAAACGTCGGCCACCTTCGAACCAGCTAGCAAGACGCGGACAACCCAAAAAAACATATATATAAGTCAAGTATTTAACTATTATTAACGCTACAGAGTTCACAAAGCAGAATTTATGAAAGCGTTTTGGATACTATGAAACTACCCTCTTCCATTAGTGAAAATACCTATCTTCTTATAAGAGGGATATTTTTATATTTCATTATGCTAGCTCCTAATCTGAATGAAGAGATAATATATTACTGTGGAGTCCAATGGAACTTTAAAAATCATACATGCCCTGATTTCTTAGTTCTCTCTTTATAAGTACAAGTCTGGTTTTCAAGATATCTTGACGAAAATTCGACCAATTGCATTCATCCATTCTAGTTTAAAATGTATAATTGTACTCTTCGTCTTGACGTTTATTTTTTCCTTTGAAATCCTCACGAAATGGACACCTCTTCTCATTCCGCATCAAATTCAGTGCACTTCTAGGCAATAATGTATCGATTTCGTTATTAAAAAATTTTAGCCTTTAGCTTTCGTGTAAGAAATGATATATACTGAAAACTATTCGTTCATTTCAACCCACTCATTTTCTTTCACAGTGGCGCACTGTTTTCAAGCTCAGAGTCGTCATCTCTCCAACTCAATCCCTTCGCTTCCTCTTTCTGCTCTCTCGTCACATGAGGCTTTGGCTCTGCCATCGCTCGCACGCGTCCTCCGCGGACGATTAAGAGCCGCGATTCAACAACTTCCCTCCAGCTACGTCACTGTGACTATAGTGCCCCCAGCGGAAATCACCCCTTAGCCATTTCTTATTTTTCCCCATTCAAGTCTACGTTATATTTCGCGTGCCTTTCTGCGGGCCTGTTGTTTTAAATACTGCTGGAACACTGATCTTTTAATCATGCAAGTAGACAAAGAGTATTTATCCTTTCCATTGTTCGAGAAATATCAGATAGTTGAAAGGTCAATTTATTAATTTTTAATTTGTTATTTCATTCAGTATCCTTGTCATCGGTGTATTTGTAGGGACAGTGTGTTAGTAAATGTTATTGCGGAATCACTTACTCGTTGATATTGAAAAAATAATTCTAGTGGATATTAAAACATCTATTCTGGGGGATACTTTATTATTTCCTCTTCCGTCAGATGTAATTAGTGCCATTTAAATGTCCGGAAAACCCATAGTCAAGGAAATTCTCTCAGTGCCTGTAGGGCTGCCTTCCTCTATTAAAAAAAACATCCGGGTGTTTCTATGACCACTTTCACGGTTGAGTTGCAACTGTTCACTGTTTGACAAAATGACCAAATCAAAAATGAAGTATTTCTCTCGGTATCGTTGTCATCGGTACATTTTTTGGCACAGTGTGCGTGTATAATTATGTCATTTTGGAATCACTTTGTCGTAGACATTGGAAAAATGATTCTCGTTGATATTAAAACATTTATTCTGGGGGGTAATTTATTGATTCCTTTTCCATCAAATGTAAATTAGTGTTATAATAAAATGTCCGGAAAACCCTTTGCCAAGATAATTTTCTCAGTGCCCCCAGGGCTGCTTACCTCTATTTAAAAACCTCCGGGTATTTTCATAATCACTTTCGTGGGTGTCTCATGTGTTGGCCACATGACAAAATAACCAAATCAATTTTAATAATGCGTTTTCATTAGAATTTCATTATCTTGGGAAATCCCCCATCTAAAGTATACAAGATTTCTTAATAGGAAGGCGACTTCTTACATGTGTTTTTCTTGTGAATGGCTGTAAATAAGTAGGTACTCACTTTTTATGCCTTTTTCCCAGATGAATTGATATAAATAGTTCATGCTTAGTGATGCTAGTGAAAGTAAATCTTATGTATAGGTTGTTGTAATAATCGCAAGGTAGCTTATTAGAGGTAGGTAGCCCTACAGGCACTGAGAGAATTATTTTGACTAACGGCTGCCTGTTTTCAAGTGAATCGGAACAATTTTGTTGATTACATAATTATTGAATTGACTAAAGAATTTGTGAGCAAAAAAGTGTCTTGATATTACTCAGGACTTGATTGGACTTGCGTAAAAAGCGATAAACAATCTCTTCATCAAATTGGGTCAGTTATGATACCTGTCGGTAGTGATTTTTATCACACAACTTTAGCTTAATTAAGCCCACTGTTAACTGCTTATAAACGGACAAATTTAGCAAACCCATCGAGCATAAAAAGATTACAGTGCATAAGAATAATTTTATTGAAAGTGGAAAAATAATACAAAAGTGTGCGAATGATTTATCATGCGAAATGGAACAATCGATTAATTCCATAATTTAATTGCTGAAATAGTTAGTCATTAATAGTCATCGATTAGTCATTTAAAAAAATAATTTGTTTTGGCCTGATGTTAATTTTGGTAATCAATCTCTATTTATAAAATTTGGAAGGAAACAGACTACTAATGCCTTTAATTATTTCCTTTCCAAAGGAATTGTCTCATAACAGTTGGTAGCATTTCTCCAATTTCCATTCTCATTGCCAGTACTGAGATGCAGTTTTGTTTTCCTACGGAAAGAATAATCCAAAATTCCTTCATCAAGCTATTTTAAAATTGAAGGCGGTATATGATAGAAAAAACACGTGAAATATTCCGTCCTCGCTGGCTAGTTACGAGCAGTCATGTCATTCTTATAGATTATGATTTTCCGATCCTCCATAGTACATACAATAGCATAATTGATAGTATCCAGTTCCTAATTTTTTCTTGCAATGCTATATTCTGTACTATAGTCATTTCATAAAGTTCTTGTGGGATATTTCAATGGCATAGTTTTTAGCATATTCCGTTTCGTAGATATATCTACTTATTAGAAAATATTTTCAGCCAAGTTGATGATTTCAGATTTATTTCTGAAGTCGGATGTATAGTATGGTGATAAATACTTTCCTGCTTTACCGGTATTGTACGTTAAACCTAAATTGCATCGCAAGGTTTTTAAGCCAGCTACTATTCCATTACTGTTCATATTTATATTTTGTGCAGCCGTGGTTGAAACTTGCCACGAGAAAAAATTACTGCATTCAGGACCATTTTTTATATCCCTTTCCTTCCCTGCTTCCATTCTCCTGGGGCTTTCGCTTTTTTGCTACCTCAGTGCCCACACACACGCACACACGTGATAAACCTTCGCCCACTCAACCATCCTTATTTGCCTCGACAACTGCTCCCACTCTATTCTCGCATTCTGAAATCTGGAAATTGAAAAACTTTGAGTGGAGAAAGAAACTTCCCGCAGCACTGCAGGGAAAACAGACTACTCCGCTTTTGCTCGAAGAGAGGTAAAAATCTGTAGAAGCAAATGAAATGGAAAAAAGGGGTTAGTTAAGCGTCAGCATTGCTTATAAATCGTTCGTTTTCAATCTCCACGCAGTTGTGAAGACTTTTTTTGGCTGATGTGCATGTACACGTTTCAAACTTTCCTGATTACCAGCACACGTGGAACTTCTGACACGAGTTCGAGTCCTAACTAGTGGAGAGACCCGAGTTTCTTTTCATTGCGAACAAATGCGCAAATTATGGTCATTAAGCGTTTCTGAATAGAATTTGAAAAGTTCCAAGCATAGTCAGAAAATTATCTCAAATTTATCCTCTTTCAAGGTTCATAAAGGGGTTTCGAATACATATGTCTAATGAATGCAGATCCTCTTAAAAATTTAAATTCCTACTTGGAACCTCTTTAACTTTCTTGGCTTTCCAATAGTCTGCTCCCTGAAAAGATGTTCTATACCTGCAAATAAAGTCTGCAACATAAAGTCAATTTTCAATCTAGAATATTAATCAAATTTAAAAAGTTTCAGCGCGGTGCAATCTTGTTTCGTAGATTTTTTTAGGTTTTACTTCATTATTTGAACTGTCTGGTCTCCTTTGGTGACAGCTAGCAAATGCATATATTTGTTTTTAAATGGTCTCCAAGAAAGGAAAAATAGGTATAAATGGTAATGCCACGAGAAATTTAATCCATTCTCACTGTATATTTTTCCATTGATTTTTAAAGCAATCATAGGTAGTGAAATTCATTCCTTGCTTATGGATACTGTCAATTCTCTCAATGATTACGCTAAAAAATCCGCTTTTAGACCGCTTAAATCGATATGAAATATGCCTACTAAATGGTAAGAGAACAAATTCCATAGTATTTTTTTATAATCTTCTTGGGCGAAAATAAGGTTAGTCGTTGTGGAATCCTCTTTGTTATTTTAGAGAACTTCTGATCACTTTTCGCACTCTGCGTGGCAAATAAAATGAGCTTTCAACATTGCGGAATGTGAATAGGCCCCTTGAAAAGGATTTGTAAGAAAGAGGGTCAACTAAACAGGAGTTATTACTCTCCAGTTCTTTAATCGCTCAAGAGACATTTCATTGCCCATCGGGTCGTTAGACTGCGACCCAGTTATTTTCTCGCGACTTCACGGGAAAAATGCCCATTTCTGCCTCTCTCTCTTCAGCCTTGTATCCCGGACATTTCAATCGTCGATGGATTCCGGCCGTGTCTCTTTTCTCTGTTTAAGGGGAGAGAGGGTGCCGCTCCTGTTTTTCCGATTGAGGCTTCGTCCAATCTGGACGAGAGGTAGAGAAAGAGAAGCGAGGGAATGGAAGGAAGGGAAGAAAGCGAGGGAAGGGACGAAGGAAGGGAATGAAAGTAGGAAACGGGGAGAAATGTATACAAAATAAACCTAGTGGGAGAGGCGAAGTCCTTGGTTGAGCGCGAGTTGCGTTGTCGGAGTAGGGTTAGTTCTGTGAAGAGGGACGGAACTGCTGTCAAGACGAAGGTGGAAACATCGGGGCAAAGGGATGTGACGGCCAGGCAAGGAAAGGCAAGGAGTTTTGGAGAGGTATGGGTTGAAATGGGGGGAAATCAAGCCAGCTCGGAGACAGGAGTTGGCAAAACAAAAAAATACGTCCCTCCTTGGATTGTCTTCGGCAGTTCCAGCAGGTGATAGGATTCATTCACTTGAGAATTTCTCGTCATCTTGCGGGAAAAATGAAAATCGATTGCCAGTTGAATTTCGAAATGATAGGTTGCGCTGAACATCCTTCAAAGGATTTCGTTGTGCGGCGTGCTTTGAGCAGCCTGCGCTGACATGTGGTGGCTTGTTTACACAAAGCCACAAAAATACTCAATGTATTCATTGTCGACGACTAAAATGTGTTTCGAGGTTTAATTAGAAGAATAAGTCGAAAACAGCTATATAGCTTAATAAGTATATACGTATTTTAATGACAGTTTTGTCAGTTATAGATATCTTCATTAATAAAATTGAGCATGCTCATATCAAAACTCTTCGCACGTCACCTTATGTGGAAGTACGTTTGTTTTCGGTCGTCACTGTTGATGAAGTTTTCACCGTATATTGTGCTTATTTCTTCCATACATGCTCTCATTTATTCAGTTCACGGGCAGAAATAATGCTGATCGATGTTATATCGATTTATTTTACCATAATCATTGTTATTGTAGTGTATTTTGTTTCCATTTCACTACCAACCTATAAATGGCAGTCTAGTAATGCAAGTAAACACATCACGTTTTGTGGGGTACTTTGTCCTTGGATGTTTTAGTTCTTGCTTTATTGAAGTGTAAACTTCTTTTGGCCCGTTGGGCACTTTTAGCATGGGGAAAAAGAGCAAACTCGCGTCACGTACCGTCAGATTCTTCTTTTGGGGCCCCGCTTAGCATGCCGAATGTAAACTCATGAGAACGCTCGCTCTTTAACAGAGAAAGATGGCGTAACTGCGAAATATCTACGGTCAGTTTGGGATTTATGGTCAAGTAATTAATGTTCCAGTTGAGGTTAATGCAATGGTGAGTAAATTACCGCAAAATGTCGATGATGATCACTGTGTATACGTTCACATAAAGAAAGAAAAAATACATAAATCTAGCTTTCTGCATGGCATAGTGAACAAAAGAGTGATTAAAGCGTGGCTGAATTATTTAATACAAACACCTTTGTATAAAATGCACAATATTACAAGTGATGAAATATTTTTTTTGTATTCTATATAGCTATCAGAATATTGCCATAGAAGTTTACACTTCTCCCGTGTGGTCTTAAGCACACCAGTATTTTTTTATTTATCTAATGAAGGTATTACTATATACTTGCTTTTATTTCATTCACGAATTTGAGAGCAAGTAGAAATTAATTCGAACCTAAACTGGCTGGTTGTGCCGTTTCATTCACGGATTTCCTGTGGGTAAAACTATTTTGGTCATCAAACTAATGCACCCGTGCAGTATATGCAGTGTGTCTCTTCCCAATATTTCCTTAGCCCTTATCATTTTAAGCCTCACCCGTTGTCTCAGGGTGAACGTCTTCATTATCTACAGTCCCTCCCAACCGCCCAAGACGAGTCCGAGATGCTTGCGTGCGCATCGGCTCTTGAGATGACCCCTTTGGCGTGGCCGTCAATGTGATGGGTGCCTTCTATTTCGGGTCACCACCACGAGTCAGCCCTCCCCCCTTATCCATCGATGCCGTTCAAAGAGCCCCGCGCCAAATGGCCCCCTCCTAATAGGTTCTCCTCTCTCCTTCTTCCTCTCTTTAAACCAGCCGCCCACCCCTTCCCCCCTATCTCTTCCCATCCGTTTATCCCTATTCCGCCTTACTCTGGCCCTTACAACCTTTTCCCTCTGGCCCGGCGAGTGGTGCCCTGAAGCCTTCGCTAAGCTCCAAGTCTAAGCCGGGATGAGGAAAAGATGGGCTCGTTACCAGCCACCGAAAGACATCCCGCCGAGGATAGGAAGGAAGGATGCATGTCCCTCCGAGTAACATCACCAAATGGGCTCTCGCCACTCAATTTTAGTTTTAACCTAAGTAGCGTAGTAGTGGAAGCCACTTTTGCTCTTGACATTCAGAGCATTTAACACGCATTCAAGTCAGCATCGTTGACTTGATGTTGAGAGTGAACGCGAAGGTTTACACTTTTTTGAGGTTCTCGAGAAATATAATAGTCGCATGACGGCAACAAATACGATGACGATAACAGGTTAAAATAAAACATTTACTTACACCTAATATTATGTATGCACGAATGTACATTTCAAAAGCTTCTCACAAGAGACTTATCCTCTTGTAGGCGATTCTCATCTATTTCGGCGGAAATTCATTCAATGGTAAGCCGTATTTTTCTTCCATAGGCAAATATTATTTATTTTATCATTAAAATACTGCAGCGTGTATTTCCAAAATATATTCAGTTGATCAAATGAACTGTCATTTCGAGAACCAGCTTTTGAGCATTTCTTTCGTAACAACGGATGAAAGTTGTGAAAAACCTGTTGACAACATTTGTTTGGAAGTTATGTATTAGGACCAAGAGTATCTATTGCCCCAATCAAAAGCTTTTAAAAACATACCTACTTAGGCTAATTGATTTGCTTGGTGACTAATGTTCTCACTTAAGTTATTGATGTAATAGTGAGGTAATTATTAATTACTTTTCATTTCCACGTTCAAAATTGTTTCATATTTCCGCTCTAGAATTTAGTCAATTCAGAAACCCAAAAGCACTTCATAAGCACCATGCTGTTTGCCGATGACCAAGTTTTTTATCCAAGAAAACGAAAATAAATTATTATTAGCAGTCCACAAACTACACCTGCTAAGTCTCAAATATAACTTTAAAATCTCCATACTAAAAACCAAAACCATAGAATTCCTGGGGAAAGACCCAATAAGAACATAAATTATAATTGGGAATAACATACTGGAACAGTTATCACATTTTAAATATCTTGGTTTTAACATAACATATGAAGAATATAAAGAAATAACTAACAAAGTAAATATCTATCAAGGAATGTGTGGTACCATAAGAAGAACACTGAAAGAAAAAACCATGACGGAAACACAGGTTAAATTCTAAACGTGATGGCAGTACCTACATAATTGTTTGGGTCCTAATGATGAGCGCCAAGGCAAAGAGATTGGAGACAAATCGAAACATCTGAAATGAAATTTCTCAGATCCGTTAAAGGTTATACAAAATTAGACCATGTAAGGAATTGTGGCATAAGAAAAGAACTAAACGAACGTTCAGTGGTAGACAGGGCAGTGCATTATATAGAAAAGTGGAAAGAATATATCATACACATGTCCCCAGAGAGAATACCAAAGAAGGCAATGGAATATGAGCCCCTGAGTAGAAGGAGTGTTGGATGACCAAGGTTACGTTGGGGAGACCGGAACAGGCAGTAGTGTCTAATCCCGGAAATATAGAAGAAGAAATACCCAAGAGTGGTAACGCATTCATCGCGCTATGGTCGGAGCTAGTGACTAATTGTAAGAGTAGGTAGTGCTCCCCACCGGTCTTACCTACATGTGAACGGCCTTTTCCAACGATGTCTTTCGGAGCTCCTCGTACCCACCCCCTCAATCCAGCGCTCACTCTTTGCATCTCTTTCGCGGGTCTGCTCGCAAGACCGTGCACGGCCTTGGACTTACATAGACGCGGGGGCGGGGAGGGAGGAGGCTGCGTGACGTCACGGCGGAGTGAATGAAAGAGAGAGTATTTATCCTTCCGAATTCCTCTTGCTTCCAGAGTGGGTGATGACGAACGGAGGGACGCCTGTCGAACTGCTAACCCGCTTGTATACATTTCCCTTATCCGCTGGTTTTATTTTATTCCTCTCATGTTGGTCTTCAATTTGCCACAGACGGCTAGCCGACGTCCCGTGCTCCCTTCTCTCTCTTTGCGTGGAACAGATCCCCGCGGCCGCGATGAGTCTAATCATTGGTCCCGCTGAATGGTTTCACTCATAGACAACTTCCTCGTGTTTGATAGCTAAAGCGAATTGGCGCCGAGTACTTTGTCCAATAAGGCCACTGTGAATTTGGTGAAAACTTTTTGTGCTTCCCATTCGCTCTAGTACACTGCTCAGTTTGCAGCACAACAGCGCAAAATCTTTCCATTTGTTTCAGACCCTGTGCACAATACAGCGCGCCTTAAAATAGACCGGCAGAATTGTTGATGTGCCCTGAAGTGCCTTTGAGGAGGAAAGAACTCTCATAGTCACATATGCGATTGTTTTTTGTGTGTTTATTTCCAGGAAAGGCATCAAACATGGTTATGTTTGATGCCTTTCCTGGAAAGGCATCAATTTGAGGTTTGAGGTTAATTTGAGGTTTTAAAGTGCTTTGCGGCGTTAATATTTCCTATTTAAGCATGTACTTGGAACGAATTTGTAAATTTCCTTTCATTGTCGTTCGTGTAATAATAATAACAATTTATTACCCCTTGACATTATCAAGAAATACATTATCACATAGCAAAAATAGTTTACAGGAGCTTTAGGTGACCTCTAAGGCATTATCCTGTTGTCGGAGGCACCTTCAGGACAAAGAAGAAATACACGTAACAAAAGAATCACTACAGATGTAGCAGTATGAAATTTACTACAGAAAAATATTTTAAATTCGAGATTTCCGAAAGAGGTTAAAACGATTTGCTTGAAGTATTCGCACTGATTTGTTTGAAGTCAAGAACTAGAGTTTAACCAGCTTAAGAAAGATTTAATTTGATTTGTATATTTAATTGGTTGAGGAAAGCAATTGACACAATCTTGAGATCTAACAGCTTAGAAATTATTACAAGAAGTGTGTGTGCTGAAGTGTTTTGGTGTGTTCCGAAATGTTTCAATGGAAAGTTCCGAAATGTTTGCATGGAAAGTTCCCTTTTTAGCTTTAAATCTTACGTCGTGATACTGCTTTAAATTCGTCTAAGGAAAAAAATGGTGTTTTAAAGGTGACTCTAACGTCGCGGACTGTGGTGCCATGCGTGAATGAGATCACTTCTTGACTTTGCGTATATATTAGAACGTCTGCTCCCTCTTAAGCCTCTTCGGAATTTAAAGTCTTCATGGACTAGAATTGAATCCCAGTCCTGGTGAATAGCTTTCACTGTGAATAACGCTCATTATAGTTAAATATTAAAGAGTTTATATAAAGTGTGCGTATCCAGAACATTTTTAATGAATCAAGATATAAATGTCCTCAGAAAACGTCTAGCCGTGACAGCAACGAACCGTAATTGGATGAATGACATGAAATACTCGCGACTTGATTGCCTGATTTCTTGACTTCGTATTCTTCACTGACTTCATTACAGCGCGCCTTAAAATAGAGAGTCAGTTTGTACAGCTTGGTCATTTTAATTCAATGGTAAACATTTTAGAAATCAGAGAGCCAATGCATTAACTATTATGTCGCCCGGAAATCTAATGGTCAATGGTGCGGTTTCCAACCCAGACGAAAATTTCCTCCTTGAGATGCGAACTATTTCTCATACTCTGAAGAATGGTTTTTGTCTACGTCTCTTCTGGCAATATTTTCATTATGAGAGTCACTGAAACTGAAATTTTTCGATAAATAAGTAATATCGTATCAATAAAACTGTTTAAGCGTTTTACGATTTTATTAAATAAAATTTATATTGAACTACTATACTGCTGGAGGTAATTACCTAGTGGGTTCTCACTGATTTTTGAATGCTACCAAATTGTCAAATGTCTACTTCTAAACGGTAATTTAAAACTTAAACTTTCACTGAGGACCAGCCAAAAAGAGTTAAATGTTAAATTATTGGATCTGCTTGCGAAAATTCTTATTTCCAACAAAGGTTGAATTTTCAGCCTCAAATTCATAGTTTACATGCAGTTGTATGTGTTCCAACTTGACAGAACTTGGTGAATTTCATTTGATATTTGATCAAATGTAGAAAAAGGCTAAGGATGTGGTAATACAAATAGATAAGCAGCATTTCTGATAAATGCTGAACCGAGTCTTGATAATGCCTCGTGCTACCGATAACATGGGTTTGATAATACCTCATGTTATCGGCGTGATAATATTCGATTATTTATCCGGCGATATGCTTCTAATAATTACATCGTGATATCACTAGTGTTAAGTGCTTTTCGTCGTGTCAAACAGTTTAACATGAATCGGACATGGTCTGCGGTATTCATTCTCAAGAGATAGTCTATATTTTAGAGAGAGATTTTCTCTGGCCGGATTTCCTCTTTTGTCAGACGTATTGATTTGCAGCTGGCTGTTTGATGGATGGCAATTTTCTGATACCCTTTGACTCCTTGCACCAAAGTGGGTGAAACTCTCACATAGCGGATCGAAGACCTACATTGTTTAATCATTTGAGTTTTCTTGGTCTCAGCCTAGTAATGTTAGTAGTTTTTTTATTTTTCCCAGAATTAATGCACAGTTATGATCGTTCAGATCTCGGAGGTTTACTTAAAATATTTTATGTAAGGGTGCTCGTTAGCGAAGAAATTAACTATTGATTTTTATGAATTTAGCTGTCAACTACCCAATTGAATTTATCCACTGATAAAACTGGGAGTTTTGAGTATCCTTGGAATATGCATACTGTTACTAATTCATAAAAAATGATTGCTGGAAAGACGCAATGATTTGAAAGATCCCATATCTTTAAAGAAGCTTTCGAAAAAAACCTTGGTATCATGCAGTGTATATCAAGTTTATATACAAAGATATCATTTAAAGCACTACGTAAATGGGAGATGCATTTCATACTCCATGTATCTTTAAACTTTCTTCCCGCCAATTCGCATTGATTAGCTATCTCAGAGAAACTTGAGTCAAGGCAGCTGCCTGAACAGATTAGTTTTTCCTCCTCGAGCCATTAAAGAGGAATCTGAAGTTAATCAGAGACGAGGCTATTTTGTCGTATGATCTGAATCGCTCTAATGGGCCGGAATGGGCTGCCGCCCAGCTCGACGTCCTGCCGCACTTTTAGTGGAGCGGGACGCAAATCTGGGCGGGAGCCAAGGATCGCGCGGGGCAGAGGAGGATGTGCAGAGGGAGTTGGATCGCTCTCGTGCCGCACCGCCACTGGATATGGACGCCACTTCCCGATTGGCAGCGGGTGACCTTAGACCCGCGCTCTGCTGCTCCCTGCCCACGCCAAGCCTGCCTCACTCATCCACTTTCAACTACGGGAGCCCAGCTATTGTTTTCCCACTCGAAAGCACGCTTAAAAATTAAGATGAAATATTGCTTTATTCCAAGTTATTTTTCAAAAGATATATTTGCGCCCTTTTGTCTATATGAGCTTCATTTGTGCGTTGATTTTAAATAATCGATAATCACCTTACTGGTGGACATGGCATTTAAAAGCTTATTCGCATGCCTCTACACCGTAATCTGATTGCCTCTTTTAGGGTGTGCATAGTAATTCGTCGATGACATCGCACCAGTCAACCTCCCATTTGAGATTTAGTAACTTACCACCAATACATACCTACACTAGAGCCCCGCTAATCCGAACTAATTCGGACCGGGCAATGTTCAGATTGCGAAATTTTCGGATTATGCGAAGTATTGCATCATTACAGTAATCATCCAGTCAAATCACTTTATTTCGTACATTGATGCACTGTTTTATACATTTATGTATGTTGTACAGTGTTGTATAACACAATCGTTAATAACTAGAGTGCATTAAAAACTGTATTACATAATTTCTACAGTAAAATATCGCATGCTTGTACCATACGTGCAGTTCACATTTCCGATAATTCTGTTCAGATTAACCAAACTTTCGGTTTCTCGGTACTCGGATTAGCGGGACACACAGGTGACTGGAAGGGGTAATGAGGGGCGATGGTTTTCTGCAGGCCGTGATAGAGGGAAGGATGTTGGGTAAGCGGGAAAGGGGAAGAAAGAGAATAGGTTTTATGGACGGAATTAAGACAGATAGAACTTACGCTGAGATGAAGGAAGAAAAACTAGAGGCAGATAAGGCACTGCACGCGTAAGCGTCTGTTGGATTTCCTCTGACTTTCATCATAACCTAACTTTAACCGGTAGATTACTCAGACGATGATAGTGTATCTAGGAAGTTTTTCCTCAAATAAAAGGTGCAAGACTTGAGTCAGTCATTTCTGCCAAAATATTTTCCCAGCGGCCTACCACTTATTCTATTTCATAGTAGCTATCCTGTGTGTACTCAGGTGCCTTACTTTTTTGAGCAAAACAAATTTAATTAGGATTTTTCCGTGCAGGTATGCTAATGAATTTCCTACTCGTCCTTCACGCATGGCAACTCGCATGCAGCGTCTATGGTGTTCCTCTCTTTGTCTCCCCGCGTTCTCCTTCCCACTTGCTCACGCTGTTTCAATCGTCCCTCTCTCTATCTCTCTCCCCTCGGTCTCCTTACTTCACCTCGCACACCCTTCCTTTCTCTCACTCGTTGCGTTGCCTAACAATCCCAGCGTCGTCATTAATACACTGTTGTAACAGATCCGCACTGCGCCGTCATCGGTGGAACAATGGTTGCGGTTTGGTGATTTCCTCAGAGGGAACGTTTGGGATTGCCATTTCAAGTGTATATTGCGTTTAGTTCTTGACTGCTCTTAGCTGCTCTTGCGTTCGGGCCCATGCATTCACCGTACATCTCCAGATTCCTAGGGACACCCCCTCCCTTCACCGTGACCCTGCCTCCCGCAACTCCAACCCTGTCCTTGTAATTCACCATCCTCTCTTGGCAGTGTCCTTTCTGCTTTGTTTGAGGTTTCTATCGATGGCGGAGTAGAGGAATCCAATTCACACTATCACTCTCACTTGTTTATCTTTGCGCACCAATAAACAATCCACATTCCGAGCGCTCTTCCTCTGTGCATTTGTCGAGTGCGTGTAAACTTACGCCGTGCTCGTTCGCCACGACAGTATTGGCACAATATCATGCAAATTCGAATCAACATCATTGGATACTGAGGATAATTTTTCGACACCCGTGATTGTGCACTCATAACGAACGTCTAACTTGGGAGATTTTCGTCAATCATTATCACCCATTTGCTCGCAGTCACGCGTTTTAGAAATAACTGCAAGCCCAGCTGACATGTTCGTAATAAAATAAATTATATCAGCTTCCCAGTGGAACCCAATGATATGGAAGAATTTACCGTTCACTTCCTTATCGTACTTTTATTTAAGTTGTACATCTATTGCATTTGTGATTGAATGTAGTTAATTCATTCTATTCTCTCTACAATTTTAATCATATTTGTCCTTGTGCTCTCGGGTTACAGATGGATAATTTTTAGTTTTTAAAGCCTCATAAATGAATAAGCAATTATTATTTGCCTACTATAATTCAGAAAGTTCATATTCTGACGCATCCGGTTCTAAAATCACGCAAGCCGCAACTTTTATAACCTTATCCAACGAATCTGTCAACCATTTCGAAATATCTACTCAAGGGTGGAAACGCTATGCATAGTAGATTAAAAGGAAATGTCCATCAGCTGTGTCGCTCTTCTTGGACAAAACACTGGAAAACTCTCTGAATTAATTTTTACCTCTACACTTTAATGCATGTAAAATCCATTTTTGTCGAAAATATGGTTAGCAGTGTTCCAATCTTTAGTACTGGAGCAAAGCTTATTTTATTGAGCGTATCTTTTCCCGGCTTGAGCTCAATTGCTTGCCGCAAGAGTCACCCCAACTCATGGGGCACGTGCATTCAGTACACATAGAAAACCCAGAATTGTAACCTTTTGGCGGCAATCTAGGAACCGAAACGACCGACACAACGCTTCGTTCCCTTTCTCCACGCCAGAGAGGCTGTGACGTCCGGAAACGTTTAGTTATGGGCGGGAAGGGCTGAAACTCTGGTCCTCCCTTGTAGCCACCCGCTCACTCATGGGGGCGGGCGGGGGGAGGGGTGGTGAGGGACGGGATAATCTTGTCTTTGGGCAAACAAGAGAGTGGAGCGGCGACGGTGTTTTAAAAGGAGCGGAGGCGAAGGCGTTGGAGGGATCATCGGTTGGAGGTCATGCGAGTGGGGTCATATTCAGTGGTGGAGACTGTGAAAGAAAGCCTTGGGGGTTGGGAGGGACTGAAGGGAGGGAAGAGGGGGCACAGGAAGTGGGTGTGAAACACGTCAGAGGACGTCGGAGTGGGGAGAATGGGGAAAAAAGTAATCGGCGTAAGGGGGTTGTGTCGGGAGAGGGGAAAGGGGACGGAGTGGGTGAGGAGGCCGCGGTGGGGTGGGAGAAGGTCGGAGAGGAAGGGTTGGTTTGTTTTGGGTCTGGGAGAGGGAGAAAGGGTGCCTGCCCAGGGTGCGGTTACGGTGACTCTCCTCCGGGGATAATGAATCTGCAAGGGAAGACTCTGCTGCGAGGAAGGCTCGGCGGGTGCGGGAGGAAAAGGCTGCGGGCGTTAAGGGTGCGGCGTCGGAGGATGAAGGAGGCAGCAGCAGGAGAAGAGCGTCTCTGTGTGTGTTTGGTACTAATGAAGATCTCTGAAGAGACGAGAGAAAGGTTGAAGACTGGGAATGGGGTAGAGGAGAGGGGGAGTCACCTTTTTTTGCTGCCAAAGGGCATTGGCGTGGAAAAAATATGAAAAGGGAGATTCTGTTGGTGTCTTAGTGGAAGCACATAACTACGATAGTGCGGGGAGAAAATTGGGGTTAATGAATCAAGTCTGTATTCATTTGGTTGCTTCATTGTCTTTTTTTTTGTCCAGGCTGTCCGCGTCATACGAGCAGTCAAGAGATGGGGCGATGGCGGTGGTGACGTGAAGCAATTGATTGTGAAATGCACCCGGAAAGAAGTGTAAAAATTATCGGCTTAAGAAATAGCGATGCATTTTTAAAATTCTCCACGAAAATATCATCAAGGTACCCTCTGACCATGGTATTAAGATATATTGTTGTCATCGCTCGATTCCAGTTATATTTCACTTCGCATTACTATTTATTTATATTGGTACGCAGGAGAAATATTTCACTCTGATTATAATCACGGTAAAATTTTAAATATGTCATTTATTTTACAATAGTGGACTACCTAATGCTCTTAAATATCAAGTCTGAACTATTTCTAGGTAAAAATGTAATTTAAGTTTGCTCCCTAAAAGAAACATAAATTGTTTATTCATCCTTTAGTTGCTGTGTGATAAGTGGTATTTGAAAAGTGGACCTTGTCATATTTTCTGACTTGCTAATGATATTTATTATGGTATTTATTGGATGGTACAATGTGAGCGTGTTTTTGTTAGATTTTTGATCGATTTTCCGCGGTAAGGAATAATCATCTTAGGAAAATTTATTGTGGTTGTTTACGACTCCGTGTTCTTATTTTTTTCCTTAACCTTATTTACGCCGAATTTCGGGGCGGTTTTATAGGGGGAACAAATGGAGCGGTTGTTCCCCTTACTCACGCCCGGATGTGTATTTTAGCGAGGCCGAGAAACTCACTCCAACAATAGTTAGCTCCTTGCGATTACTTTTTTGTTTCATTTTTTCAGGGGGCTCTCCTTTTATAATATACCAAAATTACGCCAAGGAGGTTAGGGTGAGGAGACTTTTTTTATTTTAATCAGATTTTCCAGCTCCCGCTGTCCTACATCCGGTCCGCATCTGGTTTTATTCAAGGCTGGACCTTAAGGCGACATTCAAAGCCTTAGGGGTCTTAAAAATTACTTTATGAGACCTTAGCTGAAATTACAAGAGTTATTTCCTCCTCCTCTTCTCCGTCTGGACTCATATCCTGACCTCATTTACATGGCTCCTCACTCGAAGATTTTTTCTTCCCTTCCTATCATAATATGGTACCTTTATTCATGGGGTTAATCTCACTTTTCATTGACTCATCTGCTGCAACTCTGTAGTTGTTCTTCATAATAATGCCAGATAAAATTTAAAACACCATCTTGCTTCTTGCATTTAAATAACTTCCTTACAGTTAAATTAACTGAATATTTTTCTGACACAAGCAGATTTTTAAAGGCTTATGCTACTCATTGTAGTAATTTCTATTTTCTTTACCTTGTGATAACTCTTTTACTAGTCATTTTGCGATTATAATTAATATCTGTTAGCCTTCATTGTTACCATTTATTGTTAGACTTCATAGTTACCTATCATGTAGTATTATTTTCTGGTTATTCCCAAGTGAAGTTCAGAGAATAATGGTTTAGTTTTGCAGGCTTGACCTAAATTTCTTTTTAAATATTTTTCTGTACGAGCTGCGGAAGGACGTAGTATCGGAAGACCACGTATTTGTTGAAAAACTTTTAGTAATGAAGCGGTGTCTCATTATCGACTGCGTATGTTTTTTTTATAATTGGCGGCCAAATATTATCGCACTACACGTACATACATAGCTGTTTGCGCCTTGTTCATTTCTGCGGCCTAAGCTTTCATCGCTGGACGAGAAGGCGCAAAATCGCCAAGTGAAGGCTGAGGAGGTCGGAGGGAGCGTGGCCGTCGGCGGGTGGGGGCGAGTTTTATTGCGGAGGGATGGAGGGACGAAGAGCGGAATACGGAGAGAGTAACAGAGATAGATTGAAGAGGAGACTGTTGGGAAAACAAAGGAGGGAGAAAAAAACAAGGGAGGAGTGGGAGGGAGAGGGTATCCGAGGAGATGAGGTAGAGTGCGGGAGGAGGGGGCAGAGGGCCAATTCGTTGAAGGGAATGAGACCGTAGTGTCGTGGAGATGGGTCTGGTGAAAAATAAAACGGGGCTCTGGATGGGAAAACACAAGGGGTGTGGAGACTCGTGCGCCGCGGGTAGATGGGCAAGGTGTGAAAGTATTGAGGGAAAGGAGTGGACAGAATTGAACAGAGAGAGAGAAAGGTTGAGGTGGACAGGGATTGGTCGCTCTTGTAAGCGGGAGAAATACTCAAATCTTGTTTTGCTTAAGCGGGAGAGGCGGGCTAATGTGACTCACGGAAGAAGGATAGGTGTCTCTGTAAAATCCGTTATATATCCACTACTTATAGATAACTTATTTCAAGGATGTCGTGTATGAAACTTTTTATGTTTGGAGTATTTATTCCAAATAATGCTCCAAATAGACATGTCATACATGTTATGCCAGATTTAATATTAGGGATTTCGGTCAACCACGACAGTTTTTGAGCGCATTTTATATCCATGATATCCTCATTGTATTTTTTTTAGTAAATGAGAACTTCGTGTATTTCTCGAAAATTTTATTGAATTGGCCATCAAATATTTTGACTTACAGTCATTTACAAGGCGTAAAATCAATACAAAGTTTTCATTACCTTAGTTACAGTACAAACTAACGCCTGAGAAAATATAGTCTATTTGATTTTTTACTTCATCCAACCGGCTCACGACTATAATTACATTTAGAGGATATGTGCCTTTATGTCTCTAGGAAAAAAGCTATGAATTGATGCAGAGACGAAGGAATTTTAGTTACAATAGGTATTTTGAAAATTCGAAAAACCAATGTTCATTATTGTGACTTTGATTACTTCACGAAGTTGTAAACAAATTCTAAAAATATAATTTGAAGTACAATAATAATTGGGTGCTATCTTCAATTTTCATGGCCTACACATCGATTTTTTTAAATTTCCTACTTCTAAATGTTCATTTAATTTGTACAGATTTTATTCGCGTGTTGAGCACATTTTTATTTCTTCAGTCTGTATACAAATAATTTCGTCTCGCCAGGGATGAATTATAGCTCCTTTCCGTAGAGAACATTCCTACGATCCTTTAAATAAATCCCCATTTCTTTATCATTGCGCAGCTGTATTAATTCTCTTCCCCCATGGTATGACTGATATAATTTAAGGTCCCTCGTTTAAAGCTTCGAGTAGGTATTTATTTGACGTTAGGGTTAACTGAGCAGCCAAGTAATTTACCATTCATTCTCGACTTTCTTTGAGAAAGATCTTGAGTAAATAATTGGAATTTGAATCTTCTGACGTATTTTATCTGTCGCAAAATGAATATTAGAAGCTGCTTAGAAGAAATACTAGAACGGAGAAAGGCCAGAATCGGTTTACGGCCTTGATGTTTCAGTTTTCTCTTCACGCGGAAGAATAGTGCCACCCGGGCATTCAGTTGGTTGAGAAAGATGTCTGAGACTCGAGGTCATTTCATTGTTAGTCTCTCATTTTTGAACGTTGCCAAAGATATCAACAAGGCGTATATTGAAAATGCTTTGCTCGACTCCGTTGGCAGGACTTGAATGCGGATCGTTAACGGCAATATATTAAATTCAGTCGTGGATGAAAATGTTTTCATAAACGGAGAACGATGAGAGCGTATATTTTTGAAGGGGCTAAATATACTATATATTAGCTGATGCATATTTATGAGTAAACACCAGCACTGCGCATGGCCGAGTACCTAAGGGGAAGAGAGGGAGAAAGAATTAAGGAGACCTGAGCATCCTCGGCGGCGTGTGTTTTTTCCTCCCCGGCGAGTGGGCGGATCCGGGACCTCGTAACCATGGAGACTCCGGAGGAGCGTCCTAGGGAGGGGGGCGCCCCTCCTCTCTCCCCTCCCCCCCATCCTTAAGACCTCGGAGGCACGGGGCTCCCGGATCCTCTTCTTCCCATCCCCCTCCCACCTGCATCTCCATCCTCGAACCCTTTTCTCAATTCACTCAAATTCCATTGTTCACCGTCCCCTTGGTGCCCAACCATTTAGTTTCCCGAAGTAACCTCATTTATTCTCATTTCGTTAAATCCTCTCGTTTTGCGGTTAGGGTCTTTGGTACCTTAGTTGACGACGATAAGTAGCCAGGACATTTATTTACGTGTTTTCTCGATTTTGATAAATACAAAAGTGCTTCGGTCTTTACCGGCTAATCTATGTCAACTAATTATTTGCAATGTAAGAATAAAGAGTTTTGTGACATTAAGTTTGAATAATAAATTCTCTTTTAACGATTTCTACGTACCCTTTTGTAAGGGTGACATGTCACCCTAGAGTAGTGATGAAACTATCTTTTCTACCGATCAGTTTCCTAATGTCTGAAGAAGGTCGTGATATTAGAATGTTTGTGTTATACATCTAAGTGCACTCCATACTCATGTGGTTTAACCACTTTAAAAATAATTATGCATGAAGCAACTAACTATTCAACCATGATTTTGAATCGCCCGTTAGCCCGAAACTGTCCGAGTTTCTATTCTCACCGTGAAACTCGTATGAGTGATCTCGCACTACCGAGTGCTGGAAACGGAATTCGATATGCCCGAGGCACATTCAAAGAGGGGTGTACGAGTGAAAAATGAATCGTGCCTAAAAACTTGGCAGCACCGAGCGATCGAGGAGAGAGACGGACGCGACAGACGCGTCTGTTGCGTCTACACGTCGGAGGCTACGTCTGCACGTGGCCTCCGACGACACTGACTTTAAACTGTAGCAACGCCGGTAGAGAAAGACTTCCTGACAAAGTGCAACTAATCACCACCTACGAATATTTTTTCTCGCATTTTCTTGGAATTCAATGGTGCCACAAATGAAAAACCGTGGGAAATCAACGTGTTTTATGAAACTCGAATAGGAAATAACTAATTAAATCGAATATATTTTAGATTAACGAAAGCAGTTTCACCATTTACGTAGTGTAAAGTTGTATTCAGGGCTGGCTTTATACTTGCTGAGGCTCTTAGCTATATAAAACTCGGAGACCCCCTGAGGAGGGATTTTAAATTGCACCTGCTTGCCTGAGAAAACTTTAAATATAAACTTTGAAATTTATGGTTATAAATGAGTTAAGTAAGCAGTGAATATTAATGGATACGCAATACTTATTTTGCTTAAGGGTGAATAATTACCACTGAAATAATGACCAATACATTCGTTTCACCTGACAATGCCGACGACATTGACTGAGCCATAACAGAATTAAGTCCCTAATCAACCATGAAGCTAGCCGGTAGCGTAGCTGGGGAGGGGACAGCGGGAGCGAAGGCCTTCTCCGCCCCATGTTCTAGCGCCCCTAAGCTGTGTTTTTTTCCACTCTTAAGTCCCAAATACGTATAAATAAATGTGTATAATACGCTGTCAATTGTCATGTTTTGTACAAACCCATCCCGCTATTGCATCACCAAAATTTGTAAAGTTAAACTGATTAATTTATGAGTCGGCGCCCCCTAAACATTTTCTGCCCCCCCGAAAACTTTCTGCTCCCCCTAAACCCAAAACCAGGCTACGCCACTGCAGCTAGCTCTTTATTTAACCGATACAATTTTATGAATTGTGTATCGTCAACATTTAATGGAGATTTTCTCTCGTGCACAGCAAGAGGCCTTTGTTTTTCCGTTTCCTCTAAATAAGCTAAAATTTGCATTCTTAGCCAAGCAGCCGCCATTTAGTAAAAACTTAAATTTCCAATGAACGTAGTGGATTTCACCGAGTTTGAGGGAGTGAGTCGTTTTTCGTACGACTTTCGGTTCAGGCATACCAAATTTACTCATCGGCCGAGAAATTGTCACGTGACTCGTACGAAACCACCCCCTCACATACCAGTGAAAACTCAGGCGAAGGCCCCCTGGGTGGCATTTGTCACTCACTCAAGAGATTCAACCCGAAGGTTGGTTTGGATAGTTGAGGGTAGAGCTCCTCCCGGACTAAGCCACAGGCGTGTGAATTTCACACATTCACTAGTAGGGGGGCCACTCTGGTTCCTTTCGCTACCTGGGCCACCTCGCACTCCGAGGAATTTTTATTCGGGGGCGTCCAAAGGCTTCACCCGGATTTGAACCCGATCAGTAGCCAAGTGCTCTACCCACTATTCCACCACGCTCCCGTGGCATTTGTAGTTTTGCCAAAATATCATCATATTTTGCTGCCTGTTTAAAAAATATTTGTAACATAATATTATCCCTCAATTAGGTACAAACGCTATAGTTTTGACTATGACCATATCCTTAGCCCCTTCCAGAGGGATAGCAATGGGGCTTCCCTTCACCCCCTATAATTAAGCTACCACGACCTTTTTCATTAATATTAACTTCTCTTATCCCTCTTCCTGAATTTCCTTGAATGCCGAATTTTACGAGTGGAATAAACTCGTATTTAATTACTACAACGTAAGGGATACACAATACAACTAGAGTAACAAAGGACCTACCCAATGCATTAGTTATTCTGAAAATAGGGAGATTCTCTACTCACGGCGATAGGGTATGGGGAGTTAATTGCATCCGCAACTATATCACGTTATTCCAAGTACGCTGCCAATATATTGACCAGCTTGCCGTCAAGCGCAGAAATCACAATCTAAATCGCTTCTCACTTTCAAATTTTTAGCTGTCACCTCGGCTCGTCGATTTCTTCGCATTAATCCCAACATTCCCATTGCTGGCCAAATCCGAAGCGAGGTATCGCCGTCTTTGGAAATAGAATATGAACATTGTGATGCATGACCTGGAAATTCTAACCTTTTAGGTTTGGGCTGAACTTCCTTGAGCGGGAACGGAATGAACAATTTCAACTTAAGAATTTTGTTCCTTACAGTACTATCTTTAACTGGATTCGGAATGTCTCGGTAAAAACGCGTCTGATGCTCTCCTCAGATATGTTTTCCATTGTTTATAAACTGAGGTGCCAACAAAAATTAAAACAGTTAACAAAATTGGTGAAAAATTATTTCAAACATCAATCACTAGTCATTTTTCAGTCATTTTGTTTATGTCTCCGGTCATTATTTGACATTCGACACGTTGAGTGTCTCATTTTAGAATAATAATTTTTCCAGAGTGCGTTTATTAATCGACATTAAATTTTCTTTTCTGATTACATAATCCTGACACGTTTGCTCTCTATATGGTCACTTTGAAAGTTAGAGATACTGGAGTGATATATTTTTAGTGATGTATTTTTAAACTTACGGATTAGTTCTTATGGCGCCCATTTTTGGGGAAGAATTTTTGAATAAATTGTGAGCTATTTTTGAATTTTTGAAGATTTGAAGTTGAAGAAGAAGAATTGAAGAAGAAGAATTTGAAGAAATTTGAATGAATTGTGAGCTATAAACGTATCCCATTTAGTCTTTCAAAGTCATCTATAATTAAATTTTAATCAAATATTTGAGGAGTTATTGATACTTCGTATATCGAGCTCATTTCATGGAAGCTATTTATCCGTTATAAAGAAATAGGTAAAGTTATCCGTTGTTAACATTTGTTTTTCATGACGAAGTTGAAAATGGAAAATTATATGCCAAATAGAAGTCGCTTTAGCTGAATTTCAAGCGTATTACGAAACAGCTGTTTATCATTTATCATGATTTAATACATACCTTCTCGTGAACAATGCGCTGTTTTTCGCTTCTAAGTTCGAGTTCAGCGCCGTGCGCGAACTGCGAAACGAATATCGAAGTTTCCTCGATGGTCGAACCCTAACGACAAGTACTTATACGAATTCCGATCTTTAGAGAATCGCAGTGCATGTATTTTCTAGCCCTTATTTTGTGTCACACCGGGGAAACTCTTCCGGCGCAAAAGGCAGATCTTCACGAGAGGCCATTTATTTCTTGTATTGTGACTCCATTTGAGCTTTGAGCTGGCTCTGGGATTAATTTTTTTCCATCACCTCTAATATTCTATTTATATCCATTATTTTTTTACAAGCTATCAGTTTATTTTTCATATATTTATAATTAAAAGTAATGCACCCCAGTCATATGGATGGAAATGGCCATTTTCGACAAATGAAATTTTATAAATCCCTGTGAACTTTCTTCCCAGAAATTATTCAGAAAGATGGATTTAGAAAATAAAATTTCAGACAACCCGTGTCTATAGTTACAGTTTCCGTATTTTTCCCGTGATGAATGAAAATAAGAGAGAGCACTAATAAGAACCGTAATTTATTCAAAAGACACTGCCACCATGAATGAAACATATCGCTAAAAACTTAATAGCAACAAGGGGAACTGGAAAGGGTGTTTTGTTAATATTACGAATGTCCGTAAGGGTTGCTGAAGTACAGGATGTGAGGGGAGATGTTGTTTTTTATATTTTATGCTATTTTTCTTTTAATTCTTGGTTTTTCTTCAAGGAAACAGCAACTTGCTAGAATTCTTAGTGAAGTCAATCACTCCGTATTCTAAGGGGTCGTGCTTGTCTTCGAGATTAAGTCTCGTCATTTTTCGTGGGCAGAAAATTGAGACCTTTTAAGGGAGCGATCGCTTAGAAGGACCTCCGTTGCGACGGTCGAGATTCGGACGGCAGACGCAACCGTAATAAAATCGGAGAGGCAATCGAAGCAGATGGGCGTGGGGAGTGGAAACAAGGGGGGGGAGGAGGCGAGAGGACGGTATAAAACGTGCCATTATTCAGCGTCTTCCCTGCTCACTCGCTCCTCGTTCCACCCCAGTTGCTGTCATTTATTACTGCCCTACCGTTTTCACTCCCGATGCTTTGAAAGACCTCCCCTTGTGTTGTTCCACTTCCCTTTTCGCCTCGTTCACTTCCCTCAAAAAATCTCCCCAACGATTCTCCCGTCCTGCCTTTCTCTCTCTCTCTCTCTGTCCCTGCCCGTCTTATTTCCTCCAACTCCCTATCCCAGCCTTCCTCCTTCTTGTAACTCCCCATCCCAACCCCCTCCGCGTCACCGGATCTCCTGTCCCGAACGCCTTGTCTCTTAAATTCTCTTCCTACTCTGGCTGGAGGCGCCGCCGTATCCTCGCCACCTTCTCTTCTTTCTCTTCGCGTCCTCACGTATTATCCCACCCTCTTCTTCGCTTTCAAGTCGATGGTTCCCCTGTGATTTCATTAAGGTCAAATACCCGCGGAAGATCGAAGCATTCGCTCTCACGAATTTTTGCGGAGCGACGATTCCGGAATTCGGTTCCCATCGTTTCATTTCGCCGAGAAACTATAAGCGCAGCATCGGGACTTACTCATGCTCTAACGAACTCGGGATATTGGTTTTCTGTTGCTTTTATGTGATTTTTGAAAATTCTCTTTTTCTTGTTTTGAGACTCGACACATGTGTTTCCTTTATCATTGTTTTTGCTCCCATAGCTGTTTCAAAGAGTTTTCCGGATGAAATGCGAGCGTGTTGATTAATTATGCTGGAAATCAAGTAAATCAGTTATCTATTTATTTGACGAATTGCTGTACCTAATAGGTAGATAATTTCTTCACTATTATTCTAGTGAATTATTGGTCTGGACAGGTGCCTTATGGAACCCAATCTTACCAATTTATCATCAGCATATGAAGTTATAAAAAGCTGATGTCTGGAAGAGTTATATCTCAGGTTATTATCTTTTTAATCTTCCCATGAAGAAGAGCCAGCAAACTTTCTATTGGCCAGAACATGTAATATATCACCAGTGGTTCAGAGAAAAATATTTTTTTCATGCCAATCCACTTGATGCTAAATCATTTGGATTTTTTGCGTGGTACTGTCAAATCCGATGTTTCTGTCAGTTCCTATATTTAATATTTTTAAGACCGATGCTAAATGCTTCGCTTCCAATCATTGGCACTAGATGCATTAACCTTAACCTTCAATTGATGATCCTCACTGTCTTAGCTGGTCGTGCCTCTTACTTGTGTGGTTACGACCTTCGAAGATCTTTTAAATTCAATTTTTCTCCCACTTTGCTCATTTTTCATGCATCATATCCAAAGTGAATTCATACCCATTATCCATAATTCAGCATTATATCCATGTCCATGAATCAATGAAGGAAGCCATAACTTTATATATTAGAAGGCTGGGTGACACCTTTTCAGAGAAGAGGGATTTAACGAAACTTTATCACTCAGCATTGAGAGAGACGTCCTAAATTATAAAGCAGCGGTTTGGTGCGAATATAATCTAGAACTTCCAGATTAACTCTGCTCATTCTGATAATTAATGTTTAAGTTTATGTGTGAGGTCTTTCGTATTGATCAGAAATATCTCGTGTAAGTCTGGCAGGTACTCTCGCTCTCTTGGAGAATTTCTGCTCAAAACTCTCAGGTTTTCTCCTCGTTCGTGAGTTCCATTCCTCTCTCGCCTTCTAAGCCGTATTTCTTCGCTCAAGACTCCCCAATCTCAAGTTTCTTGCGGCTTCTCCGTCGGGGTTTTCCTGCGTTCGCGCACACTCCTTTGCCGCACGTTCCTCCCGACGTCACCCCCCACCCCTCTTCGCGACCCTCCCCATCGCCGCCCCCAAACATCATCCACACCCTCCCCCTAATCCGAAAGGGTAAAAGGAAGCGGCGGGAGGGAGTAGTGAACAATTCATTCCCCTCCCGACACTGCCTCCATCAAAACTTAACGTCGTTTCGCATCCAAACCCCTATCACACCGCCTTTCTTCCTTCGGCCCTCTTTCTCCATCTATGTATGTACACGTATATGTACTCCCCCACTCTGTTCCCTTCCCCTTTCTCCTTCCCAGCGCCCTCCTGCCCACCCCACCGCACTTCCCGCAACACCCATCTCGGTTCCCGCCGTGTTCTACCCGAACACCCCACCCCACACATTCCTCAACCGGCTCCTGACTCCCAAACTCTCCCCCTCTCCTTCCTTTTTACGAAATTCCTCGAGTCAATCCGTGTCGCGAGGGCTGAAGGTCGTGAGATATGAACGCGGGAGTAACTCTCTCGTTGCCGTGCTTTCCCCCGTCCTTTCCTCGCTGGAAATGGCGACCCCCGATAATCGTCAACCCGCACATAATGCGCCGATTGTGGGTGGGTTGATACGGGGCGCGGGTGGTTGTGTGGCTCGGGGGTTAACGATGGAGGGGGGGGGGGTCCCTTCCCACTCCAAATCCCAGCTTCCCCTTTGGTGCGTGAGCGAAGCACGGTGTTTTTCTTCCGAATAAATGATTTGGCGTCGGATAAGCTCTCGCGAAGGAACGTGAACGCCCCGAATAACTCCCTAGCGTGCCGTCCCCGCTTTGAAAGGAATATTTTTAAGAATGTCTGCTGCCGTGATTAGATGATCGCCTTCCTTTTTTTCTTTATTCATAGTGCTTCCTTTATGAAATTCGTGAGTCTTAAAATACGCTTGCTCACGGAAGTTTTGGGGCGAGGGGAGGAACCAGCGACGGCTTAAGGACCTGGCAAGATTTTTACACTTAAACGAAAGGGGATTAGTGATTTCTTCTCGAATTCTTAGCTGAAAGGTAATGGACGCGAAAAGGAGAGAGAGAGAGAGAGACAGTTTTATGATTTGGCAAGCTTTTAACAACTTTCTTTGAATGGGGTTTGATTTTTTTTTAATTCTCCGGTAATAAATGTTGCACGCGGGTTTGTAAAGATTTTTAAAATTTTTATTTTCTTCAAATGCTGCAATTGTGGTACGGAATTCTTGTTGTGTGTCAGGAAAATTATTATCCCCATAATGAAGTTTAGCTTTGTCGTAACAACTTATGAGATTTTTTTACCTAAATAACAGCAAGAATGTCGATCGCATGTTTTTTTTTTATTCTTTTATTTTTTATGTAAGCCTATTCCGCTTGTCCACAATATTATATGTAGATATACTTATCAGCGGAATATGCAAGTTAAAAACAAAATGAATCTAACTTTCTAAGTTTTTTAACCTTCTTTTTTCCTTCTCACTCTCTCTTATGAAACTGAATTCATTGACAATTGCTTGTTTCTCTGTCTCAATTTAATTGATTGATGAGAATTAAAATGAAAACGGCGTTATTTTATGAATGAAACTGAATTCATTGATAAGTGTTCGTGTTTCTCTGTCCCAATTTTATTGATTGATGAGAATGAAAATGAAAACAGCGTTATTTTATGAAGGCGACACCTAGCCTTGATCTTTTGTTTTTTCTTTCTATTGTCCCTTGTCTATGGGCATAATGTGACTTTAATGGGAAATATGACGGCAGCAAGTCTCGTAAGTTTCGCAATCAATATTCGATCCTCTGGCAGCCGTGAGATGTTTCCTCAATTCATCTCAAAACACCGGACGTCACCCCGGTGAGAGATAGAGAGGGAAGGTAAAGATAAATTTTCTTGGAATTGTCTACTTTCCGAAATCAGAAGTTGCCGAGGGAAAGAGAAAACTGTGTATCTCAGAGGTCGGAGTACTTTCACTTCTTGTTTGAGTGCGCAGAAGCTTGAAGAACGAATGGCTCCATCTGCCCCACTCAGTTTTGCTGTTCGGAGCAACAAACCAGCCGGGGGGATGCGAAGTGGGGGAGGAGGTTGAGAAGACGACGATGGGGTGAGGAAAGAAAGTAGGGGGAGGAGGTGGAGGAAGAAAATATGGCCGAGGAGGAGGTGGAAGATGAGAGGAGGAGGGTGGAGGGATTATCCGGGCATAAGCATTCCCCTTCATCGACTCCTTTCTTCTCGTTCACCGTTCCTGGTACTGTTCCGCCCCGCGTTTTCGCCCAATCGTGGAGGACGAAAATTTTTGATATTTTCTGCCCAATCGTGGAGAAGGAATATTTTCGGTATTTTCCACTTCAGACGATCTCAAGTTGTAATGGGACAATGACGGATGACTGCGTGGAATGTTCCAAACAGGGGAGGCACTCGAGTGCGTTGGTGGGATCAAATTTTGAATTACTTTTTCTGAGGAATTTGAAAATTGAATTGATGCAGCCGTACGTGGAAGATGACATAACTGTTTGTGAGGGAGCAGGCCGCCCACCAAGAAAAAGAGAGGAAGGGAATTGGAGCTATAGAGAAAATGCATGTTTTTGTGTGACACTTTTTCCCTCTTTTGTTTCTGTGTTAGCGAGTAGTATGATCGACACACGAATTCTTTTAACCTCTTCTATTCGATCGCATTCCGCTCTTACTTTGTCTCCATTGTTTAGGCCTCCGGTGATATATGGCGCCAGGTGTCTTTGCTCGAAGTTAAAATTGAGTTTAGACTTTTAATATATTTTCCGTAGGCTTACTCAGCTTCTGTTGCCCCATCTTCTGCCCCAAATTTGTGGCATCCCAGGTTTTTGCTCTTTTGTAACATAGTATCACAAACAGGTCGGCTTTTCTCCAGTATTTATTCAATTTTTGAATCATAGTTCTTTGGAATACATCCCTAATGCTATCCAGGAGTTCGATAGCAGGCACAACTAAAAGGAAAAGGTATTTCTCTTCCATTATTTTGTCTCTATTTCTTTCATGCTCATGCTTCACATGAGTAAGTATTTCACACAGTGTTACATGCATTATAGAGGTTTTTCTCGGTTGTTCCAGCTTATGCAATGGTGATATGAAAATACTTGAAATTGCAGGTAGCATTTTAACTTGTATTTGAGCGTGTAGTAATGGCGTTGTATGTTTTCTGTTATGTGTTTAGGAACCCTTTTTTCATTAATTCATATGGCCTATCAGGTGTACCATTCGTTGGTGCAGTAGAAATGGCTTTAGAGCATTTTTCTTGCTCCTCTTCTCATTGAACATTAGTTAATTCTGTGTCATCTACAGAAACGATTCTTGATTTTGTTGTTAAAGTGATGTCATTTGTATATCTGAAGGACCGGAAAGGGTCTTCTTTTAGGGACATTTCTTCCTTAAGGGTCCATTGTTACAACTTAAGTAGTAGATCATTTTTTCCAATGTTGTTTGGGGGAGTTCAATAATTCTCTTTTCATTTATTTCACACTGTTACAATATGCTGATATATTTGGTGTGCGACGTTTGACATAAACTTTCTTCCAACGTAATATGATTTATTTTTAATAAATATTTCCTTCCTCTGGTTTGAAAGCAAATACTCTTAAGGCGCTTCTCACCTCAGAGTTTTGCTCTTTTAAGTACCCTCGGTTCCCAGCTTGGGGATATCCTTTAATCTGATGCTGGAGCTTTCCTTGCCACAGGTTTTCCGTATACATTTGAGAATCCCGCTCTAGTATTGGAAAACAAGCTTCATGGTATACTTTAGATATGATTTGCATACCAACTCCTACTCTTGCCTTTTACCACAATTGATCCTCTGGCCGCCATACGTCACAACTCACGAGCAATAGTCCCGATTTCCTAACCTCCATTTGACGGTATACAGTTTTCAAATAATTCAAGATGATGATGCTGCTTTTTATTCCTCCATTGGTATAATATTAAATTAAAATTCAGAGAATTCTGATATTATTCTGGAATACAGACTCTTGGCTCTTACTAACCCTTACATTTCGTTGGTCCAGGCAGATAGTCAAATCCAGAATAAGATTCCTATCTCCTTAAAACTGATGACTGTACTTAAAAGAAAATAGTAACTAAAAGTTTAGTATTTTATTGATTAGTATATCTATTCATGAAATTAAAATATTCTAAGTGCTCTGTGTGTTGATTCTACGTCTACTTTCAATTCAATGAAGACTAACTTGCAGGAGTTTTTTTTGTATTATCTCGTCTTACTGTACGATGCGAAAAAGGATGAAGATTTAAATGGTTCCTTTTGACATATGCATTTTTCCGAGGCCATAATTTTATTTCGTAAGATGTCATGCTTATTTAAAGTTGTTGGCATAGCATATGATAGTGCGATAGGAGTCGTGAGAGCGAAATAAAACTGTTTTGAGTCCCCCTGCTTAAGCAGTTTATCACGGGTGACAGCGAGCGAAATCAATTTTCATTCCAACTTTAACCTTATAATCTCTGCGAAGCACTTTAGAATGCTATTGGCTGAATCCCAAATGTCAACCGAATGAATGGCATCTGCGAATGAGTTCGTAGGAAAATTAATTTGTAACACGGTGCAATAGGAATCTTTCGTAAAATCTGCTTCGAATTAATGTCCCCGAACTCCAAGCAGTTCAAGGCTTCAGACTAGCAAGTTTGCAAACTTCCGCAATATTGAAATCTCTCCCGTACATGCTCTCAGCCGCGCGAGCCGTCATTTCCCATCTTCGAGGCTCTCTCCGTCTGCGCAGTCATTCTGAGCATACGCCGTTTTCTTTAACGTCTTGAGCTCGAGGAGTGGTTTTATAGCCAGAGGACATGTCGACGTCCAAGATCATTTTATACTCTATGATTCTCTCATACATGGATTATATGACATATTCGAATAAAAAGGTTTATAAAAAAGTATGAATATTTTAAAACTTATTAAAATTTTAATTAAATGGTATTAAAAATGCAAATTTATTTTGTAAAATTTATAAAGGTGGCTACACAATCATTTTCAAGTGCACCAGTATCTCTAGCCTAACAGTCAATATATGTCCTAACCCATCAGGATTTACCCTAGAGTCAAAGAAACGTCGTACTGCCTTGAGTCTGGACTTCGAATTTTCGTTGTAGCCCTTTAAGGCCTGTCGAGGAAATGTTTTCACGCAATACCATGCTACCAACCTTGCTGATATTCATGATATTTGAAGGAAGGCTTGAAACTCATAATCTCCTATACACTCCCGTGAAACAGCAACCGAATGGCGATGACTTAAAAGGATGGATAGGAAAAACGACTTTGGTCGCACTGGCTTCACATTGAGCCAAATTTATCACAAAATTATATTGATCGCAATGTTTTCATTTTTTCCTCTATCTCCTGCATTTATATTGAAAGTGTACGTACTTAAGACTCAGCGATGAGCAAAATAGCCCGCATTGATTGATATGACTGAATTGTGTCATCTCTTTAATTGTGGCTCATTTGGGACCACAAGTCCACGTATGCGTAGAAAAATATGTTTCAATAGTAAGATCCCCTGATCTATCATAAGACCCCCTGACTAAGAGAGGGGGATTTCACATTTTCTTGTCCTCAACAAGAAGGGGCTGTTTTTCTTTGGACTTTAATGCCTTGACCATTCTACTGATGAGGATAAGTATCAATCATTTAATTACAGTAATCTACCGGTTAGAGGTAGGTTGTGATGAAAGTCAGAGAATATCCAACGAACTCTTACACGTGCCGTGCCCTTTCTACCTCTAGTATTTCTTTCTTCATCTCAGCATAAGTCCTACCTTTCTTCATCCCGTTCATAAAACCGATTCTCTTCCTTCCCCTTCCCCGCTTACCCAACATCCTACCCTCTATCACGGCCTTATGCAAACCATCCCCTAAGCCATCTGCCTTCCCCTAATCTCATCTATAAGTTTCCTCTCCTCGCCCACCATGTCAAGCACTTCCTCATTTGTCTTCCTTTCCGTCCAACGCACCTTCTCCATCCTCCTCCACACCCACATCTCGAAAGCCTTCAGCCTACTTTCGTCTTCCTTTCTCAAGGTCCACGTTTCTGCCCCATACAACGCCACACTCCATATCAAGCTCTTCACCAGCCTCTTTTTTACATCCTTACTTAAGGTCCCCGTCATCACGCTTCCTTCTTTTATTGAACGCTTCCTTCGCTAGCGCTATTCTCCTCCTAATGTCTTTGCTACTATGTCCTGTTTCTTCTAAGGTACTACCCAAGTAATTAAATTGTTCTACTTGCTCCAGTTTGTGAGTTCCCAATCAACTAGCAAAATTAATATCGTTCGAAATAGCCCTCCATGTGCTACGCGTCGGATGATTGTCGCAGTGGTTATTAAATTCACCTTCTGTCTGTCGATGATTGGCTCTTGTCCTAGCCGATAAGTCGTTGGCTATAATCCTCCGCGGGTTGCTCCAATCGGGTGCAAGGAGAGTGCTGCGCGGCCGAGTGTCTGAAGCGCAGGGAATGCGCGTGAGAGGGGTGCAAGGTTGTTGGGGAGGGTGGAAGGAGGGAACTAGAAAGTTCAAAGTAATGACCCTGCTGTCCAAAAGTTAGCGAATGGACTTGCTTAAAACTCTCATCTCTCGCGTTTTACGCTAATGCTTATTCATGAGAATTTTTACTTGAAGACTGTGCATATTCTTGTCAAAGTTTTCCTAAATGCTAATAGTAAAGTTCAACTTCTTGCCTCGGCTCAAGAACATATATCCTAATTAAGGTATGCAGCCACTGCTAACCACTACTTTTGTGAAGTTTCCGTAGTTATTCTGCAGGTGTTTCGGGATAACTTTTGTTGTGACTCGTTAGATAATTTAACTGTATTCGATTGATTTTTTTAATCTTTCTACCGTCTCTGTTCATTGAAAATGTAAATAAAAGTTTACTTGAATTCTATATTGTTTGCTATGCTTCTTTTTCTAAGAAAATCTGGTCATCTATCATAGGTCCTTGCCATGTACACTTTTCCAATCGTTACGAAAATGGTATCAACCTTCTTCACAAACGCCGATAAAGATTTACAATTAATATATATGCGCAATGATCTGAATAAATGCTATTTCCAATTAAATAAAATGAACAAGTCTAAAACGGCGAAAGTCTTGAGATGATTTGAGTAAGAAGCCTCTGTATTATTTCTCCATAGGATCATGTGAAAACGAGAAAAAAATAGTTTATTAGTTAGCCTAGATGGTAAAACAAAGTTGTTAATTGCTAGAAGTTCATGTGAGAAAACCAAATACTATTTCTACATAATATAAATCTGTTCCTATTTTGTAAATGACCTTTTAATTTTTTTCTGATGCTTCATTGAAGTCTTCCCCATGTATGTATTGAAATATTCCTCTTGTACTCGTATCTTATCTATTACAAACAATTTAAGGCATGGAATGTACTGATGTATTTTTTCGGAAAATAATGAGAAAAATCTTTTTTTGAAAGAAACAATGTTCCTCTAAAAACTCAGTTTTAAGCTAAAAAATGTGCATTGACCGATTGCCGATTTAGCTCTCACTACCTTTCTAAAATTTTTAACAGTGTAAGGAAAGGTCTTGAATAATCTTCAGGCAACTCATTCCATTCTTTAATTCCGCGGTTTAGGAAGGAATTCTTTAGTATATCACTATAATTATAGAAGCCACCATAATTTTATGTAAGTTTTCTGTTAAATATTTGGTTAAGTTAAAATAATTAAAATTGTGATAAAATTGATAATTTCCCACTATTTGTGCGTCCATAATGTGCGTCTAAAGGTAGTTTAATATATTGCAGTAATCCTTTCATCAGCTGTATGGTTGTGATCTTCCATAAATATGTAAGAAGCCATAATGACATTTAGAGAGCAATTTTCCCTGGCAAAACCCAGTATTTATAATGAAAATTAAATGCCTGAGTTTAGGAAAACTAACTGACAGGAAAGTGAAAAATAATGCTTATCTCGTATTCAATAGAAATCAGTTGAATACAATTCTAGAACATGCGTATGCTGTTCTCGCAAGATAAATATTTGCTCAAAATATTTTATTGCATGTATTAAATCATATAATTACTAACTTGCCCAACTATTTATTCATGGAAAAATAGCAAGCTACTTCATGCATATTATTACTCGCATCTCATTGCTACTCAGATCTTATCGTCCAATATGTGAAAAACTTTTCTCTAACTCAATAAATGTGAATATGTGCAATAAATATGTTGCCTGATAAAATAATGCGTCATAAAGTATTGTTTAGACTCTGATGATAACTGTCAAAATGAAACAACATGTCCTGACAAAGCATGCTATTTATTTCTCAACTTAAGAGCCATTTGTACAAGAAACTGTTATTACAGAATATATATTTTACTTTCGTATCATAATTTTCCATTATTTTTTTCCCAATAAATTTCCTTGTAAGCTTTGGAAATCGTTTAATATTCGACTTTCGGGTTATTAATATGAATTTGTAAGGAAAAATCCGTAGCTCTTATGTTTGCTTTCATAATAAAATGACATGAGTTATGAATAACACATTTTGATGCCAAGCATTGATTTTTAATATTTGTCAGAAGATGGCAATTATTAACTAAATTCGGTGTTGCGGTCTTCAGCAGTAATTACACTGAAAACGTTGTATCAGGACTCGCAGGACGAATTTGTCAATCTAATAACACCGAGCGTAAATGAGAATTTGCAAATGATTTCGCGTCTTCATATTATATATATTTATCAACAAAATAATAATCCTACATTAATAATAAGGATTTGACTTGAATTTTAACTGTGAGACAATAAATTTACTCAAATGTTGGCGGGTTTATATTCCAGTGTTTGGAAGAAATAAATTTTTGTGATTTTTATTGCTGTTCCTGCCCTGCTTTGAGTAGTATTTTTAAGCAAACAAAAGATTGTAACAAAACCAGCCACAAAAATTGCTTCAAAGTGGGACATGTTTCTTGTTTCAAGTGACAATTCAATGCGAAATTTCCACGCTCACATATTCTCTTTCTGTTTCCCTTCCGTAACTAACGTTTCACCTCACTTCGACCTCTCCTGCCGCCCCTGCTCTCTTTCATTCTACTTCTCTTTCCACTCCACGGCCCGGCCACCCCTTAATAACCTCAACCCCCGGCGCAACTCACCTCCCCCTCCCCTCTCTGCCCTCCATTCCTCCCCCTTATCTCTCAGCGGGAGGATCCCTTCCCCCCTCTCGCCCCTCCTCCCCATGCCTCTCGCTCATCTCCATTGTTCGCTCTTGCAAAGTGGAAGACTCGAGACCCGCGCACTATTACCGCGCTACCCCTCACTTCCTTCTCCCCCCCTCCCGCCATCAGTCCCCTCCCTACCCCCCCTCTTAGCGACCACACGCCCCCGAAACGGAAGCCAGGAGCAGGACCCCCGCAACCCCCCCCATAATACCCTCGCTCCTATTCCACCCCAATTCCTCCCCAACCCTTCCCTTCTTCTCATTTTCTCCAACGCCGCCCCCCTCTCCCTCCCGGTGTCTATTCCCTCTTTCCTGTCTTCTCAACCTCTCTCTCTCCCTTCCCCTCTCAGCCTTCCTCCCTCCGACCCTTCTCCCGCCTTCCTCTAAAAAGCCATAGAATTGCTAATACGGAACCGTAGAACGAATTCTGATGCAAGGGGCGAAATTCATGGAGATCGACGCGAGTTTAGGATAAATATATATGAGAGCCCAAAATTGCGTCGCGAATGAGGACGGAGTATCGTTTAATTTGGACGGTGGATATAAGAGCGTTTGGCAATTCTGCTCCCTCTGCGGTTCTTATTTCACATCAACATAGACCCTAGCGCATCGTCACTAAGCATTACCGGCCTTAGAGCTTGACGCTTATTTTTTCCTCCATGAAAATTATTGCTTATGGTTTAAGATTCGCAAATATGAAACGGTAGAGTGAATCTTCCTGATTTTCCTTATTTTTTTGTAATACTTCTTAATGATCGGTTCTCACATTTGTTTATGCTTCTTGTAACCGTGTATTCAGTGTAATTTAGGTGTTCCGTTATGTTATACCAGAGGCTAACGCTATCTTCTCTCGTGTTGTTTCAAAGTGTGTGTGATAATATCTCATTGTACCATGAGTGAAAGCAAAAGTTTGTACGTAATAGGTCCGGTTAATGGTGACTCAACGAATGTCGGGGAAGAGAGAGCGGATAAACAGTTTAATGAGCGTAATGCTGCATTATTCCTCGTGCTAATCATATGATAAGACGTTGCTATTTACGACTGCTGAAAACTAGTAAGATATTCTCGCACAGAATGAAGATGTGTTGTGATGTGTTTAGAGTTTCAATATAGGACCGGTACCAGTTTTTTTCTGTTTTTTGCTCTTCATAATCATACAAAATGAGCACCAAAATATCTTTAAAAAGCATTTTTACATCTTCCCCAAGCGTTATATACCATGTTACCCACCCAGATACGGTGGAAACAATTAGTAAAAATGTATATGTTTCATTTAACACGTCGTGATTAAAGCAACGACACCTATGCTCGATTTCCTGACCAAATAGGTTTTCAAATTTTTCACCTTCCTCATCTGAATTGTATTCTCGAGTGTCAAATAGTAGAGAGAAAAACATACTAATGCGCAAATTACTTTAGTTTGGCTTAATACTTAACAAGTTTTGATGCTAATAGTCATCAGCAAAATATATAATGACGTGACATATAAGACATGACGTAGGTTGGCATGAGATATAAGGGGAACTATGTGGTCGGTTAGGTAGTAGATTGGTGCTGGCCCTGGGCCAGTCCCACAATTAATCTAAGGCCTGTACGGGACTAGTACCGTTATTATTTTTGGACTCCTTTGGATTTTGGGACCAGTACCTACCAAATATTTTCATTAACCAAATATTTTTGTCTTATTAATCTCCGTGGTTTCTCCAAGCCAAAGTAAATTGCATCTACAAGTAAATTCCTTTAAAAATCATATTCTAGTGGCATTAAAAATGTGCGTTATCGTAACTTGATTCACGGCACATAAAGCGGAAAATAACCATTGCATACATCATTGCAATCTTGTTAACGTCTCCCAACCTCAGGGTTAGCGAAATACTGACTGCGGTTTTACTTATTCATTTCGTCTACAGTAGTATTTATTAAATAAAAGCTTAAATTCTTCGGTAACTATTATTGTTTGGCATTTTTTTCCGAAAATGTGTCCCTTAAATCGGTTTTTCCGTGTTTTCATCTGAGTAGAGTACAATGAAATAGTTTTATATGTTGCGACGCCCATACATGCTCTTGAGAGCACATAATTTAAAAATAAACATTGGGAAATTCAGTGAATATTCTCAAATAAATAAATCCTCTCAGTTTTGTTGCATAGACGTCACAGTTTTCTAATAGTGCCGCATATTTGATAATAATGACGTACTCGTTATTCAACGGCCGAGAAACCTTCAGCGAGCAGTGTACTTTCCACCTTTTCTCCGATATGCCTAACCTTGATATGAGAGAGGGAACGGGTGGGCCCCGATCCCCTACCCCTGGCAGTTTAATAAAGAGAATCAAATCAAATCTCATTTCATCCTCCTCCCATATCCTTGTCTCTCTCTTTCCTCCCCTCAGCTCCTCTCCCCTTGGTTCTCTCCTTCTCTTTCTCCCCAATTTCCATCGCCCACCCTCCTCCTTGCATCCCTTCCTCTCTCTCTCTCCTCTCACCGCAAAACTCCTCGGGGTCGCCTCACTCCCCCCCCTCCCTTCCCCCACTCATTCCTCCTCCCCCTTCCCCCGCTCCTCCTTTCTCCCCCCCGCTCTTTCACTCTCTTTCCAATGGTCGCCTTTCCCTCCTCGCCTTTGACAGCAGACACCCTGACACCCTTAGGGGGTGAAATTCCAAAACTAATTTTTCCCCATCCGTCCTCACTCCCCTTCACTCTTCTACATCTTGGTGTAGAAGATGTGTGCTATATAATAAATGAGCTAACTCCGACAACTCGCTCTGCCTGCTTCGCCTTCTCTCTCGTATTTCACCTTCGTTCTTCTCTTTATCGCCATTATAACATGTCTAGTTTCATTTTAGTCCTACAATTTTCGTGAGCAGGACCATTTATTTATACCGGTTAAAAGACCATTTACTATTATCGGTTACTAATGAAGGCCCCATTATCAAATGCATATTTGAGGGATCTATTAAAATCTCTTAAAATACTCCTATTCATAGATAATTTACTATTATAGTTTTCTTTAATTTTAAAATACCTTTTTCATAATTTTAATCAATAACTTTCAATTAAATTAATGAAACTTTACCACCAAAATTAAAATCCATTGCCACTCGACCCTATTTTGGTTATTACATTCATCACACCCTAATTATTCTTTAGATTAATTTAAATCTCCACTTGTATCCCAAAATGGCTGGAAGTGCAGTTTCCATTCCTTAATGGAACCCTAAATACTCATTCCCGGGAAGTATGCTTTGCACGAATAATCAAAAATCAATGCTTATGTTTTAGACATTTGTATCAAAGCCAACACTGGATAAGCATTTGCTTATTTTATTAAGTTTTTTCGCATGCACCTTCCTTATCATATTCTATTCAATTCTCTGTATTCGTGCGATTCGTGGCTAAAAACTTCTTCCGTCCGACTCTGAAAGGAATACCTCGTGTTCTTTAAAGGCTGAAGCCCTGTGCCATACTCCCCGGCATAATTCAGATTCTGTCCGTTCCCGCTCAGACTTACTCTCGCTTTTTGTCCTCAAGCGTCAATCCATATCACCTCCCTATCTATTCACCACAATCTCTCGACTTTCAACGGTGCCCCTTGTCGTCGATCTATCACTTTCACTTCAGCCTACATCAACCCAGCCATATTACTCTCTATTGCTCTAAACTTCCGCGGCACCTTCATCTATATCCGCCGATCTTCTTATTCCGAAGTCATATAATCCGGAGCCCTCATTTTCTATCTGCTTTCTAGGCAATTGAGATCGTCCTTTCGGAAACGTCCTCCGGCCTTGAACGGAAGAAAGTTTGTGTCATTGAGACTTTCCTTAATGGATTAACGTGTTCCAAATGGAGAAGAAAATTGGATTTTTCCCTTGGTAAACAACATTTCCGGCGAAAAAAGTTAATTTTGTGTATTACTACTTTTAATATTCAAATAAACCATTTCACCGCGACGAGGAAATCGGGTGAGACGGAACGAGGAAATTTTACTGAGAATTTGAAAATTGGCCTCACATAAAAAATTATATTCTACTGGTACAATTTAGGTTACAAATTGAATAAGTTAGTCATGAACAGATTGCGTATAAATAACTGTGTTGTGCATTTCTGCACCTTGTCACAGTGCACAGGTGTCAATATTTTTGTAAATTCTTAGCTACATAATGAATATAGATTCTCATTAAGATGCACAGAATATCGTGCAAAGAATTTGAACCATGGATCATAGGGCTTAGGGGAAGACTATCGCATGTTTCTGGCCAAGAGCTGAAATGAAGCCAGAAAATAAAGTGAAAAATGATTATCAATCCTGAAAAGAGGCAAGCGTGGTGAATATACGGAATTAAACGGAAGGATGGAAAATTATTCCCGTTACGAAGTGTACTCGTGATGAAATTGATGAATATGATTTATATGAGATGATGATGGGATCTATGGAAAAACGAGATTTGAAACGAGACATTTTCTAGAGAAAATTCAGCACCATGTGGAAGTCAGTATAGAAGTATGCAAGTGGTTGGTGGCTACAGAAATATTGAGGAATGAATAAAAGAAAATGATGCCGTAACCAGTCTTCGTGATCTATACTATTTGCTATCTCTGACTGGAAAATTAACTGACAACTAATTTTAAAATTAAAAATCTCAATGAAAACCGTGTCTTGCCTAGAATTAACATGAAACGTTGATTTTAAAAGCAAATTGGTATGGTTAGGAGATTTTGTGGTATTTCCAATCAGTAGACCGAGAGCATGAAAATGTGTCCATCCAGATTTCCCTACTTAGGGCTATATGTCATCTGAAAGTCATCTAAATCAGCTCTTCCATTCTATATTTGGTGAAAGGCAGACCTTCATTACTCCCTATCTAACAATTCTCGTGAATACCCTAGTTTTTATTTCAGATTTCTCTCTTTATTTGGTCTCCCTTGTGTAAAATATCCTTCATTCCAAACGTAATCTAAGTGAAGGTCCACAAATTCATGCTTCCGCACATTTTTCGTGAAATATTCAACTCCCATACCATTTCTCGTGACTCGCACACATTTTCCCATTGAAAAACCGAGCACAAAATCATCACCATCCGTAACGTCAATACTAATGCAGGTGTGGAATTCTAATTTGGAAAATTACAACCTACCCTTTAGGGGAGGGAAAAGAGTACATATACTGATGGGAGGCTCGTTTGAGTGTACGCTTTGCCCTGTCGTGTTGGTAAAATGCAGGCAGCGGGGAACGGAATTTTTTATGTCTGTTGATTTCCGCAGCAGATGCGGCCCATCTACTGCCAAGACGGTGAAATGACGTAGTCGATCTCGCAACCCCCTCCTCCCCACCTTTTCCGCTCCCCCGTCACACTTCTCCATTGTCTCTCTATACCCCTCCTCTCTCTCTCTTCCGCCTTTACAATTCATTTCCCGTCTTTCTTTCTTCCACTCTCCCGTCCGCGTTTTAATATCTCTCCTTCCACCCCGATGTCTTCTTCTTGTCTTTTGATTTCCGATCGAGGAGCTTCTTCAATTTAAAAAAGGCAGCTTTCATCTTTGAGATTGAGAACGCCTTTTTGCACACCTAAACAAGGCCGTTGGCTTCCGTGAGGTTGTACCAGAAATTAAGCAGTAAATAGTGCTCATGTCTACACTTACGTACAAACTGCGAGCCACCGCTGTGGTGGCCTGTGATAGGTGGGTGTTAGTAGAGCGACCATAAAAAAGTGATGGAATAGGGAAAAATAATTGGATAACTGAAGCGATGAAAAGTTATATTTATTTATTTAGTTGATGAAAAAGAAAAACAGCACAAAGGCATTTTACGTTGGCGGAGATAGCTGATGAAAATGTTAAACATATGTACAACAAAAATCAATTATAGACCCTGAAAAACCTCATAAACACACGAGTCACAACAAATATAAGATGTCGAAGGTCGTAGAAAAAAGATCAACAGAAGGAATCTTAATTTTGCTTCTTAGCTTATATTAAATATGGTCGGAATTCTGAAGAAAAGGAATCTCTGGGATATGGGAAGCCGGAATTTAGGAACATGTATAGGTTGATATTTCGGAAAAAATGAGAAGGTACACGAAGAGAAAATAAATATAGCAGATCATTATTACGGTAGGCCCCTTAAAAAATACTCTTTAAAACTTTCGGTCAGATATTTGTTGACGGTTGTGTAAGTCCTGAATTCCAAGGGTTGAAAGAATTTGTGAGCGAGATGTTTCCCAGTGTGGTATTACGATGATGGACAGTAGCGATAAAGAAATTTATGGAGCGATTGAGGAATTTCAGTGTTGATGGGCAGGAAGAGGACCAGAAAGTGGGAAAATATTTAGGAATGTGGAGGATTCATCCAAAGAGAATTGTTTCGAGAGCAAGAGAGTCCCTAACTTCGATGGTCCGGAATAGCCAGTAACAGCCATTGCCGTACGGGAAATTTTGGTTATGTGGTCATAAAAAGTGAGTTTATCGTAAAAAATCACGCCTAAGTCTGAGTGGGATTTGACTGAGGGGATGGGGATTGATTGATGGCGTACGCGGACGGATATAGATTGTTTAAAATAAAATGACAGAGCCGTCTTGGACGGGTTGACACGCAACTGCGATTTATTTCACCAATCACTGATGCCAATTAAAGCACCCTGAAGATCATTGCACTGTGGTGCGCCATCAACACGTTTAAAAGTTTTGCAATAATTGACGTACAGCAGGATGTTGCACCATAAGTACTGACACAATCAACTGTGTCATCCACACACAGGGCAAACAATAAGGGGCCGAGCACGCTGCCCTGTGGTACACAGGAGGTGAGTGGGTAGGTAGGATGGAGGATGAGCCATCGATTAGGATACACTGAAAGCGAAAGCTAAGAAATTTCGTGATAATAGTAAGTGAGGTCCGATCAAAATTGTATCTCCGACTGAGTTTATAGACTAATAGATGGTGCTCAACTGAGTCAAAGGCCTTAGAGAAGTTTTCCAATCATTGCGATTGCACAAATTATATGGTACGTAGTCACGTGCACGGGTGCGAAGATATACACCAAAGACGGTGAAATTCGCCATGAACAAATTATTTGACTCAGTCCAGACAATTGATTTTTTTTCATTGCGAATTTCATCATCTTTGGTGTATATCTTAGAGAAGTTGATGTAGCAAACATCAAGTTGTGAGCTAAGCTCAATTGCAGAAGAGACTTGATGGTGCTTGATAGCTAAATTTGTAGAGAAGATTCCACAGAGAGAAAACCGAGTTGGTAAGGTGATATGTAAGGAAGGGTATGGTGCAGTAAATGATTGTGTATGCTTCCTTAAAAAATATTGACTGAACAGGTAAAATTGTACTGGAACTGTACCTGAGGATGACTAAGTAAAAATGTCGAAACACGTGTAGTCAAATTTAATAAAGTGGACAGTACCATATTGATTGCTTTTAATTTTAGGTAAAATTTAAACTGGGCGCTAATTTTAAATTTTCTCCTCCGGTCGAAATTTCAAAATAGGTGTTACGTTTGCGTTTTTCCATTGTGAGGGGAAGGCGCCGTCCTGAAAAAATCTGTTAAAATGTTTAGGAATGGGAAAGACAAGAGAATGTATGCGGCACGATAAGAGTGAGAAAATATTGTCCGAGGCAGTAGATTTAGTAAGGGCTAAGGAGGTCAGATAATTCATGACTTCATCAGATGTTGAAATTAGATAAATGGATTGAGAGCAGACCGGTTGAATCTCCGGAAGAGACCGTAAAATTAGAGGAGAAATAGGTGTTGTAAGCGGAGGGACGCAACTCATTTACATACGTAACACCATCCGAAGAACTTTGGAATGCAGTAGGACTTTCTTTTACTGTTAAAAATGGGCCAAAACCTTTTTGAGTTCCCACGAATATTATCGATAATACCTTGAATATAATAGCAGTGACGACATTAGGCCACGAAGGTGGCACGGGTGTAGGGATTGGGATTGGCTTTGCAGTTTCCAGACATGAATTATTTTATAGGAATGAGTGGTTTCAGGGGAATTCTATATTTATTTATATTTTTATACGTATTTTTGTATGCATTACTGCAAAACTATTTTTTTATTTTAGCAATTAAGGATGCATTTGAGGGGGGAATTTTAGGTAATCTGTTGAAAACTGCGTGACCTAAGATTTGAGACTTTTCTTTGTGGCTCAAAACCTAGGCCTTCCGTCAGCAGTTTTACATGCACAGATCGATTGTATTTTGTTTATTTTGCGTGTAAAACCTGTATGTGCAAGGTCTCCTTTGTTTCTCGTTGTTTTGGAAAGGCTTGAACTGAAATCTTTTAATTGATGTCCTCAATAGGCCAGAGACCTTTTAGCAATACGCTTTAAATATTATTTTTATTATTTTAAAAACATATCCTATTTCTAGATGGGTGTTGTTGATCATCACCATCATTGGAATGGGGTTAGATATTTTTCCATCATCATAGAAAATTAGCTGAAACCAACTAGTCCAGTTGCTACCGTAGCAGTTGTGCGTATATCGTGTTTTAGAAGTTTATTTCCAGGGATCACCTTCTTGAGTCCCAAAGCGTATGAATATATAAAGCATCGACATACATGTGCAAACGATTTCCCAGTAAAGGTTGGTGCCACTTAAAGGTGCCGTTGAATATTTATCTCTCAACCCCACGTCAGCCCTCTCAGCTTAAATTGATGGTGATGATTAATTTTTCAAGATAGAAAAATAAATTTATATGTTTCAGTAAACTGCAAATAATGAGCAACATTGAGTCAGAACGTGATGCACATGATTGTAAAAATACAGTTATGGGCAGAATATAGGTGCCTGTAGCTTTCCGAAAACCTGTTAAATTCAAATAATAAATGTATGCATGCCATCAATTTGTGCTCTGTCAGCATAACCTCGCATTAGGTTAATTTTTGCAACGCCGTTTTTGCAGCGTTTCGTCGTTACTATTTTGATTAAAATAATTTAACCACGAAATTTAAGGAAATTTACCATTTTACAAGCATCCCCCTGGCATGAAATATTTCCATTACGTACAAGACTGTGATTTGTTTGGTGCTGCCATGCACTTTCTTTAGTAACGTTACGTTCCACTTTCCTCAGCGCTTCTTGTAAAATGAAAATGCCTTCTGCCGCCTTTTGAGGGATATCCTTTCCCCTTCCATCTTTGGGGCAGTGATTAATATATATACAAGCAATATTTCCTTTCGTACCAACCACCGGCATGTAATTAACATTATCTAAAACTTTTGAACGAGATTTTTTGTGCATTAGTATTCGAAGTAACTACTAGAATGCATATTCTCTGCATTTACTTCAAATTGTGAATGAAACATTTTTTATTCGAAGTTTAAAAAATCGTAATTCTGTATTATAATTTTTTAGGGTCATTATGACTGTGCATATCTGAATCAGTTAACATCCACCTAAAATCACGCACGGTTCACGCGATTAACGTATATATTCAAGATAGTTGAATAAGAACAAAATGCGCCCCTACGACCTATGTATTTTTATATTTTATTTTATATCTCCTCGGATGCGCAGAACTACAGTGATAATTCTCTTTATTATTAATTATCGTCAAAACCAACAATTTTTCAATGGAAGAGCCCTGTCTTCTGAGAGAGCCCTGCGTTTTACCATCTGTTCCTCACCATAAGCGATATCTTACGTGATGATCCCCGCTATAATTCAGGGCTGCTATTTCACCATCTAAGGGCCATATCTTTTTTATTACCAATATTTTTAAAGGATCTCTTTCTCGTTGATATCAGGGTTAAATCATTCTCTAGAAAACTTCCTACCCTACCGTTCATTTGTGCGCTGTTTTATTTGTCCGAAATATATCGAAAATTCCACCTTAAATACATCACTTTCATGAACAATCATTATTTTTTTATCCAAAGTTGCGTTATAGATTGTTTTTATTTTTAACATATGACGTAAATTTATTTCTTCATTTAAGCTCTCACGACTCATGATGAGATTTAAAGGCTTTCGGATATATGCTGCGTGTTGAGGTCCCAGATTCTTATAAAATGTAATGTCGTTCATAAATTATAGCTTCTTCGCATTTGTTCAGCATACACTTGTTGTGAAGGCCAAAAGTTAAGTTCCTATACTCAACGCTTGTCATCGTATTAATATTTGCAATGTAAAAGTATTCATTTGACATGGGTATTAAAGGGACTTTTTTATGTGGTTACAAATTTATATCGACCTCATCCCCCAGAAAACTGTCATTATTTGCTCTGTTATTGTCTGCTACCGAATAAAAATTGTTACTTATCGTGCAATATGTTTCTACTGGGTATTGCATATTAATCAATAAATATTAAGTTATATTGACCATGATTAACAAACGTTAAATTATTCCTTAATAATTTCAAATATTGAAGTTTTCCAAAACTTGCAATAATAAATTACATTAATACTTATTGATATTTTAGATCTTGATATATTGTTTCGTATTCTGATGTAAATATTAATTATTTAACTCATGAATGATTTTTCTGTAACATTGTAAAGAAGTTTTCACGATGTATTAGTTAACTTTAGTTTAGGAAGTTTTTAAGTGAAGAATTGACGGAAGCAAAATTGCACAATGTTGCAGTACTACTCGCGACATGGTGTAAAGCGTTTAATAAATGACAAGATTTTGACTCTGATGCCTTAATTTTCAATTCAATATCAAGCAATTCTGTTCAATTTTTTCATGCCAAAATACATTATGATTACTGATTGTGGCTGTAAATTTTATTCTAATTGTATTCTTTGTTTCCTTTCCATGTGCAGCCACGGTGAGGATCTCATCGTCACACCATTCGCGCAGATTTTGGCCAGTCTTCGAAGTGTCCGAAACAACTTCCTCTGCCTCACCAATGTGCCCTCGAACAAGTAAGTATAGATTTGGATTGGGGGACGCACGTGGTGCTTGTGATTAAAAGTACCTTCGTTTTTTTTAGGCCAAAGTGTTTATTTAACCTCATTTAAGATAAATTGGAACAGCTCAAATGGCTATAATTTTTATTTTATAGCTATAATTTTGAGTGTCTGTTTTCTGAAAACATTTAACCATAATGTTGTGCCATTCAGTTTACATAATTAGTATGATCAACAAGCATTTAAGATATCTACTTTGAGAAGTTGAGCACTTTTGCCAAGTCAACCATAAATAACAATTTATCATTTTATGATGACAAATAAAAAGCAATTGAAATTTTGAGAATACATGTAAGTTACTCCAGATCTACGTTCAGCTATTTCGAAATTTAATTTCCTATGTTATAGATTATTGCCATGATTAAGAAATCTCAGAAAATGTAAATATCTTGTGTTTAACTTATTTTATAATAATGATGGAGTGCTGTATTGACTAACACCCGTCTCATTTGCTGCTCTCCCTAGGTCCAGGCGGTCCTCCGGGGCGACTGGGTCTGCAACGCCGCAAACGAGGAACCTCACGCCGGGAGGTAAGCGTTGAGTTAGTTCCGAGATTCGCCGCAACGAGCGCTGCCGCACGGGTGGCTGAATGTGAATTCGTCGGGTGCGATTACCACCCGGCGGCAGCGCCACTATTCCGGGAAATGGCTACATTCAAATATGTACTCCAAATTCAGTCTCCCTCGTTTTGCGCTATTAAGAGACTGTCTCATTGCTTTGCAGGTAAACATTAAAAATGGAGAAGATTAGGAAGAGCATTGTTTTAAGAATTATTATAATTCTCAAACTAATACATCTCTTCGATGCTTTATATATCGTGAAAAGATCAAATTATTGATCAAGATGTAATCTTAAAGAGTTGGTTATCAGGAATTTAACTTGGAAATATAACACATCGAAAAAAGCTTAAGTTGAACAATTTCATCACTAATACAAATAAATGTATAATTATTTTCCGGGATTCAAATTAAAACAATTAACCAATCGGTATTATTTTCAATTTTGATGTTTTGAATTTATTGGTTAATATTTTTATGGCTTCGGCAATTAGTTTAAAACATTGTAACGAACAATGGCAATGACATGTCGCACTACAGTCAATTAGTGCAATTGGCAAACATGTTAAAGTCCTCTTCTTTTATGTACATGTAAAAATTATGTATGTATAGGTGTTAGCACACCGTGGTCATCAAAATCAATTGGTCCTTCAAAATTGTTTGTTCTAGTTGTATATGGGTAGCATGAGTAACTGATACTACTTTTAGATGTTACAATGCCTTCACAACCACTCGGAATTTTATCTGTAATGTGATCTTCTTCCTAAGACCCTGGTTCCTTCCAGTCGTCTATTGACTCACCATTCAATGCAGTTTCATCATGTTACCCGTGTTCATAACACCACCTTTATGTTTTGGCTGTATTGGTCAGTACCAGGTCTGACAGGATTAACTGTACGGATAGAAATACCCTCTAAGTCGTTTTCATCATCAGATCTTAATATCTTATGAATTTCCAACTTGAAGCATTTGAAGAATGTCCACAATTGTTTCTGCATTTAAATATTTACTTGCTCTTTTTGTGACTGAAAATATTTAATGGAAAGTACTCGCATAAACTTCCTTAAATGTATAAAAGAATACAATATCATATTCATTGTATAATTTAAAAGTATTTTAATGGGGTGGCAAACTTTTTTGAACTTAGAAATTTGTGATTGTTTCACAAACGTAGTCAAGAGGCATGCCATGCTAGTTAGTAAAAATATTAAATTTTAGTTTCAAACTACATAAATATGTAAGCTAAAGGCTAAGCTAATAATGGTATCATCTTTAATTAAAGACTGAAATTCTGAAGAAGACAGAAATGTATCCCCTTTACACATAACTGACTGGCGTACTAATGACTTACTGGCCATTATGTACTACGCTGCAGGTGTCAGGTGGACAGCAGACCACTGGTTGAACAACCCAGTAATATGCATTATTATTAAATAAACAAATCCCAAGTGAATACGAGTAAATTTTTTTAAACTTAGTGCGAAAAAAACATCGCTTTAGATTACAAGCGTGTAATATATTTCTTTTGCCAAGTTGTCATAGAGACCTGGTGTCCAGATTATTGAATATGATATTTTAGCAGGAATAATAATAATAAAATTCTAAGTACACATTGGCAAACTTCTTGACATCATATTTTAAGTCATTAAATTCATATCTAATTGGCAAAATCTAATTTTTATTCGAAAAATTGCTAAAGTAAATAAATAAATGCAGCTCTCTTGAGGATTTCCCAAGACTTGCGGCCATGATTGCATCTGCGAGGCACACTGAGAATATGAGCCGAAACTTGGCTACTGAAGTAACGCAGACGCTACATCATTTTCACAAAACATCACTTCTTTCGTCCATTACACTGAAACTTTGTTTCACTATTAAAGACCCGTACATAAGCTGAAACAATATGTCCGATATATTAGACACCAGCTCCGAAGGGGTTAATATCTTTTGAAACCTTTGGAGCCCGTCAGTATCGCGGTCACATTCAAATTCATGCTTGGATTCACGAAAGTTATATTGTTTAATGCAATATTTGTTTTAAGATCTGGTTTATTCTCGTGAACGTTTATTAAATTCGAGGTACTCATGTTATTGTTAAAAGGCAAGGGCGATTGGAAATTGCGAAGTTTGTCTCAGTTTCAAATACGGGAAACATGCCAGGGCCTCCGCCAAAAAATGTAATGTGCTGGAATTTTCTACCCACTGTTTGAAAAGCCGCAGTGGGAGTGAAACTTGGAGTGAAATTCAGCTCACCTCCCATAAGCCTTTAATGGGCGATTTCACGGACATTGGACTTGGCTCGCAGTTAGCTAAACCCATTTTCAAATTTCCTTCCTTTTTTAGGATAAAAGAATAATGAGAGGATGGAGGATTGGTAACATTTTCCGCATGGGATTTATCAACGAAACAACGAAAATCGTTTACCGTATAAAGCACTCTAAGGGATCCAAATCATAGTAGAAAGAGGTGTCAAAAAACAAAAATTGCTTAATGAAATTGTTACCACTATCATCCTTTTTATCAATGGATATAAAATTTGAAAGTTTACTTAAAACTTCTAACATTTCTCATTGAACTAGAGAATGCTGCTGTGAAATACCTGATTGTATCATGTTCTCTTCTGTTAAAACGGTTATAAGTTAATTTGGGTTTAAAATAGTAAATTATGATAATATTCCATACAAATTGTGAAATTATAGTACTTGTGTCCCTTAATTGCTTTTTTCAATGAACCTACCTTAGTTTTACGAGAGACTGATTATCACTCCGTGACCAATATAACCAGATATATGTATCTTGTACTAATAGCATTTAACGTCAACCTTTAATTTTAATATTTCATCGCATTACGTTCTGACGAAAAAAGTGAAATCTGAAGCACGGACTTTCACGATCAGAATTGTATCATGCTGTCTGAAAACATTAGTATTAATAGAGATTGTATTTGCTTCGTTGCGATAGATTTTATTTGAACTTAAGACTTGAACAGATAAATGATCTCACTTATAAATTTAGTTAAACTTCCGCTCCAATACTTTTTGACAATTATTATTTATTTTTTACAGATGACGCTTATGTCAAGCTGTCATTGGAAACAATGGAAGAGCTTGATTGGTGCTTGGACCAGCTGGAGACCATTCAGACTCACCGATCTGTATCTGATATGGCCTCTCTCAAGGTAAGAACGTTACAGGTTATCCATATTTTTTCAGCAAACGTACATGCATTTGAATTGTTTTTTTTAATTGATCAAGGAAACCCATAGCTTCCACAGTGAATTCTCGTTAGAACCGACACTCAGCGCGAGGAATCACCACTGCTCATAATTATTGTACTTGTACTCCAGTATGTTGTATTCGGAATAACTTCCATGGCATATTTCATCGCTGTGAAACTTTTATTGCATTTTTAAAATTAATATAAATGTAAATGAGTTGATATGTGTTTTCCACTCAATATTTTAATGCATAAATAAGATAGGTTCTCATGTAATTTCACAAAATATAGGCTCTTAAGAATTCATAGATTTCTTTCACGTGTATAAAGGTATTTAAATAATGGATAATAATAATTGAGGTTGAGAGCTTCAAAATTATTTTGTCTTCGACACTAGAATTATCCGAAAGAATAACAATTTTACAAAGGCTAAGCTTTGAATCTGAGGCAGTTGTATTATTTATAACAGTAATGGCAGACCTTAACCAATCTTAGCTTAGGATTAAATGACATATGGAGAACCACAAAAACACGAATCACCGATTTCCTTTCATTAATTTAGAATGAATTTAGTCATGATTTTTTAGAATTTTCTGAATTTAGAGAAAGTAAAGGAAATAAAATCAAGCTTTAAAATTCCTGTAGTTACTTATTAGTATTTCTGATGGTGTCTCTAATAGGTAAAGTAATATTTAATTAAACTAAAACGTAAAATGAAGTAAATGCAGCAGTCCCTGTGTATTTGCTGCTAAGCATCCTTGATACTCTTACACAGACTTTTCTACGCAAAACGAATCCATTATTATATAGGATTAAAGGTCCATTATTATTTAGAATCCATTATTGTTTGGAAGATAAAGAAATAAATATGCCCATTATATACATACATAAAAAATATACTTCATATTAAACATGTTGCACATAAATATTTCGTTGGTAAAACGTAATCTGAATTTCACTCAAAAACTTGTAATTGCATTGAAATATCATTATATATGATTTTTGTTTTGAGTTGTTGTTTTCAAAGAGATAAAATAACTATCATATCATTTAATAAAGCATGAATTAAACATTAAATTATGAATGAAGGATGCCACTCGAATGAGCAAATTCACATTTCATTCGTTGGAGTTCTTTGCTGAAAGTCTAAAAAATGGGATCATACATTTCTTTATTCAAGTAGGGAATTTTCTAATCATAACTTGACATCTACGCCAGAGTTATTTCAATTTTTCCCTGTGTCTGGTCTTCTTTGGAGTTCCGATTAAATTCTATGGTTAATGTAACAAGTGATTTTTCTCCTTCGTATCACCTGAACACACATTTACAAAATAAACCACTACGGCGTTAGTTGCCACAAAAAAATGTTCTGAAATTGGATGAAGTCAACAGTTTCCGGTGAGATGTGGTGGAACTGCATTATCAAAAAATGAAAAGTAATCGATGTAGTACTGTCCACTGTATTTTAAATTTACAACGCGTGTTTCGGCTTTTTTACTTATCCATCTTCGGATATATTGTTTATTTGGCCGAAAGTAAAAAATCCGAAACACGCGTTGTGAATTTAAAATATAGTGGACAGTACTACATCGATTACTTTTCATTTTCTGAAATGGGATATTATTTATTGTATTGGCTCGCTCCACGCACATCATGACACGCCTCGTTTCGAATGCAACCCGCAATGCGCGTGTGCATTGCCCGGTCGCCATGTTCCACGGGAGTTGTCCCTCTTCCCCTCGCCTCGGGGTGGAGTGTTGGGTGGGAGGCTGCGAATGGAGGAGTTTCCCCTGAAAGCCTCGTGGCCGTGGAGCCAGCCAGACAAGCATGGCCATTTATCTTTCGGATCCCACCCTCACACACCCTTGATCCCTCACTCCATATCCAATCCTCCAAACCCTCTCTCGTGGAACAAACCCTTCCTTCCCATTCCATTTGGCCTTCCTATCCCCTTGTTAGGAAGGGGGTCGCCCACCCCACTCCCGTCTCCGCCCAACCCTGCCTCCAATAAAAACCCCCTAATATCCATCTCCTTGTCTTCCCCGGAATCGCTTCATCCGGAATGTACCCTCCTTGTAAGGAATCCTTTTATTCCACTTTGTTGAACCGATTCATTTTCAAATATTTCCACCCTTTGGAATCTCTCCTAGTGTTGCAGTTTTTTTGCTTTCATTCTTCCTTTTAAACTGATGTTATTTTTATCACAGTTTCCGTTTTACTGAGAAGCTCAGTTTGGTCCTCCGCGGGGCCGAAGTGCCCAGTTGATCGTGGCGACGAATGAGCGAGGCTCTGTCCGCAAAACGCCTCTTCTCGGACAACTCCTTCTCCTCGCCTCTTACAGCGAGCGCCAAGACTGGCCCACGTCGCATATGTATGACATCTGAGACGGAGGACAATAGTTAGCGCCCGTGCGAGCGGAAGTACGGGAAAGAAATAAATATTCGCCTTTCGGCCGCCCTGCATTTGGAACAGGCGTCGCCCAGGCGCTGGGTCGAGTCCAAATGTGGAGCAGGATTCTTCGCAAGAGGAAAGTCGTAATTTTCATTTAATCCGTCTCGCGGAGCACGAATTCATCCGCGCGTCTCCGTAAATCTTAATCATTGTTTTCAACGCGGAATGGCTGTTTGGCTCGGGCACGTACGTGTTTTCGCAGAAGTTCGTCTTTTCATTACAATTCCGGTTATTTACTGCGCGTTCCAGCAAAAGTGGCTTCTGGTTTCGTTTATCATTCCAATACTTTATTTTAAACATATATTTTGTTTGGAGCACAGACAATATTTTTATATTTTTTTTGAGAAAATTTAAGTTTTAAAAACCATGAAGATATGATAATCAAATCTGTTACACAATGGAACATCGTACCATATTGTTTTTTAGCAATTTAATAGTCACCGATTAAATATTTAAATCAATTTTAGTGCACTCAGGATTAAGAATATTTTTCAAACAATTACAGCAGTGTTAAAGCATTTGATTTAAAATGCGATTTGAATATCAACCTTCAATTCCAAAATGTTGCTGTTTTAACTAAATTTTAACGAAATCTCAATCTTTTTTTGAATAGGGTTATACTCTGAGAGAATAGTCTTGAAAGTAACAGTTTATTAAGGATTCTCTATTAGTAAGTTTTTTTGTATCTTTGTAAGTAACATATTTTCTATTTAAATTTTACATTACTCATCATTTCACGTTAGCTAAAGTTTGTTGTCACATTTACACGTAGTATGAATTTCTACTGGAAGGTCGTAGTTTTTCTTCTAAGTAATATGGATCTATCAGTATTTGTGACCATGTAAGTTCAAATTCCTTTCTATTGTTTATCCCATATTTCAATATAATATCCTCATTTTATGAGTTATATCTCTGCTTTTTATTTAGCAGGAAATCAAGTAAAGCTTCTCTACTCCAAATCTTCATCATTAAAATTTCTTTACTTGTATTTTTGCTGAATCGTGAAAAGTTTGAACCAATTTTCGGAAATAATATATATTGTTATTATGTAAGTCGGCAGATCACCAGTTGTTCTGATCGATATTATTAGCGCCCTTTATAGTAGGCATATAGGTTATCAGAGCTATCCACCTATTTTTATGAGAATGAAGACGGGGTTAAGGAACGCCTAGCGTTGGATCAAGTCACGCTCAAAGTGCTTAAGGAAAGGCGTCAAAGGGTTAAAAGTGTTGCATTGTATTCTAAGGACGGATAACTGATCTCCTCTTAAAAAAGAAGAAGTTGGATTTAGATTTTCAAAGAGTCTGCTTGTGGAATTTTGATGTTATAATAATGAAACTGCTTAATAATATTTAGCACTTAGATGTGTTTCTCTTACTTGATCGGTTCCAGCTTCCTGCTGACTATTCCTCAACAGAGTGGTTTTTTGGGTTCGTTAAATGTATATAACGCCATATTGGGTGAAAGAACATGAAAATTACTTATTGACTTTACAACTTTACTTTTTATTTTGTATTTATGAAAATGTAATTTATCACGCTGTGTACAATTATCCATCCCTCCAATGATGTGCTGGCACACAAAAATTACATTTCTTCACAACAAAGAGAATGTCTTTGATATCACCAGAACTTTTGGCAAATCGTGTAGCATTTCCGGATATTATTTTCAGTGCATCTCTATGAAAACATTTTAAGTGAATGCTGATATCTATGTTGTTATAATTAGTTGTGAAAATTTATTTGCATGTTAAAAAAAATGATTTTTAGCATCGTTTATTGTCTGAATTCTTTCAATTTTCCTTGAATCCACCATCTAGCCGTATAATATTGGAATACTAAAGCTTTAGGGACCGGCTTTTTACATCTTTAGAACATTTCAGTGATACCTAGATTATTTCATTTGATGGTTATCTTAATAGATTTCTATCGCGTACTGATGAGTGAGAGAATAAGTCAAAGCTAGTATGTTGAGATGAACGTGCGAAAATAACTATTTCATCACATGGGCTCATTTATTCATTAGTCTCCGGCTGTAACGCCCTATCAAGATGCAATAGTTGTTGATGGATGAATATCGAGTGGTTTTGCATCATGTGGTGCTTTAAAAAAAAACTACGCGATAAATATCAAGGCGTATAAAGAATTGACTCCAAGATAATTTTGCTGATCATTATGCTGGTGACATTGCAAACTCGCAATTGCAAGCACTCGATACCATTAGTCATAATCAGCTCATGCTTTCGCTACCACACGTGAATTCGTAACCTCTCCACATTCAACCCGATCTTTCCTTGGCTGTGCTTCCCTTGGCTGCATTCGTAGCTTACTCACGTTTCCTTCCACTTCCACTGCCGGCAGCGTCCTCTTCCTCTTTTCCCACGTGCTGTCCCTTCGCAGTCGCCGCAATCGGTAAACTCAGTTGACAACCCTCCTTCCTCCCTTCCCCTCTTCACTCATTTGCACCCACTGCCCTACTTCCTTATCCACCCTACGCTCACGTTTCCGTAATTTCCGCCTCGGTAGATTCCCAGCGCCTCGTCTAATCCGGCCAATCCGCGCACAAGTGCAAGTGAGGATTAGGATGCGGATCACGGACATTTGAGGACAAGTGGAGAATTTTTATTTGCTTTAAATTGTGTTATCGTCTTCTTGTTTTCCGTTCATATTATGCACGAGACAAAATTGAGGACTTCGCCTCGTCTTTTTAACCTCGCCAATCTCTTTTATTTCTATGGCGTGCGACATGTGTCCTATACGTCGGATCTATTTGATTTCGAGGGAATATATTTTGCCAAGCAGTGTATATGACGTGTTTTCCTTCCCTACCAGGTATATTTTGAACGATAAGTGGCATCATTCGTTACATTACGAATTTTCTTTTTGCTCGGTAAAGAATTTCATTTTTCACATATTGCCTTATGATTGATTAGTGCAAAAGATAATGTCATGCTATGTGCTCTGGTAAAATTAAAAAAAAATCGAGGATATAAGTTTGTAACTTTAATCAGTCAATAAGAATTGACAAGGTGGGTACTATTGTCCTACTCAAATGTTTTGTACTTCTTTTCATCATGGTCGGTGAAGCAAAAGTTAAACACCCCGGTGTGGAATGAATTGATAAAGCGGTTGTAGAATTGTCAGGTTTTTATTAGATTATTCCCTTCGAGTTTCTCTGTAAATAAATTTCTAAGGTGAAACTTGCTTTTTATTGTATAGAAGCGTGTGGCATAATTGTTTTGAATGTCAAGTGAAGTTGGGAAACGTCAACTTCGTTGGTTTGGCAAAGGCATGGGAAGTCTTTTACCATTCTTGGTAATTGTTGTCGCTAGGAAGTTGAAACTCTCGAATCATTGGATTATTATTTTCTATGGTAACTGGTTTAACGCATGCCTGTTTTTGGGGCTGCACAGTGTCCGTTTCTATTACCTTTTTTTCTCTATCATCATCAATCCACACTTATTGCAGCGAATTTGTTATAACCTTCTTCGTTTCCTAACTCTAATTTAGTATTAATGAAGAAATTGATATGAGGAAAATCTACCTGTATCGGTATTCCAATTCCTCCGTGATTGGAAACATCATCGAACTTGCTAACCTCTTTCAAATATCACAGTAGTGAAATGTATTGAATTTGCCTTGAGAAAAAATCCACCTGACCCAGGAAATCAAACCACGGACGGGTTTAGAACGACTCTATTTCCGAGTTCGTTGGATATTTTCCCGTGAAAGTTTCTCCGTGCATTATTGCCGTGTTTTCCGGCAGGGATTTACATATTCGAGCAGCTATGTGTCAATTACTGCGTTTACACTCCCAATTTCCTTTTCCTATGAGTTCGCCCATGTTAGTTCTCCCACCCGTTCCACATTGTCGAGTCGCCCGCTTCGAATGTGTGTTTATCAGTCGGGATATCAGCACCCAGGCACTTTCGGCGAAACGTCCCCCTCTGCTCCCCCCTCCCCTCCACATGCTACCACAGGGTGTGCCTCCGCCCGCAATCAGGCATTCTCGGCGGCTCGGCGCCCGCACACGTGCTCGCCGCTCCTCCCGAGTGCCGGCCGCTACGTGATCGGCCGCGCTCAACGTGCGAGAGCGGCTGACGTCAGGAATCGGATTACCCGCGCCGCTCCCCTTTGGTGCGGGAGCGGGACGCAAAAGGGTTCCTCCCGCTGCCGCCGCCGGTGGCAACTCGGGGGACGTCACTCGACGGCGGGCAAACACGTAAGAAGGGCGATATGCGTGATGTAGTTCGGCGTGGATTTCCCGTAATGGGCTGATGTTTGCCGTCGGGAGGCCAGTCGCGGGCCTCCGCATGGGGCTCGACGCCGTATGGGACCGGTCCTCTCGCTTCGGACGTCATTCACGTTGCTATAGCGGGCCGACTTGCGTCCCTACCTTTGATGGTTAATTATCCTTGATCTCATTCTGTCTCAGTTTTTAGCAAGCCATCTGGACTGTTTCGTTAAGCGTTGTTGGGTTGACAATTGTCGTTATTAAAATCTGTTACCACTGCAAAATGCCAAATTGTCAGCAATAAACTTGTTTCCCTCCTTGGGTGATCGGCGTTGAAGTCATATCACCTCACCTGTTTGTTAAAGGTATTTCTCGTGTAAATTGTTTACTAACAATGTAGCCTTCTTTTTTCAATGATTGTGATTTCGCAAACGATGTGGTACGCGGTTATGCGGACGTGTGTGAAGTTATACACCAAAGACGGTGAAATTCGACATGAAAAAATCATTTTCGCTATTGAAAAAATCATTCAATCCAGGTCAAGTCAAATTATTTTTTCATGGCGAATTTCACCAGCTTTGGCGTATTGTAGCCTTCTTTTTGTGGTATTATATTGAACAAAATGTATCGCGATTAGTTTTCCTTAAGGATTCCATGAATAACATACGTACCCTTCTTTTGGTGGTATTATATTGAACTAACTTGACCGCAATTAGTATTCCTTAAGGGTTCCAAAAATGTTCTTATGCCCTAAAATACTTTACTGTAACCCAATCTTACTTTCATGAAATATCAAAGGCGAATAGGCTGACGCTAATGATTAACTATTCTCTCTTTGTAACATATTTATAAGATTAAGTGAGCAAATGGTGACGAACGGAATGGAGAATCTTATTTTTTGGAGGTAATAACTAAACAAAGTGATTTGAAACAATTAAGCCAGCTTAAGTTTTACATGAATTTAGGGTGGATAGATGAATTGTCTTCAAGGGGTATTAAGAAGACAACTTTTTTGCCTTAAGAAATAATTAAAATTTAAAATGTTGATTTTATTGATATATATCTTATAACTACCTTCGTCAAGGTTAGTATAGCTGATGACTATCACCGAAATTGAATGAAATTTTTTTGTTTCTTTTCTCCATTTTTTCGTGTCTCTATGGTGCTTATTGACACAGGACCACGCCCACCTCTTTGGGACTACATCGTAAATGTTTTTCAGAGCAAATAACAATGTAAATTAGTATGCATAAATGCAGTTAAAAAGAAAATCATCAGCAATATTAAAATTATCAGAGCAAATTCATCCCAATTTCTGGATTCAACAATTGGAATATAGATATAGATATGGTTTATGAGCCTAGGAAATCGATAAGTTGACATTTCAATTGAATATTAGCGCTAACCTTGTACGGAAAACGAAAGATGAAAGAGTCTCATGATAGTAGTTCTCTGATTCTTCGAGAGAGAGCGGGAGTAACTTCGTTCAGCGTAGCCATCTCGCGGGATGTGGGTCAACTATCACGTTGCCTCCGACGAGTGCATTTCTGATGCAATCATCGGATACGAGACCGGTAAAAGCGTGGTTAATAATACTTTAAACTCTTAATAATCTCTATTGTCTGGACAAACTTTTCACGAATATATCTGTAGCATAAATATGACGTGCTAATTATGCTGTTGTGATCGTGTCACAGTCTGGTGTAAATTATCGATTGTTATTTGTAGATTCAAAGAAATGTATCCTTGTTTTTTCTGTATTCCACAAATGTCTTTTTTTATTAAATTAATTGAATTCCAGTTGTTCACACGGTAAATAATGCAGTAAGGTTTGCCATAACCTGAAAATATACAATGTGTTTATTGGGATCATATCAAGCGAACTCCAAGATTACGTATTCGGTGAACTTAGTTTATTCGTACCAATAAATATGGAAGCGTAGCTTTCGGAGGGTGTTTATGGTGAATAGCAGGAAAGAAAACTATATTGTGGGGAATTTCGACTCAAACATCCTTTTAATGAGACCCTTAATTTGTATGGTGCGCGGTCATTGAGAAATCAAATGGAAATTCAGCAATGTCCTCGACGTCTTGCCCAGAAGTATGTCATAATCCGTCGTCTGCGAATTGTATCATTCAAGTATATGCACCACCGTGGTCGGCTAGATAACTGAGTAGGTGGACAACGGTCAATTGGACATTGAGGGAAAGTGGGTTGGCTGACAGATGTAAGGTTATTTAGGAAATGGAGAAAGGAAGAAGAGAAACTCGTATTCGGCACTATCCCGCTCTTTTTTGAGAATAGCGTTAGTTATATTAAATAATTGTCAAATTGTTTATACCATTGGCTTATTTTGTTTGAATTTTAAATGGAGACATGACTGAGTGCGCACTTCATGTTTCCTTTGTTTTTTGTCACGATCGCTGCGGAGGAAGTGACACTGAATAAATCAGTTCCGGTTTCAACATCCAAGCAGCTCGGTGTGTTATTTACGTGATCCCGAATCAGATCCTTGTCGTTGTTATGATTAAAGAATAAGTATGGCAACGGACGGCTTTTTCCGAAACACTCTTAACTCGGGGAGCGACGATGTTATAGATGGAAGTTGTTAAATATGACTTGCGGAATTGCGATTTTTCTCAGCATGTTGTGACGAAAGATGAACCAGTGACTGATGTCACTTTCATGTCTTAAATAGTTACATGTTAAAGATACGAAGGAGGAGATGGTATGAAGAAGGGGGGAGGAAAGAGAATGAATGGAGGGATGGATAGGGGAGGGTTGAGGGTGACGATTTGTTGTTTGGGATGAGAGAGTAGGCTAGGAAGGGCGTGGGAGAAGGGGGGGGGGGGTTGGGGCAGGGGGGCGAGGGTAGGTACTCTCGTCTCTCTGCTATCCAATGGAACCGTCTGCCATTGGAGCCGGCCCGGCTACATCGATCCTCTGCGCCCAAAATCTACTCCCCCCCCCGCCCCGCCACCTCTTTTCACCCCCTGACCCACCTTACTCCCCCCCTCCTGCAACTCTCCCTTCGGCACTGCTTGCTCACCCTCCCACCAACCCCCAGCGAAGCCCCCTTTTAACTCGAACCCTTTCGGCGCACCCTATTTTATTTCCCCCAAATTATTTGACCCGCTGAGGGAAGATCCCCCGATTCGAGGGAGTTTCAGGAGAGGGAAGGCTAAATACCTCCCTGGAATTTCTAAAACGCTGTTAAAAAAATATTGCCACTCAACTCATTTTATTTGCGTCGAGACGGCGTATTTTATGATAAGAAATACACTTAATGGCATGCATACATTCTGTTACGTCCTCTTGGAATTCATCTGGTAGCGTCTTTCGAAGGAATTTCGGAAACCGCGTCTTTACATGACAGATTTTAATGGCTGAACTTTAAGATTGCCCAAAGTAACTTAATTGTTGCGGTTACTTTTTATATCATCAAATCAAAGAAAAACATACAAGCACACATAAATAAACGATTTAGAAAAGTAGTGAAAAGGAAAGGTGACGTAACTTTTCACACCCGTCTCTTCCGAGAAAGGTGTTTTCAATAAGAAGCCTAATTGTTGGTGCTCGGCCAAATCTCTTAGGCCCCAAATGACGTCAGTTTGGGGTAGGAATCCACTGGCTTTTATTAACTTTCTCTACTTTGACCCATTCTTGCATGCCTCTTTTTTCTGCCACGTTTCTGCCTTTTTTGTGCCCACATTAGTATCTTTGTACTCTCGCGCCTCTTACTTTCGAACTTGTTGGAATCGTAAGCTAGCTCATCCATAACAAGGTGAGCATATATCTTCCTCTTACATCATACTGTCCCGTATGTAGAAGTATTATCGTTAATTTGCTTTCATCCATTTTCTAAAAAAATATGTTTATCATCTTTTAGCAGTCACATAATCACGCTTTCTACTCACGTTTATTCATCGTGGGTTACCATGATATAGTCGGATAAGACGCCAGCCTTACGGCTCAAAAGTCTTGCGTTCAAATTCCACTTTGAGCGTTTATTTTAAGTTTCTCCCTTACCTTGAGACCTGAGCTTAGCACATGAGTGTGCCACAGTTTGGTGAAACGCGCGTCGTGCCAGAGGAATAAAGTTTTGTGGAAATAATAAAGGTGGATTTCTCAAAATGGATATCCATAACTTCCACGAGGTCAGGCCTGATATCATCAGTTTTATTAAGACCTTAGGTTTTCCCTTATGGCATAACCTTAGCAGCTGGACATAAAATCCAATACTACCTCCACCATTGCAAAATTTATGATTCAAAACATAATTTTACTTGACCGGGAGAAGAAGATTGATCAAGGTGCGATTAATCAGTTAAGTAATACCTACCTAACCGGTTCGTCTTCCTGAGCAGCAATGTGGAGATTCAGATTCGAATCCCGGTCCAAGTCACATTATGTTTCATGATGAATTCTCACACTTATATGTACTACCTCGCACCCGCGCCCGTGGCTGCGTGCAGTGTTCATTCGTGTCATGTGAGATAAATGCCGCGCAATATGTTTTCCCCAATATTGTGCCCCGTAGTATTTGTGCGTCACTCCCCTCCCATGAATGAATGGATCCGCCTGCAAACCACTCCACCCTTTCAACCGAATCGCGAGAACACCCAATCCCACAACCCCCCACTCAGTTCGCCCATCAAATACGTCACTTGACGCCTTCGCCCCACATCCCCGTCCAACGTGTCTCCCCCCTTCCCCCCCGCCTTTACCCCACCTTCCCTCCACCGAGCCACCCTCCCCACGCCACCCCGTCGAACTTCCCGACCCTTCTCCTCCCTCGCCAATCCCCTTCACCATCCATCCCCTTCGAATCTCTTCATTCACTTTCTGTCCACTGGGTCGGACCGGCGCGGTGGGTAGAAATAGTGCCGTTCAACTCTGAGGGCCCGGGTTCGATTATCGGGAGTTTTTGGATGGGCAGAGGGTTACATGTCGAGGTAACAGGCACCTGAGACCATTTGTGCCATTTACCCTCGGTTATCTTTTTTGAAAATTCACTAATGTATGCATTAAATTGGTATTTATTTTGTATTGTTGTTTTGTGAACGCGTGTTTTACATTTTTGCCATTTGTAATCAACCTGCAACCGGCAAAAACGGTTCATTTGATAATGGATGTGGGTAAATATGATATAGTATCGATGGTGAAGTAGTGGACAAATTCGTCTACGTGAGAAACCGAGGGTTAAGAATATATGTGTATGAAAGGTAAGGGTAATTTTAAAATGGAGGGAGAAAGGAGAGAAACCCGGGACATTTGCTTCCGCTTAACGAAATGGTTGCGATCCGAAAAGGCACTTTACGTTTATTGCCGGTCGTGGGAGTCACGAAACTATCCGATGTGGTAAAGTGCCGGACCTGGGGGGTCATTCTGTATTTCGTCGGTTCCGTACCGATCGGTTGAGCTTCCTAACCCACCTTATTTGTTGGGATTCCTTACCGTTGGACTCCGCTAACGACGGAGCCTATTTCAACGATTCTGTATGCAAGTCGGTGCCATTCCAGTCGGTTGGGTAACTCCTCCCACTCAATGTTCCCCCCTCCTCCCAATTATCCGAGTGTTTCCGAAGCTGAGGGTCACAATGCTGTGTTCCCACCAATGGGAGACTATAGAAGAAACAAATGACTACAGGAAGCCGCCTATTGGTCTCGGGGTTGACAGCAACAACAAAAATCAACGATATCGATAGGAAAATGATCGTATATAAATTTATGTGAACTTTGTGCGTAACGATATGTATTTGATAATTTAAATAGGTGCTTTAGATTTAAGGCACATATCTAGTAGCGCCCGTGAGAAGATTAAGTTTTCATTAAAGATGTGAGTTCTACGAGAATAAATGAAGTGTGGGAAGTGAGAATAAATCAGTTATGATCGCTTGAATCCAGAAATAACCTTCAAATTTTCAATTTTACCTGTATATTGATTGATTATATGTACATATTAACTCGTGTGATTAAGATCAGACATTTAACCGCGTTTTGAATTTGGGATTTCTAGTTGCAGAAAAGGCATTACGTGTACCTTTATAGTATTTAATCTTGCAAAGATTGCTAGAATTATTCGTTGGAATAAATTGAACAGTGGCGTGATCTCGAAAATAGAATATCCTTCTATCTAGGTATGTTACCTATTGAAATATTCTTGTAAGTATATATATATATATATTCTATATTTGTGGGTTTAAGACTGAAATTGTTGCGTGCTCGTGTCTAGAAACGTTTATTATATATTTTAGTGGAGCAAAGTTGAATGATAATTAATTTAATGAGTGACAAATAAATACATTTGGTGAAATAAATTTAAGTTGAGTGGAGAAATAAGTAAATTTGCTATTAGTACTCTTGGTTATTGTATGTGTACCTACTTAGTGTTGTCCAAAAAATTGTTTCAGCATTATTTGATGATTAATCCGAATTTTATTAGGATAGAGTGATGATTGGCAGTTCGATACAAAAGATTCTCAAAATATATCTGCTCAGTTACGAAAGTAGAGGCCGAAAGCAAACAAACATAAATAAAAATACGAACTTAAGATACCCTGGCCCAAAATCGGGCTAACATAACGCAATCAAAATACGATGCTCACAAATGTACGAAATCGCCTCTTTTCTGAAATCAGAAGCTACTTGAGTATGTAATTTATTTAAGTATGTGACAGCACACACGAAATTTGATTATAATTGAAAACGTTCAACGAGAATCATCCATTTAAGAATAACTACACCGCAATATTAGGCATTCACCGCGGACGATTTTTGGCAATTATTATGAAAAATATTCCGGTGATCGAGTATGCTAAATAGCCTAAATATGGTGCTATGTACGTAAGTGTTAGTTCCAAATAGTAAAACTTTTTAACAGCCAAGAGAACACAATGCAATACTAAGGAATTCTAGTTGTGTAGTTTCTCTTAAAGATCATCACCTTTGTGACCTTAACTTCATCGACTTTTGCATTTTCTCTCTTAAGAACAAATTACGTCACTATTACAATCATGAATATATGTATATTCATTATTACAAGTATCAAATTATCCCATTTCAGGCTGAAAATCCAAATTTATTATCCATTTGCTTCGGTGTTTCTCAAGCAAACCGACTGATTCACCGCCGTACCGACAGCTTTTGCGTGTCGGTAGTTTCCACCGACTGGAACTCGCCGGGGCACCGATCGGGTGCGTACAGAATCGCGTGGCTGCTCTCTCTGAGTCGGTGTGACGTCCCACCCGACGAAAAGGCTACCGTACCGATCGGTTTGGAGTTACAGAATGACCCCCCTGGTAGGCACCCGAACTCGGAGTCCGAGCCTCTGCGTCGAAGGCGAACCAAACCTTCACCGCGGGTGGCTAATGGCACCAACCGACCAGTCACGCAATAGTTTATAACTTCTAAAAGTAAAACATAAATTGCAAAATTATGTTTATCTTTGTGTTGCACTAGTCAGGCTGATGAAAATGGTTTCTCGGCGACTGTGGGACACCTCGGCGACTTTCGTTGCGAAAGTTGCCAATGGGTCTCACACCTTAACGTCCCATTCCACGAAAATAGAGCTTTACCTTGCAGTGCTCTCCGCGTAGCAATTATGTAGATACAGGGATTTGATTGAAAAATTCAAACACATATTTGACCAGGATCGTTGAAATCGGAAAAAAGTATTTACTGCCACACCAAGATGAGCTCTAAATTATTTCGGCATTTCAATCATTGACCCCTCAAGTGTTCGGGGATTTAATTCGGCGCTCATTCTAATGTTTCGCCCCGATGCTAAGGTTTTTTTTCTTTGGGCACGAAAACATCGCTTTCCGAGTAGCTTGTCTCCCTTGAGAGATTTAAGGAAAACGTTTGAGGAAATAGTTTCCGCATCTCATTTTGCCCAAGTGCCCAGTCACATTCCTAAGATGAGGAAACGCTCTCAAGATGACCCCTTGGTCAGCGCGGACGTTTCAAGAAGTCTTCCTTTTTCTAACGGTAGGAGTATGATGGAACATAGGCTGATGACGGTAGCTAACTCGACATTCTATACCTCACATAGTGCTGGCCAAGGACACGATCCGATGAGGAACACTAGGCCTCTTCGTCTTGAGATAAGCCGGGAAAACTTGAGATCATTCAAACGTGAACTCGATCATCATTATCGAGTATTCCAGCAAATCCGGTCGGTTTTCGCTCCGTTTATTCTGCATTCAACCCCTTTCATTCTCCTCGCATTTACCTTAATCCTGTTAGACCGTCCAAAATCTTCATTTTCACCCGCCTAGGTTGCCACGAGGGTCTGCATCCTGCGTAGAAAGGTGATTTGTGCATGAGCCCGGCAAGTCTAAGGTCCCATCTTCGATTCCTTGTGCTGTTGAGTTCTCTCCCAGAAATTTCCAATTTTAATGTCGTAATGTTCGGCAGAGGTGAATACTTAACTTAATGGAGTTGTTAAACATTTTGGCTCTTGTTGCCGTAGATTTTGGATGCTCATCAACGAGGACATCATTCACGATTGTGAAATACCTACTCGGCTTCTCATATTTTTCACCGCACCTCTCCATCCATAATGTCTGGACTGGAGCCTTGCTTATTATAAATCGTGTTATATCACTCTCGATAAGCGTTCATCCCGAATAGACCGTCTTCACTTGAAAGATTCGTAGCTTCGGAACCTGCATATTTTAATTTCCAAAATCAATCGAACATTACCTGGAAAATTCTTACTCATTTTCTGTCATAATCCTTAATTTCCTTTCCTAAATTAGTGAGTTCTAATGAGTTGTAAGAAATGTTTGATGCAGCTGGAAGAAAACTGAAACCATATGCTTCGATCTCTTCCAAATAATATCGTGTGAATAAGTCAGCGAACGGATTGGTGAAATGTATAGTAATAATATCGACGGAGTCCTTTCTCTTTCCCCCTGCTCTCTCCCACCACCCTCTTCTGTGCTCATCTTTCCATTTCGTGTGAGACGCGGTCCCACCCCTCTGCATAACCCTGCCCCCCCATTGGAGACCAATACAGGCCCGCTTCACCCCCCACCCCACCCCCTCAAGTGCACACTCCCGAAGTTTCTACATGCTCGCCTGAGCCGATATTTTTCCTCTCCCTCCCCCATACCCCTGATCCTCCCCTAAAAGTCCACCCTCCGTTCCCACCTCTTTGCATTCCCGTGTTTGGGTTTCTTGCGTGGAATGCCTCGCGCTGGTGGCATTCAAGGGATGACCTTCTCTCTCGCCCCTCCCTCCAAGGAAGACCACCACCCCCCACAGCGTCCTCCAAACACCCTCCCCTCGTCCTCTCCCATTCCTCCTCCCTTTTAAACCCCCCCCCGCCCAAAACCCTCCCGAATTCTTTCCTCCCAGACCAATTTCCTCCCCCCTCCTCCCTGTCTCCTTCGCTTCCTCGTATAAGAAATAACCCTTCCACCCCCTTGCTCTTAGCCGAACATGATATGCGCCAAGACACCCGCCACCCGCCCGCCTTTCCCCAAGCCCATCTCCGCGGACACGGAGAGAGTAGGGTGGGGTCCTCGCTCCAACGCCGTCCACCCCGTCTGTCCTTTGCCTCCGCCCTCCTTCCCCCAACCCCCCCCCCTCCGTGTCCTCTCGCTCGTTCCGAGAATTCTTCTCCGCTTCGGTTCACCCCTCTCCTCAGGCCCTCGGGGGGATATCCCCGCAGCAAGCGAAGGGGTTTCCATATTTTCCATATGAATATTACGCTGCCTCGGCCGATTCCCATACAGGGAAAAGGCCGGGGGCAATTCCCGTCTGGTGCTGGACCCTCTGGTTACTTTTCCCTCCTTTCTTTGTCGATTATTATTTTTTCTCCCTTTTTCTCATTTTATCCTTTTTTATTCCTTCACCGGCCCTGTATCCCATTCAGTATCTTTCTCGCCCACAGGTATTTCATGTTCGTTCCACTCGCAACCGGCCTTGTAGACGATTATCCGGGCGGCTATGCTATGACGTTGTTCCTAGTTTTGAAATGAAATGGAGAATAAATTTAAGGTTTTGGATGAATTTTCGTTGTCTCTCCACATTTGTAAAATATTCACATAAGTAGGCAGATTGCTCTTGCTTATGAATCAAGGAAAATATAATTTTACATGTATCGCTTTTCCGGCGAATAATATAAGTAAACTCTTATCGATTTCTCCACTGGTTTACTCTATTCATTCTCAAGGCAAAAATTTCGTTGCCAAACATTCTTGCCTTGAGAATGAGTGGCGAGTCGTCTCTCGAAACGTCAGCAGTTATGAATAGGGTAAAAAAGTGGAGAAATCGATAAGAGTTTACTAAATATTTTACATATTTTCTCGCGATAGTTTAATTTTCGAACATTCAGAATACTGATGAATCGGTATTTCTTCTTGTTCTTGCCTGTAATGGTTTTAGCATAGAGTTACTAAACTAGTAGTTATAGTTGTTTTTGTTCGGTCTCATTTCGTTATTTGTTTCCATAGTGATTGACTTTGGTTTTACTCAAAACATTATGTGTCATTCACTTTTTTCATGCCACATGAATGAATCGTTTACTTCAAGTGACAAAAAGTGCCAAAACCCCATATTGTGCTGGTTACTTACCAATGATCAGTTTTAGGCTATGCTTTTAAACAATTAATACATATGTATCAAGTCGCCTTCGAATTACCCTTTTCAACTCTTTCTTTGTAGTATTCATAGTGCAAAAGAAACGTCAATATCTAATCAATTCATTTATGATAAATTGCGATCAAAGGCATAATTCGAAGGTGTTTTTCCGAGTGCGCACCGTGGTTAGTTGTGAGTCGAAAAACCTGCGTTAAGTTTTAAGCCAGATTTTCTGATCTTTACGGTATAATTTTTATATCTGCCGCTCCAAAGATATAAGTGCGGTATTAACCATTGCATTTCTTTTACCTAGTAGAACACTATAAATGCTGCTCATTCTTAAATTGAATTCTTAGAATAATTTCCTGAATTTTTCTTTATTTATTATTTTAACAGATTAATAAAGTTTCCAATGAAGTCCTTAATAGAAATGAACTTTACATTTAATATCATTTGCTTTCAGGGAAAGACGTTTTATTACTCTGGGATATTTCTTTTGTCCTAACCTATTTGACATAGCTTAGGGACTACCCTTTTCTTTTTATATTATTTTCTAATTTTACTGATGAAAATGCGGAGACTATTTTCATCACCAATTACTGTAACCATTGTAAGAGCTCTTGTTAGCACTCTATCTTGATTTAGCTTGGGGATAGGCACCCGGAAAAGAGGTATCCAAATGTAGCTATGGCATGCCACTGTGGTAGTGTGCGGATGACTTTCAAGGATGAACAGGAAAATATGACGTTTTCGTGAAGGCTTCCGCGGAGTTTCGTTGATGAAGAGAATGGTCTTTCGGGTTTCCATCCGCGTTTATCCATTTTTGGATCACGACACACCTCCACCGGAAGGCGCGAAACCGGAATAACATAAAAGGACGGACCATACTCTGCAATTCAACGGACCTGAGGAAGCTAGCTGGAACGCTGGCGAAATATTGTCCACCAAAAATGGATAAACGCGGATGGAAACCCGAAAGACCATTCTCTTCAGGAAAATATGACGCCATTTTCTCGATAGGAGCATTATTTTACTACATTTTATGATCTCAGATCGCGTGCCTAAGGTGATGTTTTTGATTTCCGGGTAAACTCTTGTTCAGTATTGCTTCCTTACACATTTGTAACCACATGCCTCCCTATTGAGTCCATATTTATGTCCTGTATGCATTTCTGATCAAACATCTTCAAGGAAAAAGGAAATCACTGCATCACGGTTCTTTAAATATCATGACAATACCGATGGTAGAGTCCTATACAGCGAGGTAGACAAAATACTGGACCTATTTATCATGTAACGGAGTTATCGTTTTCCTTATTCAAAATTTTAGGACGCCATTTAAAAATTAGATTGCTCATTTCCATACCATTTCGATGCTTAGAAATTATTAGCACTAAGGTTTCTTCTATATATTTAAAATTTAAACTATTACTAAATTTCAGAAAAGTTGAAGTGGCGAACTTTACCGCACCATTCCCTTGTAATCGACACGATTTTGAGTTTTTGGAGAAATTGCGCGTTGATTAGGTTACGTTAATGCCGTAATTTTTATGTTTGAACTTTATTATTTCTTGAGTAAGTCCAACCCTTACATCATGAGCATCATATTTACCGCATTGCATTGTTTGTTTGATTATAAGTCGTATATTTATTCAGCAGGAAGTTGGTGAAATTTTAAATATATTTTTTTAATTTTATACTGTTTTTAAGTCACGACTGGCAACCTGTTTCATGTTATTTATCTGTTCACATGACTTCCGAGTAGTTTCCCCTTTTACAAATTAGTTAAAAAAAGATTTGGTAATCCTATATGCTTACGCGATTAAAATATTTTCGTTGTTTAAACATTCTACGAGTTTTTAAGGGTATTGGTATTCCCACAAAAACCTGAGTATATTCCATTAAGATTACTAATACTGTGAAGCGTGCATTGGTCGTTGCACGTCACCGCGGTAATCCTTGTAAGGTAAGAAAATCAGTGATTCTGTCTACGGTCGAGGTTAGCACACGGCTGTGACAATTTCTGCATATTTACAGGCTTACGTTTCCAATTTGACTTCCATTTATGGTACAAAATTCTGTCTTAAATACGAAACATGGTTACATTATGCATCTTTTATTATAACCCTTACATCTTTGGCCTCAATCATGAGATCGTAGAAGGGCGTTCACCCTCCGATGACTCCTACGGCTGGACAGGAAAACTGATCCCTCGTGGGGATACTTGACTTAAAGGATAAGAGACTGTTGAAGGTTAGGCTACGTAGCGTGTTTCACAGTGAGCCGGATGCAATGGTGTCTGACTGTAGTGGGATGACTATTTATCTCTTTGATAGTGTATAACGATTTTCAAGATTTATAATGAGTTCCATAAATGAAAATCGGGAAAATATTCGGTAATTGGGAGGATAAAGAGGGTATTTTAAGATGCCATGAAGTAATTATGAAATATACCTGCCTACCGGATAGAATAGTATAAGACAGGTGAAAATCTTCGTGCTTTTATACTTGTTTTATTCTCGTTTTACCGGTCATTGCCAAAAAATGAAGAAATTTATTGGTATAAGGCTAAAAATAGTAGAGCTAAGGGATGGAATTATTTAAGCAAAATACTAAAGCATCGGTGCTTCTTTGCTTTCTTTACAATATCTACGAGTGTGTTAATCACCTATTGATTTAATGGAGAGATAAAATGCTATTTATCGATTTTTTATCCCGGAGTTTTAGAGTGCATTTCAACCGATCCGCTACGGAAAAAACATTATCTATCCCATAGCCCTTAGCGTTATCCGGAGACATAACAACCGAAATTGGGGTATTCGGTAATTATGAGAGGTTCGGACTCGATCAAATCAAAGAGTGAACGTTAGCCGCTGAGGGGAAAAACTGGAGGAATTGAGAGGAGAAGGCTCACCACCTTGGGGGCAGATTGTGGGCGATTGGCGGGGAGAGGAGCGAGCGGGCGGCGAGCGAGGGAAGGCGATATAAGAAGCCGAAGTCGTAAGAGTTGGAACGTGAGGGATGCGGCGGCGAGGAAATGGCAGTGGGGAGGGGTTGAGGGGTTTGGATGTAACTCCCAACCTCGGAGGACGGGGTTGGGACGAGGGTGGGAGGTTTTCGTGGAAATCCTCGGCCCCAATGGGGCGGAAGGGGGGGTAACTTCCGGATTATCGGAAAGGTCGGCAGACCGAGTTTCCTCGAGTCACCGCCGCCGTCTTCCCACCTCCTTTGCCCACCACACTCTGAACCACCCCGCCCCTCTCCGGTTTACCCCCCCCCCCCACCCCCAACCCCCCCGAAATACTATATTCTCGCCTCCTTCAACCCCCTTCACCTTTCCGAAATCCCCTCATTCCTCCGCGACCGCCCTCTACCGCCCTCCACCGCCCTCCCAACCCTCTCGTCGAAGTAAAGTGGCGAGAGGAAGAGGTCGAGGAGAGGGAAGAGTCACGGGGGGAGGGGGAGAGAGGGGGACGGGAGTGGGAAAGAGGTGGCGGCGGTTGAGGTGGGGGATGAGGGAGGGCCGGGGGCGAGGTGTACCCAGTGACGTCTTCGCGTTGCGAGGCAACACAGCCGTGCCTCTCCCTCCCCCGCGCCCCTCGTTAGAGGAGAGGCCGTCCCAACATTCGGGGGTGGGCGGAGGTGAGGGAGAGGAGAGCGAAGGGTGGAGGAGGGGAAGGACCGAGGGAACAGAGCAGCGGAGATCAGCTTTATAACTGCTCCAACCCAGAATTTCGCCATCTTTCCAATTGTGTCCTAGCTTCTAGCTCCCCTAACCCAATGAGAGACCTGATTCATATTGTAATTCGATTCCACCAACATGTCATGCTGTTTTGTTAAATGTTTTCCATCATTCGCCGTTTCAAATAGATAATTATGAGTTAATTCTTTCTAACATGCCAACCTTAATTTATGAAAATAACGTCATTGAATTTAAGAATAAATTATCTTTGAAAAATGTTTTTTGTTAATCTGTTTCTTTACTTGTAATACTTGATTAACAATTTTATCAGTATTCTTAACTTAAAACTTAAAATTATCCCGATAGGTTTTCGAACTCTTTGCACATCGTCAATACTTCATGTTCGCTTTTGACTAATGCTTGCGGGCCCACATTTCAAAAGATAATTTTGGCACTCCAACCTAGACTTCATAATTAAGCTTTAAAGAATTTTCATCTATATGCTAAAATCTGATCCCCATAAACAACGCTAAACCGGCCATTAGGTTTTCCTAGCGCAGAAACACCAGTGGAGTTAATATTACCCCAGGGTAGGGTGGAAATTCACAATCATTAAGGCTTTCCGTTTTCGTTCATCACCCAGCTAAAGCGGCCGGTATTTCTACATTTTCTGCAAATTATAATGTATGATTTATCGTTAAGAATTCTTAACCATATGATATTTTAAACTTATTATTGCAAAAGTGTTTTAAGCTTTCCAGAAATAGACGAAGAGTTTGCTGGTTAAAAAGCGTATAGGTCTACGGGACTCGTTTACATGAACAGCCGTTGACCATGTCTGGAAACCTTCATCTACATTTGCAAATTGCCAGTCAAATTTAAGCTCTCACTTGATGCTTACGGGCTAAGATATTTGGTAATATGTTATAAGCCTCTTCTTAAAATTTGTTATTTCTCTGAAGCGTAAAAAGATTGCTTATTACCTCGCAAACTCTCTTGATATTTCCTTCCTCACACAACCCACACGTTTTCACGTCAGCCCTCTTCTCTCTCCTGCGTCTCACAAGAATCTTACCGTGATATATATATAATATATATGTGAGTGTGTGTAACATCCGCTCCTCTCCTTCCTCCAATCTCACTCCATTTTTGTGTCTCCGAATCTCCTGTTCTATCTTTATCGTCCCGCCACCCTCACACCACCCCGCTCCCCCCAAAACCCTCCACCTCTCCCCCGCTTCCATAGCACCCACACCCCTCTTCCCCGACCTTTTCACGCTGAGAGGCGCCGGCCAACCATCCCTCCCACCACCCCTGCGTCTCCTTCACTCCTGTCCACTTCACCCATTCACTCTCCTCCCCTCTCTCCCCTCCCCTTCTTCCCCCCCGCCCCTTCCCGTCAGGCGCCATAAGAAGAAGAGAAGGGCCACGCGCACAAATAAACACTCCAAAATTGTCCGAGGCATCTTTCGAGAAAAATCATCTGTTCACTACACTCCTCCTCCCCACCCGCAAGATGTTATCGGTCGTGATACGGGGCACCTTGATGCCTTTCAAATCCTTAACCTTATCTATCCTCTCAGCTCTGAGATCCTATTGACATTAAATGAGAATGCTGATCGACATTTTTTCACTTTATCCACCGCTTTCTAGGCACTTCTATTTTATCATGTTAGGAATAATTTTTAGCGTTACACCATAACAGTCGGTCAGAAAATGGAGATGAAGCCAATGAGCACAATCATATATTTATTATCTTTTTGGAATAAAGTTTTCCGACTCCAAAATTAAAATATATTGTGAGCTGTAGCAGCAATGACCAATTTCAATAATGCGTCGGGGAAGACGTCCATAGTATTTCTGTCAAAGAGTCATCATACTATAATTTATTAAATAACTAAATGCTTAAACAAACATTATGTATATTCAAAAGATATTATGTCTTTCTGTCATAGAATGGTTTAGTTGTATATTTAATGAAATGTATTTTGAATGAATTGGTGTTTATTTATTTTCCACCAGATTAGTGAGATTTTAAATGTATCGCTGTACTAAAAATAACGCATTGCCCCAGTTCCATGAGTAAAGGACATGGATTTAATCCATATCTGACGGAGTAAGGATAGCAATAACGGACAGTTTTTATCCTTAAAGTGCTCAATCTTTTGGCAATCAAGAAGAGTTTAACCACACATGTCATACTAAAAATTCAATATGTCCCCCCAATACTACAGTTGCAACCGCTCGGTTACTTTCGCTCCGAATCGGATTCGATAAGCGATCTAGACGGACACATATTCCTCCAATTTTTTCTCTCATCCGTCGCGCCACTTTCCCTCACTCCCCAAGCAGAGGCCATTTGTCAGCGCGAGCGGCGGTGACGGTATCATGGTCTGCTCGGACGTCTCGTTACCGTGGAGTTTTCTGATCGACAACCACCTAATGGAGGACGTTGTTGGAATTCCCCGCAATACTCCGGCCCACAAAAGGGGCGCCTATTTACGTCCGGAGCCATTCACTCCCGTCCCACTCCCCTCCCCCCCCCCTCTTCTCCCCCGCATTGTTTGTTCTCCCCCCCCCCAATCTCTTCCTCCATCCCACATCCACAACTCTCTCCTTCACTCCATCTCTCCTTTCTTCGCTCATCCATTCTCCTTCCCTCTCCCACCAACCACCCCAATTCCCCCTCAGCACCGGCCCGGACACCAGCCTCGCCCTTGCCCACCAAACCCACGCTGTCGCGTCCTTCCCTTCCCGACATGCCGTTGTCCGTCGGCGGTGCCCTCCTGCCTTCCTCCTCCGTTTCATGGGGGACCCATTGGATTCAGTCCATCCCGGAGGAAGAGGGAGCGGCGGGGGGAGGGGGGCAAAGTGGAGGATGAACGGTGGCAGAGGGGTAAAAGAGGGATTTTTAGGACGAGGAAAGGGTAGCGGCTGGTGTGTTGCGTGGAATAGTTTTTCCCAGGCGTAGCACTGACTTTCTTTTAATTCCGGCAGATAAGATATTACTTGGGTATGTTTTATCACTGAATATCATATCTGCGATTCCGAAGGTTTTCACGTTGTCGGTTAGTCTAGTTCAAATTAGGAAACGAAGCCTGATCTAATTTTCACGACCCTTGCAGTACTCCTTTTTATTTGCATTTTCTGCTGAACGCAAGTTTTTAAAATTTTCGACAGTTTGACGGCGGTAATTTTATAGATTTTAGTATAATGCATTCAGGGTGAAATTTGTTGTAATTTTTACGTGGAATTGTGTTTACGTTTTACTAATGCCCTATAGATTCCATGAGGAAAATTTTGAAATGAATATAACCTGTCACATGTGATTGAAATCTCTACATTGAGCATCTATAAACCTAGGGTATGCTGGAAACAGCAATTTTTTATATAAATTTCACGGGTATTCCACCAGGTAATAGGCATCATATCTGCCAGCGATTCGACGAACGATTTCAGAAGCCCTGATGATGACGAAAAATTCGTTCGTCGAAACGTTGGCAGACATGGTGCCTATTACCTGGTGGAATTCCCGTTAAACATTTATACATGAGATTTATCGGGAAAATTTTAGGTCATTTGCCAATTTTTTTTGTTTCAAAACCAGATGGAATTAATCATCGTTTCTGAAACCACTTATGGTGGATAGTAGTTTATTAAGGGTATGCCCTGACATTGCTCTGGAGTTTACATGGGATGGTGTTTGGTTGAATGGGTGATTTTGGGCCGTCCCGGGCGTTGAACGGGTCGTTAAGCGAGGAGCAAGTGAGGAGGGAAGTTAAGGAGGGATAGGATAGGGGAGGAAAAGTGGAGGAGGGCGGCATGAGGGGATTGGGTTGCCCAAGATGAATGGGTCCCTGCTTGTAAGGGGTGCATGGGTGGGGGAGAAGGGTGGGGGGAGAAGGGTGGGTGGGGGTTGTATAAGGAGGCGTTGGAGTGAGACGAGGCACCATGGGTTGCGTGAAGGAAGAAAACTGGCTCATGCCGCGGGCGGGCGGTTGCTCTGGCGTGCGTTTGGCACTGGATCCGATCCGTGAGCTTGCTTGCTTCCTTCGCTATGCCGAGGATTAAAAAAAATTAAGTGTTTAAACTGAGCGGGAGGGATGTGCCTTACAGTAAGTGATGGCAGCTGACGTTTACCGTCACCCCCCTAAGGGTTTAGTGATGTGGCAATGAAGGCCTCAGATTTTTATATCCGCGTAAATAAGCGAAGGGAGGATGTTCCAATATTTTCGTATCCATCACACGCCACATTTAAGTTCACCCATCTGCATAAGGATGCGATAGAATCATTTTCATTTTTCCCATAACAAGAGGTTAATGAGATGACCTAAGACATACTTATACTTTTGTACCTCTTTTAATCCAGGGAAAAATTATGATAAAAATTAAAACTCAAACTGAAAACAGTAGGTAAAGTTCTATATGTTAATTGAGTCCCTAGATCTAGAAGCACACAGTCACGTTTGCTGTAAATATATATTGGAATTGAATAAGTTATTTCGTTATATTACTTGTACTCTGCTAGAAAAAAGATATACCTACGTTTTCAATTATACGCGGCTCTGTACACCGCAAATATTTTTCTTTTGCTAGAACAGGTAACCATTATCTCCAGGAGCATTTTGATTCCATTTATCGAAATACATTAAAATCCATTGACTAGGCATGGAATCTGAAAATGCATTTCATGCCACATGATTGTCTCCTCCTTTTTCGTAATATCCTTTTTTATTTTCGATACTCACAGTCAGTCCCCGTATCCTGTGATAATCGTAATCTGACTGTAATATCAATTACTCCGTAAAACCAATTGGTATTTAAGAGTGTGAAAAATAGCCCAGGAGCTGTCGTATTTCCTGAAACCGTCCCAAAAATCTATATTAATTTCACATCTATTACATTTTGTTTGGTCGAATCGTGTAATAATCTCTTTGATTTAGTTTCTCTGTTATCCTCGCCGCGTTTTCTTGTTTCTTAATGCATTTTTTCCTTTTCACGTTCGTACATTTTGCATTTCTTCTCTCTGGCAGAGGCTTTTAAGCGGAAGAGGGAGTGATGGGATGAAAGACAGGAAGACCGGCGGTGTGTGTTGAATCAAAGAGGGAAGAGCTCCATTGCGGTGGACTGACTTGGGCGGAAATTGAGTAGTTTGCTTAGTTTTCCGAGCAAAGGCACGGTTGGGAAAAGAACTGGAGTAAACATTGAACAAACCTCAAGCGGAGACTTCGGTTTTTGAGCTACCGGCATGGCCAGCCAACCTTCCACGCTCCGCGACGCGACACTAGCAAGAAATTGATTCGCGACTCCTTTTGTCCGACATCTCTTGATACACGAAAATACGACAGATGGAATTACTGGCCTACCGGTGTCTTCTTTTAGACGTGTCAGTTTTTGTTCAGTATCTTTTTTCTGATAGATCTTCAATTTAATTGCAGGTATTTATACTTTTTCATTGACTCCGCTAATAGCAACCGAAGTGAACTCACCCTGTTAGCTATTGTCAGATATCCGTTTACCTGTCGAAACAATTGTTAAATTAGTGTGCCCTTAACTAGCTTGAATTTATTGAAACCGTAAGCTTGGAATAAGCCGGGGTTTAGGAATTGAGGTTTGATGTAATTCTGGCTTAATCATGGACTCCAGGTAAAAAGTTACTGCCGGAAATATCGCAAAATATCTTGCGATATTTCTATTTCTCTCTTTTCATCACTACAGATAGACGTAACCTTGCATCACAACTGTTTACTGTTTTACTGCATTTACAATTTTTGTCATCTACATCTACAAAATACCCTGCAAGCCAACTCAAGGGTGTGTGGCAGGGGGTGAGTATTCATCAACATGTATTACACTATACCCTAAAGTTAGTGTAACTATGACTAATTATGCATTAGCATAAATCGCTAATGCTTGTCACGAGACGAAGCCTCACAAGCATGCACTACACTACAGATATTATCACAATGGAGAGGGGCCGTTAATATATATATATATTTTTTTTGCAACTACACAAATGGACAGAGACTCAAGAGTTATGTAGAAAACATGTACGGCGTGCTGTTAATAATAGGTAACAGATAAGGATTCAAGTATTAGGGAGTACTACTACTACTAAGAGCTACACTGCCTATCGACAAACCAAGATAAAGGTCTCATTTTTCACTGATATGGTCCCTTATAGTTCGTGGGAAAAATGACATTTTAAATCTGTCCGTTCTGCAGTCTAGTTCCCTAATTTTATTCTCATAATCTGATCTACCGCAGTATGTCGGATTTCGTAAAATATGATCAACGTCATCAGAAATTAGACCGGTTTGGAACTTACATAATAGATTGAGTCTAAATTTTAATCGACGGTCTGAAAGCGTTTCCCATCCCAGTTGCTGCAAAAGGTCAGTAACACTTACGAGATTATCATAACGGCCTGTAACGTATCTTGCCGATCTTCGCTGCACGCGTTCTAATTCAGTTTCCAAGCCTATCTCATAAGGATCCCAAATACTGGCAGCATATTCCAAGTGGGGTATAACGAGGGAGTAGTAGCTGATTTCCCTAACTTTACCGTCGCACTTGCCAAGTACTCTTTTAACAAATCGCAATTTACGATTAGCTTGACCGATAATTTCTCGAATATGTTTACTCCACGAGAGATCATTAGTCAGTTTAATTCCGAGGTATTTAACCGATTCTACAGTCTCTAATTTGCTGTTGTTTATGCAATAGCTGTTACATGGAGCGTTTTTCTGTTTCCAAAAATTCATAACAACGCATTTTTTAGGTTTAATTCTAGCTGCCACGCATCGCACCACTCCTGTATTGCCTCGAGGTCCTTAGTTAGCCCCTGCTTATCATTAAGGCTACGAATTTCTCTATACACCAATGTGTCGTCAGCAAATAATCTAAGCTTACTGTCAACTGTTTCACCGATGTCGTTTATGTACAAAAGGAAAAGAAGTGGGCCTATGACACTTCCCTGTGGGACACCCGATGTGACTTTTACTTCATTAGAGATAGCGCCATCTAATACAACACTTTGCACGCGATTGCTTAAGAATTCTCTAATCCATGAAATTACGTCGTCGTCTAAACCGTAGGATTTTAATTTCATGAGTACCTTACTGTGGAAACTTTATCAAAATGCCTTTTTAAAGTCAAGAAAAATTATATCAACTGGAACGTTATGTTCACCCTAGACTAAAATATCGTGGGCAAAAAGTGCTAATTAGTTTAGCAAGATCTTCCCTTTCTGAATCCGTGTTGCGTTTTTGTTAACAATTTCTGCATATCGAGGTGTCTCATAACTGAACTTACAATCATATGTTCAAGGACTTTGCAAGAGATAGATGTGAGAGTAGGTCTGTTGTTCGATGGCTTTTCCTTATCGCCGCTTTTGAATATGGGAGTGACATTTGCAATTTTCCAGTCCATGGGTACTTTGTGTTCGTTGATGGATTTATTAAATATATTCTGTGAGTAGGGTGCTATTTCACAAGCTAATTCTCTATACACGTGGGCAGTAATTTCTTCAGGACCTGGGGATTTATTTGGACTTAAGAATTTTAACAAGTTTTCTATTCCGTGACTCCAAATATCGATATGCCGCATATTTTGCTGGAAGTGATCATTTACCTTTACGGATGCATCTTAAAATCTTAAAATCTTGTATCTTAAATTTACTAGATGTATGTTTTTAGTTACGTCCCAATAATTTATGTACTATATAACTTCTATTTAATCGATATTTTTCTGTTCTAAATAAATTCTATTTATTTTATCTAAGTTCTTCTTCCTGTGTTTAGCTCACGAAGACTCTTTTCTCTCCTTTAATATTCCAAGCAAACAGACCATCTCATGGTTATCCATTTTTTACAGGTTCTTTTTCCCCTGTGGTATTCCTTCTGGAAATTTCCCGTTTACTCTTCTTATCTATGTGTAAATCTTGCTCAAAGCATTGGCGTTGTTGCGATATTCCTTTAGTTTTTCTCCTGATGCCATGGAGCTCATGAGACACCTGAAAATCTCTCCGCCGGTCTCGGTGGCGGCAGGGTAACGTCCTCGCCAGCTAATCCGAAGTTCACGGGTTCGAGTCCCGCCTGGGTGGGTTTTTTTCTCCTCAGGGCATGGGTGTTAAGTGTGTGCGTCAATGAGTTAAATGTAAGAAATGACTGTAAAGTCTTAATTTCGCTCAGTATAAAGTGGTCGTTATTATTATTATTATGAAGATCACGTGTCAATTAACACGGAAGGTAGCTATAAAAAAAAATTTCGCACCACAACTGCTTTTAAATAATTATTTTAGGCTGAGAAAGGTTACGGAGTGAAAAAAATAATTGGTTCTATTTCATATTTTTATAATCTCTGTTTATTTTTCCCACTCGACAACGCAGAATACCTACCCGGGAAATCCTGCTAAAATATTGCACTCAGAATTTCCACCTATTCTCTCCGGATCATTGAAGGTGCACTTCACCCACCCGCCTGCCCCCTGGTGCTAAACATGGGTGACTAGCGGCGGGAACTCGGGACTGGGTGAAGGGAGGCGAAGGGCTAACGTGGAAAAGGGAGTTCACGAGAGCGAATGCATAAGAATAGGGGGTGGGGGAATTAGGTAAAGGCTGTAGGTTGGGAGTGGGCCCTAGATTTGACGAGATGGCTGCGGCCCTAACGGGAGAGTGAAGCTGGGAGACAGAGCGGGTGCGGCAGTGGCGGGCGAGCGCTGCCGGTTCTATTGGGTGCGAATCGGCGCTGCCCGGTTCAGGTCGGGCGTCGAGGGAGCGGTGGAAGCAAGCGCGGCCTGGATGTGGCGAAGTTGTTTGAAGGTGGGAAGGTGGAACAGGGCGCGGGAAACGAGCTTGCTGAGCGGGAGGTGGCAGAGGCGGCGGGCAGGCGCGTGTTACGTAGGTACGGGGAGGGTTGAAGGCAGGCGCATTTGGCTGAAAGAGGTCCATTGAGGAAGAGGAGAAGATCCTTACCTGCTCCTGTGTAAGCGACGGAGGAAGAAAGGCTGGGATAAAAGGGAAGTGGAGATTTGATTGGGACAGGGTTAAAATGGCTTCCGAACGGGAATAGCGGGCTATTTTCTACGAATAATGGGTTTTGGAAAAAGGAGTGGATGGGAGATGGTATTCCCCCTAAAAAAAGCTCTCTGCCGTGAAATTGTCCCTCGTCCGAGGCTTTTTTGTCCTCGCCCGACATCCCTCCTTTCACCCTCCTCCGCTCCATCCATCCTCTTTGCTTTTTTCCTCGAGATCAGAGTAGTGGGCACGCATTTCGGCTTCTCAAGAAGGTCTTTCTGTAGCAGGCAGGGAACTACTCTTAGGGATTGTTGAACGAAAGTAAAGTATTTTTCAGAACTTTTATTTCGTCTCTTCTTCAAAGAGTACTTGCTCAAGTCCTTCAACTTTTTTCCAAGTCGTTACCGAGCTCCCTTACCACTGAATATAATTCCATACGTGATTGATCGGTTTAGTTGATATTGATTGATTCGTTTAGTTAATATTTTTATGGAAATTCCCAAACTACTGTGAAATGCACACAGTATATTGCATGCAGTCACGCGGACGGTTGCAGAGATATACGCCAAAGTGATGAAATTTGCTATGAACTAAATGGTGTGGCTGACTAACGCCATTGGGAGACTCGGGTTCGAATCCCGGTCAAGTTAAATGATTTTTCATGGTGAACTACATTCTTTTCGTATGTAGGATTATGAAGCTTTCAAACCATTTTGGGTAATGACCAGGGAAACTCATACGAATTAAATAGAGCGTGAAACTACTGCAAGCATTTATTTTCATCATGTAGAAAGAAACTCTTACTCCGCACCGATTTTGGCAATCAATTTTGTTCGTTACTTCAACATTAATCAAATATTATCCTTCACATACAACTCTCCAGGAATGTTTATCACCCTTTTCAGGACTCATTTATATTACTTCTCGTAGGGTTGTCATTTAGAGCTTTACGTGTCTCGTAGGACGTTGTCATCCGCGTGCGAGGTTCTGACTTGTGCTGGGACGAGTGCTGCATGCGTCGTGAGAAATCACCCCGCGCCACACACCCTAGTGGTGGCTTGCACGGTACTTTGTAGATGTAGATATAGAAACCGTAGTTCCCTTTCTTCATTAGGTATTTATGGACATGTTGATATACACAATGAGTCATTCCGCGTAGATCCCCCTGATATATGACAGCCATGTCCTCAGCACAGCTAAAACCACTTCCCATGTCTTTTTTATTCGTCCAGTCATGGAGTTCTATTTATACTCTTCATGAGAATATCGTTAAGATGGGTGGAGGTCAGAGAGGGCACGGTGAATGAAGAAGGTTTTCTTGAAGGTGGGCTGGGAGTGTTTTTTCGGATAGGATTCGAGGGCGCTTTCCCTGACTTTTCGGGTTTGGAAGCGGTGGATTGTGGGCCGTCGCTAGGAAACTAATTAAGGGGAGGGCCGATTGTCACAGTGGAGTACTGTGCCCGGGCGACCGCAACTGTTCCCTTTTGCGCACTTGGCTCAAATTGGGGTCCCCAAAGGCCTTTCTTCCCCGACGACGTCTCAAAGGGAAAGAAGGCGAAGGGGGGGGGGGAGCGGGAGGGGTGGAGGGCGTGGAGGAAATGAAGCGGTTTAATAAGAGACTGATAGCGAGGTCGGTTGTGTGTAGGAGGGGGGAGGTAGAAATTAAACAATGGGGGAGGGGGGGCAGAGCGCTGAGCTAAAAACCCCTTCATATCGTTAGGCTGGTAATTGCTAGCAGCTGAGAATCCTCGCCATTCTGATTGTCTGCCTTCATAATATTCGGGAACGTGTTAAATATCAACGTACATGATACCTTATTCATTCTTTTTTTGGTTGGTAAGGTTAAATTGTTTAACTAAACAAATATTTATTTTTTCAGGCTAAAAATCTAATGAATAAATGCCGATTACGTGCATATTTCTGAGTTATTCATGTGAAATGAGGACTTAGTTTATATAGGATTTTGCTCCTGTTGCGATGAATTGTTGATGCATGGAGCTATGAGAATTGATTGAATGTGTGCACAACTCACTACTGGTTTCAAAGTTAAAAAATTCAATTCAGGCACATCAAACCTTAGCATGAAATCAAATATGTGTGAAATAATAAATTTTGCAAACAATATTTTATGGCACGTTGTGTAAGATAAAACGATTAATTCCCCTCACTTTGGGTGGCAAAATGTAAAATAAAAGTTTAATAATTAAAATCTTTTACCTTATGCAATTATCTTATGCTCTGGCTGCTCATTGGGTAAAGAAATTATTATTGCACATTTATTTAGTTTCAACGGAACATTTAGTCACTAATCAAAATAAGCTTTAGTCAAAAATTTTCACAAGAGACTTTGTCACCTTAGCATTTATATTACAGTTTTTAATAAGTTTACCGGCTTCTTCTTTATGCTGTTCTTACTTCAATTCAAAATTCACAAACCGTCCCTTAGGACCAATTATGACCGCACAGTATATTTACGGGAGATTCCTAGCGCCGAGTAGTACGGGGATGATTCCGCCTCAATCTTGCCCTGCTCTATTCTCATGCAGTCCTCCGGTTCCCAGCCCTCTGCGTCTAGCTGCTACTCTCTCCGCGGATGGACCACTGCTTTCTTAATCACCGCACCCCATCAACGCGGACAGCCTAACTCCCGATACTCCCGACACTCATCAATGCCTCGTGACACTCCTTTTATGTTCACTTCCGCCTCTGCTCACTCCTCACTAATCACTGTTAAAAACTCAATACTATGTAGTATCCAATGACGCCTCAACCAACGACAAATTCCCCTCTCACGCCACTTTCGTTTGTATCCGGCCTCTCCTCCTCCTAATAATATGTTTACGAGAGTCTCATGGTATATCACGGTGCCACCCTGACCATGCCCTACCCCTCTTGCCAACGTGATCGCGTTAAAATTATCCTAGTAGTACATCTGTACCACCACAGTTGATTATATGTCAGGAAGCTGCCTCTGATAACCTATGTGCCAGGCGGGCAAGTTTTTCGAACTTACAAAGTTATAACTTTACGATAATTTAAAAATGATAGAAATGAGAAAATCTGATATATCTTATCACTTTACTTCAACAAACGGTAATTAGGCCTTGACGTGAACTAATTAATATTATACCTCCGAAGGTATTAATAAAAGCAACGTCAAAGCGTGTGTATGCGTCTCCGATGACTGGAGGAAATGATTTAGTGCTAAATGAAAAGAAAAATACGATGGGTGTATAAGAATCAAGGCCATATTAGACGCAATGTCCCGGGGGAGAAGACGTTGGGGGGATTCCGCGAATTTATGAGATGAAGGAAAAGAGACAGCGGGATGGGGGGGGGGGGAAGAAGAGAGATGAAATTTTAAGGAGTCTTTTATGCCCCGTGGGTGGATGGCGGGATTGAATGAGAGGGTGGGAGGTAGGAGGAGAAACTCCCTCTCACCCCCTCTCTCTCTCTCTGAGGAGGTTGCGACGGTGATGTGTGGCAGCGCCCGTGATTGGGGAGAGGATGATTGAAGGGGGTGGGGCCGTTGGGGGGAGGGGGAGGGAGGGCGTGTAGTGAGGGCAAGGAGGAGTGGCTGAGACGCGAGTGTCTCTACCTCTGACGTGCGCGATATTCTTTTGTCCGGACCAGGACAGAAAAGACGTCGGCTAGAGAATTGGTGAGATGGCGCTTCGTGCGATAGCGGAAAGGTCGAACACGAGCGGCAATATAAACCTTCAGCAACACTGCAGTTGGTGTTTTGTGTTCTCCACACATTTTAAAAACGCAGTCCAGTACATATAAAGGAATTGTTCGGAACAAATGCCAAAACGACGTATTTCATCCAAGAAGTTCCGAGAAAGGTTGGAAAATGCTTGTTCGGGTATTTTATTCGGAGTATCAGCGATAACTTGTTTACTTTTAACATTTGAAAGATCTAATGGAAGTGGGGGCTACTAAAAAAAACTGCCATAGATTTCTTAAAATAAGTTGAGGGATATCAATCTTTCGGCTAGCGGATAGTCAACAGAGAGAAATTTTTAGGGTCAACTAATTATGAATTTAAAACATATCGGAGGTTCCTTTGTGGAATGATATGTGCACGTCTTTCATCATACCTATATGACGCATGCATTCATTCAGTTCTATTTAAACGTAATAATTCCGATTGTGAGTTGTGACCCATGTTTTCTTGGCCATATTTTCTTAAGAAAAAATGTTAAAAGTTTTGAGAGTTTAGAGTAACGAAAATTGTTCATAATCTCACTAAACTAGCATTGCTTGTCAGTGTTTAAGTATTTTTTCATCAGTGAGCAAAATTTCCTTTAAAATATAATGACGCAGATCCCATCCAGTGTTTATTGCGGCATAAGACAAAAATGTTTCATTAATTTGCAAAAATTTAGTCGCCACCAGTCGTCATCAGGTTTTTTTCGGTGGCGTTCAATTAATTCGTAACTGTTTGATTGATGGATAGGAAGCGAATGACGCATAACATTCCATCAATTCGAATTAATTTGCATTGATGGATTCCTACCTCACAGTCTCTCCCACTCGGAAGCAAAAATGGAATCGTTCATAATGGTTTTAATAATTTTATCTGTACGGGTTTTAAAAACAAAGGAAGAGAAAGATTCACCTTTTAGTTTAGGCTTCTTTTTGGTGAAAACTTAACTTTTGTGGATACTCATGCTTCAACTGGAAAAAGTAATGCCACTACTAGGCACGAATATGGCCTTATAATTATATTTACTGGTTACAAAATACTATTAATAGTTTTGCTATGAGCGTAATTTAAGACGCATTCATTACCGGGAATATTTTGGAAACTATTGTTTAGTTCTGTCATTGCCTCATGCTGTTTTTCTGAAATTTGTCGCGAAACTATGGCCGCACAATCTATTATAAATCCGATTTGAACTCCTTACTTCCTTGAACTCCCGTCGTGAAAACGATTTGATTGCGCAAAAGCCTCTAGGTATGAGCGAGTGTGAGCCACAGTAGGATATTTTGGTATTTCAACCACAAGGCACCCACTCGAAACCAAAGAAGTCAGACCGCGAACTCAGATTCCAGGACGTGTAGTGTAACGGAATGAAGAACGATTATTACCAGAAACATTTCCAGACCTTCTTACACTACCGCCTTCGTTCGCTTTAGATCTAAAAAGGTGTTCCTTTGAAATTGAGGTACATAAAAAAATAACTGGTCATCAAATGAATGGTCGTCGTCCGCTTATCTGTTACTACACCTACCCGCTTAGAAATTTGAGTCGTCTTCAACGTCCTACGATAATGTTATGCCTCGTAAATCGATGAAACTTATTCCGTCGGGTGCGTAATTTAATTTTTTTTCAGTTTTGTCACTTCAAAGTAGCTGCATATATATTCCAGCATTTCTTACGTGTGATCAAGCATCTATCCTTCGCAAGTGAAAAAGTAATTTGGTGTCCTTCAACAGATTTATTTTACTGGTGCGACATGTTTCGACACAGCGTTGTCATCATCAGGTACAAAGTTTCAACAATTTCCAAGAGGTATATATATCTACTCTTAAGAGATTTGGTGGATGGTAGGAGAGAGGGGGGGAAGGGGGTGTTGAGGAGGGGAAAAATACCGGGGGAGAGGTAAGGGGTGGTGTAGGAATCTAGAAAACACCCGTGAAGGACACGCAAGTGTGTGGGAGAGATGGGGGTTGTTGGTGGGGGGTGGGGTGGGTGGGTTTCTTAGGTGTAGTTCTTTCTCGAGGGTTAGGGATTAAGGAAGGAGTGGGTTATCTGCAGATGGGGAGTGGGGTGGGAGGGTCGGGGTTTTTTTTCCGTGAGGGATAGAGAGACTTCTAGGAGGGGGGAATGTTTTTCAAAAAAGATGTCGTTGAGTAGAAGATATTTCTTCATGTTCCTTCTTATTTCCAGCTCCTCCCTTTTGTCCATCTTCCTTCCTTTTTTCTCTCGGTGTAATATCTCCGGTATGAAGTCGCTGTTATGGTTTTCTTCCCATAGATGTCTAACGAAGTGGGACTGCGATAGGTTACATTTCCGGAAACATCTCTTATGCTCTTCTATTCTTGTCTGGGAAGTGCGTCCTGTCTGTCCCACATATGCAGCACTGCAGACTTTGCACTTTAATTTATATATTCCACTATTTTCTAATGGTTGAACTTTGTCTTTTGTGTTGTTCAGGAATTTTTTAAGATTGTCATTGTTATAAAATGCTATTCTAAACCGGTGTTTTGGGAAGAGGTTAAGGAGATTTTTTCTGAAATCATCCCGCAATATGGTAATTTACACAACCGAATTTTTTCTCTCTCGGTTTTCCCTGGCGTGAAGAGTAGTTGTTGAGCCTTGATTCAGCGTTTTTTAAGGAGCATTTTGTCAATAATGATCTTGTTGTAACCATTTGAGGTGGCTAATTATTTAATAGTTGCTAATTCCTGGTTGAATTCTTTTTTAGAGAGAGGGATATCCATTAGTCTGTTTAAAGGAAGTGAAAAACGGACAGCTTGTGCGATATGTGATGGCGGGAGTCAGAAGGGATGATGTGGTCCGTGGTGGTGGCTTTGCGGAAAATAGCAAAATCAAATTGCTTCTCCATTTTTGACACTGTCACATCCAGGAAATTCAGTGTACCCTATTTTTCTTTCTCACAAGTAAACCATATGCTTTTGTGCTGGTTATTCGGAACTGTAAGAACATTTTCCAATAGTATATTCGTGCCAGTCCATACTACAAACACATCATCTACGTATCGGAACCAGCAATAAATATTCTTGGTACACACTGAGCAACAACTGAGCAATTTTTCCTCGAAATTATCCATAAAAAGTTCGGCTAAGAGTGGCGATAAAGAGGAACCCATTGCTAATTCTTCACTTTGTTTTTAATACTCACCATTGAATTTAAAATAATTCTGTTCCACGCGCACTTTCAATAAAGACACAAAGTTCCTGATGGCGGTTGCTTCTGTTCCCGCGTTTTCCAAAACTTTTTCCGCTACCTCCAATGCTGGGATACTTGTAAACAGGTTCTCCACATCGAATGACAATAGCAGGTATTTGGAGGAAGATGGAGGAGTTTTCTTTGATAGATGGTCACAGAAATCTTTTGTGTTCTTAACTCTAAATCTTGGCTGGAAAATGTGTTAACTCTCTAAAATGAGAATTCAGCAAGGGCGAACAGGAATGTTCTCTTTGTAGATTTTGGGAAGACCGAAGAAACTGGGGGCTCTTGGGTTCATGACTGTGACTTTATACATCTCGTTAGAATATGTTAGGGGAGATATTAAGGGATTTCTTCACAATTTCTTGAAACCTTTTGGTGGGGTCTGTTGAAAGCTTAACTATTTGATTGTTCTTAATGAAGTCATAGCACTTATTCAAATAGTCGTCCCTATTCATTACCACCACTGTGTTCCCTTTATCTGCCTTTTTAATGATTAAATTGTTGTCCCTCAGTCGTTTTCTCACGGACTGTATTGATTTGAGGTCTGAAAGACGGGTTATCTGATGCTTTTCATGCCTATTAACTAAGCTTAGTATTTTCTGCGAGATTATTGTTTTCATACCAATATCCTGTTTGTCTAGGGTCACATCACAGTCTAAAATTAAATTCTCTATTTTCTTTGACCTCGTTGGAGTATTGGGTACTCATTTAAGGCCTTCAATCTACATCTACAAAATACCCTGAAAGCCACCTCAGGGGTGTGTGGCAGGGGGTGAGTATTCACCAACATGCATTACACTATACCCTAAAGTTAATGTAACTACGACTAATTATGCATTAGCATAAATCGCTAATGCTTGTCACAAGACGAAGCCTCACAAGCATGCACTACACTACAGATATTATCATAATGGAGAGGGACCGTTTATAGATATGTATTTTGCAACTGCACAAATGGTCAGATACTCAAGAGTTATGTAGAAGACATGCACGGCGTGCTGCTAGTACTAGGTAACAGATAAGGATTCAAGTATTAGGGAGCCTTTCTGTAATAACGTCACTTCATGAGTCTCAAATACAGTATCCGAAAGATTAATTACTCTGTCGTGGCGGAAGGGCGGGGGATATCTTCCTTTGGGTTTCCTGATGGAAATCACTTTTCATTTCCAAGAGGCGGTTGAGTTTTCCCATCAAGACTAACCTCTTTTCTAGTGCTAATTCGCTGCATCTCTCTCGCACGTAGTTGTCTAGCAACGCCCACTCGGTCCAATGAAGGTCACACCACAGCTCCTTTGTTAACAGAAACCTATGTTGTTCAATGCTGTTCCTCTTTGCTGTGGAAGGAAACCAAGTTATTATTTCATTTGTGAACTTCAACTTTCACATAGTTGAGCTTGAAACCATGGAGCGAATCAATTCTTTGCTTCATTACTACCGCTGTTCAAAACGAGAGCTTATTTTAAAACTCACAGCACAGATATACGTTTCTTGTGACTCGCATTAGTATTTTAATCGCGATTTGAAGTACTAGGCAAATTTGGAAGAATGATGAATGCATCGTTGCTATATCCAAGGCTCCATTAAAAAACAAATCATAAAAATGCACGCGCACACGTTGGGGAGATCCATGATGGGACCGTTTGTCTTATAATTTTCATTTTTATTGTCATGCGCCGTCTATTTAAGTAATTCCATTAGCAAGCAGTTTGCTTACATTTCTTGAACGCTGTTGGAGGATCATTTTCTCCGGAGAGGTTCCTCAGATTATTTTCCACCCCTTGACAAATTGAAGAAAGCCAGATGTTCAGAATGTTGGCCTACGGCCTTCGCCTTGAAGGCATTAAAGAAGGAACTTTCGCAATAAGGCTCGCCTCTCCTAGCCAGCCGGGTACGGCTCTAGGCTGCGTCATCTTTAGCATCGTTCTAGTTTTCAAAAGTGAAATATCACAGAAAGTGTGATTGATGCGATTATGCAATGGGAGTCCTACTTATGATTCGATTTGCAGCAAAGAATTGGACGATGACAAAATATACCTAGATTTGAATATGTTAGGGTTAGCTTTACGACCTTTATGTAAATTGAATATGTAATGTTCTCATGATTACGATGCAAATTCAGTTGCTATTTACAATTTCACAATGCTAAAAATACCACAGAAGAACTAAATGCAGAATAATATTCACTACGGTATGTCGGTTTGTTCTCTTTCCTCTCCTTAGCTATTGCTTGATGCATCCCTTTTCTCAGAACTACTTACTTCGGTAGTTTTATACCCATCATGGGCTGTTACGAGCAGTAGGAGAATAGAAAGGTTCGTTATTTACCACGCTTTATGTGTACATATTCAGGTTTATTAAAATATTGGTCAACAAAATCTCAAACAAAAGCCTCAGCCGACGTTTACTCATCATCATCAGGGCTACAAACAAAACATAGGGATCAGTGAACAGGCAACACTTTTCTTGCACGCCAAATGAAAGATAGCAACAAAAATCATAACAACTAAAATAAAACAAAAATTTACCTTTGGTGTGGTTTTCTGCAAGTTATGGAGCTCGAATATTTTCTTTTACAAATGATGAAATCAATGCATTGATACAAAGTGCATACAATCAAATTATGTGTGCAAATTCACACTATCGTTGGCGGTGGAATACGCTACTTGATTTTCTTGTACAACAATTATGCTTGACAACATTTCTCAGGGTATATTTTTGTATGCAAAATCGCACTTTTTTATCTTCTAACAACGCATCGCATCGGTGAGGGGGTTATTGAAGTCGCGGCGTGTTATTTCCGAAGCATCGCGCCTTACAGTCAGCACATCGTTGAGCCGCGGCGAGATCAAAGAGTGAGAATAGACGGACAGGTCTCGTGGGTGAGCCGAGAGCTTCGTTGGCGAGATTGACGTAGGGAGACGAGTGTGGAGGGTGTACAAGAAGGCGAGAGAGAGGATAGGGTGGCGGGCGGGGAGGGTGGGTGGGTGGGAGTGTGGGTTAGAGTGTAAGAGAAACGCCTAGGGTCGTAAAGGACGCTACGCGGAGGAAGAGAAAGAATAGGATTTGGGTGGTCTTCGGAATGACTTGGGAGACGTCTTCTCGGGGCTCGTCTACCGCTCCGCCGCGCGGGAGAGTGAGTGGGGTGAGTGGTGCGGCGGGTTAAGAGCGTGGCGGAGGAAGGTGGTGGGAGCGGAGAAGTGTTGAGGAGGGTGCTGCGAGCAGAAAAGGGGTGGGTATGCTGTTCGTGGGAAGAAAACGAGTTACTACCTTCTAGAAGACTCTGGGGACGGGATCAGGGATGAAACGGGTGAAGAAAGCTGGAGGGGGATAAGATTTATTCCCACGGATATCATGTGTCCTCCTGTTTTTTCTTTTTTTTGGTGCCTTGCCTGATGATTTTAGCCTCGGGTGATATTTTCCCCCCAAAAAAAGGCCACTTCGGTGGAGAAATCACTTCATTCACTTCCTTTGCACAAATTTTCATGTTCATTATATCTTCTCTCAATGTGATGCATCTTTGTGGAATTTCTGTGCAACTTTAGATTACATGAAGTTGCCTTTTACCAAAATACTTTTTTTTTTATTTCTGTTAAATGCAGTTTATAACAAATACTTATTAGATTAAAACGTATTGAAGTTAAATGGTTACAAAGGTTATGATGATTACATGTATATGAAATGAATATGTGAAATAATATCCACATTCTTAGAGCAACAACCAGATATTAAAATACTTTTGCATATTCCCGTGCGAATGTACTCATTTCTCTAGACTCTAAGGAAATTAGGTGCCTCTAGTTATCTTATTAGGCGAGTTTTTTGGAATAGTCATCATTGCTCGGGAGACACTCATGATGTACGCAGCTCATGAATAAATGTGGCCGTAAAATTCAGAATCCATAATTTAAGATCCACTCGAAATAATTCTGGGTAACAGTGGTATTAATTAGCTCTCATATGAGTGTTGTAACACAAGTTTGTGTACCTCGGGGTACTTCCTTCCATACTACGTCAAGGTATGTGCATTTTCCGTAATTCTTCTTGAGTTTTTAATTGGTGCGTTTAACTACGAAGTACTGCCTCTTATGCTGCTGATTTCTAAAATATGAAAAGCAAAAGGCCGGGGATACGTACCTACACATGACTTAAATGAAATAAAGTTCCATCATTTCGCAAAATTCGTATCTTTGTCCACATTTTAAAAATTATACTCATGTTACCAGATTCCATTTTTTTTAGGTACAACTACGTGAGAAAGCGTTTAGGTGACGACAGTATCTCCTCCGTTACAGGAGACGCTTTCCTGTAACGGAGGAGAAACTGTCGTCAACTAAACGCTGGCACATGGGGTAGCACCTGAAAACATGGAATCGAGTATATCGAGCCTCTGTAAATTTCGCTCAAATTTCTACTCATTATACAATTTTAAGGACAGTTTCCGTGAGAATTCGCCGTGATTGAATCAGTGTTACTCAATGCAACGCTTTTCACGCGAGCGCAACATTTAAAGATGCTTTGGCAAACAAGAGAAACGGGGGCGGGCGCACGAGAGAAAGTCCCTTCCAAGGTTTGCTAACTTTATAACCCTTTTCAGCGACAGTGTCCCCTTTCCCCAAGGGTCGTCGGACCATAGGGTCACTCAATAAATTATGGTCATGCGGTCGACCCCTCGGTATCCAGGCGAAAAAGCGTAACGGTAACCTGTAATAAAAACCAGTGTTGTGAGCAGTACTGTCTCATGTGTGAAGTTTCCAGTGAAATATTAATGTAAAAGTGGGAACGGGGAGATTCCCGTGGAAGGGCGGGAGCTGTTATATGGAGTGGTGGAGGCGTCCAGTGGGCACAGGGGAAGGGGAAAGAAGAGAGGATGGGGACTGTATGCAAGAGGGGATTGGTTGAGGGAGTGGAGTGCTTGGGCGGAGCAAGTGGGATGAGATAATGAATCAGGAGTGCATTGTATACATGAATGGGGAAAAAATTGATAAAATTATAGGTCATCGTATCGTGAAGAATGAACCAACGGTGAATTTACAATGCATAAAAATAGTAATGGAGCACAAGTATTTGTCTTATCGACATCGGTAGTCATAAATCCGAATACTGATTTGTCGCAGCTCTCTACTCTACTCTTCTATCAGCTAATCGTTTTATTCCTACGTTTTAATTTTAACGTTCCTCAAAATTAGCATATTCCACCTAACTTCGGCCTTCATCTTCCTCGGTAATTTTTTCCACTTAATTCTCCTTCCAATGCTGCTTGCTTGAGGCTCTTTTGTAGCAAATTGTGTTTGATAAAAGTATTTGTCTTCTTCTAATTAAATGCTGTGCAAAAGAATAAATTTAAAAGAGGATAAAAGAAAGTAATCAATGGTGACACGACTTGTACTGCGGCCCTTAAATCTTCTTTTATTTAAAGCAAACTTAAACCTTTTTTTTCAAAGTCTTGAGACACTGAAGAAAACTACCTAATGGGCTTTAAAGAAATGAGATATTGCTGTGCAGTTAACTAGACACGGTGATGGATTAGGTACATTATAAAAGAGCATTGGATGAGCTGAAGTATACAACCAACAGCTACTCAGACTCATAAGTATCATGCATCGCATCAATAGTGTAATCCCAAATAAGAGCTATAGGGAAGAAACTCTCAGAAATATTAATAATCCACTCTCAGATTTCACTTTCCAACCGTTGTTTCGACAGCTACACAGGATTTGTCCAATTGAAATTAAGATAATTTCCACTTGGCATAATTGTCTCTTTTAACCGAATTCAAGAGTGATTTTAGAGGTTTTAAATTATAATTGCTAGACGGGAGCCCTTTTCTCGCTTTTTCACGTGCTGACACGCTACAGGGTCTGCTTCCCTAGAAATGGAGTCGCTCGCATCCCATGGATTTCCATACATACCCCTCTGGGATATTTTCCGACCCTATCTTTTCCAAATGGCTGGAACTAGATTTATTGCCCGGGTACCTTGATGGAACGAAACTTCGCCGGTGCTATTCTTAGCTTAATCACAGATACCGTGACGTCACGGTTCGGTGAGGCCCTTCCCTTATCTCTCTGCTCTCACGGTGGGCCACGCCCACCAGCCTGCTAGTGGTTGTGACGTCATTGGTGGACGCCGCCATTAGCTTTAAAGTGAGCCGTTTCCGCCAAAGCTATTTTTGTTTTCCCTGGTTAATTATTATGTACTTTTTGCACATAACTTTACTACTTGATGCTGAAATTTAAAAAAGAATTATTATTTATTGATTGAATTAGCAAACGGTTGATGACTTCAGGAAGAAAAATGCAGTGGCATTATACTTTTCTTAATTACCATCAACCGGTTCCAACGATCTTTTTCACCCGAAAATATAATGGTTTATATTGCACAAAATTACTAAAATGGAAGAAAATGGCTTAAGTAAAACGTGGTCTATAAATTATTAAAATTACCCCGTGGAATGTTTCAGCGAGTCATAATTACATTTTATGGTTTACATTGCGTCAGAGCAGCGCCAGAGTTACGAAATAAGAGAACTTGATCAATAGTTTTTACGATCTTACTTTTCCTTATAAGGTCTTAAATAGGCAAAGTTCAATTCCCCACAATTGACTCACCCCCACTTTATGTTAGCAGATTGTGATGGTTTTCTCAGAGTTTGATACAGGATGAGAGTGACTCGGCTGAATAATAAAGGATCAAGTTAGGGCTACAGTATAATAGGAGTAAACGGATGGTGACGGAGGGAAAGGAGGAGACTGGAATATAGATGGGTGAAGAGGGGTTTGGGTGCGGAGAAGAATGGACGGTAACGATTCATTTAAGTGTCCATAAATATTGCCTTAACTCATTATATTTGAAATACTGCGCTGAATTTCACCATAATGTTTTAACTCAGTTTATTGTCGGCATTGCGTCTGACCGGCGTCCCATTCTCATAATAAGCGAGCTTGATTGATGGTTTATTGACTCGAACTTTCCTCATTCTTGAAATGATCCCACAAGGATTTTATTCTTACGCCGGAAATCACTAATTTCCTCCTCATTATGCCGGTATTTCCCCCCAAAAGTAACCAATGGTGATGGTGTTTTTCTCTCAATGTTTAATTGAATATATATTGTATCGATTTAAGTGGAATGAAGGGCCAAGCAGATATAATAAAAAGAGAAGGGTGGTGACGGAAGGGAATTGTGAAACCGGAATACAGATGGGTGAAGGATGTTTTCTTTAAATAATGAATAAGAAAATTTTTATTTATTCCACCAATGTATTTCACGGTGCTAATAGTTTCGACGCGGCGGCGTCATCTTCATGTACCTACCTGATGTAGTACCTGAGAGGTGGTACCTGAAGATGACGCCGCTGCGTCGAAACTGGTAGTACCGAGAAATAAATTGGTAGAATAAAATAAAGTTTTTTTTTCATTGTTTTAAATGAACTTCCACAAAGTTGAGCCTGAAACCATTGAGATGTTTTCTTTGTTGGAAGCGGGGGGAAGCGAAGGCGCTCGGAACGATAAAGGAGAGGAGTGAGGTCGTCCTCTTTTGAGCTTGGTTACTTTTGGAGGAAGTACTGATAGAGTGAGGAATAAAGGAGTGATTTCCGGCGTAAGAATGAAGTCCTTGTGGGATCAGTTCAAGAATGAAGAAAGTACGACTCAAGAAAGCATCAATGAAGCTCGCTTATTATAAGAATGTGATACCGGTCAGATCATAAACTGAGTTAAAACACTATGGTGAAATTCAGCGCAGTATTTGAATTATAATACGTAAAGGCAATATTTATGGACACTTAAATACATCGTTACCGTCCATTCTTCTCCGCACCCAAACCCTTCTTCACCCATCTTCTATATTCCAGTCTCCTCCTTTCCTTCCGTCGCCATGAGGTGGAGGACAGAAGGACGTGGAGTGGACCCGGTGAGATATGGAAGAGGAGAGAGATGTCACCAAAAGGGGGAATGGGGTTTAGAGTTGGCGGGAGGGGGCATCCCACCCGCGCGTTGACAACGACGTCTCTTTCCCCTCTTTAAGAAGAGGAGGAGAGGTGGGAGAGAAAAGGAGTCTTATTTTATTCCTTGACGGGAGAAGACTCGCGCGCGTGAAGACGGGGAGAGAGTGCACTTGTGCGAGAGGGGCTAATGCCGGCGACTCTTAAGGAGAGATTTCCTCCTCTTTCTGTCTCCTCTTTGCTCTCTCCCGTTTTCTCTCCACTCCTCTCCTTTCTACGTGCCACTTGGGACGTGCGAGTGGAAGGGAAGATTAAGAATACACAGGGTCGACTGTGAAAGGGTCGACTGGCTTTAAAAATAAAAAAAAATGAATAAATAAAAATATATAATATGTAAACGTTAATGGCTTGGTCAGAAGGACCGAAACGGTCGTTTTTAATGATATAGTCCCACTCAACATTTTGTGTGGAGGGTTCCTTCCTTTTTCTTCCACCCTCTCACTCCTTTTTAATTTGCAACGCTTCTGAGATAACGGGTTGCCGTGCTTCTTCACCATAGTGAGACAGTTATGAGAAAAGATGAAATCTCTTAGAGTGTAATTTTAAGGTAAAAAGTTTTGGAATGGGATTCGAGCATCTTAATTTATTCATTATTATTTAGAATGAGCGTTGTCTACCCAGAATGCCTGAAATTATTTTTTTATGAGTGACATGACAAAGGGCCTTGGTTTCTCACCAAAAAAATAATGTAGGTAAGCATGAGTTATTTTATTTTTATTCATTTCAACTACCGTACTATAACTAAAAATTTTACACGTTTTGAATTCTTATAAACTATAATTAAAGAAGCACACTACTGTAGAAGCCTTGATAAATTATTCCAAATGGGCCCTCCTTAACCTCATGTTCTATTTTCAGTTTAATTGTCACATTGTTACAAAGACCGTTTGTAATGACAAAACAAAATTTAAAAAAAAAACTAACTTTTTTTGCTGGCGGCACAATCTTTAGACTGATTTCCATCAGATGCGTTCAAGACTTGAAGTAAGAAAACCTGGTGATGTAAGGAGCCTTCCCTTACAGCATATAGTAGACTAAATTAAAATTAGGAAACTGAAGCCAGTTTGGTGCTGCACTGGCGTGGCATTCAAACTGCTACTGGTTCAAATCTCGAAGAGATATGGTCGTTCAGTCATTCTTGTGATTAAGCCCGTTGGTTAAATGTTGCGATACAATCTTTGTGTTTGCAGCACATTAAACCATTCCCAGGGAAACTATTAATGTTACTACTACCCGGATGTATGGACATTCGTGGGTCGCGGGCAGTGTGCATTCACAAAGGCTTCGCACGGGTTTTAAAGCAGTCATTCCTTCGTTTATATGAGCCATGTTAAGGTCAATTTTTGAAGCATCTATGTTATCACTAATACTTATGTCTATTTTTGTGGGCCATCTTTCTCTGCTACGGAGTTCCATATTAAGTATCGCCTGTGTGGTCTCTACTGTTTGTCTGCCTCTGCACCAGTATAATTTTCCGACTCATGATTTGATTCTCCTCGTTTTTGTTTATTAATGCCTTTTACGCAACAACGCTTGAAACTTCGTCCCTCCACTATCAAAGTTTTTCTTTTGTCTTTTATATTCTCCTCTGTTGTTGTTGCTTTGGCGGTCCGAGGAATATTTGTGACGGCGCCTACGGAGTTCTTGGCTCCTTCTTTCCCTGGCACAGCTCTCCGATTCATGTTCCCCCATTGTTCTCTCTGTCCAATATTTAAATGATGCCATTCATCATGATTTCTTGAGAACGATGAGGACCTGGCTTTTTTTCTTCTCAATATCGGTGTTTAAGGGCGTTTACTTCAACTTAAATGATTTCTCGTCCTAAAACTTTCATTGTTACCTCCCTAAGGAGTGATTTGGATGTATAAAAACATTTTTATCCCTTTTATTCACCCTCACAATATGGCAGTAGCCTTATAATTTTTATACTTCTGCTACTATTCGCATATTTTCATGGCTAAAATTTAGTGTTGAATAAAATTTTCTCATTCACTATTCTCCTGAAAGCTTTAGCGGGGAAAGACTACGTGAAGTGGACGGAGGTTTTCAAAATTTTGTTACATTACGGAGTGGAGTTGATCATTTATTAGGATACAAATGCGAATGAGAAAGATTTCGTAAAAAAATGTTGATTGGCAACATTGGCAATAAGCTGCAGTGAGTGAACGGATTGAATGTGATGAATAAAACGGCAGAAGTGAAAGACTAGAGTATTACATTTATGCTCGATGCTGCGGTATGTGATGAACGAGACAGATTCAATTTTAGTGTTTAATGAAGCATTTGACCTTAATCAGTTGAATATTTTACTGCTCTCTTGTCCCTCATTTGTCCATGAATGCAATTGTAAAGTATATTCCTTCGAAAATGTGGACATGTGAATAAAAGACCCTTGGTGGAAATTATAATGCATCCTTAATGATGTGCCTCGCAAGTACGTCTCAGAAAAATTAGCTTATCATAATTTTTTCTTCTTCAAATTTAATATCTCATAGTTTATAGTTATTATAACTTTGTTCTTATACTTGTCTTAGGTGTTTCTTGGCATCTACGTAAAGAGTCTACCCCACGACAAATTTTCCGTGCAGGTCCCTCGTTCTATCCCCACATGCGTTAAAATAGCGCAGCTTCTCGCAAAACATTCCTCATTTAAAAATGAAGAGATTTTCACGAAGGCTTGCTCGCTGACGTAAAAGCTGCTTCCAAAATGCGTTCCAACTATCTCTCATAAGATTAATTTCTCCTCCTCAACTCTGCCCTCCGAAGCAGTTTATGTTTCCAAATCCTTCATTTCTTATTTTCAAGTTGCCGAGAGAGGAATTAAGGGCTCGAAGTTGTTACCACTTTCCGTCATTTCTTCCGCAATTATCCCCGAAATAAGTTTTAAATCCTGAGTAAATATAACGAAGATAAAAACTTTCATTCCCGACTTCAGCTCCACTGTTGCTTGGCGAGTCAGAGTGAGGAGTGTTTTTGCAGCTCTCTGCCGAAAGTAAAAAAAATGTATTGCGGCGGAAAGTAGTTTTTTGGCCATTGTCGTCGTGTCCTTGTGATACACACGCGCTCGTGGAGCGCCGCCCACACTGACCCTTTCTGGTCAAGCCACCATAAAGTTGTAATGAAGCCAATTACAATGGCGCTGACGACGTCACATGGAGCACGCCCCACCAAGTACGAAAAAGATTGCGTATATGCTGACCGTTTCAGAAACTCCACCTTCATGATTGCACCAGTAAACTACAATTAATTATATTTAAGTATTTCAACTGCATTCCCTCGTTATAAATGTGAATTCGTAAGATAAATAATATCTAAAACAGCATTCATCCATATTTAATTAAAGAAACGTTGGTTTACAGAGTGCGCTTTTTCTCGAAATTTCATTCCTGCGAACAACTCATGTTCACGTTCCAGTTTGTAAAAAAATAATCCGCTAAGACAATTATAGCATGCCTACTGATGAAAAAACGTTAACGAGACTGCATTCGTTATTCTCCAATGCCGTCATATTTAGCGGTGTGGTATCCCAATTAGCAGAGGCCGGGTTCAAATCCTAGACAGACTTCTGAGCACTCCTAATCTTAACCCAAACCAGGTGAGGTTTTTTTTGCGTTACAGGGCTTTCAAGGAGCCACAGGCGGTCCTGGGTAACTGGCCACTCTACTCAGATAAGTGAGTTTCGCACGTAATTTGACTTACTTTGCTTTTGTTGTGCTCCATCCTCACCAATTAAACAGTTCAACAGACCTTCAGATTGAATACCATGGCCGGTCTACCACCTTAAAAACGTTACTGGCTCGTCGAATGCTTTGTTGTACTGTTGTAAGCTTTACCTGGGGGAAACGCAAACATTTAAACCATTTAAAAACACACATTCAGCAGTATTCTACTTCATCACCATTCATCAGTCTGAATATTGGTTCGCTTCAATCTCCACTCCACTCTCCTAACAGCTAAACCTTTCATTCCTTCATTAGTTTTAATTATGACGTGCTTCTTTGTCTGCTGTATTCCATCCTTGATGTTCCGTGGTAATTCTTATTTCACTTCTCCTTCTATTACCGTTTTAGAGGGGCCTTTGTGTCACCGAATGTGTCCAATAAATTTGTCTTTTCTTCTTCTCAGAGATTGTATTAAACATCTTTCATCTCCAACTCTTCGTAAGACTTCGTCATTGGTGATTCTTTCCGTCTATTTGATCTACAAAATTTTTCCACAGCACTACATTTCCATTTTTTTCAATCTTTTCTCTTCAGCTTCTGCTGCCCAAGATTCGATGCCATATAAAATCGTGCCCTAACTATATGTGTAAATTAAGTGTTTCTTTGCTTCCAATCCCCAATTGTTAACAGCAGACTCTTCTTCTTTCTTGGCTTGGGCAATTCTGCTCACAATATCTTTCGTGCTTATTCCATCACTGGCGATTCTATTTTCCAAATCTTTCTGGAAACGTAATATTTTTAGCAATTGCGAAACAAAAAATGAAGTAGTTTTTTTTAAACTTATTCATTACCAAAACGGAAGGCATCCGGATTATCCTCCGCTCTGCTAAAACTGTGTAGTTTATTCTTCCAGTAAAAGTGACAAAAAAACGCTGACTATTACAGTATTGTTACAGTGATGGTAGTATTTGTCTTAAGATTTTAAAAATTATTTCTTCAATTAGGGAAACATTTCATTTAAAATACTAACTATATTTAATGAGAGGGCAATGCTTACGAAGTAAAAATATGTATAGTAGATTGAGCGAAGCCTTTCACAATAGGTGTGAAACGTGACAGCAAAGGCGAGGAACGAATTCTCACTGTCGTTTTTTTTGTTAATTCCCCGCAAATGAGACGTAGTCCGGACAAGGTCGAAAACGAAAGGGAAAGAGCGTTTGGTCCACGCAGGGGACGTGAATTGGTTCGATTTCGGATGAAACTGAGACCCTAATTCCCATCCCACTCCCCGCCATTTCTTTCTGTGAAGGAACCCTTTTTTATTGCAGACTAAAAGAGAAGAGATTTGCGAGAGGTGGGGGAGGAGGGTAGAGAGAAAGAGAGAGGGGGGGTGGGAAATAAGTCGATGGGAGGAGAGAGGGAACTGAGAGAAATTGTAAGGTGGTGGTGAGCAGTATGCCGGCCTTGGCTCAAAAGTCCGGATGGTGTTGAAGGGAGAGGGATTGGTGAGGTGGCGAGAGGGGTGGGAGGTTGCGATGCTGGGGGGGGGGGGTAAGAGAGGGAGGAGGCGGTAGGAGGTTAAGTGGGTCGAAGACGTGACGGAGTCCCACTGAGGGAGTGGGAGGGAGAGTTTGCGAGTGGCGGGGTTGAAGTGACTGTGGGTTGAGGCTGCGGGAAGACATGGCGATGGATATATGCCGACGTCACTTCGTCGTAAAGTTCACGTCGTCGCGGTCGAGTTAGAGTGTTTGAATGAATCGAGGCATCGATATGTCGAGTCGATGCGCGCCCTTCATTTCCGAGAATATCCTCCGATCCGCTGTGTAAGTGGCACCCTTAGCTCTCTCGGAAGAAATCGCATGATTGCCACTGCTTCGCTCATTAAGCCATCAAGGTGTTCGTGGGTCAGCGAGCTCGTGTAATTACGTATTTCACGGAGAATATTTTATCCATTTTATTTCAAATACAATACTGCACATCAACGTTCTTAGAACCCTGTTCAAAACTTAAGAAGTGTGCTTTTTGAACTGTCAATGGTACAACTGCATAGCTTTGAAGGCTTTTTGGCAATTCGCACGAACGCTTTTCCTGCCACTCTTTCCATCTTCTGCTCATATAACCTCCTTCCCTAGAGCTGACCGAAATCCTATGTATTGCACTATTTTCCGCGTTTTATAAAACATTTTAAATAATGTGTCGGTTAATTTTTTTCTAGTTATTTTTGGTAAATTACATGCTGAGCTAGGGTATCTGAAGAATAGCTTAACTTTTCGTAGTATACCCTTTTTCTCCTAGAATTTTAATCTTTAAGGTAGGAGTTCGAAACTTTTTTCAGAACTTTGACACTTTTCTTTTGTTTTCCTGAAAAAGGGTGAATTTCACGTTATACCATTCGTAGTGCAATGCACCTAATACCCATTAGGAATGTCTAAATGTCGTGATAGATTTACATGTTGTTCTCGTCGAACTATTTATCGATATACTATTCTCATGCCGATATATCATCACAACTTACGAGAAAGAGGCATGGTAATAAAATGGATGGTGCAGAAATTAATATTTTAGTAACAGAATGAATATTCGTGTCCCAGCAATGGCAATGTTACCTTCTCATGTTACCTGTAGGAACTGCATGGGAAGGTGCATGATCGCACGTGCATGCAACGATAACGGTTTGCGCCGCAACGAGTACATTGGGAGTACTCATAGCTCCGTCGGCGGCGGCAACAGCTGGGAGAGAGGTGAAAGTGCTGTTGCGTGTGATTAGTGCGGTGTGCGAGCCATTACGTCATTTAGCACCGTAGTGGAAAACCAATTTGAATACTAATTGAGGAGAATGCGTCAACGACCATGCTGGCGACAGCGTACGAACCGATGACCCTTTCTGTGGGAGTTAGAGCGCATGATAAACCAGAGAGCTTTTGACGGTGCAAGCAATGGGATAAGCACGGCTCTTAAATGTGGACTTAAATCATACTGAGTACTTCAAACCCATCTGAAGCTATTCTGTGAATTCATGAACTGTGTTGATTTTTAATTACTATTATTTTATTTTCGATCGTCCACCTTCATTTTTACCAGCTTTAATTTCACGATTTTTTTATAGAGACCAGCCGTCAGTAAACAAATTGAACCTTTCGATATTCACAACTAATTAAATTCAGAAAAAGTATTATTTAGTACGTACTTGAAGAAATATGCTTGAGCCTTTTTTCAATTATTCGAGTGAAAATGTTGATTAGACGTATGCCTATTGGTGTTCTTTTCCTCAGAATATTTTCTTTGCTCGTTGATATTCTGATGTTGAATTCCTTTCTGGGTGTTTACAACCGTCAATATTTATAATTTAGTTCAAACTCTTAAGCACAGAGTAATAAGTGTGTGACGGTTTTTGAAGACTTCATTATCTCATCACTCATTGGTTTTACACCACACGTACAATAAAAATGTCTGAGGATTTTTGTGTGAATTTAAAATCTTAAAAATGAATGAAGCACTATTTATATGATTGTTTTTTTTAGTTTTTTCTAGATTTCTAATATTCATCCTATGAGTAGTTGGGAGCATTCAGCGCTCCATAGTATGCTATAACGAGACTATGTAGAATTTTAAATATGGATATAACATTCTCTGTTCACAACGCTGACTGAAGGGGAGATTAAGGTTAGAGTTGGCCATTATTTGGATCTTCATCCAGTGGCTGTGTTACGTAGCGCTGAACTTAGTATTTTGTTTCACAGCATTATCATGATTGTCAAAAATGAAATGGACATAACTTAAGTCACACCCGATTATTTATAATTATATCTATACATCTAGACTTCTTATTCCAATTTTATGTATCTTTCGGTAGAAAAAAAAACATTGGCACGCAGAGTGGCAGAAGACTACAGATTGAATCGATGATTTAATTTTAATCTCAGCTAGTCTGCAAAGTAGGCTTCCCGTTGTGAGCACAACAAGGGATATGGTAGTGATGGTCTCATTGCTGCCTCTAGTACGTATCTACCGACGCGGTGCAGCTCCAATCTCGACCTACTCCCTCCCAAAGGAGAGCATGTATTCATTCCACACGTCACGATACACGCACAATCCCTTACCATCCGTCATTTCATTTGATTTGTTATTGCGGTGGTCTTCAGCACCACCTCAGCAAGTAGCCTGTGGAAGATATCAATAATGCTTCCTGGCTAAAATGTTTTCTGTCAATTGAAATGGAGCTCTCCGTAATTGCTGAGAATATGAATATTATCTTTCTGGCCACTTATAAATATGATATTCTACAATCCCTTTCGTGATACCTGCGATATGTTTAAGAACTTCTGGCCAGTGTCACTTTCAGTGGTCAGATCAGTGTGACTTTCTTGTATTTTCAAATTTCCTTAGAGTATAATTATTTCAGTTATGATGATGATTATGCTCAAAACCACGTCGGAATCTAATATTGGGTGCATTATAAAATATTCGAGACACCAATCACACTGACTCAACTGACTCGTTGAATAAGTTCCTGAATTTTCTAACAGAACCTATTATTCACAGTATTAGTTACCTCCAAAACGTTTAAACTCACGATAATGCATTAGATTTACGACAACATATTGATTTAGCCTTTTACCCCATTGCAACACATTTCGCTCTTAAGGAAATACTTAAAAATCAACAGCCTCGTAGAGTATTGTTTCCTTGGCTGTAAAATGAATGCTCATGTTACTTACAACGAGCATCTTGCCTAATCCTGGTGAAACTTTCGATGGAAGCATTTGCCATTCGGATTTCTAAAGAACACATATAGTTGGAAAATGAGAATTTTTAAAAATAGCGAACTAGAGGTATGATGCAAGTGATTTTTACTCTTAGGCTTTTTTTGGTAAAACAAATCTGCTGCTAGGAGAGGATATGTATACTGTATAAATTTTATGTTCAGATATTACTTTTTCGTAAATGTTACCTAATTCAGCATCAACTAGGGTGTGTTTCGCTAATTTTTCTCTGCGATTTTCTGATTCAATTGCAGCTGCTAGAGATTTTCCAATACGAATTAGGAGTTGCCTTTTCACATGATATCTCTTAAATGACACTATATATTTGACTCAATAAATAATCTGTGCCAATCGACATGGAATGAAATGCTTTCTCTACACCTACGTTTGTGATGGATTCCCACATAAGTGTTCAAGTGTTCTCCATTTTCTTTCTTGTATTCTCAGCCGTGGAAGTTAATATTTTGTCATTAGTAGTGCTTTTAGAATTCATATTTACGTTATTTAATTTGTTTTTCTGCTTGATTCTGGTAGTTAATAATAATTGCATGCCTTTCATTGATTAATTAAGTCAAAAGCTTGGAATTAAGCGTGATGTTCAATTTCCATATCCACGGTCCTTGGATTGCCAAAGCGTTAGCTCCTGAATTGTTTACTTGCCACTCATCGCAGAAGTAACTTTTTAAATTATTGTTGTGATAATCTCGTAGGTGGAGACTTAAGGGGTGGATCAAAGGGTCCCTTTTTTAAACCTGGGTGATTCATTGTCACACAAACCGACTAATATCCAAGATATTTGATTTTCTGGGTATAAAAATTTCGTGGATAAATGCAGATAAAGCGTGGATAAATGAGTGTTTTATACACCTAATGAAAGGGGAACTATCACCAAAAAAATTTGGATTTACCTCAACCTGTGTGAGGCATATCACGTGAAATAAACTTACGCATTCATTGATGCTACTCGGCATTCAATGTATTAAAGGGATTTTTCATGTCAGCCTTATTTCTGTATTCATGAAGAATTTGAAACTAGATGGCTGACGTCTTATCATTTTCCTGGTCCGCCAGAATATGCATGTGCAGTCGAATACATTCTTTTCCCATTTTTAGTCAAACTCTAGACGTCTTTCTGCTTTTATCCATTACAGCAAAGGCTTATCGGTTTAATACTTTCGCTATCCTATTTTATAATGTTTTAGCGAAAAATATTTGATGGTTTCATTATTACACATAGGTATCTGAAGCCTAAATATTCAGTGAATTTTGTACTAGATTCAGTTCTAAGTACGTAGCACGCTTGGTGCATATGGACAAGTTACTGCGTCGACAATCTTACAAAGCACAGACCTTTGTGGAGATCTAATCAGCTTGGGCACACAAACTGAAACCTTTCAAAATAAACTATACCCTACTTATTGCTATTGTAAGAGTTTCCATGTAAGGTTTCCTTCTTCTTTGAATTAACTGATGTTTTATGCAAAGTTTGATGCAAAGCTAAGGCGAAGGTCAAGTGATCCCAGTGCATTATTTTCAAACCCTACCATGCCCTTCGTGTCCTTTTATGACACTCGAAGCGAACCTTGTGCAGTCTGGTACTTTTCACGCAAATAGTTTTCATGCAAGTGACAGTACACTGAGTTAATATATTCACGCTCTCTTATATTTACATTAATTTTTAAACTTTTCTTGTTTGCTTGGTGGTTCTTACGTCTGTGAAACCATTATATTCGTTGGAAAACGTTGACTTGATACCATGCAACATAATGTATTGTTAACTGAAGTATTAGTTTCTACGTTCCCGGTTTCATCTTAAGCAAATAATTCTGACTTCAAGACGCGAGAATAATGAATATTCTTCCTACATTCATCCTGTCGCTCCTCTTGAAGCGTGATATTTGCACACTTCTTCCGACGAAATTTTTGGGTCAAATCAGAATATTATATTTTTATTTTGGCAAAAGAAAGAACGGAAATCCGTTGTGTCATTTTTTATGCGGAGGGGTAACGGGATGATCCTCATCTTTTGTCCACCGCCCAAAGATCGATTTGGACTCTTTTTGCGCCTGGCTTCGCTCTTACGGGAAGAAATAAAACCGAGGGAAAATATTCGCCTTGAACTCCCAGGGAACGCCAAGCGGAACGTATAAAAAAATGATAAAGAGGTTCCTTTTTCTTCCCTTTTCTCTCTCTCCCCTTATAAATATCCGGACATGTATACATATGTACGTTTATGTGTAAATGTACACGTGTAAACACGTAAGGGGGGAAACTTTTCGGGCGGACTCCCTTAAAGCGTGAAAACGACCCTGGAATTAACGGAGCGGAGGGAGGGAGAGATGTCGACGTTTGGTTGGTGGAGAGGCGGGAAAGAGAGGGAGCTGTGGTGTAAGACGAGCTTTGCGCCGCTCTACTGGCCGATCAGTTCAGAGTTAAAGGTGCCCAGTGGCGATGCTACGCACGTGAAAGTGAGGGTCTGAGGTTGGGGGGGATGGAAAGGGAGGGGGGATGTAACCAGGAACGGGAGAAGTCAAGGAAAAGGGGGCATTTGGTAGTGATGGGAGGGGTGGTGGGGATCTCCTTACGGGGGACAGCGGGACTCAAGGGTGGCGGACGGTGTGGGAAGGGACAGGTGGGCATCGGGAACTCATGGGGGTCGGGCGGGGGGAGTCGAGTGGGAAGGAGGTGAGTTTCCGAGGGAACGAGGCATGGAGTGTCGGGGAGAGGGAAGTGGGGGAGGGGGCACTGGGGCGAATGTGACGTCACGCGGACGTCATAGCTGTGCTCCCCATCATCGACCATCGGATCTGAGCCGCGCCTCTGCTCCTTCCCGCACCCCAACTGCCGCTCGCTCTCTCTTCTCTCACACTCTCTCCTCCCTTATTCCTCCCCTCCCCCTCCTTCACCCCTCCTCCAAACAGTTTCCACCCCCCGCCTCCCTCTCACCCTTCCTCAAACCCTCTACTGCACATTCCCGAGCTCGCTAATATGGTGATCCAGAGAGGGATTTAATGAAGGCTGGTTACCCCGCGATCGAGCTGTTCCTCTTGCAATCGCGCAGTAGATATCGAATTGCGATGGGAGAAGCGCATCGGATTATGTGTGTGTTTATCCACAATTTTTTATCAATCTGCTGCAATTTTCTCTCTCTCTATATCTATCGCCGCCGTACTGCGTGAGTGCTGGTTTAATATTTTATTGTCCTTATCGAGGATGAGAAATTTTCATTCATTTCTTTCCTACATTCATCCTGAACCTTAATTGAATGTTGTACCTGATGTCAATTAGCGCAGATCTGGGACGAAGACCATAACTTTTTTGGATGGGTATATCGCATTCACTCTCGGATTGCCTATTACTTGCCTAAGGTGCTATAGGTATGATGGAGTTTATTTTTCACATTCAGTAATAACGGTAAAACCAACTACGAGGTAAGGATCCTACGGTATTGAAGCACCACGAGGTTTGTGCCTTGGCAGCAGCTACTTGTAATCTAGACTGGAATTCTAATTGGTATAGTGACTACAAATTACGTGTTCCTTTCCATTGGTCTGAGGTAATTTTCTGGGGTGGTATACGTGTAGTAAACCATTCTTGTGCTTTTTCTTTAACGTCTGGGTAGTAATAATATTTGACATTGATTTTATATTTTTGGCTCACATTGACATAAGGGAAATGTCGAATTTTACTTTCCAGGTTTTCCCTTTTACCAACGTTCTCATATTGCTTTTATGACCTTATATACCTCAAATAAAGCCAGAGAATGCAGTGGTTTTTTTACTTTTAAACATTTTGATGGGTGACATATAATATTTAGAAACAAGTATTTTTTCACCACGCTATGACACTTATCACGTGGGTAGACCATAATATGAGCATGAACAAAGTGTGATAACAAACTCCTAGTGATGCATGTAAAAAATGTCTTCACCTAAATGACTAGCAGTATGGCTAACTAATAAAAGCATATATTCTACTCCGGTGAAATCTTGCTTTATAGTTAAAGTAAGGCCTGTTGCAGACTAAGAATTTAAACAATAAATCCAGTCTTACTGCAGACCGGACCGCGAAAATTCCGCATAGTTATGCAGTTTGTTCTTTGCTGGAATTAATAATTACTCATAACTCATCTCCAACCCTCTCTGGCAAGCTTTAAAAGCATTTATGCCAGGCGAGCCCGAAAGTCCGGAATTCAATGCGGAACCCCAACCGTGGAAATTTAATTTATTATTCCAGGTAATCAATCTGACTCAGTTTTGACCGATTATTTTTCACTCTCTTTATTCGCAGCTTACAGCAGTCTTTCAAGTTTTCCCGCTCAAAAATTGCGATTGCTTATTGACATTTTAGCGATATGGCAACTATGAAAATGTGCTTTCATTCGTAAGCATTTGTAATGGAATATGACCTTTTGGAAAGAATGGCATTTTACTGCCTTTTTACGATAAATATATGTTCAAGCTGCAATTACCAGCTACATTGGTATGAATGATTTCAACGTCAACAATTTATGTAGAAGTTGGAAGTAATGTCAGTGAAATTTTTGTTTAAAATAGAAAGCCAAGTTACTTGGCATTTTTTGGTTTAAGCCGACTTATTTTCGCAAAAATAGGCCTTCTGGAATATACCTACAGTTACACCTATGTAGCCTAATTTAAGCTCCATTATTCATTCAGGTACCCTATAACTCTTTATTTAGAATTAGCATAAAGATGTGTTGGCTTGGTCGATCAACTTGACTCAAGTATTTGTGTAGTTACGAAATATCTTTTTGATGACCTGCGTCAAATTTAGGAGTCATGTTAATGTAGGAAGAGATCGTTAATGATGGTTTTGTTGTTTAATACGTTCCAAATCGGTGATAAAATATGATTCCTTGCTGTTATCTCTGTATATACCTCTGTTATGGTGTCTGCTATTTCATGTCACCGTGATGCCCCTTAGATCTCATTAGCTTAATTCATAGTGTTTTAGGAGAGGACTTCATATATATCTGTCAGTTTCATGTAATTCTGTATTTCATGACTATACACTCATACATTCTTGTCTTTAACTTTACTCTTTACGATGATTATATGTGTGTTACTTACTCAGTTGCTTCTAACTAAAAAGTTGGTTGATTCATATTCTATCTTTGCTCCACTTTTCAAAACTTGTCTTAATGGTTACTCTTTTCATTGATATTAATCAAATTCTGAGTCTGTCTTCCTCCATCCCGCTTTTTTCCAGGTAGGTATTGTCATTTTCTTAAAGCTTACTTTTCCTTACACGTCCTTTGTTGTACTTATCATTTCTATAAAGTCTCTTATCACACATCTATAAAGTCACTTATCCTCGAGGGGTTAAAAAAATTGAAAAACTAAGGTAGGTCTCCTTTATCCAAGAAATGTTTTAAGCTGGATTACTTACTCGCCTGAGTAATCTACCGGTTAAAGGTAGGCTATGATGACAGTCAAAGAATATCCAACAGGCTCTTACACGTGCAGTGCCCTATCTACCTCTAGTGTTTCTTTCTTCATCTCATCGTAAGTCCTTCCTTCTACTTGTTGTTTATTACATGTATTTCTGAGGTAAAATACTCAGCTTGTAATTTTCTGAAGGAGAACGTCTCTGCATTACTTTTTTATTAAACTGTTGAATACATATATTTCTAATATCTTGGCTACCATATCGAATTATGCATAAAATATGATTAATTTTCCAGAAAATCTTAGTGGCAGTTGTTCAAGCCATCAATTCTAATAATTTTAATAGGGAAGTATTGAAAACTTAAAAGGCTCATTAAGTTAGGATTGCATACAACATAGTGTCTGTGGAATGACTGTCTTTCCAGAAACTTCCTTTCCCGTTAATTTTGGTTCAATGACTGTTGATTAGAATTGAATATTATGCGATAGCATCAAGACAGAGTAGAGAAAAATCAAGGCCAACGCTAGGTTTGATCCTATAAAATTTGCTGATTTAAACTATTTTACATAATTTGATGGATCGCGCTTGAACAAGAAAACTATCTGAGTGAGAAGCACATTTGTTTAGAGAAGTATCACGAATGTTAGGGGTCAAGGCAAGGGTTGGATGCTCCACAAGCGGGTATCCATCTCAACCACTGTATGGTGCCTAAAAAGTGAATCCTTACGTATGCTGAAGCGTAGGAGTTAAATTAGAGTGTTTCACGTGCCTTTAAGAAATAACTGGTAGGAATGTGGATGAGGTCATATTAATGAGGGGACCGAAGTTTGCCTTAAATCAAGCGAAGGAAGGAATCAAATCCCGAGGGAAGGTTTGCTACGCTCGGAGCGATTGAAGTGTGGTTGGATCGCCCGAAGCACCATCCCCATTCTCATCGCGGCTAGTGAGGCCTATTTATCTATCCAAAGACGCGGCCTATTTCATCCATCCGCATATCGAATGCCCTGTGGGTGGTCTGTCCGCTCTGCTGACCCCGCGTATCCTTCCCGATACTTATCACTGGTATCTCACGGAAAAGATGCACGTGTTGGATATGAATTCAATCCTCAGTTCTCTCTCTCTCTCTCCTTCAACCCGGCGGCCCTCTTCAGGAGATCTCTCTCGCCTCAAACCTCGTCGGTTGGTCGGCCACCTCGTCTCCCATATTCAATGGACCCACGTTTTCTCGTCAAAATGGAGTTTTATGATACTTTCCGGATTTCTGCATAGAAAAAAAAACTCCGCCAGTCCATTCCAATCTGAGTAAGCAATTATTCTGCCGTTCTAGCCTAATGAGAGAAATTGTGGAGGAATATAAATGGAGCCATGGATTAGGGCTTTCGAGTAGGCTATTTTTGGTCCTGAAAACTCGGACTCATTATCGAATTAAGATGCATGTACATACTACGCTACGAGCATCCACAGGGCATACGGCAGGATGTGTCTGTGTACCAGTCATGGAAAGGGGAGTAAATAGGGTAAGGAAATAGGATGCAGGAAAGGACGAAAGTGGACTGCATGTTCATAGAATATCTAGCTCAGTTTTTGATGTCGTCATTCACGGTGCATGGGAAGAATGAACTTTTGTGGCTATATTTTCGGCAGTATATATCTCTATTTTTTCTGCTTTTCTGCTTTCTGCTATAGTCAGTTGTAGAGATATAGTGCGGGGTTAAAATTATATCATCAGTGTCATCCTAAAACTCGATCGATCTGAATTATCCGAGCACAGGTACAATTTCAACGCCAAAATACCATTGAAGTTTGAAAAATCCTTTAAGAGGTATCTCTTGTAAAAAATCGGCATATAATAAAAAAAAGACATATGAAGGATCATGGCCGCCTTTCTAGCCACCATTTTAAGCTTCAAATTTGGATATTGAACTTTTGAACTTAAAATTCATAATTAGCGACCAAGGGTACTCTACTGCATTTAGCATGAAGTGGAAATGTGTGTACGCACGTAAAATTTTGACTTTTTTCCCGAAAATGTGTTCCCTTTCGATCGCTGAGCGACGACTATCTCAAAAGATTTCCGCTCGGTTACAGCTCCTAATCTCCGCCCTTCCCTAACTACTCTCTCACCTTCCCCTTCCATCCATTCCCGCACGTGAGTGATTCACAACCACGGGGAAACACCAATTCCTTATTCATCGCTCATCATTATTAACGATGTCGTCCCCATCAATATGTGATTGGTGGGGACTCCTCGGGGAGCGGGTGGATAGGGGGAAAATGTGTGTAATTTTGTATTCCCAAATTAACGAGCGACGCCAAATACGCATTTACGCGAGTATTGAACATTCACCATGCGCCTTATGTCTTTTTCAACACGCCTTCATACTTTAGCGTTCATGCTTATACGTTCAAGTGAATCAGTCTTCCGCTCATGCCGAACACATGTGTACTGTTTACAAGGCGCTAAACCTTCCAGATGTGTCATTCATGAGTATCGTGGGTGCGTGGATCTGTATGACGGCGCGGAACCAGAGACTTCTTCGTCGGCCTCTGTGCGATGGACGGATCCTAGGCTAGGAGGGCAGGTATTCGGAATCTTGTATTGGTCCAGTGGCGGATACAGAAAAAACTCAAGGGGGGGGGGGCGCAAGTTATCGCGACGATTGTAGCTTTCAAACTGACTGCCTGGCAGCGACTCTGCTTCCCTTATATATGTAGCTCGTTTGTTTCGAGAACATTCGGTGCCAGAATGTGCGCTTCCAGATTTTTAAGGAGTGTGAACTAATACAAACAGTAGAATATTCGCGACTTTTCTCGAACAAATGCCAGGCAGAATAACGTATCGAGATCACTAGAATGGCCGCGACTTTTCTCGTAGGTTAACTATCTATGTGCCAGACAGAAACGTATAAAATACGATGACGCGGACGCGCGCGTGTGCTACATAAGAAAGTACTACTACTCGATAACTTGACTCAGAGTCGACTGACGAGAGACACGAACGAATAGCGTGCGGGATGACTGGCGGGGGCGGCGCGGGCGGCCACGCAAGGGGGGGCGCGCGCCCCCCATATGTATCCGCCACTGTATTGGTCACGTACATACGTTTCTACTGGAGTAAAACACGTATTTTACATCAGATTTCCATTTTTCATCTTGTTTCATTTTATCATCGAGAAGAAACGAAAGTGTTTTGATGTTTGAGTAAATATTTTCATATCTTCCGAATACGGTAATGAAGTATGTTGAAACTACCTTTAGAAAAATCCACCAGGGCCGAGAATTGAAAGCCAAATTTCACGCTTCGATTCCCGGTCCTGATGGATTTTTCCCCGAGGCAATTTCTACGCTCTTCAAAGTTCTCTTTGGTTGTTCTTAGTTTCATGTTGAACAGTAAGGATTTGAGAATCCACAATTTTCCCTGTATTTGCTGTGGCCATGGCCTTTTTCTCTAACGGAATTCTGTGGGCGTTAGGGCTCTATATCTATTTCGAGCGGTGGTTTCCATCTTCCTATACGTTTTTCGGCTCACTATACGTCTTCACGTTATCCCTAGATGAATTTGGATTTATGCAAAGCTACATTCTAACGATGTGTGGTAATATTCTCTGAAATTCGTTGTCATTTCTCTGAAAAATATTCGATTATCTAGTAATGGCTTATATGATACGAGTAATTTTTTTAGATTTAATATCCGAGACAGTGGTTTTCTGTGATTTACGTCTGATCTGACTTTTTCGAGGGGTTTCTAGGGTCACACGAAGTAGAGAGAATAGTTTTTAAAAGAAAAACAATGCACCTTTGGTTTCTTGATAAGTCTTAAGGGTTTTTCAGAAGCTTAGGTATTTCATATTAAGCGAAGCGTAGTAGATGGCTGTCGTCTTTCGAAATTCATTCTTTCCTTTCATATGACTTATCAAGTCAAAGTGATATGGAATAGTATATAAAGGGTTTATTCCCTGATATTTTAAAAGGAATAGTTACTGATTTAATATTCATTGCGCCATTTTGTACCGCCTTATCAAAACTTGTTTTAAATGATTTATTAGATCTCCGATCGTTCACCATCAAAGTATTTTGAAGAATCACGAAGCGTTGGATTGTGCAAGCATCTCGAGTGCTAATCGGTTAATATGAAGGTTTAAATAACGATTTCACTCACGACTGTCAAAAATATCTTAGAAAATCCGTTAGTTCGGCAAAATTATGACCACCTCATCGGAGGAATCCAGATTCCAAAACTCAGGTCAACTGAGCAATGGGCTGCCATATTACGAAATAAATACTTTACATTCAAGGGATGATCTCAGATTTTAGCTCCCTGGCCGAGATACTTTTCGGTTAATTTTATTCACTGTTATTCTTTCAATCTAGAAATATTTCCTCCGGTTGGCGAATCACCAAGAGAATTTGGAACCTTCTCCTGTCGTGGTGGACGATTCCAAGAATAAAATTTGATAGTCTAAAAATATTTGACTCTATCGCTTCAGGTCTTCTATGTGCGGTCCAGTCTATGGGCTTATTTAACTAACTGAATACAATGGTTATCATTTAGCTATGTTAACTAATTTAGAGGTATTATAAATTTAGGAATGATTACGATATCGTCATCTATGGCTCAAGTTTAAATGAGAAATATAGTTGATGGAACTATATATTCGTACTAATGTCCTTCAATAAATTCCTTCTGACGAGTGTTTTTATGTTCAATTGCTGCTGCAACCGTAAAATTATACTCTTAGGAGCCGTCGAAACGAGTGACCGTGGAATGTGATTCCAAATGAAAAATGCTTGACGTGCAAAACCGACTGAAGGGAAAACTTTTCGCTTTCATCGATCCGCTCTCAGAGCACACATGGTGGCAACTTTGTGTCAATCAAATCAGTCCAAAACAAATGAGCGTCGTTGTTAAGATTCCGGGGAGCTCTAACCCCACCCGTCACCCTGCCGAGTAACGAGCGAAGCCCGCCCGGGAAGGCTGCGTTTGGCATTCGATCGCCCCGCGGGTATTTTGGGGGAGGGGCAAACCTCCACTTTTCAACCCAACACTTCTCTCCCTCTTGCCCAACGAACCCGCCTTAAACTTCGGCAACCACTCCCTCCGACTCAGCGGCCATTAAGGAAAGAACCCCTGTTCCTAAAGCGGTTGTGGAAGAGCAGACAGGAGAACACAGCTACGCGATTTTTAATGATGAAAAGAAAATTGGGGATAGTGGGAGCGTACGTATTTCCCGCAAACTATATGGAAATTAGATGGAGTGGTAGTGATTCTTCATTGAAGTTTGTGACTCTAATGTAGAATCAACTACAATATTTCGGCTATACCCTGCGTGAAGTTATTGCTACTACAAGTTAAGTATTCATTATAATAAAGTTTGGTATTTTTCTACACTTTTTATTTTTTTAAACACACTACGCGTTTCACCAATTTTTTGGCATCCAAAAAATTGGTGAATGGCGTAGTGTGTTTAAAAAAATAAAAAGTGTAGAAAAGTACAAAACTTTATTATATTGAATATTAAAAGTTTCTACAAAGTAGAGCCTGAAGCTGTGAATTTTACAAGTTAAGTAGTTGTGGGTCCGACATCTCAAAGCCTACTGCTGGTCACTTCTTCAAGGGATATTGAGAATCTCCAAATCCATTAAAGAAGTGACCAGCTGTAGGTTAGCTAACGTCGGGCCATTCGATTCACATCACGCGGAAAATACCTATTGCTGAATCTTAACGGATAGCAGTATAACGTGCTTCTTCTCACTCTGGATTCACTTTCTTTATTATCCTCTTACGGCTTCTCTCTCTCTCTCTTCGATTTCCACTCTCACCGTTCGATAATACTCCTTTCTCCTCACTCGCCATCGTTCCTCGACACCAAGCGAAAGCCTCCACTCTTCCGAGACTCTCTCTCTCCGCCGTCTACAACCGCCCAAGTCCTCTCTCTCTCTCTTCACCCACTCACGTCACTCTCCCTTTTCCCGGGCAACCGAATCCACCCCCCCGTTCCCACAATTCCGCTCTCTCCTCCCTCCCCACACGAAGACCAACTTCAACTCGCACAGAGGCTGAGCATCACGCAGGCTTTCGAGAGAGGGCGCTAATCCACCGCAAGAGGGAAATCCTGAAGGGTGGTTAAGGGGGGGGGGGAGTGACGAGGGGGGGGGAGGCGCAAGGGGGAATGGAGATGGGGTTGTCGTGTCGTTGAGTAGGAGATGCCAAGTGGCAAAAAGGGGGTTGTAGGAGGAGGAGGATGATGCTGAGATTGGAGGGAAGAAGCTGAGTGTGGAAGAGTAAGGGGGTGGAGGAAGGAAGTGGGAGAGGGAATTAAAAAACGAGTGGAAAGAGACGAGAGGTGGGTGGTAGAGGACGAGACGGACGAATGCGACCTTTCGGATGGAACGTGAGGCACTTCTGTTCCTCTTGCCTCTTTCTTTTCGCTCTCCTCAACGGGTTAATAGGTAGTACAATGAGTGGCCAGCACTAGCCAGTGAAATGCCTATCTTTCACTGTGGTGAAATTACACATAAAACGAGCCCATTTTCAAAGAGAAATGTCCTAATAAATTTACGAATTGTATAATTCCTTTCAATCGTGGAACATGCGCTTTTCCCCCTCTTTGAAATTTCCTCCCAAGTGAGTGATGAATACCCCCGGCGAGGTTACGAAGCGACGACTTTTTATTAGACCGTCAATCAAAGGTTCGTGTCGATCTATTATCATTTGAGTAGAAAGGTGATGACGATGCTTAGTTGACGACTCAATTATTTATCTTATCATAGCGAAAATGTTTCCTCTATCCATTGCTTACAACAGTGAAACAGTAAATTGGAATGGCCATGCAGTAAATGAAAGAGGATGAAAAAAGTTAAATGACTGGATTCATTGTTGGAAATAGCAATGAGAATTATTAATTTGAAGCAATAAATATCTCATTTCCAATAACACTCATGATTGATTGTAACCAGTGACGGTTTGATTACGATCAAAGCCCTGGTAAATCTAATTAAAGCGCCGATGACCGTATAAATTTTAAAATATGATCTGTTCAACTCAAAATATTGAGAATGATTCTAAAAATCAATCATAATGTTACGTTGTTGCAATTGAACATTGGTTAGTGGCTTGGCATTTTGTTTCATGAGTCCAAATGAAGTTGTTGATTGAGTTGAAAATATGTTCCCACATAATTTAACTCGCTACTTATACCCATAATTTTTCAGGCAGCAGGGTGTGTATAAAAATGCTGCATTCTTCATCAAAACCGAATATTAGTAGCTATTACATCCTTAATAAATGGAGTGTGAAGTTTTTACCTCCAATCAGATCATTTATTTTATCTAATACTTCGGAAACCATGCTAAATATACCCTCTATTCCATATCGCTACAGGGAAGGATGCCATGGCATTGGCGGTTATCACAGCTTATACTTAACCACACTCAGAGGATTAATCAGCTCCAAATTGAACTGAAAGAACCGTAGCTTTTCCTGTTTACTAAGATTGATGCACTAGTCGCTGTATATCTTATAAATAACGGATTTTCACTCACTTTATGAGCTGAATTATGTATGCATATTTAATTACTAAAATAAGAAAAAAACACTTTTTTTATTTCCATCGCGGAAAACATCTAAAGCCTTGTTTTTCTGAAGGAAGTAACTACATTGTATTTTACTGGGATCACCTCATCTATTCAACTTATTTATGCGCATATGTGACCCACACATGCATCCATGTGCTACAATAAGCATTCTCAAAAGAGAACGATATTTCTGCAAATGCGAAAATATGTCTTCTTGATTACGTGGGCCTAGTTTTCGACTCAATCAGGCTGATTGATAGCTAAAAGGAATTATGTAGTAACGCTGGTGGATAAACAGAGCGTGATAAGTTAGGGGAACGGATTGAAATTCAGCAGCGCTCTATTGAGTAGGAGTAGGAGGAGCGTATGAAGTGGTGCGTAGTTACTGGAGAGCCGTATGCCTGCCGGGAAGAGCAGGGGGAATAGAGCAGCAGGGAAGGGCAGGGAGGGAAGAGGAGAATGTGATGCTGAGGTGAGAGGTGGTGGTGTGAGAAGTGCAGAACCGTCGTCTGAAGAGCGAGGAGTGAGTAGAAGGTTGGTTAAAGGGGGGAGGAAGGAGAGTGGAGGGAAAGGGGAGACCAAAACTCGCGGATCGGTATTTGCGCAGAAAAATTTGGCGTCGAGCAGGTAGGGACGGAAAAGTGAAGCTGATGAGGCAGCAAATTAGGCCGTATTGTTTAATCGCCTGGCCGAATGTTCGCCAGAAATTACTTGCAGCAGTCCCCAGATTTCTCCGGCCATCAAGGCAGCCTCGCTATTTCAACTCCTCGAATGAAATTCACCAACTCGGCCGTCCGTCTCTGGACCGGGAGTGAGGCGAGCACTTCTCCTGCTGATTGATGTCGACGAAAGTCGCAGGATTTTCTGGATTAATTTAGGATCTCAACAACATGGCTCTCATGTCTCTAATGAAACTAATAAGTACATACACCTATGTTTTTTTTAGGTTATTTTATTTCTCTTAGGAATTCTGTTTCCTCTGTATTTTATAATATTTTCTAAACTTTTTATTCTACGATATGGGTAAATGGGTCTCAGGTAAAATGTATTTTCCAAGTCTCCCATTTTTTCTAACATTAACAGGAAAATGAACTTATCGGACTCGATTTAACAGTTTATTTAGGCATGGACTTATATTCATAATTTTAAATTGTTATATGTATTATGACTTTGATCAATTTCCTAAGTTTTATGGATAAATATATTCATAACCAAAAATATGTATGAGAGAGCAATTTTTTTTACTGATGAAACGATATTATACTCAGATAACTAGTAAATGTCGGGAGCGTGAAAGGTTAGTTTATTCAGCTAAATACCATGGATTAGATTTCTTTCTTTTATAAGTCTGCCTCATTCATGCCATTTATCTCGGCACTCTTCAATTCAGTATTAGCCTCTAAATTTTGTTAAAGATGCTTAGAGAGTCTTAATTGCTGTGTTACTTTATACTTCATATCGTGTGTTATACAAAGAGGATTATCTTTACTTCCAATGGCAGACGGAATCCATCAGTTCAATGCACGATAAATCACTCTCTTCTGCGATATTCGGTAATATTGAAGCAAATTATGTATTGCCTATAGAGTGGGGCAATTCTTTTGTGAACTCGTGGAAATGCTTTAGTAAACTCTGGATCTGGTTTTGCCTGGTCACTCTGTTAACCATGTAGTTGTGGCATTCGGAGTGTGCTGACTAACCTCTGGCCGCCTGCATGTTTCTTTCCTTTTTGTCCTTCTTTTTCGGTCGTAAGAAAACTTTCCTTTTCAAGGCTATATTACCCGTGGATTGGACCGCCATAAAAAGTTTACGACACCGCTGGAAGAGGCGACGGAAAGAAAATGGAATTATCTGTTTCTGGAGAGATGTGATGGAACAGTTCTGTCACTTTTGGCACCGAAATGACTTTGTATGAAAAAATTTTATTTCGCCACGCGTTTCAACGCTCATGCGTCATTTTAAAGTGGAAGGAGTTATTTTAATCTAAAGTTTGAAAAGTGAAATAAAATGAGAAGTGGCTTTTTCTTTTAAGGCCCCGCCTGGGTGATGGGGAAAAACACCTGAGGGAAATGAAGTGGAAGACATGGCATATTGAAAGCATGGGGACCTTTGACTAAATTCATCGACCGTATTACACCTCAAAATCTTCAAAGAGAAAATTTAGCGTCAAGGACCAAGAAAAGGCATCATCATCGTAATAGCATTCATGTTAAAGTCTCCCAGTGGGTGGCCGAAAAAGGTTTTCCGTTGCTAATACCTAAATATTGCCAATTAAACACTCCAAATTCTTTAAAAATATTTTTATGCTTTTTTTCATTTGGGCTCAATTTTCTGTTGACAGAACTATGTTCTAAGCAATAGACTCGCAAAAAAAGTGAAAACCGCTGATAAAAATGTAATTCTGTCGTAAAATTTTACCGTAGCAGATTTTTCATATGCGTTCATGATGTTGATCGATGATTCTTTATCGAAAGTAGTTTAATATTTCCAGCTACTAACACTCCTTAGTACTTTCAGTATTCCACCACATGCATTTTTAAAAATTTGAAAAGATGTCTAATAATACCCTCTGAATATTTACGTATGGTTGTTCAAAAATAATTCTGGTTGAAAAAATCACGTTTCTTGTGATACACGTTTTTCAACGTACTCATGATAACTTCTCTCATTTTCTTGATATGGTAGGAGTAGTACCACAGAAAACGGAAGAGCTTCGATTTCAACGGTGGCATTCCTTGGCGTCATATTTCAAATATGCTTGCACGATGTCGATGATGGCGATATCAGTAACATATTCCTGGGAGCAGAATGCTTAGGCGAAACATAGTCATAAAGATATCTAGGATGGCTGAGTGATGTTACAAAAAATAGAGAAGTGCGGAGGATCCCATGTAGAATGAGAAGAGCTTCGAATGAAAGTAAGAGAATGGGAAGAAAAGGTGCTGCGTCCTACTGCAGAGCTTCTTAATGCCAAGATCCCGGAGCAATCACTTTCGTCCTCCTCTTCTGTATGTCGGTGTCAGAGCATAGGCCTTCCAAATTATATTGTGCATTTAAATACATCATACTTAAGTTTTTTCGTATTTTTAACTACGGAAATTGTGTCAATATAAATTTTCCTTTGAGGAAGAGAATCGGTTTTATGGACGGGATGAAGAAAGGTAGGACTTATGCTGAGATGAAGAAAGAAATACTAGAGGTAGAAAGGGCAATGCACGTGTAAAAGTTCGTTGGTTATTCTCTGACTTTTCATCACAACCTACCTCTAACCGTTAGATTAATTTAATGAATGAATATTACATAGAAACAATTGAAGTAAAAATTTTATGTCAAATGGATTCTCAACTTGAGTCCCTCTCAACTGCGAAACTTAAAAAAGTTAAGTGAGATATTTCTTTCGTATAATGAGACATACTTTGCGGAAGTCGTTGTGTATGTGTGGTGCTCAATTGACTGTTTTTAATTGTCCTGCTAACGGAACATATCGCAAAACATGATTTATTTTTTCGGTGAGATTTGGTGGAAGGTATAATTGAGAGGAAGGTCTTCCTGATACTGTCCACATTGATTTTAATTCTGGCACCACGAGTGTAAACTCTTGGCATCATTTTCGAGTGCTCATGCCAAAATGAAATGTTGTCCCAAAAAAATAAATATTAAAGGTAGAATGGAGTTTTCTTGCTGGAATTTCAACTGATTTCGCTCATAGAAAAATTGATTTCTTCAGATTTGGGAATTTACATTGTTTTGTAACCTTTAACTGTAGCGCAAGACATTTCCATTCCAAGTCCCAGCTTATTAATTGATGAATGCTGCCTGGTAAACGACTCATAATAACATTTCCGGTAAACTGATGCATGGAACCATGATTTCTCACTTGATCCTTCAGTCAACAATATATGCCTCATTTGAATTCGAATAATGGCTGACCTAAATTTACATTTCAACGATCGGTAATGCGATGGGACAAAGAGGTACAGGAAACCTTTGGTACAGATATCGCGTTTCGCTGTCAGAATACCTCAGGATCGCACGTAATACCATTGCAGGGGGATGATGATGGGAGAAGCAAAATCAAGTGTGATTGTGGCGTCCATGCTCACGTTGGGCGAGTCAGGCTTGATATTCGCGCGCCATCGTCGTATTTCGCGCTAGCTTGCTCTTCTCAGCCGCCGCGCCACGCCTAGCCACGCCGCGCCTCGCCTAGCCCCGTTTTCGCATTGCGCCGATCGCATTTTTTTTCGCTCCCCTCCGGACAGACAGACAGACGGACGCCGCTAGGGTGTGTGGATTGCCCTTCGGCGTCGGATGTGGTGATATTAACTCCGGACGAATCGTGTTTGACGCCGAACACTTTTGATATTTAAACTCGAGAGGTATTTCATGTCACCGAGAGTGGCTTTTTTTACTCAGGGATAAGGGCAACGAGCGATAAAACACCCGGGGGTCACTGGCTAATCCGCCGCCAGCCAATGTTTGGACAGATTGGCACCGTAGGTTCAAGTTTTCTCGTCCGCGAGGCCCAATTTGCGGTTTCCCCGAAATGCCGCTGATCTGGAGCACATTTACAAAGGCCTCCCAATGCTAATGGCACTGGGATATTGTAATTTCTCACGGTTTCCTACTCAACTGAGCTATTTGGAAGGGTTTTTCAATCAGAAAGACTACAAAAAGAGTAAAGGGAATGGGTAAATTTCAGTCGAAATATCTGAATTATTTACGGCGGAGTGATGTAGTCAGTTGTAAGTTCGTATCTCATGCCGATATCAGTATCTACCACGGCAATTAGATGAGCATATTATGCTCAAAAGGTGAAGTACCTAAGATTCTTGTTACTGGAACTGCTGCAAAGTTCTCATCATTTAGTGAGCTCAAATTAATTTCACGGTCCATGATAATGATTACTCGTTATTCATTTGTATTTCAAAGCTAAGATTTGGTCGAAATGAACTTGTCAATTTGAATAAAGCATGTGTAACATTTGTTTGACCAATGATCAGCTACTCGATTCCCTTCCTTCGTTTTCTCAGACTATAGTTCATTGTGGAAACTAAGTCTTGCTGATGTGATCTATTTAATCTTATTTTTACAAAAATATTTCTTTCTATGCCTTGTATTTTTTCTGGGATAAACTTTTGTTTTAATACACTAGTTGAAAGGTGGCGCTTTACTGTTTATACTTTCTACAAATCCTATTGTTGGTTCATCATTTTGATTGTTTTTGTTATAAGCATCAATAAATAAATATGGAAAAGTCTGCTTTTTTATTCAAGCAGAATTTCAAGGCACGATCGTCATTTATTTAGCTATGGACAGCCGCTTGCTAGCGAAGCTAATCGTTCTACCAGAGTTGAAAATGAGTTTGTTGGAGGAACAACTGAAGAGCGAAATGACAATTTTATTTGCTACCGGTGCGTTTAGCATAGGTACATAGCGAATGAAGCTTAGCAAATGCCATTCGTTTAAGCAGCAACCAGTTCTGCTGTCATTCTATTGACAAGCGAATTTTGTGGCAGCGTAGGAATGTTAACTTTAGCATGATTTTATCCCCGTACAAAGTGTGGAAATTGACAATAAAGAAATATGTACCTTGACCGGTTACCGAATCCGGATTTTCTCAACGTCCGTCAGTTTCTTTGTGGAACAATACACCACCAAGTCATCTTAAGTACCTGACCGGCATCCGGGATCTAATCCCGGTCAGGTGACATGTTTTAATTAGGTATGGAGAATTTCCAGGCTTTGGTGCTATATGTAGAACCTTTGGGTGTGAATTCGCAAAAAAATTCAATTGTATCAGTTACGTAATGAGTATTGTAGCAGTATATGCGTTGAAAGGAATTGGTAAAAGATAACTTTGTCCAATTCCAAAACAGTTTACTCACACTGTATGACCAGTTTCACCCGTTAGGACATCATCAGATACAATCCCTGACGGATGAAACCGGTCGTACAGTGAAATGTTTGACAAAGCGTTTTGAAATTTGACAAAATTATTTGTTACTACTTACTTTCAATATGAGAGAATTGATAGGCCGAGTAACATTCATTTCAGTTCATACGTTTGTTATTATTTCGTTCCATTTGAATGTTAACCGAGTGAGTATCTTTGCACGGAAAAGCATTCTCCCATTGTCAGCATAGATTTCATTAAAAGGTGAGCAGAAAAGGAAGAGTGATTTCGCATGCAGGGCCCTCGTGGAGAGGATGGAAGCGCGAATTCCATTCCTCTTCACCCGTATTGCACAGTCAGTGCAGGGCTCGTCGAGGGAAAGGAATTGAGGAGGGCTGAAGTAGGTGACGTCGAAGTCCCAGAGAAAGAAAGAGAGAGAAAGAGAAATGAGGTGGACCAAAGGAGTAAAAGGGAGGGGGGATGAGAGTCGCGGTGAGGCGGCAAGGGCATGGTAGGGCGTGAGAAACGGGCAGGGGTGGAGGGGCAAGAGGGGTAAAAGAACGGAAGGAAAGGGATGGGAATTCGGGGATTTAGAAGCGGGAGTGATTGGCGGAGGTATATTGCAGTGAACGGTGGCTCCAGAGGGTGGCTAGGTGTGGGGGGGGGGGGGAGGGGAGGAGTGGTGGGGGCGAGGAAAGAGGTTTAGAGTGGAGGGGATGGCCGAAGAAACTGATGGGAAAGTGGGGTGGGCGGAATGCAGCCCGCCCTCCGCGACCCCCTTTTAGCGGGGGCCAAAACGGGGCTGGAATGGTTCACGAGGGGGTGGAAAAGGGTTGGTTTTTTTCCTCCCCCTAGGGAAGTGTGGGTTGTGAGCCACGTTGGGGTGTGGGGGAGTAGGTGGAAGGAAGGTAGGGGGATGGAGGAGAATCCCCCGCCCCATAGGTGTATGGCTGTGGAAAGGAGGAGGGAGGGAGAGAGAGAGTCGATGGCGAGCGAGGGAAGGTTGGTGGACGCTTCGAAGTGGTTATCGATCATGTCGCTAGGGGAGGGAGAGGTCGGGGAGGGCGAGGAGGGTGGGAGAGAAGGCGTGGAGGAGGAGGGCGAGGTGGAGTACCGTGGAGGGGTGACGTTGGTGGCGGGCGAGTGGGGAAGGGGGCAGCGGGGAGAGTGGACCGCTAGGGGGTTGTGAGAGAGATTGAAGTCGTAGTCGCGAGAGGGTTGTAGGCGTGCTTCGCGGAGGGGGAAGGTCCAAAGGGCTGGAGATGCGGGCGAGGCGAGGGAATCAGGGAGGGGCGTGGACGGGGTGGATGTGGGGGAGGCGGAGGTAGGAAGAAGTAGGGGGTTGATGATGGGGGTTGTGCGGGGAATGGAGATGGGGTTGTAGCATATACAAAAATAGTAGGTACAAAAATTCGTTCTTTCCACGCACAATAAGTGACCATAATAAAAACTGAGGTTCACTGAAAACACTGCCGAAATACGCTTTACATTTTCGTCCACCTATAACAATCTCCTTTGCACCCATACGTGGCTGGTGTCCTAACACCCCCTGCCACACGCCCATGCGGCGGCCCACAGGGTTAGTATGTAGATTTAGATGTAGATATACATCCTACCCGGCGATCCGTCGGGGAGGCGTATGGAAGGGGGTGTTAGGACTCTAGTCATGAAAAGGTTAGGGGATAACGAAAAGAAATAGGAAGAGAGAAAGGATGGAGGAGAATGTATGCTAACAAAGTGTCTGTGTCTCGCTCTTTTTTTTGTAACCATTAATGGTGCGTAGGAGAAAATAATTGTTGCATCTATCATTTCGGTTGCACCTATCTCTTATTTTGTCATTTCATCATTTCTAGAGATACAGCGCGGGGTCAAAATAATATCCTCCCGAGTCGTACTGAAACTCGGCTTATCTGAAATTTTCAAGTAATCTTAGCCTAGCGTATATCCTTCGAGTCTCTAGTTACTCCTTAACAAGTCCTTCCATCACCTCTTTACCTGCGACAGGGTCGTAGGCGTGTCGCGCAGGGTAAGTCAAATGAGTTGGAGGAAGGAGTGAGTATGGAGGAAAGGATTCAAGGGGGCGAAAAAAGGCTTTGGCCCCTTTTTTTATGGAAAAAAATTAAAACGTAGAGGTCCACGAGTAGGATGAGAGGGTTGGGTAGGACGAGAATTCGGGGCGGAGAGGTTGAGATTCCTCCTTTCCCAGCATCCGGCCAACCTCCCCCTCTACACCTCCCCTACCTAAACCCTCTTCTTGAAGCGACTCCCTACCCACCACCCCAACCCCTTTAGAATAAAGATAAATCCTCTCCTTCCCCCTCTTTTTACGTCCTAACCCCCTCTCCTGCCTCCCGCAGCCTGCTACCCTCGTTCCTCAACCGCTTTCCTCCTTCTGCTCGTCCCAACGCCTTCAGTTCAGGGCCCACCCCCCTTCTCCATCTGCCCACTTAAAGCATCCACCTTCACTTCCCCTCTAGCAATCTCACCCCCACCGTCGAGACCCAAACATCCCCCCCCGTTTTATAAATTTATCTCACTCTTTCTTTCCCTGCAGTTTACGGTGCTTTCCATTCCCCCTACCCGGCCCTTACGACTGCCTCCCCCTCCTTCTCTACCTCAATCCCCCTACTCTCCACTTCCACCTCCCCCCTCCCTATCCCCCCTCCGAGTACACTCTTACCTCCGTCATCCGTAACACTAAAAGTACCGGACTTTGAAACATACCTATTAGTACCGACAGGGGTCAGTTGGACCCCTTAGACCTTGTTTTCTAAAAGTAAATTTAAGAATTTTAGCCGAAATAATATGCAAATTTCTTTAAAAATGTCTTATTTATTGTTGCTTATTTTTTTCTTGGAAGAATGGTATTTTTCAGTATTTACATGCTATAATTTACCATGTCCACTTTGCCTTATCCATCTTCCATCTATAATTGCTCAAAATTAGTACAAAGTGCATTGAACATAAGTATTGTTTCGTTAGCATGTTAATAGAGTTTCAAATATTTCATAGGAAACCAAAGGCTATTGGTCAACATTTACCTCTATTTTGAAGTAAAAACTAAAAACTACGCGTAGGTATACCATCAAAGTTGAATCAGGCCTATTACAAGGATTTTAGTACAACTACGAGTAAGTGAATATAAATTCCTATTTTGAGTACTTGTAAACGATTACCATCGTTTATTTTTAAAAACCTAAAATACTATTAAGAAAAATATTTAAAAAAGACAATAAATTCTAAAATGAAAAAACTCCAATAAAACAGGGAAGAAATAGCCTGGGGTCAAAATGATACTAAGAGGTAGAAGGTAATGTACATTAAAAACTATGACTACTATGAGGTTTTTTTTCCACATTATATTATCCTGATAAAATAAATAAAAGTCAAGAACTATACAAGAGCTGGGACAAACCAATCAGAAATGATGGATTTTCAAAATTGAAATGGGGTCAAAATGACTCCTCCAGTACTTCTCTTGTTAATTCCGTCCTCAGTTTTTCAAACCGTCACCCATTTCCACCCCGGACTAGCGAATATCTAATTTTCGAACCCCCCCACCACCATCCCCCACCTCCTCGGAGTCCGCAAACACACTCTCACCCCCTGCCGTTCCCCCTCCACCCCTCAGCTCATTTTCCTCTCCATTATATATTTCCATTCCCTCTATTTCCTATATGTTGGCCTGGTCATTGAAAGGAAGCGAGAAAGGTGTAAAAATAAAAACCAGGGAAATATTTTACCTTTGAAAATAAATTTGGTGGACAATAAGAGGGAATTTTTCAGTGTTAATAAGTTTTTTACTCTGAAATTATGGCAGTGGTGGAATCTGTTTTCAATGGCCCACATGTATATTTATTTCAAAGCTCTATACCGCTCTGATGTCATGATATTAATGGTAATTCACATTTTAAAGTAGTGCGCTACTATTGCATTGAAATTCACATAATCATTGCGCTTCGGCGTTGGTAAACACTATTCCTGAGAAAGTTTATTGTTAATCATTTCCTAAATAAGGTGTTGAAACGATATTAGATCAACTGTGAGAAAGTGAACATTTTATTCGCCTGGTGTATATTATAAGCATATAGCTCACTCGATGAAATGTTGAGTGATTCTATTGACTTAGTGAATACCTATTAGGAATGTGAAATGACTGGAACTCTTTAAGTTCCAGAGAAATTATATGTTAAAAAGGTTTTACGGCATGGAAATATTTTGGCTAAAATTTCACTTTATTTTAACCTTGTTATTAGCTTTATAAGCTTAATGAACGTTTCCGTATGTTCCTTTCCAGACCCCTTAATTGAAAGGCTTCGCTTTGGGACCATTTAATTTTGTAGTAGATATATTTCCCACGCTTGTTGATGCAATCCACTTTGCGTCTTGCCCTTCCCCTCTCTGAGCCATTTCATATATATTCTCAGTAAGTTCTCTGCCACCGCCCTCATCATCTTTTGCCGTTAATTTCTCTCCGTCTTTCTCCATCGAATATCACCTCTTCCCCACTACTTTCCTCCTGCCTCTAACTTAATGGCATTATAAGAGGAAAAAAATAAGCCTCATTCCAGCCAAATAGTCTATGAATAGGGTTTTAGCTCGAAATAAGGGTGCTCCTGTTTTTGAAAAAATAAAACATTAGGTGATTAAAAATGTTCTTCGGGTGTGCCGCGTGATGAGCATCACGCTGATGAGATGATCATCACGCGGCACACCCGAAGAACATTTTTGATCACCATGAGCCGCGAAAGCCTCAATGAACAATTAGGTGATTAGTTTTTTATTTATTTTAACCCATAAAAATGCTCGCATACGCAAGATCAGTAAATCAATCGTTATGTAGCAAAAAAAAATGTTGGCCTCTTTAACCTTTTTGTCAACAAAATACTGCTTTAAAGTGATAACTCGGGTTCTGTAACGGTGCATCGTCCGCATATGTCCGTCTCCGTGTAATCCGAATTTTAACCCCGGTGGTTTGGGGGGGTTTTCCAGAAATGTAATTTCGTTCGAGGCGTGGAGGAAAGGCCGATTGCTTGAAATCGATCGAACGGATGAAAAATTTTCATTTATGAGGCGTTAAAATTGAGTGTCAGACTTCGAAAGGGAGTGATTGAATTCCCTTCTTCCCACTCCAGTGTATCACTGCAGAAACGTACGGGTAGAGAAAAACCCAGATTGAGAAGTCATCCTTCATTTCACGTGTCGTAAAAAAGTAACTTTGTCAAGGGCTGGATTAAAATCAGGATGTTTTCCTAAACCTTTGTGTAGAATGGTAATTTTATTTGTAAAGTGTGCAATTTTACAAGTTCTGGTGCAATGAGAAATAACCCTTTTAACGTATTTCAACATCGTTATCTAAGGAGCTCATACCTCGTCTGATACTTTACCTCAGTAAATATTGTTTTTTATTAATTTTTCAGGAATTAAATTGGGTTTAACTATCGAATTCATCTCAATTAATGTTTTTGATGGTGTACTTAGTGTCAAAAAAGAACTAACAAGTTTATAGGAAAAAGAAATATGATCATTGGAGTCTCTGTGCTCAACTTATGATGCCAAATAGTTTAATGGTAAGTTTTGTTTCGCCGCAGAGAGATTTCAGGGTTAAATATTTTATTAATTTTGTGGAATTAATTTGAAACTATACAATCAGTCGAACTGAGAGAATTTATAATGAATCAATCAAATTTACAAGCGAGAGGCATTAATGCCAGATCCGAAGAATTGATGAGAATTTATCTTCCTTTTTATGCTTTAACAATGCTTTACATAATGTTTGCTGTAGATAATTAAAAGTGTTAAGTAATTGAAGTGTGTATATAAATATATTTCGTTGTAATCATCCGTGAATCCGTGGCTATTGAATTTCCGTTTCTAGCCCATATAAACTGTATGAAAGCATAGTTTGAGGGAATAAACTAAGAAGTTCGTCAAGCAGGAGTCAAATATTGTTTTCTTTCGATAGAATTTTGTATTTTCTATTACCTTTCACCGGGAATGCTTTTATAATGTTGCAGTTCAGTAAATGCTGACGTATTCATTACTCCTTACTGTTTGAATTCACTCACTTTTATCGTTGCGATTATAAGTAGCATTCTGTTTAAATTCACACTACATTATAAAGGTTTTCTCTCTTAAATACTTGTCGATATTTAAATGGATGTCAACAAATATTGATCACTCTGTACAAATACCAAAAAATACAACGCATTCTCGAAGTATGCTCTATCGATAATCCTCATGAAATGCATTGGTATCGTTGTCGACATCACATTAAGTTTCTATAAATATAGCGGGTATTCTTTATATCTTTGGAAAATTTACTATAATTTACGGATATGTCGGTAAATTATTTTCTTATGAATTTTGGTTGAGGCCCTAATTACGTTTGTGTTTAATCAATCTCGCTTAGTGCCAACTATTAGTAGTTTTTTAAAGCTTATTAATTTAAACGAATGGAATACTTACTAGTGAGCTCAAGGAGTTCCTGTATGTCATAGAAAGGAATGTACTTCTCTTCCTTCTTTAGGAAAGGCTTCATTTTCTAGGGAATGAAGTTTTTCATAAGAGTTAAAATAAGTGACTGTAGTTACAATTCGCATCCCTATTTGTGTCTCAAAATAATAGTTCTTACCTTTGACGGATTATTGGCGAGCCTGGCCGATCTCACTGGCTGGATTTGCTCTCTATACCCTCATTCTATGCCTCATTCTTCCCCATACACATAGCAAGGGACCTCCTTCATCGACCTCTTCTATTCTTTTAACCCGGAGTATTTTTCTTCTGCCAACTCCATCTTCCTTCCCTTATCTCTAAACTCCATACTATTTTCTTTCCGAAGTGTAACTTGGGAATTTTCGGTAACTTGCTACTCAGCTCTCTCGCCTCTCGAACTCGTCCACTCTTTCCCTCCCACCCCCATTCTTTCTCCTCCACCCGCCCACCCACCAACCTTCGCCCCTCTCTACTCCCACACCACCACTCGCGGCAGCCCAATGGATGTTGCCGAAGACGGCTCTCCCGCGCCCGCAACGAAAAGGAGAGCTCCGGAGTCTTGGGCTTGATACTTGCTCCTAAAAAAAAGCCCAAATGCCTCCCGTTATCCGTTTTTGTTTATGGTACTTTTTCACCACTCTCTGGTTTCCTTCCATTCCTGGCGTTATTTATGCAATAGTATCTGCGCCTCTCTGCCAAGAAAACTTCTTTGGAGCGGAGCGTTTCTCTATACACAAAAGGCTACAAGTGATAAATGTGCTTTTTTGCCCTCCGATGAAGTAATTGCCGCTCCAACCACGGAAGATGCGAAGAAAATGGAATGGCTTAGTTTCCGGCCTAGTTGTCAACTCTACGAGTCATGGCTATCATTTATAATGTTCTATTACGAAAAAATTGAGTAAAGCGGTAAATAACGTAAGTGGATATCATTTACTCGAGCTCTGAGTGTCACCTATCCCGTTTTAAATTTCACTAGAACAGTATTAGATGCCGTGAGGTGAGATCCTTGTTTTTTAAACGGTCACTCTCAAATTGTGTGCTTATGTATCATACCTAAGGTCGTCAATAATGTGAATCAGAGCTGAAAAGCCAGAAATCGGCATAAAGAGGATGTTGAAATACCTCAAATATTTAAATCAGTCGAGAATTTTCCTTAAAATAGAGTAAATTTCATTATAAACTCTCCCCTGAGGACAGGAATAGTGTGGCATGCTAAAACCCAAAGATAGAGCTACGCAAAGGTCTTCTGAATACGGAAGCGTGTTCGCATCTTTGAAAACCGCGATCGGACGGCCAAGACGAATGTCGTGAACTCCGCGAAACTTTTCCCTGCGCCCTTTTTTTCCTCTTGGCTCGGAGAAACTTTCGCCTTCCTCCGGGATGACGACCAAAGAATGGACACATAACACTTGCTCTTTTATTACCGAAAGTCGCAGTGGAGCTCATAAGCAATTCCCCCGTCGGCTTCAATCGCGCCTTTCTTCTTCCCTCTTACCTTCTTACCCTTCTCCCTCGCCAACACCCCTCTTCTTCCCAAACTTCTCTCCCTGGCGTTTAGAATACCGCCGAAGTTTCCCTTCGTCGGCTATTCAATTCGGGCTCTCCGGGGACCGCACACAACAAACATCCTCTTTCCGAAGCGCGCTGGCTGCTTCGACTCTGGCCGCGCCATCAATCCCTCCCAAACGGCGACGGCATCGGACGCGAATGGCGGGGACTCAAGCGACGAGGCTCTCGCTGCGGAGTTGGAGGAGAGTGGAAGGGTAAGAGGGAGGGCAGAGGCATAAGAAATGAAAAACAGCATGGCACAATCGATCATCATTTTTCCCTTGGAGGGAGCGAAGCAGAGGGAGAGAGAGGGGGGAAGGGGAGAAAATAATAAAATGCAAGGAGCAGGGCCCTCATCCGACCCCCATTCTTCTCTCCCCCCCTCCACACCACCACCATCATCATATACCCCTTTTCTTTCCATATTCTCCTTTCCCTCGAACCCCTCCCTCCCTCTTCCACCTCTGCTCCTCTCATCTCTCCTTCCCGGCATCCTCTTCTTTCCCCCGCATCCTCGCCAATCATCCTGCCAATCCCCGCATCCTCCGTGTCGTCTCGTGCTCCCCGACTTCAAACATCCTCCGCACTCCGGCATCCCCTTTAATCCGCTCTCCCATTTCTTTAGCGCTCGCTCCCCCTCCCGCCCTTTCCGATTCCTCCCTCCCCATCCAATCCACCCCTTTCCCTTCCAATTCCTCCATCGGTTCCCTCCCCCCGCTCACACCACCCAAAACCCACACACACATGTTCCGGCTCCCTCCCTAGGATACCATTCTACCTTCCAATCTCCCCCCCCCCACCCACCCCCCTGCCTCCTTTACTTATACCCACCTCCTTCTTCCTCCATAATATCTTCCGTCTTCCCCTTAGCCCTCCCTCTTCCCCTTGTCTCTCTTTCTCTCCCCACCTCAGCTTTCTACGTAATCAAGATTAATCGCGCAATTTTTATCCAATTCCAGCTCCTCGTTTTTAGCTCGCTCTTCCATTGGTTATTTGTGGCATTTTATCAGTCTTTACGATCGTTCAGTTGCATTGTTTGCCGGTGTTCGAGGTTTATATGGCCTTTTACGACGTAGTACACACGGTTCCTCGTCGTAGGAGTCCATTAGAGAGCATCTTGCGGATGAACTCCCGATTCAATGTCGTTTGTCATTTAAATGACGGTGACCCAATGGGTGGAGGACGCATGGGTGCAAACGGGTAAATTTGGGTACTGCCTCTGTGGATCCATACCTACCTGAAAGTCAAGGAGTGCACATTTCTGGATTCTATTGCTTCTAGGGAAACCGCAGGCAGAACAGTGAAACCAACTTCCCGTTTACCTATATTTTGCGCATCAGTGCAAATTTTGGGCTCAGCTAAAAGATATCGTATCTCCCATGGACCATTGACTTGCTTACTAAGTTGTTCAAGTATTGGAGATCAAGTAAAAATATCAGTTTAAAAATAATTAAAGCTATTTTAAGAACGATTAAATACGTACATTCTTTTATTCACAACAAATCTGTTTTCCTATCAAATGATGCCTCCCCGTATGATATGTCGACTAAGAGAGCCATTTATTAGTAAATGGTTTGCAAAGAAGCCTTTATATAACCGTGTGATTAATTTCAAGCTACTGTCCGGGTTGTAAATATTACAGAGCCTTAGAGACGGACTACTAAATAATGGGAAACCAAAAGATCCTCAACAATTTGATTGGATTGTTTGAAAATGGACGCGCAAACTATTCTAGCATTCTCTAAACGTATACTCATTCTGCATGGCAATCAACTTCTTTATATTATAGCGGGGAAAGTTTTAATAAAACGTGTTAAAACTTACTTTCTTCAGAGGAAAAATGGACCATTATTCATTATCACTAATGTGTATCACCCAAAAATCTCCTTGCAATCCAATTTCACTCGCCCGCAGGTTATCTTGGCTTTCCTTTCATGGTTTTAATTTCCACTGGATTCACTTTCACCCCTTTTAAAAGTGAAGATCTTCAGTTTGTGCCCTTCATTTTGTGAAAATATACTTGCTAAAATACCGAATTGAACCAATAAATATTGATTGATGCTTATTTTGTCCGCCATTGTGTCCGCAATTTTACTTGAATCTATGAGCAATACTTTTCAAATATTAGCAATAGTTCAGCATTTGACTTATGTATTTAGGGATTTCGAAAGAATGAAGTGCCCTATGATTGGCTTATGTGTCATTATTCGCTGTTCTTGGACCCGTTTCTCGAATTCTAAATACTTTTACAAAGAATCCCACAAGGGCTATATGACGAAACCAACTAAAACAGCTCTTCAGTTTTTCTTCTTATCACGTTATAGTGTCTGTAATAATTCACGTATTCAGTTGAAACACAAGTAAATCCTTGTGTAGGCTAATATGCGATTTTCTCCCTGAGCAGTAGCCTAAGGTGTAGGTGCTTCCTACTGTAACAGAGGAAAGATTAATTTCAATTAATCGAGCCGATGGGACCCCAGGAATGCAAAATGTATTAATCAACTTCTCTAAAGCCGGTTAATAATTGAAATCATTAGGAATGACTTCATTTTTCATCATTAAGAGCCTCTATTCATGTTCCTCCAAGAGGGAATGTAAATGTTAAGGCCTCAATTATTCCCGTAAATTACCTGCAATTTTGTCCGCAATTTCACTCGAAATGAAGGGAGTTAATTGCTCTTCTGCACATGCCCTTTGCGTATCGGATTTCCTTTCTTCCTTCAACCAGCTTTTATCATCCCAAAGCAATTCAAGACAATCTAATGAAGTATTTCTTATAGATAGGGGTCCGAACATTCATTTAGAGTAGTTATATTAGTAAATTATGTTTTATGAAAAAAACTTGAGTTTGAAGCATGTATTTAGGTTGGGATTATGACGGTGAAACACGGTGGATATTACGCAAAATGGATATTTTATTTGTAAACTTCGTATTTTTTACCCTCTCGAAACGTAAATATTCATAAAAATTTGCTCATTTTACATTCCATCAACGCGGTCTCACAATTTAATCGATATTAAACGATTTGTTCTTTGCCGATTACTTTTAAACAGCCATGTCAACTATTGGCTTTCATTTTCTAGTTATTACCTATTTTGAAATACTTTTCATTTGCATTGTATTGGCTACTAATTGATAAATATGCGGCTGATTGAAATAAGATTCAATGCTTTAATGTGGCTGCTTGTCATCAATTTTCGGCACTTGGCATTTAGATGCTTAAGAATTCCTAGTGTTGTTCATATTCCCGCATTTTCCTCTTCCATCTCCTTTGCTTCTTCCTCTTAAGTTTTTCTCTTCTCCTCCTCTGTCCGCTTCTTCTCTACTTTTCTCATCTTCTCTGGTTTCTCTCTTTTCTTCCACCCATCCTCCGCATAACCTTTCTGCCATCCACCTTTGCTTCCAGAGCCCTCTTGTGATAAATCCTCGACACATGGCGGCCGCTAAACTTTTACTTGGCCCGCTGTCGTCCCTCACGTCCTCCTCCTCCCCTTCTTTATTCACCTTCTCTAAACAATGTGCCAGGTCGCAGGATCGGGAAGCCCAGGAAATTAGTCCCTCAAGTATTAATGTTGTTAGGCTCCAGCTTAATAGTGGTAGTGTGAGCGATATAGGCAGTCTTAGAGAGCGCTTCTTTGTGTCCCCCGGGGGACTCTTTTGAAGTGAATTGTTACGCTACTTCCGTGGGCATTATAATGTTTTAAGATCCAGTAAACTTTCAGGATTTCGTCATTGTTCTTAACCTTTTTTGGTAAGTTTTCTTATGTGGGTCATGCCTTATTTTAACTCTTTTTTCAAGTCCTTAAAACGGGAATCCGTTAAATATCGAAGTCCGAAAAATGCAACTACAGAATTATTGTCCCTTATGCTTTCTGCGTAGCTCAAATTAATCACGACCATAAGTCATTTAGGCCTCTAAAACTTCACGAAAAAGTAAAATGGAAGCAATCTAATAGGTATTGCTTAGCTAAAAATATTTAGCTGAATAAATTACTAGTTTTATCTGGAAACCTATTTTCAACAGATTGAGAAATGATACTGAACACTAGGGTTCTCTTATCAAGTTTTAAACTAGTATAAGACTTGTGGAGTATGAGTAGATAAAAATCTAACTTTTTTCAAATAAAAGAAGTAAGAATACGCGCATTTTTTCCATAGGTTTATTCAAAATATCTCTTTTCCATCCAGTTGCATCTTTTGTTATTGAGGGATGCAGGTTATTCCGTAATTAGACATAGCAAACATTGCCCATGCATGCACGTCGAAGGACAAGAAACTTATAAATTTGGAAATGATACATATGTTAATGTAAATAAATTTAATGGTTCTTATAAGGAGAATAAGTTGCCAAGTTATAAACAGGATGAAAATCTTCATATCCATTTCATTCTCATTTTACAACACATGAATCACGCACCGGAGGATGGGGAAGCTACCTTGGTAAAATAGTCTAGTTAAATAGAGCTAATCATAATTCCTAAAACTATTCATACATTATGCATGTTATTTTTTATTCGAAAGTCTGGCGGAAATTTCTTCGCTATTGAATGACTAAAAAGAATAATTGGTCGCTAAAGCCTAGCAAATGAATGGTGAGAATCCTGATCTCCAAAATCACGTTTCCCGTTTCCCTTGTTAGGACTTGACTGTGGTTTAATGAAGTGAGGTGTGCCATGAGATTGGAGCACCATGGCTATTTCACCTGTCTCTCACCTCGGTGACTCTGATTCGATTACCGGGGATATTAGACTTTCCTCCAGTCATCCGGTCCCGGCTTCCACGTGGCTCCAAGGAGCCAAACGCGCTGTAAAGTGACCGTCTGAAAGGAACGTTAAACTGCTTAAGAACCCTGGAACCCTCTTTTCGGATTTCTGTCCACTTCCTTCTTTCCCCCTTTTTCCTCTCTCCATATAGTTTGCTGCTCAAGTCAATTGCTCCTCTGAAATGAAGCAGTTGATTCTTCGGCGTAAAGTTGGGAATCACCCGGAGTAAGTTTAAATAAAATATTTGGGTAGTCTTTGAAATTCGTGAACCATAGCCAAAGAAGTCTAGTATTTCCGTTTATTTTCTGTTGAACTCGTAAATCAACCTGTGGTCGACTGAGATTGGGCAAAACTTTGTGGATCGTAAACATGTGGAATAACCGATGCAAACTCCATTTTATCATAATTAAAATACCGGTTGGTTTTGCAAATATTCAGTTTGTTATGCTTGCTAAACTCTTCGCCGAATCGAACAATCGGTTCTTTCATGGGATACCTCCCTAATGTTTTTTTTGTTTTATTCTAATCCAATTTTTGTCAAGAAAAGGCGCGTAAAAAGCATCACCTTTTTCTGCACGCGATTAATCATTGACTCAACTTGGAGTTAATGGTACATCAACCATTGCTATCCTAATATTCGCTAATGAGACGTATGGTAGGAGGTGAGTAAACGGTGAGTATGGTGAGAGGTGAGTAAATTTAAAAAAAAATCAGTCACAATATATCATATAATTCAAACTGTTTACATTTTTCTCTGCCGTGAAGGTAAATTGTGCGCGGGAAAAGAATATTCCACCGTATTATATCCTAATTTTTATGCTTTGAACCGTACAATGCGATGAGGTTAATAGGGCATTTTTTCTCTATCATAATTGAATTTTCCCAATGAGAATTTTGTGTAATCACTGTAAGAAACATGTAATTTCACCCGGAATTATACGTCGGGCATAGCTATTCATCCTAGTCTTTACCTCCTGAATTAAATAACGCAGATATTCTGTATTTTCAGCCTTGCTTTGGTTATATACATTTGCACCCACCATGGGTATCGTTTTCGATTTTATACCTTCATCATCATGATACTATGCTCAATAATAACTCTTAAAATGAGTGATAGAAAAAGCTAATGCGTCTTCTCTTAGTTTTCACGCAATAGTATGAATTAATGGCTCAGAAAATTGTTAGCTCTCCCGTTACCGGCGTATTTATGAATCTTGACACGCAAAAATCGAATGGCCATCTCGTCTTTAATGTATACATTTCGATAATTATTTCACGGTCATGTATGACAATAAAACTCTCCGGAATACTCAGCATGATGCATAATTAAGGATCGTTGAAGATGTGATAATATATTGCTCAGTAATTTAAAAAAACGGTGAAGCCGCTGTGCAAACAAGAATAACCTTCATCGTGTCGGGATGAAATTAATGCATATATATTCGCTCTTTAAATCTCTCACTGTAATAAACAATGGCGCACCTCTGGGTGGAGCTCCTTCAACTTTAAACGCGGGGACGAGTGTCGCCAGTGAAGGGAGCGAATGTTTTGAGACGAAAGGTAGCGGTGCTTCGTGGGATCAGGTTCTGGTGTACGGAAATCGGTTGCTTGCGTGTGTGAGGGGGAGAGAGTGGAGGGGGGGCGAACCGAATGGGGGGAGGGAGGATGAGAGAGTGGAGAGGAGTAGGATGAGATAGATGGAGGGGGGGTTGGGGAGGGAGGCGGAGAGGAATGCCGACCGCCGCGCCTCCGACGGCCGGATCGGAAGCTTACTTCGCTTCTCCCTCCCTTCCCTTTCCCCCCCTCTCCGCCCCACCCTACTCCTTCACCTCCCCAGCGTTCCTCACCCATTCCCCTTTCCCCTTTATCTCCCCACCCCCTTTCCCTTCCAGCCCCCCCCCCCCCCCCCCGAGGCGCGGCGTGGCCTCGCTGTGTGCTTCACCCCTCCTGCATCGGTCGGTCTCTCCGAGCGACGAGGGAGGCGGCGCGTAGTCGGGGAATTAAGTGGACACATCCCGTGCCTCTCTCTCCGCATGTGTATGTTTATGTTACGCGATACGCGTAATCGTGCGTCTTAACCTTGTAACGCGTGCGCTCCGGGTCCCTTTAAAACCTTGGTACGATCGTTTAAGAAAACCGTACGAACGTCGGGTGGGCAGAAGGGATTTTGGAAGCGGGCAGTCGCGTCTCCTGTCTGTTTATGCAAGATTTCCAAGCCCCTAAAACCTTGCCTCCGACCCATCGGTAACGATCTCGATAGTGAACATTCCGTCGAACCATTCCTTGGACTTACAAAACAGTTGACGGCTTCCCTCATTCCCGTGGATCCCGGTGCCTGGTGCGAGTGTTCAACCAACTCCTTATACAGCATCCTTCACTGTTCGGCGGTGGTAGCCCTTCCTTTCGATGGACTCGTGCTGCAAGAGTCCTCACAGCTGATGGCTCTACCATTGAGGTAGAGGGCACGCGCTCCTTAGTTGTGACATTGGAAGGGTCCGAGAGGCGTGACACCCTACGGGAAGGCCCGGCTCCCATGCGTGCGTCTCCCTCTCGATGCAGATGATCGTGTCAACAGTGCCGTCGGTTGTGGGAGAGGAGCGACTGGTCCGACTCTGGATGCTGCGGATGAGCGGCTGGCCGGTGTCGCCCGCGTGATGAGAGACGGCGGGATCTCTGGGAGGGGAACGCGGCCGCGGGGGGAGGGGAGAGGTGGGGGGAGGTGTGTGACTCCGTCAGGGGAGTGGGATGGGATGACGTGAGCTGGGGGATGGCGCTTGCCACTCCGTCGTCTTAGTCTCGTGGATAGATATACTCTCCTCTTCCTCCTCCTTATATCTCCCTCGGAATTCGTTTCCGCTGTCTTCGTCGAGAGCGGCCGTTGTCGACCGTTTGTGCTTTTTTTCCCTCTCTTGTGTTTGGAGTGGACTTGCACGAGACTTACTGCAGTGGGGGAGAGGTTAGTGGGCGAACCGGCCGTCCAACGATGAAAACCACGTCTCTGTGTTAAAGAATTTTCGCCTTCGGTCAACCTCCTCCGTGTCATCCTACTAGGATAGTCTTCCATCTGTTTAGACTGTCACTCAAATCTCTATCCAAATTAAAAACCCTTGAACTGTGTCGCCGAGATAAGGAGGGGAATAACATCTTAAAATATTGCGCGCCATCAGCATACTGCCTGCGTGCCATCTTCCTAGGATAGTCTCCCTGGCTGCTGAACTGCCACCCAAATCTCTCACTATTTCTAGAGCCTTAAAGAGCTTCACCAAGCTAAGGAGGGGTCACCCTCCCGTCCACCTCTGCTCAAGTACCTGCCCTCTGCGACGCAGTTCTCGTCCTTTCGATTCTCTGCGGGCAGCAGAAGTGTGCGCCAAGGAACGCCATCACATCGGGCGAGGAGTATTGAGTGAAAGAAGACGCCACGCTCTTGAAGACTGGTCCTACCGCCATCCGCATGTACCCATCCCCAAAGATTCTCCTTCCCCATCTTCTTCTTTAAAATTTGGGCACATCACCATCACCACCATCGACGGATCCAAGTCACGTGCCACACCGCGATAGAAGGGGGACGACTCTCTCGAATCATCATCATCCGTCGTTATTGCTCCGAAAGGGAGGGATGGAGGGAGTCAGATAGGAATGTAAGGGAGGAGTGACGGGTGGGAGGGACGGTGGCAGGCGGCAGAAGCATTCCTTCCCCATAGTGCCTCCTCCGCCGACGGAAGCAGTATTTTCTCTCGCGGCGACGACGGAGTTCTTTCCGGCGAGTGGCATTCTAAGCGAGCCGCGGCGGGCGGGCGTGCCTTGGGACGAGGAGAGGAGGTGGGTGTGGCGGAGAGGCGATGGTCGAGGGGAAGCAGGATCCTCCCCGGCGGAGGAGAGAGTGCCGCCCGTGAGTGGAGGCTGGCTGCTGGAAGAAAGGGACAGTCGGGCATCGTTTTCGGAGCCTTCGGCGTCATCCTCGCGACATCCCAAGGAGTAAAACGACGCACTTATGCGCAAGACGAGGTGACGGAAAGGGAAGAGAGCAAAATCGATGCCGTGCGTCCAACTCACGCGACGCTGGAAAGAATTGGCGACTGCAGAAGCATCGTGCAGGATACGGCGGAGGAATCCGCGTCTTTCCCGAACGTTGTCAACCAATTAGCTCTGATCCCTCATTGTGGTCCTCAAGGAAATCTCTCTCCGATCAATTATCAATTCACGCAGATTGTCTGACTGAGTCTTCTAGGGTGGTGTTTGGGAAAGAAACCCTGCGAGCGGCATTACGAAAGGGTTATAAATCTTCGGCGCTGGCGCTGAAGACTACACGACCCCGCCATTCTCGGCCGCAGTCGGCGAAGTCCAGTGAGGAGGCGTCGCCAGTGGATACTGTTCCTGGCGCCCTCGACTACATTCTCGACTCTCCCCAGACTACTTTTCTTGACGCCTCCCAAACAGAAACCTGCGGAATATTTTCCCGCCATACGTTCAAGAGTTCTTCGGTCGAGTCGCTCAGAGGACACGCTTTCCGGATCTCGCCCACCCACGTGTGACAGCGTTTGTTTTCTTTCGTGCGCAGATAATCGCGCCCACCGCTCCGCCAAGGACGCGCGTTGACTTTTTCGGCGCGGGCGGCAAACGGGCCCCGACAAGGGCGCCTCAACGGCAGCGAACGGGAGGCTAAGGCGGACCGTCGAAGTGCGGCGGGGAAGACACGTGGGCACGGCGAGCGCCCTGTGAATTACAAGCGTGTGCTAATCAATTTCCTGTCCGGAGGATTACCTTGCAATTCTTATCCGCGACAGGCATTACTCCAGTGCTCCAAGGTCACGTTCAAATGACGGGTAGTCGGCGTGTCACTTCTGTGGGTATTTGAAGTGCTGATCCCTCTCTCGGATAAGTGACATCTGGGCCCCTATCCCTTTTAAACAAGGTGCTACTGGTAACTTTCCACTCGCATATGTGCATTGCTATTACAGTTTGCGATAACATCTGGTTCTTCTTGTTATCCATCGCGATTCTAATTCCTGTGAGAATTTTTCCTCTGTTGCGCTCTCAAAATTTGAGGCCTTCTTACGAGAATTCAAGTGTTGGGTAGGGCTTTTTTTGTTTTGTAAAAGGAGTACTTTGAAACATAAGTTCAAGGGAGTTCAGTCCGAGGGACGTGAGGTCAGGTAATTGGGTTCCCTGAGAGAAATATCGAAGTAGTCCAGCACAAAGGCTAGAGGTTGACGACCGCTTTACTTTCCCCGAGGTGACCTTGTCGGCGGTCGCAAAAGGGGTTTTAGGAAGAGCGGCACAGGGGAGTGGTGATGGGGTGAGGGACCAAGCAGCACCGGCTGCTGTGAGGGCGGGCAGGGGGAGAGGGTTTATTGGGTGTTGGGGGTGGGTGGGAAGGCTCGGATCGCGTGGGTGCTGGCATCCTAGGAGAGCCTAAAGTGAGAGGATAGCACGAGTGAGAGACAAATCCAAGGAGATTGGCGAAGGGAACGGCGGGAGGCTGGGAATACCAATATAGGATAGTCAGAAACTTTCTATCTCACCTCAGAGATATCTGCTTGAAAATAAAATACACCAGTATAATAAAGGGGGATTTTAGAAGACTAAGAGAAATCAGCGGGATTGAATTTTTCAGAAAGGAAACTTTGTGATATTGATCCAGCGAAAGCGTCCAAAGAATATCTGCATAAATAAATTTACGGGTACTTATGTATATAAAGGTGTGAGCGTTGAGTGTGTTGTCATCATCTGATTTGTGTCTGTTGGTTTGGAATTGGATGAATGCCACTGTGATGCATGTCACATCGTGAGATAGACGGTGGAGTGTCGTGCTTGCGGGGGTGAAGAGGGACGGAGGAAGGGGGATGGGTGTATGAAGCGGATTGATCAAGTGAAGTTAAATATTTTGCTACAGTGTGCCTTTCTGTACCCTCGCGTGTTTCTCCCTTTGTGGAGCAGTGTCGTCCGTGGCCGAGAGGGAGAGTTTGTGAGTCTGTGTTATAAGGAGAGCCAAAGAGATAACAAGGAGTCGTCACATGCGTGTGATCGGGAGAGGGTAAAAATACATCTGTACTCGCGTGTGTAAATATAAACTTGCCTGGCGAGGCGGCGTTGGTCGAGGGCGCCGGAGAGTGAGGGGGCTGGGGGCGGGGCTGGGGAGGGGCGATGCCTCCACACGACCCCTGCAGCATCCAGGGTTCGACCCCGATGCCACAGCTGCAGCACCACGCGCCCGTCGCCATGTCATTCTTTCTGCGTTTCCTCCGGAAGAGGAAGGTGAGATAAGTAGAAAGAAATTAAGGAGAAAAGCCAATAAAGGAAGCTGATGAATGCGATTTTATGTAGTAGCTGTGCGAATCATGAATTTTTGCTCATGTGTACTTTCCCTTATGTGTGGAAATTCACATTCAATTTTATTCCCAAACAAGTAGCTATACTGTAAAAGTTATATAGCCAATAGAGCCGATTTTTTTAAACATCATATTTAAGCAAATGAAACCGTTGGTTCAATATTTTAACAATAACGTAGCGGTTCCTGCCCTCGAAATTACTTTGGTTGACATTTGATGCCTTCTTTGCTTATGACATCCATCAGCAATGGCACAAAAATTTCCATTGACTAAAACATTTGAGAAAAAGTTACCGTTAGTGTTAACCGAGAACGGTCTTAGTGAATTGCTTGAGCTGACTGATCTATCTATTGTCGAACTACAATTGCAGAGGTGCTCAAATGAGCTATTAAGAGCATTTAAAATTCTTTGGTGTCACCAGACTTAATTTTTAGAAAAGTTAGGTCATTTTTAATTCCCCGCTGTTGTTGATGTTGAAGATGATGAAATTTCTTTCACACCTTAAGAAAAAAAGACATGCAGGAGATTTAATCATTACTCCTTAGTTTTATCCTGGGTAGTATATGCTGTGAGCATTTTGGACCATGTTTGAATACATTGATATAAATTCATAAAATCCTAATCCTTTCTGAGGAGATGTTATAATACAACTCAAAGCGCCTTATTGTTTTTAGAAAATTTAAAGACACTCATGTGAAATGCGGAGGTTGTGCGCAAGGCTAAATTAACCCCAAAAATACTTATTCCATTAATTTATTTGTTTAATTGTTGGTAACAAACATATTTTAACACATGCACTTGTATTTTTCAATAAAATGTGCTAGATTTTCTAACGACAGATGACCATTCTTATCTGCACTAATAGGCTCGGCAGTTAGGTATAGAAAGCATTTTAAGGTGATGGAAGAAGGAAATTCAGCGTCTTTAGCCTGACATTAAAAAAACGACGCCAAGAAATTAATGAATGCAATGAATAGATTACTGCAATTAAAGTTCCCTTTCAAAACCAACCGAACCGCATCAGGATTCATATAAAAACCTCCATTTTTTGCAATGATTCAACCTCTGACCTTCCGCATAAGAAACCAGCGTCAAATATAGTATTAGTCAAATTACTGTTCCGTCTAGCTTGTTCACTGACGTATCATCAATGCTTTCATATAGATATGCGCCCACCGAGCTCAACCTCTACTTTATTTAAAGGAAGTTTTTTCTAATTATCTAGTTTGTTGCACGATTCGCGCACATATTTTCCAGAATAATGGTTGAATCTCAAGTACGAAAAACTTTTCAATTCATTTTAAAGTGAGTCGTTGTTATTTATCCTTCTATGTTTCAATTATCCACTCTGTTGTTTATCCACTTAATTTTGTGGGCCTGTAAACAATTTCAGGCCATTTGACTCTATATGATTAGCTCTTTTTTTAAGGGATTTCTTGCAAATTTTATTAGTTCTATATAGCAAATAACATAAATTAGACGTAAAAGTTTTTCGTTGAAATGAAGTAAAGAATTTATAAACAGCCTCCAATGGGAGATTCTTCATGAAGATATTAGAGTTGAATACCGGGAGGATTTGTCACTTCAAACAGCTAGATGTAAGCACCTTCAATTTTTTCCAATTATGAAAGTTCTCTATACGTATTTTTTTTCTTCAGACTTCTCTACATCTTTCTTCAAATACTCCCAATTCTATAGGGTGAAACCGGAGTTGGTTATGTGCAATGCATTTTATGTGCCTTTTCTAAAGGCTTAAAATTGATGCTTGATAAAAATTGTACTTATTTTACGGATAAGTTCCAATATCTTTCCGGCTACATGGGTGAATAATCGTTCTTTTCATTTATCTAGCCTATTTAGAATCTTCGTCCTATATGTTTTTCCAAAAATGGTGGATAAGTATTTCTCTCCTCCGAAGATTGAAAAAATTCCAAGTCTAAAAACCAGACCCTCAAAGGTTACAGTTAAAATCCGTAGCTTTGAAAGCAGACAATTAACAACTAATTTTAATGTAAAATAAAATATAAAATTAAGGGATAGAATTAATTAGTTTTCGAGTTTTCTAATGAACGATTAGATATTTTGATAAATCTGCACCTGCAGTCTTACGTAATTATTTCATGAAAGCGGTCAACTAATGCCCAAATTTATTACCGCGGAGATTGGAAAAACATCGATTTTATGTGACGTTAAATTCACGAGTGATATTTAACTTTCACTTCATTTCTATCAGTATCATAAATTTGATACAGATGGTTAACATAAGTTTTTGATGCATTTTATAATTTCTATCATTAAAAATTAGACATGGTCCCTTGATCACAAACTATAACGTTGAGTAGTATGTCTGCTTACATGGAGAATTTTTCTAAATAGTTAAATATATAATATCCATTCAATGATCTCCGAATATTTGAAAATTTATTCTTACTTCTTAATTGAAAAAACCTTTCTTTTACTTGAATGAACCCGCATAGTATTGTCAGGGTCAAAATTTGTAGGGCTTGGAAGGCAATTCATGTTAATTGATACATTGGTATGTATTATTTATTGTATCAATCGTTACGTTTCAATTACAAGAGTTTCAAGTGACTTATGGAATAAATTTTATTTCAGATTAAAAATTCTATTTCAGTGTCTCTGAAAGTGAAATCTGATAATGAGGGAGTATAGTTTCGCCAAAAACCTATTTAAATCTCTATCCCCTCTTTGTTTTTGTGCTTGAAAGTGCCATACCTATGAAATTACAGTTTAAGGAAAAGCGTCTGCCTCCATTTAACTTTTCATTTTCATTGCAGTGTTAACAATTTCAGAAGTTATCATGATAATTAGACCTGATCAAAGGGCGTTGAAATAGGGCCGCTTGGCATCTCTATGAGAGAAGTTTTTAGTGAGGCTATTTCATAAAGTTACAAAATCTGAAAAGGTTTCGACCATTAAAGTTTTTATGCTGAGTTTCCGTGACTTTCAGCTAAGGATTCCTCTTTTTTAATGTCTATTTGATGAGAAAAATTACATTGTCCCTCTCCAAATGCGTTTAATAGGGTTTCATCACCTATAACTAACAATAATGCACCTTAAGCCTACATGAAATTTAAGGAATTGTGCCTACCGTACCACTATGGTGTTATTTGATGAGAAATATATGACTAATGGTGAATTACAGCACCTTAGAGCACCAAATAAATCTATCCTAATGTTTTTCTTTTTCACAATTTCCTTAGAAATCAATTTTAGGCCTTAGTGTTTCTTTTCGTATTTCTACTTGTACCTATTTGCATCCTTTCATATAATATGACATCATAAACACCTTAAGATGATCAATATGTGGCGTTAGATAGAATTATTTTATAGTGGATATTTATATACATAATAGTACTCCAAATGTTGGAACCACATATGTATCAGCCGAGTTTAGTGAACTTCTAGTTTTGGAGCTTAATTAATTCTTATTTTAATAATCGAGGAAAAAAATATTCTACTTGTGACATTTTGAGTTATTACTTTAGAAAAAATAAAATGTGGAATTTTGAATCTCGTGGATACCTAGACCTACCTCAACTCGCAGTACTGTTTTTCTAATTGATAATTTCATCTGGACATATACCTTCATGTCAAATTTTAGGTTCGCATCACAGAACAAGATTGATTACTGAAAGGAAGTTGATTACGGGAATTACACAGTCAATTTCCATTTGGAAATATTCATAATAAGGTTCGTTGGCAATGGTACATTTGGCGTGGGATATCGATGAATGTATAAGAGGTAAAGCGAAGTAAATATTTAGTTTTTCTACTGTTTCATTTATTTGTTTGAATAGGAGGTGTAAATTTGTTTAGGTAAACCTATCTTTGTAGTTAGCTGTTATTTTGTATAGAGCTTTTTATTTTCCAACTTGAGCTACCTCTTGCTCCGGATTGTTACAGAAAAACATTTTCACTCGTCATTTATTTGATGTGAACTTAGCGAAAGATACGTATTCAAAAATAAAACATTTTAGTAAAGCCTGTTTTGCTAACATGTAGATGATGACTACCTCTATAATACACTTGGTGAACTAAATTTGATTGCATGTAATTTAAAAATATTTTATGTGCGTGTTAGAAAGCATCGTAATCCATCCTAACACCCTTTAGTTGTTCTGTTTTGGGCCAAACCGCATAAAAAATCTTATTTTATCAATCACTGCATACGATTACGTACTTCAGTAGTTATTAAAATCTCTCCAGTACAAAAGTGTGTTTTTTCTTCCACCGGCAGTAATTTTTTTCAATATCTCATCCGTTTCTACTCTCGTGTGAAGGAAAAATAATCCTTTTTATTCAAATGAGCGCATGTTTTGAATATACAATATCTCTAAAATAACCAACTGGCAAAAAAATTTCATGACCTTTTTAAAATAATTTAGATGTAATTCGAGCATAACAGCCTTACAGGCCTTGTACAAGTTTCGTAAAAAACGTTGGGGATTGCAGAATTGAATAATATTTCCGGGAGATCGATTGTTTTGTTAATTATGGGTATAACTTTCCAAGTATTGTCACTAAATTTATTATTTATATGATGATATATCATGCGATGAATAAGGCTCTGAAAGACTTGTTAACAATAAGACTGTATTGTAGTATATTGCTGACTGATTTGCGAAGAAAAATACGGCACATTTTTTCAAAAACTGGTGAGGTTATGGCAAAAATTAAGTTAAAGCTCATTTTTTATCACGGCCTGATTTTTTAAATCTTATGAGTGCATATTTACTTATTTTCGAGTGGGAGTGAATTGAGATTCTTCTATATGTAAATACTTTGCTGCACATTGAAATTTATACGGTGATGTATTTTCCCATTAGTGAAAATGATGGCCAAAGAAAATATAAGACACACAACATTCATTTCGGTAAACATTTATTTATTCACGCTCTTGCCTTTCGGTGAGTGATTGGTCACGTTTTGATATTTTTCTAAGTAACTTAAAAAGAAAGTCGGTCATCTAAAACAATTTGTATATATGTTAGCGATAGTGACTATTGTGGAAATTACTTTTCATTCAAATAAGATAATCCATTCTAATAACATAATATTATTGTTTGCGACAGCATGTACTCGGAGCTCCAAGTCCACGTGTTTGATGTTAAATTTAAAGTTTTCTTATCAGTACATTCAAATGTATATTTTAACTGAACCAGCAAAAAAATTATGTTCTTCAAAAATATTCTTACACTTTCTTTTGTCACTATTGCAAACTTAATGGGCTTTAAGAAGATTTCTGACGTAGATAAACTTCTTTTTTATACACCAGTGGCTACTTCCATGTACTAAAGAAGTGGTAATCAGTATTTATCTTTTCCATAGTTGATTTGCTAAAACCCCCTACTTTGAACTCTTTTGAGCTTCTTAATAGAGCTGAAGACGCTGATGAAATGCTTGTGTTATATAAAAAAATATCGCTTTTCAGAGTCTTTCTATGGTGAATTGTTTAGCAAGAGATTATTATTCATCGCTGTCATATTACACAGTATTAATTTACATGATAATACATGCTAGATGAATATATATTTCTATTAAATTTTCAAAGTGAAGTAATATAGCGTTTAACATACGTGGCAGCTTAAACCAAACGGCAGTATCGAATATCTTCTGAAGTATTTGTACCAACTTATTAACGCATTAAATTAGGTGATTCTGAGAACATGTGTATTATATTCATTCACGTTATATCAATATTGTTTTCTCAAATGAATGTAAGCTATTTACCAAGGAATTCAAAGCCCCTGTTCCCATCAATCATTCTGCACTAAATGTTTCTTAATAGGATGGAATGCAATTCTATTTAATCTATGGAGAAAGAAAACAATAAATTACTATTAACATTTCTATTTGGTGTTTTTTATGGTTGTTTTTTGATTATGTGGTAGAAAGTATGTCAATATCAAATATCGCATAATTGTTATAATCTTCTTATTTCTGCTTAAATCATATAATTTTAATAAAAAACAGGCTCTTGTTTACTATTCCACACTTTATTTTAAACAACACAATCCGGGTTTTAGCATCTCACGCCTTCATCAGGTAAGCTGAAACCCGGGTCATGTTGTATAAAATAAAGTGTGGATTAATAACCAAGTGCTTGTTTTTTATTAAAATGAAGGAGTTCCACCGAGTAACGCCGGAGACTGTGCCCTATATTTAAGTCATATCGTTGGATAATCATAAAGAATGTTGAGACCTGCATATTGAATGGAGCAAGTTTTGGTGCAATGATATAACTTTTGATGTTCTTATTAATTCACTTTTAGAGGGAGGAACCTACCATAACACTCAATATTATCTATGTACTGAAAGTGTTTCAGTCTTTCAATTTCCATCAGTTTTCAGATAACGATAGATAACGATTTCCTAATCCAATAGCTCCGTGTTTTTATAAAGAAAGGGATCCCATTAATAGTTAATTCGAGAAGTGGTTTTAAATCAAGCGATGCTATAAAAATGTTTCGCATGAAGAGCTTATCGTTTTAACTTTGCCCGATGGGTGTTTCCAGGAACTGAAAATTCTGAATCTTTGGCTCTCTGAGCGCCCCATACCGCCGCTTTAATTCGACTCCTCCCTTTTTGCGTCCCACGGTAACTTAATTTCAGTAATGCATTCTCTAGAGGGAAAAGGATTTTCAGCCAAGGGATTGGAATTATTAACTTCATAATGTCTTGGCATTTATTCAATCACTTTTGAATAATTCGCGGCATTGTTCATTTGCATAAATTTTGGCATTAAAAGTGTTTTATTTTTCCTTTTCTATTTTAAATCCATTTTTCTTATTGTTTGAGTATTTTTTAAATGAAGTGTTTCAAACAATAAACTATTTGGCTTTCAAAAAAGATGTTGTACTTTCGATAATTTTTTAAATTTAGAATGTTCTTCTTCTTTACACCATTCCAAATATAGACCTACTCGTAACTGGGCCAAAAATTGCGTTATCATATTAAATTGAATGAAAGTTCAGGTGATTTATTTCCATTCAGTAAGATACTAAAATATGCATTTGGTTTATTAGCAATATTTTTCTCTCGGAACTGTTGGAGATTGAAGCTTCTATCTCTCTGGTCTCATGGGATCCACGCATTTTTCACTTGGAGGCTCTTTCTGTTTCATTCTATTTTACATACAAGGAGTTATATTTTCGAGGAAACGTGTTATAAGCTATAAGAAGCTCGAATTATTGTGAGATAATCCAGCGACTAAGTTGGATATTTAAATGATACGTGATTGTCCCAGGATATTCTCAAGCTTCTAATTTAAATCTTCTTCAAATTGTAAACAACTGATTTACATAATCCTATTTGTATTATTAGTTCGCCCTCAAGTATTAATTTAGGCTGTATGTTTGACCATTTTACTATGATGATTCTGGCTTTGTAGCTCTTCGGATACAAAAATAATTCTATTAAGCCGCCGCACCAAGGATTTTTCTCAAATTCAGTTGATTCCACTCATTTCTATTTAAATTTCTACTGCCCGTTTTCGTGGGTTTACAACCTGCCGGTTTTTAAAAATCTGATGGGAGGCCTTGAGTGGCTGCTGCCAAAGGAAAAATCTATTGATGAGCTCAAAGAAACAATATTCGCTGGGAATCTATGTCAATTGCATGAATTACTTTTATCACCATTTAAATTGTAGCTATCAGAGACATATAGTACCATGTTATCTAAGTAAAGTTATTTATTTCCTCGGGTACTGAAGAAATGTGCTTTTATTAAAAAAATCCTGGAGAATATAAAAATGACCTCTTGGTTCCTGCGTAGATATGCATCCCGCTCATCTTTTGTGTGTTGTTGGTATAGTCATCACCAGGGTTGAATTATTTGGACTAATTAAGTTACAAAGACAAAAAAGCTTGCTTGCTTTTCGATTCCAGATTGAATATACCACATGTCAGTTTTAAATTTTGAAGAATTTGCATTTCATCCATTGTCTTGCCGAAATTTCTATGCATTTTGAAATTTTCAGTATTATGTCCGAATTTAGTGGAATCAATGGTCTACCATGGTGGTTGCAGGAATTGAAGTCAAGTATTGTAACTCGTTGCCATTGATGTGGAAAATTTCTTAATCAAATTTCAATAGAAAAATGCACGGATTTAAGTCATTCTTTGTAATGTTTTCATTCTCATTTTCTTCTTTTGGCTGAGAATATTTTGGATTTCAGTAATTTCTTAATGCAATTTTATCAAACTTTATCTAAAAGTGTTATCTATAGTAGAACACCTTAACGTTTCCGTAACTTGGTCAAGATTGATCTCCGCATTTCTTTTATCTCACAAGCATTACGGTAGTGCATCTTTAGATCTAATTTGTCCAGCGTTGGAACATCTTTGGGCTAATTTAATGTTCACTTATTTCTGTATTAGTGGAATCCAAGATTACATCGTATTACTATGCAATAAAAGCCCACCTTTGCTTTCGGCTAGTCTTTTTACCTAAAGTAAAATAGTACACTCCCATCTAAATAATTTCATGGCCTATGCTGGTTAATTTTTTTATGTCAGCCATCTCCTATGATTTTCGGTCAAGTTAAAAATATCAAGTATTTTATTGCAAATAGAATATAATGATAGGCACGATTTTTCGTGGTATTTGAGATAAAATCCTAACCTTAAACGGGTAACGTGTATTGTATGTAATATATTCCCTTAAATGTATTTCTTATGTAATATTTGTCCTGCCATGCATATTTACACGTTTTGTTTTCTTTCTTTCAGGTAAGCATCATTGTATTACCGCTCTTCTTATACTACTATTACCACATTTGGGAGATTTGACCGCTTCTCTTATAGCGACTTTGCATTCAGGTAATGTGCATCAATATTTTGCCCCTTTCCTGATTAGGTTTACTGGAGGGAATCTTTTTTATCCCTCAGTGCCTACTGCAAATGTATAATAAACCACCTATAAACAAAAAAAGGTTCATGAATGCATTTCCGAAGCGTTGAACTAGTTTGCATATCACACCAGATTGTTTTACAGGAATTGATTAATTCGACCCTGATTTTTAGGTCATGTCTACAGAAATCACTTTGTTTTTAGTGTTTTTATTTTTAATTCTACTCTTGAACATAATTCTGGATAAAAAGTTACTCTATCTTTTAAATCTGTAATATTTTTGCCCACATTAGGCTATACCTAAACGGTAGCCTTATGAACGTACATAGGTACAGTTTTTAGTTTTTTTTAGTAACTATTTGACAAAGTTTTTGTAACCTTGTTACTTTAAAATTAAATGCAATTATATCAATTTAGCTACTGGTTAAGTTATATAGCTTTGTTTTTCCGTGGCTCTTTGTTTTAACTTCTATTTTATCTATTTTGTCTCCGTCTAGTACATTATAGTAAATTCCAGTTTGTTTGATAAACTTTATTAATGTGGAAGTTTTTTACCTAATCGTTCCAAGTTTATCAGTCAATAAGTATAAAAAATGTCAAAAAACAAGTAGGCAATTACTGGAGGAAATTTAGAGGATGTAGAACATTGAACAAACAATTAGAGATGGAATACCAGTTGGTCTTCCTCTGTTGTGGGTAAAATTAAATCCTGAACAAAATGATGTGTGCTACGATGTATTATTGTAAGACTAAATGTTTAGCTTAATTTTATCTGACAGTTTTTCATCAATAATTTAGAGAAAAGTCGTCATAGAGTATGGTACTGTTGGATCTCAATCCATCGGCTTTCCCAATGTTTCCTGAGATTGGATGCTTTGTGATCTGCTTACTCGTTTATGAATATTATCGTACACTGTTGAGGTTCTATCTACTTTACTGCAGATTCTACAAATAACCATGGCTTTCCAATAAAATTTAATATCCGTTGCTCCTATATACAGGATTGTACTTGGCATTATTCTTTCTCTTTCAAATATTTCATCTCTTTGGAAACTCTTGTGTTTATGTGATTATTTCATGCCTCCGCAATCTCTCGGGAAATATGTATTGCATGCATATGCAGCATAGATGCCGTTGAAGTAGGAATTTCGAAGTTTTTAGTGCCATTACTGCAAATGGTTTGCAATCCTTGCAGGTACGAGATGAAATTATTTGGTATTATATGACGCATAATGTCGCTGTATTATCTTAAAATTCGACCTTGGCCCTGAATGCCTTGGTGGACAAGCGCTACATTATCTCTATTTCCTAATTTTTGCAGACATTTGGCATTTGTGCATAATGCATTTCCTTACCTAAAACTGGCTATTCAATTAGCAATGCTTATTTTTCCCATTTTTTTAGCAAACCTACTAAATAAAATAAAGTGTTTTACGTAAAAAATAGAGACTAGATTATTCAGGGGCTCTGAATCATGCAATCGTATTGTCAGGGCCGTCCCTAGGAATTGAGGGTCCCTGTGCAAACGAAAGTCGGGGGCGCCCTTAACTTTGCATTCCCTTATTGATATAGTTGCATCTTTTAAGCATATTTCATGGAAAGAGGAAATAAACCGACAAATTGGCAACTGATTTCAAGAAATTTTCATGTGGACTAAGTAGTAGTTAATTTCCGATAATAGGCGGGTTTCCCCGCGCCGTCTGAAAGACGCAATCCCGGGCGGGGCCCCCATAGGCGTGGGGCCCATTTCGGTGGCATTGGTCGCACTACCCTAGGGACGGTACTCCATATAGTAGCTGGTAATCAAATTGCTTCGTTAAAGTAAAATTGATTGCTTGTCAACCCATGTTCTATGCAATAGATAAGATTCAATCTTGTGACATCGGGTCAGCCTCAAGAGCGCATCATACCAGCCTGAGTCCCAGCCTGAGCCACTAGCAGATAGTTGGTAATAATAATTTAGAGAAAAATTATATGCCTACATCACGCACCATATTTTCTTCAGATATGGTTTTCAATGAGAGAATCATGGTAGTGAAAGTAGAAGGAAAGCCCACGAACACGCCAACAGACCAACTTTGCATGGCGTCTAACAATTGAAATTATGACTTTTTAAACTTACTTCGGAATGTATGATTTTAGGCATTCCCGGCGAATGATGCTGATGAGTTGTTCTCGGGTTTCCCTTCGGGTTAAGCATTCCATGATTTCCGTAGCCGGCAAGCAGGCATTTACTTCGGAATATTTAACTTCTCCCTTATATCTTCTCGGTGTTTGCTAATATCAGCTTTACACTTCTGAAGCGTCTGTTGGCTTGGCTGAAACCGGTTGAGATGAAGGCGCTGGAAAGAGCGCTAGCGCAGCCATTGCCGGCCGAGTTAACGAACGCGGCAGGAGACACCGAAGTATCACAGAGAGATTGGTGGAATAAGATGCAGTTCATTGGTGCGACGCATTTTATCTCGGTCCTTCCTGTCGAAACTGGTTCCCGTTCGGCGCAAAAACGTGCCCGATCATTTTCGCTCTATTTCCGCGAAGAGGAAATTGGAGATGTGATTAGAGATGGGCTCCGTCTTGATTTTGGTCGGCGGTGGCGTGACGGTGCGAACGTCTAGCGTTTGATTGGCGGCGGCGGTGCGGCGTAGTCGGCGCGGCGTGTTAACGTCTGTTCGTATACGAGAGGAAAAAAGTGAATAACTGGAAAATCTCAGAGCGTTTCATTACAACCGAGAAAAATATAAAGGGCTATCTTAAATACTGCGTCGTCAAGGGGTTATTGTAGCAGATCAAAATATGACAATATTTTACTTTTCACAAAGTCACAATGGCACGCTATAGGAAAAAATAAATGTGTCACTGCACTCTATGTACAAACTCTTTACATAAGTCAAAGTTTTCATGAATAAAAACTATTTTATTTAGGCGCTGTGGCTCTAGTCTACTTTTTTTGGCTATAAGGGCGAGCCCACAGATATTGAAACTCTGTTCAATAGGTTTGCTGGTGGCGAGGATCCGCAGGAACTTGAGCATCACATGCTAAAGGGACCGTGCGAATGAGTAGACGGAACTGAGTCAGCATCAACGTGGCATAGCGTTCTTGAGCGATTCACAGCTAATCTTTAAATAGCTAATTTGTAGGACTTATCCACACCCTTATCCACCGCGTTGCCTGGCCCTAGCTGGGCCAGAAAATATCTGCTCATTTTCCCTAATGAAGCCACATTGCAAGAGTTATGTGTTTACTTTGCGGCATCTGCATTTCTGTGAGCCCGCGGCGCTTGTCTGGTCCATCACGATGTCTGTGCGCAAAAGAATCAGTGAAATATTTTCAAAATGTATTGGCAAAGAGCACACCGTCACAAATTTTCTTGGTTTCGCTGAATCTGGAGACAGTGATAAGTACTATGAGGAAGAACAACACGGCTGGGAGGAAGATAATTATTTCTAATGCCGGTGTCCCACGGTAAATGTTTTCGTAAATTTATTCATGAATTATTCATGAATACTGTCAGAGTTACACAGCGCATTCGCACGCCAATATTCGATAAAGTTCTGTAAATACGAAAACTCTAAATTCTTCATGAAACTCGGTCACTGATCGGCTTATCTGAGCGTATGACCTTCGACCACCACCATCACGTTCTCGCAGTATTTCGCACCTCGAATATAATACTATTATTTAATAAATCGGTAATTGTTTGATGTTGGAACTGCGCTTCTCGACATACCTACTCTTGCCATTTTGCTTTAAATTAAGAAAGGGATTTTTAGACTATGCGAGATATATTATTGTCAAAAGTAACGGTAAAATATTTTTTATCGACGAGAGGGAAATCCCTCAGTTCGTATTTTCTAAATGAATTTATTTGAGGTTACTTTGACATGGATTGATGATTTATTCATTATTATATTTAATTGGTACCGTGCTTGATATTTAGCAAGCGTCAATTGTTCGCTCAGTACATTCGTTGCTTCACTCAGAGACTTTCAGAGCGAGAGGATTACACCTGATGTCTTTATAGTTTACGATATCTGTACTAAATACCTCAAAAAATGTGAAGCTCGACCAGATACAAGTAAATATAAGTTGTTGCGTATAAATAGACCATTAGGAGTTACATATAGAATAATACGCGTAAAAATAACTAGAATATGAGGAAAGTATCAGTAGGCCATACAATGAGTTGGGAACCTCACGCCATGTTTCGCTAAATCTCTCTTAATTAGCGGTGGTCAGTATGATTTTAGGCTTTCTCGGCGAAAGATGCTGATGAGTTGTTCTCGGGTTTTCCAGGGGGTTAGGCTTTCCATGATTTCCAACGTTTCATCCACAGCCTTGAAAATGGCAGGAAAGTCTCCTGCCGAAACGTCGGCAATCATGGAAAGCCTAACCCGGTGGGAAACCCGAAGTGATGGATAATCTTATCAGATCGTTATTTCTGTAGTTTCGGACTTTTTCTACGGTGAAGATAGTTTCGGCCATGAGTACCATGGTTTCGGCGACCCTGGGATGGAGAACTTCTACGTAAGGATTCTGACGTGTTCCATCGTGAGCAAGCATGCTTATTCTTGCAATTCCTTCAGTTTATACGTATGGCTAAAGTAATTTCCGGGTAATTACAGCAATATGTGTGTGCTATTCTATATCATGGCTCGTAGGTTCCGCAAAAATATCTTCTCTGCTTTTTCTTTTCGTACATAGAACTATTGATGGTAGCAGAAAAAGATCTCTTCTCGGCCGTCAGCCGATCAGCGCTCAGTTCATGATTTTTTCTTGCCCATGTGACATGTGGTCCAACAGTTCAAGAAACTGTTTATTGAATATAGAATTTATCAATAAATTTACGAAAAAAAAAATACCGTGGGACACCGGCTTAATGCGTTTCACATTATGAAAAACTTGCGCTTTCTACTTTTAATTTTCAACTATTTAATATAGCGTAAACTACAGTATAATTCTGCCTTAACTTTGCCGTCAAGTAAATATATACTTTCTAGTTATGTGTATGAAAACTATGTATCAAAAAGTAATATTGTATTACTAATGATAATTTATGTGGATGTACTGTTAAATTTCATATAAAGTAATTATTTTTCCAATTTTCGTCAATACGGTTATTTAGACCGCGCGCAACCTCTGACATGCCAGTAGTTCTCTTGACTTATTAAGGTTTAAAGACTCATGAAGGATTATATTTCATTTGGGCAAAAATTAAACGAATGCTACCTTCCCAATTTTACATTTTTTGCTTGAACACAAATTTTGTTTGTTTGTACTTTCTAATTTTCCCTCAGTTTTAAACAACCTGATCGAAACATGTTATCCTGACGATCAAACGCACGTCAGTAGATATTAAGCCGCTCTAGTTACAAGAAATCGAGCAAATTTCAATTGAAATGGAAATATGCCCATCCTCTCGCCTACGTTCTTTTTGAGCTCATACCTATTTCTTCCTGCATACTCTGTGACTCACCACTATGTCTCACCTACGTTCTCTTTTTGTTGGGCCTAACTCTGGTGCATAATAAAACCTATCTAAACCACGTTAAGTCAGGCAGCTGAGCGTTCATACGAGGCTGGCAGCGGGAAGCGAGAGGAAAGGTTGACGAGACGATCTAGCGTGGCAGAGGAAATCAATCCAAAGCGCATCTGCTCGAACAATTTGTCAGTACTTTTTCGACTGTAGGACTTGGTATTCAAACTTATTAACGGCGGCGCCGCGCCGCCGCCGTTAAAATGCCCGGCGGCGGCGTAACTTGCGCGCGCGGCGCTCATCTCTAGATGTGACGTTCTCCATCTGCCACTCTCCTCGGGAAAAGTGTCGAACGTGTTTGAGAAAGTTTGGGAACGTCGCTCTCCGCGACGACTGGAAGCGGGGCACGCCGAGGACCGTCGACGCGATCGCACGAGTGTACGCCGAGGGTGACAAATTGGCGGTTGTCGATGATTGTCCTCCCCACTGACTGTCTGGCTGACTCAGGAGCTGCTTCCTATTTTTTTCTGTGAGCCACGACTCCAACCCCCGGAGTCGCTCGAATCTCCGGGCACCGCCTTCGCCGGAAAGCCAGCTCCCCAGAAAAAAAAACGCACCCACCCCCTATTCCGACCCCCAGTTTTCCCAGCCTCCACCCTATTCTCACCCTTCTCTCATTAAACCAGCCAAACCCTCCCCCCAACCCCACCCACACACGTCTCGTAAGTGGAGCTCCTTAGCCACCCACTCCCCTTCCCACCCAAACCCCCTAACCCCACCAACCCCCTCTGTCGATCTCCCCACTCACCTTGCAGTGGCCCACCCCTGTCTCTTGCACCCCCCCGCTCTCTTCCCAGGCCCCTAAAACCACCCCCATGCCACCTCCCTACTCCCCTTCCATTCCTGCTGCCAACGCGCTCCCCCACCTCCGCCGCCGGTATACTCATCCCACCATGCCCCCCCCCCCCCCCACCCTACTTCACCCCCTCCCGCCACCTTCCTCCGCACCGCCACTGGCCCGGTTGTTCTCTGACGTCACGGCTCTTCCCTAGCGACGCCTCCCCCCCCCTTGCCCCCACCCCCAGCCTCCCCATCCAAGCAGGCCACACTCAAACACTCATCCCCCCCACCCCATTCCACCATTTATTTCTCTCTGCTAACCTAAACTCTATCTTTCACCCTGTTTCACATTCTTTCCTCCATTCTCTCACTCTTTTCATCTCCATGGTTTCCTTCTCTACATTCTCTCTGTCTCTATCTTCCATCCCTCCCTCCCTTCCCTCTCTTTCTTCTCTCCTTTCCTCCGCCATCTTCCCCTTTTGCCATAATGCGCATAGCCGCCAGCATAGTGCTCAGTCTTTTTTTTTCTCCCTTAAACTTCTATATTTTGAGAAGTCCTCCAATTATCCTTTTCGACTTTCTTGAGGCATTAATTAGTGGTTTTATTAATGCCCTCCTTATGCTAGATTTGATCATCTCCCGTTTCGTACTTCATTAGCTGGAATCTTTAGTCGGATAAGAATTCTTTTGGTTCACGTGATTTATGAGCTATTTTGCGATGGAAATATTGGCTGAAAGATTGATTCGATTGCTAGTAAATTAATTTCATAACTTTGCAATGATTTTGAACCCTGGCTGGAGGAAACTAACATTGGTGAATGCTAGCTTCATCTCATGACTGAGGGAGTAACTAACTTTATAAAATAGTGTATACGCATATATTGTATTATCGGTGAATGAAGTGAAGTTAAATATTCTGCTTTTTCAACTTTTTTATATAAATTCAAATCTTGGTGAATTCTAAACCTCAGGAATTCTAAGGGGGTGAAAATCCTCTTCATCTATATATATATATATATATATATATATATATATATATATATATATATATATATATTTATATATATATATATATATATATATATATATACATATATTATATATAAATTTTGTAGCGTGTCAGTCAGTCAGTCATTCTGTATCCATTTATTTATATACCTCTCAAGTTTTGAGCTAGACCAATATGCGCGTAAATCAGCGCAATGTGTTAACCATATTTTCAAAACAGCTGTTAGACATCGGTAATGGAAAAGTACCAGTTGATGCCGAGCCAAAAAATATTTCAATTCCATTGAACTTTTATATCTTTGTTCTATCGATCAAACAATCATTTCAGAAAGTTTTTCCACAAGTTGTCACCAATTACCAAAATCACCGATGGCTCTGCGAACGCGCTATTTTGGTAGCAGAAAACACCGACGTCAATGCAATCAACTACGCCATCCACGAACGAATTTCGGGCGAGTCTGTCACCTACAAATCGATTGATAGCGTCATGAATGCGGACAAGATTTTTAACTATCCAATTGAGTTTTTAAATTTGTTGGATCTTTCTGGTGTACCACCCCACAAATTGTCACTCAAACTCAGCGCACCAATAATTCTTTTGCGCAACATTAATGCACCACGAATGTGCAATTGAACCAGGCTCACTGTCAACCCACTGATACCAAACGTCATCAACGCGACAATTCTGAATGGCAATTCAAAAGGAGAAGATGTGCTTATTCCACGCATTCCCATCATTCCCACCGACATACCATTTGATTTCAAACGACTACAGTTCTCCGTTTGCTTTGCATTCTCTATGACAATCAACAATGCAGAAGGTAAATCGCTTCAAGTGTGTGGATTAAATCTGGAAAATCCATGCTTTTCACACGGTCAGTTATATGCTGCATGCTCATGAGTGGGGCAGCCGAAAAAGTAATTTGTTTTTCCAGAGGGTGGTAGGACCAAACATATTGTATATACAAAAGCAATCGAATACAATTTTCAACTCTATTTAAAAAATAAGAGGCATTGAAACGCATGCTGGGCCCCGCCGGCGATCGTGCCTCAAGTTCACGCCACCTTATTTCTCTCTCAAGTTTGCATGGGATGGGAAGGCTTAAAACAATGCATTTGCTGTTTTTGGGGAGATTGTTCTGAATGTTTTTTTTTCATTTTTGGGAAACATATACACTCATTTAGCCACATTTCCCACTGCTTCCACTTGAGTAGTGCAAAAAAAAAGAAAAAACACCAAGTTCACTTCAAGAGCACACCAGACAGAGACTGCATGCAAAGTAGGCAGCTGGTCTGCTAGTCTCTTCTTGAATTCTACATGGCGCAACGGAATGAGTATTAATCACCACGTCTGCCGCTAGAATTCTTTCGAGGATACTAATGCAGCGCGGGCTACTTTTACCTGCAATCGTAGCAACGTGAGAAATAGAAGTAAGTGCCCGTGTGTAAACCTTATTTTTTCGTAACCTTATTAACTTTATCATTTAGGACGTCGATTTAGTGGTTCATTTTTTCGACATGCGAGGCGTTCATATTTGTTATTCCACATTTTTATTTGTGCTCTGCTAGTATTTTTTCATTCTATTAAATTAAAATATGAATATCTACTACATTTTTATGGTCCCTTTGCAAAATATTAAGATTTACAACAGTAAAAGCCAGATAAAAAGTTAATTTGTATCATGTAAAGTCATTTACAGAATATTAGTACCTCCTTAAAATTATTTTATATCCCATGTTAAGTGAATTGACTATCAGGCAACAGTATCTCTCCTTCCCATTTCTCACTCTCCAATGTATATCTTATAACCATATCTCTCAATCTCGAGAACCCACGGGGGAAATGGAAGTGGCAGCAGAAAGAATTTTTGCCACTAAGCTCAGTCGGGGAATTCCAGTCGGCAGTGCAGGATTTGTTGGTTTTGCCTTTCATCCTAAATTTGTGCGAGAGCCTTGCAAAGAAAAATGCATTAAAAATGTATACAGCTTCCAAGCCTGTAACTTTGAGGCGCATAACCCTTTGAGGTGATGCGGATGGTGGAAAATGAGCTCATCTTATGGGGCTCACCTTACTTTACTACACGACCTTCCCGGTTTTTATAGCGGGATTACACATTTATTTGTTCACCACAGATCCTTATACTCCATTTACGGTAAATCTTATCACGTATTCAATATGCTAAAGGTTTTCAGGGGGTTTTGGAGCACGAAATGTCATTTCCTAAGAATATTATGAAGAATCATTTTTATTTTCTTCCTCTGAATATTTGGCATTATTGATGCTCAATGTAGTTCATCATTTCGAAGCTCACGTACCAGCGTGTTCACTTCCAAGTTCATATTTCATGTAATAGTATTTTTTATCGACAGTAGCAACTCCAGGTCAGTTATCTTTTCTATACTTTACCTTATGCAATACTTAAGTGTACTCTTCCATTTCAATTCATCGTGGATTCATTGACTTTTGACTTTTCGTGAAAGTTGACATTCGGGAAAACAATTCTTTGTATTATTCTTAGGAACAGGTGTTTATTGTTCCAACGTGCCTTTTAAATCTTTCGAATGTTGCCTGGGTTGAGCGAAATATCTTTTGATTCAAGGATATTTGGAAGTTTATTCAGTTTCAATCCTTCGCTTTTCCTCTTTCATTGCCGTCCCGATCCCTCGCCTCCATGAATTCCATGCGTGTTTTATTTTGCGCTCCCTCGGAGGCCTCTTGTTTGTTTTCCTTCCACGCGGTCGATGATTCCCTTCCCTGACGGATACATCCACGTCAGAGGTCGCCTTTGTGATTCAGTTATTTTTAATTTTTCTGTCGTAAATATTCTTCTAGACGCCGAAGTCATGAATAAGTATTGACAGCAACTTGTTAATAAATTAACGGTGAAATGATAGAATCTTCCATAGTCTTCTCGTGTCTTTCTCGGGAATTCTCTGGAAATATTAAGGGAAATTAAAATGTTTGCGACTATATTTGGGCTCCCGAGGAATTTTTAAAGAGAACTATATATAAAGAAATGTCACTCTCTCAATTGTTATTCTTTCAATAGATTTTTGTACCTTTGGGGCCTCCCCTCTGTGAACCATTTGATTGGTCTCCTTCTCCTAGCTTGAGGCAATTTTTTTTTATTTCATGCTCTTAGTAGTACAGTTCTTAAAAACTGAATATCTACTTTATGCTGGTGATAATTAGGTTTCAAGAGAAGACCACCTTTCTTTATTACTTATAATTATTGAGCTATTTCCTCCATCACTAATGCTGAAGTATGTTCGTGGTGTCTGTATGGACACAAAACCATGTCGGCACGCTACTTATGTTTCTAAAGTTATTGTAAAGTTACAATCGGTACTTACGAAATAAAAAACATCATTACCTTAAATGAAACGTCTTTTACCAGCATAGGAGGCATGTGGAACTCAGCATTGGTAATTCAGTTATTTCATTATAAGGATAGCGTAATTAAATTTTAAACATCGGAGACTCTTTTATAATAATGGAAAGCTGTTAGCGATCCCTGGTGTGATGTACCTATGTATCAGATGTATTACCGCATTTTTATCATTAATGCACTCACCCACCACCTTTATGGTGTACATACTGCTCACGGAGGAACATGCTTCCAACTATCCTTTTTGAATACCTTTCCGGTATCTCGAAGTAAAGCTTCGTACTGTGGAAGAGTAAAATCCTAGTTTGGTGGAAATTTTTTTATTTTATTAGTGCTCCCAATTCATATGCACAGGGAAAACAGCGATGAATTTTCCTCCAGGGACGTGCTTCGGTTTCTCTCCCTCCAAAATAGCATAAATTTAAAAGTGACCTGAATGGGAATTTCCACTTGAACCACTTAAACATCTGCATCATTTATATGTGCCATTGCATTCCCTGGATCTTTTTCCCAGTCCAATCCCAATGCGCAGAAAATCAGGGCGCCTCATCAGACAGTCGTAGGCATCTGTGTACACTCAGTGGTTCGCACAATCTCCCGCGAAATGAATGAGATGACGAGTGGAGCTGGAGGCTGGACGAGATGAGGAGGGGAAGGAAGAACTCTCTCCGCTTAATCCAATCACGAAATCGAATCCAACTCGACCGAAAACATGTACTTCCCGTCAAGCGGCGAGTGAAATAATTCGTTTGCTCGCGGAAGTGAATCCCTGTTCCCATCCCCGAAATCGGAAAGTCGCGAAGAAGGAGCCGAGTTTATTTTCCGAGAATCTTTCCGCAAGGAAGAAGAGGAACACTGGGACGTGCATAGGGGATGACGTGGGCGGAGGAGGGAAAAAAGTGGGAAGAATTCCCCCTGCTCCTATTATAAACTCCCTCTCCCCCGCCCCGACCGGCCCCTCCTTCCGCGTCCACACCCGCCCTCATCCATCCGTCCCCGCCCACCAAATGTTTCGCCCACTCACGATCTCTTTTTTTTCTCATCCACTCTTCGTCTCCCCCTCATTCCTTTGATTCCCCACCCCTTGTTCCGCGACGGGATTGAGACCAGCCCCCCTCGCCCCGATCGCACGACCGACGTCGCCCCCCCCCCCCTATTGGAACTCACGCCCCTTAAGCCCGCTCTCTCCTTGGGTTCCCCTTCGAAGGGCGCCAGCTCAGCTATGCGCCTCAAATAAAAAAATACCCCCCCTTCTTTATGTTGGAGAAGCGGCACCGCCTTTTCTGGATTCGGAGGATTCCCACCGCCAACGCCGCCACCGCCGGAGAGCTTCCCGCAGACGTTCCGGGTTTATGTTTTATACTCTTTTTTTTCTCGCGCCGTTCATCGCATCCTCTCACCGCCTACACTGGTTTTCGTCCTCTCGATTGTTTCGGCATCAAGAGTTGAAAAATCAGATTTACAAACCAAACCCTGGGGTATTTTTGAGGCATTCAAATATGGTGTTGCTGTAATTTTTTCGCTCTCAGGGCGTTACAGGTAAACCACATCCCCCAAAGTATCACCATAAGCCTCTTAATATTTCCTAATCCTTTTAGATGCATTTCAGTTTACCCAACGCCCATTCCCGAGGCGGTAGTCAAATCTTTTACGCACTGTGATGGGTAGTAAATGAAACATTTTCATACTACTATCATGCATTGTTTTAATTTTTCATCCTTCCTTTTGTACTTCCATTTCATTTGATAGACGCGAAAAATCCTCCAAATATCCTATTTAAAGCCGATGAAAGTTTGTGTCTTCAAATCTTTCCCTATAAAATCAAAGTACTATGGAACTGGCCGTAGGGTATCTTTAACGGAGTCCCCCCTAAGTTATCTTGCAATTGTGTGAAACTGTGAAATAAGTGAAAAGTGTGCTCGAATTTTGTGAAATGTATCAAATACACCTAGACAAATGAACCAGCAATGGAAACACTTAGGTACTTAGCGGTATGCCTCGGATGCAATAGTAGTGAGATTTGGGGAATAATAATCTAATGTTTTTGCCATTTTGTCACAGTTGATTTGAGCGTAAACAATTCCTCATGTTTCTAAAATCCAATCGTAATAAGTTCAATTGAAGTCCAAGCATTTGTTTCTATAGGGTGTAGCACATAATTGAGAGAATTTTGTTTGTTATAAATGTTTTCACCGCTAAAAAAATCCATGTGGAGTATTAATTCTTGTTTGAAAGCTCCGTCACGGTTACTTAAAGAGTACCCGTGCCCCAAGGGCCTTGAGTACTTCAAAACCGAATTTGCATGTTTTCTGGAGGGAATAGCACTCTATCAATGTGAAACCCAATGGTAAAATTCATTAAGGCCGAATTTTATTTATTGTTTTCGCATCTCTTAGCGTTTCTAAGATATGGTCTCGCGCAGTTCGATCCGATCAATTTAACGAAGCTTGGCGCGGTGGAAAGAGATTTTTTACGAGATACGTATTTCTGTGATCAAGATGATTTTTTGGGAAGCAGAATCGTTGAGAAAAAATTTGAAAAATGATTGCTACCAACCAGCTCAATATTTTAGTTACAATTGCTACTGTACGATTTTATCTTACACATGCATCCTTGAAGTCTTCCGATGGTGGTAGCGTGTTTCCGTGGACTGCGGAAGAGAGAGACAGCGCTTGCGGGGTGTGGAAAGAAATAGGTGCCTGTAGGATGACGGGATGAGAGAAAGAGCTTGAAGTTGGCTGGAGCGCCTCTTCTCGACAGGGGATGTGCTCGGGAGACATGACGAGATCCCTCGCGCGTCGGCACACTCGTCGGCCGACTTCGAGAAACAGGCGAGTCGCACGTTATCACTCAGCCGGCGTACTCGTAAAACTGTTCGGAACGCATTTCCGCGAGGATTGCCGAAGGTTAGAGCTAGGCGCTCTTCCGGCGTCTTGTCTCCCGTTCCTCCATCCCCCACCCCCACCCTCCCACTTCTCCAAATAGGTCTTGTTTCTGACAGGTTCGGAGAAAAAGAGAGAGCGAACGGAGCTTATACCCGCATTCGAAGTAGCCGTTTGATGTTCTTTTCTCTTCCGTGAGGGAAAGGGAACGGGTTGGAGATGGCTCGTCAGAGAAAGACGTCTCCGAAATAGGCTTAGTCATAGCTCGCAAGCAGTATTCCTTTTTCCCCAGCGAGCGTATTTTGCGTTTCAAGAGTGCGCCCCTTTTACTCCAACCTATGTTTGCTTTTCGTCATTGCCGATGAGCAACGACGGAAACTGCAGCGTTGAAAGCGAAACGTTTCCTTGTATCATGTGGTAAAAGTTGAGTGTTAAGGTATCTAAAAAAAGGGACTTCCACGCCTACATCAGAAGCATGGAGGGCGTCAATTCATCGAGTCATCTCCACTTGAAATAACAACGTAGGAATTAGCAATCGCCCACGCATTCGTTTGCCTGTTTTCCAAAGCGTTGCGGAATCGCGTTTCGGACACAAAAAGTCGACGCGATTCCACTTGATTGTCCACAAGCTTTCCTTTCGCTCGTTTGCGAATTATTACCGGACAGGCGAGTTGGGGAGAGGAGATATGCAGAGCGTAACGTGTGTTCTCTTCTTTTTCCCTTCCTATTCTTTTCTTCTCCGTCTCTGCTTCATTTTCTGACGCGCGTCCCCCCCTGCCTGAGTCTGGGATCAGTGGTGGGACGTCAAGGTGTTAGAGAAAGAGACATGAGGCCAAAAGAATTTTTGTGGTATTCGCATAACTGCTGTTGTGAACGAAGTCTGCGTTTTTAGTACAAATATTTGTAACAAGAGACTTGTGTTTTTGTTAATCAGAGTTATTGCCTGTAACTTATTTAGTGTTATGAAAGAGGTACTTATTTTCATAAGATTTCAAATCTTATGAAAATAAGTACCTCTTTCATAACACTAAATAAGTTACAGGCAATACAGGTAGAAGAGATCCATTTGCGATAGTTTGCGATTAAAAGTCATGCAATATCACTCTATTCGTAAAATCCTACATTTAAATAAATATTTTATTATAATAATCAACGATAGCGAGGTCATACACGTCTATTCTTGAATACTAGTTGACGAACGAACAGCTTTCTCCGTAAATAAAGTCAACAAATGAGTATTCGGAAAACTGGTAGTTATGAGATATAAAAATCACGGCATCGTATTAAATATTGAAATATGATCTATATTGGTCCAATTTTTAACACCACGCTGATTTCTGTATATTTAGCGGCTAAGAATGTTTTAACTGAAACTTTTACAAGCTTTCCGCGTCGTTGTCTATCACCATTATTGCTAGCTAATAGTTATTGTGAGACCTTTTTATAGAGCGAAAACTCAAACCTTCAGCCTTTGCCTATTACCACAGTCGTCTCTTTTGCATATTCGGCACCATTGGATAGTATATTACTGGTTGAAATGGTCAATATTCTGGAAAATCATATCATCCCTGGCCAACAGCTACGCGAGGTGTGTGCCATGAAGTCATCGCCGAAGCGTAAATATTGAAATGAGACCACATTAGTATTCTATCACCTTGGTGGGACGTAGCCTTTCATGTGAATACGAAGGGTTTAGATATTCGACCGGTCGCCGGTATCGACGTGCGTTTGTTTTGTGGGTTTATCCATATGCCGCCCCGACAGTCCCGCACAGCTGCGGCGACTTCTATGGCTTATCCTCCTGACATCTATGTGGAGCGTTCCCCGTCGCTCTTAAGTTGGCTATTATCTTAAAGCTCACTTATTCCAGTTATTCTGATAACTTAAATGTAGCATCTTTGACAAACGCTATATAAACTGAGATGGAAAATAGGGTTCCCGGGCTAGTTATACTGTAACTCAGCCTTAAAAGTGGAAATTTTAGCATGGCTCTAATGGAGATTGCTCAGATTGCAGCAGAAAAACGTCAATTTGAACGAGAAAGCATGTATAGGCTTTTAATTTAAACTGTTTGCAATAAGCGAAAATTCCATGAAAATTGAATAAAGATAAAATATAGAAATATTACCACCTATTTCTCAAAGTCATTTCGTAGTTACTGCCGTATTTGAAGTCAAAATGTGGTAGTTCCATACATATGACGCTGCAGTCGGTTGTTATGGTTGGACAAATGTGGTCATTAAAAATATACTCGTGAAATAATCTGCATATTTTGTACCTTAATTTTGGTTTTCTATGGGTATTCAATTTCATCAGCGAAAGCAGCATTTATTAAACCGTTAAAAATGCGTAATTTAGTATTTCTTTTGAATCACAAAGTGAAGGACCAACATAACACGCCAATGCTCGTGTTTATGTACGTACTAATTCGCGCAGGATAACTTCCATTTCAATGGCCATGAGTGGAGAGGTCGTATTTTTTTTTTGGTGGTACGTCACATCACCTTGAAGCCAGGTTTTACCTTCTTTTACTGTAAAACTCGGGTATCCCTTGGCACTACGAGGGATACATTCAAAAAGCTCTACGCCATTTGAAGGATCTGTAATGGCGTAGACCGTTCCGCATGCTGTTTTAGCCTATGGTGATCCATATTCTGTCACACTTGTAGAACTATTGGAATTCACTGTCGAGTTGTTTTCTAGTTGAATTTGAAATAACTTCTCTCATTCATAATCGTAATTTTGTGACGGTGCGGATCTGCATTCAATATTTTATTTTTAATTAAATTAGAAAAAAAACTATCATACTTTAGCTCTAATTCTGAAATTCTAAAGTTGGTAAATACAGCTTATCTAAAAGATTATTACTTTTATGCATAGCTTTGAAGATTATTTGTTTACGTAACATATGATCTCATTAAAAATATATGTATACCATTGCTGAATTCTTACTGCTACTATGCATAAATTGTTTTTTATTTTCATTATTATTTTATCAATTAGAAGCCTGGTTATTTAGACGAAAATCTCTACATTTTTCTGTTAAGTAGAAATATAATCTAACTACTGCTGATATTATTATAGTAAGAATATTTTTATTAACTCATCGATACTCATTGAAACGAAGCTTCGAGAGTTTACTTCCCTTGCATTTCTCTATATTTGGCATGCCTCATTATTCCCCTTTACGTTGTTTACTATATTTATAATGCTTATGATGTAGTATCCTCACTTTATCCCATCAATGTCCGAGCCATGGTGTTCACAGTAAAGTAATTGGTAATTTTCTCATGGCAGTCTTCATTTGCAAATAATTGGGGCAATTTTATTTTTTCGATATGTGTATGTCACCAGGAAAATAGAATTAAATGCGGGGACCTCTTCGATTATTTTATAATTACTTATCTCCGTTTACTCCCGATTTAATGCATGCCAGACGTGATTAACTAAATGTGGGTATTTATTTTCTAACTTCGGCCAAAATGAGTACATATAAGTGCTATGTGGTAGCTTAAATGAAGAACTGGAATCTATTAGTAATCAGGAGTAACTACCAAGCACGTGTGAAGTTATCAAATTATGGGAAAAACGTTTTTGCCATTTAGTTGAAAACAAATTTCGTCGTTCAATAAACCACTACGTTACGTAAATAAGCAAATTTCTGCTAGTAAAATAATTAGCTGATTTTCCAGTAGCAGCTAGAGAATGAATTAAAGATACCATAATACTACCCAATATTTTTTCGACTTCCCGTCTTATCGGATGGTCTGCACACCCTGGTATACTTATCATTTTAAGTGAGAAATAATCTTCGGTAATATCAAGTTATTAAGGGAATTATAAAATATAGCTTTCATACTAATGATCAGGTATTCTAAATTCTAAATGCAGGAAGTCTCTATGCTAATTGCAATGTAGAATTATCTTCTAGGAATCTGGAGGCTATCGGGGAGTGCTTTGCATATTTCAAATCAGTCGATGAGGCAACTTGTCCCTCGATCGATCGAGTCTCAACTAATATATAGAGAATTTAACTGATTGTGAGAGATTATGTGTCACAAATGTTGCTGTGATTGTGATTTCCCATGTTGATATGGTTTTTATTAACAGAGCAGCCTTCTAATAATTACTTTTGTCATTCTTTTTGCCTCCTCTTCATCTTTCTTTCATAATTCTCTTTAGTGACGTCACCTAAATATTTATGACATTTAATGTTCTTTGTGTGATTGAGTGTTTCTTATAGTAAATAATTTAAATACTGTTAAATTTTCAGATGGTCATTTGTTTAATTAAGCCAGGCTCATCGTACTGATTTTTAATTCATTATTTGTCGATTGTGAACGTTAATTTAATTCGATATTTGAAACACAATTTCCAGTTTAAGAAATGAACAGGATACATTATGAAGATAATGAAGACAGATATCATATTTTTTCACTAGTAAAATAGTTTTATTTCGACCTAGGCTTCGATGTGCTACATGGTAATGATGATGTAATACATTGAAACCTTGATCGCAATAAATCTATTTTACCAGTGTAAAATGCGATTTCTGCCTTCATTATATTGAAATCCCACCGAATAACGCCTAATACTTCTCTTGTTGTCTGGATTGATTAGTTTGAATGAAATACGCCAAATTATCCTTCTCAATACATACACCATATTTTGGTCTGTGTACTTATTGGTAGATCTTTACTATAGGTGAAGTTTTTTTTTTACTTATAATAATGTTGTGTGTAATAACTAATGAAACATCAGCGAATCAGTCCACTGATTTTATATTTTAATGATTTTCGCCACCTCTCTTTAAAATTGACCCACAATTTTAAGTTCTAATGGTCGTAGAATTTTAGATCTCTGTAGGTTACAATACCTTATACTCCGCTGCTACTTCTGGAAAATTATTCTCGCTGGTGTATGCATTTTTGCAGCTAACTTATTACTCACGTATATGACATCCATGTGACCCTCATGTCTTTTCTATGAATATCTTTTTAATCTCTGATTTGAATTCAACTTACTTATTTTAATAAATTCCCTCATTCTTTCGGTTTACCAACAGTATTTAATGAGTCAGAATCTTTTCAAGCTCTAAAAAATGCAACTCTGCTATTTGCAAACAATTTTATATGGGGACGCCTTCATAACAAAAAGCCTTGATATCAGTTTATTTATGGGCCATTTATGTCCTTGTTTGAGTTGATAATGCATTGAAAATACACAGAAGGTCGGACAGAGCCAAAATCTATTCAGTAGCAATGGACAATGTGAATTTATCGTACTCAATATTTTGTTCCAAGTGTTACAATAAATGAAAACTAACGTTTCCATAGCAAACCCTTGAATGCACGGTTATCTTCCATTGATGCTAAAAATGAAATATTACTCTGGACGTGATTTTCTTTACATTGTTTTACCTAAAACGATACCCTTAGATGAATGTTATTGCTTTAAAATTCCCCGTTCCCAGTATCCTAGGCTGCCACAAGGCATTGAAGATTAATAAATTTACGTAAGAGACCTAAAAATTAACGAAGAGCGATTTACTACAGCTTTTACTCTTTATAACCTCTCCATCGGCTGCCTTAACAACGTCACGAAGTCTCTCTCGTCTATCGCAACTCCGAAATTGTGGAGCATACGGACCGAAAAAGTGCTCGGAAAAAATTTTATTTCGAGGTCATGTAACACAACGACCCCAACTTGGTTTGGAAAGGTCATCCCCAATGCGGCAGCCTTTGGGATTCCGGCCAGGAAAAAGTCTCGAGAGAAGCTTAAGGTGGTTTGAGCGAGATAGTTCCCTAGTCATAATGGAGACCATATTCGAATTTTATTTTTTGATTTCAGCGTCCGTAAGTAGCATGAAATAAATATTGTAATATTAATGGCAAAGAGATATAGTTATATACGACCAAAACTCTCATTAATTAAATAAATATAACTACATAAGTCTCTAACTTGACTCATTTTTTCCCGCCGTACGGCTGAAAACCCTTCAAAACAGCAGGTGTTTTTACGATTCTGTAAAAATTACTGTGGTGAGTTATAGATTATTTTTTATAAACAGCTGAGAAAAAATTCAATCTACACACCGTTAGTTTTTTGACGAAATTTAGGTGTTATAAATTCCTAATTTTTTTAAATATTCTCCCTCTGGAGCGTACAGCCATAATCCCATAACCCATGTAAAACAGCTTATATTTTAAGGCAAATTGCTCGAAAAGTAGTTCGGCAAGGGGTTGATATTTAGATATCATTGGAAATATGCCACCCCCGTCCACGGATATACAAAGAGCTGGGAGTGAAAATTGTGAGGGGTGTGTTTTGCTCACTCGCGCTCGAGCGGGGATTAAACGTTCGGGAAATTGCGAATTGGAGCTTTGGGGTAAAGATCATCCTGATGGCAGTGCCGAAAGTTGTAATTGAAAACGAAGATTGATATGCCGCTGGGGTGGTTTGCGCAAATTTCTCCGCCATTTCCCTTCCCCGAAAAGCACACTTTCCGGCTGGGAGCTCATTTCGCTTGACCGTGCACGCCGTGCAGCCGTGTTTTTTTATAGCCGGGACGGGTGGCGAAGTGGGGGGCCAAACGCCCAATTTCCCGAACAACAAGACTCGTGTTTGAAAGAGCGCTAATGAATTCCGTGCGATCGCGAGGTGGAGTGCAATGGGAGGGCAGAGGGAGACGATGAGTGGGTAGGGGGGGAGGGCATGTTATGCCATGCGAGAATTGGGTGTATATGTGTTTGCCATCATCCCTTGGTTCAGAATGGAAACCATTCCCCACCCCTGGCCCTCTTCCCTGCCCAAATCAGCCTCCCCACCTACCCCGCCTCCCCACCCGTGGCCGTTGCATCCGCTGGCAACGATTCGTCTCTCCGGGAAATACCACCGCCATCCCCCGAAAAAGGTCATCTGGCTAATAATGAGGGGAGAGATAACCTACTCCCGCCCTCCCGGTCTTTTCTCTCCCCTTGAGAGTAGAATAATTTCATCGCCGCTTCTGCAGGATGTGAATCCTTTCTGAAATTCTCGGGAATACATACGTTCTTCCGCAAATACCTCGTCCGCCTTGGAGGAATTCAATTGCGTCGTATGCTCATTTCCTTGGACGTGATGTTTGCTTAAAACAGATGATAATAATTGCCCTTAACTTTATCTGCAGAGCATGATAATTTTAACTTTTTCGCAAAAATCTGTTTTTTTAAATTTATGAGTAGGCAATAATAATATTGTTAATCAAACAATTAATATTAATCATGGAGTGGACACCTCTTTCAATTATATTCTAGTGCTAAAATGAGTCTGAAATTATAAACATCACATTTGTTTTTAGTTAAGTGAAATGTGACCATTTTTTGACGAAACCATTTTTCAAAGATCTAGGGGTTTCAAAGTAGTATTTAATTTAATGGTAATTGTATATAATTGTAGACTACATCTCAATCAAGTACGTAAAGGTTCAGCATATTTTGGTTCCCCACATTTCGAACTTACAGAACAATGTATTGAAACTCATTATGCTATGAAAACCTCCCCTTTTACATGTTTTAGTTACTTGGTACGCTTTTATTGAATGGCGTGATTTTCATTCATTACGACCATAATTTTAATGGATTGCAAGCCAAAGGGGCTACCAAGGGTAAAGGGATGACACTAAATCTTTTTTCCCTATTCCCTCCATCTTTCTTCATTTGACGTATAACCCTCCCTACTACCACAACTAGAGGAATTGGTGTTAATCCCTCTGCTTACTTTTGTGTCACTTTATGTCATTCAATTTGATCTCAAAGACCTCAAGATATTATTCAGAATTTAGACCTAAAAATAAGGACTGAATCAATTTAACCCTTTTATTTAAATATGATGCTCTAATATGTAAGGAATATTTTACATTACAATTTAAAAAACGTTCTTTGTCTCTTTATATGAAAGTTTGTATTTAAAATATCGGCTCCTAAATTGTACCCAAAATTAATACTTAAGAGTTGGAAAAAAAACATTCTTTTAAAATTCATACAATTTCGGTGTAATAGGAATCCTTTTAGCCCACATTTTCTAAGTATAAGAACAATTTTAAGTGAGTGGTATGGAATCCTTCCACATAAATATTGGTTTATCTCGAAACCCAGGCTTTGATCAGGAAGCCCCAGAATGTCCTCCCGCCCTAGTCTCCTGATGGCTTTAAGAGAAGACTTTCTTTGTTTATGCGATTCCGAGAATACAATCGAACGCACGCCGAATGGCAGCATTCCTCCTCGTAAATAAAAACCCCAAGCGGAAATAGAACCACCGCAATAATCTCGGCAAAGTGATGTCCAAACGGTTCGCCTATCTTGAGGGGGTCTTCTGGGAACATTTCGCGGAAGGAAAGGGGCTCATTTGTTTTCCCGAAGGGTCCACATCGTTTCGCCCTGTGCTTCTCACGAATACACACACTATTCCTCGGTAAACAGGATGAGCCGCGTAGAGTTCGGGGGCACCCACATCAGGGGTGCGAAAGGCCTCCCTCCCGCTATGCCTTTCTTCCATCTCCTCGTTCCTCAGACCCTAAGAAAATCCCTCTCTCTCTCTCTTCCCTGAGACAGCCCTGGGCGCCGCCTCATCTTCATCCGTTCGACGCTCGGCATGGCAGCCGCGGCCTTATCCATCTCTCCCCTTCAATGAAACTTCCGCATTTCTCGACGCATTACGACTGCGAGAGCCAACGTCACGCCGAGGTGGCGCGGGATGAGGAGCTGGCCCGCATTAGCAATCGCCGCCAAGACTACGGACCCTCTCCCTCTCTCCATCCCTCTTCCATCTCGCTCACTCCCCGAGCTTTTCCTTTTCTCGGTGCCTCTCTTGTCTCGACGCAAGACTCCGCCGCTGTCGCATGTTTCCGGAGGTCTATTGCCTCTCCTTCCGGACACGCCGCCTCCGTCGCGGTCCTCGGGAGCAGAGAGGAAATCCATATTTTTTCTCTCTCTCTTCTTCTCGGCATTACTACGGGATTGTGTTCGCTATCGAGAGGGTGGGTGGGAAGGATTTATCAAGTCGCTGGCAGCTTCTTCGCTATTTATTCTTTCATTTCAGGGCCTCTCAGGCATGCATCCCGCGATTAACATCGCCGGGGCTGCGTGGGTGTTGCTCGCTGTTTATGGCCTTCCTCGACGCCTGTGTGGGTTCATTTGGCGTTTTCTCAGACACACACCCAATGGAAGTCTCCATTTCTTAAAGTCGATTTATTACTGAAAGGCGTTTAATATGACTAAATTGTCGTCTTCATGGCCGCTGCGTTCTAAGCATACTTTTTGAAAAAGTCAAATTAATCCTTTTCATCCCGGTATATCATATTCAATGATCTATCAAGGCTGCAATAATGCAAAAAGTTGCAAATAAATATGTATTCATTCATTTTATAAAAAAATTCCATCTTTTAATGTTCGTAGCTTTAATTTCAAATGTAATGGAGTGGTGAATTTACTTATTTTATCCTTCATGTGAGGATCCAAATAAGCTCCATTGCATTGCTTATTTTTTACACTGTACATGGTAAAATTGTTGGATATTTCCTAGGGAAAAGCTTTACTCGATGTTACTTTGGAGAAAATTTGCCATCTATTGGTATTGGATTATTTCATCTTAGGGTTTTCATTTTACGTATTTTTTTACTTCCACCAACATTTCATATCATCTACTGGAAACTGGATGGTTTAATGTAGGTGAATGTAAATTGAACGCCGATGATGTAAATTGGAATTCTTCAACACTTACTGAACTCTTCAATTGGTGTACCCAGTCGCACCCTTATTTTGCTAAATTCACTAGAAAGGAACGTATTCCATACAAATAAACCCACTTTTAATATTGAAAATTCTTCTCATATATTTTCTGTGTGTAAATAATTACATAATGTGTTTCTTTTATCATTAAATAGAATTGAGCGAATGACGTGATTAAGAGTTTTAAGTCTATTTTGTAATTTTGGCAAATTACTTATTTTCTTGAAGGAATAATTGGGAAACTTTTGTGCGTTTATTGAGCTGAATTAAAAAACATAGCAGAGTTATCCTCATTCGCCAAAACGGGAACTAATTGAAATCAAAGTAATCGTTGCTTTGCTTTTTTGGAAGCATTACACTCAAGAGTTCGAACTTCGAATCGATGTCTCCTTCCACCCTCGAATATAAATCTCGCCCCGCGCTTGCCTTGTGATTATCCCCCTGCCCATCCCCGATGCCATCTGTCTCTACGGTGCCCAAGAGTCATGCGAACTGTGCATCGCACAGAATGAAATGATGCTGGCGGATTTAACCCATCTCTCTTTCGTTCATTTCGTGTGCCGTTTTTGCGCTGTGTGGGCATGCTTCCTCCTCAAACAATGGAGGGAGAGAGTGCTTCAGAGCACTTCTGGATCGCTGAATAGGCTGAGAAAAAAAGGTCTTTCTGTCACCTGGGCGAAATTTCAAGCGAGACTTTTTCAGTCATTCACTTTTGTTTTCCTATGATTCTCTCTCACACGCGCAGTGCTTCAATTTTTGCAGGTGATCATTCGTTTTCATAAATATGATTGCTTTAGTTACGGCTAGTGATGGAAGATTCTAGGGAGATTTTCCACTATTATTTCTCATGCATACGCATAATTTTCCTCTTATTCCGCAACATTCTGCGGATAGTCCTTGTATATGGCTCTTCTCCTTCTATTTTAAAGGCATTCTGTTGAACAGAGTATAGGAAATCTTATGCATCAGGTGACAAATTTTTCTTCCTTTGGTTATATATTTTTTCCTTACTATTTGTGTTCGTAGGTCACAGGCCGTTTGCCTTTCAGCGAAAAATGTCTACTTTTGCTACTAGCTGTCTTTAATATATTTTGAGGAAGAAGTAGAGCTACATCTACATCTACAAAATACCCTGCAAGCCACTCAGGGGTGTGTGGCAGGGGGTGAGTATTCACCAACATGCATTACACTATACTCTAAAGTTAGTGCAACTACGACTAATTATGCATTAGCATACATCGCTAATGCTTGTCACGAGACGAAGCCTCACAAGCATAGACTACACTACAGATATTATCACAATGGAGAGGGACCGTTAATATATATATGTATTTTGCAACTATACAAATGGACAGAGACTCAAGACTTATGTAGAAAATATGCTCGGCGTGCTGCTAGTATTAGGTAACAGATAAGGATTCAAGTATTAGGGAGTACTTCTACTACTAAGAGCTACACTACCTATCGACAAACCTGGATTAAAGTTTCATTGGCCGCTGTTATGATCCCATATAGTTCGTGGGAAAAATGACATTTTAAATCTGTCTGTTCTGCATTCTGGTTCCCTAAATGTAATTTCCCTTTAAAAACGTTCCCTAAACGTTCCCTAAAGTACATACGCTATTTTAAATTTAGGTTGTTCAATTATTTGCGTCATAATGATCTCTCAGCAAATTCTTAAGTTATTGGTTCAAAGGGATCACCTAGTGTTTTCAGTCACTTTCCTTTACAAATGTACAATTGAATCTGGACTCTATCATACCTCCACTCCGCTGATATATCCACCGTTTGGAAGAATCGACCAAATCCTCCTCTACTCCACGTTCTCCCCGCATTTCCCCACTCAAGAGATCCCAGCAAAATGAAAACATTAGCTATCTTGTGGGTGAGGCAATGTCCGTGCGTTGCGCGTTTGTGTGCAAAGGGAAGGGATCGAACGGCAAATAAGACGCGTGGCCAAGCGGGGATGCTCTCTCTATTCCCCTTTTCTCGATCCTTTGTCTCTCCCTCCTTCCTCACCTCCCCTTCTCACCAGAACTCTTCACTTTTCCCCCTCTCTCTCCCCCTTCTCCTCCACCTCCTCTCTCTCTCCCCCCCCCTCTCCTCCCCCCCCCCCCCCACACCCGAAATCCTTCCTTAAAGAGGCTTCAGCGAGGGGTCCGCGTGGATTCCTTCCCTATCGATCCTTTGCGACCCTCTCTTTCATTCTTCCTCCACCCACCTCCTCGTTCGTTTCTGACCCCTTCCCGAATTCATTTTCCTGCGATGCCACTGCAGAACAAGAACCAGGGAAGAAGGGAGCCGTACTCTTAAAATGGTTCGAGCGAGGTAGTTCCCTAGTCATAATGGTGACCATATTAGAATGTTACATTTTAATTTAAGCGTTTGTAAGAAAGATGAAGTAAATATTGTAATATTAATGTTGCTAAAATGTAGTTATAATGATAAAAATTCTTAGTAATTAAATAACTATAACCACATGTCACTAACTTGACTCATTATTTCACGCCATACAGTGAAATCGCCTTCGCAGTAGAAGATTTTTTGCGATTCTGCAAAACGTACTGCGGTGAGTAATTGATTAATTTTTTATAAATAGCTGAGAAAACATACAAAATACGCACCGTTAGTTTTTAACGAAAGATATTGGTTAGAAGTTCCTAATTTTTTCAATATTCTCCCTCTGGACTTCACGGCCGTAATATATACCACGTTAAACAGCTTATATTTTTAGGCAATTTGCTCGAAAAGTAGTTCGGCAAGGGGTTTATATTTTGATATCATGAAAAAGATGTGAGTTTTTCTTTAAAATGACGTCAAATTCATCAAATTCTGGGTGAATTGATTTATCGCTCAAACTACTCAAGTGGAAAAACGGAGGCGATGCCCCCTATCGCCTCCGTTTTTCCACTTGAGTAGTTTGAGCGATAAATCAATTCACTGGACTCTACAACGAGAGCGTAGTGATGGACAATCAATGGACTCTTCACCGAGAGCGTAGTGATGACGACACGGAAGGAAAGAAGCAGGAATACATGAGGGCCCAAGAGTATGCTTCTCACGAAAGTGAATTTTTGCTGAATCTATTTTCTGGTATCCCTATATTCTCAGATATTTGGTTAGGTTTTCGGTTTCATTTTTTATACTCGTCGGTCTCCCATTTGATTGGTTGGTCTATATATGTGACGTCTCCTTCTAGGACCTCAACTTCTTCCCCGCTCAATGTTGTACATAAATCCTATTACTTCCCCGCGCCAGCATCAAGTTCTCCCTTCCATCACCCTCTTCAGCATCCTTCCCTCTTAGGGCTTCCTCCATACATTTAGCAACTACTACGAGTCTCAACATACAACTTTCTTTCCTATGGATTTCTGTCGCCGTTGAGAATTGTTAAAAAATTTACCTGCTGAACCATCACAAAGTGTGGATTGCCAGCCGAGATGAAAGCGTCATCAATATGTGAGTGTGGGAATTTGGAAAATAGCAGCGAGATAATACTCTCTTTCCAATGGAAAAGAATCGGAGATGCAATTATAACGTGCTGCGGAAATGTATGTTTTTTGCATTCTTATCGTTCGTTTTTCTTCTTTTCCATACTTCTACCCACATCAAATCTTTCTAATTGCTTTCACCTTTTTGGGCGCGAAACTCGGCCGTCGAATAGTTTTATTTATAATTGTTTCGCGCTCGTTTCGCTAACGGCTATATGCGAGCACTCAACCCATTTTCCTTCACGCCTCATTTGCTTTTAATTCATTTATCCTTGTGATTGGCAATCAATGACGGTGAGTTTAATAGGATAAGGAATTGATGTGAATCACCTCAGATCTAGGCGCCTGTTGCAACTAATCGGTCGGCTATTAAATAAATCAACTATGCATGTTTCCACGAGATCAATTTTATGTACGACCGGTTTCGTAACGTGGGACACGTCACCTGGACCGAACCTGATGAGGTCGCTTTTGTTACGAAAATGGTCGTACATTAAATTAATGTAGTGGAAGCATGCATAGTAACATAATAAGAACTAAGATATGTTCATATTCCACAACATCACGCCTGATTCCTCCCTTTTTATGCATAGTAACTTTGTTAAGAGACCAAGCATTTTCACAGATTGAAGCAATGGAATTCGTATAAATCTGAAAGTGGATTCATTGCTTTAATGGGATAGTTTAAGGGGATGTTTACAGGGTCAGCCAATGAATCATTGTAGAGGTTTTGGATCCTTCTCTCTCCTCGCCCCATTGGATTCGTCCCTGAGAAGAAGGAGAGAGTGAAGATGCGAATAATTGTACGTGCCGGGTCTCACGCAAAACACGTCCTCCTTTAGCGACCTCAACCCACTCCCCTTCTCCTTCCTCCCCCGATATCCTTATCATCCTCACCCTCCCCCCTTACCCTTTCACGCCCCTGCTCCCCCACCTCCTCCCTTCCCGTCCCCTTCCTCCATCTTCTTCCTCCCGCCACCCCTTTCTCTTTACAATTCACCCTCTCGACCCACCTCTCCTCGTCCCATCCCCCAACCACCCTTCTTCATACCGAACCCTCGCGTCACAAACGTCATCGCTTCTTTTTTTTCTCTCTCTCTCTCTCCTCTGCTCTCTCTCTCTCGTCTGCTGTTTTTTTCCTGAGTCCGTGCCAAAACGAGCGATCGCCACGCCCCCCATAAAAATGAGAGTGCGGCGGGGGAAGGAACTTCTGACTCTCACACAGACATACTAACTCACAGACTCGTGCACCGCGCACCACATGCACCGGGAGGGCGGGGGTGGGGGTGGTGATGAGGGGGTGGGAGGTGGGAGAAGGTATTTTTTTAAAGAGGGGGGGTGGGAGGGCGAGCCCCGTGGGGATGGAAGCCGCATGGCGCAGCGAGTGGTGTCGAGGCAAACATCCACCCCCTCGCCCCCATGGGCTCCCGCGACAAAAAAAAACCTTTTCCGCCCCTATTCAGAAAACCATTTGGGTTCTAGCCTCTTTCGTCCGCCCCCGCTCCCTCCTCTCCCTCCTCTCCCTTGCTCGCCCCACCCCATCGGCGGCCTTTTCCCTCCCCTCACGTACTGAGAATGAGAATCGTGTCACTGCCTCCCTCGGATTGCATCCTTTGCACGAAATGTCGCGACCCCAATATTTTTAAAAATGTATGGTCGATGCGTGTGCCAAGGAAGGGTTTTTCTCACCTTTGCCTTTAATTAGCCCCTTGGCTCTGGTGGAAACATTAGGATTCCATCATGCCATGTCCCCAAAAAAAATCCTCCACTAAATAACTAACGTGCTACTAATAATTATTAATTATAATTCAATAATTGCAGGACTGCTTCTAACACGTCATCAGCCTAGTCAAAATTCACCTTTTTCTCCTATTTTCAACATTATTTTCTAGCCATTAACAGCTTATCCTCCATGGTGATTAGTACATTCATTGATCATTGTGAATTTAAAAAAATTAAAATAAGCCGTAAAATACGAGTTTTATCGCATTTGGATTATCGGCGTGTGCTCTGTTACCTCTTCCAGCCCAATTAATTTAATTTACCAATTTTGCAGCAGCTATAATTGGTAAAAAGTGTCTCTTAGAATTATTTACCAAGGTAGTCAAAAGCTACACGATGAATTAGTCTGTGCTTATAATTGCTCATGGCCATTCTTAATAATTGTTCTTGTGTGTACGTTCCGTCATTTACATCAATTGATTTAAAAGGCTACGGTTATATGGAAACATCAGTTATTTCATCCAAATTAATTCGATAAATGTAACCAATGACTCTGCGATAGCCACGCCAAAATTTCAGCCAAGTCACTTTTCTACCTTTAGTGAACTCATATTGGATATCGATACTTTTATGTTTCCTCTAACAGCAACTCTTTCTGTATTGAGACTGATGATGTCCAGTCTGTAATTTTCGGACAGTAAATTTGAAGGTATTTTAATTGATAAAGAAAGATTGAATTTGAATATTGGTGACAACTATTCGAAGTCAACCCTCTGATAGTGGGGTTAGGATCTATTTTATATCCAAGGGTATATTAAATTATTTCCAAGATCCTACAATATTTCGTTCTGTTTTCTTTGTTATTTTGTAGAATTTTGTGGTCCGGGTGGAAAAATCACCGCGATGCTAGTATCCTCCAAGCAAAATAATATGTATCATTGTATGTGGTGAATTATTTCCGTTCAATTGATTGGCTTCATTCAGCATTTTCCTTTGTAATCGACGTTAAGTGCTTTGGGAAAGAAGTGGGTCGATAAGCAAGCCGTAGATAGTCCGGACAAAGCGTTTCTCTCAGACTACCGCAGACTAACAAGGCCTTTTATTGTGTTCAGAGTGGGAGGAAAGAACATCACGATCGCAAATAGATTCCTTTTCACGCATTTTCCCTGTCCGCTAAGAGGGCTTTCGAGTTCAATCACTGGGAAGCAGCCAAACTCATTGGGGGACTCATTGCATCCATTGCAACGTAGCTTATGTATCAAGCCTCGTTCTTTCGGGGAATAAATATATAGCGAGAGGGAAATAAGTGCTTTTGTGCATTAGGGAGAGAAAAAAGAATAAGTACTTGACCTGGTTGAGCACACCATAAACAGTATTAGAGATGAGAATGTTTTTGAGGTTGAAAAACACGCAAAAGCTCTTACTCGTTACTCGTGAATATAAGAAACAATCATCACGTATCCCACCGAAAAGAGTGCCATAGTGTTTCAGTTTTCCTTGTTTTTTTCAAATGTTTGTGATAATTTTCTAATGTGAAATGTGTTTGTCCAATCGATGGCAGCTAATGTTTCATTGCTTGACAATTGTCTGAATGTGGCCAGAATGTGTTATAAGAAATTTTACATTCCGTATATTTGGCGACAAATTTAGACTGCTTTTAAATTGATTAAATGGGTCCAAACATTATTGTTGAAAAATCGAAGTTAAGCCTTTTCCTTATTATGAAAAACTTATTATTATCATATGAAGGATGAGAAACTTTCGACGCAATTTTTAAAATAGTTATTTTCAATCTCTAAAGAGTGACAATGCCAACAGTGTGCTTATATATGTATATACATTTAAATTTAGTATAATATGAAATGGATCGTCAACGGCGGGAAAGATATAAATGAAGTGCCCTGTCTCTTCTATTTACAGATGTTTTGGTTTATCAAAATTAATGGGCTGGGCTCAACCATAATTTGGAAAACTATTTTGGCCGGCCCCTGTGGCGGCGGGGTAAAGTCCTCGCCTTCTAATCCGAGGGTCGCGGGTTCGAGTCTCGACTGGGTCGTTTTTTTGCCTTCCCTAGGCATGGTTGTTACTGTCAAATTGTGGTGACCCCTGATAAACCTGAAGACAATCCAATGACTTATCGGGATAGCAGGGGCATACAGACCACCAGAATCGTTCAAGAGCAAAAAATATGTATATGTATAATATCCAATAGTAGCTTCTCGTCACATAGTTTTCCTACTCAACTATTAATCAATCCACTTCAAGGGACTTGAATGATGTAAATTTACCAAAACACAGGAAAAATCTTTCCTGAGCTCCAAAATATAGAAATTAAAGAATGGTAATTCATTTTGGGCTTAATACTTATTCCAAACTTTTTGACTCTTCGAGCAATAAGACACAGAAGGCACAGAAGAAGGTATGCTATTTCTTTCCCCAGTATAAAGTCTCGGGTTATGTATCCGAGTAAACCTTTCTGGAATTTGGCCCGTTATCCAAATTATAGATTGCCATCATGTCTCAGCGGAAATCATAGCAATCAGAACAGATTTTAAAAAAATGTATTTAATGTGATTTTATGTTACTTATTGAGACGTGAATTCTTAATATTTATGCCTTATAAATCGCTTGTATAGAAAACATCCTTGATTGAATCAGGAGGCTGTTTACAATGGTCAGATTTCAGCTTGGTAATATATTTGAGATGTTTGTCTACTTTTCATTTGAAAGTTCATTTAGTAAATTTTCCAATTGCTACTTATTTAGAGATGTCTAGAAAAGAAAGACGGTTAATGTAAAAGTTTGGCATTTCCATTTTCAGCTTGTAAGGCGAAAGAAAGCGCAGTATTTCAGCGCCAAGAATAAATTTAATTCAATTGATTATCCTGCTTTTTAACAAGTCTCTTTTTCATAGTAATTTAATGAAAATTGAAATTTTAATTGCTTATTGAATAAAAATTGAAATAAAAGCTTAATTATTCTGAGTTTATTCAACCACAACATAACCAGCTGATTGACTTCCTTATTTTCGATCGGCTCCCCTAACGGCCATCATCAAGATATCTTATGTTTTCCAATAAATGAATATCTCCGCTCAAGATTACTTTTCCAAGCAGTTGATTCAATCGCTAATTACCCAGACCGCCAGGAAGATAAGCCCGTTTTCCTCCAAAGCGAAATAACGGCAAGCATTAATGATCTTCCTTTCATTTGCTTTTATGATCCTCATATTATTCGCCAACGCTAGCAACGCTGGAATCTACAAAGCCCCCTGCCGTGTATCACGTTTAGCGTCTCCGTCTTTGTTTAAGAATTTAGCGTATCTTTTTTTTGTAGATGCTAAAGTTCACTTGACTTATATAATTTTACACCGCCATATTTTGGGCAAATACATCGCAAGCTTGAGATGTACTCGGGTTAGTTTGTTCCGGACCTTCATTATTTTACTTTCCATTTCTTCATTAGCACTTCAAGTGTACATTAGTCAGAAAAAAAGCCTTAATCCAATTAACTACACATTCTATCTCAGTAGATTTGATCATGAAAAAGAAAACATATGGAGCTTTGATATTAATTTTTCTCAATCCAAACGGAAAGCCACGAGTAATGGTTCTCTTCTATAAGGATGCCCCGTTCGAGAGATAATGGGACCTTCCTCTCCGGATGCATTGTATTCCATCTGTTCAAGCACCTTGACAGACGTTAAGCCTTAAATAACAATACAGATATACTAAACAAGGGCACGCGCCACACATTTACGTGTGAAAACCTCAATTCCTCACAAAACACACCTTTTTTATACCACTATGTGCTGTAACTTTGGCGTCGGCATTTGATGTACCTTATAGCGGAATTAAACTTATCCACGAAATATAGGATGAATCTTGTGACGAAACAAATAATACCGACAGAATTAACTTGAAGGATCTAATTAGGATAAATGTGTTGGCTCTAGGATTCTATCAGATGGCCAGGATCTAAGGGTTCATTTTTATAAAATGCAAACGTAAATTAAAATTTACGCTCTAGTTCTTGACTAGCAGCGAAAAATGTGGATTTTTTCAGGGACAGTATGTCAAATCCAAAAGCCTCATTTTTTATAATATCTACATTTGGAGACACTAACAAGATTGGATAATATTGTAGAAATATTTTAGCCAAAGAGCACTATTGTAAAGGGAAAAAGAAATTTAAGTCGTTGCAGTAGTTGATGATTTGACCAAAATTGTAAACACTATCCATTTGGGAACGATCCCCCACTAAGGAGATAAGATGTTTCTAACCACCATTTGGGAAAAGGGAATACGGGATGTACTCACGCACTGGGCAACAGTTAATTACATAAAGACAAGAAAACTGCTTTGAAGGTTACACGAAGATTATTGGTGGAAGCGCTCCGAAGCAGATTAACAAACAAGCGATAAAACCGCTTTGTATTCACTTATACACATCTGGAGTGGCTGTGTAAATATTTTGTTTCTCTCAGCCAAAGTAAAAAACCTGTAAATAAATACATCAAATATGTTGTAATAAGATCATAATCTATACATTTAAAGCCGAATGTCCTAGCTGACTGACTGATTCATTCACTCATCAACGCGGAACCCAAACCACTGGTGAGACAAACGTGATGTTTTGAGGATATACTCTTATCATAGTTTATGGACCCAATAAGAAAGAATTTTTGAAATCAAAAACAAGTTTAGGGGTTTTTTACCCCATTATTGTTAACTTTTACTCCCATTAGAAAATCATTGAATTTTGTTCCAATTTTTCTCCATTTGCTGTATTAAATTACTTGCACTCATGATATGGGAGGGATATTTGTATCAATGCATGGATTGAGGAATGTCGTATTTTATTATTTCATTCATATTTCTTATACGTTTCGTTTTTGCCTTGAAATTGCCTTTTCAGCTCACTGAAATTCAGAAAATCTATGGTATAAAATTTTGCTCTCCTCCTTTGGTTTTAGGAAGAATGGCCTCAAATTAACAAAAATTTTCAACCCTGGTTGCCGCCGTGGCTTTCTGAAGAATAGCTACTGGATGTTGCAGGGATATTCTACATTATGGGTTGTAGCATTTGAACATTGAGAAAATCGCCCTCTTTAGGACCATCAAGAATTTCTTGTGCTAGCTCTAATTTTGGTGGTTTCTCTTCGGGGTAATATATCACGCGTTCTAGATGCATAATTCTACGCAAAATGAATGTTTAATTCTGCTTGAAAATGATTACTTGTCGTGAAATGTTTCTTTCAACCGCAAAAGAAAAACTATAATTCGTGACTTGTTCATATTTTATTGCCCTTTGGTGGAGGCTTGGATAACGGCGTCGAAAGCCGTGACTCCTAGACGATACTTGCTATTTAGATAAATCCAATGAAATACAGCCTGACAGTTACAGAAATACAGTGTATGAAGTTATTTGGCACTGAAAAAATCTCAAATCAGATTGCGGTATCTTGTCCCACTGGATGCTTTGAAATCAAGCAACACTGATTCTTCTGACGATTAACTCAAAAGCTTGCTTTTGCTCCTAAAAGATATGGACAGCTTCATTTATGAAGAAATCGCAGTGTTTATTTTTGTTGAGCTATACATGTTTCCCAAATATTCAATATTTAAATTATTATCCTTTCATAGGATCCAGTTGAGTGTGGTGGTCGGGAGCAAACAGGGACCAAGGTCGTTAAGCAACTGATTGTTGTCGATACTGCTTAACAAAACAGAGTGAAGTTGGCAGAGCAGTTTCATTAATTATTAACAAAAATTATACTAAAATACAATGCGTTGAAAGCCGTGTGTGACTACTAATGTAAATTTCCAGTCTGCTATGTAGCAATTTCTGAGTAATCTTGAGTGAATCAATTCAATTGTTACCCGCAATTAAAATTAAACTAATCGTATCGTTATGATGTTTAATGTCCAGAATAGTTTGAAAAATCGCTGAGTAGACACAACGCGAAACGTGAAATCGAGCTTGGTAGATTCTAGCGTTGACGCGAGAGGGCGAGCCCCGCGACTTGGGTAGATAGCGCTCAATCTCGGGGCTGCATCTCGGTAACTACGGGGTAGAAATTGAAAATATTTTATATGAAACACCAAATGTATGGTGAGTTGTGGTTTATAACATTAATTAGAAGCAATTAGAAACGCCGGGTGCTCCGTAATCGCCAGGAATGGCAGGAAAACAGTCAAAAATGGCGAAATTTTATAATGTGCTATGTGCATTAGGTGAGATGCTGCATGTTTACAATAATTTCCTATCCTTATCTGATTACTATAATATTTTAATTACTTAATTTTATAAACAAATGGCACAAATTTAGTTGGTGTCCCAAAAAAAATCGAAATTTTGAAAAAATACCACCCTTATATTGTTCATGTACAAGTGAAGAGCTTTCAAATGAGCTCCTCTCTATCATGCGGGAAAATGCTACAGGCTCTATGTATTTTCAAAATGTCTTTTTTGCATTCCTCATGGCGAATTGTTTTGTGAAATGGAATACTCTTCAACTTCTCCCACCCTTAATCTTATATAATTTCGCAACACCATGCCTTAAATATTTCAGTTTATCTGAATGCACTTGGGAATTATTTCACGGTGGTAAATTTATGAAGAAATATAATCTTTTGGCATACATGGGAGTCTTAAATTTAGGTTATTTTATCTTATTTATCACGTAAAGGTTAAAGTTATTTCATTCTTCAAATTGTTTCAACCAAATGTAAATTCTTCAACCTGCATCGCTGACAATAATTAGGCCTGAGCTTCAAGCTGGTTGTTTTGCTGAGAAAAAGTAGCATTCCAAGTAAATTTTGGTCATCAAAATATACATTGATAGCACTAGTGATATCTCATTGACAATCTTCCTCGTACGATTCAAATTGACTCCGTGTTATCACGCGTTCCTTTCTTTGCTACTTATGCTTCTAATTGAACTCGCAACACACAATCGTACTGAACTTCGCACTCGCGATTCGAGGTTTTCATCTTCGTCTCTTAAGTGTATCGAAGTCACTTGTTTTAATCTCTTATCTCGACAATGCATTTACACCTATCTTATTTGTTTGAGGCTTAAGATAGTACGCGTGTTTCCTTTGTCTAACTTATTTGTTTTCTCAGTTTCCTTGATTTATCTCAGATATCACTGTTACGGTAGAAAGCCATGGAAATTTACCTTTCATTCATTTGTCCGAATCTTCAAGATTGTGCGACAAACTTTCTTAAACACATGAGTGCTATTTTAGCTTTATCAACTAACTGAAATATAATGTTACCATTTTGAGAATCTGGATACTAATTTTTTTCCCTTCCGTTGATGTCAAGCAGTGAAAGATCATTTGTAAGAACGTAGAGCATTTCCTCAAGAAATGATTTTTTTCCCACGCACAAAGTTTCTGATAGTGAATACTCAAAAGTGTCAGGCTGCTTCAAAAAAGAAATAATGATGGAAATTAAAATAATAATCCTTAATAATTTCAATCTGGTTCAAAGATGTTTTCAAATTTCAAATTTACATGAAAGATTTAATATTTCCCTGGAATAATACGCAGGCATACTTGTAAACTCTTCTCGGGATTCGAATTCACACCATAGAGATATTTTCTCAGTTCAAAATTAAGTTATACAACGGAAAAGAGCGATTGCAGTTTTTCAAATTCCGTCATATAAACGCTTGCTGCTTGCATCGTATTCTTTGTCGTATTTTATATATGAATAAAAATGAACAGCATTATTGTTTTTATGTGTCCGCGGAAGTAACCTTTTTGTGGACTTGTGCAGCCTTACGCTCGCGATGTAAGCATTTTATATGGCCAAATAACATTTTACCGGCTGTGTTGAGGAAAATACCCGAGCGCGACTTTCCGATGTCCTTGAATGTTCAAGCTGGTGAACTTAACTCAGTGGCTTTGCCCACGGATATACGTCCAGCGTCCCAGCAAGACTTGTTTATGCCTTGCTGAGAGTGGGTGCCATAACTTGGTTTTTCGACGGCCTCTCCTTTAGGTGCTGTTTGGATCACTGTATATAACGTTCGATCGTAAACTAGCCTTAAAGGATGGCCCTCCATAGCCGGAATAAATATTTAGTCTGTACGTCAAGTCTAGAAACAGGTCAATGTTGTGGGCTAAAGAAGCACGCTTTACGAAAATTTTAATACCTTTCTTTAGGGCACGTATTTCTCTTCTTACTGGTTTGTCTCATTTGCATGAATCAGTCCATGCACGATGTATTAGGAGTATTTAACCTTAGGTGCATACGGGCGTGTATGCAACACGTTTGCTTGCCTCAGACGTCAGGTGTGGGTAAGAAGCCAACATTTGCGTGGGGAGCCCCACCGGCAGGCACGGAGCATCAATAATTCAACGCAGTCCTTCGATTGGTGTTGCAGTACTTGCTACCTTGAAATTTCCTTGAAAGTAGATTTAAATGGGAGCGTGGTAGCCTCATTTTACACCAATGCATGTGGTTGGTGACCCATGCAGAATTTTGTACTAAGAAGGTCCAGTGAACGCGAGGAAAATTCTGGCCGCACACGTGATTTTTCGCGTGGCTGAGTTTTAGAACATGTGGGTAATTATTCTGAGATAAAAAGTGTGCCATCCTTCCTTGTATATGCGGATAGGATTTATATTTGCTCATCTGTCACAACGTCTGGTTTCCTCATCGCAGGGAAAATAATTCAAATCAGGGAGGTGCATAAAATGTTTATTGTCTGTCACCTTTTTCGGAATGAATAAATAATCGATTTCTTTTCCTACTTCCTGTAGCATGATACCCTCGAGGACCTATGAGGCATTGGGTCAGCAGTTGATGGCCCCAGAAACAATCATCATTGGGAAAACCAATAGTCATGCAATTCAGTTCTTTCCCTTACACCAGCCAGTTTTCCATCCCTCTTTCATTTAATTTTCATTCATCTTCCTTGATTGAGTTTCAATGCGTTTTCTACAAATACCGCCCTCTATGAATCTCTAAGAGGTTCCCTTAGCTTTGATGCTTTTGATCTTCCAATTTTTCCATTGGAAATGGTACATTAATACTTAAAATGATCCTTTTCCTCTGGTACCTTATATTTTCTTGGTCTTTTTGTCGCTGAATGTGTATTAATGTATTACTAGTATTTCTAGGCTTTTCATTTAGAGTTTTGTGGCAATTCTTTCGTTCATATGCATGCAGTGTTCTACTAAATGACCTCTCTTCATCAGGAGGAGTTTTACTCCTTGATGTTTATGTTGCACTCATGACCGTTTTTTACTGAAGAGGAAATAGCTGGGAACTTTTTGTTTTATTAAAAGGATGTTCTGGACAGGGAACATGTCACATGCAGCCCATGAAACCCCCTCTTGTTTTAGTTCCTCTCCTTTTTTCCAAATGCTATCAATTTAGATTGCTGCGTTTTTGCCATATCTGTGCCACAAAATTATGATACTTTGAATACCGTCATATTATGGAATTTATTGTGTGTAAAATATGAATAAAAATCCTTACTGTATTAGTCTATATGCAAAACATTTCAGCCGACACTTCAGTATATTCCTTTTCTCAGTTATCCTTTCTTACATCTCTCTTTTTTCTCATTTAATTTTGTCAGAGTTTCTTGACTCCTTATCCTTTACTATATCGTAATGATGTGAGTTCAAATTTACATAAGACTTGGACCTCCATCCTATTGTAAATTCCTTATTAGACATAATTTTGCATCAGCATCGTTAGATGCGGTTTTAAATATTGATCGCCACAGTTACAAAATCCTGATCTAAAGTTTGGATATGTATTTTTCTCAATAGCATGGCTTGATTATTTATAGATATGTGTTAACTTAGATTAAATATCAGTACTTTTTTAATTTTTTATATTATTTGAAGCATTAGTGAAATGGACGTCTTCGTTTCTATTTGGAATCAAACACTTCTTCTACAATTGGGAAACGGTTGATACTCATCGGAAACGGGGTATCACAGCTGCGTTATTTTCCTTCGTGATAAGCAGTGAACGAATAACGCTAGCAGACACATTATCTAGATTGATAACGATGTGTAAAACAGCATATGCTCCAACAAAGTGTTTTACATTAAATCTTTCGTAAACATTGTCCGCGTGCCCTAATCATGCCTCGGAGGATTCAGTCATCTCACCTGACTTGCCTGTCACTCTTGTCGCGGAAATATGAAGTACGCATGCGCAGTGACAGTCTTCTCCGATGCGGGAATGTCCAGCGAATGAGCACGTCATCCTGTTCATGTGGAAATTATCGCTCCGATATTAATCTGCCGAAATCTCAGTGTGTGCGTGACAAAACGACGAGTACTGTCCATGCCTGTCCCTCGTGTTCTCTCGGAGTGACGTCGATGTGATGCGAAGAGAATGATTCATTCTCCCGTTTTTATGTCCAACGAAACAACGGCAGTTACTCTTATTGACCTTTAGCGGTCCTGTTCTAGTGAAACTGGAAATGTGAGACTCTTTTTTTGCGACCTATGCCTTACGTTTTTATTTTTGTTTCTCTTCGTACAGCAGGATGATTTTTAGTCATTGGTTGGTGTACATTATAGCAGGTGCGAGAGTCGTGGTGGGATTGCCTTGAGAGGCGTCAACAGTCTATGCAATCAGCAGCTGTGGAATGGAAACGTCAAATCCGCTGAGGCAATTTTAAGATTCCGCAGGGTTAATATTATTACTAGCACTTTCCATTTTTTAATTCACGAAATTCTTCACCACCGTTTTTTTTTTAAATAATCATATGTTAGAAAGCGTTGAATAAAACCCAAATCATTGCGAAGGCGACTGGGAAAAAATTTACTTTTTTCATTTTTTTAATACAGACGCATGATACCTACATGAAAGCTCCTAATTATCACTGCCCTATCAGCTTAACTTGTTGCTTCCGACTTTTTCCTCCATCCTATTTTACGTAAACCGTGTTTTTCGTAATACTCTCTGAGGGAAACACCAGATTAAAAAACTTTTTTCTTTTGACAGGACACCGTTATTTTTTTTATTTTATCTCATGGGTAATGCCACAATATATTTCTATAGGCTATGGACTTTGATTGAAGTTGTTCACATGTATTTATTACATCAAAATCGAATTGTTTTAAGTTTTCATGAACCTCAGTTTTGCATATTGATTCAATCATGTCGGGCGAGGAACTGCATGTTGATAAATAAATGAAAACTTCGTTCCATTCTCTGAGTCCTTCTTAACTAGTACCACGCGTGTCTGTGGAAAGTATGAAGTTTACGTTTCATTTTTTTCATTGAAATTTTTCATCTTGGGTTAGTTCCGGTAGCTTGAGTTATCTGATTCGCACCCTGCACTCGTATCTCCTCAAACCTGCCTGCTATTGCACCCACACCATCTTTCCATCCGCGTTATTTTTCTCCCAAATTTTCCCCCACCCTCTCTCTTTCTTCCTCCCCTTTGGAATCTTTGTCGACACCCCCCCCCCCACATGAGCAAAGCTCCCACCCCACTCGGCTACGTCACTCCTCGGTGCCACTCAGGGAGTGTTCCCCCGGATTCCATGTGCCACTCTCCCCTCCTCTTCCTGGTTTCTCCCCCCTCTCCTTTCTCCCCCCTCTCCTTCCTCCCCTCCCCCCTTTCGTTTTCCCACCTCTCCCTCCCCCTTCCCTCCTCCTCCTCCCCTTTTTCCGATTCTTCGCGAGCCCTCTTAATGCCGCGTACCGACTGGGACGGTGGCCTCCCGCGTCATCCGAACTGTTAATAGAAGAGCCCCGATCGATTCCTTGCGGGGTCGCGAGCTGACGGTGTACGGGGGGTGTGGTGGGGGAAGCGGGTGGGAGGGACCTTTTTCAGGAACGCTTTTCGGCCGAGTTGGGTGGGGGTCAGGCGACGGCAGCGGATAAGAAGGGTATGGGGGTGAAGGCCAAGGCTGAGGGTGGGACGACATTTGTCGTACTATTGCGGCGGGGGGGGGGAGGGGGGGGGTGAAATGTGGGCGGTGTTCTTGGGAACTGTGTGTGGTTGTGAGAGGCCAGGTGGGAAGGGAAGTAGTGGCCGCGTTAGAGTGTAAGAACTCAATAGGAGGTGGAGTAAATTTTCTACATCTACGTGCTACACCGCGAGGAGCCGCGTGTGGCAGGGGTGAAAGGCGTGTAGACATGAAAGGGAACTTGAGAGAACTCTTGGAGAAGGCAATTGTCGTTAAAAAGTTTGGCTTATTAGGGAAGAGTGTTTTGGTAGTGCATGTTTCTCGATGTACTCTTGTTTTGACCGTGAAACATGTGCGGGTAGAAAGATTTCTTCAACCTATCATGTTAATCGTTTTTATCCTATTTGGTCACTTTTGTTGGATGGTTGGTCATTTGGGAATACTACCGATAATTGAGGTGAATTTTGTCCATAACGGTAAGGGGGCTGGGCGATGAAAGAAGGATTATATGGGGAATGAAATAAAGTTCAAGAGAAGCACGGCGCTGGCATTATCCTACTATTAGCATAAAGCACCAAAGGGGCAACAATTCGACGTCGAATCCCTCTGACATGGTCATGTGCTTGAAGCGTTATTTTCATGACCCAAAAGTAGTTTTGGGGTAGATTCAAAATTAACATTTGATACGATTCTACAATGGTTTTAATTCACTGAGCGGTTTCGATGCCTAAAACGTCAAAATCAAGAGTTAAAATACCAAGTGAAAGTGTTTTAACTCTGAAGATGATGTGTTAGTCATCGAAATCGGCAGTGAATAAAAATATTGCGTGGAATAGTACCAAATTTAAATTCTTTAATAATGCCGACATTTTATAATGTTACTTCACCCACCATCACGTTGGTAGTGTTGGAGATTCCTTAAAATATATATTACGCCGCTACCAGGATTCGAACGGATGGAACGCCACTGCCTGCGGATGGGAAAAGCCAGAACCGCCAACCGAGGCTACACGACCCGATCCCCGTAACCCCACTGCTCCCTCTCTCGCACTCCACACCCCCCCTTCACTTCCCCTCATCTCTAAACTACTCACGGGGCGGAATTTACGTTGACGCCCTTCGCTTTGGTGAAGTTTCTCCGAAGAAGAATCGGTGGATTCCAATCGATCGGCTTTGATCGAACGCCCGTTTCCTTTCGCCGCATATTTATTTTTTTCCTTTCGTCCGATTGCGTCGACTCGGATCCTGTTGTCCGTGTGTCCCTTTGCGCGCCGCGGGAGAGTGATACGGGGGGAATCAGTTGGATTCGAGCGAGCGAGCGGGGAAAGCGGTGTGAACGCTGGCGGCCGCCTCGGTAGCTCTGACTTTTCCGGCCGCTATGTGCCGCAGGGGATGGCAGTCCCTGAGGAGAATGAGGGTGGCCGGAAATGGATTTCTCGTGAGTACACGCATATCTTATTCTTAGCCGTGTGATATATTTTTCACGCGGCTTTGAACGTGCTACTTTCACTGTCTTTCTCCCAATGATGGAAATTCATCGTTAAAAAATCATTTGGGATGACTGGGATCCCAGACCAAATCTCCCAATTGCTAGTAAGCATTCTCAACAGCAAAGAAATATTTATGCTTGGCTGATTTCTGAGGGATTTTATGCTATCTAAATGTTACCGACTTAACACCCCAGTACATTTTATAGGTTCTCCTCGTCTTCAGCATGTTTTACTCATTAAAAATTAGCCGCTTTTCATGATGGCTGCATATTCTAGTTCACAGAAGGCTAAGTTTGGCTAGGGGTTACGGTTAAGTACATGCCATTAATATGTAACTTTACTAAAGATGTTAGATTAGATATTTTCCTTCTTTGTAAACAAAGACTTCAACACTCGTAATGTGTTCTTCGATTTTTGAAAAGGGGAAGTAAAGAAACGAAGTTTTAAGTGTAGTAGAAAATATGTTATTGACTGAAAGGATTTTACGGCTTATATGGAAGGACAAAGAAAGGTAGAGGGCAGTAGAAAAGATTTTAATTGCTTGATAGGATTTTACGGCTTTTATGGAAGGATATAGAAGAGCAGGAAGAGGAAATTCGTGTCAGCAAGTAGGAGGCCGTGAACTAAAGAGGTTTGAAGGATCGTTACGGTAATGGGTGAAGTTGCTTCGATGTGTTTCACAAGTCCCCAAGGAGGTGTAATAATTTCACGGATCTACATTAAAAGTATGAACACAGTTTGTTAATTACTCTAATAAATATTTCTAAAAGTCGTAAACACTGACTGCAAAGTTACCAAGTTCTTTCCTAGCAGGTTGGTTAATCTTTGTAGATCACAAACTCGCTGCAATTCCTGTCAGCATCTTTAGTTCCATTCTTCCGACCCGAGGAACCTGACAACCTTACGGTCATCTTCAAACCTCTGCGGAAGCCTTCGCAGTAGCAGTATTTTTTTTTAATTCAAGTACTCTACCAGCTGATTGGCAGGTTTTTGGACATTCCCCATTCTGCATCCCAATTTCATACACATTGTCTCGCTTTCCCTCCAAAGGATGTCCCGCCATTAGATCCCTCTCCAGTTCTTCATATCTTCTACCTCCTCTTATTTCGTCCAGAACTCCTATCCTCTTCCTTCCTCTTCCACGCATACCTAGAGTTCTTCTCTCTATGACCCTCTTCAACATGCCCTCCCCTCTCAATACCTCCTCCATCCATCTCCTTTGCCTTCTCCGCACCTCTACGACAAGCTTCCTCTCCTCTCCAACCATATTCAATACGTCCTCGTTTGTCTTCCTCACCACCCAACTCACCTTCTCCATCCTTCTGCAAACCCATATCTCAAACACCTCAAGTCTACGCACATCCTCCCTTCGCAATGACCAAGTTTCCGACCCATATAGTGCCACGCTCCATATCAGAGTTTTCACTAGCCTCTTATCTACGTCTCTTCTCAGACCCCCCTCATCAATTTCCTTCTCTTTTAAAATGCTTCTTTAGCTAGCGCATTTCTGCATCTGATGTCGTTACCAATGAACCAATTCTCCTCTAAAATACTACCCAGATACGAAAACTGCTCGACCTGCTCTATCTTCTGCCCTCCCACCCTTATATTCAACCCCGCCTTCTTACTTCTAGAAAATCTCATCACTTTCGTTTTCTTGTGGTTGATCTTCATCCCATACTTTACGCACTGCACCTCTAACGCATTCACCATTGACTGTAACCTCTTGGCAGGATGACTAACCAATGCTTGATCATCTGCAAATCTCACTGATTTTATCATCTCACCACCCACCCTTACTCCTACCTCCTCCTCCCCCCATGCCTCCCTTGCCATTTCTTCTGAATACAAATTAAAAAGCAACGGCGATAGTGGGTACCCCTGCCGCACTCCCCGTCCTATCGTGGCCCATTCCAATTCTCCATCGGCTACCCTAACTTGTGCCGTATGGTTCATATACCAATTCCGAATCAGACTCCTTCTGTGCCTGTCCCTCCAATCGACCCATAATTTCTTCAACACTCCCATTAGTTTCGTACAGTCCACCCGATCAAACGCCTTCTCGAAATCTACGAAGCATTCAAAAAAATCCTGCCCATAATCTAGTTTTCTTTCTACTAGCGTCCTCATCACCGCTATAGCGTCTCGCGTTCCCATCCCTCTCCTAAACCCGAACTGCTCGTCACCCAGGTATTCATTTGCCTTCTTCTCTAACCTACTGTTTATAATTCTCAGAACTACTTTTGCCACATGAGATATTAAGCTTATTGTCCTATAGTCTTCGCACGTTTTTGCCTTGCTCCTCTTCGGTATAGGAATTAGTGAACTCTTCGCAAAGTCTTCCGGCCACACCCCATCCTCATAAATCCTACGAATAAGCGCAAAAAGTCTTCCCCTTCCGTTCTTCCCCATGCTCTTTAAAAGCAGGTATGTCATCTATTTCCACAGCCTTATTCCTTTTCATTTATCGTAGAGCTCTTTCGATGTCGCTATCTAGGATACCTGGTCCGATTCTATCTCTGTCGATGTCGTCTTCCCTTTCTATATCTAACATAATGGGCCTTATTTCTTTATCATACAGCTCTTCAACATACTCCTTCCACCTCTCCTGGATCTCTTTCGGTTCTACGATCACCTTTCCTATCTTATCTGTTATCATTGTAATTCCCCTTCCCGTATAACCACCCGTCATTTCCTTTACTTACTTATATAATGCATCTGACCTTCCCTCTTTTTGGTATTCCTCTAATGAGTCGATCTGTTCTCTCCACCACGCCTCTCTTGCTTTCTTTGTTTCTTTTCTAAGCCTGTTATTTAATTCTCGGTATTTTCTCTTACCTAGCTCTGAGTTTACGCTCTTCCATTTTCTTTTCTCTTGCATCTCCATTATCATTTCCTTCGTGATCCACGGTTTTCTAATTTTAGTTGTACTCACTACGCCTACCGTTGCTTTCGCCGCTCCTACAATTCCATTTTTCAAACTTCCCCATTCATCTTCCACTGATCTAACTCCATGATCCTCACCCATTATCTCATCCACCTTCTCTCGACACTTCTTCTTCATTGCCCCAGTTAATGCCTCCGTATTCCACTTTCGTACCTCCTTCCCATTCTTATCTTTTTCAGTTTTACCCGACATTTCATGACTAATAAGTAATGGTCTGTGTCTGCATCAGCTCCTGGATAAGTATGCGAGATTTTAACACTATTCCTGTATCTGTGACGAACCATTATATAATCTATCTGGAACCTATCTGTGTCTCCTGGCTTCTTCCAAGTATATCTACGTAGAGGATGATGTATGAACCATGTATTTGTAATCACTAAGTTAATTCTACGGCAAAACTCCACAGCATTCCCACCGCGGTCGTTTCTTCTTCCTATCCCGTAATCGCCCACCTCCCTCCCATCTCTTCCTTCACCCACCACCGCGTTCCAATCCTCCATTACTACTAAGTGCTTACTCCCAGGTATCCTACCAATTATTTCCTCTAGCTGATCGTATACACCATCTACCTCCTCCTCTTTATGATTAGAGGTAGGCATATAAACCTGGATTATAACTAAATTCCTTGGATCTGCCTTTAGTTCCACGACTATAATCCTATCACTCACCTGTTCTGCATACACTACTTTTCTACCAAGTTTCCTATTCATTATGAATACGACCCCGCGCTGACTTTCATTCCCTCCACTATATATTACTCTATAGCCATCGCTCCAGTAGTCCCCGTCTTCCTTCCATCTTACTTCATCCAGATCCATTATGTCTACACCCACCCTCACCATTTCTTGCTTTATATTCTCTTGCTTCCCCGCCCTCAGCATAGTCTTAACATTTCACGTGCCTATTCCGATAGTTTCGTTCCTCTTCTTTATTTCCTTTTCCTCTGCTGCTACTACGTCTGAGCAAGGATGTCGTGTGATGACGACCTTAGGGGCTGCCTGGCACGACGCCCGGCCCACTGGGCCGAGTCCCGTAGTTGACAGCATTCATTATTATTTGTGAACTGTCCATATTTCAAGGTTTTTGTTTTAATTGAGATGGTATTCCGTGGCCTTACTCAATAGTGTTTTTAACGTGATACCATCACTTCAGAGACCACCCCACTGAGGTCAGACGGCATTTGCAGCCGCCTCACTGAGTTGCAGACGCTGCAATACTGTTTAATTTATATCCAATTTTACCTCAGTAAAATTCCTCTGATCTATGAGTTGGCATCCTAATTGAATTAACCCAAGTATTTTAGCAGATCAGGAAGAGCGAAAAAAGAGTTTTTATGCAGGTAATCTATTCGTGTTTCATTACTATTCATCATTCACTTCTGTATCGTGTCCTGAGGCCTATATGCTTCAAACCTTTTCCCTAAACGATTTTTTGTTACTGCTGCTACTCTATTCTCTTATGGTGCCAACTCGAAGGTAATGAATTTTACTGAACGCGTAGTAGATAAACTTAGATATGAAAATATTAAAGGTAGTATTTTCCCTTAGCTATATTGATATCGATAAATCTTTTATCGTTTTTTAACTTTTCCGGAAACCATTGATTCCAATGATTGGCCAAAATATCGATAAATGACTCGTGGCTGGAAATAAACCTATGCTGTGAAAAACTTAACATTTACTTAAGTGTGCTTTATGACAGCCTCTGGAGGTACGATTATGCTGAACTTATTTTAAATCTCTTTAGCATCAATTAAGCATAAAACTACTGTGCTCGCACTTCATAAGCAGATTATCGTATCTCAGAATGAGAGTAACTCATGTTATCATAAATATTTTGAATTTTACTTTAGATGTTGGATCACTTTATTATAGCACTTTTTGTGATTTTGTCAATGAAAATCTTAGTACATTTATGCGTCAAATGTTGTAGTTCAGTTCATTTCGGAATAATTTGGTGATTTGTCGTTACTTTTAATTATTTATCAAATATATTTGAATTCTGTTGAGATACTTTTCATTGATAATCGGCAATATCTTGAGTCTTTATAATTATCATTCTACGTTTATTATTTCTGGAGGATATTTTCTGATTGGCTGATTTGATCCCGGCTTATTACAGTGTTCATTGAAAAATAAATAGACAAGTTCATTTAAATGTACATTGGTATATCCTCTTCCCCCTGTGGAATTCACCAAAGAACGCATCTTTTAGAAAACTTATCGTACTCGTGTTAGCATTCGACCCACTTGACGCAGCATCCAGTTTAACGAGTTTACATCTCAATCGTGCGGCTTGTTTGCGGACTTGGGATGAAAAAAAAACGTGAGTGGAACGAAATTAATGCGGGGACAAAATGAAAAATGTTTTCCTCGACGCTAGAGGTATTATTTGCATTATTTGTGTTTGCCTCGTCATAATAAAATTCGCACGTCATGCACTTTTAGCTCGAGAGTTAATTTAGCCGGGATGTGGTGATAATGTAAGGAGGTGGAGGAATGATGTCCAAAAAACAACTGCCGGCCGGGCCGTGCCTGGCGTCGCCGCGTTTGGAGAGGAGAGAAGAGAGCAGAAAAAATCCTTCATTTTTCAATGGATGCTGGGGAAAAAATTTTGTCTATCGTATGATTTGAGATTCTCCTCATAATTTCATAGTCAATTGAATTTGCTCTATTTTTCCGCTTCAGCTCACGAAAGTATAGTCCGCAAGTTTTCGGGTAAACCAGATAAGCGATCTTTTTAGTACTTTTTGAGCACTCGCTTGGGTAAATCCCAAAAGCCAGACATAGTGAATAACTATATAAATTTATCTAGCGTTCTCAGCTGCAAAGTAAATTCTCGATCGCAATTTCCAAGCATGTTCTTTAGCCTTATCTCTCCTTCCCGTCGCTTCTTAACGATTCCTCCCTTTTTAATGAAAGGAGAACAAACACATTGATAAGTTGGATCGTAGTTTTTAAGATATTATTATATATTAGATAGTAGAATATATTATCCTAGGCTGATAAGGGAGTCAATAGAGATCACCAAAATGCCAAGAAACTTCAACCGGGAAGACGGATACCATCTGACTAACGCTTGGAAGAGTGTGTTCCAGAAACCAGCCAATCACAGCGCAGCAGCGGGAGAACGAGGGTTATATAAACGCAGCCAAAATGCCGATATCGGCACTTCGACCTGAAGACGCCTGGTGGAATCCCGGCGAAACTGTCGTCAACCTATGACAACCAACGCGGCGCAAACCCGAAAAATGGAGAGATCCACAAACACATTGACTATTAGCAGCTAAATTTACAAATTTTAAACTATTTTTTTTAATACGAAGGTCGTCCATTAATATTTATTAGCTCCCACCTCTAACTTCGCGCGGTGTTCGGAACCCACCATCTTGATGAATTATTTGTGGTTTCCTCAAATATAATCGCCGTACATTCGTTAGGTTCGAAATATTTGTAAGTATTAAAAACAAGTTTTTGCTGTGTGTAGTTCTTTGTTGATCCTCATAGATGTATGTGAAAACATTTCGAGTTGTGATGTGTACACGCACACGCTTTCTACCTCCATGCGTTCAATTAAGTATTGTATATAGAAATTATAAGATGTTTTGATTCCTTATGTATGTATTTATAGATAGCTTGATCCCATGAGGATTCAAAACGCATATTTGTATATTTAATGACAATAAACCGATAAATTTGCCAAGCGATGAAATTAATTCCCGAAAGATTGCTGTTGTATATTTTGCTTTCGATCCAAGCAAGATTTATCGGCATCGGTCTACTCCAAGAGCCCGAAAAGTCAAAAATTTACTTTATTATTCCGCTGCCTCATTGATAGATACTCAAGAGTCCAAACCCATTTGCTGGTCTAATTCATTTAAAATCTACCTGAGTCATAACTTTAGTGATACATCGCTGGTTTCAGGGAATGGTTTCTCCCAAGAGTAGAAATTTCTTATCGCCTTATTCAGAGGAAACGTAGTGATTTTGTTTGCAGAGTTGGTGACTCACAGCACCTTGCGTGAGGGAAACGCAAATTTGTGAGTCATTCCATTATCAAGTCGACTCATCTTATCACTCAATACTGCACCTTATTATTTACACGTAGCAGCCCTTGAAATCCCTTGATATTAATATATTCTATCTCTCTTCTCGCTGAAACTAGGGTGCTCATCCATGCACCTTAATTCATTCTGTGTATATTTTAGAGTATCTGCAGTGAATGCAGTTCTTTGGTGATCTTCGCTGCAAGGATTTATGTCTGCAATCTTTCGGGTAAAACAGATATATGATGTTATTCGGTACTTTTTTGAGTGCTCGCTTGAGTAAATCCCAAAATCCAGGCATAGTGAATAACTATATAAATTTATCTATCGTCCTCAGCTGCAAATTTCGTATCGTCCAGTCGTAAACGTTTACACGTCGTCAGAATCTCTCTCATTTCCGACGGCATGTATGACTCTTGTCTCCTTCTGACTGGAATTTTTCATTCATTCCCTCCTTTGGGAAAATACAGATAGAACATAAATGCATTGTTATCGCTAGTTTTGCGGTAAGGGAAGGATTTTATGAGAAATTGAGGGGAGGATGAGAGAATCAATGTGCCTACATTATCCTTTTTTTCTCTTAAGGCGGCGACAAATGCTCCACCATTTAACATCCCTTAACCATTGACAGAGCACTGCGCTTGAGCTATTCATTTGGAACCCAAGCAGGAACGGAATTCCTTCGAAAAATCTCCGCCACTGCCCCGGGCCCTCCAAATTGGAAGCCAGAACTCTAGGAATCTACCGCGATCCCCGTATAAATTAGTCCGACTCTTGATGCTGATGTCTGGGAAACGATTCCAAGTATCGAGTGGTAAGGGAAGTTTACTTGTGTGCTTTGGCGCTTATGGCCAGCCCCTTACCCGCAATGTTTATACGCTCCAAATTTAAAGACAAATGCGAAATGAGAACAGGCAGCTTCGATCCCCCTCCAATATTCCGAGAAAAGAGAATCCGTCTCTCCAAAGTGGTGTCCGTAGAAATCTCAAGACCTGGGCCGATTCGCTTTGTTTAGTTTCGGGCACACTGCGACGAGCAAGCGTTCTCTTCGAGCGTCATCATCGTTCCAGGAACCCGACGAAGACCGTTCGCCGCCAAGGTGATTGTTCCCCTTGCCCATCTTCTTCATCTTCGCTTCCTTTCCCCTCGTCAAGTTCCGTTGCCTCCTCTATGAAGTGAGAAGAGAGCGGACGATGCGTAGAAAGTGCTTCACACACACGAAACGACACTGCGTGTTTCGCAAGGCAATTCATACTTAATTGACATTCCGTTACGTACTCACCGAATGCGTAGTGGAAGAGATTGGTTAACTACTGCCATCTTATTCATTTTCTTTCCTGATTGGACAGTGAATAATTGGCCTCGGGATGCGAATGGAGGACGTTGAATAGAGATGTCGGTTCGGCGTGACAGAGAGATTTCTAGAGGTTAATTACTATGTGACGTCGGGCCTACGTAAGAGGAGTTCGGCCACTTTAAGCGCGCGGTATACCAGTGTATGCGTGCTGCTGGTATGTTAAAACTAATTTTTCAGCTTTTCGCGGTAATGTTTCCTTAGTTTTTTATTATTATATGTATGTTTATATTATTTGTTTATTGTTATTACGGGTATATTTGTACAACCATGCCTTAAAATGTCTTTTATGCGATGAATCTGCAAAATTTTGCCAATATATTATTTTCGCGGTACTTAATGAGCATCGCTTAGAAACATCCGCCTCATGAAGCTACTCTGAGGAAATAAATCGAGTGATGATGAGTTTTACTATTGAATTAGATATTAATCCACCGCATAATTACCTTTTCTTGAAGTGAATAAGTTATAACTTAAAGAATATTTATTCTATACCTGAACATTCTAATTTTGCAGCAGCCAAACTATCTTAAAGAGCATCGCCACTTCTCAAGAATATATGATTGCTATATACTCACATTTCTATTTTGTACAAGTGCCCTTATTCAATAGCGTTATTTGTTCCCTTGATCTATTCCTAATTTTTTTGCCTTTTTGCGCTTTTCGGACGCAGAAATTATGTATGAAAATGGTGTTAACAAAACCCATTTACGTAATCGATGTCCTTTTTTCCCGTAGAATGGTCTTAAATTTTTATTATCCTCAATTTACTTGTTTTTCAGTATTTTATATCCTTTTCTTCCTCTTTATCTTAAAATTTCACTGGTATTAATCTGTCGTCTTACTCTATTTACATTCATGCCGCTACTCCAACAATTTTCTGTCTGTCCCACTAATATAGTGCTATAATTTTAAGACAGAAAGACACGGTTAGAAATGTCAAGAACCTGGAGTTGAAATTTATTTTACCATGTTTTTTGTACCATCCTCTTTCAATGTGGCATACGTGCATCCCTCAAGTTTTTCTTTTCTAGATGCATGTAGTAATTTTCTATGAATTCAAAGGCCAATATTTTACCTAGTTTCTGATTTTCCCCCAGCTCCTCAGGGCCGCTATATATTGTAATCTGTGGAATTACGCCGCTTGCTGGTCACGTAACATTGAATAATGTAACGAATTACCACGGCGACGGCAGCTTCACCAAAGCTAAGGTTTATTTTCGATAAGGTTTGTTTGTTTAGGAGATATGACGGGTAATCTCACTCAGCTGATTGGCCTATTTTTTGTGCCATGGGATCCACAGCCTTTTATACGTCTCCCTTAGGTTTCACACTTGATCATACCGCTTGATGGCATTTTTATCCGGCGTGCACTCACCAACCTCGTCCTTCAAACAGATCTCACCTTGAAAGAACAGAGGCAACATAACCTAAATGGCCAAAAATATAGGGCAAGGTAGCGTGAACTTGGGGAAAATATGCGTAAAACTAACGTAATGCCCATAAAAACCCTCAGCCGCTGCCTTTGATGTGTCGGTGTATTCTTATCGTAGTGCTCTCCCGGGAAACAAGCAGAATTTTTGCTGCATGTTTGATATCCCCGGCGCACCTCCTCTTAACCATACAGTTAAGGAATGAATATACTTACTCTTTGTGAGCGATTGTTGAGGTTAAGACCTTGTTGAATTCCATTGCAAAATTGAGAACACTTTAAACAACTTTGCGAATCCACTAGTTATAGTATTTTATAGCAACAGCTAATTTCACTACACTGTTGCATCTTCAGAAAACAATTTCAAGTAGTTTCCTTTAGATGCTACCATGCAATATGAAGTTTTGAGCCAGTTGAAGCAATTAAATTTCATATGCAGTGGTATCGCAAAGTTATTTTAAGTTCTCTCCATTTGGAATATACTCATCATTTCCTTAATGTGAGATATGAAGGAGTCGATGTGTGTTTCTAAACCATCAAAATTAGAGTAATTTGTTAATATTTGTTACTAATTGTCTTAAGGCTATTTACCGTAACTTTTCGATTCTTTTAAAATGGTCAATCCCCTTGCGATAATGCACCCGTATGAGATTCCAATTGAGCACCAGTTATCTCACTCACATTACAAAAGTTGAATTAAACTATCACCTGCGAGTATACAATTTTCAAATCCCTCATTTCAAACTGCTTGCTGCAATGCATAAAATAACGGAACACTCTGCCAACAGATGTGTATTTAAGTAATTTTGGTGCCAGCTAGGTTTGAGCAGGTTCGTGAAATCATTTTATTTGGATAATTCATGGTATGGGTACAAATATTTTCTTAGAACATTGAGATGATTAGTCAATTTTTGTGAAAAATATGAATCCGGAAGAGGATTAAATTGTAGAAATAATGTTTAAACACAGGCTGTGAACTATACCAAAGCGCGTTGGTACAATGGGGAATTTTCCTCCCCCTTTTCAGACATTACTAAGGATGTAAAATGAGCTTGGCTTTATTCCTGCCGGATGAAAGGAGGGATTCCCCTTTGTCATCGAATAAACAAGCTTTCTGCTAGCTTCCAACGTCTGTCATTGCGATAGCATTCTCAGTGTGGTTCTGTTCATTTTTTCCCAGTATACAGTCTTTCTGGATTTCCCACAAATTCGCTTCCGCTTCGGAGTCGAAGATATCTTCCTCTTCTTTTGTGCTTTGGTTTTAAAAACTTATCACCTTCTGATATCTTCCCTTCTTGAAATGAAGTTCAGTCGATTGGGGAGGTAAATAATAAGGCAACATATTCACGAGAATCATGGCCACTGCGCGTTCTATTTTCACGAAATTCCATAATTCCGTGGAAATTTATGTTTGTGTAACCAAGTATGAAAGATTTATAACTATTTAGTAGCCATACATGGAAAGAAATAGAACTATTCATGCATGTTACAACATTTTAATGATCCAATCCGTTTTTGTTTTCAATGATCTTGTTTTCTTCCTCCCAGAAAATTATTTTTTTTTATAGTTTCAGTTCCAAATATTTAAAATTCGCTTGAGCTTTCTTCACCCTAAACGATTCTACATGAAATTATTTGCGATTTTATATATATTATGTGGCATCATCGGCCATAATGTGAGGTTTCATGTGCGCGTGTCGGGGGGCATTCCAGAGGGCGTCTCTCCGTGCGTGCTGTCGTTTCTCCCCCAATGGGACGACGAATCGTGACTGTGTCATCCTCGCGACATCCACCCATCCTTCGCATACGTCTCCCCGTCGCGTGACAATAGAGTTTGAGCGGGCCGCGCCGTGAGTTCTCGCCACTGTGTCAACAGCGGAATTCCCGTGCCCAAACTCACTCACCCGTCGCTGGAAACACTTGCGCTCTGAGCCAGCCAACAAGGTGTTGGCCAATCGGCAAGACTAAGGGGAATTCTCCTGAGTTGTGGTATCAATTTGCATACAATTTGTTCGGTATCGGTTTTTCGTCCATTTCCCATCGCCTCCAACAACGCAATCCTTCTCTGAATATTCATTTCCCTTCCTTCGCACGCGAAGCTGCTGGCCTTCTTCCACCACTGCGATGCTCGCGGCTGGCGAAGGCAAGTGGGCGAGAATTTAAATAATTGGAAGTGTAGTAAAACATAATCATTGATTATTTCATTTTTGGATCAAACAGAAAAGACATACGTGAGATATTCCATTGTTTATATACTAGGGTTTGAGGCCAACGGCCTGCCACGATGGAAACATAGGTTCCAGCTTTGAAGTTTGACTCAGCTTAAGACCTCGAGGTTGATCCTATTCGGCCCAAGTGCTGTTGCCCCCATCTGCGATTGGCCGACGGTAACTACGACATGACCTTCGCCGTCAAATCCCGTTAAGGTTCTACTACTGATGCCAACATATTTAAATGACCGAATTAAAGAACATTTACATAATTTTTGTTGCTGTAGGTTATATTATAATGAAGGTAGCGGAGGCAAGATCACCCCTGCTAAACTTTCAAATAACGGAAAGCACCTGCCTGATTCTCTTTCTTTCCTCAGCCGTTCAATACCTCCTTCCTTTCCACATTCCATCCATGAGTGTCCCTCTTCCTCGCTCACATAGCCCTCGGCATCGTCTCCTCTCTTCTTACCTGCTCCATCCATCTACACTGCTTTTTCTTTATTTATTCCATCATCTTCATCTCCTCATACTCATCATCAGAATATAACAAAACTCAGTCGCAATTCTGTTACCATGGTAATGATTCATTGCTACAATTACTCGCATTGGTTATAGAACATTAATAAGGGTTTAGGTAAGCAGCCTTAAGGTTTGCCATTGCTCTTGCATGTACCATTACAATAGTGAGTTCGCAAGAGCAAAGGAAATACACAAAAATTCAGAGAGCACTGCCATGCGTTTTTTTAATACATGTATTTTTTTCGCGTAAGGTAAATTTTTTCCATTTATTTCTACCTCGCCATATTTCTTCTAGGTAGAAAATTAATTTTTATACCATCCTGTCGACAGCTGTCCCCAAATTCCCCGAAATGGAGTTTAAATCTTAGTGCAATTTCGTTCAAGGATTTATTGGGACACATGGGTCCGTCCCCGCTATCCATCGGCGCGAGAAGCCGCGAAAAAGTGAGCTGTGTAATTCTCCATTGCGTTGGGCGGCGGGTGCGGGGAGTGGCAGTCTCACCTCCAACCGCCGCCGACACGACGGCCCCCGGGGGCCACGCGTCCCGTCCATCCCTGCCCACACCTACCTGACCTCGCCTCCACTCCCCACCACCGATGCATATGCCCCATGCCGGAGAGAGACAACCCTCGAGGTGTAATTTTTTTATGCATAGCGTCGCACCACCGGATAATTGCCCGCGCCGCGAACACGGGAGGCCCATCTGAGCACAGTTGTTGTAACGAGCTCCCTAATATTTTTACGGCCCTCGAGCGGATGATGGGCGATATGAAATGCTGCGGCCTTCCACTTTAATGGTCTCTCCATTATGGCCTCCCTTCTCATCGCCGTGGCTTACTTTGCTTCTTCCTTTTTTTCTTCAAAATCCATGTTGGACTCGTTTTACTCGGGTTTTGTTCGCTGCGATACCCATCAGTATTTGTGTATTATAATGAAAAGTTAATTAATTGAGTCCACAATGTGAGACAGTACAAGACACTCAAAGAAAAACTTTTTCGATTAAAAATATTCATTAAATTGGAAAGATTTCACTGTGTGACAGATTATTGTTGGAGTGCCAGTTGTTTTTATTTATAACTAGAGCCCAGCATAATGAAGTCTGCGTTCCGCCATTATGGAGTTCCCTTTCCATTCCATGGAATTCGTCATGATGAAAGCCCATACTTATTCTTGTTTCGAGTTATATACTATGTATTATCGGACCAGTTTCCCTACTAATCAGTGGAGTTAAAGCCGGTGATTCCTCTTAATTTTTGAGACACTATATAAGAACTGAAAATAATATTTTTTTCATGTTTTTATCAGTTTTCGTTTTGTAGTTAACTAAGCTGTAGTGAACGTTCGTAATTTCGTTTTCAGGGTAAAGTCAGTCTAATTAAGATGGAATATTTTTGCTTTGGAATTTTGGACTATATTTTATTTTGATACTGAATTATAAAAAAAACAAGCTGGAAATTAGGAACCCAAATAAATTGCCTATATTTCTATTTATAAGGGGGGGTAAATTATTAATTGGCAAAATAAGTATTAATAAAATGCCTTAGTTAGTATTTTTTATCATTCAATTTTATATTAAGAAATACCTTGCGTGGAATCACTGAGTATAGGATAATACAGCATATCAAATTTCGTTTCGCAAAATAAATTTACGGCCATAGATAATCGACGTCATCTTCCGTCAGGTTATTCAAAAAAACTGATAAAATCGAATCCAGATCCGTCTCTTTCTCTCCCACATTTTTTATATTTTTAGTGTCGTGAATCTCTGTGAAATTTGCCTCGTAAATTTTGCCGGTGTTGCTCGAGCTGAAAAAATCTTGGCCTACTGTGTTTTCTTCGATTGATGCAATCGCTTGAAAGTAATAGCTGTCATTCCACACATAAGGACGTCTTAGCGCGCCCGATCCGACGATATCTCTCGTTATATCTCGCTTCAAGCCGTGGATTAATCTTCCCTAATGAACACACTTCACCATTCCCCGGAAAAGACTCTTCTTCGCTGTCCTTCGGGAAAGATGATTGGGTGGCTGGGATGGAAGATGAGAGAGATGTAGACGTGGGCTCCAACGTGCTCCATGGGAGATATCCGGTTTAAGTGGTAAATTGAGAAAGTGATCGAGGGTTCTCCCGTGCAAGCCCCGACTCGAGACCGTTAGTCGTTAAACGGATGATTTCACTCGATGGACTGCCGTTCACCGTTTCCCAACGACGCGTCCACACGCTATATGCCTCGGATTACTCAATTAACAACTAATATCTTCCCTTTCCGAGCTTAGTTAATAGTGAATAAAGGAAACTAAATCACACTCTTTCAATCCTAATATATCTCGTCGATTAAATGTTCAATCGAAAGCGAGGTTAATTTTCCTTCGGCTGTATTAAATTGTTTTGGACTTAACTCCGGTTGATTTCTGCCAGTTTGTCTCTGTTTAATCACGTTTAGAGTTACATATCTCCAAAACTATATTGTTTTCATGACACAAGTGAAAAATAGTATGAGATCAGCATCATCGTCATCATATCGAGTAATTTTTTGCTCAGCCTTGGAGGCTATAGGCCTGAAAAACAAACCCAAATGAGATTTGTTACCAGTACACAATATCCATTGTCACATAAATTTTTACATTTTCCATTTTCTCATAACATTACCATACTCTGAATAACTAGATAACTATTTTTCACACTGGGAGTTTTAGGAACCTGAGCCTCAAAATTTAAATATAGATAAGTACATTTAAAACATTTGAATGTCTTTATTTAATATATATTATATAATATTTGTGTTTATATAGTCGCTAAAAAAACTCGATTTTTTCCTCTCGAATATTGAGGAAGTCAATCCTCCGAGAAGATGGTCAGTTCCGAGCATGGGAAATTCATAGCATGTTCCCGATATTGCCATTGTCATTCGGTGTAACAATCTGATGGCATGCATCTCCTATAGCCGAGAAAGGATCACTATGCACTCGCGCAAATTCGCTCGATTACCCCAATGGAAGCAGCCGCGGCAGAACAGGCAGTGGCGATATGCTTTTTCTGAGAGAGAGATTCTGCGAGAGAATCGACCTCTATCCTCTCGATACGAGAGCGGCTGAGCGGGGTCGTCTTTGGGGAGGGCCGACCGGTGTCCCCCCCTCCACCTTGTTCACATGACTGCCCCCTCCTCCCCCCCCCCAACCATGCCTATCTCCCCGAGACCTCCGTCTCCTCGTAGCCGAACCGAATCCGACCCCTTGAGACGATGCGCCGAGCGAAATATGGTCCCCCTCGCTTCCTCGCATATGACGTAGCAGTCGGGAGAGTGGTGGCGAGAGAACTTACGGGAATGAATGCCTTATCCCTCCGCCCTCTCTGCTGCATAGTATGACCTCGCGCACGCAATAGGTGACCATGGGCAAGGTCGCCGGAGAGAGAGAGACAACCTCCTCCTCTTCCTCCGCTCCTTATTCCCTGGCGGACGGCCTTACTACGCGAAAGGAATTGCATGACTGCTCCTTTACGACGCGCCCTCCCCTCCCTCCCTCCTCTCCCCCGCCCTCCTCCCTCCTCCTCCCTCCTGGAAGCCACACGATCGATTCCCGTGCCACCGTCCTCGCTCGAGTAGTAGCGTGGTTCCCTCGAGGTCTCCCCCCCTAACCCCCCCCCCACATTCGCGTTCCATCAATCTTCCGAAGTGACTCTGAACATTTTCTACGTTTCCCTTTAATATAGACTATTTTCTGTGGCGTGTATAGTAATGTTCTTTTGTTTGTGTCATCCGGAACTAATTCTATGGTCAGGCACAACGTAAATGCGCAGTGGCCGTGATGGCTCCAGAAAAGTCAGTCGTGGTAATTATCAATTCTACATCTGTATGAAGCAAGGGAAAGCGGTGATGGCTATAATCATTCCTGTCGTAATAACTAAATGAATACTTCGATTATTGTTGAAAACATAGAATATTTAATCCTCGGGTTCGTTGGCTGTTGATGCGTAATCATCATCCTCTTAACGTCTTTTAGCATTTTAACATTTTTGAGTTGTGAAAAGAATGAAGCTGACATCATATCCATTTAAGTATGATTTAGTTGCCTCAACATTTGCTTGTCAAACTTGGATTTTTGAGTAAAAGGGTACGTGCAGAGCGCCTTTTCAAAAATCAGATGGCATATATTTGTTACTTATCTGTTTAATAAACGCATTGGAAATAAACCCGACGAACGAATTCAAATTTTTTAATCGGCGATCATTACGTCCAACGCTCCTATCATGTGATATGCTGATGTTCCACATCGAGTTTACGTCGCAGTGTTCACCCTCTGCTCTATTTCTTTTTTCATTTGTTTTGATTATGCCTTCATTGGTGGCCTGTCTGGCAGGTTGTTTATCGGTTTGAAATATGGGCACAACAAGGACCGAAGATGGTGGATCAATCCTTGTGAACATTACATCTTCCTTGACTTAATGCATATGGAAACAAACACTTCTCTATTAGATTGATATCTATCCTATTGTTATAGAAAGTTGTAATCATATAAAACTACGCCTTATGGAATCAAGAGTACAGTGTTTATTTTAAATTAAGAGAGAATAATTTAAATAAATGTGTGAATTTTCGAATAATGTATCCATTAACCGAAATTATTGCTTCTTAACCAATCAAGTGTTTGTTATTCCTGAACATCTATACACAGGAATTTCCCTCTGGAAGCCATAAAAACAAGTATAAAATTCCTTTTTATGGCCCCGATCGCTGAGGTCGTAAAGTGATAACGCAGTAGTGCCCTGGCGAATGTACAATTGTGCTCTTTCCACGGATGCGTCTCCGGTGAAGGGGCTCTTACTGATATCTCCTGGACGTGTTTGGAATACAGAAAGGCAATAGGCGTAAACAGTGAGGAAATTTTCTACCTTAAGCCTTTTATTCCTGACGGCGATGTTTTTTACCTCCGTCTTAATTTATATGTCATTCCATTTGCTGATGGAAACCGTTTGCTGTTGCTCTCTTTGAAGCCATTGCGTCACAAAATGTGAAATCAAACATCTATCAATCGCTTTTGTAGCGGAAGATCTGGTAGAGTTTTTATTTAGCTCAGATGTAAATATAGCATGCCCGTATGTCTATATTTCCTCATATTCTGCCTCGAATGGACTAAATCGATAGTAAAAAATACTTATATTCAGTGTCAACGCGGAAATATTTATATCAGGTTCGATGAAATGAAATACATTAATCATTTATCCTATCTTTGTGAATGAATGGCATAAATTTCCTGTCTGATATGAAGTTTGCACTTATTGAAAGTCTAACCTTATATTATAAAGGGAAATACTCTGCATCCGTGAAATGAAAACTTCGTGATTCCAGTGATTTAATAGTATTAGACTTGGGTTTTTTTATGCTCCACCTGCTAAGTTTAAGTCGCACTGTCTAATCTGAGGCCTTAATTTTAAACGCTAGCACAGAATTTATGCCCAGGGTGGGACATGACCTTCGGGTTACTTGTTGGAACGTAACTAAACTGTCTCCCGCTAACGACCTAAACGCTCTAGCTCCGGTAAATATTCCTACCATTTTCACGATGTCTTTGGAGGGTGTATCCATGATTAGTATCGCTAGTGAATTCTGTGATGGGCAAATGAGCTCCATTTTTTCAACGTACAATATACCTTCTATCTCTGGCTTCCTGTAATCTTTCGGTATGTAATTTATTAAATAATCATCGTTAATATTCAAACAGATTTTATTCGCCATTTCATATAGTCACCTGTCCCTCTCGGGTCTCATACACTTACATGCAAACACACAAGCACTTTCACACAGCGATTGAACTATCAATTTTATAGTACTTGCGAACAATAGCCCATTTTTCACTAGCCCTAAGAGTTTAATGTGTTATTGTCTTTTATCCGTGACATTTTTTTATTATTCTTAGGTATCTGTGTTTGTTTTTGTGTGTTATTTCTGAGTTTCTTTTATTGTGTCATTTTTTTACTGTGTTAACAGTGAATTATTATTCCCGTTTCTGTGTTTTTCCATTTCTAATTTGTTATTATTTTTCCCTTGTGGACTTATATCCTATTTTGTGTTCAAATATTTATTTTATATTAAAGTAGGTTACAGCACGTGCAGGGTAGCAGAAAATTAATATTGACTAATTTCACAATTCTCCTTAAAAAGCGATGAAGACTGGTCTCTCTATTAAAAATTATTATCGCTTTTACTTATCCCGTTTGTTACATAGGTTCTCATGAAGGTAATTTCCTTCAAAGTCACATCCAATAATTTCTTCAGTGTTCAAACAAATTTTTCAGAAATGAAGGCATACAGTTCTCTTCAGTGTATCTCTTGTAGCAAGTCTATGTTTAAAGTATCATCGTTGGAATCATATCACATTCATAACGCGCAACAAATAGTGAGTGAAAGTCAATGTTAAAAATAACTGGGGAAAAATGTATTTATAGTTTAGTCAAAATGGATTTTGCGTCGCACTCAAGCTCTCCTAAAGTGAACAACTTATTTTTTCGCCACTTTTCTAGTCCTACCCACCCTTTGTCACCATCTCGTAAATATTTCATTCGGAGAACATTTTAGCACCATCGCATCACTGATATTAAATCTTAACTTCTTAGAAGAAGCTTCCTATTTTCAAAAATTAGAGTGGAGGAAAAGAGCTTTCTTGGAAGTGGAGACTGACTTCCCTCCGTTGTTATTCGGGGTACTATTAGATCGTTCCAGTTTCGCTTTTGTCTCGTCCTGCCTGTCGCTCAAACCCAAGAAATATGGTCTGAACGAAATGGTTGGAGACTGAAATGTTTTTTTTTACGACTGGGCTCGAGCGTTGATGCTGATCAGCCATGATGTCTGTTATTGACAACTGGTCATTAGGAGACGAGCATTTACATTAAAAAGGTTCTGCTGAGAGTACGTCAATTCAAAATACATATGTTTAAACAAAAACTTAAGTGGTGAGTTTTTCGCCAAAAGAGGCTTTTAAATTGACGGGATTTTTTATTGCTCCACAGGAATAAAAAAAGTTGCTATAAGCGAATAACTTTTTTTATGGAGTTTTTATCAAAATCTCCATGATTAAATTGACAGCAAGAGGATTTTGAAAAAGGATAGGCATTGGGAATGTTTTTTATTGTTGCTTGTTGTTGAGGCAATTGTTTATTTAATATAATGTGTGGAATATCTTTTCAGTTCTTTTTTTGGAGACCTTTATCTTTGCTTTTATTATGATTAGCTAAATAGTAATATCCTCCATAGTGAGCATTCTGAATTCATTTAACCCTTATAATTAATTTGTGCTGCCGGAACGCAGGCTTTAGACAAGCCAGAAGAGATTATTACTTTATGCTTATTTCCAGAACATAAAAATAGTTTTATTACCTTGGCTCGAAACAGATAGCTAAAGGAATTCCTAGCTGTTCTGAGAATAACCGCGAGTTCACCAGCAGTTATAAGGGAAAGGGGTGCATAACATTTCTAATAAAAAATGAAGTCGAGCTGTCGTTATTTCCTTTCTTTTTCCGTTATTTTCCGAAAGATCTTTACTTTCCATCTAGTTGTACGCTGATAATTCTCGGTCAAAAATTGTAAACTTGCGTAATGACGTTATTTTTACTATCACATCGTTGTTTATCGATCCATTTCTATTTATATATTTTGCTTCAGCCCTTGGGGGAAGATGAAATTCAAACAGCTCAATTTGAATGCCTTCAACGTTCATTCAGTACTATGAAATGTGGTTATCAAACAACGTACCGCGACTAAGGGTCTCTAGAGAATATTGAAGAATCCTGAGTTTACGCTGCCTTGAAAATATTTCATAGTTTTTTTAGTTGTGGAGTGAAAATGTAAATCTCCCTCTAAAACTTTTCAGAAAATTTAGAAGAGTTCATTCAAAGAGGTTTTTTTCCATCTAGGCTCCTTCTACAAGAAGATACAGTCTGTGAAACATCTCCGCGGTACACAATAAGAATGTTTTATCTATGCGTTTCCTAGCTTTAATACTGGCAGTAGACTTAAGTATTCAGTCATTGCGATCGTATTTTGGGATCGAATAGTGCTTGAAAGGGCATGAATGATCCAGTCGATCATTTAGGGACAATTTTGACGTTCCTAAAAGTATTTCACAGTTAGGGTCGAGCCAAAGTGGATAGTTATGTCTTATCCGGCCCGAAAAAACGTCGTATCTGATCTAATGCCTGTTACTTCTTCTCTTTTGGTAGCTTAAGGGAAAAATCTTATTTCTTTGGACACTCTAGGGAATGTATTTTGAATATCTTATACTTTTAAAGAATATCAACAGGTTCAAAAGTGGAATCATACTGACCGACGGACCATCAAATACTAAAGTAGGTCATGCATTGCCAAAGATGGGCATGTTTTATCTGTAAATTTTTCAATACCCTCATAAAAACTTCACCTTAAACACCATCTTCATTTCGCTACACGATGGGTGAACTAACAGTGGTGACAGTTCCCATCCTGTTGACCAAAAGAATAAGCTCAGAATGGCCCAGCTGTTCTGCGAACCGAAGTGATCTTCTGTTCTGTATCACCTCATTCCCAGAATCGTCCCCGCGACACAGGAATCGCTAATGTCATCGCTTCCTCTTCCCCAACGCACTTAGCGGAGCGGACGACGCAGTGGGTGGAGGTATGGAGGATGTGGGCGACTAAATTATAAAAGGATTCAGTCGGTGGGGGTGGGCGGTGGTGGTGGACTCACCTAAATATAGAGTTGTTGGTGTCGCTGCTTTAGAGTCGAGAGGGGAGGACATAGGGAGGCTGGCGACTGCGTAGCTGTATCTGAGTGTGACAGAGAGATTGGGGTAGTGTGTAGGTGTCGGAAACCATGGTATCACTCGCCAGCAATAGAGCAACTATATCGACCAACTATCCCGCGACCCTCTACAAGGACGAAAGAAGGGTAACCACGCTTGCCATAAAAATACGGATTAGAAAGAAAAAATTGAGGGAAGGAAGGGATGATTGGAGAGGTCAGTATTGGTAAATTGATTATTGATCTACTCTTGTTGCAGCAGTATATGGTGGGCAAGAAGAAATAATTCTTGAACCTGTCATTTCCTGAGGGATTCTCTCTAAATTTGTCACTTACCCATCCTAGAAATGAAGTGAGGAGATAAAGTAATATCCCCATGTTGACCGAAAATTCACTTCTTTATCGAAAAGTCATTACAAATTTCAATAGGACATCGGTGATAGTGGCCGTAAGTTTAAAGTAGCAGTAAAAACGTAAATAATAATAATTTTTGTAGCATACGGGGTTCAATTTTTGGAAATAGGTTACTGAGAGGTAACGCAAATCAAAAAAGGTTGGGAAGCGATGGCGTAGAAATTAACCTTCGATTCTCCCTAGTTCTAGTATGATGGAGGAAATGGATATTAAAAACGAGGTTTGAAGTCCCTCGTCGCTGTATTTGGATGGGCAGGGATGGGTATGGGAGTCGGGAAAGGGCGAGAATTCCTGGAAAAGAACGTATGAAGTGTGCACTCAAATGTTTTTGCTGTATGTCGCCTCAACACTCACACCCTCTCCTAACCCTTTTGAGAAGAGGCGGTCGCCCTCTCTCTCTCTCTGTTTCATCCGCTGTCGCTCTGAACCCTTTGAAACCCCTCCACGCAAGAGGAGCGTTCTCCTCGGAATAAAACGTTCGTAATAATTAGCCGGAATCAAAGGAGGAAGCGCGGAAGAGGTGCGGGCACTGAAAATGAGTGGGTCCTCCTCTTTCCAGTCCACAGTCACTCTCCCTCTCGAGGAATTTTCTCGCAATCCGGTCTCCTTCTTTTGTAGGAGCGGGGGAAGTGGATTGGGTGGCAGGGAAGCGTTAGGGGGAGGTGGGAGGATGCTCCCTTCGTGGGCCGGAGGTGGGAGTGGGTGGCAGGAGAGGTGTTTCATAGCTCTTGAGGCTGGACGAGTCGCGCGGTCGGGGCTAAATAAAGAGATGGCGCTTTTATTTCGGTGTGCCGCGAAAGAGTGTCGCCCTACCCTCTCCCTATTTTCTCCTTTATGTTTTTTTTTACTTGGCCCCCTCCTCCCCCGCCACCTTCATTCTGACGTCCGTCGTGTAGATGGCGCCCTGCCACAGTTGTAATAACGTGAGGGTGAATCACTCGATGTGAATGGGACCAAATCTCTCCCTCTCCCTATAGAGGGAGCGATTCATATTTGCGCCGAATTTGAGGGTGAAGGAATCGACGCCAATTTTTCCTTCGAACCATTTAATTTCCTTGAATTTCGAAATACTTCCTCGAAAATTTTCAGATACTTGGCCATACTATTGATACTTTTTTTTATGTGTATGCGGTTATGTTATCTATATGTCTACATAATTGCCTTGCCACCTAGGTAGTAGCTAAATTGCATTGTAAAAAATAAATATGGTATCGTTCCATTCCTCTTTTAGCTGGTTTTTACCTTTTCAGAGCCTCTTCCATATTTTCTTTCGCATTCATTTTTCTTTCCAGAGTCGTGTCCCTTCCTTCCTCTTGTGGTGAGTGGATACATATTGAGAGTTTCTTGTAATAGTTTGAATGCTATGAGTGCCTGAGAGACCCAAAGAGCACGATATTTAGATAAAAGTGGTAAGAACGATATTTAGAGAAAAATCTTGGCTTGAGACTTTTCCTTTTTTTCATTTTTCCAGGCTTATTTTAAAGGAATTTTCAACTTCTGATCATCAGCCTGTGAAAAATATTTGGTTTTTACCCCATATGACTTCTGAAATTCTTTTCTTGACCAGAATTTATATTCTTTGTGCTACTACCTATATGACACCTACCTAGCTTTGTGTGCTAGATATACACTCATATATAGGCAGAATGGTTATTGATATCAAATTTTAAGTTCAAGACTCTCACATCTACCTTGTTTATGATTCGCTCTTTTTTATAATTTTTCAGGTAAATGCTAAATAGAAACTTCCTGATTCATGAAGCGCAAGGCAGCATACTCCTTCGCATTTGATTATGTTCGCATCTGGAAATAATTCAGTTGTTTATAGCTAATCGTAATGCGAAATAGGGATGACCAACTGACAATCGGAAGTATGTAGTAACGTGTTAGAATAATGGGGTTATATTTAACTCAAATTGCATCGCTGTTTGCTTTCTGAGTAAATCTATCCAACAGTCAAGTGGTGTTATCTTTAACATGTGATTCATTTATCACAAGTAAGCTTGGTTCTTGATATGATATCGTCTTCTTAGCTTTAGTTGATGATTCTTCTAGCAGCGTTAAATTTCTACTAGGAACATGTTCAAGAAGTACCTACTGTGTGGACGGAATTCAAATCTCTACTCCGTAGTGTTGTGTAACAATTTTCAACAATAATTCTCTGTAAACAAAAATACAATGTTCAGTAACTTCCATGCTTGTTTTTTTAGAGAGTTTGGGGTCTTTTAAGATTTTTGAAATGAGTGCTTGGCGGTTGACTGTAGTAAGATATAGTGTTATGCAAGTAAGAGAAGATTCAGCCCTCAGAAGACTCATCTCCTTTCCTCAATATTATCTGCACTTTTCGTTCATTCTAAGTTTATTTTATTTATTTATCTGCCAGCGTCTACCTCTTTTTCCCAAATTTATGACAAATGGGGTCATTCGTCAATTATCCCATATTTTTGTAGCTTTTTGAATGTTCATTGTTCCTTGAAAATTGTTTTTCCCTTTTAAAAAACCCTTTTACTTCATTTATAGGTCAAGGATTTTTACGCTCCAAATATGAAAAACATTTTTCATTTTGGATGTCGCGACGACATTTTAATTTACCATGACTAATGTAAACAGGAATTCTGTAAACGATGCGCAGATGACTTGTATACGTTTCGGTCTTGGACATTGGTCGTCCGGATTTTCCGGAGTAAATTTTATTTGTTTACCATCATTGTGTCTTACAGCCGACTTAATAAATTATCTATTAATAAGACTGAGTTGCAAGTAGAAGAGCATGAAGTTGGCTAAAGACCTTTTTTCAAGGCAACAGCTTTTACTCATTCAGACTTATTTAGTTATTTTACGTGATAACATGCTAATTGCATTATTGTAATTTGAGCCTGCAAGAGAAGAATCTCTTTTGCCCTAAAAATACTCCCAAAACAACGTAAGTAAGACTGATACGGTTTATTATTTATTTGCATTGCACGATTTGGAAAATGTCTATTCTAAATTAAAAAGTTGAGGATGAGAAGATATTTGGCATGCTGTGTGTGAGCGAAACGTACTCAGTGGAGTTATAAACTCATTTCTAGCTGGAAACTTAGTTATTTTACTTAGTGCAAAATTCAGCAGCCTTCTCCAGTAATAAAAAATACCAGTGTCAGGCACGCGTCCGAGATTTGGAGTTACGATCGTGAATGTCACGCGAACACAACACACCACCCTCCCCCCACAAACCTTCGGGAAAGCCTCAGCTGTACAGCTGAGCAGTAAACAGACGCGCCGGGCAAACTTATCCGCTGATAGAGACGCCGGGCATGCGTGAGCAAGTCCGCAGATCTGTTTGGCTGACCCCGTTCCTTTGTGGCTCGTCCAATTACTGCAAGCCTTGGAGCGGAGTGGGGGAAAGGGAGAGGGGAATGAAGGAGGGTGTTTGAGAGGAGGTAACTGTGAGATGTGCTCTCCTCCTCCCTCCCACTCCCTCCTTCCCTCCGCGGCATAACTTCCCCATTTTCAGTCGACGTAATCTTTTAAACGTCCGCCGACCTTCAGAATGCAGCTCTTCGTTTTTATTTTTTTTTTTCGTAAACACGATCGAAAATGCTTCCGCAACGAATTTCGTGCATGGTTAGAGAAACAAACAGGGTTTTCCTTGATATCTGGTTGGTGGGATGAAATATTTTTCTCACTGCTGCCGTCCCCTGCTGGGAGGCTCACATTTTGGAAATAGTGGAAATCGTTTCATCCATTGAATGCAAGCAGTACTAAAGCCCATAGTGCAGTAACTGATTAGGATTGTCAAATCATTCCGCACAAAATAATCTACCAACCTCAAGTAAAGATTGTAATCACGAAGTATTTTTATAAGCAGACGTTTTCATTTGCTACACTCTTCCGACAATTCCTAAATTATGCTACCGTTTTTATTTTAGCTTTAATTGGGTCACATCCGACGCTCACCCGAGTTACGGCCCGCAGTACTACGCTCCTTCAAATAAATCCTCTTCACTCTTGTCCTTCTTGGAAGTTACCCGTGCTAATTACACAGTGTTCCTCTTGTGATTAACTTTTTCATTTGACGACTCAAGTGAGGTTCCAGTTTCCATTCACAAACCTCGTAAAATTGCATCACCTGCTGATAATTTTTCACTCTCCATCGTAATATGGGAGGTGTTGTAACTCTAAATTAGGTAGATGTAGGGATTTTTCATCATCGGTTCTCTTCTCTGTTGAAAAATTTTTTCTCAGGCTGTCGGTAAAGCTTCTTTTTTCCCTTTAGAATAATGTCGCATGTACTGTGCAAGTAGCTGAATGGTTTAAGTTAAGAAGTGGAGAACGAAACGGTTAGTTCACATTTCAGTAACGTGATGAGTGGATTTATACGCCATCCTCCCAGGGTGCAGACCACACGGCATATTTCGAGGTCAGTTTACGATTAAGGTGAACGCAATCTGCTCACATGATGATTTAGTGTAACGGTCTTTATCGAGGGGGGCGTTTAGGAATAATTTCCTGGCATGATTCAGGGAAGGCAACCACGAGATCACAGGCCCCCTAGAAAAATCCTTGGTCCTCCCAGTCACATCCTCCTCCCACCCGCTCTCACCCTTACGCGTAAATAGTTGCGTGCACTTCCCCTCTCCTTCCCCACCCCCCCGCCCCACCGCCATCACCCCCCACCACCAATCTCACGCGCCTCCTCATCCCGACACTCACGGTGCGTGTCGGCGAGCACGAGTGCGCCATGTGTCATCATGAAAAACACCTCCCGTTGCCGAGGGAATCTCGTCAGGGTTTATTAAAAAAAAATAAGAAGAGCGCCTAATGATAATTTACGAAGGTCCTCCGCTGTTTCGGTGACCCACCTTTTTCGGCCGTCGTTTATTTTTTTATCCTCATCCCTCGAAGTCGTATTTTTTCCCGAAATTCCCATCCGCCATCCAGGAATCTCTTCGTTTTTTTTTGCTTTTTCGCGTCAAGGTCTTTGCCAAAAAATGTGGGCGTGAGAGGTGACGGGAGAGAGAGGGAGGTATGCCGAGCTGTGTGTATTTCCTTTCCCCCTCCTCTTCGTCGTCGACGCCACCGCAAATGGTTATCTCGTGAGAAAAATCCGGCGGTTGCCACGTGCGCGCCTTTGCCTGTTTTTTTTTTTTTAATTCTCGCGTCGCTCGCAGGGGATGCGCGCTCTGTTAACTCGCTCAGCGTTCGCGGATCCGCTTTCAATTAAACATGCTTCGGATTGGAATAATGAGCCTTTGCCCCTGATTGGCAACGCCTATGCTGCTTAATGTTTCAACGAGATACAGCGCGCGCCATCTAAATAAATGCGTTCGTTTAATGAAATTTAAATTAAATGTCGTCCCTTCTGCAAATTTAATTCTCGAATTGAGTATTCGGACCAGGCAGATGTATTTAAGGGCCATTTTTCCAATTCCTAATCAGATGAATGGGATTTTGATTGGATAACGATTCGTCAGGGTTTGTCATTTCCCCGAAGTTAAACAGGATTTTTCAGTATCACATTCGATATGACAAATGAAATCTCTATCCGGGGAATATCGTGCCGTAATTCCAGTCATAATCTGTTAGAACCACCATGATGAGAGTTCTCTTAGAACGCAGTGTGTATTCATTTCCCATTTCCATTCTCGCAGAATTCATCATTATATCAATTTAATTGCATAACATGTGAAAAATACATATTTTTAGATAAAATCATAGTTATCATTCTTATGGATGAATTCAAAACTACTGTAACCGCATCAGTAGTAAGCAATATATGCTTTCTTGGTTTTTCCTTTAAAAGGTTTTTAGTTGCTACTACTCAATTACTTAAAATTAAAAGCGAACGTATCCGGCGTATATTTATATAAACGATACACGTCACTAAATGAATTTGCACTTTGTGTATTGCACCCTTTTCCATTTTCAATAAATCATTAACTCGTTTTTTTATTTACCAATCACATTTTTCCATGTGTTGGGCAAATAAAAAGGGCACATTATTTGACATTCTCTGTAAAATACAACTCCCGCTCCACCCTTAGACAATTGGATTCAAATGAATTATTCTGCATTTTCGGGTTTCCACCGCGTAGGTTGCTTTTTAGGACAAAAGTTTCGCTCGTGTTCCAGCGGGCGTCTTCAGGTCGAAGTCTGCATTTTCGGGTTTCCACCTACGCGCTTTGCCTGTTTTTTTTTTTTTAATTCTCGCGTCGCTCGCAGGGGATGCGCGCTCTGTTAACTCGCTCAGCGTTCGCGGATCCGCTTTCAATTAAACATGCTTCGGATTGGAATAATGAGCCTTTGCCCCTGATTGGCAACGCCTATGCTGCTTAATGTTTCAACGAGATACAGCGCGCGCCATCTAAATAAATGCGTTCGTTTAATGAAATTTAAATTAAATGTCGTCCCTTCTGCAAATTTAATTCTCGAATTGAGTATTCGGACCAGGCAGATGTATTTAAGGGCCATTTTTCCAATTCCTAATCAGATGAATGGGATTTTGATTGGATAACGATTCGTCAGGGTTTGTCATTTCCCCGAAGTTAAACAGGATTTTTCAGTATCACATTCGATATGACAAATGAAATCTCTATCCGGGGAATATCGTGCCGTAATTCCAGTCATAATCTGTTAGAACCACCATGATGAGAGTTCTCTTAGAACGCAGTGTGTATTCATTTCCCATTTCCATTCTCGCAGAATTCATCATTATATCAATTTAATTGCATAACATGTGAAAAATACATATTTTTAGATAAAATCATAGTTATCATTCTTATGGATGAATTCAAAACTACTGTAACCGCATCAGTAGTAAGCAATATATGCTTTCTTGGTTTTTCCTTTAAAAGGTTTTTAGTTGCTACTACTCAATTACTTAAAATTAAAAGCGAACGTATCCGGCGTATATTTATATAAACGATACACGTCACTAAATGAATTTGCACTTTGTGTATTGCACCCTTTTCCATTTTCAATAAATCATTAACTCGTTTTTTTATTTACCAATCACATTTTTCCATGTGTTGGGCAAATAAAAAGGGCACATTATTTGACATTCTCTGTAAAATACAACTCCCGCTCCACCCTTAGACAATTGGATTCAAATGAATTATTCTGCATTTTCGGGTTTCCACCGCGTAGGTTGCTTTTTAGGACAAAAGTTTCGCTCGTGTTCCAGCGGGCGTCTTCAGGTCGAAGTCTGAATTTTCGGGTTTCCACCTACGCGGTGGAAACCCAAAAATGCAGAATAATTCATCTGAACGCCGCGGAAACCTACGATGGAAAATTGGATTCAAAGTTAATCTTTAACGCCTAATTTATCATGGTGATCAAACATGGTTGTTGTTTCTATTGTTCCTTTAAGATGGGTTTGTATTTTGAGAAAGATCGTTCTTTTTCGATTTCCGCATCATTTCAGCTTCAATTTTCTTTTTTTCACTCGAATTTCATGCGTAAGAAATCTGCGGATAATTTACAGCCTTGTGCGGCATTTATTTTCGGTGTCCAATGGTTTTGAAGGAATTCACGAATTCTTGAGATGACATGAGTGACTCAGATTTCTATAACTGCGTGATTAAGGGTCGTAAGGATATCTATTATTTGCATCTCTTCGAAATGAATTCTTCATATTGCACATTACATTTTTCTCCTCTCTCTCTCTCACCTTCATTTTGCGCAACACCTTTCCATGTCCTTTCTCGTTTGTTCGCGTGTTTGGCCTTCTCCTGTCCTCCTCGTGTTCGGATGTGAGCGAGGCCGGGGGGCGGTTCCGTAGAGCGCGAACCGTTGTGGAGAAAAAAGGGGGGATCTCCAATTGGACGGACGCAAAGGAAAATGACTCAACCCTTTTTCTTTTTTTTCCCATTCGGAGAGGCATGACTGGAAGGCATCAATCTCAGCCCTCACGTAACCTTTCCCCCATTTCCCCACTTTTGAAGCGTGCGCGCAGGTCCCTTTCAGTCCATCTCTCTACCCCCCTCCCCCTGCTCCACCCTCCCTTTTCACCCCCTTGCCTCTCTGCCTCTTCCTCCTCGCCTCCACCCCTCGCCATCCCCACTCTTATTGAGAACCCCCCACTCCCGAACGGTACGTGAAACGTAATAAAAAGTTTTCCCCCGTGACGTATGACAATTGTTTCGGGGGGATGGGTCTGGGACGCGCAACCTTGCCCCACTTACTCTGTATCTCTCTCCCCTCACGCACTTTTTTTTCTCCACCCTTCCAACTTTTAGGCGGCTTTGTCTGCTCCACCTCCTCAGGCACGAATGGAGAACGTCTGTCATCCATCAAGTTTTAAAATGCTTCTACCGGCTAACAAAAGTAAATTCATTTCTTTATTTACCTGTTCGTGGCCTTGGAAAGGCTAAAAGGACAGAAAGTTGCGAATTATTTTCCATCCGTATTAATTAACCATCATATTTCATCTCTCACTATAAGAACACTTTCCTCGGGTATAAAAAATGCAATTTCTCGAAGAATATCCAAATTTTTAATCAGCTAACGTTCATGAAATGCTTAATTTTTTAGTTTATTATTTTTTTAATTTCTATTTCCTCGAAAATAGACTATACATCCATGTAAATTGGCTAATATATAGCATGTAACAATGACTGTGCACTAGAACTCCTGGATAGTAAAATTCCACCAAGGTAGGATTCAAACTCACGACACTAGGATGGCAGGTGAGGGCCATGTCCCATCGCTACCAGGCCCAACCAATTTACAACTCCAAAAACAATAAAATTATTTGCTTTTGCTTCCGTATCAAAAGCAGGAGATGAAGAGCGACTTCAATCAAAATCAAATCCCACGAAGAAGAATCCCAAAACCTTGAACATTGCGTGTGTCAGCGACCTCTAAGCGTTATAAAAGATAACGGCCTTGCGTAATTCTGTAAAATCAGTGTCATAAACGCGGAAAAGATTTTTTTCTCCCTTAGAGATAATTTTTATTTCTATTCACTAACCATGCATTTATTATAATATCTACGCGGAGTTCAGTTTAAAATAGCTGCCGCTGCGATAATTAGTGTAAATTTATTTTTTACGTTCATCAGATGGCCTTGAATATTTGCTCCCTTTTTTCTCCTTCACTTGTAAATAGTCCATTAATTTGCTAGTAAAATGACATTCTGTTACTTTTGTGCTCTGGCTCATCAATTTGCAGTGACCTTGTTCCACTATTTCTCCGTGAATAGAAATAAATAACTCATTCATAATTCCATTTTGTTTGGGAGCCTATAATATACGTCTTTTCTAAAATTAGTTTTTAAATTGGCATGCGCTGTGAGGCTTTTTGCCAAAAGTTTCATTCCGGTGGCTGGAGAGGCTTGTTGAAAGAAAATGCAAACATTCTTTTCGGGCTGAATATATTGCCGCAAGTTAAACAGATGTATGATCATTATGGTTATCAGTAGGATATAATAAATACAAATGTACTCTAAATAGCGTATAAATTTTGCGAAAGAGCATTAAATGTTTGAAAACAGATTACATTATCTTGTAATCACTGAGCATTGAAAATTCGATCTTATTTTTCAATAATTTTGAGTCTTTGGAAGATGCGTTCTTTTTCAGGTTAATTCTAGGAGGTGATGTAAATCTGTGTCATGTCCCTGCAGAGAAATGTCGACCGCATTGCTGGTGAATGTCGCCAAAATTTAACATCCAAAGGGTCTCTTCCGAAATCGATGGTCTGACTCCAGTAACGGCATCTTTTTAAGTTTTACATTAGATCCAATTGCTATGGTTTTAGACTGATCTTTATGCTAAAGGTGAATTAAATGTTAGCTTTAAAGAACCTGAATGAGGTCATAGATCGCGTGTGTCGTTATAAGCTGAAGAATTAACCTAAAATACATTAAATAGTCTAAATATTGCTTTGAAATGTGAGCATTTGAGAGTCATCGTTTGGGTTTATACTGGTGACATTCTTATTCTGCACTAAGCCTCCTATCCTACAGAATACCTTGCCGACAGTTTACGTTGCATGAATATAACCCCTGGTTACTTTTGAGAGTCATACAGCTTTTGAGAGTCATAATTACCCTCCTGTAATATAATTCCTTCATCGGGATTCAATATTACACGTATATAAGTCTGATTTATGTTGACATCCATTATTGACATGTCATTATAATCCTGGTGGTCTATTCGAGAAGGGACCTTTGAGGACTGAATTCAAAAATATACATTGTCGTGTCGCGACAATAGGAATGTAGTCAACTTTTGGTCCCTTGATCGCGGTTAACAGACCGAGTGTTTGTAAATTTGTAAATATATCACACCATGTGGTAATTTCCCGTCTCCTCTTTATTCACTGTTCGGGAAACTTCTTAATCGTATTTTCCGCCGAGTGGTGCATTCCGTTTTACTTTTGTTTTTGTGTGTTCGCCGTAAGAGGGCAAGGAGGTTCTCTTTTTTGATCCTCGATACGAGGAGACAGTTGTTGAAAAGAACTTGTATGCTTCGGACATCCAGAGAGAACCTGCATCATGGACATCGCGCCAACTCGCCATGGCATTGACGCCTCCGAATTTTTGTAAGTACCATTCGGCGGCATTCAGTTCATTTACAGTCCAATGTAATCTCCACCTTTTGAATTATAAACATTCACATTATATGGATTAAATTACATTTATTTTTCAATAAAAAATGCAGATAATATTTGGCAATTAAATTTTTGCGCGATACAATAACTTCACATTGAAATTTTCCGTTTTTCAACTTGAATTTTAAAAGCTTAAAAGTTTTACTCTAATACAGTGTTGTTTTTATGAGGGATACAAATTTTCAATTAAGGGATGCGGCTCGAGATAAATACTGGATTTATAGTAATATTAGGCTTTTTCGCCTAGCTTTTTATTATGGTAGGTGTGTCAAATTATACTTAATTGGTTGCCGAATTTTTACACACTTTTAAACTTTAAAAGCATTGGCTATTGGAAGACATATAAGGCCATTTCAACTTCATTTTCCGTATTTGTACAGTTAGGGAGATATCTATTCATGCCGAGCACAATTAATTCATGGTTAAGAAAGTTTTCAATCATCCGAGGTCCAGTGGTCATATAAAGTCGTTGAATGCTACGTATATATACATTGACTTTGCGTGTGTAATATCTTTCGTTGCTCTAATGATTCACGTACGAGGAAGTTGATTTCTATTGACCAAAAGAAATTACATTCGTATTAATGTCATGATGTTCAAACTTTTTGTCGCTCTTTATAAATTAGCCTAAAGCTGTTGAACTTCAAATTTAACTAGTATATGCTAAAAAAGTAATAGTTACATTGGCTTTGTACCTTTGTGATTTAATTTCCATTAGACCGCCTATTTCTTTCAAAAATACTTTTTTGAAAGTTTTACTGCTCCGCTCTGCATCGTTAATGGTTGGCCACATAGCCGCACATTAAGCGGCGGCAGCACCTTGTTGCTCGCATCAACCCTCCTCCCACCCTCGGCAAATCGCTTCCAGCGAACCCCTGGCGGTGCTATTGGCGGCGTAAACGACGGGTAATTTTGCGACCCAGGATGCGGAGAAGTTGGAGTTAAATCCACTTATTTTTTGTAAAATTGATTCCCGGCCGTTCGCTCTGGACTCCGCATAATGTGCTGCTGCAGCGAATGGTGCTTTCTCCCGTGGTTATTGTTTCACGCATTCCTTCCTCAGTTGTGTGAATGACCGAATTGGTCGATTAAACGTTCGTGGAAACTAGTTCCCCCTCCCCCAACCCCCCTTTTCAATCCCCCCAAATAGCCAGCCGTTCCTCGAAACCTCTTCCCATTTCTTCTCACCACTTCCCACGCCCCACAACTTAACGCCTCGGCAAGACCATCCGTTTGGTGCGGCGTCTTTCCACAATCCCGCACTCGCCCTTTCCTCTTCCCCTATCCGTCTTACACGGAACCCTTATCCATCTCGTAAACTCTCCAAATCCCGCACCGCAACGCTTTAACCCACTGACACCCCTCTCCATTTACTCCGTAAATGCCGCACGCGAAGGTCGTAAAGCGACAACTGGGTCGCCCCCTTTTTTTTAACAGATGCTTGCCTCTCTTTTTCCGCCCATACGTCCCCAGTTATCTCTCGTCCCTATCCTTTCGAGTATCTCGTCGTCTCTTGGACTCCCTACATTTCCCCTTCCGATAGGGTCTCAATCGCGAGCATCCTCTCCGCTTGGCCTTCCCTGCCAAGGCCCCGGGGAAGGCAGCATCATAATTTAGAAAAAAATAAGGCGGGGCACATTTGAAACTTATAATAATTGGTTGTGAATAGTTTCAGCTGCGAAGACTTTCCTACGGTGCTATTTTTTTTAACTCCTGCGAGAATTAGTTCTCGCTGGAATCTGGGACGGGGTGATGTATTTATGAATATTAACTTGACTTTTATTGCAAATTGCAATCAACACTGGTTGGATGGCCCTAACATACATTCTCCCTCACGTTTTTAGCACGGATTAAGCTACTTGATAATTATAGAGACATAAATCCTACTAGACGTAAAATTAATAATTTTCTGGAATAACACAAGTGTGTGGAGATTTACCAGGGAAATGAGTATTTGGCCGGGATTTGGACCTGGATCTACCAATTTTCGTCCTATTGCATTAGCCAGTTACTCAACCAAGTCGTATGGGTCCCAACCCAAGCCAAATGAATGAAAACATCTTAATTTTATAACTAACACCACGGCTCGGCGATTTGGAGATCCGTTTTTGAATCCCAGTCTAATGATTTTTCTTCATATTGGTTTTCAATATATATGTTTTTATATATTTCTTCAGTACGCAAGACCGTGTACATTATGTCACGGTTATGTGCATAGTATCGACATACATCTAGATCTACGAAGTACCGTGCAAGCTACCAATAGGGTATGTGGCACGGGGTGATTCCACACCAGGCATGCAGCTCTCGTACCAGCACAAATCAGAACCTCGCACGTTCCGCCGGCCGCTAGGCGCAGGCCAAAAAGCAGTCAGGAGAACAGTGCGCTGTCCAACCAGAAACTGGGAGAGTGATACGTAAATGAACATGCAAACATGCGCAAGAATGTTGTAGACACATCTAGTGGTTAATGCTAATAATGCATGCATGCTACGAGATACTAATTCATGCAGAGAACAATGCGACATAGGGGTTGTACATTATATACAACCCTGATGTCGTTTTCGCTATAAATTATTCGAAGTTTGAGGAATTTCTAGAAGTGGTGGTACTCATGTCTTCTATGGTGGTGTCCTGATCTCACACCAAAACTAAAATAGAATTATCAAGCGTCGTTTTTATCCAGTAGGTGCCTACACATCGTAGGTCACGCTAAATAAACCATGAAATACGGTGGAGTCGCACGTGTCGTTGGGCAGGTCTGAGCAATCCGGTGTGTGACGCATTCGACCTTTCACCAAAAGGTGACGGCTCTTCGGTTAATCCCGCCTTTGGCCAGATTTTCGCGTGGATTAAATTTGAACATTAGATAAAGCGTGGTGACTTCAAGTGCTTAAGCTTCTAAAAAACACTTTTTACCTCTTTGCACTCGTGATTTACGAGTCAATTAGGGGAGAGTACCGGGATCACAGAGCTTAGGATGATTACTTAACGACATTTATTGTACAGGAAAATAATTTTGACAATTTATAAATAATAATATTTTCATGAACTGAAAACAAATATCCCCTCTTGAAAAACCAATTGAGCCGTAGTAACTTCAAGCCAAATGTTCTTTGCAAATGAATTTAAGTATCAGTATTAACTTGTAAAGACTAATCCTAATTTATGAAATGCTAAAATAAAAAAATCTTCGAAATCCATGTGCAGACTAAACATTTGCGTGCATGTACCCCAATTTTGCTCAAATTTGACTATGAAATAACTACTTATGTCCCTTTTCATCCTATGGCTTTCTATTACGATATGATTTACCTAATCTCAATGGAAGTCACTTTAGTTCTGCGAGAAATGGTACCAAGAAGGAACAACGATCACGCTAAAGTAACGATGAAGATGAATTACCCCAGGAGACAAGGGTAGAAATTAGGTAAGAATGCTACGAAGTTGGATGAAATGTTGGTTTCAAATTTCTTCAAACTCCCAGGCAGTCAATTAATATTTCAATTTTTTTCTGGCCAAAAATATTGCTTAAGATATTTATATGAAACTAGAAATTGGCATCGCTACTCATGTCATGAGCTGCATTTGCGCTCCTCAAATGCGTAGAAAATAAATCCACGTAAATCACCTGTGAGAATGCGCTTATATCTTTGGCTTTTAATTCAATTTTAATTCACCTGTCTATAAGGAATGGACTTTTTCTCGTCCTTTATTCTTGTCGTATAGTTTCGCAAGAATGAGAACGTTCAGGATTCGATTTTTCTTTTAGTATTTTATAAAAAAAGAGGGGATAGTGGAGGACCTAAAATATAACAAGGAGACTAACGACCAACAGACTAGTTCCTCAGTGGGTATAATTTTGATTATGCATTGCTTTCATCACTAAAATGTCCTCTGTGCTTCCCAGTAATCATTATCGGTTTGAATTATTGCTCACGAGTCAGACTTCGGCTGTCACCATTCTGACCTTGTGGGCAATCCCAGGGAGGAGTTCAACCATCGGTCATCCTGAAAACCTTTTCATTCGTTTAATTCCTCTTCTCAATATATGGCATATCTGTCACCCTCTGGTATAAATATCCTCGTCAACATAGGGAGAAGCTAACTAATCATGTGCGTATTACATATCCCCGACGTCCCGTATAGCAGAGAAGATAAAATATCTTATTACATGGATATCATTTGCTCAAGATTGAGGTTCTCAACAGTTCACATACTGAGAAGATAATGACGATTCCCTCATTTCTGATTAATTCTCAATTTGGAAAACTAACTTTGAAGATAGTTATTCTTAGGCGTTTTTTGCTAGAGCCAGTAGAAGGCATAAGACTACATGAGTGACACATACGCAGTGTCCTTGGTTCGAGGTATCTTTGAAGTTAGTTCGAAATGTATGTTAATTTCGGATTATCAGTAGATACATGATCGAGCTGCCATGAGCTGCTGAAAATATAGCATGAAGAAGTTATGGAGCATAAGAACTGTTTGCTAGATTTTTTGGAATGTTAGATTTTTGAAATTATAATTTGTATAATTTGTTATGGAGTTAAAAATTGTGTATCATCATTGAGAGAAAAGTTGGAATGGGATGTAGAAGTATAATGGATTAGAGTATCTTAATTAGAAGAAGTGATAATTAATGGGGATTTATGACTCTAAGATTGGTGTTTTGTATTGTAGTTATAAAGTCATATCTGGATGAATTCACAACAATAATTGATTCTTCTATGCTTTGGTTTGTATCACAATATAGTTCTTTCCTTTTGGACGACGCGAAGTTCAGCGTGCGAAGAAATGTCATGCTCGCATTCCCTGTGGATGAATGCGACGAGCTTTATACCATTTTATTTCACAGCAGCTTATTGATGTTTTGATTCCTCACTCAAGATCTTCTTATATACAAACACACGAATTACGATTACCCTAATAATAAACATTGTATCAAACAATTACCATCTTATCTATTTGATTTGTTTTGTACTACATCAAGTTATGAAAAATGTTGAGACCATAGGCTTGAAACAAGAGCTTTGGAACATTTCTAGGAACTGTGGTATCTCCAATGGCTGTATTACAGGCTTAAATGCATTATATTTAATCTTCGCCGTGTGAGGATTCTTGATCAGGCTATATCCATTCTCATTTCTATAGTGTTTCAATCGACATTGGACGAAATACTTGATAAATCTAAACGTTTAAATAAAGTCTAAACGGTGTGTCATAAGTGCCTCACTAGCAAGCGAAATCAAAAATTGGAAATCCTTGTGGATCCAAGCCGCGTTTTTGTGGATAAGTTCCTGTCAAGTGCTACGTAAATGATATTGGAGGAATTAAGCCGGCTTTACTTCACGCTTCTTGGAAACCTGAAAAAAGACCTCTTCACCTGGGAAATTGAACGGGAGCAGAAGGCAGGGGGGAGAGTGAGAGATGTATCATCTTAGTCCGCGAAGCCGCCCTTTCAATTTCTTCCGCCCACCTCTCCGCCGTCCAATGCGTCACGGTATCCGCGTGGCCAACGGACGTCAATGGAGCCCCGCACACAAGGTGTACACTGCCCGTGACTCATTCGCGTGCATTAATCTGTCGCTGGCCTTCCTCCTCCTCGATCCCCTTCTTTTCAACGCCCACCCACCACTTTCCCTTCTTCGCAGCCTATCATTCTTTGCGCACCGCGTGCACCCAGAGATGCCGTCCTCCCAACATCGCGCCCGAGTCCGCCCCATTACCCCATTCGCGGTGGCGCGCGGTTATTAGCATCCAATTCCACTCCATGTTCAATCTATAAATGGATCCCTTATGACAAGGTAGATAGAACTATTTGAAATCCTCAAATTTAAAAAAGAAATCCCTCCCAATTCCTCGAGAAATAGGATCCGAATTTCTCCATGGCAAAATACGATTCTCCACTTTTCAATTTGCAAGCATTCTATCAGTCGGCCATGCACATTTGAATAATATTTGCAGTTCACTTAAAATCTATTGGAAATTTAAATCTTTGTAGTCTTTTTCGAGAAACTTAAAATCTATCGGAAATTAAACTCACGGCTTCATACGACTGCACAGGAGTATTTTTATTTTTGCAGTTACTTTGGAGGCAAAAATACACTTTCGACAGAAACATATGTCGTTTGATAGTGAATAATATGTGCAATTGGATCATTTTGCAGTCTTCTTAAAGAATATTAAAATCGATTCGAAATAGCTAGTCGGCAAAAGCAAACGATGGATAAAGAAAATGGAAAACGGAAACTTGCTTTTTAGTACGAAATAATGTGTTTTATACTTTGTGTTGATATTGGTTTGAAGTTATGTCATGAGAGGGCTATGATGAGCTGTCATTGTAAAGAAATTTTCGACTGGCTTATGCTGTCAGGATGCCGAATGCTTAAAATGGATCCGGCAGCTCAAGATGAGATAGTTAAATTCGATCTCATTTGAATTCGGTTAGCATTGAATTGATATGTCCCTTAGAAAGCCGTCACTGATCGTTGAAGTGTCGGGGCATTAACATCGGGTGGTAGCTCCATTTATGAGTAATCTATGCCATCAGTCATTGAAAACACCCATATAGTCCGCGAAATATTTCCTTAATTTTTATTAGGCGTCCTGCACTCACCTGAAATGCTTTTTAAACCCTCTCTTTTTTTTAATGCCTACTTTCACTTTCATTTTTTTTCGCCAAAGCAATCACACTAATATTTCCTGTTCCTGAATGTCTCTCTTAACGGAGCATTTCTTTCGGGGAGAGCAGTTCAAAAAGCTAACAGATGTTCACCACCTGTTTATAAAAAAAATACTCCTTAATAAATGTCTCAAAATCCACTCCACATTCATCAAGTTTTTATGGAAAATTTCGCGGCATTGGCAATATTTTTTTTCAATCCGTCCACGTGCGTCATCAACTTCCTCCACCTAACCTGGCACGTAACTTCCTGGACGTATCTCTGGCGTTCTCGAAAGGCACGTAGATCCCGTCCAATCTCTCATTGTCGTCCTGTCGTCTCGTCCCTCTTCTAGACATTAACCCATGAATATACATATGGATCCTAAACTTGCCCCCAGTGGGTGTTGCCAAACATTCCGCATGCACCGAAAAATCAGGATCAAGCAGATTGTAGCGCCGCCACTCCAGAGAAGGTGGTTCTAATAAGGAAAGGCCGTGATTCAATTGGAGATACTGGAAATAAAGGTACCGGAATTGGCATCCCAATTAGGTAAACTGGCCATTTTTGACACACAGAAGCGGAACCATGCCGACTGCAGCGCGACCTATCTTTTGCAGAAAGCTAGGCAACACCTCCGCCCGTACAGTGGTTCCGAAGATTTAGATCCATATTTATATTCATGCATTAACCATTGATCCGCCCTGACAGGGAGCCCCGGACGCGATCCCGTCGCCGCGGCGGCCCTTCCGAAAGGGCCATAAAATCCCCCTCATTCCGGCCACGCCGGATATCGCTCGCACTCCAAGAGAGCAGCCCGCCCAAGGACAAGGCGCCCCAAGGACGCTACGGCCAGCGGGCGAGAATTTCGGCGGATTCCGAGTCGAGTGAGAAAACCGCGGAAGGAGAAAAAGAGGGAGATATCTATATAGGAAACGTCCATCGCTTGTATTCTCATTTATTTATTTATTTACCCCATCCAGAACTTTGGGCGGGGAGATATATTCATTAATCTTTCAGTCATACCTGTCTGTTTTTTTCTACACAATCCGTTCCGACCTTTGGTATGGGAGATTTATTCACATTAATCCTTCATTGCTGCCGAATTCGGGCAGCTCACGATCTTCTTAAATCTCGGGGCCAACCCGAATATTAGTCCTTTCGAAGAAAAAAGCCCCCGCTATCAATACAGCGCTTAATGACGTCGCGAGATGACTCCCTTGATGAGACCCAATTTTTATGCGAGCCTTCGGTTGGCAATCAGACGGGACGCAGTTCGGCACGGCCAAAGTTTGCGTCACTCGGCGGCATTCGTAATTATTCCGCTTCTCCTTCTCATCATCCCCATCGAATCCTCTTTTGTGAGTCCGTGCGTCCTTTTCTCTATTTATCTCTTCCCCTCCGTATCTGCTGCAATCTCGTGCCTTTTGACTTTGACGCGCACAGAAATAAAAGAGATGAGAAGAGTGGGCCAAGGTTGCAGGTATATATCCAGGCGTGTTGTTATTATTTTTCGAGGGTAAATCATATAAACAGTTTTCGGGCCCGCCTGTTGGGAGGGAGGAGCTTCTCCTTTGGGATGCTGGGGGGATGGAACACTCTCCTGTGGCCCTTCGTTCCGTCCGGTCATTAAAGCGTAAAGATGCGAGTGTTGCGGTACTTTGCTCACTAAAACATCTTTCCGAGTCTGCCACGCCCCCCCCTCCCCTCCCCCATGCAAGCTTTACCGAGATATGGATGCCTCATCTGAGGAGCCTTGGAGGGATGGCTAAAATATGAGAAACGCGGAAGCAAATACACTTCGCGGATGAAAAAGCAGGAGGGCAGAAGAGCCGGGTGCATCTGTGGTTAAAGTACGATTTGCTTATTTTAGTGCGAGTCTTTTGTACTTCTGTGAGTGATGCTGCTTCTTTCTAACAATGCTGTCCTCCTTCGAACAACTCATCTCCTCGTCATGCGGAATGCCTTCTTGGCTCATAAATGCACCTTTTTGCGCCTCGCATGACGTTTCGGCGGGCGCGATGTGATGAGTCCCAGGTGCCCGGCGGGCTTGGAGCCACATCTTTTTCCGGCTCGTTTTTTCTCCCTTCTTCTCATCTCAAGCATCTCAGAAATGACACCCGTCCACCGACTAACTTATAACCTCGTAATTCGCGTGCGGCGAGGCGTAAAAAATGCGGGAATTCGTCATTCTTCCCCCTCTTTGTTTCTTTTCGAAGTTGTGTCGAGCGAAAGGTGTAAGGTGGTGATGGTGATGACTAAGACGTCACTGGGGTGCTGGGAGGACGTCGGTTGGCTTCTTAAAACTGGTTAGGCTGCTTCTTGGGAAATTATGTATTTACAGCGCAAGAGTTCCACTTCCCAAGGACTCAGATGCGGCATACATTCCCCGAAGTTTTTAGCGCAGTATCTCACCGAGAAGGCAAGTGGTGCACTTCCTAGTGCGCAGTTGGCGTTGTTTCTGCAGCAGCGTTAGCCTAGCGTCACTGTATCCAACGAATGCCGATTTCAAAAAGTGGAAATTGTTAGCTCATAAGACTTAGTCGAGAATATCGCTTGATGTCCTATTTGTAATGAGAATACCCGATGAATTCCGACATACTACGGTATCGGCGTACAGTACGGTACAGTATCGGGTACGGTACGGCGAAAAATCCGACATACTAAGGTATATCACATCATGAGAATAAAATTAGGAAACTAGACTGCAGAACGGACGGATTTAAAATGCCATTTTTCCCGCGAACGATACGGGACCATAACATCTGCCAATGAGACTTTTATCTAGGTTTGTCGATAGGTAGTGCAGCTCTTAGTAGTAGTAGTACTCCCTAATACTTGAATTCCTTATACTTGAATCCCTTGTATGTTACCTAGTACTAACAGCACGCCGTGAATGTTTTCCACATAAGTCTTGAGTCTCTGTCCATTTGTGTAATTAAAAAATGTATATATAAATAAACAAATAAATAAATAAATATATATATATATATATATATACTCAATCATTCGAAAACATGACGCTCAAAGGCGCGAATAAATTCATACATTCATAGGAAAATGGAAATGGATAGGAACACATAAAAGGACGAACACAGGGTTTGGTGGGGAAGATGAAAATGAGTCAAATCCAGACAGAAAAAATTTCACCTTAGCCGGGAAGTCTAAGGTGAAATTTTTTCTGTCTGGATTTGACTCATTTTCATCTTCCCCACCAAACCCTGTGTTCGTCCTTTTATGTGTTCCTATCCATTTCCATTTTCCTATGAATGTATGAATTATATATATATATATATATATATATATATATATATATAATATCTTCTGAGAAACCGCACTCGGCGAATAAAAACACAAATATAAATATACTTTTAAAACACAGGCACACGAAAATTAGAAGGACACTCACAGAATAATTTGCGGACGTTTCGACGGTCAAGCCGCCATCGTCAACGACCTACGAGGTCGTTGACGATGGCGGCTTGACCGTCGAAACGTACGCAAATTATTCTGTGAGTGTCCTTCTAATTTTCGTGTGCCTGTGTTTTAAAAGTATATTTATATTTGTGTTTATATATATATATATATATATATATACTAACGGTCCCTCTCCATTGTGAGCATATCTGTAGTGTGGTGCATGCTTGTGAGGCTTCGCCTCATAACCAGTATTAGCAATTTATGCTAATGCATAATTAGTCGTAGTTGTACTAACTTTAGGGTATAGTGTAATGCATCTTGGTGACTACTCGCCCCCTGCCACACACCCCTGAGGTGGCTTGCAGGGTAATTTGTAGATGTACATGATTAATCTGTAGGTCCAAAAAAATGCATGACATTTCTGTGCACGGACGAACCACTATCTGGATGCAGAAAATATGGGTCGTTTTAAATCTTCTCTTTCTTTTGTCATTCTAGAACAACACCTATTTTTATGGTTTGCTCAAACGAAAATTCCCGAAATGTTACGTTCAATTGCTAAAATAAAACTGAATACAGTTGATAGTGCTCTTTTATTCTCTTTCATTAATCATTTTCAAATGAAATCACATTTACTGCTTTCTTGATTTTTTTATGATATTGTTAAATTTGTGTCAGAATTAGTCAAGAATAGAGTAGTTGCGTAAGTGAGGTATATTGTTGAAATTTATTATAGCGAGTAGCGTTTGGTTTCGAAATGCCAAGTACGAAATACCAAGGTATAATTCCAACTAATTAATTTAATAAATAGCTTTTGATACGCATTGTTTTAGCATCGAAATTGCCTAGGTCTAAACGCCCAACCATTGGTTCTTCGTAGTGTGACGTCATCTCCCATATTAGCAGAAGCAAAATAGCCTAGCTGTGCGTTGAGAGTGAAATAGTATTTGCCTTTTCGAAGTTATTTCGATATTTGCTAATTAATAGCTAAAGTTTCGTCCGCACGCTAAGACTACACAGTCACACAATCTCCAAATCAACAAATGGTCGACTATGGGAGATGACGTCAGAGCCTACAAAACATGGCGGACCAGTGTTTCGGCGCAATAATAATTTATTAGATTTTATACGCTAATAAAAAAATTAACGAAATGCCTCTCGAGCGTCAGAATGAAAATTTAGTGTCTGAAGTATCGATAGATTTTTTAGATGTCACTTCCCAAAAGTGTGCAAATACTCTATTATCTTAAATATCTTGTTTAAGGAATGAGGCAGGAGAATTTATTCTTCTATTTCATTTTGTGCCGTCGAATTTGCAGCAAGTTTGTACCTGTACACTTTTTTCTCGAAATCTTTCTCTCTTTGAAGGACATAATAAGTTTAGTAGTATGAGAGGACATGAATGTAAAATATTTCTTACTTTGCACTTATTGCTTTATTAGTGATGATAATGATGGAATATGCTCTCCATCAATGTTTGCTTCTTCTTTGTGTGTAGATTATAGTAATTTCATAATTTATTTACACCACTTCCATCATTTCCTTTACAACCGAGTGACTCACAGCTAAATTTTTTCCCTGGATTGCAGAAATTTTGTGATTTTCTTTTGCTTTCACTATCGGAAAGTGAGTGCGTGAGGATGTAACGACTGTCAGATGACGTTAAATATGCAATTAAGCTTGGCATTGTGAGGTCACCTCTGCGAGTGGCCGGCCTCTTATGTTCGCCCCCATGCGGTGGCAAGAGAAATGCCCTCATCAAGAGTTCGTCGCTAACTAGGTCATCGGATATCCTATACTCTTTCCCTTCGATGCAATTCTCCTTGCATACGAGTTGAGAGAATAATTGATACCTCGGCTGCAATGAAAGGAAGCGTATTGCAAGTCTCAATGTCCCACACGTTCGCATGCATCACTTGTAGGCGGCCGTATTTCGACTTTCTACGGATTACCAATTAGTCTTTTGTTTTACTTCGACGAGCATGAAGATCATAAGGCACTTGAGAACATTCTCATCAGCTGCTTTATTTCAAGCTGTGTTTCAAGTTTGAATGCAATTGTTGACGCTCGTCTACGCTAAATGTCCCCTTAATAATCGTATCAGTAATTTTTCCTTTCTAATAAATCAATCGTATTTCTCTCTTAGCAGTCAGTTGTAGTGTAAATATGGGTACATTGCCTAATTTATCTAATGGTGTCCGCGATGGTAAAATTAGTTGTTCCGTAATTTTTTTTCGTCCCCCGCAACCGCTCTACGAAAGTATCAACCTGGTAAATACGATGGTGATGTTGAGAATATATTCCCCCTTGCATTAAGGCCTACAATAGCCATTTTTAAAGTTTTCTCAGATTTTAAACATTATTTTGTAGTACTTAAATAAAACTGCAGTAGTTGTACTTTCCACTTAAATTTTAATGTAAAATGTTACACAGGACGTTTTTCGACGGTTAGGGCATCATCAGGTCAGGTAGACCTGATGATGACGCCCTAAGCGTAGAAACACGTGTTGTGTAATATTTTATATGAAAATTTAAGTGGACAGTACAACTACTGCAGTTTTCTTTAAGTACTTAAATGCTGTTCCACCATGTAACACCAGATACTGTCGACTTTATTATTTTGTTGATTAGCCCTCCAAATCAATCATTTTACTGAGATAAACTCTAGTAAAAATTTGGCTCCCCAAGGCCAATGGAAGACACGCTCTAAAGTCGGTTTCAAACCTCATTTAGGCCTTCAGGCATAGATTTTCGTTTGATAGGTGATCTACAGATGCTACAAAGCTCTCTACAGATGTATTGATAATTAGCTGTAGCTATCGGAGCTCCCGTTAATTCATTGAATTACACTACTACCTTAATTTCAAATTAGAATATTCTTGAAAGCAATAGAAAAGCAGGATCATCTTTTCGATGGAGCTCAGTGCTATGCAAATTAGAAACTTCCTAGCCTATTTTTGCAATGGGGGCCAAGGATTGTATAGGGAATTCTCCAAGAATTTTCCTCTCGTTCGACTTAGTGCAAATTATTTCATGCGGGCCGATACTGTGACACCAGCGCTGCTGACGCAACTTCATTGATAACTGCTGCCTATTCTCATGTAAATGGCTCACCGATGTGGAAAATGCGTCTCGATAAATATTGAAGCAGGTATTTTTTCCGGGAATAATTAACATATGCTATTAGATTTGATGGTGAAACAGACATTGTCGGTGACTTTTTTATGCACAAATCAGGTTGCTTTACTACTTGCCAACGCTTCCTCTATCACGTTCGTCCTTGTTTAATAAAACCTGTTTGATAATTCACTTGGTTTGTAATAAAGCGGGTGCAGAAACTTTGTTGTCTCATGCGTGAAAGATTAAATATTACGTCAGTGAATTACATTATCATAATTTCCTGTGTTATTCCAATGCCAATATAAACACTATAGGATGTAGCAAGTTCAGTTGAAAACACAGAAAATTTCATTTTCCATCATTCTATTTCAAGGTTTATAAATGCTCAAGCGCTGCCTGAGATGATATAATTGACTGTAATGGAAAACTTTTACTTATGTGCATGAAAATTGCGAAAGTTAATCAACGCATTCAATTTTTGGAAGGAACATCCATCTTATTTGTAAGGCATCGTTTTTTTATATGTATCACCGTTCATTTTGCCAAATAAAATCCAATTCTTCGAAATGCGGTTGACCGGTTGACTTCGAGCATTATTTACATGAGACTATGAGATTTTAGTAGCATGTTCTTTTTCGTCAAAGATCGACCGACGATAGTCAGGTGTTAAACCACTGAGTTTCATGCATACACATTAGGTATTCCAATTGCCGATGCTTTTACTGTCGCGACATTTGCGAGTTATGACTCACTATTGGCATTTTCTTATGATTTAAATACTACTCGGCGCTACAGCCCTTGTAGGGCTTTGGCCTCTCTGACAATTTTAACCCAGACATCACGATCTCCTGCATGAGTTCTCCATCTTCTTATTCTCATCTTTCTTAGATCATCTTCTACATCATCCAACCATCTTTTCCGAGGTCTTTCTCTCAATCGTCTGCCACTACGATGTCCTAGGTATATCTTTTTCACCATCCTATCCTCAGTCGTTCTCTCAACATTCCCTAACCACCTTAACCTGTTATTCTTAATTTATAATTTAAATGCCTCCCCCGTATTTGCCTCTTGAGCTATACCACCATATACATTCATATACATTTGTAAAACGCGATGCATACTCTTCACTTCGCACGAGGTGTTATTCATGGAATCCCACTCGAGAAAGTAAGCAATGGCTTCACTAATATTTCTTCCCCTTTGAAGGCTCAGGGTTAGGGTTCTTTGCCGGGAGGCCTATTTCGCTTCCACTGCCTGCGGGAAGGTGACTTGCATCCGCCCACGGCCCATTGGAAAGCAATCGGCTGGATGAATGTTATCGGCTGGAATATCGAGGCAATCAATTCCGGTCATGTCATTATGGTTTCCTTCCGCGGTAATGGCGAGGCTGAAGAGCGGAGCCTAGTTAGATCATTCCGACATTATTTAATTTATGGCTCAAGGTTTTTGTTTTTAGAAAACCGTATTTGGACTTGTACCCTTGTTAAACATCTCTTTCCTTTTTTCTTGTTTTCCATTGATTGTTTTGGCCATGTCTTTTAGATTTTGGCAGCAGCATAAATTCTGGACTCTTATCTGATTGTTTCCAGAAAACCTTGGGTTGGGCTCAAGAGCTTTATTTGGTAGATATTCCCGCCTCTCAATTGCCGTGTTTATGAGCTCCGATATCCATGGTTGCCACTGACCTTGACCACTTGGCTGAATATTCCTTGGTGCGTCTGTGATCTTCGGGAAATAGAAGGATGTAAATCAATCCCAGACCAATCTGTAATAAAGATATCCTAACAAAGGATTTAGTGTATGCTGCAATGTTATTTAGCGGTTTTTCCAATGCCTCTTTCGATGCAAGAAACGGTATTTCCCATTTAGCACCTTCAGCCAACCACCACATAAGGGTGCTTGTATTCTAAGGTATTTTTTTCAACCAAATCTTTTTATTTCTAATTGTAAGTGACTTTTTCGGACTGCTTATTTGTGAAGAGATTTGCATAGAGCTCAAAAAATGCTCAAATTTTGCATTTAGATATCAGTTATTTCATACCATCGTAATTTAAAATGTGGAGAACTTCATCATCCAATTAAAGCGGAGTGCTATTTGTGACGTAGCATATGGACGATTCTCTTTAAGTTTTTGAATTTGGTCAAACGTTTTTGTATTTTCAATCTGTACCTCAATATTTGAATACTGCTCGCGAACTGATTTCCTTTCCCATCCAATTCCTCACTCGCTTTTCCATATCCCTGCTTTCACTTTCTATGGCTGCGTACATCGCGTCAGGAAGGAGAATGCGATGGAGTGATAGGTAAAAATGTGTTTATCTCCGTCCCAGGACGTTATTTGCTCATTTTCAAAGCGAGCACTGGAGAGATGGAAATAAACTTCGGTTGACGTTCGAGATTTGAGACTCGTGTCCCCGCGAGAAGGCTCCCCCTCCTTTAATTCAATCCGTGTAGTTTCTCTCTTTCTCGTGTCTGCGGATCGTTAAGTCTAAGTTCATTTGCCGTGCTTTTTAGTCACTTCGTTAGCGTCTCCTTTTAGCTGCCTTATACGTTCTATCCGCGGACACATTATGGCTGGCGCTGGCTGTCCATCCAGCGCCGACCATCAGAAGAAGCGGCCGCCGATCCTCTAGCTCCTTAACCGCTTCCCTTCCCTCTTCTTTCTCCTCCTCCTTCTCGTTCTGTGTCTTGATCGAATCAACGACGTCGTGATGTAATACGAGATGAAGAAAGGAAAAAAATACACGTTGCCGCGCATTTAATCATCCCTTTAATTCGATTTAATTTCTTGGAAGTTGCAGCTGTGTCTATGTATAAACGCGGACCCGTCGTGGAACTAGTAAAAGTCTCATCCTTCCTTTCCACTCACTTGAAATTTGTATGTGATTCCATTGAACAATATAATCTGATCATGTTCCGTGCGGGTTTTTTAAGAAACCCCCTCCCGCGATACGAATTCAAGGACTCGTCCTGCGGCCGAGAGCATCACTCGTGCAGAGAGTTAGGTCTCTAGCGCAGTATTTTCGGCGCCTGTGTGATTTTTTGCCACTCTTCAATTTGCTTGATAAGTGACGAGAAGAATGGATAAAATGAACTGTAATGAAGGATGACAAACGGAGAAGTGTTATTATATATGGTCAGAGAAAGTCGGATGCTGAGGAAACCAGAAAAAGTGGGTGGAATTAAGTGGTAGTGGGAAGTTGGAGGCCTTGATAGAAAGGTGAACGTTGGGGAAGTGAATAAGAGAATGGAAAAAATATTTTTGATGGCACGAAAGTGGTATCTTGAGGAGGCAAAGAAGATGTTTATGTCGTTGCGCTGTAAGTTCGCGATTATGCGTCAAAGTTTTCAAGGACATACAAAAACCTTCCAATGTTCTGTGAACTAATGAAATAAAATGAAGAGCTTTGCATTGAGCTCAAAAAATGCTCAAAGTCTGCATTTAAATATCAGTTATTTCATACGTTTCTAGTTTAAAATGTGGAGAACTTAAGTCCATCTTAAGCGGAGTGCTATTCGTGAAGTTTCACATGGGCGATTCTTTTTAAGTTCGCGTTCTTACTCCCTAAGTCCCTCATTGTCCTCAGCTCCATCATGATATTGCTTTTATCAATACGATGAAATCTTCCAAAAGGTAATATAGCGCCTTTTTTGCCGTGAATAATAGCTTCTGTTGCTTTTTTCGAGTACAAATTTGCGGAAAAGAATTATTTTTTAATTTCAATTTCTCCTCAATTTCGTCGTAGGGTTTCGGTTTTTTGTCAAGTTCATCAGAAATGCAAGGAAACCCTAACCTTATTTGGTGAAATTTGCTTCAAAGTGCTACAGCATGTAAGTGTCAACTGTGACATTTTCATTACGCTCCCGGAAGCAAAGAAGCGAAATTTAGCACCTCCAAAGTAGGATGCACGGCCTGGATAGCATCCAATAATGTTGTCACATGGGGACTTGTCGCCGTGGGTGATCGACTGGCCCACATTCCGGTTCTCCAGCACTCAATAAGTTTCGTCATTTGTTCTTTTAATTCGTCAATGGCTCCAGAGTCGCCACACCTATCCTCTTTTTTCTGGTTTGAATCAAGGATGTTCACATATTTGCTTCATGAAACACAATTCTTCGTAGAGTGTTGCTTCCATTTACGTAAATGCGTAATTATCAGACGCAATATTATATTACTTACGTAATGGAATGCTGATTCATCCGTGTAAATGGCCTCCGCATTACTTGGATTAGAATTTGTTATTATTCTGCTCTTGCCACCCCATTTTTACTGTACATTTCTTATCCACCTCCTCAGCCGCATAAGGGTTAACGTTTTTCAAACTCACTTTTGAATTACATTGCTTGCCTTCAACTGTCGGACTTCCTGACTCCGGAGGGCTGAATGTGAACCTTCGTCAAGTCATTCCCCGAGCATCCTTCATTTTTTTTCAATCGAGCGGTCCAGCTCTTGTATGGTTTCACAGATTCACCGAAGGGAGATGATTGATCATGTTCGACGAAAATTAAAAAAAAATAGAATTGATTGGCTAACGTGGAAGTGAGATGGCTCAGGTGGCCATTCCATTGAACATCAAACGCGCTCAGGATGGAGTTGTTATTTCTGCACCATATAATTGAGAGAAAATTGATTTCTTACTTCCCACTGGTTAATCGTGGAGTCGCTTATATGGGGAACCGTTCAACTTGGATGAAATTTCATTTTGCGTCCAATAATAAAAGGCCCGCCTCGTTCCATGCAATTCATTCACAAAATATATTAACGGCCGTCTTCTTAAGGCTTCCGGGAGTCCGGAATGTTTTGAAGCCGTCTCCATCTAAGGGCACGTGTCAGGATTTTCAGAGAATGTTTTTTTTTCGATGAAGTCGTTTGCGGTTTTTATGACGTGGAAAATCACTTCCACGATTTCCTCAATCTAGTGCCACCCATCGGCTTCGCCGTAAAAATCGTTTCCGAGTTGCTTTGAATTATTTGATTATTCTCTCACGCGTCGCTGAATTTACTATGCTTCCCTTCCAGCGGCGATAACGCCGTTCATTCTATAATTGCTGCAAATTTCTTGCCAGTGCCAGCATAAGGAGGTTCAACTTAAATCTGGAGTAAATGTTATTTTAGTGAAATCTCACCAACTCCCTCTTATTGGTAGTATGTTCTAGGTATATACGATAGAGAGGGAATAAGGGAAGAGAGAGTGAATATCAGCGATTTTAAATATGCACATATTCCTGTGTTAAATCATGCAATTTTCGCGAAAACTGTGTTCAAGTACAACTTTCCATAATTGTTTTGATTGTGCTTAACAGAAAAGCAGCTCCTCAATGCACTTTTTCGAATAATATTCAGTAATTTCAAGTAATAATGAGCCGTTTTAATCATTCATGTACATTATGAGACAATCTACTGTCTCCTATGTCGGCACTGTCGTATTGGAAAGGCATTTGACAACAGTGACAGCATACCTGTGGAAGCCTGCAGGATAGCCGGCGAAATATTGTCCCTGAAAATGGAACCACACGGCGGAAGTCCCTGAAATCGGAATGGCCAACGCTCGGTGACATCAGTTTATGGTCACGTATTGCGAGTCTTACTCAGACTTATTTGCCCTTCAAAAATGTTGATGATGAAAGATCTCTACTAAATGTATGACGTGAAGACTTTCTGTCTTGTGATTTGGAGTGACGGGAATGGAATACGGATTCAATTAGTCACAGGCTGTTGTGCAAACCAATTAACCCTGGATCCTTGGAGTATATTGAATATTAGTAACATTTTTAGTCATGAAAATTTGGATTTGGGACGCCGTGTTTCTACTAACCTTCAACAGATCTCTTCCAAGCACAAAAATTGGGTTAAGGTGGCCTTCCGTGGATTACTTCGCGGGAGAGGGACAGACGCGTCATCGTGGGAAATCTCACTTTGCTGCGGCAGTCAGTCGGAGCAGTAAGTGGCCACGTGAGATAGTAGTCGTGGCAATAAGCTGTTTACTCGCGCCGGAATTTTCACACTTGTCGATGGTAACAAGGTTACTAACGAATTTTCTTTGCGTTTGGGTTCCCCTTATCTTATTCATGAGAAGGTAGACACGTTGAAATTGATTGAAATAAATTGGGATCAGGGATAATTTGCACCGACTAGAATCATGAGAAAGAATGAAAATATACTACCCGATGAGTAATGAGGGCCAAGGATGGAAGAACAGATAAAAAATGGAAATAAAACCCGGGATGGGTTAAGCTGATTCGAGAAAACAGTCGACGGAGGTGTTTCGCAGCTAATTCGAATTGGTGTTTCAAGCCCTGATTGTCTCTTTGAATTGTTAAACATATTTTCAAAATTGTGAATCTCATGTAAAAGACGCTGATCTTAGACGCGCAAGGTCATCTGGGTAGTAACGGTTATTTTATGTAAGACGGCAGTGTGAATATTATTGCATCGCTGATGATACACGTGGGAAACATTGGTTGGTTATTTGTGTAAATGATCAACAACTTTGCCCCATGCCCTTTGCCCTTTATTTTCCCCATGAAAATAAGTGGTAGGATGGATAGAAACACGGCGTCGGCATTAGCTCGCCGTTAACAAAAGGTCCCAAAGGGACAGTAGTTTAACGTTCCATTTGAAGGGCAGACTACTTCATTTGAAGTGTTCTCCACAAGTCACCGAAGTAGGAATCGGGATTCCACAGAAAAATTCCTCCACCGTCAGAGTTCGAACCCAGGACCTTGGCTTGAAAAGCCATAATTCAATCCACCACATCAACCATATCCCTATGCCACGTGTCCTTGGCATATGTAAAATTACTTCCGTCTACTTTTTTCGCGTTTATTTCTTGCTTAAGATTTCCTCGTAGCATACACTGTTTGATAATTTATGTACATCTACATCTACATATTACCCTGCGAGCCACCTCTAGGGTGTTTGGCAGGGGGTGACAAGTCACCAAAATGCAGCATGCAAGCGGACCGCCACATGCACACCGCACGGTCATGAATATTAAGGATAACTAAAAACCATCATACAGCATGCAAGAGAATCCCCACATGCACGCCACACATGTACGATGACACATAATATTCTACATGCTACTTAAGAGGGCAATCTGCCTATGAAGCTAGAACATGCAAAACATGCTGTTAGAATCACCATAAAACTCCGCAAACATGCTTTAAGAAATGCATAAGTTAGTAAGCTACACTACCAGTCAACTAATCTATTTCTAAGTCCTTACACAGCCGTTATAGTCTCTTATCGCTCGCGGAAAAAACGACATTTTGAATCTATCTGTTCTACAGTCTATCTCTCTTATTTTATTTTTATGATCTAATCTACCATAGTACGTTGGCGGTCGTAAAATATGATCAACTTCGTCGGAAAATAAACTACTCTTGAATTTACATAATAGATTTAGTCTTGTTTTCAATCTACGGTCTGACAGTGATTCCCATCCGAGTTGTTCTAAGAGGTCAGTAACACTAACAAGACTATCGTAACGGCTTTTCACGTACCTGGCTGCTCTTCTCTGTACACGTTCTAACTCTGTTTTTAAGCCTGTTTCATGAGGATCCCAAACACTGGAAGCATATTCTAAATGGGGTCTACCCATGTAAGTTGAAGCAATACAAGATTATCGTTGCAGGAAATAGCTTTTAACGTCCAGTCCATGTGACTTCTACATGACTTAAGTCCACGTTGGTCGTTGTAAGAGCTTTTACGTTGTTTAGGTATTGCGTACGAAAGAAGTCGTTGATTTCAAGACAAATTGGAGGTCAAATTTTGTATTTCTAAATAATTGATTATTCTGTCTTCTGGTTTTATGCGCTAGTGATAATGACCCCAAATGAAAGAGTGAACGGAGAATAGGAGGTTTATTTAATTATAATATTAATGGTTTATTTAATTATAATATTAATGGTTAATTTAATTATAATATTAATGGTTTATTTAATTATTAGTTATGAAAGGTTAAAAGCCTGAAAGGTAATATTCTTTTCTGCGTGACAGAGAGCGATGGTGACAAAATGAGGTCTCAAGGCGCGTCCACTCGGGTGCTAAGGTTGTGTGAGGATAGATTTTTATTACTTGCTTTTCGTTGGAGAGGTGATTACACAGAAAATACGTTGACGCCTATTCTTTTTCAATAAAACTGTTCAGCCCGTCCGCGTGTACTGTATAGCACAGTACTCCTGAGACAACAGAGATGCCCTCTTGTCTCGAGGGCTTATGAATGGAGGGGGGTGGAGCGCATGAGATGAGGGGGATCATGATGATATATATAGGGTGATATATTTAGTAAATCCATCAACGAACACAAAGTACCCATGGACTGGAAAATTGCAAATGTCACTCCCATATTCAAAAGCGGTGATAAGGAACAGCCATCGAACTACAGACCGATATCTCTCACATCTATCTCTTGCAAAGTCCTTGAACATATAATTGTTAGTTCAGTTATGAGACACCTCGATATAGAAAACTTGTTAACAAAAACACAACACGGATTCAGAAAGGGAAGATCTTGCGAAACTCAATTAGCACTTTTTGCTCACGATATTTTAGTCTCGGGTGAACATAACGCTCCTGTTGATGCAATTTTTCTTGACTTTAAAAAGGCATTTGATAAAGTTTCCCACATTAAGCTACTCATGAAATTAAAATCCTACGGTTTAGACGACGACGTAGTTTCCTGGATTAGAGAATTCTTAAGTAATCGCGTGCAAAGGGTTGTATTAGATGGCGCTATCTCTAATGAAGTAAAAGTCACATCGGGTGTTCCACAGGGAAGTGTCATAGGCCCGCTTCTGTTCCTTTTGTACATAAACGACATCGGTGACAAAGTTGACAGTAAGCTTAGATTATTTGCCGACGACGCAGTGATGTATAGAGAAATTCGTAGCTTTAATGACAAGGAAGCGCTAACTAAGGACCTCGAGGCAATACAAGAGTGGTGCGATGCGTGGCAGCTAGAATTAAACCTGAAAAAATGCGTTGTTGTGAATTTTTGGAAACGGAAAAACGCTCCTTGTAACAGCTATTGCATAAACAACATAAAACTAGACACCGTAGAATCGGTTAAGTACCTCGGAGTTAAACTGACTAATGATCTATCGTGGAGTAAACATATTCGAGAAATTACCGGTCAAGCTAACCGTAAATTGGGATTTGTTAAAAGAGTACTTGGCAAGTGTGACGATAAAGTTAGGGAAATCAGCTACTTCTCCCTCGTTAGACCCCACTTAGAATATGCCGCCAGTATTTGGGATCCTTATGAGATAGGCTTGGAAACTGAGTTAGAACGCGTGCAGCGAAGATCGGCAAGATATGTTAAAGGCCGTTATGATAATCTTGTTAGTGTTACTGACCTTTTGCAGCAACTGGGATGGGAAAAGCTTTCAGACCGTCGATTAAAATTTAGACTAAATCTATTATGTAAGTTCCAAACCGGTCTATTCTCTGACGACGTTGATAATATTTTACGAAATCCGACATACTACGGTAGATCAGATCATGAGAGTAAAATTAGGGAACTAGACTGCAGAACGGATAGATTTAAGATGTCATTTTTCCCACGAACGATAAGGGACCATAATAGCTGCCATGAGACTTTTATCTAGGTTTGTCGTTAGGTAGTGTAGCTCTTAGTAGTTGTAGTACTCCTAATACTTGAATCCTTTACTGTTACCTAGTACATACTAACAGCACGCCTAGCATGTTTTCTACATGGGTCTTGAGTCCCTGTCCATCTGTGTAGTTGTAGAATGCATGTATATTGAGGTCACTCTCCATTTTGATGACATCTGTAGTGTAGTGTTGCATGCTTGTGAGGCTTCGCCTCGTGACAAGCATTAGCGATTTGTGCTGATGCATAATTAGTCGTAGTTACACTAACTTTAGGATATAGTGTGATTTATGTTGGTGATTACTCACCCCCTGCCACACACCCCTGAGGTGGCTTGCAGGGTATTTTGTAGATGTAGATGTAGATGTAGATGGTGCAACACCGAAACGCGGTGCGGATATGTCGGAATGCGAGTCGATGATGACCGCAGGAATTGACTCGGCGGAAGTGTATCCAGCGAGCGGGAGCTGTGGCTGACAGTGGAAAAAAAAACAAAGGCATACTTTCAAAGGGCGCGACCCGGTTGCTCAACTCGAAGGGGATTATTAAATAGAAGGAAGAGGGAAAATGGGGATAAGCAGCGCATCGCGTGCTCTTCCCCGTGCCTCCTGAAGCGCGCTTCTTTCTGTTCCTCTCATCTACATCAGTGGTTCCCAACCGGTGGTGTGCAGGACATAAAAACGTTGCCAATACATGGGGATTTTGAAAGCGATGTGCGTTGAACGAGATGGGTAATTAAGTTGTACTGTACACTAATTAATACACAGTAATAATAAATAAATAATATCTTCTAAAAACTGTTCTACTTAATCACCTTTGAATTTGGCTATGGGAAAGGCGCTGAGGAAGGGTGACAACTGATAGGGGGTATGGTGGGGGGTGGGGGTGGTCTGTACATGATTTTAATATGTACAGACCACCATTTAATAATGTGTAGTTGCAAAATCATATATTAATGGTCCCTCTCAATTGTGATAACATCTGTAGTGTAGTAGTGCATGCTTGTGAGGCTTCGCCTCGTGACAAGCATTAGCGATTTATGCTAATGCATAATTAGTCGTAGTTACACTAACTCTAGGGTATAGTGTAATGCATGTTGGTGATTACTCACCCCCTACCACACACCCCTGAGGTGGCTTGCAGGGTATTTTGTAGATGTAGATGTAGATTTAATTTCAGACTGAGTGGTCTGCAGACTTATACGAGTTGAGAAACACTGGTCTACATCCACAGAATACCCTGCAAGCCACCTCAAGTGTGTGTGGCAGGGGTTGAGGAGTTGCCAACATGCATTACACTATTTCCCATTAAAGTTAAAGCAACTACCACTATTGATGCATTAGCAGAACTCGCTAAGGCTATTCATGAGGCAAAATTTCACAAACATGCACTAAACTATAGGAATGCTGCCAATGTTAGAGGAACTGTTTGCACTAATGTGTTTTGCAACTACATAAACGGACTTAAACCTTTCCCTACGCGCTCTCCCTTTCATTGCGTGTACTCGGCTGGCCGTTGTGGGGCTGCTAATTCCTCCTAAGTACTTCAAAGTCTTTCGGTTAATAGGCCACGTGGGATGGCAAGTGAGAGCGGATGGGACGATTTTTTAAATCGCATCAGTGCTAGAAAGCGAAACTTGCGCATTCTAGGCTCGGCATGAATGACGGAATACAGCAGTGGGCATGGAGTTCTTGATAACAATTCCGTTGAAAAGTCGGCAAAAATGGTCTTGGAATAATTCGAAATAAATTTCCCGCTTGTGTAAAAGTTTCATAAAGGAATTTGGTAAGCTAATTCGATCCTGTAGAGGGATTCGAAAAAATCAAATTACTGAGTAAGATTTGATAAAATGGTGAGAGGAAGGGATAGACCTCGTGCATTGTGGGTGAATGTCTCGGAATAGACTAAAAAGGCGGAAATTAGGAAGCATGTGAGGGTGGGAAGGTTTGGAATAAATTAAACAATCATCCATTTTTTTACCTACAGTTTTCTATCAATGGAGAAATTTGCCTTCAAAATTCCGATATTTTGTGATGATGAAATAGGAAATCGAACTTCTTACCTTAAATCTTGAATGTTGATTGAGTTCCTTGCATAAATTTCTTTTTGGTGACTTAAGTTTGATCAAAGACACTCTTACAGTTGGAGAGGAAATGTTGTCTTACGAGCAAAGGGGCATGTATGAATCAATCTTTGAAGACGAGATACGGACAGATATGTGCTAGAATCAGGCAATGTAAGTCAGCCAGTGAAGTAGTGAAAGTGAAGTAATTAGTGAAAGTAAGCCGTTTTCCGAAACCTAGATTCACCCTACAGGCTTTTCACTGGCTTACCTTGAAAATAAACTTGGAGAAGAGAATATTGATTTGAATTGGGTGAAATTAGCGTACTTTGAAACCTTCTAATTACTGTATTAAAATTAAATACAGGTAACAGATCTCCAAAACTGAAGTAACTCAAACACTTAGGTATGTAAGTGTGTAATCTTTGTATTTAAGGTAGTTTGAACGATAAATAAATTCACCTAGAATTTGACGTAATTTTAAAGAAAACCCTCCCATCTTTCCAATGACATCAAAATGTTAACCCCTCGTTAGTCTATTTTTCGAGCAATTTGTCTAAAAATTTTAGCTGCTTTACATGGAACAGATTACGGCCGTGCACTCCAGAGGGAGAATATTGAATAAAAAATTAGGAACACCAAGATTTCGTCAAAAAACTTACAGTGTGTAGTTTGTATGTTTTCTCAAATATGTATTTATAAATATTAATCAATATCCGCTGTAATTTTTACAAAATCGCAAAAAAAACATCTGTTTTGAAAGCTTTTTAGCTCTACGGTGTGAAAAAATTAGTCAAGTTAGAGACTTATTGTTTATATTCAGTTAAATTACTGAGAATGTTTGTCATACCTACATAATTATATTTTTGCACTATTAATATCACAACGTTTACTTCATTCTACGTACAGACGCTTAAATTAAAAAATAAAATTCGGATATGGTATCTAGTATGACTAGGGAACTATCTCGCTCAAACAACCTTAAGTAACCCCTGAATACATAAACATAATTCTCAAGCTTGGAGGTGTTGTTTTTATTATGCTGATTAACATTCATCTAACTTGATGAATCTTATAGTATCGTGTCATATGAGCGGTGACATCAATTATTTCGAACCCCCGAGTCAGTTTCATGGACGCGAAAGCAGCCCCTCCCCTATTATAAAATATGGTCGTCCCCCCCCATTGATGCCGTTTAAACTTTTTTGCGCCCCTGCAAGGCGAAAGAGTGGGGCTGGGTCAGCAACGATGATATGGAAATTATTAAAATGGGCTGCTTTGGGCTTTTATTTCACCCATCTCCACCGCTACCGCCCTTCTCCACACCACCGCACGCAAACGTTTGTGTTTGAATCTCGACCGAGTCCTTCGGCACGACAGTTGCCCAACACAGCGCTGCCAGATGATTTGGAAAGTTCTTGTTATGTCATCCGTCACTTCGCCCCCATGCGACAGTTATGAAAGCTTCGAGGAAGGAGGGGGGGGAGCTTGGTTTTTATGGGGTTGGGGGAGAAGGGTAGGAATTGGGGAGGGGGAGGGAAAATATTATTACGGGTACGAGGGAAAGAAAAAAAGATGAAAGGAAGAAAGGAAGAGAGAGAGAGGAGTGGATGTCGCTGTGGGGAGAGGGGAAGTTGAGTGAACTCAAACAAGACCACCACGCGGCGCTGATTCTCCCCTCATTTGCCGGGGCGGCTGAAATTTTAATGAGCATTTCGATGTGACCCCGTTTCCCCCTCCCGCCGCTTCGAGTCGGGAGGGAGGAGGAGGGAGTAGGAGTGGGAGAGAGGACTCACTTTTTTTCCCATCGGAGTGTGTTTGGGTGGCGGGGAGGAGACATTCTTCGGAAGGAGAAAGAGGAGCCGATAGTGAGTGAGTGACGGATGTGGCCGCGAGGTAATTTTGCGGTCGAGCAGTCAATGGAGTGGAAGGTGCGGTGACAGAAAAGGGAAGCTGGGTTGCGGAGCTGGTGCACAAGAAGTAAGGTTACGAGCACCACATCCTCAGTGGAGAAAACAAAAGGGACTACAGGAGAAGGAAATGGTCAAAAAGTTATTGTATTTCTTTATCAAATCCCTTGATTTTATGAATTCCAAGCGCGTATCAGAAAAGAAGTAAATTGACATTTGTTGCCCGAGTATTCACCGTTTACGAATGTTTCCCATTATCTTAATTCTCAAGTAGGATTTTCTCTGAACTTCGTGAAATGCATAATTCAAAGGCAACAAATTTAAATCATCAGAAGAAAGTTATTATTTACTGAAAAACTTTTACTTTGTTTTGACATGCTTAGGAGTGGGACTAGATTAAGCCTTGGAAGGATGGCGAGAGAGCATAGGGAGATGGGAAGCCATCAAATATTTTGTTTTCGTCGGAGTGTGTTGGCAGGGGAGAGAGAGGAGGGGGGGAGTAGGGCCGAGAGTGCGTGAGTGATGAATACGGCGTCAAGGTAAATTGGCGGTGGAGCAGTTGGCAAATTGGAACGTGGGATGGATATACATATATGTGTATGCGTGTTTGCTATTAGAACTTTGGCGAATATTATTATTTCATATCCCGGCTTTCTTGCTTGCTCGTGAGATATTATTATGTGATTAAAGGTCCATAAAAGACTTTTGTAAAAGTGAACTAGTTCCGAAATCAAAGTGACGAATATGGCTGCGATCTGGATTGACATCTCTTAGCGGTTAGTTCAAATGTGAATTATATATTTCCTATCTGCCGGCATTTGCGTTATTTCGGAGGCAATCTCTCCGCGATTGAAGATCCGTAAAAGGCGTCGGTGAAAGTGGTCCAGTTCCGACGTCAAAGCCGTGATTGAGAATGGAAAGTTATGGCTTAGATTCGGCGGAGGCTGAAAGATTGGATGAGTTGCTGTTTAAGGGGGAGGGAATAGAGGGTACGACGCTAGGTAAGGGCACGCAAGGGCAAGAGGAAAAAAAGAGTTGGAATTTTAGATAACATAATGGTATGTAGAACTTTCGAAAGAAAAAGGGATAGTTTTGCTGGAGAAAATGTACACATGATAAGTAAAATCAAGAGACTGAATATCCGAAGAAATACCAATTGATGAGGTAGAAAATCGAATGATGTAATTTATCCTTTCCTATCTTCATCCTTTATCGTATCTCTTTAAGCACGCTCACGCTGTCTGAGGGGCGTTTAAAATGGCAGGAGAGGACATCTGACATGAAAAACTCCCACGGAAATTAGCTTTGAATGAAGATGCCTAGGTGGTTTAAGATGGTTGCAACGGTTTTTGTTTATGCACAGATTTATGTGAAACTATGCATACGTGTTTTTATTAGTGATATCTATAGATAACGTGAAAAAATTGCATCATACCGATTTGTATTTTGGAAATTTAATGCTATTTTCTCACGTAGCGTTTTGGTATATGACATATATATTTCGTAATATTTCGATTACATATTTTCCTCTAAACGCGAAATAGATTATTTCTTATTATTATAATTGTTGCTAACAAACATCAAGGTGTCACGCCGAGTCCAGTATTTGAAAAAAAAATAACCTATTTCATTGCAATATTGTGTCAATTTCCAATACCGCGCCCGAAACTCTAGTCGAAACTTTTAATTAAGGAAAAAATATACTATATAATTATAGTATCATTTCCATTGCTGCCTCTATGGTGAGTTCCAGCGTATAAGCAGATTCACTCAATTGCAATGCGGTCCAAGAATTTTTTATCAATTGTTTTAAAAAAATATTTAAATGCGCATTCAATTACCCACGATTACCGCTTCAGCCTCATTAACCGGCAAACACTTCTAATAGGTCAATAGAATGTTCACATTTGTGTTCCGGTCAAACCAGATGTTTTTCTAAATGGAGAATATCCACCGATTGAAATTTGCCAAATGGTTTACAGAGATAGGAAAAAAATATTAGATTTGGTTGGTATGGTGGCAAAAGTTCGGACCTTCCATTTCGTAGGTTGAATTCTGGAAGTGGCGGGGATTTTTTTCACTTAAACCCTGATTCTTACTTTTGTGCCATGTGGAGATCACTTCGAGTGCAAATCTCCACCCGTCGGATATGACGCTAAACTGAGGCCCCATTGTTGCGCTTCGTTTAGAATAGGCTAATTCCGGCGCCGGGATTCTCTATACCTTTCATCCATTCCCCGAACAATCCTTCTCTTACTTAAAGGCTAAGGTTTTCGGCTTAAATTTGTGGAAACCGTGCACGTTTATCAATAAATTTGTATATTGTATACAGCACACTTTTATTAGCGATAATGATTTCGATATAGTATTTAATCATCAAGGTAATACGGCACACTAACTTTTATGGTATAGTGTAATGCATGTTGGTGAATACTCACCCCCTGCCACATACCCCTGAGGTGGCTTGCAGGGTAATTTGTAGATGTAATGGCATTTCATGCCGAGCCCATAGTGCGTTTCAGCGTTACTGTACTGATTTCGAAACCTCAATATATTAATAGATTGTGAGTAATAAAGTAACAAAATACTGTGGAATGTACAAAATACGAGTTTATTGAGTGACTTCCCCTACTTACTTACCCACTCTAAAAACACTTTATTTTTCGTCCGCCTCCCCTAAATAACCGCCAACCGGCCATCGGAAGAAGCAGTTACTATTCGCGTCGATTAAGGTTTTCCTAAAGGGTTGGCAACCTAGAAATCCTTCCCCTTCTCCCTTCTTTTTTTCCTAATCCTCGCCCCTCTCGCACGCACGCAAGTAGAGTTCTAGATTGAGCGTGAAATAGGTCGGGGCGAAATGGTTGGGGGGGGCGGGGTGGTTTGGAGAAGGCGGTTGGAGGTGGTGTGGCAGGGAGGAAGTGCCTTAGCGGGGCGCTTTATCTCGTTTTCCTGGGGATGATCTTTCCTCGAGGGCCTCCTCCACCAATGCATCCTCTTTTGTTTACTCGATCGAATCCGTTCCCTTGCGCGCGTCACGACCCCGACTACTTCGTTCCGAGAACGCCTCAGGCGGATTTCGAGCGTCAAATCCCGAATTATTCCGCTCGCTATTGAGGGTTAGCGAGAATGTGCCTCCCTATAGTCCTTAGAATTCGGGAAGGAAGTGCTGAGTGTGGGTTTCGGTGGCCAAAAATTGATTTGGAAAAATGTGTGTGAAGGAGGGAGTGAGCTTAATGAACTCAGTCGTAGGATTCGATATAAATTATAATTTATGTTTATAATATATCCGTGTGCAAACAGCTTTCACCAGACATAGATTTACCTCCTTAAAAATCATAGACATTTACAACATGCGGTAAATATATGGCGGGGGTAGGTTAATATCAAGATTCGGCTATTTAAAGGGCAACCTGGCTCTCGAGTAGAGAACATCTGAAAGAGTTAATTCGACCGTAACTGGCGTTACGTGGTAGAACAGCATTTCAGTAATAAAATTAAACTGCAGGAGTTGTACTGTCCAATTATCATGAATGTACAATAATACACTACACGTGTTTCAACGCTTAGGGCGTCATCATCAGGTATACAAAGCGTTGAAACAAGTGAAATGTATTATTTTTCACTAAAGATAAGTGGACAGTACAACTCCTGCAGTTTAGTTTTATATCTGGAAGAGTTATTGCTTTATTTTCTCCATTCCCGCGAGTAGAAGGCAGATGCTGAATGCTTATAGAGTCATCTGCAACAGTAAAATTTGCTAGAAGTGGACATGACTATGTAATTTTAGTATAGACGTATTGTCTTCGTTGTTCTGGCACCATATCAGTTATTTTTTTGTATGTGTTAAAGTCAATTTATGTTAAGCAGTTGGCATTCTCGTCAATATCTAATAACATTTTTTTCCCTCAGACATGTTCGTTCCTCGGTACACTCTGAATAACCCACAAAAATCTGTAAATTAAACATTTTTCTGATTTTTCCATCTGCATATTAAACTCTCATCAACACCAGCTTCACATCGTTTTGCGTGTTTACATCTACATCTACAAAATACACTGCAAGCCACCTCAGGGGTGTGTGGCACGGGGGGTTTAGTACCAAGTGGATGTAGAGGTGATGTTTTGTTTACTTCAAATTTTGTTTTGGCCACTGTCGTGTGGTCATCCCAGAAGCATCAATAATGTAGACGTTTATTGACGATGCCTGAAGGACGTTGAGCCATCCTGAAAAAGAAAGTAGGACGTTCAAGTTAGGAAAAAATTGCATTCGGTGTGCTATTTTCATCTCAGGGATTTTTTTATTTCTCTTGAATAAAAATTGTTTCAAAGTTTTCATTGGGTTTTGGTCATGCATAATAAATCCTAATTATTCGCATACAAGTCATTTAATATAAATCAACTCTTCGCCAGTGCAACACAAAAAGGAAAATTGTGGAACGAACCGGCTAAAGGTGTAACATTTAATAGACACTGATGGAAGATAATTTTTTAAGTGCACAGGATTAATGTGTGCTCCAGTTAACTCCGAAAATTAAATACCATGGTTTGAGGAGGAAGATTACTGCTTAATGAAGAAGGCTGGGCCTCATAAAAAGAGTTTTTGATCTTAAGCTATGAACTAACATTGATTTACGTTTGAAATAACCTGAGCAAAATACCTTGAGGAATATCATGCCATAAAATTCAATTTTTCTTCCTTAATACCTAAATAGTTTTGCTCCAATACCATTCCGGACGGCTATATAGTTCACTTACGTAATTCATGTTTGTCATGAAATTGGCAGGAATTACTTTATATGTTTTTAGCATCACATCCATCTAGCCTATGAGCATGTATATTAGCGGTCCCTCTTCATTGCGAGAATATCTGTAGTGCAGTGCATGCTTATGTGGCTTCACCTTGTGACAAGCATTAGCGATTTATGCTAATCCATAATTATTCGTAGTTACACTACGTTTAGGGTATAGTGTAATGCATTTTGGTGAATACTCACCCCCTGCCACACACCCCTGAGGTGGCTTGCAGGGTATTTTGTAGATGTAGATGAGATTTCATCCAATCCCTCTAATCTTAATGATGCATAAAAGTTGAAATATCCCCTCCATTTTTTTCTGTTGCTTGCAATATCTTCTAAAGAGCCTTAATACCTTCAAAGTGATAATGAATACACCACGTTGGTTTTGAGGTTTCTTCAGTCCTTTCCTTTCAAAAATGGTTGAAAAAAAAGACGATACATTTTGTCCTCCTGGGCGTTACTTGGTGATTCTACTAAGGTGTTTAAAAACATTCACCTAGGTGTCGACATCGGACGTCATTTTCAGATGAAAACTCGTCTACAGGCAGAGCTTAGCGACTTTTTGTTTGTTTCCCACTCCCATCTGCTAGACCTTCCATTCATTAGCACTCATTGTTAATTAACCCCCCGCTTAGTGGGAAAAAAACTCATCCCCTATCCTCACTCATAACTACAATGTGTCATGGAGTGCATACCCTTCTCCCTTGCCTCACATTCCTTCATCCTTAGCCACCAGTGCTCCCTGTGGGGGTCCTCCCCTAATCCCTTCCCTCGCGCACACCACTCCACAATGGCAACCCTACTCCCTAACGTAGACAATCTATCTTTTTCTTTCTCCTCTCCCCACCCTTCCCCTCCCGCCCCACATTAGTTCTCTGCCGATATATGTGTCATGTGCCTGCACGGTTTTCACCTGACACGATGACGCCCGGCGTTGAAACTCAGGTCGTGCTTTTTAAACTAAAACCTTGTGAAATCACCTAGTCTATTATGTTTCATTTTAAAGGCTAGTAAAAAACATGATTATGCCACAGTGTGGTGAAACGCGCGTCGTGCCAGCGTAAGAAAGTTTGTGGACACCATTAACAAAGGTGGTTTTCTCATTATGGATATCCATAATTTCCACGAGGTCAGGCCTGAGATCATCAGTTTTAAACTAATATATATGAGAAGCTAAGCTGTATTTTTTGTTCAGTCTAGGTATAGGATCCCATCATTTATTTTACATCGAAATCATCATGGCTTTACTTCTACCCAGTAGCTTGGCTTTCGGTTCTTTGCCAGTTTCTTCTAATCTACCGCTGTTGTGGAATCGTGTTTTTGCGTTCTACTCTTTCAAAAGATAAACCGTAGCCAATGTATTGTAATCAGATGAATCTGAAAGCACTCTAGTATGTGTCCTTCCCTTTACGTTTAGATAAATGATGGCAGAATGTGATAATACTCATTTTGAGAATCACATCTGTTTTAGGAACTCCATTACAGTTCTTCGCCTCTTTCCACCCCCCCCCCCCCTCCCCCTCCCACCCCCATTTGTCACCTAAAGAGAGAGAGAGCATTTCAAGCTGATGACCTCGCGTGACAACTCTCTTCGCGACTCGACACGTGGCTCCTTTGATTTTCTAATTCACGCCGTCGCGCGGAGGTAGCCTTTGCTCGAGGCTGTCAAAATACAAATATTATTCGGAGTGATAATATCGCTCTGCTCCATTCATTGACAATGGACAAAAATAGTGCCCTGGAATTTTCCATGCCACTTTCACATACGCATTTTCTAACTCTCTAAAATTCAACATGAACTGCGAGGTATAAATATAAAATTATGTGACACCAATGCATTGCACTCTACTCGTTGTGCATGGTCCCCTGGGTTTTCTACTTAAGTTTTTGTCAACCCGTATTCATAAGTGCCGTCGTCCAACGTTCCCTGAGAGACATTCGTTAAGTGAAAGCAATTCATATTGATTGTGAGATGCAACTGATCAAGTTCTAAAATGTAATAAAATAATTTTGAAAACAGATGGTTCTAAAGTATTTCTCCATTGATAAATGTGAAATTTATTGAACCCCCGAAAATAATAAAATAATGATACGTTCCGGCAAGTAAACCGTGATTAGAGATGAACATTCAAGCTGATCATCTCCACTTCCCCCCCTTCCAGTTGATATATATCATGCGTCACGATGCGTCGCCATTTATTATATTTTTAGCAACGCAATATATTTAAATTATACATTGAGTGAATCCTCGAGTCAAGACTTATCTGAAAAGTATTTTTTCCAATAATGGACCAAGGAGTATTCGTATTATGAAAAGTGTTCATCGCAATGGATTTACTAGTTGTTCGAATTGAAATTTGAAAGAATTGACTTTCATTCACCTTCACTTAAGACGCGGCGTAATTGAAAACGGTATGTTCGCTGCAGCAGAAAAAGTTTTTCATCACAATGCCCGGTATGTATTATAGTGAATGCTCAGAAAAAGTCATATCACCCTTAATGCTTGGATTCCCTAATGGATCAAATTAATACTCACCCCCTGCCACGCACCCCTGAGGTGGCTTGCAGGGTATTTTGTAGATGTAGATAGAATGCAAAGAACTCCCATCCATTCCACGATAACGGGTGTAGCATCTTATAAACTTCAAAAACTCCTGATAAATGGTAACTCTCAAGTTGGAAATTACCATGACTAATTGTGGCGTGCTTTGCCAATTCGAATCGATTCATTTTTCTACCTTCCCTTTTCATTAGCTGTAACAGTCTCTACGGAATATTATCCCAAGCTCAACGAGGATCCTTAAACAAGGGCCACTTACATTTTCCTCTGAAAGACGACATCGGCAAGTTCTTGGAGGACAATGCCGGGGCAGCTCAGCTCCCACGATGTTTACACGGTAGTATGAAAGCTACCGTAAACAATCGCTGGCTCGAGGCCATTAGGCAGAAGACATTTCAGAAGAAAAGGCTCAGAAGTTGACTCTAGCGGCTTTGTGGTAAATGCTCGGAATACAAATTGGACGAGTTCCACAAACCCTCGTGAGTAAGAATGACCGAACGGACATTCTACCGTGATGCGGTCGCCATCCACAATTCCTGGTGACTGAGAAGCTTCTATTCCGGGGTACTCGTCCCGCCTAGTAATCGTCACCAGACGATGCGAAAGCGTGTGAGTAAGAAAATGGCACTTCGAAAACCATAATTTTCGTAGGACGAACCCGAAATGAAAGCCCTTCGAGAGAGCGCTACATCTGCATGGCTATCTATCCTCGAAATCGATCTTTGTCCTATCGTTTCCTTGACTGACTCATATTTTCGACGCCCAAGGAAACCTCAGGACTAACCTCGAAGTGACCGAAGAAATCCAGGGAAAATCTGAGATTGAAAGATAAATGATTAATTATATCCTAGGTTATCCACCAATTGGAAACCGTAATTAGTACCACAAGTTTGTAAAATTGAAATAATGTAGGTCACGGCACCACCCTGCAAGACGACCTTGGACGGTAATCCGAGGGTAAACTTATTAAACATACCGGAGGAAAGGAGCGGTTTGATGGGGCAATGGCTTGGACAGAAATGTAATTTTACACGCTGCATTAAATATTTTAGGGTGATCAGTATTTTTTTGAAAGATCTACATCTACATATTACCCTGCGAGCCACCTCTAGGGTGTTTGGCAGGGGGTGACAAGTCACCAAAATGCAGCATGCAAGCGGACCGCCACATGCACACCGCACGGTCATGAATATTAAGGATAACTAAAAACCATCATACAGCATGCAAGAGAATCCCCACATGCACGCCACACATGTACGATGACACATAATATTCTACATGCTACTTAAGAGGGCAATCTGCCTATGAAGCTAGAACATGCAAAACATGCTGTTAGAATCACCATAAAACTCCGCAAACATGCTTTAAGAAATACATAAGTTAGTAAGCTACACTACCAGTCAACTAATCTATTTCTAAGTCCTTACACAGCCGTTATAGTCTCTTATCGCTCGCGGAAAAAACGACATTTTGAATCTATCTGTTCTACAGTCTATCTCTCTTATTTTATTTTTATGACATTAGAATCTATGGCATTAGAACTCATAAAATTATTTCATATTTTTATCATCGACCCAAGTAAGTACAATGCATTACTCCGAGGCTTACTGAAAATTATTTACAGGATGGCATCATTCTGAACATGCCGGTCGATAAGCCTTTCTCGGTCGGTGTGACCGTAAGAGTCCTTTCTCCGTTGAGCCTTTCTTGAAACTTTCTGATGACTCATACGGGTGCTGTGGCGCACTCTCCTTTCCATTCTTCTATGAGAAAAAGAAATTGAAAAGAGAAGAAACTGGCCTAAATCCTAAAAATACACACTTGATCAGACGTGAATGTCGGACGGAAATAGCTGGTAAGGTTTAACTTGAATGGATCGTACGTTTTTCCGGCGATGTATTTATTTGATAATACATTTCCACGGTTTTGTTCCACCAAAAGTAAACAATTTCTAATCGCAACTTCTTGCTATGAGGCCAACTTGGGAAGTAATTTATGCGCTGATTTTTCGAATACTTTCTTCCTGGCGCACGTGTCAAGATTACCTATTGAATGTAGCACGCAGGCACCTTTAGCACCCAGGTAGGGTAATACAGCGGCCTGGCAACCCTAGGGTCACGGGTTCATATCCCCCAACAATATGTTTTTTTATTTTCATTAATCTTTAAAGTATTATTTTAGACGGTACGGCGTGACGTTAGCAGGTTTGTCAATAGGTACATCTACATCTACATATTACCCTGCGAGCCACCTCTAGGGTGTTTGGCAGGGGATGACAAGTCACCAAAATGCAGCATGCAAGCCACATGCACACCGCACGGTCATGAATATTAAGGATACTAACATCTACATCTACATCTACAAAATACCCTGCAAGCCACCTCAGGGGTGTGTGGCAGGGGGTGAGTAATCACCAACATAAATCACACTATATCCTAAAGTTAGTGTAACTACGACTAATTATGCATCAGCACAAATCGCTAATGCTTGTCACGAGGCGAAGCCTCACAAGCATGCAACACTACACTACAGATGTCATCAAAATGGAGAGTGACCTCAATATACATGCATTCTACAACTACACAGATGGACAGGGACTCAAGACCCATGTAGAAAACATGCTAGGCGTGCTGTTAGTATGTACTAGGTAACAGTAAAGGATTCAAGTATTAGGAGTACTACAACTACTAAGAGCTACACTACCTAACGACAAACCTAGATAAAAGTCTCATGGCAGCTATTATGGTCTCTTATCGTTCGTGGGAAAAATGACATCTTAAATCTATCCGTTCTGCAGTCTAGTTCCCTAATTTTACTCTCATGATCTGATCTACCGTAGTATGTCGGATTTCGTAAAATATTATCAACGTCGTCAGAGAATAGACCGGTTTGGAACTTACATAATAGATTTAGTCTAAATTTTAATCGACGGTCTGAAAGCTTTTCCCATCCTAGTTGCTGCAAAAGGTCAGTAACACTAACAAGATTATCATAACGGCCTTTAACATATCTTGCCGATCTTCGCTGCACGCGTTCTAACTCAGTTTCCAAGCCTATCTCATAAGGATCCCAAATACTGGCGGCATATTCTAAGTGGGGTCTAACGAGGGAGAAGTAGCTGATTTCCCTAACTTTATCGTCACACTTGCCAAGTACTCTTTTAACAAATCCCAATTTACGATTAGCTTGACCGGTAATTTCTCGAATATGTTTACTCCACGATAGATCATTAGTCAGTTTAACTCCGAGGTACTTAACCGATTCTACGGTGTCTAGTTTTATGTTGTTTATGCAATAGCTGTTACAAGGAGCGTTTTTCCGTTTCCAAAAATTCACAACAACGCATTTTTTCAGGTTTAATTCTAGCTTCCACGCATCGCACCACTCTTGTATTGCCTCGAGGTCCTTAGTTAGCGCTTCCTTGTCATTAAAGCTACGAATTTCTCTATACATCACTGCGTCGTCGGCAAATAATCTAAGCTTACTGTCAACTTTGTCACCGATGTCGTTTATGTACAAAAGGAACAGAAGCGGGCCTATGACACTTCCCTGTGGAACACCCGATGTGACTTTTACTTCATTAGAGATAGCGCCATCTAATACAACCCTTTGCACGCGATTACTTAAGAATTCTCTAATCCAGGAAACTACGTCGTCGTCTAAACCGTAGGATTTTAATTTCATGAGTAGCTTAATGTGGGAAACTTTATCAAATGCCTTTTTAAAGTCAAGAAAAATTGCATCAACAGGAGCGTTATGTTCACCCGAGACTAAAATATCGTGAGCAAAAAGTGCTAATTGAGTTTCGCAAGATCTTCCCTTTCTGAATCCGTGTTGTGTTTTTGTTAACAAGTTTTCTATATCGAGGTGTCTCATAACTGAACTAACAATTATATGTTCAAGGACTTTGCAAGAGATAGATGTGAGAGATATCGGTCTGTAGTTCGATGGCTGTTCCTTATCACCGCTTTTGAATATGGGAGTGACATTTGCAATTTTCCAGTCCATGGGTACTTTGTGTTCGTTGATGGATTTACTAAATATATTCTGCAAGTAGGGTGCTATTTCACAAGCTAATTCTCTATACACGCGGGCAGGAATTTCTTCAGGACCTGGGGATTTCCATCATTAACTAAAAACCATCATGCAGCATGCAAGAGAATCCCCACATGCACGCCACACATGTACGATGACACATAATATTCTACATGCTACTTAAGAGGGCAATCTGCCTATGAAGCTAGAACATGCAAAACATGCTGTAAGAAACACCATAAAACTCCTTTAACATGCTTTAAGAAATACATAAGTTAGTAAGCTACACTACCAGTCAACTAATCTATTTCTAAGTCCTTACACAGCCGTTATAGTCTCTTATCGCTCGCGGAAAAAACGACATTCTGTTCTACAGTCTATCTCTCTTATTTTATTTTTATGATCTAATCTACCATAGTACGTTGGCGGTCGTAAAATATGATCAACTTCGTCGGAAAATAAACTACTCTTGAATTTACATAATAGATTTAGTCTTGTTTTCAATCTACGGTCTGACAGTGATTCCCATCCGAGTTGTTCTAAGAGGTCAGTAACACTAACAAGATTATCGTAACGGCTTTTCACGTACCTGGCTGCTCTTCTCTGTACACGTTCTAACTCTGTTTTTAAGCCTGTTTCATGAGGATCCCAAATACTGGAAGGTAGTGTAGCTTTGAGTAGTAGTATTCCCTAATACTTGTATCCTTATCTGCTACCTAGCACTTAAGCACGCCGTGCATTTTTTCAGCATAACACTTGAGTCGCTGTCCATTTATGTGGCTGCAAGGTACATAAATACTAACGGTTCCTCTGGCATTGGTAGCATATCTATAGTGTAGTGAATGCATGTGAGGCTTCGCTTCTTGAAAAGCATTAGCGTTTTATGATAATACATCAATAGTCGTAGTTACACTAAATTTAGGGTTTAGTGTAATGCTAATTGGTGATTTTTCACCCCCTGCCATACACATTTTAGGTGGATTGCAGGGTATTTTGTAGATGTAGAACCTCGCACATTTCCCCGGCCGCTAGGCGTAGACCAAAAAGCAGTCAGGAGAACAGTACGCAGTCCAACCAGAAACTGGGAGAGTGATACGTAAATGAACAAATATCTACATCTACAAAATACCCTGCAAGCCACCTCAGGGGTGTGTGGCAGGGGGTGAGTAATCACCAACATGCATTACACTATACCCTAAAGTTAGTGTAACTACGACTAATTATGCATTAGCATAAATCGCTAATGCTTGTCACGAGGCGAAGCCTCACAAGCATGCAACACTACACTACAGATGTCATCAAAATGGAGAGTGACCGTCAATATACATGCATTCTACAACTACACCGATGGACAGGGACTCAAGACCCATGTAGAAAACATGCTAGGCGTGCTGTTAGTATGTACTAGGTAACAGATAAAGATTCAAGTATTAGGAGTACTACTACTACTAAGAGCTACACTACCTAACGACAAACCTAGATAAAAGTCACATGGCAGCTATTATCGCCCCTTATCGTTCGTGGGAAAAAAGACATCTTAAATCTATCCGCTCTGCAGTCTAGTTCCCTAATTTTACTTTCATGATCTGATCTACCGTAGTATGTCGGATTTCGTAAAATATTATCAACGTCGTCAGAGAATAGACCGGTTTGGAACTTACATAATAGATTGAGTCAAAATTTTAATCGACGGTCTGAAAGCTTTTCCCATCCCAGTTGCTGCAAAAGTTCAGTAACACTAACGAGATTATCATAACGGCCTTTAACATGTCTTGCCGATCTTCGCTGCACGCGTTCTAACTCAGTTTCCAAGCCTATCTCATAAGGATCCCAAATACTGGCGGCATATTCTAAGTGGGGTCTAACGAGGGAGAAGTAGCTGATTTCCCTAACTTTATCGTCGCACTTGCCAAGTACTCTTTTAACAAATCCCAATTTACGATTAGCTTGACCGGTAATTTCTCGAATATGTTTACTCCACGATAGATCATTAGTCAATTTAACTCCGAGGTACTTAACCGATTCTACGGTGTCTAATTTTATGTTGTTTATGCAATAGCTGTTACAAGGAGCGTTTTTCCGTTTCCAAAAATTCACAACAACGCATTTTTTCAGGTTTAATTTTAGCTGCCACGCATCGCACCACTCTTGTATTGCCTCGAGGTCCTTAGTTTGCGCTTCCTTGTCATTAAAACTACGAATTTCTCTATACACCACTGCGTCGTCAGCAAATAATCTAAGCTTACTGTCAACTCTGTCACCGATGTCGTTTATGTACAAAAGGAACAGAAGCGGGCCTATGACACTTCCCTGTGGGACACCCGATGTGACTTTTCACAATCTTGCTGCTCTGTACACATGCAGAGCTATGCTGTAGACACATCAAATGTTTAATAAAACTAATACTTTTAATTTATGAATGCTACGAGATGATACTTCATGCAGAGAACAAAATAAAATAATTCCGGACATATCAAGCGGTGTGAAGTGTTATTAAATACAATTGAAAATTCTACTCTACCTATTGAGGGTGGGAGTTTATATGATTGATCTATCGCAACTATTATGATCCCCTATTGTACGTGGGAAAAATGACATTTTAAATCTATCGGTTCTGCAGTCATCTTCCTTTATTTTATTCCTGTGATCTACCGTAGTACGTTGGCTCAAGCAACAGTTGTACGTCCGGCAAAAAACTGTCTGCTCCGAACTTACGCAAAAGATTTAACCTGTATTTCTCCCTTCGATCAGTTAGAGATTCCCACCCTAATTCCTTCAACAATTCGGACACTGCTAAGTTTATCTTAACTACTTTTCACAATCTTGCTTCTCTCCGTTGTATTCGATCTATTTCAGAGTTCCTACTTCGTAAGGGTCCCATATGCTAGCGCCGAACCCCAAGTGAGGTCTCACGAGTGAAAAATAACATCGCCTTCTCAAAAAATAACCTTCTCGTCACATTTTCCTAATATTCTTTTAATAAATTCCAATTTGCGACTAGCCTGTCCGCAGATTTCCCGGACGGGTTTCCCCCAAGACAGGTCCTGAGTAAGGGTCACATATAGAGCTCTTAGAAATGCTTGCCATTACTACAGAAGCCGGGCCGATCACATCCTGCCTCATGTGCGCACCTTTAGGTGCATGTACACACATTCGTACGCGTTATTGTTTGGGTACTCATGTGAGTGTGTGAGAGTGGGGAGGGCGGGTGTGACGAAGACAGATCAGCGAGTGAGTGGAGATAGGGAGAGGGTAAGGCGGAGAGTAGGGGAAGGGTTTCGGGAGTGAGAGAGGCGGGGAGCAGCAAGGAGAGGGTTTGGAGCGAGGAGCGTGTGGCTTCGACCAATAGGAGATGGAAGAGGCGGCGGCGGCGGGGGGTGAGGGAGGGCTGGCGGAGGGTGGGGAGGAGGAGATCGGGTAGAGCACTTCGCTGTGCCGCGCTCCCAGTTCGTCAGTTGGATTCGAAACCATCGGGGAGGCGGTAGCGCGCCCTGCAAGTTGTACAGATAGGAGAGGTCAAGGAAGAAGGGTCCTGTTCCCACAAAGAAAGAGACTATTTCAAAGTCTCACTTTTGTAGGCCCTTATTTCCTCTCATTTCTAAGTCTTGCCGCGCGCGTAATTTTCACGGAGTTGAAGGGAGATTTCGCTCATGCGATAGCCCTCGTCTACCGGAAAATCGTTTGTGTTGCTACCGCGTTTCCTCGCGACGCAGTTGAATACGTTATTTTTCGTAGTGGATTTCTGCTGTCGAATTGCGTCCATTTGGAGTGTGCGCCCTATTTGAAGAAGGCATTCTTGGAGAACAAGTGAGCTCTCACATACGAGCTAATCCCTTCGTAAACGCATCTCCCAGCTACCTGCAGCTAGAGAGACTGGTTCCCTCGAGATCGGTATCATCTGTTGGACCGCTTCTTGACCCGAGAGTTGATTTTCCTCCGTGGGAGACCAGAGAAGAGGAAACTCGATCGTGAAGGAGAGACTTTACTTGCGGGACGCCAGATGCTTGGATACGTCGGGTGCCATCCGTGAAAGCCCCGTCCGCATCGCCCTCAAATGAGGAAGGAAATCTGCTTCGCGGCAACCTACGAGCCCAAAGCTGTTATTCCCGTGTCTCACGACGCCCGTGCCTTCCTTCTGCATGTGACGTGAAAACTGGTTCCGCTAGTTTTCCAGACCGTGGGAGGAGAGAGAGACTTGAAACGTTTTATTTTTCGGACATTTGTGTGCCCTGTGGAATAAACAGTGCTACAGAAGTTTGAGACTCTTGCTTCCATTTAAAAAGTGGCAAGGACAAGTTCATATTACTTCGTGCTGCCGGAACTGTAATTTATTTATTTGATTTCGGACTTGTGTTCACGCAGGCAATACGTGTTTTTACTGGACATTCCATTAAGTTATCGAGAGGGAGCGAAAATTGTTTTCACCCTCGACTAGACTGTTAACGAAGGGAGGTCTTCCTATTCGTTTCGCCAGCAAGAGAAGGGCGTTCTACGCCCTTTCTTAGGCGACAGTTCGCCCTGGACCCTTACGGACCGCGTAAAGGCGCCCCTAGCGTTCTCGCTTTCGAGAGCCACCCGGTCGCCAGACCCCACACGCTGGCTCCCCACCTGTCGGAGCCGAGGCGGAGGGCAGAGGAGGCCCCCTGCCTCCGGCGCCCCCGCCGCATCCGGGATTCTCACCTCGGCCACCACCACCATCACAGGCCGCACCATGTGCAACACGCGGCGACCATCAACCACAGCAGCAACCAATGGAACGGGACGGAGGAGGGCGAAGCCCTCAGGCTACTGGCGTGGCTAGGGCTTGCGGTGGACACGGTAGCCATGGCCGGCGTGGCCGCAGCGATACAGGTTCGACCTCCCCGCACTTCTCCCTCTACTTTATTCCCCTCTTCTCCATCGCCATCGTCAGCGGCGTCTCATTCCTAATTTCACTGACCACAAATCTCCATTATTATCGGTCAAATGCTAACTCTTTTATGCCTTCATTACTTCTCTTGTATACAGAACAATTCACAGCTAAAGTACGAAATACCTATTCCAAGTGTTTGTACCACTTTAACGTTTGAAGTTTAGCGTACCAACTCCATTCAGCCAATATTTCTAAAGCTTATATTACCGTATTCAAGTTTTTCTTTTAATCATTGACATCATCACCAGTGTTTCAATGCTAAGATTGTTACAATCAAACAAATCAATCAATCAATTCTAAGATTGTTCCAAGAAAACATATTCCAATCCTTTAGCATATTTTCTTCCATTTTGCTCCAATAAAATGGTATTTTTACTAACCCTGATACTGATTTTCTCATTTTTTCTTTATTTTTTTACAAAGTACTGAACCCTAGGGTCATCCTCTTGGTACAGACCATTGTTTATTTTTCATTTTGCTGCTCAGTGATAATATTTGGTCTATAGGTTTGTTCTAATCACCTAATATTTTACGGTCATATTGAACTGCAAATGGGCTTCTACCCCTTCTCCATTCCCTGCATTCGTGTCCCTCTATTTGGGTGCGATGTCTGTGCGGTGTTACTTGTCTCTTACAGAGGCAAGTAAGAAACAGTCCGTTGTTGATGCTATCGTCTATTCCGGTCAGCACAAGCAGCCTTGTTCAAGTTTCCATCCGTTCTCCAACCCCCACATGCTTCCCGTTCCATCCTTGTCTACGCGAAAAGGCCGCGTTTCTAGGCAAACGAGATCCACTCTCCTCAACTGTGTATATCTTCCAAGAATCGGAATGGGAGTTATTTCTGTGTTCGCACCGTTTTCCCGTTTCCAATGGGAGCGTACATCCTAAATCCATTTCCCATCTTGAAGGAGGGTTGTGTGGATTTTACTTTGCCAATGCCTTGGCTAATTTCGTAGTATGTTGAAATCAATTCTTTTTTACTTTTAGTTTAAGAGTCTATGTCCTATTTGTTGTAAATTTATTTGCATTACATTTTTCTGCTTCCAATTCCGTCAGCCATCTAAAACCCTACACCACTACTACTTGTTTTTGAGAATGCCAGCGGTTCATTGCCCTTGCATGTCCTATGTAAACACTTTCTCTTGCCTTTTTCATCCAGTTGATCATTAAATATGAGGCACATTTAAAGATACCCCTAACCTGTTTCACTGTTTGGTAATGTTTTCAACGCTTCCTCGATACAATGTGCACAGTAAAGAAAACTGGATTTTTTTCTTTTGAAGCTGTATATTAAAGGAACCTCCGAAACCATTGTCATTGTAAATAGTTTGTCACGCATATCCTCTCTACCACTCACAATAAATCCTCACCTTTTGTCGTAATAGAGATGTAATTTATCCTGGATTGATTCTGCATTCGTTCCGACTGCTGTTTTCCGTCGTACCGCCAATCGGGTATCAATAGCACGTAATTTATGGCCTTCCTTCCTCTGGGCCTGGTAATAGTGATAAATGAAATTTTTGGACAGTTGCAAGCTTCAGTGTCAAGGAATCCGGGTCCGATAATCTTATTTGCACCCTATTCACTATCGTAGATCGCTGATAGCTTTTTTCACTCGCCCGCTCAACCTTGCGGAAAGGTAACTTCCCACTCGTGCTTTAATGCGCGGTTCTTACGGCGCACAAAGACACACCAGCCGTCGAGCAACAACTCAAGAGTCTCTCGCTAACCTTAGTTATATTTCACATCAAGGACTTCACCACACAAGTCCTTTTTTATCCGTTTTTTTCCCGCTTCGGATTGATCGCTCACTCGAAGGCACCCGAGGAAGAAACGCTCGTTACTGAATCACCGGCAAAGACCGGCGGTCGGTTGGAATAATGGACTGAATTGTATACATTTTTTAAACTGTCATCCTTAGTTTTGTTTTAATTTCCTCTTTTTTATTTGAATTAATTTTATTCTGATATTTTTGTCCTCAAACTGCCCTGACGATTTCTTGGGCTAAGTGTGAATTCAAACATGTGTTACCTTGGCTATGCCACTCCTTTCAGCTCTCATTTTAGCAGCATTTTTTAAGACACACTTATTCATATCCCGACCACTGATTGTTCTTCGTTTTTAGGTGCTCGTGCTCTTGACATTCCTGTTTCTTGAAAATTTGAAAAGAACATCGGGATATTTCTCTCAAAAACAGAGACAACTGGTTTCATCACCTGATGCCGAGTTTCATTTTAATGACCGTGCCATATAGGTAGCTAAATTGATATACCCCAGGCTATATATTTTTGTACGAATGGAAATAGTTGAAGTAATTTCTGTGGTAATGCTCCTCAAAAGCTTTTAATAGCTTTATGGAGCAATGTGCATCGGTTTTTCCGTTAATTTTTTCGGTATGATTATTGTATTTGACATTCTTACTAGAGGATAAAATGTTTGTGACGCTATGGCCGTTTCCGAACTTGTTTCCATCGTTAATTGGCCTTATCATGCCATGAATGCGTACGTGAGTTGAGTTTCAAAGCTTGGCGCTAGTCGGACCACACTTCTCGCGCGAAATTCCTTTTATGACATCTCTTTTGAGCTACCTTAAGGCCTTTTGTTTACGTTGCTCGGTTGAAAAAATAAATGGAAACGCATTTCTTCCGAATCTCGCCGTTGGCTGCGTAATCCCGTCAAGGCACGAGCGAACGAGGTTAGAGAAGAGGGAGAGGAAGGAGCGGCATAGAGATAGGAACGACGGTCACGTACCTGGAAGTAACTCTAACGCCCTCCGCACAGAAACACACTCACTCTCCATCTGTATCGCTCCCCCGCACGGCCCGAGAGAGTCACTTGTTTTATTTTATTTCACCACCTCCTCCTACAATGCCTCCTCGCCCTCTCCTTTCTCAGAGTCCCTCTCGCGATACGATCAGCATGAAGGCAGCACCGCCCCACCCACCCCCGCTCCACTCCTGGACGCCAAGACCCCTACCCTTCCCCCCCCGCAACCCTCCCCGTGCACTATACGCCCTACTTTACTTCCACGCCTCCTTTGAGAGAGAATGCATGCATAAAACCCGTTTATGCGTACGCGGTACTTTTTTCCGGCTTCCCCTTGGCCGACACTCCGCCTTCCGAGTCACCATCCCCGCCTCCTCAATGAAACACCCGCAACCTCCCACCCCAACCCACTCGCACACACTCGTAGAAGCCGTCCATGTTCAACCAACCCTCCGCCGGCTGTTGTTTCGCGGGATGATCCCGCTTTCCCATCCCCCTTGCAGGACCTCCCTTCCACGCCCCCACCCTAACAGGTGCAAAATGAAAGAGAGGGATGGTGCTGAGTTTGGAGTGGTGGTTGGAAGTGGGCGCGGTCTTATTGCCCGCACTCCGAACCACATTACCTCCCGGGAGATTCGCGTGTCTTTCCCGAAAGGTGGGAAGTAGGTGGGGTGGGTTGGGTTCGAGATTTACCGAGGTGGAGGCTTTGAGTGACTGTTGGGTTGGGTGTGGGGTGGGAGACGACGTTGAGGTGAGGAAGCGGAGAGTTGAAATGTTTTGCTCCACATGAAGCCCGAAACCTTGGCCTATAAAACCTCTCGCAGTTTTTCTCCGCACCTAGGAGGACGTTTGCTGTTTTTCGCGTATCTCCTTATTGCTCTTTCTCCTTCTCTCTCTCTTTCTCTTTTCTTCGTCCTGAGGAGGAGTCCCCAAAGAGTGGTGGGAGTTTTTTTTATTCAAGAGAAGGAGGTCGCGTGGGAGGAGGTTTTTTGGTGAAAGAGAGAGGTGATGGTGGGATTCTATCGAATAGGAAAAAAGGAGCTCGTTAAGGCAGGCGTGTTTATTTATCATCACCAAGGCCGGCTGAGGTTTTAGTGGCGGCGCTGGTTTCCAGTGAGGGATAATGTTTTTTTTTATTTCACGCGTGCTTTCGTTCATTTTGCGAAGCTTTTCACGTCACTCCAGGCAGAACCTCTCTATCCCTCCTAGCAGATGAGGATTTGCGTTTATTTTCGTACATAACTTTGTTATTCTTTCACCCTTCTCCCCTTTGTCTACATTTTTCATCTATCTGCTGTTCATATCCGCCCTCCCCTCCTGCAACTGTGAGTCGTCCCCTTCCGTTGGTCCCCCGAAAATCTGTATCCTTGGCCGTGATGCGGCGGGGAGAACCTTGCCCCCATTACATTATCTCCGCTTTGGGAGGATGGGAGGGGGACCCACCCCCTGCTCTTCTATCAACTTCGCTGCTCTCCTCTCCTGCCACTCTTTCTCTCACATTTCACTCTCTCTCTCTTTCTCCCAGGAGACCTTCGCAAAAATGAATTTTTGCCGGGTTGTTTCTGCGCCCGTCCGCTGATAATTCTGCTATATTGTGGGCGCCTGTCCTCGGGAAAATGTTTTCAGATACAGCGAACGTCACTCATATGTTTTCTTCTTCGACATTGTATTTTTATGTTTTGGAAGCCGGTTTTCCCGATTTCGCTTTTATGATGTGCCGTGAATGGAGAGCTTGATTTGTTGGCGGCAGACCGATGGTTTTCTCGCATCTGATTATTATGGGCTATTCCTAATGCTTCTGTCTGGTTGGAATTGAGATCATTATATCATTTTGTGGTCTGGATAGTTTCAAATGGATAGTTGACATCGGTGACAAAGTTGACAGTAAGCTTAGATTATTTGCCGACGACGCAGTGATGTATAGAGAAATTCGTAGCTTTAATGACAAGGAAGCGCTAACTAAGGACCTCGAGGCAATACAAGAGTGGTGCGATGCGTGGAAGCTAGAATTAAACCTGAAAAAATGCGTTGTCGTGAATTTTTGGAAACGGAAAAACGCTCCTTGTAACAGCTATTGCATAAACAACATAAAACTAGACACCGTAGAATCGGTTAAGTACCTCGGAGTTAAACTGACTAATGATCTATCGTGGAGTAAACATATTCGAGAAATTACCGGTCAAGCTAATCGTAAATTGGGATTTGTTAAAAGAGTACTTGGCAAGTGTGACGATAAAGTTAGGGAAATCAGCTACTTCTCCCTCGTTAGACCCCACTTAGAATATGCCGCCAGTATTTGGGATCCTTATGAGATAGGCTTGGAAACTGAGTTAGAACGCGTGCAGCGAAGATCGGCAAGATATGTTAAAGGCCGTTATGATAATCTTGTTAGTGTTACTGACCTTTCGCAGCAACTAGGATGGGAAAAGCTTTCAGACCGTCGATTAAAATTTAGACTAAATCTATTATGTAAGTTCCAAACCGGTCTATTCTCTGACGACGTTGATAATATTTTACGAAATCCGACATACTACGGTAGATCAGATCATGAGAGTAAAATTAGGGAACTAGACTGCAGAACGGATAGATTTAAGATGTCATTTTTCCCACGAACGATAAGAGACCATAATAGCTGCCATGAGACTTTTATCTAGGTTTGTCGTTAGGTAGTGTAGCTCTTAGTAGTTGTAGTACTCCTAATACTTGAATCCTTTACTGTTAACTAGTACATACTAACAGCACGCCTAGCATGTTTTCTACATGGGTCTTGAGTCCCTGTCCATCTGTGTAGTTGTAGAATGCATGTATATTGAGGTCACTCTCCATTTTGATGACATCTGTAGTGTAGTGTTGCATGTGACATCTGTAGTGTAGTAGATGACATCTGTAGTGTAGTGTTACTTGTGAGGCTTCGCCTCGTGACAAGCATTAGCGATTTGTGCTGATGCATAATTAGTCGTAGTTACACTAACTTTAGGATATAGTGTGATTTATGTTGGTGATTACTCACCCCCTGCCACACACCCCTGAGGTGGCTTGCAGGGTATTTTGTAGATGTAGATGTAGAAATGATCCCGAGAGTCCTTTCCCTTTGGTTTATAGCCTTATGCATAGGATGCTGATATTATATTTTGAAATTGGAGCTGTAGTTCGTTTCCACGTTCACCACCGTCAACTTACCTTGATAAATAAGTCATGTGCATTTCAAATGTGTCTTATCCATTTTAATTGGGTCTCACTTAATCATAGTCAAGGATACAATGTCAGATTAGAAGAAATTGGGTACATTGCAATGGTATCTGTGCTATACACGATTCAAGTGATATGGAAGCGAATTTTAGCCAATGGAAAATATTGAATTTTTTTTCCTAGACAGAGAGAAATCGGAACATTGGTATTACTAGCTTTCTATGATCAGCAGTTTCCTAGAAAAAAATCTCTTTCCACTTGATACGTCCGTAATCTGGGTACTATACAGTGACGCAAGTTGATGCCGACACCACGTTTCTCCCCCATGGCTCAAATTGTAGTTATTATTTTCTCTTTTAGCCGCGAATGCGCACCCAGTTATTTTTCATTGAATTTACTAAAGTGGTTCTTTCCACTATTTTACTTTTAGAGGGCATTGGTGGAATTTCCCGCCCAGCTACTCATAACCCTCGTGAGTGTGCCCTGCAAGTCAACTTGCCGACAGTATGATTGTGTGCATGTGTGAGTGATACACTGACAGACAGCTCTCATCCCTCCCCAGAATCGCCGCTACGACTCGGATACTCATGTGTCGCCGGGAGGAATTTTCATTTCCTCCCTCGGGCGAAACAGATCTCTGCTGCTCCCCAGCGGAAGTTAGAAAGAGGGCAGGCAGCCTCTCTCTCGCAAGCGCGGTGAGATAAATCACAATGTGAGGAACGGCCTTGCCGCTCTGCCGTGCGTTGACAAATTATGTACGCCCTTGAGGTCTTTTGAACGAGTTCCTTCGTCCAGATGCTTTTGTTTCTTCCCTCTTTCTAATAAGGTGATATGCTCGCCTACGTTACCTTTTTTGTGTTAATAGGCGGAGGATAAAAATGACTCTTTTTCAACCATCGGAAAACTTGTCTGAACGACAGAGGTACTGAGATCCAAGATTCTGCCGTATTTTTGCCATCGTAATTAAGTCTTTGTTATTCCTTGAGAGTTTGTTTCTAAATCACTTCCGCTTCCAGGCCACAAGGCCGAGTTTACTTTCCAGCTCGGTTTCTGCTGAGTTATAACCGCCATCTATCTTCCTATTCACACCGACGCCCTTTTCAGAGTGAGCGGCTTTCCGTCCGCCAAGATCGCGTGCCTTCGCTCGCACTCTTGTGAAAATTCCTTCAGATCCATCTTCCCTGCTCCCCCATGATCTACCGCAAGTATTTCCTCCGTGGAGCTCATCTGCTTGGAGGTGGTAGGGACAAGGAGTAGGTGCTCATTAATTCCTCTGTCCCTCCCCCCTAAATGTTCTCGCAAAGGCATTTATCCTACGTCCTCCGCCGACGTTCAGTGTTAGTCATCCCAGCGACCGCAAGTCTCGATCTTTTGAGGGAATACGATTGAGAGAACGCGGACAGTGAATTCGATTCTCATCTCCCATTGAATCTATTGCGTGCCAACAAATCGAAGTTCATCCATAAGTCATCGAGTTGCCTCTCGCACTCTCGGTGGCTTCCAAGGGAACCTTTCTCCTTCGGCTGTCGCCGCGATGCTCCGCCGTCGACGGTGGATCGATCTTGATTTTTTATTCATGGCGAAGCATTTTACAATTTTTAGCGCGAGAAGGATATGGAGAATGCGGTGTCCGGTGGAAAATATTCCGCTGTCGCCGAGCAGACCGTCGTGACGCGGGGCTGAAGGGATACTCCAGAGTGAGGGCAGTGAAGATTGTAGAGAGATGGCCGGGGAAGCATCTGGCCGCGCCTGCCTGCCTTAAGAGGAAAGGATGCATTTAATTAAGGTCGTCCCCTGATTCGCCATAATGAGGGGAGGGGGGAGGAGAGACGGCTGCACCTCTCTAACTTCAATCTAGGTCGCTCGCTTCGAATCCCTCGGCCTATCTAGCGCGCTCTTCATCCACAACCCTCCAGCCGCCCCCTCGCTCTCCGCCCCCACCGAACCTCGCGAGTGCCTACCTCTCCGTCCCGTGTAACCTCTCCGCAGCCGCTTCACAACCAGCAGAAAGGGATCGTGCCTCGGAGCACGTGCTGTTCCGAAGGACCGCGTGACCGCACGTAATGATAAATTGAGTAGTTAAGTGGCTTGACCTCTGGCTGAATATTTATGACGCTTGTACTGGGACAAAAGCCCTGTGGAGCGACTCTCTAGGATAACAGTCTCTCTCCACCTATATTTGGAAACGACCAAGCCAACACTACGTGTCGATGTCGTGATCTGTCTCCGTTTTGTCGAGTAAAAATGTACGCTCTTGCGATTAACTCGGTATTACGTATATATTTTTTGTTTCTCCATTTTTGCTTCGAAATTGGAAATCGAGATCCATTTGCGCCAGAGAAACTACTCCGAACAGGCACACAAGTATCGAAAAATCGGATTTTGCCTATCAAAAATTGCTTATCGGAAATAGATTATTATGTCAGTCTGCTCAGTTCCCTTTATCTCCGTGACGGGTGTTTCCTGGTGACCCTTAAAAAATGTATTCAATCGCATAGCCTGAAAATTGTTTGCGAGAGCACGGTTTTCCACTGTAAATCATGGAAACACATTATTTCATTGCATAATTAACATATCTTTTAATGAGGCAACTTGGATATTGAAGCATCGCATGCCGGTTTTTCTTACAAATACTTATAGTTAAGTACTCTAGTTAAAGAAATGTTCATCTAAGGTCCTTAGCTCATAGGTATCTTTCTAAGATCCATACCATCATTTCAAGTACCTCTTCAACCCCATAAGCTGTTTTTATTCATTTTTTGAAAGGCGCCTTAAGTTCTTTCGAGAATGAATTGCAATTATCATTCACATTCGCATAGAAAGGGTATCCTCAGTTGACCTCTGCCCCGGCTTTCCATGAGCGCGCTCCACCTTCCCAATGAAGCACAAGTTACCCCGTGATGGATTTATGCCCGCGGGCGTGGCCCGATCGCTCCTGGCGCCACGAAGACCCGTCTCTTCCGAGACAATGCCGCGAGGGGCGTAGCAGTGTTGGCCTCAACCAGTGGAGTGGGGGCCAGGGGGGGTGGGAACGGGGGTGCGGGCGAAAGATTAGGAGACGAGAAGATGGTTACCGAGGTGGAACCAAATGGTTTGAAAAGGAAGGAGCAAAAACGCCCCGAGTCGTCATTAACATAACTCTTTGGCACGCCCGCGCAAAGCATGTTGTATGGTGGAATCCGTTACTCCTCGTCAGCATTGAGAAAAATAACACCATAACAAATTATGACTCACTTCTCCTTTTAGCACGGGACTGGCAGAGAGTAGTAATGCCTCACTGTTATGCCATAAATGAATTAAAGACACCCACCCACATGATTTTACTCGATTTGTCGCGGATCAATGGGATGAGTAGGCACGTTCAGTGCGTTTAATTTCCACTTCAAATATCCGTGCTCCCATAAGAGGATTTCGTTGGCCCAAGCCAAAAATCACACATCGACTGGCAGCCTACGCGGAAGATGGTGTTATTTTCGTCCAACCGCTTCTCCGACTGCCTCTCCGTCGTTTTTGGTAGAATTTCGTTTTGCGTCATCCAATGGAGCCGGTTGGTGTCGCATCTGATCGCGAAGTCAGGGGGTCGCGGTGCATGGGTGCAGTGCGGTTGTTGGTGGTGTGTTTGTGTGGCCAAAGAACGACCCTTAGGGTGCTATTTCTTTCTTTTTTTTCAATGTCGTTGACCCCTGAAAGCGAGTAAGGGCTAGAGTGAGACAGAGAGAGAAAGCAATAGGATGGGAGGGGGGTGGGTTATGCGTGCGGCACCTCCCACTTTAGGGGGTTCTGCGACTCCCGCCCCCAGCGCCCTTCATTCCTATTGCTTCGTCCTTCTCATTTTCACTTCTGCGTCAACTCTATATCAATTAGTCCCCATGCGTCAGTTCAAAGGAATCATTTGGTGCTCATCATAATTTCGCTAACGAGTTGGGAAAAGCTTCATGATATTCCAGAGGGCCAGTGATTTATTTGATGTGTTAGGTCGTGCGCCCGAGCGGAAAAATGCCTGTTGGTAACCCATATTTTTTTACATTAACGATGAGTATTGTTTTCTTTTTTCAGTTGTGATAATTAGTATGATTAATGATTGATAATTAATGATTGAGGACCTTAAGTAGTATCTAATGTAAAAAGTAAATTAGTGATCGTCGATTACATCGAAAATTGTTGGTTAATCACGTTAATGGTTCCCAAGGAAAATAAGCCAGTGATTTTTGAACCCAATCAAATATCAATTGCATTATCTTTCACCTTTGTGCTGTCTTTCACAAATGTCGAGATTATGCTTTCCAGGAAAGTTCATTTTTTGCTCCCTTATGTCCCCTGAATTTAAATGCCGAAGATAGTGCATAAAGTGACAAACTAGTTTTTGTTTTAATTTGCTCCGCAATTATATGAATAATGCATTATAATATTTTGTGTGTGAATATTTTTTAAACATTCAAATTTAATATTTCACCCAATTAAAAGGTCACACACAATCGTAATGTGCGTATAAAAATGAGCACATTAATGTGCCAACATATTTTGGCCCGCCCAGAATGCTTCCTGAGGCAACAATGGCGAATGTTTCTGCTAATCAACTTCCATTCGGTCAATATTGAAGGGTTTAATATTTGTTTGACAAGCAATGTCCAAATGTATGGACCATGATTTCCGTGATTGGATGTCTATGACAATGACCATGACAATGATTGGATGTCTATATTAAAAAATATTTGATATATAAGTTCACATTATAATAATATGACTTTTTAAATAATATAAAAGTAAATTTGTACTTTATTTGGCTGTTGGACATAAAATCATCTCTGTAGTGTTATTTTCCAATTCAGCTAAATAATAATAGAATTCGTTCGCAATGGTTTCGATGAATTTTACGTCATGCTGCGTCATAAAAATAAATTGATCATTATGATTGTACTACTGAATGGAGATTTTATTCCGATTGCTGGTAATGGAAATTGTTTGTCGTGCGCTCGTAAATTACGTGAATTTTGCAAATTGGATTCGTCCCTCGGTATCAATACTAACTCGTTTGGACGGCTTCACGTACGACGTCCGGTTGGACGAAAGCCAGGCTTTCCCAAGAGTCACTGGCACATGCCATCCACACGGAAGGGATACGTCTAGTTTCCTAAAACATAGCACGAAACAGAACCTCCAAAATAGCCTCACGAAATGTCGTAATAGAGCACTCATTTTGATAACTGGACAATCTACTACTCACAAGAAAGGTCGCTTGTGATAAGGTCTTCTAATTAGAAAGGAGTGACACGCTAACTTCGAGTAAAATGAAGCCGGAAATAGAGGAAAGCATTTTTCGTCTTCTCACCTCACATGCAAATTTTATATTCATCGTTCCAGGGGAAACGCTGTAGCACGAAAATCTGCTCGTTCGTTCATCGGCATTTTTATAACAGCTAGCCGATTCATTCTCTTATCTTCATACCCCGCTATCTGCATGCCTATAATTGGTTCGTATGTAATTGATCGTAAATCATAAAAGAGGTGCTTACATATTATGAACACATTACACATAATGATGAACTCACAAAAATGTTTACATATTATACAACACAATTTGACCGGAAAGATGCTGGAAGTTTTCCTTTTAACTGTTTCTAGAATGTAATTTTTGGATTTTCCATGTTCAGGTCTATCAATTTACACTAAACAAACTTCTGTTTTCATTGCAGTTCAAACGGATGCTTAACAAAGAGCTGAGCCATTTCTCCGAGTCCAGCAAATCAGGAAACCAGATATCCGAGTATATTTGCTCCACCTTCCTCGGTAAGTACAACTATAATTTTAATTTTAAATGCCGAAATTAATGCTCATAGATTGATAAGAGAGGTTGACTCAGATTGTCCCAAATGTCAGGCATTTGATAAATCACGGGCTCAAATTCTATCTCTTAAAGTTTCTTGTATTTTTGTAGCTGTATTGTTACGTATTTTTCATTTCCTTTTAATTGATTTGACGGTGTTCTGTGATTACTCTCGTCGAAAAATTTCACGTTTAAATTTTTACTAGCAGTGATGTTTCCACCGATAGGGTGCGTTATTGAGAATTGACCTTTCACTAATTTGTTTCATTTGGAGTATTTTCACTAGGCTGTCAAGTGTCAGTCCAAACTCTGCATGCCCACGGTTTATGTGATCCTTCTGAACAATACAATCGCCGAGTGCTAGAATGATAACTGTTACGATCCTGAATAATTTTCTTTGCAAAACGTTGCATTTATGTTTTGTGCTGCATTGTCTTCCGCGAATATATTTTCTCTCCAGTCGGTCATTTGTTTTTCCCCCAAATTTCGTCACAATAACCAGAGAAATGTGTTAAATTGACGACTACATATACGAAGTACCGTGCAAGCCATCACTAGGGTGTGTGGCACGGGTCGATTTCACACCAGGCATGCAGCACTCGTCCCAGCAGAAATCGGGACCTCGCACGTTCCCCCGGCCGCTAGGCGCAGACCAAAAAGCAGTCCGGAGAACAGTGTGTATGACACGTTGTGTGCGATGGCGACTTCTCGGTAAACGTCACCATTTTTCCGGGCATTCTTTATTTTCCTGATGTCGATCGACATAGAAGACGGCATGTCTTCATCGTGCAGCATAAAGAAATTTACGAGCGCCGTGGATTCAAAAGGGCAATGTGTAGAAGGTCTCGCGATCTTAATATCACTCCAATCTCATTTATATTTTTTCCTCCGAGCACGCTTCCCTCCATCGGTCGCTCGAGCGATTTATCCAGCCGCCCCTTGGGAAAACCTCTCGACGTTGACACACCGACTCACTCGTCAAACCCGAATCGGCGGCGCGGGAAGGGAATAAAGGATTAAAAGGGAAGCGTCGTGCGAGAGATAATGTGGACTTGCATGTTGCTATGCAACTCGTGTTCTTTTGTTTGTGGCGTTTGTTTTGGGAGGGGGATGAAAGAGGAGCGGGCATATCTACAATCACTTCGAGAGGTCGAACTGGTCACCGCCGCGGTTTCAAGCGCATTACTCATCACTCTCTCCCTCGTGTGTTTCCCAATCCTTTTCTTTTCTGTTTTTTTTGTTCGTTGGCAAATTCTGGCGGCGTTTGGAGAGATAGGCGCCGCGAGGAGATAAACGTGGTCTCTCCTCATGGACCAGTGTGACCCGAGGTTATAGTACTTTCTTCTATGCCCTGCGGCCCTTGGCAAAGTAGGGGGACGAGGTTTTTTTAAATCTGAAGGGAGGAGTTGGGAGGAGCGGGGAGAGGCTTGGGAGAGGGAGCGAGGGAATTTCTTTGAATGTAATTCGACCACCAATCGCAATCCGAGTCTTGCTCGCCACTCTTCGGAACGATTCGGAAGGAGAAGGAAAAAGAAGACGGAGCGGAATCCGAGTCTGTTCGATCGCTTCAAGTCATCGCGAGCTTGATTTATGGCCGACTTCAAATCGAGATTTTTTATCGCAGGGATACAAGATTAGAATTAGATCATGCCTGGATGTTGATATTTTTGTACCCCATTACTCATCATCTTATCCTGAGTAATGTGTCCAATCATGTTCCACGTTATCGAGAATTTGTTGGATCACAAAAAGGCGTCGGCAAACAAAAAAGAATAGTTCTTGAAATTTAATCACATAACGTTGTGAATTCATTGGAAAATTTTCAACATCTACATCTACAAAGTACCCTGCAAGCCACCTCAGGGGTGTGTGGCAGGGGGTGAGTAATCACCAACATGTATTACACTATACCCTAGAGTTAGTGTAACTACGACTAATTATACATTAGCATAAATCGCTAATGCTTGTCACGAGGCGAAGCCTCACAAGCATGCACTACTACACTACAGATATTATCACAATTGAGAGGGACCATTAATATATGTATTTTGCAACTACACAGATGGACAGAGACTCAAAACCCATGTAGAAAACATGCAAGGCATGCAAGAAAACATGCAAACAACATAGTTAGTATGTACTAGGTAACAGATAAGAATTCAAGTATTAGGAGTACTACTACTACTAAGAGCTACATTACCTAACGACAAACCTAGATAAAAGTCTCATTGGCAGGTGTTATGGTCCCTTATCGTTCGTGGACAAAATGACATTTTAAATCTGTCCGTTCTGCAGTCTAGTTCCCTAATTTTTTTCTCATGATCTGATCTACCGTAGATATTTTTTCATTCCGAGCCTAAAGGTAAGGGAGCCTCTTAAATCTTATTTACACGATGTATGTACTTACGCGAGTAGATGCGTGAACTCTTGCAGGAACACATGCGGATAGTTGCAAATTTGAAGGAACAATTGTCCACGCATCTACTCGCATAAGTGCATTTTTTACGGAAACAGACCGATGGAAGATCTCAGATCAAGATCAGTAAGGCGTCTATGTGGCAGAAAATTGCCAAATTTTTCTGAAGTGATTTTTCCGAATAGTTGGACTGCCGTAAAATCATTTGATATCAGTTTCGGTGTGGGATATAGAGAGCAGGTTTCCTCGAATTGAGAGCATGTGAGAGGTGGTGATGAATAATGAGCTAGCGATGGCAGGTGAAAGCTGCAGGCGGTAAGGGCGTGGGAGGAGAATGGGAAAGGGGGGAGAATAAGGAGGAGGAACCGCCAAGGAGGAAAGTGGGTGGGCGAATTGAAAATGCGAGGAGAGGCGGGACGACCAACCGAAAGCGCGAGAGGCGGTCGGATGACACTTTGACGGACATTCGGTTTTGAAGAGAGGGCGGCGGTCGCGACTGACTGACTGACTTGACTGACGGATGCGATGGTGGGAGGCAGACAAAAGGGCCCGCAAGGCTGTGCTCATAGCAAGTTTTGAAGTTGCGAAATTGGGTCGGGGGGTGAGGTGGGAGGGAGTGGTTGTAGAAAGTGGATGAGTTGAAACCATTGGACCCGAGTTGAATAATTAGGCCGAAACATAAAGGGGATTGAGGCAGGAGGAGACGAATATGTCCCGACTCAATGGAATACGACAGATCAAACTGTTGTCGGGTGTTGCTGGTAAAAATATTTTAGTGGCGAAGGAGGCATGTTGTGTTGAATATCGAGAGGGTATTATAAATCCATCCTGGTCAGCCTCATCAACCGATCTACGCAGTTCTCTGTGCCGAATTCCTCAAACTAAAATTTCGATTGTGAAAGACGACAATACATTCGATGATCTCGGGATGAACTTTTTGGGAATTCGTTATCACCGAAGAAAAAAACACTATATATTTCCACCAAAATTTATTGTGGTACGACTAGCTTCTACACATCGGGGTCGTCATCAATAATTTTTTGTGGATAAATATGTTGTGTTTTTGCATCAGGTACCATAGGTAATATAGGTCCACACAGGTACCATAATGTGTGTTTCCTTATCCTACCTGATGATGACGCCGATTCGTTGTAACTGATCATGCCATAATGCTTGTACAGATATACATTGTTTTTTTTACCTCAGAGAGATAATACGTTGATCTTGCTGGTAATTCCAAATCCGCTTTTACGTAATACTATGTGATGTCGTACCCCTCCACGCCCCACAAAGTTTATCCAGCTTTAATCATAACCATCACCACTCGATAATCAATAATAATAATAGGAAAAGAGACAAATCTGAAAATAAATTTCAAAGCCGAGGGTGCCGATTATCTGGAAAAATTGAAACGACAACGATATTGAAAGTTTCTTCACTCTCTGGCCTTCTATTCCTGTCGCCCGAAGTCATTTTGTCGCCTCGAGAAGGCATTACTTTCCCTCCCTCCCTCCTCCCTTATTAGCGGCTCTTCAATTCTCGCCCTTGCCGTCGCTTTTGAACGTCCTCTCTCCCCATTCTGCCCTCTTATTAGCGGTAAAAAATTTATTTCGTAATGGTTCATTGAACCTTGTGTTGTAAGCTTTTTTCCACAGTGAAGAGAAAGTTTCCTTGGATCTTCCATTTACACCGGCGTTTGTTTATATTGAGAGGTTCAGAGAGTAGAGAGCAGTGCTGTTAACTCTATTTTTGGCATTCGAAGTCAGTGCCAGAAATCCATTTCATTCCTTCGCGCCGATGTGACTTAGCAATAATGAAGGCTTTCAGTTACATTTCCGCCCCAAAAATGAACGTCATTATAACTAAAATTAATGATTTACGTCAAATGAGAGGCGGGAAAATCGATTTTGGTTAGTTTTCTATCGATTAGAGTAGATCGATTTGTTATTCTCCACCAAATGTGATTCCTTCTGGACGAAAGTTATGCTATCTGTTATTTATTTTCTGTACAAATCCCTTCTTCCGACCGAATTGTGGAGCCAAATAGCATAATTCCATCCTTTCGTGATAGTTTGGAATTTGTTGAGGTAGCCTTGATTCGGCTTTCAAATCCGATGGCCAACACAGTCACGGAAGGTTCGATTTTTGGTGCGTTTCCATAATTGTTTCCAAATCTCAAAACACTTTCGGTTTCGGTGACGATAATCTTTGGTTTAGAATATATTTTCGTAGAAAATATTATTTATATTTTCCATGGCTACCAATCTCGAACGAAGGCCCAGCATTTTACTTGGAAACTAGGTGATGCTGTCGGCCGTGAATATCTTTTGCGTCCCCTAGTGTATACTTTTCTACTTTCTAAGTGCATACAGTGAAACTCCAACTATCCGGATCGCTTTTCGGGGGGAAAATCCTCGAAAATCGGCTTTTTATAATCACGGCAATAGGCTGTTCGATTCGCGTATTGTATTTTTTATACCGTTGATGTCGTTTGACAGTTATTGGTTACAGCACGCACATTTCTTTATCGTTCTTAGATAAATCCGAAGCGTATACGTTAAGAGGTTTCCAAAGAAATTACCTTTTTTGTGAGTTATCCATTTATCCGGATATTTGATTATCCGATTGGGGTCCAGTCCCAATTGATCCGGATGATTGAGGTTCTACTGTACTTTAAAAAATTTGATTATTTTTATATTTTCATTGGTAACCTGAAAGCTGTAAACCTTCTTCCTCGATGAAGAGCAATAACAAATATCTTGAACGTCCGTTTATGATTCAATAACGTGAAAGTGACAGGCTGAGTTACTCGGAACAATGTAACGTTGCTAATGTCAAGGCATTTCAAAGTATCGCCCTGGGGATCGCCAAATTGTGAAGTTCTATCCTAATCAATACTTTTTAGCCGTGCCCTTTCGTTAACGTGCACCGCCGTCGTGACTCCGAATGCCACGGTTAAGGGATAAATGCGTATGATGCCCACATGCTTTTTGAAGTCCTTGGCGTTCGAAATAGAAAGGAGAAAATTAAAAACCGACACCTGACGGTTGGAACATGGGGGTAATTTTAACGACGTGGTCCGAATATGCTGCTTCCTCTGCCCTCCTCCTTAACATGCCTCTGGCCAAAATGCGACCGGGAATGGGGGAAACTCGACGTGTGGAGGGAAACGCGTGGGAAAAAGAGTCCGCAGACGATTTGTGTGTGTGTGTGGGGGTTATGGGAAGTGGTCGGCATGACTCTGGCGAGAATGTGTGCGTGTGAGTGCGTGCGATAACCAGTCTTGACTGAACGATCCCGGGGCGGTCTTCTCACGGCTGAGCCAATTGAAATGCGAGTCTCGTAAGGGAAGACGAAGAAGACGAAGGGGCCCGTTGACCCCTTTGCAATACCCGCCGCACCCTACCATTCTTCTCTCTCTCTCTCTCTCCCTTTAGTTAATGTACTAGATATATTTTTGCAGTATTAGTGCTATCGTTCCCATCATACAGTTAAGTCCTTTGCAGTGTTTTGTGTAACCTTGCAATTATTTGAATGCCCATTTCAATTCTAAAAAAGGCGTTTTTATTGATTGATGTTCCCGTAAATTGCAGAGGCTGGACGGCGGAAGGGATTATCTAAGTCTCACTTTCTTCGATGTAAAGACGACTTATTACAATCATCTTTCTACTTCGGGAAGGGTTCTTACCTTTTCCAACCTACGCTCCCTTTCCCTTCTGAATTCGAGAAAATTTTGATGGCGGATATAGTGCTGTTCTACTTTAACTGGCATCCCATCTCGCGGGCCAAGATTCGAATCTCGGGAGATATTTCAATGGATTCCCGATCCCTATTTTGGTGCTATGTGGAGGGTTGTTGAGTTTATTACCCCATCCGTCGAATTGGATGTTAAACCGTGAACCCCTTGTATCTTTTCCTTTAGAGTAAGCCAGTGCCGACGCGACGGCGGGTTTACTCTCCATTCTTCTCCATTCACATGATGCCCTTCCATTGCCAGCCTGCCCACTTATTTTTGATGGCGCAAATTACCCGGATTTTAGCTGCCTCCCAGAATAACCAATCGACCGTTTTTTTACTTCGATAATTGCCAGACCCCCACGGGGGTCCATGTTGCCCCCCTCTCTTCCCTCCCACCTCGTGCCCTTTCCTTCAATTCCGGTCTCCCATCAGCCCACTCTCTTACACTCTCTCCTCCTTAGCTCAGTCCCACTCTTGTCCACCCACTTCTTCCCCTAAAATCCTCCACACTCTTCCCAGAGGCCGAGTCCTGAATCTCTCTCGCTCTCCGTAATTATTTATAGGTATTAATTACACCTCACACGGAGCCCATTGCGGTTTCTGTGTCCATCTAACTGATATCTGCATAAAGACAGCGAGCCCAAACATGGAGAGAAACTACCCGTGAGGTATATCATTTTGTCCTCCGTGAGTTTTTAACGTTGAAATACTCTTTGAATTTTGAATAATGATATGTAATTATTTGCTTTAAATAATGGTATTTTTGGGTTATTTTATTGAGCAAAGTTTCTTGAAAATTAAAAAAATTAAGTAACAAGAAGTTGCCGTCATTGAATTATCCGGACTACAGACGAATCAACTTCATTTTTTTTTATGAATGAATTATTAAAAAAAATTCAAAATTACTTTTAATCTAGTAAGTAACTGTACGTTCGTCACTCGTAATCTCTTTTCTAGGCTATCTCTGGGTTTTTATTCGATAGCATGTTATGTTGACTGTATTTCAGTTATTTGCGTGCAAAAGAGGTGGTCATTCAAATGAACTTTCCATATTGGAGTTGATTCACTGGCTCACGCAAATTAAGTACTTTATCCATTCCGTCCTCGCGATGCCTCCGCTGTTTTATTTATCCACACGTGATATAAATGCGCGAGTGGATATTTATATCTTCTTGACTTTTCCGTCTCGCCGACGCGCGAACTTTTTCGCGCATTCGTCACCGTCCCTCCGAGGAAGGCCCCGAAGGCAGGTGGGCGTCGCCGTCAGCGCCCTCTTGGGCGGCACTCGACTCTTCGCCATTCGGGTCCAAGCAGGCCGGCAGGAGGTGGCGGGTGACCTAATCCCCATCCCTATAAGTCCGACACCGTTCATGAACCTCTCCTCGCGTGACTCAACCCGTCGCCGGTAGGGTTGACGCGTGGTTAAGCGCGCCAATCCCGCTCTCTTACTGATTACTACGCTCGCTGTTTTTATTCATGTTATCTCTTATCCTCTCCCCACCTCTCTCTCTCTCTGTTTCTCTCCGTGCCCCTCGGCGGCCCAATCTTCCCTTCCAGAGCGAGAGTGCGTGGGACGGGAGAGAGAGTTGAGGCTCTTGCTTCTCCTTCCCGCCGAGCTAGAGAGTCGCATTTCAATCTTCCCGCGAACCTAAAATAGGGAAAGGATAAGTGGAAGATGATGGAGGTTGATGGGCTTTGTAATTGAGCGTTCGCGCTCGGAATCAACGCTCCCTAAGCGGACGCGAGGGAAGGGGGGGTGGAGGGGGCGGGCAGGGGCGACGGTCGGTACACACCCTCTCCTTCCCACCACGAGAGGTGCGTCATGGAACCCCCAGAGGACGGTCTTTTCCTTCTTTCTTGATGGCCGCACTTGGGGCGCGATCGCGGGTCTTCATGTACCAACCTCTTAATCCTCCGGGAAATGAAGACATTTTCATATGAAATGACAAAATGCATGGCCATAGTTTGTTATTAACGAGTGTATTGAGGAACAAATTTGAAATTATGGCTCTAAAACACCTCAATGTTGACTATGAAGTCATCCAGCATCGCACCCTCATCCTAGATCTCCTCTCGTCTTTCGCTCTCTGCCTGTTTGGTTCTAATTTGTTCAGTGTTAAATGCCACTTTGTTATTAATTTGTTTTTATGTTGTTATTTGTTTATTGTCATTATTTATTTTTTGGAATAATGTTGTTATTTGTCCATTGTAACTGGCCTTGAGCTGTTTTTGGACGTGGTTAATAAATTAATAAATAGTGCATCCAGCATACTTACCACAGCTTTGAACAAACGATTATTATGTACTCCCAACTTGGCGTTCAACTTTTTCGTTCTGTCGTATTGGATCCGTGGATCAATTGGGCATTATATTTGTTCGTAAATATATGTCGAGTCAGTGGAAAAATGGAGATTGGAAGCGAGAGAGTTGTGGTGTAATGAAGAATGATAGAAATAAAATGGATGGAAAGAATCAGCAGTGAAGAAGTATTACGAAGATTTATGAAAAAAAATATGCTTGATCAACTCTCCGCGGAGTAGAAGAGACGAGCTTAATTAGCGCTTTCTCAGATGTAACGACGTTCTAAAAGCTATGCGAAGGAGTGACGAATAGTTAGCCTAAAAACAACGGAGGAAATACAAGGGTGGAATGCAAGAAGCAACCCATGAAGGTTGTCAAAATGAGTAAATATGTTGGATTAGAGAGGATAACTTAAAAAAGTGCTTGGCTGTAGCAAACGCATGTCTTCGTAGGATAATGATAAGTGAAGTCTACTTCGGATGAGCGTCGGGCTTCACGAGCTTGTGAATGTTGTCTGAAACTCATGTTCTGGTGGCAACGACTCTTCTGGCGACGTTTGCCTTCCAATATTTGGTTTCTTTTACCGCAAGTGCCGAATTGCCTCTCCGTTATTCCCTGCCCAGGCTTTTCCTGGATAAGTAAATATGATTAATATTTCCCTGAGATCTTTCCATTCTCATGCCTCTCTAAGGAGTTTGCTTCATTCACCGACCTGTCTACTATCGATCGATTCGTTTACGTTTATTCATGAATCTCTCTTCGTGGAAAACATTGTGGCACAAAAATCCGTGTGTCTCGATCGGAAATTTATTTTGGGGTTAATAATTGCCCCCCCCCCAGAGAGAGCTATTTTATTTGCAAATTCAGTCTTAATAACCTTTCTCGCCGCCTCTCTTGCTTCCTATCCTATCTCTTGATATTGGATGCGCTTAACGGACGAAGGAACCTCTCGTCATTCGCTGAAACTAGATTACCCCACGATTTCGATATTAATATCTTTTATTTTATTCATTTTCATTATAATGTATCAAAGCTTCGTTTCTTGTTGACCTATAAAACGTACTGGCATTCAGCCTTTCATTTTCTTTTTCATGCTTCGTAAACAAATTCCGTTTAACATCCGATGACGTCATCAGTAATTTTGTGTTCTGCTGTAATAAGGAAGTTTTCACTTTTAAGTTCGGTGATCCCGAGATTCATATCCCTGTCATTTGAAGAACTAAATTTTTTACCACCTTAGATTAATGAGCGCAGTTGCCGCAAATTTTAAAGAACTTCTGTATCACATCATTTCCCATCTGAAAACGAGACATTTAAATGTATTCCGTGTAATTTTTTCACACAATCGTGCGGTTTTCAACATTTTTCAAAACTGATTGTGAAATTTTCAAATCTCTCTAGTCTAGTTTCCATAAACCCCCGCTGAAATTCGCCTTGAACCAAGATGGTTCAAGGCGAATAAGGTTCGCTGACCAGCTGGCACACCTGACCGGGAGTTAGGAGACCCGGGTTTAAATCCCGCACAAGTGTAATGATTTTTTAAATCGCGGATTTCATCCCATACGTCAAGTATGTCTGAATGTGTTTGCTTCTTGAATTGCTTCAGAATGAGCCTTGATGGTATAATGCGGAAGTGTTAGCCAAGAGTACCTTGAAGGGGAATATTGGATTGCAAAATTGCCAATTCGGCAGCTGGAAGTGACCGCATGCATTACTTATTTGTCGATCGCGTAGCGAATCCGGTGTTTACTTTGCGTCAGACTCATCAAGTTTACCAGCTCGCATCCGGTGACGAAAGCCATCCTTTTCTTCGCAGAACGCTACCCTCAGCATCGTAGACGCTCCTCTCGTGAATGGGATAATTGTTGTCGCCAGTCCTCTCGCGTAAAAATTATAATCCGTCTCTTTTTCCTCCGCGGAGATATCTTTATTGCAGTTGTAGTCTCACCAAAGGTCGCCTCTTTTCGGGTCTTATGATTGCGACGTTAAATGGTTTCATCCAGATTCATCCGGTTTCAAAGGTTCATAGGCTCACCCGGGGCAGTCCTCCTGAACCCATAACACATCCATAAAACGCTTTTTCTCCACATTCTTCACGATGCAACTTCCAGTTTTATCTTCTATTTTAACAGTCAATTTAACGAGAAACTCGCTCAAAAAACATCTCATTCTCCCATCGCCAGGCATAGGCCATGGCTATTTCGACGAGTTAATAGCCAATAAATGTGTTTTTGCTCTTTGTTTAGGATTTCATTGCAATTCCCCTGGTCACCTAGGGTAATTCTTTGAGTCCATAAAAATCACACATTCCGAGCATTGTCTTTCTGCGCAGTCGTCAATGCTTTAACTATGATTTGAGCGTCTTTCCCGTCATTTATTTTGCTCAGATTATGATGTCCGGAGCAACGAGATGCGATAAGATTTTTTTCAGTCAATTTCCCTATTATTTTTATGGAAAAGTTATATTTCCTTTGGACTTTGATTAGATCGAGCACAAAGTCCGGTCCTTTAAGAAACGCTTCCCCATAATCTCTCGTGGCACTCGAATTGATCTCGAGCAATAACGATAAGTTTTGTAGCTTGTTAAATTAATCCGAATTTACAAAATCAACCAAGTTATCTAATCTCTTAACTAAATTGTATTGCTTTTTATCCAGAGACGACAATGCGCAGTGAAAGAGACAATAAATGGTAATTTCTTTATCCATTTAGTGGGAATTTAGTTCGTCAACCTGCAAGTTGTTTGTCAATCACAGCCAATTGACCACATTCATATAATCATCAATTCGATGTTCACCAGTCAAACGTAGCTATTCTGGGACCTCTTCATTCATTAGGTAGTCTTTTTATGGGATGGTGTATTCAGTACAGCTCTCTTTTTAATCCTCACTCGTCTTGGCAAATCTTCCTTATCTCATTCTTCCTAATTAATCCTCGCAGTTGCCACTTGGTCTCCTTCTCTATTGCCTCTCTAATGAATCCCTTTTTGCAATAGGGTAGTATCCTCCATCAAAGAAAACGGAATTCATTGACTGCGACTCGTTGCCCAGCATAAGATTATTCATTATACGGAAATTATTAAGAAAGTCCAGTTTACAAGAAAATTAAGTGCAAATTTTAAGCTCATTTGAAAAAGCCCAAAAATGGCGGGACTGTTTGGTAGCTACCTATGACGTCATTTACATTGCGTTTACGTATTTTACATTGCGAGGCATAGGGAATTTTCGTCACCTGAACTTATAATTGGGTTTCAGAGTCCGTCAGCTCTGGTAAACATGTGTAATGATTACCTATGAACATCCACAAAGCTGGGAGAGTTTCCTCCGTTTTACATGGTATTACAGTCGTTTTCTAACATCCTACGCTACCTGCTAGTAGTCTTTGGCTACCGCGCAGCCCTGCTGCTCTCCAGTCTATCACGTTCGCCTCATGCGCAGTAAGATGAATAGCGAAAACCGTATGCCTTTGACTTCGTGTTCTCGCTCGTTCCAACTTGTTTCCTTGCGTTTTGCTCACTCTCGTTTTTACCTTCCCTTTAAATTAATACCTTCTCTTTAGATCAAGATCCGTTTTATTTTACAAATGAAATACGCACGAGAACACTAACTTTTAAATGGTCTGAGCAGCAATAGAAGCGAGCGTTTCTGTTGATGTAGAGGTACTCTCTCCTGGCAGCTTTAAACCACAAAATCCTCTTTTTTTCGTTCAATGGTACCGCGACGTATGTTTTCTTGCTGTCACTGATTGTTGTTGTATGACATTACGGCACAAAGCAATACTCAAAAGTTTGATTTATGCTCGGAAGCATGCTACCATCAGTCATAGGGACATATGCTGCGAATCAGCTGTCGCAGGAAATCACGGGTCTAAGGTCCATCTACAGAGAGGGATATCTAATGAGTACTCGTACATAGTGTGCTTCGAGAAGTTGACATCCTTCGTGGTGAAGAACCTCAGCCTTTTTGCTTCATTTCATGTTCTAGTTATTGTCAAAAAGTAGTAGTAGTAGTCAAAAACGCCTTGGAAATGCTTCCATGTTTCGTAGAATACAGTGTAATAACTTACATACTATTTACGCCCTTAATACACTCCGCATATGCAAAGCAGAAAACTATAGTGAAAATAAGACTCATCATGTTGTAATTACATGCTTTTGTTTCATTGATGTATGTGGGTTATGATATGATTCATCTACGTTCATTCCATTCCAACTTCACTTTGAAAAAATCGAAGCCTTGCAGAATTAAGTTTTATAAACATTAAAATACGGTTCTCATATCTCGTAAAGAAATCATAAATGTATTTCGTTCGTAATAAAGAGCGTTCCTCCGATACTCGTTCATATCAGGTTCATATACTTTCACGGAATGCGTGATCGTCTGCAGCTTACAGCTGTTAGCGGCATTTGCAGCATTACCTATCGGCAGGGAGAGGAGTCAAATCATTACGTCAAGCGTAGATTTACCCGGCATGCAATAGTTTGCCGTCGCGTTTCCGCGCCGTTGCAAATTTTCACTTTTTAATTAATCAGGAAAAATACTTGACGTCAATTTTTAATGGAACTGCTTGGAGTACGTACTCCAGGGGTTATAAACTTTCGATTAAAAAAAATAAAAAAATAGGAAACTACCCAATTGCCTCTCCTGTTCGTCTGTATTTTCTTCTCCAAGAAGATCCCCTTATCAGCACTTCGGGTTTTTTCTATGTTGTATGCTTCCTCGTGGTTCATTCTGCAAATTGATATAATGTATGACATCCACTTTTCCGCAATTATTTTAAACAAATCATCTTTTTCTTGGCTTTAATAGCCTTTTCTGAGTGCTCTACTGTTAAGGCTGAATTTATTCACGCGCAACCACGAGAGCTTCACTTGCGTCAATGGCTTCCTTCCACTCACGTCCTCATCCTTCCGACATTCTCCGTGTGAGTGCTCCCATTCTCCTCGCTCAGCATGAGCCGTTTCGCGTAAATTCGCAGCTCGGAAAAGTGAAAAACCTTCGCTCGCTCTCCCCACATGCGAGTCCCTCCCGAAGGACTCCTCGTCGCCCTCTCCCCTCCCTCCGCTCGTCACGACGCAGAATGTCAACGCGCTCGCGGGAGAGAGCGACAAATGACGATCGCCGAGCGCCGCAGGTGGCGCCGTGCCGCAAGCCTCCGACCTCCCGATCACTGCATTCAGAGAGACATCACTGCATTGAGTGTAGAAAATATAATTCATCAACATAAAACACATGCAAATTATGAAACAAACATAAGAGAAGGAACGCATGGATACGCTAGATTAAATTAACCATTGACACTACTACTTCGGCTGTTAATCTCCACCACTTAATCCTCCTGGGATATAATTTTTATGTGAAATGACAAAATTATTATTAACGAGGATAATGAGGAATAAATTTTAAACTATGCCTCTAAAACACCTCAGTGTTAACTATGAAGTCATTCAGCATAGCGCGTACTAACCACAGCTTTGAACAAACGTTTCTTATGTACTCACAACTCGGCGTTCAACTTTTTTGTTTTTTGTGACCCGTGGATGGATTCGGCATAAAACAAGTACGCGGTGTGCAAACGATCTTGAGGATATCCGGTTATATTCCGAAAATTAATCAAATTTCCACGGGCAGTCAACGCTGAGTCACACGCTGTAATAAACAAATTCGTCTCGCGATATTACTGCGGGCGACTCCCAGCGCTACCACTTCGAATCAGAAACAGACGAATAACGGTGGAAGGTTTTGACCCGAGAGTATACAAATTTTCTAATATCCGTGGTTTTGATATTTCCAGACGGCGCTTTCCGGCGCCATGTTAATAATCTTATTACTACCTCTTTCCTCTCCCATCATCCCCGTACAGCCTGCTTCTCCCACCCGACCAGCCTTCCTCTTTCATCGGAATCTATAAATTAAAGAAAGGAAAATATGAGGCCGCACTGCACGATAGATTGTACCGGGGAATATTCCAAATACACGATCGGTCACATTGAATGAATCAGTTTGTTCAGTCAATGCTCCAAAAATATAGGATTTCTTGGAAGATTTATCGCTGTAGCTTGATGACCGATTTGGACTCCCTTGAACCGAAAATAATTGACGAAAAGATGTAGCATTACATACGCAACTGCACAGATATCGCGTGATAGTCACACGAGGCGAAACTTATTATCCCAAAAAACATATTCCACTTCCTTGAACCGACGTCATAACCGTGTATTCTTCTTTAATTTATGTGTTCTGATCACATCTGGAAGCTGTTGTATAATAGTTGCACGCGCCCGAGTCACGGGCAATCTTGTGTACCATACGCGGACCTCGCATTCTGAAATGGCAGTTCCAACTACCAGTTCCTATTTTTCTCTCATTACCTCTCTTTCTCTAATAGTGGTGGCATTCTTTTAGGCGAAATTAGGGCTATGCAGCCCCCTCCTACATTTAACCCTCACTTATTAACACCCATGCCCTGATTGAAAGAAAACCCTCTAATCTATTCGTCCAACCCACACACCTTTCCTCTATTTCTCCTCCAACCTCTCCACTCCATGCAATCCGTCTAAGACGCACGATGATTTGAAATCTGCGCCTGATTTCGCCAAACGCCCGTGAATTGTTTCTCGCCCGTGGGCGAGGTGTCTCGTTTGAATTGAATTCGACCCCACCGCTGGCTCCCTAAAGAGAATTAGCGCGTCGTTCGTGCAAAGGAAGAGGCTTTCTGACGCAGATGGGCGGCGAATCGTGAATTTCATCACGTGCCCCGTCCAAATTCTCGCCTCTCCCCAAACAAGGCCCAGCGTTAGTTATTTTAACCGCGATCCAGGGCTTCAGACTCACTCTTTCAATGCCTTCATCATATTCTCATCCTTCTCAGACACAGAATGATCATTCTTTACTCCTTTGCGCCTTGGATCTTCTTTCATTTCCCGATGCGCGACGACCAGTCTCTCCACTATTCTATTTATCCCAAATTAGAAGTCTGACCGATTTACGTCAAGTCCTCGTCATATTAGGGTGCTCCTCGTTGTTCTCTATTTTCGGGAGTAACTCTCTTCAAGATACATTTACCTGCAGTAGAAATAATAAGAACTGTGTTAACATGCAGGACACTTTTGAATGTACTTTCCGGTAATACGTCACAGTTTTTTATTAAAGAAATCCAATTTTAAAAACTACGCTTGCTTTATTTGGGGTTCTTTTTTAAACTGATGTCTTAGGTATCACCAAGCTATTGTTCCTGCTTCCGGCATTTTTCCTGTCTTTTATCACTCACTTGTGTAGAAGGAAATGGGAAGGGGAAGCAATATGTTTATTTTTTTCACTAGTGAGAGTTCGTCCCTGTGAGCTTAGAGCACGGCGGTTCTTGCCCTTGGAGAAACTAAGGCGAGGGCGACCACTTTAATTACCATTGACTTGCTTTGTGCATGCGCAGGACTTAGTGTTATCGAGACAATCGGAAAGGTTGGGTAAACATCCTTAGAATGTATCTATGGCTCGAGACATGGACATGGCCGTTTGCAATGATAAATTGTTTGGGTGATTTAATGCATGCAAGCCTGTCATGGAAAATTGCTTTGCCTCGATAGCGTGCCACTCCTAATCTATGCCCGTAGTGATTGCATTTTTTATTTAACCTCGCTCAAACTCATGGTATGTGTGATTGTGCTTTTGCTGATAGTGGTTTTCATTTATTGTTAGCCTAAATTTAGAAGGATTGCTAAATGAAACCAATATTACTTTAATGCCAGCCCTTCTACGTAGTATATAATTTTAAAACAAATAGAATGCAAGGGTGAAGTACTTGTCGAGAAAAGTAGTTCCTACTCTTAAATTGATTGAAATCCATTGAAAAGTTGAAAAAAAAAGAAATCCAAAGAAAAAGAAAAAAGCATGTGGTGAAATTCATATCTATTAATTTTGAGGAGGTCTACTCTAAATTCAAGAACAACTTTTTTGACAGTCATGATCCTAACTATTTTCATCATTCCTTTCAATTGAATATTTTTTATGAAATAGCTGAGGCCGAGGACAAACAGTCCACATTTATAATGAAATCAGTGATCTAATTGTTTATGGCGTCTCACATCAGGTAAAAGGTGGTATGGTATAGCAAGGTCCCTTTACCTTGCTCAGATACCAGTGAAAAGGTATATTTTGTTTAAATTATCGTAATAAGTATGGAAAAAGAAAGATTTTTATTTGACAAATGGTATTTATTTGGTATTGGTGTAGATAGTAATAGTTTGTTCGCTAATTAATGGATCCGATATGTTATAGCCCAAAACACGAGTTGCACGACCACCTAATCATTTGCCTCATCGGTATTCAATCACGGCGCGAGATCTCGGAATGTTGATCTACTCAACCCCTCCTGGGAGATTTTATTCAATTGACGTATGGCATCTTCGGTATTTTTTTTTGCCTCGGCAACAAAAGTTTGCCTCACTATCCGTCACCCCTCGTTCTCAGCCTATCGCAAATTCAGCATCCCATGCGGGATTCCCGAGCGGTCGATGATAGGACAGCACTTTCGCCTTAAAGACGCGGACATGAGCCACGTGGTTGACCGGTCGGGAATCGGAGGGATATCCAGGCGCGCCCCTCCGTCAACAAACGCGCCCCGACGCGGAGATACGTACCCCTTTGTCTGGTGGGGCCGCCATGTATGTATGTCTGCGGGCCCGTGATCCGCATTGAAGACGAGGGGACGCACCATTCCTGGACGACCGCCCGTCCTTTCTTGAGCAGGCAGCGTCTTGTCTGTGTATTTGGCACTGTCACACCCCCTGGGGAGGAAGAGGGGGCCCTCAAGACTGAATCATCCCTTTCCCACGACCCCCCCCCTCTCGCCTTTCCATTCAGAGATGAGAATAATGAGAAACAAAGAGAAATGGATTCGAGTCGATCGAGTCATGACATCAATTCCCAGACGGAAAAATGTCACCCCCCCGTCCTCTCTTCACCCCTGTTGTAAGTGGATTCCATCGCGAATGGTCTCCTGCTCGGTTTGGGGTTACCATTGTCCCCTTTGTGACCACATTCCTTAAAGAAGTTCCCTTGCTCCCTCCGCATTCCCTTCCCTCTGTCTTTTTCCTGCTCGCATTCTCAATGTATTCTGTTTGTGTAGTTACTATGTGAAAGAGTAGCCGGGTAGGAGGGACGGATGGAGTCCCATGTGCGTTCAACCGCATCTGTCGTTTCGTAGATATCATTCACACTCGGAATGACATGGTGTCAACCTTTTTGTTGAATTTTGATCCGCGCGTTGAGAGAATGTTGACGTTGATGTGATAGAAATTAATGCAGGGGCACTTTGCATTGGTGAAACAAGTGAATGGCGTGTTTGTGGCGCGTATAAAATTGATTTGATGAGGCGAGAAACTCGATTTTTCTCGGTTCAGTGAGATGGGCGGAATGCGAAATCTGCGTCCTTACACCCAAATGGAAATTGAAGGAAGAAATCGCAGGTCGAACAATTTTCCTCGAGGGCGTGCAATGGACAAGCGACTGGTGCCTAGACTAGTCTGTAATCCTCGTCTCACGCCCCTGGATCCCCCTTCCTTCTCCCCCAGCCACCCCTGGGTGGACACGGCGCTCGGTCATCTCTCCTCTTGCCCTCATGCGCATGCCTGGGTGACCCGCGTGACGACGATCGAGGGCTCTGCACCGCAGAAGGTCGAACTCATTCTCGGTTGAATAGCACGACCGAGGGAAACATCAATAACCTTTTCCGGCACGGGCTGATATGCATCAGTCGCGCACGTAGCCAGCCACACGGATGGTGTGCTCATGCCCTCTCGTTTTATGCGGAGTCGGGCATCACCTGGAAGATGAATAAGATTGACGGCGTGCTCACCAGGCAGTCACCGGATTAATGCAGACTGTCGCATCGAGGACTCGGTGGATTTCAGATATTGTGTTCGCGCAGATCCTGATTCATTCTGTCACTTATATTTTATTTAATGAAATACAAAACTGATGGAAACATAGTGATTCTAAGTTGTAACAGCATTTGGGATTCTCGACTCCTTTTGCTTCGGGTGAATAAATTTCTGAAATGGATTTTATATGCCTCGATCGATTTAAAATGTTGGAGCTCCCTAGCTGTGGCGCAGTTTCTCCAAATACGCTGTTCTTCCTCAAACATAACTCCCGGGATTGCGCGTCAATCAGATAATTACAGCATCCAAGTGAGATTTTTAAGTGCCCATGTGTATGACCGTCCCCCAACTATCTCGTCCGGCATGTGTCACGTGATGATGAATTGTGATTTTAAGTATTCCACCATTCCTTTTCATGAAAAGAGTCGTTTCAGGCGTGATCTGGTAGAATATCATAATTAAAATTGCCAATTTTCTTTTATTCCCTTTGATTATTCGTTTTCATTCCCGAATCGTATCATCGAAAATATGTCGTAAAATGTTTTCGCTAAACTTTTTATCGAGTAATTCTTATAAACAATATTTACTCATTTGGCTAGGCTTGATGACGGTAGGGAGGTATTGTATTCACGCGCAGTGTGAATCATATCCTGAGGAAGGTATATGGGGCACTAAGTAGACATAGATAATGCACTAGGGACGAAATGGTAGCGTTGCCTCCGTTGATTTATGATCATTTATGCGAGAAGTGGAACGTAACGAATCAAAGCCAGCGTAGTGTACGCAATCCATAATAAAACAAAGACCAACTTTGTGAGTTCATATTAAACCTGAACTCGTACGACCGGTCTCAGTTGCCAGGTCATCATCAGGTGAAAAAAATAAAAAATCGGGTGAATAATTTCTCATCGACGAATGTATTCCATTCTATGTTGCCGTTAATTTTGCAAGTTTTTATTTTGATGTGGCTGGATGCCAAAAACCATGCCCGGGCACTGCGCGAATGTGTAACGCAGGGCAAAGTTTCCTCCACTCGCTGCGCAGAAAACCCTATCTGGTTGTAAGGCCAAGCGCCATGTCCGTCCCACGGGCCAAGAGCCTCTCCACCCTTCGCGAAAAATGATGAGAAGGCATAAATTTCGCCGTCGGGAGAGGGACGAGTGAGGGGGAGTGGTTTGGGGTGTAGGCGGGCCTTTTTTGTGTCTCCTCCTCCGCAGTCGTATACGCTTAGTACTTTCGGGCCCGAGAGTTGTCTAGTTCCCGCCCAATCGCTCGGAATCACGCCTTCGCGCACGGGATTTCGTGCAGAGGCGACGGGCGGCTAGCCCCCCCCTTCCCACACCCGGACGAACGTCGTCCCGTCGCGGTCGTCCGCCCGCCTCTTTGAGGCGCCCGGTGGGTCACCGTCCTCCCCGCTTCGTCGCATTTCCTTTAGCGCCGAGAACAGCCAGCTTTGCATTCTGCTCGCCCACCTGTCATTCGAAAAATCCACCGTGACGTCACCTTCCGCTCTCGCCATTGGGGAAGAGGTCTCAGCCGACGCTCTCAACTTTACTATACACCCGCGTCGCTCTGTATTATCATAGAGCTCGACCGCCACCCCCCTCCTCCCCACCCCCTCACTCCATCGCTCAACACCGCACTCTTTCTTTTTGTAATGAACCTTTGCTTCGTTCATTTCTCTTGTTTTTATTTCGAGGTCGCCGTTCACGTGCCAACACTCGTGCCGCACGATTTGGAAACGTCTCCCGATCTCATGACCTGGTCTTCCAAACATCAGTCGAGTATTTTTGTTTTTTAAACACCATGTCAGAAGAAAGGAATTCTGTCACCTGATGGTGGTGGAATTTCATCGCTAAACGATATTCGATTCCGCTTAAATGGCTTTTTAATTAATGGTCTCGATGCTTTAGCTTCCTGGCTTTTTTGAGCACACGGTGTTCGACTACATGTTTTTTTTGGCCGCTTTCACACTTATACTTCTCGTTGGACGGCAGTTCTGCTGGCATTCCGGTCAGCTCGTTTAGGTCCGTGATCTTCTTAAGATTACTTCTGAAATGCTGGAGAAAACGTCAAACTAGGCGGTTTAACGGTGGAGCTTCCCAAGGAGTCTGCTGCTTATTTAGTCGTAATCCACGTCACTGACATCGTATAGGAGCGCGCGAGGATTTTGTTTTGCCCGCTTTGATTTCATCACGGAATTCATCAGTAAGTACCGTCATGAATTCGTGAAACTCAAATTAGGAATCATTTTTATGGATGCCGAATTGGTGGCACAACAACTAATAAGTGCAAGCATAGCACCAGCTATGTTTCCGGGAGCTAAATTCGCATTTCAAATTTAAGGATGAAAAAAAATTTCACGGCCCCAGTTTTCTCCCTTGACATCGTTCGCATTATTTCCAGAGCGGTGTTGAATAATTCCCTCTCCCTTGCGACTAATCAGTGCCACCAATTTTACGATCGGATTCGAGACTTTTCTCCCCGGCTCCTCTTTTCACATCTCGACGAATTCCCGCCATGATTCCCGAAGGACGAAGCAATTTCGGATTCATAGATTCGGCAAGGTTAAATCTTTTTTGACGTACGGATTAATTCCCGCCCGAGATAAATTCAAGGGCGCTTTCTCCATTTGCTCCTTGCACATCTGTCCTCCCTCCTCCTCCCTATCGCGAAAGCAAAATTTCGGCGAGAAATGAATTTCCGGCCTTCTACGACCGCTCATCGTTCAAGGTCCCACAGTGGTGCAATTGTGTAAGGCGGTGGGGCGTGATGATGTTACGTGTCACGCCATCTGTCGTGCTACTCGGAATCGAACCATCAAACTCACTTTAGAGGTGACGATGATGAATTCGCGATACATATGACCCAGAAATATTTTTATGGTCCCTTACATTTCTTGGCACGATGATTTAATTCAAAAAACTCTTGGATGAAGAAGAGGTTAAAGTCGTCGATGCATCACTCTGAAGTTGTGTAACTGGGTGGAAGGAAGGATATTACCCGCGTTCTGCTCGAACGCAGGAAACGGATTGAATGTCGAATTCCTATGAGCCAGAGAGATGACATGGCTTTTTAACATTTGTGCTAATGGGAGTCAATGAGTATTCGTCGTGCCTACGTGACCGAATGGAGACTGCAAATTCGTGTCGAGGAAAGGGGCGGGAGGGAAAGGAGAAGGGGTGGCTGAGCTGGGGGAGGGTAAAGGGGGGGGATTATAGAATCAAACGGCAATGCTAATGACCCACGTCCTGATTCGATGTAACTTTCTGCGGAAATACCCCCTCTCGGTGGGGTTGAACCGCCCCCTGTGGCCTCGAGTGAAAGTCCCTCGCTTTTAGCTCTGGAATCACTCTGGGGAGAAGCATGCGGTGGAGTAGGCAAGAAATCGTGATTGATGCCTTCATAACCAAAAAAAATAAGTTTTGACGGTTCACGGAATCGGTTATCCGTCATAACTGTGCGAGTCATGTTTGTTGCCTCTGCTTTTCAAAGGCCTCGAACGCAGTCGAAAGCATTCTTGGAAATAATTTCTCCTTAAATAAAGGTTTCACGCAGTTCTTGATGAAAGATGTGGAGAACGGATACCTTCACCATGCCTCCGACTTTCTAGTGTCCGAATTTAACGAATCCCTTCGCTCGAGAGAAATATTTCCTGTGAAAAGAACCGGTGCCGAATTTCGTGGTTTATTGTTCCGGGAAAATAGATCTGTGATGCCTTTCTTCACCTGAAAATGTAGAAACCTTTCCCTAGTTGATCGTCGTAGAAAAAAAGTCAATTATGCAATTTGCCGAATTTACCCGGATAGTAAGCTGTGTATACTAATACTAGCGAATAAATTTGGATTTAATACAGTAGTTCAGTTGAAGGTCTAACGACTTACATCTACATCTACAAAATACCCTGAAAGCCACCTCAGTGGTATGTGGCAGGGGGTGAATATTCACCAATAGGCATTACACTCTTCCCTAAAGTTAGTGTAACTATAAATAATTATGCATACATAATGGCAGCATATAATTATACATATTGGCAGCCTTCCGTTGAAGATGGTGCCTATTATAACTATATTGTACATTTAAACTCTTTGGTATGGCGATGAATGGAAGCTTCGATGTAGTTTGTCTAGAATGAGCTGTGATTTTATTTTAATTAGTCAATAGATTACCATTGATGTTGAGTTTATATGTTCTTCCCCGACCGTAAGTTTTGAAATCATCTCCTCTGCTAGTGAAGGGAGATTGGAAATACTCCAAGGGACTTCCAGTAAACCTCCAAACGAACCCCAGGAAGTTCAAGCCAATAGGAATAATAACTCGCGAAAAGGATTGTTTCCGCACGTGCGATGCTGAAATTTCTTTTGTTTCCTAGCGCACGTCAGCGCAGAAAAACTCACCTGCCGGCCCGTTTCGTTGCGCGCTACGTAGTACGGGTGGTGCGCTGTTGGGTAGCCGGGTGAACAGCGCACTGGAGAGAATGTAAAGATCGCAATGACATCTACATCTACAAAATACCCTGCAAGCCATCTCAGGGGTGTGTGGCAGGGGGTGAGTAATCACCAACATGCATTAGACTATACCCTAAAGATAGTGTAACTACGACTAATTATGCATTACCATAAATCGCTAATGCTTGTCATGAGGTGAAGCCTCACAAGCATGCAACACTACACTACATATGTCATCAAAATGGAGAGTGATCGTCAATATACATGCATTCTACAACTACACAGATGGACAGGGACTCAAGACCCATGTAGAAAACATGCTAGGCGTGCTGTTAGTATGTACTAGGTAACAGATAAGGATTCAAGTACTACTACTAAGAGCTACACTACCTAACGACAAACCTAGATAAAAGTCTCATGGCAGCTATTATGGTCCCTTATCGTTCGTGGGAAAAATGACATCTTAAATCTATCCGTTCTGCAGTCTAGTTCCCTAATTTTACTCTCATGATCTGATCTACCGTAGTATGTCGGATTTCGTAAAATATTGTCAACGTCGTCAGAGAATAGACCGGTTTGGAACTTACATAATAGATTTAGTCTAAATTTTAATCGACGGTCTGAAAGCTTTTCCCATCCCAGTTGCTGCAAAAGGTCAGTAACACTAACGAGATTATCATAACGGCCTTTAACATATCTTGCCGATCTTCGCTGCACGCGTTCTAACTCAGTTTCCAAGCCTATCTCATAAGGATCCCAAATACTGGCGGCATATTCTAAGTGGGGTCTAACGAGGGAGAAGTAGCTGATTTCCCTAACTTTATCGTCGCACTTGCCAAGTACTCTTTTAACAAATCCCAATTTACGATTAGCTTGACCGGTAATTTCTCGAATATGTTTACTCCACGATAGATCATTAGTCAGTTTAACTCCGAGGTACTTAACCGATTCTACGGTGTCTAATTTTATGTTGTTAATGCAATAGCTGTTACAAGGAGCGTTTTTCCGTTTCCAAAAATTCACAACGCATTTTTTCAGGTTTAACTCTAGCTGCCATGCATCGCACCACTCTTGTATTGCCTCGAGGTCCTTAGTTAGCGCTTCCTTGTCATTAAAGCTACGAATTTCTCTATACATCACTGCGTCGTCAGCAAATAATCTAATCTTACTGTCAACTTTGTCACCGATGTCGTTTATGTACAAAAGGAACAGAAGTGGGCCTATGACACTTCCCTGTGGGACACCCGATGTGACTTTTACTTCATTGGAGATAGCGCCATCTAATACAACCCTTTGCACGCGATTACTTAAGAATTCTCTAATACAGGAAATTACTCTGTCGTAGGTGCTGCACACCCCTTTCCCAAGGAGTTGTTCAATTCAATTACTGAGGAGGCATCCTCATTGCGGCGCCATTTTCATGATGTAGAATCGCATTATTTTTATCCCTCTGGTTCTCGGATTCTCGTGCATTAATTTTAATCTGTAATCATCTAGACTGGACGAGTCATTTGTCATCCGTTGGTCACTCGTTCCTTCGCCCTACGAATGGCTCTTTCTACCACACTGAAAACGAGTACCAGACAATTTTTATGCTCCTACTCGCCCTCGAGGAATTATTGTGTCTCCTACATGGCCTAAACCAAATGGTTCACCCCAACTCGACCATTTGACTGGTATTATTTGAAATATGAGAAAGCGCTATCATTCCATTGATGTATATGATGGCCAGCATCACTTGATGTACAGCAGCCATGAAGTATATTTTCTTTCCTTCCCTGTTGATAGCTATCTCGCTAACTCTCTTGTCTGATGTTACCTCAGCTTTTCTTAGGCATTCTATTGATGAGTAATATACTTCTCTGAATTCAAATGACGTTAATGCGGCAATATAGACTACATAAAAGCCTAATATTATATACTTATGGTTCAGACCCTCGTTGGTTAGTCCTTCTTACCAATAGACTACAGTTTAAATATCATCCTCTGTTTGTAGCATCTCGAATTCCCAGCATTGCGTTAATTGCTCATCCTTCTCCTCATACAACAATATCACACCGAAGTGTAGCAATAGAATACGTTATCTATCGAAATTAAAATTGGAAATCCTCCAATACCAGCAGTCATAAATCCGAAAATCAGTTTGCTGCAGCTCTTCACACCATTATCTATCCAACTACCGCATTATTCCTACACAAATCCTAGTTATGACTCAATAATTTGCTTCATGCACTTCCTTTCGCGCCATTTTGCATGTTGCTTAGTTTGCTCAAGTCTTCCTTATCTTCCAAAATAAGTCATTGAGTCACGACTTCCCTCTTATCGAGTCACCTACCCGTAGCCTTTAATCCGCAGTAATCCGTGAAATAGCTCTTCACGTAGCCAGTGACGGCGACCCGTTTAGAACGGAGTCGAGAAGATTTCTTGACAACGGATGCCGCGAGAGGAAAACTTATTTGGGCCAGCTTGCGTGTCTCCGCCAAACCGCTCGAAGATCTTCCTCCAACTAGACTAGACTCGACTGGTATCGTCTGACGCACTATCTGCGTAAGCATCCCTTTGCTCATCATCGGCTCCTTCCCGCATTCCACGCCCAAGTTGTGCGAACGTGCCCATCGCCACGTAGGAACCCAGCCAACGACGACCCGAAAAGCCCTTTTCGGAGCGACGCGACGGCTGGGAAGCATCGCCCGCCTGTCACAGCTTCCATTTTGCTCCCTTCCCCCCGCCCTATCCCTCCCCCCTGCCCTTCCCCCCCGTCTCCTCACAACTACATAAGCCTCCACCGCAATTAGTCAACAAAAGTAAACTTTGTTATTCGCCCGCGCCGTCATGCGGATTACACGCGGGGAAACTTTGGCCTGGGAAAGTATAAGGGGTGGTTGCGCTCTACCAGTCTTGATGAAGATCCCGTTCGCCCGTATTCGTTAATGTTTATCTCTTTGAGGCCTCTCTGAAAGAGATTTATCTCGGCCATCCGACCCGTAGCGAACGTGACGGCGGATCAGAAGCAATTATGGCGATAGTTATTGAAGCGGGGTCTTCTCTTGATTCCATGCGCTTTCCCCTTCTCCTCTCGATCGCCCCGCGCCCGAAGTCGTAATCCTTCTCTCAGCACCAACACCCTCTTTCCTCCTCCTCCTCCCATTATAAGAAGATTGAATGAATGGATTTATGTGTGCATAGGGTCAATGCTCCTCTTCGCTCACATACCGTCGGAATAGTTAACGCCCGCAGCGGCTGCTAGCTACGCTGCGTGGGAACCTTCGGCTGCAGGTTGCGCGGTCGAAATGGCAGTGGCCATGCAGTTCTGTTGTGAGCACTTCCCCCTTTCTAGCCCGCAATCCCCATTCGTCTTCGGATAACTCGATTTAAATTAAAGTGGTCAGCGTTAACTTGATCGAAAGACAAGTTGAGCCTTCGTGATCGTCCCACGCTGGAATTGTTATCAAGTGCGATTTCTTCAAGGTGTACTTACATCCTCCTGGCTAAAGTGAGAAGGCACCCGTTGTAGTGCGTTATTTGCTTGATTCGCATTGAAATATGATTATATTAAACCTATCGGGATGCGTAAAAGATAAAGCTGGTGTTGCATTAAAGATGTATTACCTACCTGTAAAAATGTGCACTTATTCAGACTTACACTCCATACATTTTTGACCCTCTATTTTTAATAAAATCAATATTGGAAACATTCCCTTATTAGTTAAGTGAAGTCATGAATTCCTATACTAACGAGTTAAAAATTTAATAGTAATACAAAGAGTTTATGTGGAAATAAGGCAAACGAACAGGGATTTGAATAGCCTTTCTCTTGTGGGATCAATAATCATCCATTAAATATCATTATCATGGTTATACATAAAATTTGAATGTATATCAATGAACGTTTGTTCTTAGAATGGTTGAATGAGCAACATGCAACAAGACAATAAATGAAGGTTTAATCGTAAATGATCGGATTTGCAAGCAGTTAACATTCGGTCGATCGGATATGGATATATCTCGGTTATTTTTTCCAATTGCTGGAAAATCTTTTCTATCACATTTCCTTGTATGTTTGACTACTCCTTTCACGCACTCAGTTTTTCTACTATTTGGGGCTGAGGCCTCGCGGTAATTTGAGCGTTTAGTCATTCGTCCCTTGCGCCACTTTCGTCGAGCAGCCTCCGAGGTGAATTGACGCAAATTTTGAGAATACGAATGGGCATCGCTGCAACTCATGAGCCCTCATCCCACTTGGGTGTGTTCTTCAAAACCTGAATATGGCATTGCTTGCGTAAATGTGCGTGCCTTGTGATCATCTCCCATGTACAGCGTCGTCATATTTGAAGTTCTTCACGTCATCTAACGGAACCAGAGCAGTATAATCAGACGGTTGTATCACAGTTGTATGGTGCTGAATCCCAGCGGACCCACGAGATATTAAGCCAATAATAAGTGATACGATTTAACCATGCAGTTTTTTTTTAGGATGAAAGTAAGAAGTATGCCTAACTGACGAAATACTAATTTTTATCGCTTATGAAGTGAAAATCTAATTGGTTGTAATTTAAACTATGTACTGCGGCGTGAAGCCTTAAGGGATTCCTGAATCTCTCGACGCCGAGTTTTTCTCTTCGAGAAGCTGGCCTGTAATCGCGGAATCTCGGCTCTGCGTCTTTGACGCTAAAAGAAAAAAACTTTCTCGAGATATTCCCGACCATCAAATCTTGCTCCATTCTCCATTGCCTTGGAATCACCATCGTGTTCTTCGCGAGACCTCCGCATTCCTCCTTCCCTTCCCACCCTCCACCCCCCTCCCTACCTTTTCTCATTCCGCAAGCCCTCGTCCATCGCATTCCGCCTCTCCAGAAAAAGCTTTTACCCGTCCCCTCCCACCTCCTCCGTCTAAGTCAACCCACGTTTCTCTTTATTTTCTCTCGGGTTTCGCTTCCCTGGCCGACCGACAGAAGTTCCCTCCTCTTCTCCCCCCCCACTCCACTCTACACGTCTCTCATTCCATTTTGACTGACTTTCGGAGTGAATTCAAAAAGAGTGAAGAGAGGAGAGATCGGAGGAAAAAGCTGAATCCCCCCTCCCAAAATGCTTATCATCTTCTTCATCCTTTATCAGCAAACACCGCATCCGTCCCTCCTTCATAACTTCCTCTCACTTCCATAAAACATCCCGCCTTCATCTACACCTACAAAATACCCTACAAGCCACCTCAAGAGTGTGTGGGTGAGTAGTCACCAACATGTGTTACACTATACCCTATTAAATTTACTGTAGCTACGATTATTGATGCATTAGCATAAATCTCTAATGCTTGTCAGGAGGTGAAGCCTCACAAGCATGCAGTGAACTACAGGTATGCTACCAATGTTAGAAAAACCTTTAGTATTTTGCAACTACATAAATGGACAGAGATAAAATAATTATACTGAGAGCATTCACGGTGTATTCTTGAGTATTTCCTTCCTCCTCGACGGTTAGCATAGTCCTCAGAGAGGCGACTAAAAACTGAGGTAATTCGTACCTTGAAGGATAGGTGTGTGGATAGGGCGAAAAAGGAAGGAATATCTAAGGATGGGGAATGGGTGGGGAAAAACTCGGCGTCTGCCCACTCTTAACGAGAGGCAGGAAGGGCCCGCGGTCAAGCGTCCCATCCGACGGACAGAGTACTTCACTTTAAATCATCTTCTCGTGGGAATCAATTAAGGAATTGGATTCCACTTAAAAATCGATGCCATTCTCGGGAGTCGGGATCAGGGGCGTGTTCCTTGATCGCCAAACCAGCTCGATCCCCATGAAGTTAGGGAGATAGGAGAGGAAAAAAAGAGGAAGCTCGAATTCCGCAATAGACACCATCAACCCCCCAATCAACGAATACCACGTCGGCCGCCACCCCTTCCTTCCTCACTCCTCTCAAAACATTCCTTTTTAAACCTTTTAAAACGCCTTCCCCCTCCTCCCCATCCCGGGCCGGGCAATTTCGATTGTTGGGAAATTCTCTTCCATCCCCCTCTCCCACCACCCTCTTTCCTTCTCCTTCGCTAGCGGGTGATTTCCCCCCTTTCTTTCTTTTCCAAAAGGGTTATCTCTCTCTGCCTTTTACTCCCCGTTGCCAAGCCCATTTTCACCTTACGGAAGGCGGGCAGAGGGAGGCCTCTGGGCAAGGGGAGCAGCAAGTCCGGGGAATTTTTCGGAGGGATGGACGACGGGGGAGGGGTTTGCGGGGGAGGTAAGAAGGGGGGGGAGAGAGTGTACGGTTTCCTGGACGATGACTCCCCCTCCCTTTTAAATAAACCTAGGCTGAGACTTCTTGTCGGGTCGACTCTGCGCTTAATTGCATGTCTTTTTTTACGACCGACGCAACGGCATGAGAATGCGCTGGCTTCTTTCTTTCCGTCCATCTCCCATACCACCCTCTTTCTCTCTCTCGCTATTGCTTTATTTCTCTCTCTCTCTCTCATTCACTTTCCCAAGTGGTTTTGAAATGCGCAACGGGTTATTCTAGTAGGTGTTGGAACTGGAGAGGATGGAACACTACGCTTCCCGATACCGACCATGCAAAGCTCGGTTTCCTGAAGCCCATTCCACTCATCTCAGGCTCTTAATTTCTTCGGTACTCTCCGTCCTTACATCTGCAATGTCTCTCTTTGTCTTCTATTGAAGTGCTGCGCGCAATTTCCTCTGTCATTGATTTCAAGAGGTTTTACGTCTTAGAATATTTCACCATGAGTTTCTCTTACGCAGCATTGTCAGCAGGCTTCCCCCTTCTCTTTCTTCGGAACTTCTTTAGCGGTGACTCACTTCTTACCTTTTTTCGTCATCATTTTTCTTTATTGTCGCACTAGCATTTATCCCAGTGTTCTCTCTTACCCTGTTCCCAAGTACCGCATTCTGTCCACAACATGGTCTTCTACTGGTTTTTGGAATGACCATACGCTTAACCATTCGGATAGAGTATTGTGAAGGGTTATGCGATAGTTTTTGCATGAAATAAAATGCAAGAGATGCAACATATGGTAAGTATGATAAAGTAATTTATCATGCCTTTCATAAGACTAACTTCGTTTTTTTGTAACTTTTATCATGAATATCCCAATTAAAAAATATGACAAGCGGGGAAGGAATAGGTTTTATGGATGGGATTAAGAAGGGTTGGACTTACGCTGAGTTGAAGAAAGAAATACTAGAGGTAGGCCCCAGAACATGTAAGAATCTATAGGATTTTCTCTGACTTTCATCATCAACTAACTTTAACCGGTAGTTTATTCTAATTAATGAATGAATTATTAGTTCATAGCCTGAGTTGCCAACCTTAAGTTGCCAACTGAAATTTTGTCCAAAATCTTGTTCTGTTCTGCTTCTCGCGTTGAAAATCCGGTAGAAATGCGACCACCAAAATTATAATCTAGTTGTACATTTTTCCTCGGTAGTATAAGCACATTGAACAAAGAAATACGACTTTTAACCTACTGTTGTTTTTATTGCTGTGATTTAACACGAATATGAAAGGCACCCGTGTGAGTTGCATGGCATGAAATTCCGAAGAAATTGCGTTATTCTGCGACATTCTGGCTATTTTGATGGTGAGATGGCAGGCGTCAGATGAGCATTGCGAGCTTTCTTTAACGTTCCCAAGGTTTTCAATACCGAGCTCGATTTTATCTCCCCGGTAATTTCTTCCCGAAAAAAGCGGAAGGGATTAAAAAAATAAATTCAGTAGTTCTCAAATGAATTATATCTTCCAAATGACAAGTGAATGTAACATTTTTAGACTTTTCTTATTAGAGATCCAGAAAAAAACGGGATGAAAAATACTGCATAATTCACTTTTTTATTATTTTATACCACATTTTTTATTTTTTTAATAATTTTACTATGAAAATTATGTATGAGTTCGGCTGCACGGGACAAGAGGAAGAACGTTTGCCAAGATAGGGTTGCTGAAGAACTCTTCAGATCTGCGAAGAGATCAAGGGAGGGCTTAGAGATAGCTGATGCGAGTGACAAGATGTAAGGAATAGATTTTGCGCCACAGCTCTCTAGGTTTTTCCGCACTCCGTGACTTATTGCTTACGACGGCAAGAAATGTGTGTCCTGAGCAGAAGTAGCAAAAAGTGAGCTTGCGTTTTATATGCGCGTCAAGGAACAGAAAACGAATAAACTAATCGATACTACAAGGTGCACATGCATCAACATAATATCCTTCGAGCCACCCCATGAGTGTGTGGCAGGCGTTATTTTATTTCACTAAACATGCATTGCATTGTAAACTGTGATCTCTTGGAAGTATGAAAAATCATAATTAAGAGAATTAAAGCAATCTTGGGAGGCTCTTTTGGTGGTGGTTAGCTTATTAAAAATAACTATTAATCAGTGATTCATCCAAGCTATCAGAGGATTACCTAATTTATCTATTCTGAATGACAGCCAATACAATATGTAGTTGTTAGCGCAAAAATGGTATTATAAACCAGTCGGATCGGCAGTTTAAATCTCTGATCTTATTTTATGTTCTAATCGACCGTATTCTAATCGATAGTAGCACTGGGGGTTCGCTAAATTATTTCGATGGTTTAATGAAAATTGCCGTTTTCAATCACGTAATGGTGTCTGAAATTTGACCTACGATCTGGTAAAGTGTGCTTGGGCTGGTTGTTCGATCCCAGATTACGTGCTTGGAATGAACCTATGCTAACCATTACCCCACTCTAGCCTTCAAGAGTAGTCGCCAGCCCATTCGTAGTTTTAAGATGCGCAGTACCCTTTCATGTTTCTCCTACGCACATCCATTGAATGGCAACGACACGTATCTGTTTTCGTTGCACAAGAGAGGTGCAGGAAGCGCAATTAACGCCTTACATCCATTGATGATCCTTACATCCATCCATTGTATCCAATGATGAGGACATGTGTGATTTTTCCCATTCACTATCGGTTGCAGTATTTATGTACTACTCGTACTCGTATTGTGGCAATGGAATTGTAGAGTCGTGACATTCATAGAAAATACCAATTATTGTTTTGTGGCATAAGCGTAAATATTAGTGTCGGCTAGCCAAACAGCTAGTTGGCTTCCTATTCCGAAGGGCCCGGGTTCGAGTCAGTGGCGGAGATTTTTTTTAGTGGAAACACGATTTCTACTGTGAGTGCTGTGTGAGGAGCACTTGAATGCAGTTCTCCATGGAACAGTAAAATTACGGTCCCTTTGGAGCCTTTTGTTAAGGTTTGACTAATGTCGACGACGGGTTTCTCTCCAGCCTTACTTCATTTCCCTCCAAACCTACCCACCTATCCCTAGTGGCGCAAAAGACTTCAGCACTCGATCATCTCTCCATATAACCCACCGTATTTAATAATACCTCTATGAAGTGCGATCGGTATTTTCCGATATCCTACGTAAATGAGATAGGCATGGAATCTGATCGCAATATCTACCTAGTACAATTCCGGCAATCTTACGGGTGAGAGGAACAGGTTAAATTCATCAGCACCTGCGTTGACAGCCTTCAACTCTTAGGAGTTTAGAAATATCACAGGTGTGAGAATGTCACACATCACTCGAGAATGTGTCATATCTGCGATATATGTACGATATTATACGCCATATAATTCACCAAGTGCTCCTTTCACATTTCTGTTCGCTCTAAAAAAAATAAGCTTCTTGTTCTTCTCCGTCTTGCATGAAAGAAACGCTGAGGCACGGAGAAGAGATCCTTGCGGGACTCGCAACCCTCAGCCAGGCCCCGCCCTACCCACCACACAGGAGATATATTGCCGGAGACGTGCTTTTGTCCAACCTACCTTTCGCTCTATTTATAGCAAGCCCACCCCCTCCCACGCCAACCGAGGGCACATATATGCGCGCCAGCCTCCTCATGGGTGGGTGGCCATTGTCCGCGCTGTCTCCGCTTCAAACTAGTAGGGAGGGGGGGGGGAGAAGGGTCAAGAGGAGGGGGTAGAGGGGAGAGGCAGGATGTTTGGGTGGTGGATATCGGTAGTTGGTGGCAACCCGATGGGGAAAGGGAATGCGAGTGACACCCTGTGCATACCGATTCGTTCGGTAATTAGGCGGCCCGATCAACTCGCCGCTCCGTTGCGAATTCAAATGCAGCACCGCAAGTACGGCGCAATACCCGAACCCGCCCCCTCGCTTCTCCCTCTTCTGGTCCACCTCCCTCTCGGTGGGGGGTATACTTAGGCGGATTGCATTGATCGGAGACGTTTATGAATGCCATTAAGGGCAGCCGACTATTGTCTCTGAAAAGCACGGAAAGAAAGTCCCATTGTCTCTCTTTCCCATGTGCCTCCGTAATCCGATGGTCGTGGTACATTAAGGCGGTTGAATCACAACTCGCTCGTTGCTTCATGATTCGCCGTCGCCGGGAGAATTCACGTTGTTTTCGCTCCAAGGTTCGTTGCGTGAAAGGTCATTAGTGGTTTTTTATTTGGATTCCGAGATGTTTTCTTATGCTCGACACGTGCACCTCGCGATTTCGTCCATTTGAATTTGAATTACGGGCCGAGAGAAAAAAGTATTTTTTTTTAAGCTTATGTTACATAAGCTTTAAAAAAAATACTTTTTTCTCTCGGCCCGTAATTCAAATTCAAATGGACGAAATCGTAACGCATGAGGGTTGTTTGTTTCGCTTCAAACGAGGACGCCCATGCAACAAAGGCATTTTAAAAATTGCCACGGACTGATATTTCATTTAAGGTCTCTGTAATTAACACGTTCAGTGCTGAGGATCGCTCGAGCGGCCATCGTGTGTCCCATCTGGTGGCGCACGGCCGCCCGGGCTGTTCCTTTCCTGCATAGGTTTTATGGCTTGGTGGCGGGGCCAGGCATACGCTGCGACGCTCTAAGTGCTTCCTATCCATCAGTTGGAGTCCAACCTTCCTCTGTGCATGGTCCGTTCTCTGGTAGCACAGTTTTTTTTCGAGTGTGAATCTGTTTTTTATTGACTATTTTACAAGGAAAAACCTCTCTCGCGTGTATATTTTATAGTTATTTTTTATGGTCGTTTTTAGTTGTCTCAGAATGCCTAAAATTCGAAAAACTGCTTCAACTTCTGGGAAACGTAGAGCTCCTTCAGTTAAAAAAGGTTGGTGTGGCTGTTTATAAAATTATTATATTATTATCTGAAATGAATGTTTTACCTTGCAATATTACTTTTATGTAACTTTTAGGTGTTCGTAACGAGACGAGTGATGAAGACGTTCCAAAAGAGGCATCAAAGTTACGCAAAACAAATAAGGAAATGGAAGGTAAGCAATATGATTTTTCTAATTATTTAAATCAGTTTTATTCGGAGTAAATTTGTTGAACTGACTCATTTCGAAATAACGAAATATTCACTGAGTAACGAAATCGTCGTGGCTAGTGGGCAATTGGAGAGGAAAGAGAAGGGTAAGAACTGGATGGTTAAGCGTCATTATGTTACTTTGAATTGAAAGTGAGGAAAATGGAGGGGATAGTGTCTTCATCACAAGTGATAAAATGTCATAGTAAAGCACAATTTTTATCGTTTACGATATTGCAGATTCGCAATTGAAAATTCGCAATAGTTCGCAATACATTCTATGGGGAAACGCCAAGTGAATATTTCATTATTTCACGAAAAAATTATTACATTGAATTTAAATATTTATCAATTTTTTTAGTACCAATGGGACCTGGACCATCTAAGCTATCCGTGCCATCTCAGAAAAAGATACATTTTGCTGGAGACGGTGGCTCGCCTTTGTTTCCGAAATATTTATCTTCGGATGACGAAGAAATGTGCTCTGACGATTCAAGTGAGTTCAACACTGCAGAGTCAAATACTTAGTCGGAGGAAGAAGATGATGCACCTCTTACTTCACCAGCAGTGAGTAAAGGCAGTGTGTCGAGTGGCACAAAACAGACTACAAATGAAATCGAATTCATTGCACGTCCCGGCCTTCAGGTTCCCAGTCCTGGTAGTAACGCCATTGATTTCTACAATATTTTGGCCACAGAAAACGCTTTTTAATTAATTGTGGAACATACAAATGTTTACGCAAAGGAATTGCATAATTCATGCAGTACTCCAGGAGCCCATTTTAAGCATTGAAAAGAGTTAACTATTTCGGGTTTTAAACGTTTTCTAGGGCTTTTTTTCCACATGGGAACTATAAAATGCAGCAGGCTTGCTGACCACTGGAAAAGGGGTCGCCTCTTTGAATTGAAGTGCATTTCAAATTTCATGAGTAGGGACAGATTTATGCTAATTCTTCGGGCATTAAATTTTTGCAAAAATCCTGTTGAAGGAGAACATGTACAAAACGATAGGTTGTATAAGATCCGACTCCTGTTGAATTATTTCAATGAAACAATGGATAATATTTATTACCCAGAGAAGCGTTGACAGAGAAGAGCCATTGACGAATCGATGGTTCTTTGGAAGGGGCCCTTGATTTTCAAGCAATACATCAAGGGGAAGCGTCATAAATATGGTGTCAAGCTGTATATGATGACACTTCCAAATGGTTTGGTGCAATGTTGTACCGTATACTCAGGTGATAGGGATGACGACATAGGAGGACCTAATCATACGGAAAAAGTAGTCAATCAGTTAATGCGAAATAAATTGAACAAAGGACACACACTATTAATGGACAATTTTTATTACAGTCCGCGATTGACTAAATTCCTTTTGGAAAATAAAACATATGTAACTGGGACACTCCGAGCCAATAGGAAGGACAACCCTACTGAATTAATTAATGAAAAACTGAAAAAGGGAGATTGCAAGGAAATGTATACAGATGATGGTATTTGTGTTATGAAGTGGAGAGACAGAAGGGATTCAAATATGATATCCTCTGAGTTCGACAGTGAGATGGTTAAGGTAACGGGCAAAAGAGGTAACACAGTGGCCAAACCTAGGGCAGTTTTAGAATAAAATAAGTCGATGGGTGGAGTGGATATTTTCAACCAGATGATGGCGTACTACCCATGTGAGAGAAATACACTGCGCTGGTACAAAAAAATTGGAATTCATTTATTTCAGTTGATGCTTACAAATAGTTATTTATTATTCAACATGTACAATGAAAAGATGCCATTTCATGAATTTCGGCTGAAAATAATTAATGAACTGATTGGAGAATCAGAACGTTTCACCCCAGTCAGAAAAATCACCGACGATGAAAAAAAAGTTAATGCTGGACATTTTCCTGCTGTGGTTCCCTCAAGCGAAAAAGGCAAAAAACTTTATAAAAAGTGTGCACAAAAAATCGCATTAGAAAAAATAGTGGTTTTTTCTGTCCAGGATGCCCTGACCAGCCTGGATTATGTCTGGAAGAATGTTTTATTGTATTTCATAATAAGTGAGCCATTATTATCATGTTGTGATTAAAATTTTACTTGGCAGAGTAATTGTAACAAAACTATTGAAATTGAAAACTATTGGAATGTTTTGAATTGTTTATTGTATTTAAAAATGTGATAAGAAATAAAAATTTTACATTGTGAAATTTCGTAATTTGTTGTCATAATTTGAGCATCGTAAATTAGCAATAATATGGTTTGAGTTTGTTAGGGACCGTGAAAAGAGTGTCCACACGGTAAGCTGGTTGGAGTTCTGTGGAAAGTAAACATATAGCCTTTTCATCCTCCCTTCAACAGTGCCACTGGGCGGTGTTCTTTCATGTTATCCTATCCCTTTCTTGACTTCCAGAAGATCAGACCCCAATGAACCAAAGTGCCAATGCCGAAGGAAAAATCTGCTACATACAACTTTATTGTAGAATTCCAGATAATGAACTATATTTCCGAAATTACAAACTATGTCGATTAAATCAAAGTCGAAAAATTCCATAGTGAGGAAATGACAAAGCAAAAGAACACCAATTGCGTGATCTATGTATATTTTTTAAATGTGTTATGCGGGTTTGCATAAATACTATTCAAAGCCAGTGGCGCAGGATCTCTCGGGCTGTCGTCAATAAAATATATTATAATATATTATTTTAAATAAATATTATAATATATATTAAAATGTTATAAGAATAAAATATGCATGCGAAATAACCAAAAATAGCCACCACATAAAGGTACTCATTGCCTCTTAGCATTGAACGTGTTAAACTACAAAAAAATGGCTATCATCAATGTACATTTTATCGATGAATTAATTGAAATAACATGCTCAATATTTCTGTTGTATATATAAAACATACACTATGCCTTCGCAGATAAGTGAGACATTGCAAAATATTTTTAATTTAACTGTCTTATTTTTAGCTTCTCCGATTGTGTTGGCTGAACTTTCCCTTGATTTATTTAACATCGTCTCAAACTCTACGTTCAATCCTGTAGAAGCGTCTGTTTTTTGTTTTTTGAGTTGGACAACCCTACAAGCTCACTTGATGAGTACACGTATCCAGGCCTTGTCTAATTTTAACTTCATCAACTATTACGTCACTTCTTTGGAAAACAAATGGGATTACGTAACTGGATGATCATCATACCTTGCCATCTCCATCCCCCCTTCCCCTCCTCTCCTGTTTCCGAGGTTTTTCAGGGCATATTAATTAACAGTGGGAGAATGTTTCATGCCCAATTAATTTCCCAGAGTCCCATTCTCACCCTATCTTTCTCCTTTCTTATGCTTCGTACTGATTAATAGCATTGGCCTTTCCTCCCTCACTTCACCCAACCATACTTACAAAGGCACTGCGTCGTGTAAAATTCAAGTATAAATCTTAAACGACAATGCCTACAATTTTCTTGATTTCCGAGAAAGTTCTTTGTAGCAAAATCTTTTATATGTTGTTCCCAATATTTGAACCCCAGACCAGACTGCAGCCGAACGCTCTACCGACCACGTCGCGTCGCTTCAATGCACATACAAACAAATCGCTTGTGAGTGAGATGTGCGTAGATAATTTTACTATATTAAAAATCGTCCTTTCATCCAAAACCAAGGAAAAGGTTAACACCTTGTATTCTGTAGAAAAATATCATGATAGGGGCAAGTAAACGTTTATGAAAGTTGGTCCGTGGACCAGTTTTCTCCAAACTGAACAGTTTTCTTCAACTTACCCGGTCAGTCATAATCGCCGTCATCTTCCCCGTCGGCTCTTGGCCGAGAGAAAGCAGTGTGTCCTGCGTCATTTTGAGCACTCGCCTTGTTGTAAATATTTGAATAAAATATTGAATTTTAAATACGTAAATATTTGCGCTTTTTTATCTCTTTCACTTCTTCCTTCTCGCTATTCTTTCCTTTTCTTCCTTCCTCTCCATCACTCTCCCTCCCTTCCTTCTCCTCCCTCGCCTAATCCCCGCCCCCCTCCCCCGGGAAAGATAAGTTATTTGCGGAAACAATGGGTTTATAATCTTCCTCATCCTTTCGCTCTACCTTAAGTCGCTTAGTGCGGGGAGTGGAGACGGTGACTCGAAAAGGCGGTGGATCAAGTGGGCGGTTGTATGTGTTTATGTTTCTCGGGACATCTGGGGAGAGTGATGAGACAGGCATAAGAGTTACTGTCCGTCTTTAATTACCAGTCTTTAACGCATGAAAATGCCCGTGAAGGCGACGACGACACCTATAAATGCGTAGGAACTGCTGTGAATAAGCGTCACGTTTTCAGGCCTAACTTTGTGGAACTTCATGTTGGAGTTAATCAAATACTTAGCATATTCCACTCTCAAATATTTGTTCCCGACTCAGGTTTCAACGCATAAAGTCATTATCAAGGGAATATTGTGAATAGCAATCCAAGGGAAATGATGGGAATTCTGATCGTGCGGTAAATTTGCCTTTTTTATCATTCTGTTAGAAGTTATTGAAGTAAGATAAGAGTCGACAAAACTTATATACGCGCTTGCGTTTCGTAGTTCCACTGAGGAGGTGAATTTTTTGCGATGCCCATGTCAAGAATGGGAAGAAAAAAATTCCAATGTTGTTGGGTGATCAAATGATTTTGGTATATTTCTCTCGTAAAAATCGTAATGCGGAAATATCTCTCAACACTCTTGCTGCTGAACCATAAATTCGATGTATCTCGTAGAATGCTGATATGATATATATTTCATGGGAAAAACATATTATACACATAAAAATCATAACTGCATTCCTGAAAAGTTTAAATCCTCGAAATTATTGGTAGGTATATAATGGGAAAAATAACTTTTGTTAAAGTATAAGGCAATGAAGCATTTTTATAACTGACTTAAAATTGAATATTAATAGACTGAAATTAGTTTAAAACAATTTAATTAATTGAAAATCTTTATCGGTTAATAAATAGAGAATTCGTTTAAGCTAAATAAAATAAGACAATGAACTATTTCAAAATGGCTTCTTTGATTAAAATTGTGTTGTAACTTTGGACCAGAGCTGTTTTCTTTGGAAGTTTTTAAATCACGCAAGTTTAAGGGATCCTCGGCTAGAGTGTTAAGCCGCCCCTGGTTGAATTATTGATAAAGTATTTTTTTCGGGTGGTACCTTCACTTCAGTATCCTGGATGATCGAAGGGGGTAGGAGGGGTGACATTGACCGCAAAGGAGACAGACCCCGGAACGTAGAAAGGTCGCTTCTTCTCCCGTCCTTCTATAAATCTCTCCTCTCCCCAGGTGCTTGCATCGTGCTTGTACATACCTACCTGCGCAAGCAAACAAACGCACCGAGGACCGCCGCTCTCCAACTATAGACGGCTGTCTCGCCTCTTTCGGTGAAAACGAGAGTGAAATCGTACGCTTATTATGCGTCAAAGAGTCTGCGTCTGTGCAGTTAAAAATAAGAAGCCGCCTTTGATCGAGTGGCAGTTATGAGTCATGCTTGTGTTTTTTGCTCAGGACGCATTATTTGAAGCCGTGTGGACAAGTCGAGATGAACAGTGAGCGGTTTGTCTTTTCTTCCCGGTGCTGTGAAGCCGGCACCGGTAAGAAACGCTGAGCGCATTTGTAGAAAGCTCCTTGTCTCCAGCGAGTTGAGAGAATTAATTTGTACACTTCCCGCAGCGAATCGCCGAGGTTGTCATCAATCATTTCAAGCCCTCTTCTATTTCATGACCATTTCTTGAGCAATAATTTGTAAGCAGTTTACAGGCTCTTTCAGGCTTCCTTAACGAATATTTGATATAGTGTAAAGAAACGATGAATTTTTATGTCATCAGTCTTAAATCTTTAAACTAAGATGAATTATTTCCCACTTGGAGATAACATAAAGCAGCGTGAAATTATGAACGTAAGCATTAACATAGAAAGATGTAGAACTTGAATAAAAATCCTTTTAATTTACTCCCTACCCATCGAATGTAATTCTAATAAGAGACTTGCATTATGATGATGACATACTCTCTGAAATAAGCTGTTTTTCGTACCATGAGTCTGAAAAATTGCACTGTTAGATAATAAGCACAGCTTGATAATATGGATTTCCATGAGATTACGCTCATAACATCATACGCCCACTAGTTTAAATCGCCAAATGATTGGCCCAGTTAGACGAAAAAATCTTCAAAAATCAACCTATGTTATTCCTTTATCGTATAATCGTAGTTTATTTACATCCATGCGTAAGGAAATAAATTGATTTGCGTTCAAAAATGAAAATAATGTAAACAATGCCGTCGATGTGCACCATATTCTTTTTCTGCTGGTGAAGAAACTTTCTACTGAGACGGCGAATTGTGAATGTCATTAGGCGAAGAAATATTTATGCTTCCAGGGAAACAATAGTTAAACATTTTAAAAACACGCACCCAGCATGAAATATTTTCTCTTACACATGAGCATATTTTCTTCCACTTAAGCCTTCTTCGTATTAATGAGTAATTAAATTAATCTATCACTCATGGCATTCATTTACTTTCATGCTTGTTTCGGTAATAACTCACAATTCGTTGGTCAAGGGGTGATGATCAGTGCGATTCCTGCTTTAGATATTTTTTCAAAGGAAAAAAAACATTTATTCCATATCGAGAAGGCGGTGTGGACCGCTTTAAATTGAATAAAGGAAAAGCGAGTTTTTTTTATTTACTTCATTTTTACGACCTCATGTTTGCGTCTTTTTTACTCTTTTACCCATCAGTGGAAACACGTGGAATATCGATTTATTTTACCTTCTGACCCTGAATGTTTTCCTCTCGTCAGTCTCATCTGAGCTCGTGACTACACATGTCACATGGAAAGGATTTGTCCTGCATTACTTCCGCACAATCTGTCTGGGAGAAAAGAAGTCCGCGTTGGAAATTAATACATTATTTTTCTTCCAGTTCGTCTATGTGCGTGTTGAAATTTGTTAAATAAGGGCTTTCACACTTCGCTAAGTGTTTGTTTTTCATATAATTGTACTGGTTTCTCTCTGTTCGTAAGCATAGCTCCACTTAAACTTACGCTTGTGTCATCTTCCCGTTCAACAGATAAGCAGCAGGAGTTGGACTTGCCCTCCTTGCGAATCGAGGACACCACTGGGGATGGCTCCTCAGGGCATCGAGCGTCGGCCGTCGCAGCCGCCGCGGCCGCCGCCTCGGCGTCTCCGGCGTCCTCGTCCTCATCCTCCGTGCCCGCTGCGGCTGGCGCCGAGGACGACGGTTCGGCGGCGGCCACGGAGGGCGCCGCCCCGTCCGACAGGGCGGATGGCTCGAGCGCCCGCACCATGTCGCAAATCTCGGGGGTGAAGAGGCCGCTGCAACACACCAATAGCTATTCTGGCGAGAAACTTCCCAAGTTCGGGGTTGAAACCGACAGGGAAGAGGAATTGGGCAAGGTGAATGAACTGTTCTTGTTTTTTTCTTTGGACACCTGGTTAAAGCCCTGTGTCCTCTGACGTGGGGGCAAATCGAGACAAATATGACAAAATCTAAGTTTTTTTTGAGCGAATAATGCCAATCCTCCTTAGCACCAAAGGAAGTGATGGTGGATTCTGGGGTAGCATGTGAAATCTAAGGTAAAAATTAGTGATTTGCCATAGGCATGAACCACATGGAATGAATCAGTTCAGTTGAGAGTTATTAAGATTATTTTAAATTGCCATGGAGGAATGACCATGAATTATACGGAGAAGATATTTAAGAGGAAATTTCCATGGTCTATTTGTGTCCTGGTATTTGTGATGAAGGCAAAACAAAAATTTGGTCATCATAATCAAATTATTTATTTATTATCATAATAATAATCAATTTATTATTATGGTTGTATCTGGCTCTTTATTAGTCAAAGAGTCATATACAGCCATAGACCTAGTGAAACCTGCGTAAAATATGTTAAAATATTATATCTTTACATTAGGAATATATTATGCAACTGGTTATCCACCAAAAACATCTATCTCCAGGAGCTCATTTACGGAATAAAATGGATTTTGCAGCAGCCAAGAGCACAAGGCTGATTTAAATTTTGCCATGGGAATTTTTTTTTGTGATGGTTTAGGCATCTCAAGTAATCAATTACTGCATGATTCCATTTTGAGTTACAGCTCATGGAAATCTGAAATCTTGATACCTCCTTCATGGAAATCTGGAATCCAATTTGAAATGTGCACTTTTTGGATGGTTCAACTAGGAAAAGATTTTCTTGAACAAGTTGTTAATTATGGTAACATGGATAATTAAACAAGTAGGGGTATCCACAATTGTGTTCAATACACAAAAAATAGCCTATCAACTTTTAAAATCCTTTTAAGACATGGTGGGATGGAATGAGGAAGGAAATAGATAGGAAGGGGATATGGGAGATGCATTCGGTAGGGATGTGTGGAGAAAGTGGATTTGATGATGAACTTGATATTAAGGAATTTTGCTCATGAAAGATGGAGGTGTGGGGTACGGTGAGGGGAAACTGCTGCAGAGTGGAAAAATCCAAAATTATAAAAAACTTTTAAAATGCATTAAAATGTTATTAGTTTCACATATTTTCCAGTGCCAGTTGTATGGTTGCAATCCTGATGTAAATTTCATGGTGAAATTTTAAGTTATGTATGTTTCCTCTTCCACAGACTTTGGATGAAATTGACCGTTGGGGCATCGATATGTTCAAGATTGGAGAGTTGTCCAACAATCGCCCTCTTACTGCTGTGGCGTACACTGTCTTCCTGGTATGCATTAAAGTTGATTGAGAAAACAATTTGATTCTTAAAAGTAAACGCCTGTATTTTAGATATATTGGTGTCCAAACTTTTAACAATAAATGAGTTTGTGACATTTTGTTTTTATATTTTTCTAGGAGCGGGAGCTTTTACAAATATTCATGATTCCTGCTAAAACTTTCATCAACTTCATGATGACCCTGGAAGATCACTATCTTAAAGACATACCGTATCACAACTCCCTGCATGCTGCGGATGTCACACAGTCCACTAATGTACTCCTGAACTCGCCTGCATTGGAGGTAAGGAAGATACATCCAATAGCTGTTCTATCTGTTGCTCTTTTCATAAAACCTAGTCTCTTGATTTATGAATTATGATCCATGATTTATTCATACTAAACCATGATGGACAAAAGCTGCATTCAACTCACCATTACTAATTGATTGTTTTCATGAACTGAGATTGTTATGGAACTTTCATTCAACATCAGAAGTAATGATTTTTTTCAATGCCTCTTCTTTTTGTTGAAGTTTTTAGAAATTTGTTGTTTGTTGCTCTAACCAACAGAGTGACACTCAAATTTCTGCTTAGGATTTTTGATGGAATAGTAATTAAATATAAGTTCATTCATTCAATGGTTTCCACCTTGTTAATTAGGATTCCCTAATGAACAAGGTGGAAACCAGTTCCCTAACTTATTAAGCGTCAGGAAATGGTGGAATACATTATTTTCTTTTATTTTCAGTCTGTATTTACCCCCCTTGAGATTATTGCAGCCATCTTTGCAGCATCTATCCACGATGTGGACCACCCTGGCCTCACAAATCAGTTCCTCATCAACTCAAGTAAGTAGCTATTTTACTACATCAACATAAGATTTAGTAATCAGTGGTATTGCTTTAGTTGTAGCGAGGAATTTCTTAATAAATTACTAAGCAATAATCATCTCTTCGTTTTTAGGTTCTGAGCTGGCACTCATGTACAATGATGAGTCTGTCCTGGAAAATCATCACTTGGCAGTAGCCTTTAAGTTATTGCAGAATGAAGACTGTGACATATTTGTCAATCTAAACAAGAAGCAACGCCAAACCCTGCGTAAAATGGTCATTGACATGGTAGGTATTTTTTTGAATTGATTATTTTTCTAATCTATTGACAAAGTTTTTTATGAAATGCCTACCTATTTTTTTATTTCCTCTAAAGAGCATAAGACTTCATCAGATAAGCACAATGCAATTTCGCTGTCCACTCTTTTTTCCTAATTAAGAATTGCTATCCTTTTCTTATCTCTATGCTTGCCTATCACCACCTTCAGGATCCTCTCATAATGTACACCCATCGTAATCTGTTCCACCCATTAATCACACATCTTCCTATTGTCCTCAGTCATCTTTTTTCCTCTGTACATATCTTACTCTTCCTCAATTGTTTTCCTTTGTACACAATGCATTGTCTCTTTCCTTCTCCACACCTTCTTCTCAGAAGCTTCAAATTTATTTCCATTTACTTCACAAAATTGAAGTTCAAGGGAAACACTATGCCAAGCTTCATGTCAAGTATTTCTTATTTTTGTAATCAATTCATCAAAAGTTTCAACCATTATCTTTCATCTACTGGTGAACACCATTTTCACTGATGCAACTTTTATCCTAATTTTGATCATGATGTGTTACCTAATTTTGATCATGATATTTGTTGTATATATTTGTCCGACCATCATCACTAAATAGTTCCCTCTCTTCTGGCATATTTTCCCTTCCACTTAGATTTCCCTGTTCTAATTAATCCCATTACATTGGTTTTTACATGATTAATCTGTCTGCCATTCCTCACCCTTTAGTTTTACAGTGTAACTTGCAATGACGATTACATCTTCACTGACCTTCATGCTGGGTTGCACAGATTCTCATTCAGCTTATCTTAATTTTGATGTCTTAGCAATACTTACACAAGTTGTAAAAAAAACATTGAATGGAGTGTGAAAATCTAAGACGAATTTTCCTTAAAAATGTTTGCTAAGGTGCAATATTTTCTATTCTTTTGAGCTTTAAGAATTGAACAAAGAATCAGCAAGTAGCTGGAGAGCTTATGCGGCAGCCGTAGAGGTGAAATGAAATGAACTAACTGAAACTGAAATGGTACCAACACTGAAATGTTTGTGGTGGGGGAGTTGGGTGGATGACGACCATGCGCCCAATTCCTCATTTTGGCATTTGTACTGCCATTGTGGATGCCACATGATTTGATGACGCTCTCCGTCAGGCTGCTGATTGGTTCTCTTTTCCAATTTGGAAGCCAATTGCAGAAAAAATACTGCAGCCTCACAAAAAGGTCTGAAGAAAATCCATCTTTCAGACTTTCATTTCAGACTTTCACCCTCTATCCAATGTATGTTACTTGTTTTTTTTAACATCCTGTATATTTTTCAGATATGCTATTTGCCCCTCCAATACACACCTAAATTCAGCAACAGATTCAACAACATTTTACTCCTTAGTCTTTCTGTAACATACGACTTAGTCTCCTTATAGTAAAAAAGTATGCTAACACATTGTTTTTATATTCTCATTTTTCCTTATAATGAGGTAATATTAAAAACCGAATCATGAAAGACTTGCTAAACAAAAATTGATATTTTCCTAAGAAATTGGGTTTTCTCTTCTCTTTACTTCTATTTACCAAATACATTCATTCATTACAGTAATCTACCGGTTAGAGGTAGGTTGTGATGAAAGTCAGAAAATATCCAACGAACTCTTACACGTGCTGTGCCATTTCTACCTCTTATATTTCTTTTTTCATCTCAGCATAAGTCCTACCTTTCTTCATCCCGTCCATAAAACATATCCTCTTCCTTCCCCTTCCCCGCTTACCCAACATCCTACCCTCTATCACGGCCTTCAGCAAACCATTGCCCCTCATTACCCCTTCCAGCCACCTACCCTGTCTTCCCCTAATCTCATCTATAAATTTCCTCTCCTCGCCCACCATGTCAAGCACTTCCTCATTTGTCTTTACCAAATACATATGACAACATTTCAAATTCCTAAATGCTGTAGTTTCTGGGTGTACAATCAACAATGGCATTGTTAACTTTGGAACAAATTACATTTTAGGTGAATGTGTACTTGTAAATAGTTCTAATATTACTTGAGAAGTCACAGTCATTGGCATAATTTCATAGAGCTATTTTTTTGAGGAGTATCATCTTACTAACAGAAATGTAAATATTAGCTCTTATGCCTGATAAATGATGCATAATTATATGGTTTAATTAGAACTAATAAAATTATTTTTTCTCCCTTCTTATACAGGTTCTTGCCACAGATATGTCAAAGCATATGAGTCTGCTGGCAGACCTTAAAACTATGGTCGAGACCAAGAAAGTGGCAGGTTCTGGAGTCCTTCTGCTAGACAATTACACAGATAGAATCCAGGTAATGCTTCTCATTTTACTAGTGATGTAAGTTCTATTATGTACAATATTATTTCAACAGTATGAACTTACTTGAACGCTGCTGTACTGCAATGGTTTTAAAAATATTTGATTGGATATTTCTTGTATAACCATTTTTTCCACCTGTGCTTTGAATGTACATGCATAATAAAATGTTTTAGGAATTTTCATGTTTTCATGATGCTTTTTATTGAGTGAAATGTCTGTCTTTGTAGGTACTGCAAAATCTAGTCCACTGTGCTGACTTGAGCAATCCCACTAAACCATTAGAGCTGTATCGACAATGGGTGAGCCTTATTATGGAAGAGTTTTTCCTACAAGGAGACAGGGAACGAGAACAGTCCATGGACATAAGCCCAATGTGTGACAGGCACAGTGCAACAATTGAGAAGTCACAGGTAATTTATCATAATGTTGAATTCTATAAATTTTATAGAACTACTTACATCTTTCATTCTTGTCTAAGTTCATAAAAAATTGATTTTTGTAGTAAAGATGACCACAACTGTGACTGCTCAGTTTGAACTTCACAATAATTATATCTAAAGCTAAGAATACTTACAGTCCACGGAATTTAAGTCTTGTTTATATTACAATGATATGGCTAGTAGCCATATCTCTCAGTTATTCATTAGCGTGTGTAGTTGGAAGTGTGGGAGGATTTTCAATTTCTCCCTCAGAAATTGAATTCGTATATTAAAACCAAGCCACAAATGTGCTCCCATCTCTGTTTTTCCACCAAATAGTAAACTGAAACTTGAGCATTAGAATTAAAATAACTTAGTTAACTCCACTATTTATTTATTATCACGGCCTGGGTTTCAACACTTGGTGTCATCTTCAGGTGACCTGAGAAAAGCGATGAAACCCGGGTCGTGTTAATAAATAATTAGTTGAGTTAACAAAGTTATTTTAATTCTTCCATAATGGATAACTTCCACAAGATCAAGCCTATAACAATTTACTTTGTGAAACTTAAACCTTAAAAAATCAATCCTTACATTATTTACCTCACATTTTTTTATTTAATGTGCATGAAATTGTGATCGATTTTATTTTTGCCTCAATTTCATGCCAATCAAGGCAATTACTACTTTGACCGTTGTCTATTCGTGTCTATTGTCTATGTCTTTGACGTACTGTATGTACTGCTACCTTCATACGTAAATCTATGGTAATGATTTTCTTTTTTATACTCCTTTTTTACACATATTTGAGAGCATATGGTTGTCTAAAACTTGCCCTTTCTGAATGCATTTTTATAAGTAGATGTGTAGTTCAAAAAATAGATTTTTATCTGTTGTATATAAATTATTTATTGTATCCATTTATCAAGATTTAAATATTATTTTCATTTTCAAAACCTATGTATTTTGTCATACCAAAACCAAAATCAACTCATGAATGCAGAAAATTATGTATTTATATGGCAAATTTAAATTTTCTAACATTTTATTCTTGTTACATTGCCTCACAACTTTTTTTAAGAAGAGCTTAATGGAAGTGCAGAATACAGATATGGAAATCACCAGTTATCCAGTTGATTGTAAAGCCCTCCATACTATTGACCTCCATATTTATGACCTCAAACTATTGACCTTTTTAAAAATTAATTTATCATCATTTTTCTTTTGCTAGTTTTATTGATAGGTATGTCATACTAATCCCTGTGCAAATTTTTCTCTTTTTAGGTTGGCTTCATCGATTATATCGTCCATCCACTTTGGGAAACGTGGGCTGACCTTGTTCATCCTGATGCCCAAGACATACTTGACACGCTTGAAGAGAACCGAGACTGGTACCAAAGCATGATTCCTCCAAGTCCGCCGCAATCAGGGCAGGAGGGGGTCGAGCCTGTCGAAGAAGAAGGTGGAGAGGATGGTGGTGTGGAAAGGATACGCTTTCAGGTGACGCCTGAGGAAGGGGAAGTCGGTCAAGGGGAAGAGGATGGTGGAGGAGGCGAAGAGCAAGAGGGTGCGGGGATCTGACGGAGGTTGCTGTCGGGAATCTGCAGGAAGCTGCAAGAAAAGGTGCAGCAGTGGTGGAGAAGCAAGTGAGGTGGGGTTGCGGAGCCAATCTCAGGAGTCACAACTGGAATCGCCGTGATGAGGTGGAGGAGAAGCAGGTCCTATGGTGATCCAAAAATAGAATTGAAAGGCTTTGTGCCATGACCCCACAGATGCCTAATTCACCCTAACAAAACATGCGAGGGTGCAGTAAAAAAAATAAAATTTAGAAAAATTAAAAAAAAAAGTTGAAGTGCAGAGGGTTTGAGGTATTTTGGAGCTGGAAGAGCCAAAGTTATGGACCATGCCCACCGAGATGCCATCAAAGGATGTATCAGAATCATCCCTGAATTCCCTGAGGTGAGAAGACGGGATCCAAAGCAGAGCCGGCATGAAGCAGGGGGGGTTGGGGCATCATGGGGGTGGCTGGCTCACCCTGGACAGTCAAATGAATGGAATGCACGCCCCTCCCTCGTCGCGTCGAAGTGCTCACTTCCCCTTCCTGATGCCCCTGGACACAGAGGCATTAGGGCGCAATGATGAGCGGATGCAAAAGATGATTATTTGAACCGATGACAGAACGCTGGACGTTACTGGAATTAGTGTGTAGAATTACTTATCGGAAATGTTTTAGAGGAATGAATATTGTGATGGATTATTAGAGAACACTATGATTATTATACATATATACATGGTACAAGCAGGGTTTTTAGGTGACCGGTGTTGAGATTCTTTTCCCTCTCGTGTGTGGGTATTATTCATGTAAAATTATTGTTTTCTTTATTTAAAAAAAATAATGTCCTTCCCACCCAACCGTGAGTGTAGAGCTTAACCCGTGCTCTCTCTGTGCAAAGGAGAGGATTGGATTCCTCTCAAATCTATACTCTGCCCCTCCTCTGCAAGCCCACTCCACTGAAGAATTGTCCACTGATGATTATACGCTTGAGGATGGGAAAGTGGAGGAGGAAGAAGTTTAGTGGAACAATTCAGGTGTTGCCTGGGAGGGAGGGGTATGGTAGGGGAGAATGGGGGATGGGGTTGACAGAGGAAGGGGACAGCATGCAGCTGCGCAAGAGCTTTGCCGTGTCTCTCCTTGTTTTTCGCCTATGTCATATCGCCTCGTCCCTCTCTCTCTCTCATGTGTGGAAAAAATCTTAGCTATGTATTGATTGTATATGTATAGACTAATGTGTATCAAGTTATCCTTTTGTGTGATTGTGTGCATGTACACATGCTTGTGTGTGACCGCGTGCTAAAATTTGTGTGAAGGGTGGAATGATGGGAGAGATGAAAGTGGAGTACTTGAGGTTGGCAAACCTCGTCTAAATGGCTGGTCCCTCTCCGTCGAGCACCTCTGAGAATGCAGTGGAATGTAGCTTGGAGGTGGAGGGGATGGCAGCCTACGACTCAAGATTTCAGCCACCATTTCCCCCCCCTCATTCTTCACCCCCCCCTCTCTCCCATTGCCCTGTCATTCGGTGACATCAAATATGCCAAATATGTGAGCCAATCTCCCTGCCTTTGTATTTTGGAGTGATTAGGAAACAGAAAAAAGAGAGTCTGAATAATTTTTAAAACTTAATGCCATGTGCCTAGCTTTTCCAGCATATTTAGACCTAATGGAGTTGGTATTTCCAGAACATGAAATATTGATCATAGTTGCCATGAGAAACAAATAAGTGGTTATCTTTTTTGGCTAATGTATGGTGATAGAGCTACCTAGGGGTATCACAGGGGTGTAATTTAAAATGTACCCCCATAAGTCTTTTTGGCACAATATTTATTTTTTTCCTGGTTATTTTTCAAGCGTGTGGGCTTGTTACCACACATTGACCTTTCTCCAGTTGCTCCAAAACTGTATTCTAATCATTAATTACTCCAATTCCCAGTCACCTCAGCAGATTTCAATAAGGAATCCCATCATCCTATCCTATTGCTGGTTAAAGTTGTGCCATGTGAGTAGCACAAATAAATAGATAAATCTCCTGATTCTTGCCAATATATCCTACCCATGGCATTTGATGTTTACTCATTTCATTGGTCTCAATGATTGTGTGACTTTTCATACCTTACTTTGAAAAATGAGCATTTGACTTATGCCTGTGAGTGGCAAGCTGCCAAAAGTGTCAATTGGAAGGGTCAAGTGGTTGCCATTGTTTGTTAGATTTGTCTTGGTGGTTGCATTTTCATGAGAAATCTTTGAATCTTGAAATGTATTTGTTCAGGCAGAGCAAGGCTGAAAGTAATGCCTCTACAAACTCTTTCTCACCCTCCTAATGATCATCTCAATTACCCACCGCAAGACCTATATAGCTGTTCAGTCTCTGACTGTCATCTCGACCACCCACCCATTAACCCTGGCTCCAGATGGAGGAGACCGCTAGTACGCTTGACTTCTCAGTGACCATTAAAATGAGCCACCAATCACCCGTGAAGAAGTGGCCATCAACGTGGGGAGAGGGGAGAAAATTGCAATGCAAAGAACTAGAAAGCACACTGTTGTACACCAATGGCTTTGTTTCCCCATTGTTGTCTTTGCTCCCTAGGTGTTGTTACCAAAGCCATTATTTTGTAAAAAGATCTGACCCATGTTTTGGAGTTCTAAATAAGATGCATATACCCTGGACTCCTCAAGTATAAAATTCGAAGTTTATAACTTCATAGTGTAAATATTTCTGATATCTTGTCACAAAAATGAAGCATTCATTTGAGCAAGCATCATTGTTTATTTTTATCTTTATATAAGTTATTTCACTAATCTTTTCTGATGATTGTGAGCTTTATCTAACTATCTTAGAACATCTTTTTGTAGCTCAGTCATGTGTTATGGTTAAGTATTTTATTGGATTTCTTGCTCTGATTTAAAGCTTAAAATTCCAATGAGCATTTTCCGTTGTAAAATGGCAATAGTTTTTGTTGTGAAGATGGTCATGCATCTGTAGGTTTCCTTCAACATTCAAACTCTGGAGGAGTAATATCTTCATTTATCTGTACATATTTTCCCCTTTGTTTTTGGTTTTCCCAGAAAATATTTTCATGACTGTCTTGAAGTTTCAAGCCTATTGACTAGGTTTTCCTTTAGACGTACTGCTATAATTTTTGCCTTGTCCATCTTTCCCAGAGTGAGTGAATAGTGTAATTCCTGTTTCTGTCACTTATATGTTATCCATATTTTTCAAAAGTTGCTTACTGAGCCCCAAATAATGCCTTCTTTAGCCATCTGGAGCTTGCCTAACATTCTTGCTGCCTGTATCTAATTACCCTGAGTGTTTATTTGAACCACAATTATGGATTATTGGGGGCTGGCCATACGATGATTCAAACTCTCCCAGAGGGCCCATGTCCTTTTCTACTCCTGCCTGGTCACTGGGAGCTTCACCCCAGGCAATGTGTGTTCCTCACACATCAAGCATGAAATTTCTGAGCACAAGTAATGTAGTTCACTTTTCATTGAATCTCTCCTTGAAATATTTCTAGCTATTAATTTATTTTTTGAAGACAATGATGTTTGAATGGATGAGTAGTTATTGTTGGTTGTTGTGTCAAACCGTGGTTTTTGAATGACCACTTTTGCGACTCGTGATAGAAGCTTTAATTAACATGTCATACTCAGATTAAGTACACTGCATTGTTATGTGCAAAATGAGTTTTTTTACACACATTTGTTACAGAGTTTTGTTTAGATACATCTCTACATAGATAAACAGTTTTTCCTTTGATAGTTGAAAACCAAATGAATATTAATATGATGTTATTCAATTTTCATTTTCACATTTTGTGGCTATTATGTGGTTTTACCCTTCAAAACATTGGAATAATACAACTAAGCTCATTTTTTAAATATAATAATTGGATGTCTTTTTTTCTATTGGTATTGTACCTGTGCAATTGAAATTCAAAATAAAGGTTGTGTTAAACATGTGCTGCAGTCAACAACAACAATTCTGTCAATAAAAAATTGAAGTTTTAGTGGCTTACTTTTATTTTACTGATGACTATAAGAACGAAATTTAAGTGAAAATACCTCCCTCCTATTCAAATTTAAAAGAGTTGTTTTGTATACCAACCAATGATAATCACCAGAGCATTTTTATGGGTGGTATTTTATTTATTTTTCATATTAGTGGTAGGTCACAGCTTTCCAGTGACAGCTTTCAAGTGTTCACAGTGACTTTACAGCTCTTTAAACGGAATTCTACCGTTAATATTAAGTTCTAAAATGTCTTGAAATGAAGCAATTAAACTTGGTGATTCCACAAGGTTTGATTAATCATGTGAAGCTCCTTTTCATGCCGGCGTCTCACGTTGGAAAAGGCTTCTCCCCTCACGAATGCCACTAAAATTTCTTCGCACGCCCTATATGGAGCTTTCGATTAATGAGGAATAGCTCGGGTATATGTGTTCTTAGGACCGCACTTAGCTGGGTGCCTAACCCTTTTCCTCGGCCACTGGGCAGAAATAATCTTCGCCCCTTTCTGCATTACGACATGCGTTTTGCCAAATTTCTAAATTCGGTTTTGCTAAAATAAGTGTCTGCACTCTCATTATATTTTTAATCAAAATTGAATCCTTAAAATTCACAGTGACTTTACTGCTCTTCAAACGAAATTCTTCAGTTTATATTAAGTTCTCTAGAAAAAATACTCCCAAAATTTGATTGGAGTTTCCTTCACAAACTACGTTAAAAATAATGGTAGAGCTCCGTTGTGAATGTACAACTAAACATAAGCCTCAAAGTCCAGATTACCTACATTGAAACTTTTACTTTCACCATTCCTCTGGATAAGCGTTTGCTGCGGACATGCTGTGAGTGGGGCTCGCACAGCCACGAAGAGAGATTTCCAGTTGCTGAGGAGAGGGTCTAAGCTCTCGTTAAGCTGGGTCTCAGGGGGTAACAGCATCAATCTCACTCAGTGATTCAACCCAAAATTCAAAATAAAGGTTTGGTTTCCTGGTTATGCTGGTTTGGATAGTTGAGGGTAAAGCTCACCCCGGACTAAGCCTGCCCCCCCTACCCTGGCCCCCCTGGACTGGCCCCACTACCAGCCAAAATTCAAAATAAAGGTTTGGTTTCCTGGTTATGCTGGTTTGGATAGTTGAGGGTAAAGCTCACCCTGGACTAAGCCTGGCCTGGCCCCCCTACCCTGACCCCCTAGCCTGGCACTGCCCCCCCCTAATCTGAATGTGTGAAATTCATACATTCAGGGTAGGGGGGCCAGTTCCTTTTCCTAGACCACCTCGCATCGGGGGCAAGAGAAAAGACATTCCATGTATTTTTTTTGCCCTTTTCAGGCGTGTAATCTCATATTTCTGTTGTTCGTTCAGTTAGATATTTTTCTTTTTTTTGTCAAGAAAATTTATCTGAAATTCAAAATAATTTTCATCGGGAGAAAAATGAAATTACAGCCATTTATTTCAATTCAAAACAAAACTTCAACGTAAAAAAATCCCTAAAAGAATCACATCTGAATGACATAAAATGTACTATCATTAGCATTTTGATGGACTCAGAAGAAATTTGAAAATGCGAATTTTCTTTTTTCTGTTGTTCGTTAAATTAGAAATTTTTCTTTTTTATCATGAAAGTATATCTGCAATTCTTCATTTATTTTTGAGCGATTAAAGTTTTAAATTAAAGTCATTTCATTCAATTTGGAATAAATTAAATCATAAACTAATTAATTCCTAAAATAATTACCTTTAAAAGACCAAAATGTATTTTTATTTTCATTTCGTTGGAATCCGAGGAAATATTAAGAAAAGTATTTTTATTTTCTGACTATCGTTCAACTATGAATGTTCCTTTTTTGTTATGAATCTGTAATTCTTAGATAAATTTTCAGTTATATAAATTTAAATTTAAAGGCTTTTTTTCACGTCGGAGAAAAATGTAATTCGAAATTATAAATCCCTGAAAGAATCACCTTTTAGGACATTTTTTTTGCATTTGGTTGAATTCAGAAGAAATTTGATGACGCAAATTTTCCTATTTCAGTTGTTAGTTCAATTAGAAATTTTTCTTTTTTGTCTTGAGAATATATCTGCAATTCTCAAATTGATTTTCAGTGGGAGAAATTAGAATATAAAGCCATTTATTTCACTTCGGAAAAAATTAAAATCGAAAACAAAAGAATCATAAACAGAATCACCTTTAATAGACATAAATTGTATTTCTATTTGCATTTTGCAGGACTGAGAGAAAATTTGAAGACGCGTTTTTTTTATATTCATAATTGCGTTCATTTAGATATTTTTCATTTCCGTTGGTCAAACTTATTTTTATGTTATGAAAATTTATCTGCAATAATGTCTTGAAAAATTATCTATAATTTAAAAAATAATTTCAGTGAGATTAAAATAATATTACTGCCATTCATTTCTTCAACTTCTTCAAAATTCATCAACACTTCAAAAATTTAAATCGAAGACCATAAAATCCCTAAATGAATTATTAACTTCGAATAACACGAAATGTATTTTTATTAGCATTTTGCTGTACTCAGAGGAAATTTGATTAAGCTTATTTTATTATTTCTGTTTTTCGATTCAATTATAAAGTTAAGTTTTTTGTCATGCATATTTATATGCATGACAAAACATGACAATATATTTATTTTTTGTCGTGAAAATTTATCTGCAATTCTCAAATTTATTTTCAACGAGAGAGTTTTAAAATTAAAGCCTATTATTCAACCTCGTAAAACATTAAAATCGAAAACAAATAAATTTTACAAGAATCACCTTTAAAAGAGATTAAATGTATTTAAGTTTGATTATGGCAGGGATGAAAAGAAGTTTAAAGACGCTCTTTTCTATATTCTGATGTTCGTTCAGTTAGAAACTTTTGTTTTTTTGTCATGAAAATTAATCTTTAATTCTCATATAAATTTTCAGAGAGTTAATATTAAGTTAAAAGCTATTAATTTTACTTTGGGATAAAATTTAAATAAATAAAAAAAAACAAAACCCAAGAATAAAATTGCTGAGAGAAAAAAAATATTAAAAAAAAGAGAAAATGAATTTTTATTTAAATTTATAGTGGACTAAGATGAAATTAAAGTCGCGTTAACTAAGTTCTGACGATCTTTTAATTCGAAATGACGAAAAAGACGTCATGAAAATTTATCAGCAATTCTCAAATTAAGTATCAGTGTGATAATTTTTAAATTAAAGCTATTTATTTCATTTCAAAAAAATTTAAATCGATAACAAATCCCTAAAAGCGTCACCTTTAAATGACATGAAATATATTTTTATTTTCAATTTGCTAGCCTAGGAGGCACTTATTTCCTTATTTCTGGCGTTCGTTTATTTAAACATTTTTCACTTTTGTCATTAAAATTTATCTACAATTCTCAAATTAATGTTAACAGGAGAATTTTAAAATTTAGGCCATTTATTTCCCTTCGAAAAATAATTAAATCTAAAACAAATATTTCCTAAAAGAATCACCTTTAAATGTCATAAAACGCAATTTTATTTGCACATTGCTGCACTCAGAGGATATTTTATGACGCTTACTTTCTTATTTCTGTTGTTCGTTCAGTACGAAATGTTTTCGTCATGAAAATTCATCTGTAATTCTCAAATTTATTCTCAGCGAGAGATTTTCAAAATAATATCCATTTTTTCACTTAGGAAAAAAATTTATATCGAAAACAAATAAACCCCATAGGAAATAATCTTTATGAATAATGTATTTTAATTTGCATTTCGCTAACTCAGTTGAAGTTTGAAGATGCCTATTTTTTTAATTTTTGATCTTCGTACAATTTGAATTTTTTGTCAACAAAGTGTATTTTGAACTTTAGAAGGTTTTTTAAAATTAAAGCAAATTATTTCACTTCGAAAAAAAATTTAAAACGAAAACAAATAAATCACTACAATAATAAACTTTAAAAAAATTAAAATTTTATTTTAATTTGCATTTTGCTAAATTCAGTTGAAATTTGAAGACGCGTATCTTTTTCTGATCTTAATTCAATAAGAAACATTTTGTCATGAAAATTTATCTCCAATTCTCAACATTATTTTCAGCTACATAATTTTAAAATTAAAGCCATTTATTTCAATTGTGAAAAAATTTTAGATAAAAAACCCTCCCTAAAATCTTTCAGTTTCGATTTACATCCCTAAAAGAATCACCTTTAAAAGACAAAATATATTTTTATTTGCATTTTTCTGTTCTCAGAGGACCCGTGTTTTCTCTTATCTAATCGTCGTACTATTAGAAATATTTCTTTATTCTTATGAAAATTTATCTGCAATTTTCAAATTAATTTTCACCAAAAGAATTTTAAAATAATAGCCATTTATTTCATTTCGAAAAAAACCTAAATAAAAAAACATGTATTTGTAAAAGAATCACCTTCATGTATTTGTAAAAGAATCAATTTTAACATGCATTTTGGAGACCTTGTGGTAATTTGAAAACGCGTATTTTCTTATTTCTGATTTTCATTTAATTAAAGATTAAACCTAAATTGTCACTAAAATGTATCTCCATTCCACAGAATTAATTTTTACAAAAAAAAATAAATTTTAAAATCCTTTTCATGTCACATGGAAAAATATTAAAAACAAAAACAAATAAATATCTTAATAAATCGCCTTTAAGGCATAAATAGTATTTTATTGCATTTATGTTGTTTGTTTCATAATAAATATTTTATTTGTCATTACAATTTATCTGCAATTCTGAAATTAAAATGCAGGGAGAGAATTTTAAAAAGTAGGCCATTCATTTTGCATTAGAAAAAACTACACCATATATAAAACTTTAGAAATTCACCTATAAAAATCAGAATGCAAAAATTTATTTGCATTTATCAAGAACCAGAAGTCATCTGAAGACGCGATTTTTTTATTTCTGATATACGTTCAGTTAGAAACTTTCCTTTCTTGTTATCATGAAAATTTATCATCAAATCTTAAATAAATTTTTTTATTAATCCAAAAATTATTTGAAGATGATTTTTATATTTCTGAAGTTCTATCAGTGAAAAATGTTTTTTCATGAAATAAGAATAATATTTTTTATAAATTTTTGTTCTTTGTCAAGAAAAATTTTCTTTAACTATAAAATTTTGGAAACTTTAAAGCTAAAAGCCATTTATTTCACTTTGGAAAAAAATTAAATCGAAATCTTCAAGATATAAAACGTATATTTTCTTGCATTTTGCTGGATTCAGAGGACTTTTAAGGACGCGTATCTGTTTTACGTTCAATTTGAAATTTTCTTTTTGTGTCGTAAAAATTTATCAGCAATTCAATTAATTTACAGCGAGAGATTTTTAAAACTAAAGCCTTTTTTCACCTACGAAAAAATTTATTTCAAATACTTATTTAAATAATTTTATTTAATCTCGGAAAATATTTATCAAAACCAAATAAATATTTACAATTCACCATTAAAAGACATAAAATTTATTTTAATTTGATTATTGCAGGAATTAAAAGAAGTTTTAAGACGCTTATTTCTACATTCTGATGTTCGTTCAATTAGAAACCTTTCCTTTTTGTCATGAAAAATTATCTTCAACTCTCATACAAGTTTTCAAGGAGTTAATTTTAAGTTTAAAGCCATTCATTTTACTTCGGGATAAAATTGTAATTGAAAAAATATAACCCAAGAAGACTTTAGAAGAAAATGAATTTTTATTTAAATTTCGCTGGACCGAGATGAAATTAGAAGACGCATTTTTTCGAAATTCTGAAGATTGTTCAATTCGAAATATATTTTTTGTCATGAAAATGTATTTGCAAATCACAAATTCATTTACAGTGTGAAACTTTTAAATTAAAACCATATATTTATTTTCGAAAAAAATAAATCCCTAGAATAATCACCTTCAAAGGACATTAAATGTATTTTTGTTTTCCTTTGGCTAAACTCAAGAGGAAATTTGAAGGAGCGTAATTTCTTATTTCTGTTGATCGTTCAACTAGAACTTTTTCTTTTTTTGTCACGAAAATGTATCTGCCAATCTAAAAATTAAATTTCAACGGAAGAAATTAAGAATTAATGCCATTTATTTCACTTCCGAAAAATTTAAATCCAAAACAAATAAATCCCTAATAGAATCACTTTTGGATGAATTAAAATGTATTATTAATTGCATTTCGTAGGACTGATTGTGAGAGGGTATTTGAGGACACGCATTTTCTTGTTTCTGTTGTTCGTTGACTTAGAAATTTTGTTTGTCACGAAAACTCATCTGAAAATCTGAAATTAATTTTCACCGAGAGATTTTTTTTAATGAAAGCCACTAAACCATTAAATTCCATTTAAATGGAATACAAATGAATCCCATAAATGAATCACCTCTAATAAACATTAAATGTATTTCTCTTTGCAGTTTTCTGGACTCGGAGGAAATTTTAATGAAGCAGGATGTTTTTATTCTGTTGTTTCTAAAACGAGAAAATCTTCATATTTGTCATAAACATTAATCCGCAATTCTCAAATTTCAAATTTATTTTCAAGTAGAGGAAGTTAAAATTCCAGCAATTGTTTTCACTTCAGGAAAACCGTTAAATCGAAAAAAAATAAATCCCTACAAGAATGACCTAAAAAAGGCAAAATGTATTTAAATGTGTAATTTGCTTGACTTTGAGGAAATTTGAAGACGCATATTTTTTTATTTCTGATGTTTGTTCAGTTAGAAACTTTCCTTTTTTGTCATGAAAATTTATCTATGATTCTTAAATAAATTTTTATGAGAAACATTTAAAAATAAAAAATAAAATAAAGCCATATATTTCATTTCTGAAAATTATTTCAATCGAAAAGAAATAAATCCTTGTGAGAATAACCTTTAAAAGACAAAATTTATTTAAATTTGCATTATACTGTACTTCGGAGAAAATTGTAGAAGCGTATTTTCTTTTTTCTATGCTCGTTCTAATATAAACTTTTCATTTTTGTTAAAAAGATTCTGCAATTCTCAAATTATTTTTCAGGAAGATAGTTTTACAATTAGAGCCATTTATTTCTCTTCAGACATAAATTTAAATCAAAAACATAAATTCCTAAATGAATCCTAAAAATTTTAATCGAAAACTATTAAATCCTCTGTCAAAAGACGCATAATGAAATGTAGAAACTTTCCTTTACTGTCATGAAAATTTATCTTCAATTCTTAAATAAATTTTTAAATTAATACAGCAAAATATAAATTTAAAAAAATATAATTTGAAGAACGATGATTTTTATATTTATGAAGTTCTTTCAGTGAAAAATTTTTTTTCACGAAATAAAAATAATAATTTTTTATAAATTTTTATTCTTTGTCAAGAAAAATTTTATTTAATTATCAAATTGGTTTCCAGTAAAAGAATTTAGAGCTAAAACTCATCATTTCACTTTTAATTTCACATTACCTAGAATCACATATAAAAGACATAAAATGTATTTTTTATGCATTTCGCTTGATTCAAAGGAAATTTGAATATGAGAATTTTTTTAGTTCTGTTGTTCGTTCAATTAAACATTTTCCAATTTTGTCATTAAAATTTATCAGCATATTCCTATAATTTTTATCGATAGAATTTTAAAATTTGAGCCATTAATTTTACTTAAAAAATAAATCTAATCAAATATTCCCTAAAGGATTCGCATTTAAAATTCTTTAGCTTGAAAAATAATTTGAGAATTGCTGATAAATTTTATTGACTATAGAAAAATTTCTAATTGAACAAATATCTGAAAAAAGAAAATGCGCGTCTTCAAATTGCCTCCGAGTCCATAAAAATGCAAATGAACATTCATTTTACGTTTTTTGTTAGGTTGTAATAGTTTTCGATTTAAATTTTTATCTTAAGTGAAAGCAATGTCTATAATTATTTAATTCGCCCCCTGAAAATTAATTTGAGAGTTGCAGATAAATTTTCATGGCAAAGTAAAAGTTTCTAATAGATCATCAGAAATAATAAAATACGCATCTTCACATTTCATCCGAGTTGAGCAAAACGCATATCAACTCAAGTTTTATGTCTTTTAAACGTGATTCTTCTAGGGATTTATCTGTTTTCTATTTAAATTCTTAAGTGAAATTAATTGCAGTAATTATAAAAATCTCTCTCTGAAAATTGATTTAAGAATTGCAGATGAATTTTCATGTAAAAAAAAATTCTAATTTACAGTTCTAAGAAAATGCTTGTCTTCAAATTTTCTCCGAGTCCAGCAAAATGCAAATAAAAATAAATTTTGTCATTTCTTTAAAGAAATATTTGTTTTCGATTTAATTTTTCTTCCGAAGTGAAATGAATGATTATAAATTTAAATTTCTCTAGCTGAAAATTCATTTAAAATTGCAGATAAATTGTCAAGACCAAAAGAAATTTTAATTGAAAGAAAAACATAAATAAAAAAATTTAGCGTCTTCATGTTTTCTATCTGTCCAGGATAAAGTAATTAAAATACATTTTGTCTTATCTAGTGATTTATATATTTTTCCTAGAAATATTTTCGAAAAGGGAAATAAATAGCATTAATTTTCTAATTATTGTACTCAATATTCATTTAAGAATAGCATGTAAATTTTCATGAAAAAATTATTTACATTGATCGAACATCAGAAATAATACGTCTTCTAATTTTTCCTGGAACCAGCAAAATGAAACAAAATTAAAATGTATGACTTTTATTGGTGATTATTCTGTAATATTTGTTTTTATTTTATTTTTTTTCCGAAGTGAAAAAATGGCTTTATTTCAAAATTAGTTCTCTGAACAATAGTTTGATAATTGCAGATAAATTTTTATTACAAAAGAAAATTTCTAATTTCACGAAAAACAAAAAAAAAGGAAAATGTGCCTCTTTAAATTTCATCTATGTCCAGCAAAATAAAAATTCAAGTACATTTTATGTGTATTTAAGGTTATCTTTTAAAGGATTTATTTATTTTCGATTGAATTTATTTCTGAATGGCTTTAATTTTAAAAGTCATAAAATGTATTTTTATTTGCACTTTGAAGAACTCAGGGGTAGCTTAATCACGCTTTTTTCTCATCCCCGATTTAAGTTCAAATATAATTTTTTTTTAATCATGAAAATTTATCTGCAATTCTCAAATTAATATCTGACGAGAGAATTTTAAAATTAAATCCATATTTTTCACTCATGAAAAAAATTAAATTGGAAACAAATAAATCCCTTAAAGAATTTCTTTTAAAATACAACATATATTTTATTTGCATTTTGCTGGCCTGAGAGGAAAACTGAAGACGCGAATTTCCTTATTTCTGGAGTCCGTTTATTAAAACAATTTTCATTTTTGTCATTAAAATTCATCTGCAATTCTCAAATTAATTTCAACGAGAGATTTTTAAAATTAGAGCCATCTATTTGAATTCTAAAAAACATCAAGTCTAAAACAAAAATTTCCTAAAAGAATCACTTTTTCATGTCAAAAAACGTATTTTTATTTGCATATTGCTGTTCTCGGAGGATGTTTGATTTAAGGACGGTCATTTTATTATTTCTCTTGCTTGTTTCATAGAAATATTTTTTTGTCATTGCAATTTATCTGCAATTCTGACATTAATTTTCAGGGATAGAATTTTAAAATTAAAGCCATTAATTTTGCATAGGAAAATATTTATTTCGAAATCACATAAAAATGTAGAAATATCACCTATAAAATATATAAATCCTACATTTATTTGCATTTTGCCAGAATCAGAAGTCATTTGAATGCGCAATTTTTTTATTCTGTTGATCTTTCAATTAGAATTTTTTTGTCACGAATAGCAATTTATTTCACTTCGGAGAAAAGTACCAAAGAGAAAGATCCAATACAAATAAATCTGGAAAAGAATCACATCTAAAATACACAAAATATAATTTTATTTGCAGTTAACTGCACTCAGAGGAAATTTGAAGACTTATTTATCTCTGATATTCGTGCAATTAGAAATTATTTTTCTGTCGTGAAAATTTATCTGCAATTCTCAAATGACAAATTAACGAGAAAGTTTGAAAATTAAAGCCATTCATTACATATTTAAAATAATTTCAATCGAAAAGAAATAAAGTTCTAGGAAAATTACCGACGACATACATAAAAGGTATTTTTATTTGCATTTTGCTAGACTCAGAAGAAATTAGAAGACGTGGACATTTTTATTTCTATTAATCATTCAATTAGAATTTTTTTTCATGAACATTAATTATCGATTCCTAAACTAATCTTGAGCGAAAGAATTTTTAAAATGAAGCCATTACACTTCAAAAAAGTTATTATCAAAAATAAATATTACCTAAAATAATCACCTCTAAAATACATAACATGTATATTTATTTGTATTTTGCTTAACTGAGAAAAAAACTGAAGAGTCGTTATTTCTGTTGTTGTTTCAATTACATTTTTTTAAATTAAAATTTATCTGCAATTGTAAATTTAATTTTCAGCGATTAAATGTTAAAATTTTTCCAACAGCCAATTTTTTTCCTTCTAATAAAAATTTAAAATAGAAAAATATTTAAGATATCCCTTTAAGAATCACCTTTAAAAAATAAAATGTATAGAAATTTTAATTTTTCTAAACTCAGTTGATAATTGAAAACGCGTATTTTCTTATTTCTTTTGTTTGATTTAATAATACGTTATCCATTTTTGACATTAATATTTATCTACAATTATTAAATAAATTTTTATCGAGAGAACTTTAAAATTAAAGCCTGATTCAAATTGAAATGAGATTCAAAATCAAATCGAGATTCAAATGAGCCAGATAAATTCACTTCAAAAAATTATATCTGACACTAATATTTCCTAAAAATATCTCCTTTAAAATCATAAAATGTATTTTTATTTGTACTTTGCTGCACTCAGAGGAAGCTTTATGACGCTTTTTTCCTTATCCTTGATGTAAGATCAATTGGAAATTAATTTATCCATGATCATTTATCTGAAATCCACATTTATTTTAACTAGAATATTTTGAAATTAAAGCCATTTATTTCACTTGTGAAAAAATTTAAATCTAAAACAAATAAATGCCCAGAAGAATTAACTTTAAAAACAAAATTAATGGTTATTTCAATTTCGCTGCATTGAGGTGAAATTTGAGTACGCGAATTATCTTATTTCGTACGTTCATTTATTTAGAAATTTTTCTTTTACGTAATGAAAATTTATCTGCAATTCTCAAATTAATTTTGAGCTATAAACTAAAAATTTAAGCCATTTATTTCACTTTGGAAAAAATGTAAATCGAATACAAATAAATTACTAAAAATATCACCTTTAAAAGACAAAACATGTTTTTCTTTGCATGTTGCTAAAATTTGAGGAAATTTGATGACGCGTATTTTTATTTTCTGACGTTTCTTTTTCACCATGAATATGAATCTGCACATCTTAGATTAAATTTCAGTGAGAGAATTATAAAATAAAGCCATTTATTTCACTTCGGAAAATCGAAAACGAACATATCCCTAATACAATCACCTTTAGTTACATTAAATGTATTATTGTTTGCCTTCTGCTGGACTCACAATCAGAGGAAATTTGAAGGCATTTAATTTCTTATTTCTGTTGTTGGTTCAATTAGATATTTTTCTTTTGTCTTGAAAATTTATCTGCAATTTTAAAATTATCATCGGCGAGATAAAAATAAAATTACAGCCTTTAAAATAAAATTACAATTTCACTTCGAAAATTTAAAACGAAAACCATAAAATCCCTAAAAGAATTACCTTCGAATGACATGAAATGTATTTTTATTAGCATTTTGCTGTACTAAGAGGAAATTTAATGAAACTTATTTTTTATTTCTGTTGTTCGTTCAGTTATAAATTTTTATTTTTTGTCATGCCAACAAAGTGTATCTTGAACTTTAAATAAATTTTCAGCGAGAGATTTTAAAAAATTAAAGCAATTTATTTCACTTAGGAAACAGTTTAAACCAAAATAAAATAAACCCTAGAATATTCCCCTTCAAGATATAAAATTTATATTTGCTTGCATTTTGCTGGATTCAGAGGACTTTTAAGGACGCGTATTTTCTTATATCTGTTGTACGTTCAATTTGAAATTTTCCTTTTGTGTCGTAAAAATTTATCTGCAATTCTCAAATTAATTTACAGCGCGTGATTTTTAAAACTAAAGCCTTTTTTCACCTACGAAAAAATTTATTTCAAATATTTATTTAAAAGATTTTATTTCACCTCGGAAAAAATTTATATCAAAAATAAATAAATATTTACAATTCGCCATTAAAATGAAGAAGAATTCGCATGTATTAAAAGAAGTTTGAAGGCGCTTTTTTCTATATTCTGATGATCGTTCAATTAGAAACCATTCCTTTATGTCATGAAAAATTATCTTTAACTCTCATATAAATTTTCAGGGAGTTAATTTTAAGTTTAAAGCCATTAATTTGATTGAGGGGACTTGTACATAGTTAAAGTTCACTTCAACTTGGCTAAGATCAGACGGAAGCTCTTGCCTACTAAATTGGATGCCCATTTACGGACTTTAAATCCCCGTATTTATTAAATTATTTATTTCAATTATTAAACTCTTTGCTTTTTGGGGACAGGCGATGCCAGTAACCAAATCATCTAAAAATATATCTCATGAAACAACAGCTGCTGCACAAGGATATCGAAGAGATTCATCTAGGCACAACTGTTTAATAGGGCGCATAGCTAAGTAAGGTGAGGTCAAAAGTTATCGTATTCTTGCAAATCAGAATCTAAATTGGGGCGCCATATGATGTGTTGATACGCTCTCTCCTCAGGCCGAAGTCAACCATTCTGTACATTTTACATATGTCACCTATTAAGCTTATGAAAACGAAAACGAATAATCAAGGCTGATATGTCTTGGTGAAATTTGGGTCCCACCAGAAGCATACCATTAAGCGAGGTTCCTTGTAGTGGTCTTGGTAGATGCATCAAAAACTACTCACACTCGAGATGTCGTACTCCATTCTTTGTATACAGCATGGTGCGGTATATAGAAAGAGCATGGGACGACCTAGGGAAGGAAATATTGAAGCCAAACTTTGTTGGAAAGAATGATCACCAATTTAAGATAAAGTGCCGATCACAAAGGACTAACGTTAAGACGTTTTCATACCTAAATAGAACAATACTTCACTGGAACGATCTACCAGCAAAGCTTCTCGAACCCTTCCCAAAAAATGTAAATATATTTAAGAATAGGTTGAAAAAGGATGTTTTTATCATTTAATTTTAAGGTATTGTTAACCAGGGCGATGATGTATATTGTTCGTACCTTGTTTATCTATGTTACCACCGGGCCAATTATCCACTTGTAACATCATTAATATAATAATAATAATATAGTATTTGCCGGTACCACATCCGACCTGAGACATATGGCCGAATGAAATGTATTCGGACAAAATAGAGTTATATTCTGTCTGCCTGGCGGATTCTCATTCCATTTCCTCTCCAGCAACTTGTATCGCCTAATCGCTGTTGTATGAGAATCTCCCAAGGTCGCCAAATAATCTATTTTCTTAAGCAGTCAAGGAACAACATATCAGCCGCTAGGCTTTCGATAATGGCAATTAACAAACAGTTCCTCTCTCAAACTCATCCTGCGGTGAAACAATATGAACCATAGGTGCTTCCTCCAACCTTCAAAAATTTTGCAGAGTTAAATCGAGATCAGATTCAGCCGATACAAGACAAGTAGAAATGTTAGATGAGTCACGAGATGCAGAAGACACCCGAGTTTAATGGCCCAATAAGCACATACCCAAAAATCGAAGGCATGGCTGTGGGAAGTCCACTTGAACGAACCACTGGCTTATCCAACATAATATCGGAATACATATCTGCGCCAAGTAAAAAATCAACTGGCCCTGGTTTATTATACTCCGGATCGGCTAATTCAAACAATTCAATATGATGGCGTACTCTATCTGGGACTTGCTCCGTGGGTTGTGTTGAGCTTATCTTTGGTATTACAATCGCATTTACTTGAAGTTTAGGACCCCCTCGACGCGGTCGAATAACTACAGAGGGTCGAATAACTACCGTTGGTGGATGTAAACGGAGTAGCGGCTAAACCAAAACAATTGACCAGCGATGATCTGCGAGGAATCCCTAGTCGTTGCTGTCAGTCCGTTGTAATGAAGCTTGCTTGAGAAGCAGGATCAATTAGAACACGAATAGGAATGAATGTTCCTGACTTGCTCCTTGCAAGCGCAAGACATGTCCCCAACAAAACCATTGAATAATGCAAATTCATCAGGCAAGCAGAACATTAAATTGAATTTGACGAGCCATCCACCTCGACTGTAACTGATTCAGAGTTTACCCTTTCAGTATTCTTAAGACGTTCTGCAGCCGGTCGATCATTTAACGACTGTGCCTTATCATTTGTGACTTGAGATTTGTTGACTACACTGTCGTAGCGCGAGTTCCGATTACATACTAAAGTATGATGTTTATTTTTACATACTTTACAAAGAGTTTTGGTAAGACATTGCTTCGAGGAATGTTTCTCTCCTAAACAATTATAGCACAGCCGTTCTGTTTTCGCCAATTCTCTTCTCTCCGTCATCGGTAGAGAAATGAATCTCTCGCATTGATATATCTTATGATCACGCGAACAAACAGGACATGATAACTTCTCTACCTTAGTTACATGAAAATGAGATGTTTTATTTGCAAAAGATTTGGTTGATGAAATAACCTCTTTCAATGATATAAACTCTGCGCTCTCCTTTACTCCCGATGATCGGAGAACGTTAATAGTCGCGGCCAAATTTTAAGAGCATGTGAACCGATGGTCCGCCCGGTTATTCCCAAGTTCAAAACGTTTTCTAGTAACTCGAGATGCTAAATAGAACATGATAAATTCGCCCAAATTTTTCGCGATCAGCGGCAAACTAAATACAAGCCTGTGGGCAAAACCTCTTACGCTCGGCAGCAGTTAATAGAATTTTTCAATATCAGTTATTTTGAGTTTAGGTGAACAATCGAACACATCGAAAAACGGCTTGAAATTCTCAATTTTCCCATCGAAGGAAGGCAGCGTAATTTTAGGTAAATGCGCCGTTTTTTCGTCGGATTCATTCGAAGAGGCGTTATTTGACGCAGCAGGTACCTCCCGATTCAGAACACGTCTTGCCACGGCTCGTGTTTCGTGTTAGTAGCCTTCTACCTTATCGAATGCCTTTAACTGTGGTGCCTCTTCCTTTTCCAACTCTAATTCAATGGTCATTTCCCGCAATTGATCAGATAATTCAACGAAGGACTTATATTGCTCATCGTGTAGCAAAAACCTACTCTCAAAAATGTCTTTATCTTCCGCGTTGCCTTCGACCGTCATGGATATTTCGGATAACTTTTCAATAATACGCATATTTTCTTCAAAATTGAATTTAGTTAATCGAAATCTCCTCATTAGCCTATTATTCTTCTCTTTATCGGACATGATGAATCAACTCCACTCAAATGTATATGAATCAATGTTACAAGATGGAAATGACTGACACAAAACCGGAAGAAAACGACCAAAGAATAGTTTAATATTCCATTGAAATTACAAGGAACAAATATTTCCCCAAGCACTCGCCACGACAGATAATGAATTCAAATAGGACAACCAACAAAATGATTACGATGTGGATTCATCAAATGGATCCAACCAACTTAATGTGCGATCCGGTTGGCCTTATCCGGCCCGAAGGACTAAAAATGCTAATAATTCAAAAGGTGAAAAGTGGACTGTATATGAACTGAATGCCGCCGAATGGTACTTACAAAAATTCGGAGACGTCAATGCCATGGCGAGCTGGCGCGATGTCCATGATGCAGGTTCTCCCTGGAAGACCGAAGCACAGAAGTGACAGAAGTTCTTTTCAACAAACTGTCTCCTCGAGGATCAAAAGAGAGAACCTCCATGCCCTCTTACGGCGAACACACACAAAAACAAAAGTAAAACGGGATGCACCACTCGGCGGCAAATACGATTAAGAAGTTTACCGAACAGTTGTACACACTTAATAAAAATATTTCTCATAGTGCTTGAAGAGTTCATTAACCATTTAACGCCGAAAGTGCCAATTTTGGCACGCCATTTCGTGCTTCTCACTGCCGAAAGTGCCATTTTTGGCTGAGACACAACCAGAAAAACTTAATAAGGGCCAATTTAAATCCGACACGGAGAGACTTCGAAGGACATTTAAATCCGGCGTTTAAAGGTTAACACTTCTACACTCACGAAAATATCTCACTGATTCCGCATCGGCGTTGGAAAGTGCCTCCTGACTGATAGGAGTAGGCTAGGGAGGATAGTAGTTAGTGTTTAAATTTTTAAAAAATACATCCATCTTGGAAAATTTTCCCGTTTCTCCGAAATTTTTGCGGTCACTCCACTCAGCCCCGCTGATGACGGGATGTTGCCGAGTAAGTTATGCGTACACTGGCGCATTTTACAGATTCGTTACTTTGAATGCACCAGTCCACCTCGTTACCGTCATAGGTTTTTGGTGACCCCCTTCCTCGTGTTCAACTGCCTAGTAGTGGTCTCGTGTTTCCTCGTTCCTAAACTTTGATGGTCACTCCACTCAACCCCGCTTTTGTTTGGATGTAATCGTATGGGCCTATTCATTGCATTCTTGCACAACCACCCAGGTATATTGCATTCTTAGATACCTTTTTATTTTCCCCTTTGTTTGTCGGGCAAGCTCTGCGACCAAATTCGAACAGATCGAAATTCGCTAAAAATTAACGAAAAATATTAACTGAAGTTAGTTCTGTATCAGTTAATGTATAATTTTAACGATTAAAAGTTATCTCTTAGTTACATAGTTAACTATATTTTTTAACGATTAATTTTAATTGTTAATTTAAAAAATCGATAATCCCAACTATGCTCCCACCAGTTCAGCTCTATGGGAGCTCTAAGGGTAAATTCAAATAGTACTAAAACTGATGATATCAGGCCTGACATCGTGGAAATGATGGATATCAACGTTGAGAAAAGCCAACTTTGAATTGTCCACAAACTATCTCGCTGGCACGATGCACATTTCACCACAGTGTGTGTAGTGTTTCATATTGTGCACATGACTATGCAACAGTGTGGTGAAACGCGTGTCGTTCCAGCAAAATAAAGTTTATGCACATTAAAAAGTTGGTTTTTCTCAGCATGGATCAAATCGTACTATTTTATAGAAAATGAGCCAAATTCACCCAATTTTACCTCGTAAAAAATTATGCTTCCTTCTTATGGCCGGCCCAGCCAGGCACAGGACCCATTGCTCCAGCACTTCCACCCACCCTTGTGGGGGCCAATGGGCTTCAGATCACTTTGTACCTACATAGCTTTCTATGACATATTAACTCTTCACTTTTATTTTATTTTCATCTACATCTACATCTACGAAGTACCGTGCAAGCCACCACTAGGGTGTGTGGCACGGGGTGATTCCACACCAGGCATGCAGCACTCATCCCAGCACAAGTTAGAACCTTGCATGCTACCCCTGGCGCTAGGCGCAGGCCAAAGCAGTCAGGAGAACAATGCGCAGTCCAACCGGACACTGGGAGAGTGATACGTAAATGAACATGCAGAACAATGCTATAATACACACATCTAGTGGTTAATATTACTGATATCGTTAATTTATGAATGCTACGAGATGCTACTTCATGCAGAGGACAAAATAAAATAATGCCGGAGAAATTGACCAGTGTGGAGTGTTAGTATTGATGTTGTGTTATTAAGCACAAGTGAAGATTCTACTTTACCTATTGAGGGAGGGAAAATTTTCTCTGAGTCTACTACGTTGAGAATAAAATAAAACAATTGGTGCAATGAACACAAATACATAATAAATACACACATATTATAAATACCATACATAGTTTTATTATTTCTTGAAAAACAAGAAGTCATTTACAAATCTTGGGGCTTACAGTTCAAAATGTTTCGTATTTTGGGAATTAGGTGTGACATTATATATTCATATAAAAAGAGCATTTCACTCTGAACAACATTCTAGCATTTTCAGCTATGTTTTAAATTATAATAGCTTAAAAATGGCATTTTCATAATTTCACTTTCCTGTATAGGATATGAGGGCACTTGAAACAAATTAATGAGGTTAATTTCTCTCATGAAAGACATGAAATGACTATGAGTAGAGAATCTTTATACAGAAATAAAGTTAACCTTGACAGAATAGTAATTTATATACATGTATACAACCTTAATGCTGCAAATAGAATACATGCAAAGGCCATGGCTTCACACACTGCGAATACAAGAATATAAACAATGATTGACATCGGCTTGCACAAGTGAGCCTTACCTTGTTGATACGAATCATTATCTAAATTTAACTTTTTGCTCATGTCCAAAATTTTTTACAGCTCACATTCATTTACACGTTAAATAATGCTTAGTGAAAATATATTACATTAAACACATTTAGTACAAAATGGACATCACTAATTTTTTTAAAAAGAATCGATGCCAGCTAGCTCTAATCAAACTAAAGCTTCCAATAATGTTTTGTATTCAACCAAAGAATAATGTGGTCACAAAACATCTTATCACCCACAGTAAATTGCCAGTTTTAATTCACGGAAGACGTCTCCAAGGGTCCACAAATAATAAGAATTAAGTCAAATGCGCATTGTACAAGAAAAGCTCTGGGTAATCATGTTTATCATTCACTAATGAAATTTGATTACGCAACCACAATAGGCTATGTGGACCAAAAACCCTTTAAGTTTCGCATCATCTCTGATAATTGTTCCTTTTACGACCCAATTCTCAGTGGCTCAGAGGATTGAGCTTGGTCTTTGGTTCAGCAGGAGAACTAATGTGATACAAATACATATAACTTTGTCAATGGCATTGCAAAGGTGATGGTTCAAGGTTTTCCTCTGACTATAATTCAGAGCAAGGAAGGGTTTCACTTCTGAGCAGCTACAAACAAATACTTGTGCTGACAGGAGAACCTAACTTCAAGGATTTGCAGTTCCCTTAACAATTGGGGCTAATCTATTTTATGTGCCAGTTTTAAACACAATAACTTCAGAGAAATTTACTTGAGCAGAAGAGACCAAAAACCATTCATATTATGGAAAAAATTTGAGTACTGATCTACCTCATCATTACCTAATAATCAAAACTCTCAAACCAATATGTAATTAAATTTTCAGAGGATGAAGGACTACTTAAAGCTTTTCCTAAATCCATGTACTACTGATAGTACAGATACTTTTGACTGCAAACCATTCAGAGCTATGAAGCAATTGGCAGGAATTGGCTTAGGTCCATATGAATGATGCATAAAACAATGAAATGATTACAAGGGCAATGCTACGATAGAACATTGTACACCAACATTCCACACATTAGTGTACAAATGAGATGATCTTTTAAAATGCATCATGTAGCATGAAATGTGGATTCAATGCCTCATATTTTCCCATTATGAGCACTATACAGATTTGTATTTTCTCACAATAGGGCTATCCTCACAGGGGAAGATTCCCATCTCTCATTTAGTTAACTGGACCCATGATTACCCCAAAGTCTCTAAGGGAATGAAATGCAAGTTTCGCTGCTCTTGACTCTTTCACACACTCCTAATCGCTTATCCTTCGCATTCTTTCAGTGGCTTCGTTTCCCTCCACCTTTCATCGAAGGTGAGTGACCAACAGAAAGAGTTAGAGCCATACTTTCCTCCAAAATGTGTATAGTGAAAACATTCTGACATTCCAGGACTATTACGGATAAATTTCTGAATTTCACTCACTTGAGTGTCCACTTTTACGGAGGTTTTAGAAGAATCACGGCTTAGCACAGTCTTCTTCCAGCAATGATTGAGATTCACCGCTTTGCCTAAAAAGCAACGTGAAATGGATGCAGACAGACGTCTTCATTCAGTTAATTTCCATTGGATCAAAGCGCCGCTTCCACACGTATTCTCATGCCCCTCCTTTCAACCTTCCCACTGCCCTCTCGCTTCTCATCCTTGGCATCCTCCTCTGCTCCCATACCCTCATCGTCATCGTCTTCTTCAACGTCTCCTTCTCCATCATCCTCATCATCCTTCACACTTCCATCCCCAGGCAACTGTCCATTCCCTGCATAGTTAGCTGCTTCTTGTAGCCTCATCAGCATGTTCAGCTGAAACAAATAGTTGCAGTATGATTCTATTGTTGAATTATATCATAAACACAAATAGCAAAAGACATCAAAGGAAACATGCATTATACTTTCCCGTGCATTGCTAAACTAAGAAAATTAGATACCCTTGCAGCATTACATTTTAATGAGAGCACTCAAAACAGATCTGCAGTTGAGACCCATTTTATAAGACATGAGGAAGATATTTTATAAGATAGAGCTAAAACATTGCAGTGACCAATTATTATTCACATATACGTAGAAATTTCCATGAGAAAAAATCAGCCAGGACCAGGAATCGAACCATGGACCTTTGGCTTGCCAAGCCAAAGCACAAGACCACTACCCATCTTCTTCTCTTCTTCTTCTTTCCCATTTATGCAATTGGCGTCGGGGTCTCAATGAACTGCTTCCACTTCTTGCAATCACCTGCCATTTTCTTCTTCTCCTTTTCAGTCATCCATCTTTTCTTTCCATACTTCTCAATCCCTTGCATCAATCTCTCTCTCGGTCAACCTCTACTTCTTCTCCCATCTGGTTATCCTTCCAATAATTCTTTCCTGGGTATTCTATTCTGATCCATTCTATTGATATGTGCATACCATCTAAGTTGATTTATCTCTATAATTGTTATTAATGGCTCCTGCTGGTAATAGTTTGCTTTCCTTAAGGTTTACTATCATTCCTATTTCCTTATTGCTCTCATTCCATTGATCTACAATTTGCAGTAACTCTGACTCCTTATCAGATAAGATAGCTTCATAGGTTAGAGCTAGTATAAAAATAGGTTTAAGGTTCCAGTATCCTACTAAAGTTTTCATAGTTCTCTGCACTTATTATTGCACTCTTCTGTTATTTCATCTATCATCAGAATGAGCAGCTAGAGGGCTTAGGCTATCACCTTGCTTTAAACCCTTTTCCCATTTGAAATATTTCGTCTCTCTTCCATTTATTCTATTGCTTTTATTATAGTTTGCTCAACTATTTATTGCATCTATTATAGTTTTTAAGGTATTTTCTTCCTTTTCAGAATGTCCCATATCTACATTATCAAAGGCTGCAGTCAAGTCTATTAAGGCTACATATTTTAAACTCTAAAACTCTATTGTATTTTGTTTTTTCTACTACTTCTCTTATTGCATAGATATGGTCTTGTGTCAGCCGTCCAGCTCTGAGAGCTCCTTGTTCTTCTTGCATGCTCGTTTCTTTGTATTTTCTCCGTCTCTTTTCCAGTATCCTAGCATATATTTTAATGCTACTGATGATAGGCATATTGCTTGATAATTTTTTCATTCTTTTGTTTTGCCCTTCTTTTCTATTGGCACTATGATATTTTCTTTCCATTCTGATGGCATATCTCTGCTATTCCATGCTATATCTCCCAGATGTGTTCTGTGATTTCTTCTCCACCATATTTGATCTTCCTTCTGATTTTCTACCTCCATCAGTTTTATTGCATCTCTGACTTCCTCGGCATCTCTTTCATTTCCCCTTCATTTGTCTCCCTAATTTCCTCTTCTTATTGTTTAGCAAATTTTTATCATAGTATTTTCACCACACCTCCAAGATTTCCTCTTCGTTGGTTACTGTTTTGTTTTGATCATCTTTCATGATTCTTGTTTTCTTTCTTTCTCCCTCTCTGTCCTTATACTTCTTTTTGTTATTTTCATGGGAGTCTTTTTGTTATTTTCATGGGAATTTTGGACTATTTCTCCAAATTTTTTTTCCAGCTTTCCCTCTTTGCTTCTTTGAGGGCATCTCTGCTCTTATCTCTCCGTTGTTTATATACTAGTCTCTTCTCTTCAGTTTTTGTTAAAGGTATTCATTCATTTCATTGCTTGAAAAAAACATTTCCTATCATAAGTTCATTCCCTAAGTAGGAGTCAATCATTCTTTTTCCATTCTCGTTTTTAGTACTTTCTCCTCCCAAGAATCACATTGTTCCATGTCCTTTTCTATGGTCATTCCCAATCTCCTATAATTTCAGTTACTCCATATTTCCTCCGTTCTTCATCGTAAGTTTCTTGCAGTGCATTATAGAATTTCTCACTTTCTACAATACCTTCTTTTTCCATTGGTGCATACACTTACATAATTGTCATAAGTTTTTTCAGTTTGACTGTAAGTGTAATGAATAGTACAGTAATAGAATAGTACACTGGCAATGCATATCCTTGGGGATATGCATTGCCAGTGTACAACATTTTCTTCCATTTGCCTTGTCGTAATTATTCCCACTCCTTTCTTTGCTCTTCCCATTTCCTACGCCCTTCATCATATGCTTCTTGCAGTTCATTGCCTTAGTGTATATCCATATATTAGTCTCTTTTCATCTTTCCCTTTCTTTTTACTCTCACTCACCCCCAGTATTTTAAGTCCGTATCTCTTCATCTCTTCAACAATTTCTTCCTCTTTCAAATTAACTGTCTTGATGTTCCACATTCCAAGTCTTATTCCTTTTTTCCATTGCTTGGGTCTTTTTTCCGAGGCTTTTTGATTTTCTTTGAATCAGTGGGTATCCACCAAGAGGGTGATTATCCCAGCGATGGCTTGTTACCAGAGCCCAGTTTGCCGACCTTTTCATGGTTCCTGTAGGGCCTTCACAGCTTCCGTAGTGGTCCCGGGGTTCAAGTCCCAATCAGTTACTTCGGTCATTGCCCGCCCCCACGACTAGGACAATGGGTTGGATTTTGGGGCACTAGGCACCCAGGCTTCCAAATTCCAGTGGCAATTTGAATTGTATGAATTGCTGAATAATATTAATAAATTCATACTATTGACTTAGCAAGTGTACCTAAAAGTAACCATTAACCATTATTACTAAAATTTAAGTGGGTAATGCACAGTAAGGATATGTCTGATTCAGTCTGATTTGGTATAAAAACACAACATTCTAACATGACTTCTAATGCAAATGTCACCATTTTAAACAAAAGGTACTTGAATTATCAGCAAACTTAAAAAAAACTGATTGGATATTTTCCATCAATCAGTTGTTGTCATTTGCTGTATAGCTGCGGATAGTTGCTGTCAGTTGACAAATGTCAATTGTCTCTCTCATGCTTTATATGACACTGGCCAGTCATTAAATCTCATTTTCGAACAACATGGCAACCCCTGCTGAGCACTCCTCGCAGTTTTACTATTTATTTGCACAGAGAGTATTGACATCTTTTCAATTTTCTCATTTTGTAAATGTGTGCTGAGTATGAGAGGATGACCATAAAAAATTTCATGAACCTCAAGGGAAAACTAATGGTGCAAGAGCAAAAAGTCTGTATATCTGGCACTTAAATTTTAAGGCCTCATTTTTACCAATAGGCAACAATTGTAGGATCTGAGTAGGCAGTTATACATAAAATAAGCATCCATAGTTGCTTATTAAATAGTATTCATTGCCAAAAATGTTGATTGTCAAAAAAATAAGGCTTGTGTATATATAAATGTGTGTGTGCATATATGTATATAAAATAAGCACAGAAGAGGAGACAATTAACACTAGTTGATGGGCAACAAAAGTTACAAGCTTGCCCCTCAGATTGAGATTATTCCAGACCATTCAAAATAATTAAAGTAAATATGCGATTATATAAGTAGAATTCATTAGATTCAAGGTGAACAATCTGATGTTTTCCAAGCAAATAATGTGAAGGAAGGTTTATCAGGTACTCCACCAAATTAGATGCTCCATGTCTGTCGATTTTTCAAAAATGCCATAACTCTAACTAAGTAACATAACAATGAGATTACAATAAAAGCAATAAGGTAGAACTTCTATTCTGAGCTCTATTTAACTTATAATTTTTTACCTTTTACATGGTAAAAACATTATTTTGTCATTTATTTGTTTTTTTTTTCTATAAATAATAAACAACTGTTTAACTAACCAGTGGATCCCCTTCTTCCTCCCCTCCTTTGGCAACACCATTTCCCCCTTTTCCTCCAGCACCAGCCACTCCAGTGACCACTGGAGCCTGCAGATCATAGCCAACATCCTCTGGACGTAACCTGTTGGGTAGACAATGATTTTAAGAAAAATTTTTCCTGCTTGATCTTTTTCATTCAAGGAGACCTTAGGTATCTAAGTTTCTGACACTATTTAAAGTTAAAAAATACTTTGCGAAAGTGAACATTCTCATGCATATTTCCAACCTTCTTATTTCAACCAACCATTTTAAATTAATTCCACTAAAAACAGACACATTATGCACTGGTTTTTCATGAGTCAGGAATATTTTGTTCAAATGAAGAAATCACAACTGACCTCAGCAATGAGTCTGAGCCTGGATGTGGAACAGGTGCATGCACTCTTCCACTTTCATTGACAGCTTCTGCTGGTGCACCATTGTCTGATGACTTCTGCTGGTGCTGGCCACGTTGCCAAGGATAGGAGTGAGCAATGAATGCTGCAGGGTCCTCCCACGTGGGTGCCCTCCTCCCATACAGCTGTAGGCCTTCACGGACAGCTTCCACAAGATAAGGGACCACGGAGTAGTTCCACAGATCAGTGAACCACACCTGTGAACCTGCTACATCAGGTGGGCATGACAGGAAAAGTCTTGGCCCTTAAGAACAAAAGAATAGAGCATATGAAATTATTTGCTTCAAGTTAGCCATTTTGTCTATGCTTAATATTTTTATTTTAATGTTAGATGATGGATATTGAGTGATATATAGCATAAGTGTGGGCTCCATAAGTCCAATTTACTTGATATATGTCCAGTTGACACAATGGCTATTGATGGAAGAGCATATCCACATTGTACAGCACTCCAAGAAAATGTTTATCTTGCATTTTATAAGCAGGCATAACCCTTGTTAACCCTTCAATATCATCTGTGTCAAATTCATCACTCAAATGTAATGTCTGGAGTCATCTCAGTTCATTTACAAATGGCTTTATGTCACTGGCTCAATATGCCAAATTCAGTACATATAATCAAAGTTTTTGAACTAAATTTTTTTAATGCATTAAAAAGTTTTTATAATTATTTATCTCGCTTCCATCACTTAACCCTCTTAGTGCAATGGGCAAATATATCGGCTTTTGCATCTCAGGTAACACCATCTTTTTTGTGCGGTGAGTATTGGCATCATTTAAATTTTCTAATTAGAACGGTGATTTAAACAACCCAAAGTCCATTGAATCTGTACACCTACTTACTTCTACATGGTAGACTTTCAGGATCCATCTTTTGTACACATATCAACTGAATAAATGATTAATGTAAGGGATTTAAAAACTTTGGTTTCAGAAAGTGGTTTTACTACAATTTAGTTTTATGTCTCTCCTGAAAAAAGTTTGTTCTGTGGACTAGGGATGTTTTTGAAATCACCATTTCAATTGTAGAAATGTACCTCTAGGGTAATGGTAAACAAAAAAGCTTACCAATGGTAACATCTGATGATGAATGTGCTTCAAGGAAACGATTTAGATGAGCCCACACTCTAGGAAGCCAATGAAATATTGAGCCCAATCTAGGCATATGCAAGCCAAGAGCTACTTCCGCATCCATTAGCCGTCGGCGTAAGAATCTGCCCAGAAATCCTTTAACAGGTTCCATATGGTTGGCACATAGGACCCATCTGTAAAATGAATTTACAAAAATTTTGAATAACATAGGAATTAAGAGAGGGGAAGGAAAAATACTGAAATAAATTCAGAAAGGCATTAAAAATTAATGAAGTTTATCCTGAATGCCCACCTAAAATTGTGGTGAAGTTGGAGGTTGGTGGTTGAGCATGTTGCTTGATTCATGGTGCCAATGATGAAGGGGCATCTTGCATAGGCTGCATTTAGGAACCCATTGAAGACTTCTCCTAACGACCCTGCATGGTGGAGGTTGTCCAGAATGATAACCTTGGGCAAATTTGGAGACCCATTGCCAGTGCCAGGCTGACCATTCTCTCCTGATGCCTCACATTTTTCAGCAACATTAGCCAAATACTGACGAAGCTCTTTGCTGCTCTTATGATCAACACTGAAATGAAAATACAGACGACAACATGTAGCAGGTTTGAAATTAAGAACCATTTTTCCGATGCTTCATGATTGCATAGATATTTTTATGTTTTATACTGATCATCAATACACACTGATGAGAGTTTTTAGCTACATCAAGTTAAAAAGCACAGTTCTCCACTTACTTGAAGGTTGCAATAGCTTGCGAAAGAAATGATTCAACAGCCTTATCTCCAGGAACAATTTTTTCAAATCCATTTCTAAGCACCAAAAACTGAGCTAGCTTGTGTGCTAGGTGAGATTTCCCTGTTCCACTTGGACCACAGAGGATAATTCTTCTGTGCTCACTCAGTAAGGACACATACCTGAAAGTAATGCACAACAGTGAGCTCAATTAAAAAAAACCAAGACAAAAGTTTCTTGATAATACATACTACTTACTGTATGGTCATACGACTTCTTAAAATTCATTAAGGATTCATGGATTGTTCAAATCAAAAAGGTAAAGATGGAAGCATTATAAAAATACATTACTTAGTACTCATACAAACTCAATACTAACACCATAGTGAATAGTAAACACTAATGACCTGTATACATATATGGACTTTCGGCTCCTGATTCATAACTGTCATATTCCCAAAAATCAGATCTTTTTAGGTCTTTCTTTTTGAATTTTGTTTTGCAAAGCAAGTATGATAAACATTTTTTCTCAGCTTAATTATCCCAAGATAACAGAAAGATTAATCCCTCATGGAATTGAGGAGGGCATGTACAATATGACCACATGAGTAGTAGAGGTTTCAAGACTAAATTTACTATTTCAATTTCAGCCAGTAAGGTAAAATATTTTTAATTTATCTATAAAATATATATGTAAATATATTTTCCCATTATCCTACCTATGGGCAATGGCCTTTGGAATAAGGGTGTCAAATGCCAAGGCATCAACAGAGCCTCCTTGTCTGGCACCCTTCAAGTGTATTCGCACTGTTGTTGAGTCTCCAACAAGATAGCCATAGGGAAGCAGCTCTGGCAGGCCTATGCCTCTCATGAGTCCAGGGGAGTAGGGTGCACCAGAGCCAGGAGTACCATCTGAATGCAAAACGAACACATCATTAAACATAATTTTACTCCATAAAAAATTGACTCAACCTATCCTTATTTAGACTACTTCATTTTTCTTCCGACATAACAATGTTACTTTCTAAACACTTTACTAAATACGTAAAACCAAAATAGTATGAGTTGATTATTCATGCCAGAGTTCCAAATGTTTTTAACATTTGCCTTTGTAGCATTTGGACAACAAATATTTGCCTTGCACAACAAATGTCCTAATTAGGTCCAGGGCCACTGCAGGAACAACAAGACAGAAAATATTATAAAACACATGCAAATCAGACAGGCACATGGTCTAATTTTATGGCAAAGACAAGACAGTTAAGTGCTTATAATAAAAATGAAATAATAATTTTATAATGATCACTGGCTTATTATACTTCTAATTACGGATCCAATATATATAACCTTACTTCCTCACTTGTGGAAACCTTATGGAAACTCACTTATATTCATCAAATCTATCAAATCCCTAATAATAATCAATAGATTTGATAAGTTCATCAATCTCAATTTGGAATTTAAATAAGTATTTAAATCCCAAATTGAGTGAACAACATACAATAATCACCTCCTTGTTCACTGTTGCCAGTTGGGCCATTAGAGGTGGGTCCCGCTGAGGGAGGAGGGGTGGAGGAAGCAGACGTTGGAGCAGGGGGAGGAGGTGGAGCAGCCAGCATCGATGCTTCAACTTCACCCAACTCTCCCACTTCATAACTCCAGACTGAGTCTGTACTCAGACCAAGGCTGGATCCTGGGTCTATCTTCTGAAGGCAATCCTAATTGACAAAAAAATGTGGAAAGAATTACAAAATGTGGTCACTTTTTGCAATAACCATTTTAAGTTTTTACCACCCAAGACTAGGGCATGCATGGCATTAAGAAAAATTAAGTCATTAAAACTGATTCACATTACGTGATTAGAGCAATAGCTTTTAAGTGAAACTCTGAGCAACTATACAGAATTCAATTTACTTTAAATACTGCCAGAAATGCACAAATATAATATCTGTTTCAATAAAATCAATTTTGAGTTGAAAAGTAATTTTAGCCCTATCTCTGCTTAGAAATCACCTTCAACCAAGAGTATGGGGCTCACGGAATTTGATATTGCAATATGGAGTAATACTCCGGAGAGGAGGGTTGTCATGAAATGACCACAGGCTACGTTTGATGCTTACTTGCAAATGAGGGACTTTAGGAGACTACTGACCTTGAAGACTTTTCGCAGAACACAATCCAAGGCATCCCATCTGGTCTTTCCAGACACAGATATTATAGCAATCTTGCATTCATGGAAACGCTGAGCTTGCACAATATTTCCATCAGGCAGAGGTGCATCTGGAGGAACGCCACCACCTCCTGGACCTAATACCACAGATACAGTAACTTTCTTGCCATCTTTGTCTCCTGGCTCGGTCATTACCACCTCTGCAAAGCGAAAACAAATAGTAGAAGTCATAAATAATATTTCCTAAGGTAAGCAATAAGTCTACTTGGATATCATATACCTGGCTGCTAGACTGTCAAATTTTTTTAAATTTCCTTTTACTGACATGAAGCAAATTATATAGCAAATCATTTTAAACTACTTCCAACCTCACTTCATCTCATTTATAAGTTTTATTTGCAGTGGCTCTCCAAAATTGAGATAAAATCATCAACAATTCAAAAAGAAAGATTTTTTTTTCAAGGTAAAGTCCACCCTATTAAACCATTTTTAGGAGCATTAATGGTTAAATATCCAAGAATGAATATGCTTATGAGCCAAATATTAATATACACCATGACAGGTGATAGGTATGAACGTTTCATGCTCACCTAGAGGTGCTGGAGGTGATGGAGGTCCTGACTCCGATGAGACAGAGGACGGGGAACCTGGTGAGGAGGGTGTGTTGGACGAAGAGGGGCCAGGGGGAGGAGGGGGTGGAGGAGGAGGTGGGGGGGATGTTGGGTCACCGGAACCAGATATAGGGTCACCCAAACTAAACCTCCTTTCAAGGCCTGAACCAACATCTCCCATTCCTCCTACAAGGCCTCCACCCATGGACAGCCTATGCAGGGACGTTTGAGAAGAAGAAAGGGATTTGGTTGTTGTGACTATCCTTTGTAGTCGCTCATTGTCTTGCTTCAGGTTCATCATCTCATTCTGTAAATACAAATGGAGCAATTACTCATCCAATCATTTTGATTTGGGCAACAGGACTAGTTCATCCCCTTTAATAAGCCAGTGAAGACTATCCACAATATGAGTAGAAAATCATCTGCATGTTTATTTTCAATATAGAGCAATATTTTAAGTCATCACTCAACATATTTCACAATAGCAGATAAGTTAATCATCTAATTTAAAATGGAAATTTTAGTTTGCTTTTTAACAATCTAGGAATACACATTTAGAAGAAAATTACAGAAAAATTATTATTAACATTACTTTTGAGTGATTACTTTCATAAATAATACTTTATACAAATTTGCCCTGAAGACCAATTTCCAAAATATTAAAACAACAGATGGGACTCTCCATTGAAAGCAGAGGTCAGTCAGTTTAAATTCCTATCCCATTCAAACAAACATTTTAGCATGATCTTGTGGCTAAAATGATAATCAGTTGGAGGAAAAAAAGAAGCATGAATGTAGCTTACCCTCATTCGCATCACAGTATCCTTTAACGACTGAAGCTGATGAGCAGATGTGAGTGCTTCAAGGCGTATGTCTGTGAGCACCAAGTCTTTCTCCCTCAGCTGTTTCCTGAGTTCCTCTACAGCTTCGACTCCCCAACCACCTCCTTCACCTCCTCCACCCTCCAGGCCAATTCCACCTAAGCTACCACCTCCCTGTCCAGAGCCTACACTTGGTTCTTTCTCAAATATACTGCAAAAGAAGGAGATTCATACTTTTAATTATGATGATTCACATAAGCAAGGATTAAAACATGGTGATAACTACTAAACTTGAAACAAAACTATCATATTGTCAGGAAATGTCTTTTGCTAGGGTTAAAAGAAAAAGTATATTTTGGCCAGCAAAGTGTAGTTTTTAGTAGCCAGATGAAAGGAATTTTTGAGGATGGATTATCATTAATATTTTTCATCTGCTTTTTCCAAACTCAAAATTGCAAAAATTAACACTTCTTGGTTGTTATGACATAAGGGTGAAATATTTTTGAAATTATTATGCTAAATCAATTAATAAATGAACTTTTAATGATAAAGAATGACACTCACAAGATTCTATGGCATCCTTCGATATTTATTAATCATAACAAATTCATAGCGCAAAATCATTGAGCTGATAAGCCATTAGAGTATATATGACCCAAAAATTCCAACTGATAGAATATACAGCACAGAGTCAATTACATCCACAATAATTTGATGCAGAAGATGGTGCGTGTTAACCATTTTTATGGCTCAAATATTATTACACATCAATATGTTTTATTAGTGATAAAAATGAACGGCAAGACACTTGAAATGGGAGCAACACATGACTCTCTAGCTCACGAGCAGTCATCCTACAGGTCAGTTTCCATCCTTGATTGACATGCATAAAACAACTTGGAGATCATGCATATGCAACTTACGCTCCAGAAGAGTGGCTGCCCTTAATGATGACATCATCGCCATTGGTCATTCCATCGTGGAGTGGGTGGTGGTGCTGGGGGTAGTGGGGGGACGTGAGCAGAGGTGAAGATGGGGCCGAAGCATCCGAGTGGGCCGTGTGCCGGGACCCACCACAGTGATCACCACTCTGACCTCCACTCCCCTCCACATCGGACACTGACCCGCCACGGTTCTTCTTCGAAGAGCGAGAGAAGGCTCGGCTGAAGGAACTTCGAAGCTGAAATATAAATAGAGCCAATTGTATATCCACATGTATTTAAATTTACCTCTATAATAATGAAATTTTCAGAAAGAACACATTTGGGACTGTAATATTCATTAGTTAGGTCAACTGAGCACAGAAGTAATCAATGAAAGTAAGCCAGGCTAATGCAAAACATTATGCATATATATTTTAATTCAATGGAATATTAATAAATGAGTGAATGCATAGTGAATGAATTTGCAAAATGAATACACCGTATTTCTCTGAATATAAGCTGCACTTTTTTCCCGATGTTACAGTTCATATTCAAGGTGCTACTTAAATTCGAAAACTTTCTTTAAAAATCGTAATAATGACCAATTTGAACAAACCAGCCATTCAGATTCACACGGACGCCAGCTAAACTCGCCTAAGCTACAGGGAAAGTAAGAAATAACGCTGAAAAAGGTCAAGTTGGTGCACCATTTATTCATATATTTAAGGGTAATATAGGTAACATTGTGTCACAGTTACATAGGTAATGTAAAAACAGAAATAAAATTCTAATACCTAATAGTGTAGGTAGTACGGGATGCACTAAAAAGGGTGTGGCTTATATTCGCATATTAACTTTTGCCCGGTTTGAGACCCCAAAAATGGGGTGTGGCTTATACTCGAGTGCGGCTTATATTCGGAGGAATATGGTATAACTACAAAACACTTTCATAAGGAGTTCATAAAGAGCTACATAAACAATGCTCATAAGGAGCATTAATCAATTGTATCATGCTTCTCAAGATAAACTTTTAATGCAATCAAGCAATTTTACAGTCTCAACATTATGACTATTCAAGGCCTTAAAAAGTGTTTTACAAACATTTGAACACGGTAAGTCAAGAATATGTAATTGCTAAAACATATTTGGTTCAAAATTTCCAGACAAAATACATAGCCTCAGTTTTGAACAACAGCTTAAATTAATTTACCTGTGAATTGAGAATAATGCTTGATGGAATAGGATGTACTATAGGCACAGTCTACAAAGGAACAAGGCGTTCGTATGAGGTATCTACAGATCATTTAAGCTTCAGACTGATCATACTAAAGCACTTTCCAAAATAGTCAAAAAGGTTAAAGGCCAGTTTACCTTGTTGTTTTTGTGGTTTACCTTGGACAAATTTTGATGATTGTGTGACTAGCTATGAGCAACTAGCCATTAAGTTTAACAGAGACATCCTAACAGATTGAGAAGATAGACAAATTCGTTGAATTAGCAATGAAATTATCAACAGCCTGTATTAAGATTAAATTAGCAAAAAAATTGGACAGGGATTGCTAGAATTCATTCACGACAAACACTCAATTCGATTCCATGCAAATGATTTTTTCATTGTGAATTTGACAAACTAGAACTTTAATGCAACTTCAGCAAATATAAATTGGTAAAGGGATTCCACCAGCATCCCATATGCCACTTGCAAACACTCACCCATCCCTTTTTCTTCTTCTTCTTACACCCACTCCCTGCCGAGCTGTGTCCCTCTCGGCAACACTGCCTGGAAGGACCTGAGGCTGGACTACAGGAACAAGGACATTGGCATGGGGGACCTGCTCCCCCTGGCAGTAAGGGAAGGCCTCCTAGGATACTTCCTTGGCTGGGATGCTGCAATAATAATTTCCCAGAAAAAAATTAGAATGTTACTGCAAGAAGTATGCTTAGCCCATTGTGAATTTGGTAAGTCCATTGTAAATTATAAGTCCATTGGGAACCAATATGGGAAGCCAAAAATGGATAAAATAGACTTTTTAGCATCGGATACAATATACAATCACTATCAGCATATAAAAATATTACAAAAATAAATAACATAGGTACATTACTTTTTTCCCAAAAATTTTATCACATGGCAAACATTCCAATCCTATTCAGCTTTCAGTAAAGTAATCCAAAACAGTCAACCACAGTATTGATCCTGAACCATCTGGCTCATTGGAGCCCAAAAATAATTTGTGTAAACAAGCATGAACAAATAAGATCTGGGACTTTTGAATTCAAAGTACATCATTTAAAAATAAGCACAAAATCAGACAAAACATTAAAACCTATCAAAGCCCTCCAAAAATGTATTAAAACCCAAAAAGCCATAGCAAAAAAACCAGATGGGTTGGGTTCCAAAATACAGGTTTTTTTTCTATTCTGATTAGAGTAAAAAAAAGAATGAAGCATGAGTTATTAAAATGCAAATGGAGCTTTCAGCATATATAAATGCGAGATTAACATTTTTAGAAATAAGGAGAAGTTATGGTATTAAAGGAGAAAGATGATGTATTTGGTGACAAGTGGCTTGATAATTAGGTACTGCTGGAGGGTATGCAGTAGCGCCTGCTGGAGGGTATGCAGTAGCTTACCTGTGACACAGGAGTAGAGGAAGATGGGCCGGAAGAGGACATATGGGAGTTGGCACTGCAGGCTGACGATAAAGAATTAATGCTGGAGACTGAGTCTGTGGAAAGCTGGCGACTCATGGAGCCACCACTTCCTCCCGCACCTCCTCCACCACTCGCCCTCGCATTCTCAACTAAGGGAGATAAACAAATACACACATCAAACAATTGAAAATTCTTCAGGGCATTGACATAGGATGTATTATCTGAGCCATGGTTGATTTTTTACGGGCATATGTAATTGAAAATGCATCTAAAGCATATTATGGCAATGACATTAAAAGAGGGCATTCAATAAAAATCTATGGATTAATAATCCCATAATACCATGGAATCTAAACACTTAAAAAGTATTCAAATTTGTCTAATGACCATGGCAGAGTTGACTCAATATATTGAATTCAATACCAACATATATTTTGAACAATGAGATTAGTTCTATGAAGCAGCAAACCTACCATGAGGGTTCGACGTAAGGCCAGCTTCAACACTCTGTTTCCTCAGCAAATCAATCGTTTGCCTCAGTTCCAGGAGCTCTGAGTCCTATGAAAAAGAAAAAAAATCACTCCTTCAGTGCACAAAGAAAAAATGCAGTGATCAGTCCCTAAACTGTAAGGTGTGTCGAAAAAATTTGAATGATAGTATTTTTTTAATAGCCTTCTTTATTAAACCCCTCAAATATTACAAGGCAAAGAATTTATAGCAAAAAGCATTCAATTTTGCATGGTAATGCAAGATTATTCAACAATACAGATACAACAAGACTGAGCTTTGGCAATGCTACAGTGGTCTACTTCAAGAAATTCAATTTATGGCAAAGGCAGTTTCGTACGTCATATTTATGTGCCTGAGTTAAATACTGTAATATGCCAAAGGAAAACTATAATAATGAACAAACCTTCTTTTCGGCAGTGGCTGTGAGATGCTGAAGCCTTTGCGTCATGTTGGACAGGGATTGCTCAAATGCTGAAACCACGTGCGCCTGTGAAATTGAAGATAAATACAATTAAGACTAATCGTCACAGAGCCATGTTATATGCATTATATGTTATGTAATATGATAAATAAAAGCTCATGTTTAAGAATTCCGTCATTTGGAACCCACTAAAAATAGGTGAAATCGGCGTGACCAAAGACTCACATGTGTACAAAGTTCGATACCATCAAATGAAGAGGGTAAAATTACCATTCACCAAAATGCGCGTTAATAGTTACGAGCAATTGATTCCTAGCCATGGAATTCTGGCAAAGCTTCAAAAAAGCAAGTCAAATTTTCAATATTTATTTTAAAAATTTTGCAGATACTCAAGTATACTCAAGTGTCTGGTTGTATAAGCTTTCCGGGATGACTATAAAATTAAATAGATTAAGTTTTTTTTAAATACTATATCAGACAAATTCTGAATGACATCAAAGTAAATAAGTATGCAGGAATAAATGTATTAGCGCTTAAGCGGTTGGCGGAGAGGAGAGTGGGTTGTAGAGTAGCGGCAAACCAGTCATCGGATTGATTGAGAGCTGATGATGATCTTTGTAAAATGACTGACTCAGCTATAATACGAAATGTAAATGGAGGTAAGGAATACATCGATTGGTTCCAATGCATAAAATACATCATCGATTTCTTCTCAAGCCATGGGCTTCAGGGTAGTTAATTTGAACAGCGAGCTTGCGTAACACGCCAATACCCCGCCGCACCGACCCATCAATCGGAGATGAAAACATTTCAGAATATTAAAACACATTGTCTCATGGGTATAAAAGGATTATCAAAGGTGCAAGGGTGTTACAATATTCGGATTAATTTGAGCGCGAATCGCCAGCCATCTACGGGACTATCTCGTTCACAAAAGTCGAGGGATGGAGCGGAAGGATGGTATAGGGCTTGATTCGGGAGATGTGTCGGTTGAGGAGAGTTCGAGAATAACGTGAAGCTTAGAGAAGGACGGGGAGGTCAAAGATTAAAGAGGAGGAGAACGAAAGATGAGGAGAGGGCACGGAGGGAAAGAGGAAACAGGAGGGGATGGAGGGGGAGATTGGCAGTTAACCCCTTCAACAATTGGCTGAGGAGGGACATGACGTCACCGCCGCCGCGAGGATGGGCCCCGCGGGAGGTTTAAGAGGTTCGTTCAGCTGTGGAGAGGGAGGGAGGGCGTCGTTCATTTGCATCGGGCTAGAGGGTTGGGGGAAAGAGAGGGGAGGATGGGGGGGAGGTTGGGGGGAAAGAAGGCGGATGATGAGGCGATTTCGTGCCCCTCAGGGCGGGGAAGGGCTCCTACTTTTCCTCGAAGGACGGGATGGAGGCGACACGGGGTGGCAGGATTGAATACACAAACGAAGCAACACGCTTTGCCACTGCCCGGGAACCTGAGTAAACAAAACAGATTCCCGAGGGCGAATTTTTTCACGACCGCAGATGTAACGTGCGATACAACCTCGAGCCCGCAATCAATGTCTCCCTTGGCTAAAAATAAAGAATTTTCATACAAGTGACAAGGCAGAAATTAGTTATGCTCAGCAATTTCAGCTGCTACCGTCGAAAATCCATTCTTTTTTCAAGTACCAGAGATTTCAGTCAGGTTGATATACTGGTTGTACTTCGTTACCCAGGAAAACAACAAAATATTTACATATTAGGAAATGGTTTCAACTTGATGCTTCCATATAAATTCGCTGAGGAATTTCGCGCAAAGAGGCTTGTCGTGGAAACTAACAAAAATATAACTGGCAGATTTACAGGCTTCGCCATCGCATCTACGAGAAAAAAAGTGAGTAAACTCATAGTTCACAGAAGGAGCCCTCTGACGAAGCTCCATCCAAGGTTCCAACTCGACCGCCCTCAGCTGCGTGACACTTCTTCTAAACAGAGCTTGGCGCTGTTTTAGTTGTCGTGGTGAAGTAAATGTGTGCCGAGTTCACGAAACGTTCTCCGTCCGATGAGACAACTTCCTTTCACCGCGGGCAGCAGAAGAGAGAAGAGTATCTCAGAGGAGGAGACAAATGAATACCACTCGCCGCGGCATGTCTCAAAACGACTCTGTCACGTCTCGAGAGCGACAAATGAAGCGAGCGGTGCGCTCTAACAAGGGGGATTGCGCACGAAAGCAGGGCTCGACGGCTGAGTCCCTAATTCTCGAAAACGGGGGCCGAAGCGTGCGCACGGCGGACGGAGTCACGAAGACGGAAAAATTTGAGAGGACACGCAAATTGGAAAACGCACACTCGCATGATAGAAGCGAAAGCAGCGAAGCATCATTTGGAACAACAAGAAATCTACAATGAAAACTCAGTTTAAAACTCACTGTGAGATAAAAACCACTAGGCATAACATTCATTGGATTTGTTCTTATTAAAGAGGAAAACATCTTTCTGATTTTACCAAAATATCAGCCTCTTATTGACACTAATTTTTGATATATCTGCCAAAAAATATATAAGCTTTTCCCATGGGATTTGGTATGGCTATTGCGCTCCAGAGAAACAAAAAAATGAGGAAGACAAGCCACAAGTATGAATATTTATTAATTACTGAGAAATTAAAACAAAAAAATGCCATTAATGTTGCTAATTTATTTCATACTCCTTACAACTGCTTAAGCTTTCAAATGAAATTCGAATTTGGTCTCCATGATGACGAAAGAAAAATCTCCCTCAAACTACCTTAATTAAGTTTTTCGTTTGTTAGCATGATTTCGGCGAGAAAAACAGTTGATACATAAAAAATAGGGGACTATCAATTTGTGTCAAAAGCGTCTCTCGACGGCAACGACGCGATTGAGTAACGATAAAAAAGCTCAAAGATAGGCCAATAAAGTCTTTAATGAATTCACCGATTATCAACTTTTAAATGGTCTGATGGTCCGGTTGTGCTCTCACATATAAACAGGTACAACGTGAGGTATTTTTCGCGAGACGACGAACATGAGATAGCCTAATCGTAGGGGGTCTAAGGTATGTTAGGGGTAACCTAATTAAGGGGTTGAATGAATGAGACCACGCAATGGAACATATTTTCTTTCCTACCTAACTCACGGAGCAAATTGGTTAAGGATAGGAATATGGACCAAAAGGCTTTTTAAAAACTGCTTTTCCAATTACAAAGACTTATAAAGCTAGGGAAAATAAAGATGTATATTCAATTGCTCTGGACGTGAATTAAAAAATTAAAATATCAGCAAAATTCTTAGGATTCCTGATGTCCATTTTGCTGATATTTTCAATTTTTTATTCATTTCCAGAGATATTGAATATATTTATTTATTTATTTATTTATTTCCCTGTCTTTATGAGTCTTGGTAAATGAAAAAGCAATTTTTTCGAGGCTTTTAGGTCCATACTTCTATCCTCAACCATTTTGGTATCAACACGTTCAAGGATTTTCATGGCTCCCATAATATTAATTTATTTTCTATGTAAACAAGTAGTGGAAGCTTCAAGCTAACTACATAACAGAAAGAAAAGATAAATGGCTGATGGAAAACAGACTATCATTCTCTGGAAAAAAAATGTATTTACGGACCTTAACAAAACGTTTTCGTTTCGTAATAATTACACGAATGATTACATAATTTCTGATTATTAGTTTTCGGTGACTGAGCATATTTGACATAACTGACCTATTTATTCGAATAATCGTTCACGCGCTGTACATCGTTTAGTTCGACCAAGCGACTTAATGAACCTCGGTAAATTTGTTTTCAGAGCATTAAACGACAGTATTCTCGATCCATCGCAAATATTATTCATCCGGGAGCCTCCTGGACGCGTGAATATTTAGAAAATATTTGACGGCACAAGTAAAAACACCGAGATGAATTAGAGCTATTAATTTCAAAGGTTTATCTGCGCAAAAATGATGGAAGAATATTCTAAATAAGTTCTAGAAGCCTGAGACTGCCATCACCGAGCCTGAAAGGCGCTCCCTCCAGTAAAATATGGTGCAAACAGTGTGGTTTCCTTAGATGCACTTTGGAGGCGGATGACGGCAGGGCAGTCATGATATGACAGAGTGTCTTAGGACAGGGAGAGTGAATAAGGGGGGAAGTGGGTGACGGCGGAGTCCGAGGGGAGCGTCGGAAGAAGGCCAAGAAAGACAAGAGAGAAAGAGAGAGTGAGGGGGAGGTTTGGGGAGGAGGAGTGCGAAGAGTCAAGGATAGGGTCACGAAGGCATTAATATTGAGGGAGGAGAGTCCGCTATGGGGGTGGATGGATATGCATGCGTGGGTCTGGAGGGGACAGGGGGAGGTCGCAGGGGGCCCCATTGTTCGGGACCGTCCATCCCCCCGCCCCACACGGGAGGGGGTTGAGAGTCACAAGACTTTTACACCCCCACCCCATTCCATTTCCACCCCACTATTTCAGGATACGCCCACGCGCATGGCGGAGGCGCGCGAGGGCTCGAGCAGCAGAAGCGGGAGGTGCGTGGGTGGAATTCAATTCACGGGTCTCGCTCGCCATTGTCCCAAATCACGAGGAAAGGAGACACTGGCTGGCTGGGACAACGGTCACATACACACACAAAAAATGAAGGCCCACCCCACCTCTGCGCTTGGGCATCGAACGCGCTTTCGCGCTATGTTTGATTTAAAAAAGGCCGGATTTGTGCACCACCAACGGCTTTTATCACCTTCATGCATCGATAAAATCAACTCTATAGGGTGGGGGGGGGAGGGGAAGGCCAATGAAACCGTAACTTATTCCCCAATGCACCAAACGGAATGAGTGCCGCCACTCTTCAAACTCAGCCCCGAGTGCATCACTCCACAACCCTGTGCTTAAATACGCAACGAATGAAAAAGTTGCGGTTTGAATCGTAAAAAATGAATCCGTAGTTGCAAATAGCTACTTTGAAAATTTTATTGAATTTATTCTAACTATGGATTACGTTCTTGGAATCTTGATTGGTATCTCTCATCTTCTGCTCCAAATTCAGTATTTTTTTATAGTTTGGTTGACAAGAATACGAAATGTGGCCAGAAAAATGAGCAATTTCAATGGTGAGGGCATTGATGCCAGACCCAGAGAGGAAAAGAATATCGAGAGTCAACACTTTTGATTTGATACGCAGAAGCTCCGAAACGTGGCCTTGGAGTCAAAGGCGTCGGAAAAAGTGTTTACTGGAAGTAATGAGAGACGGCGTGATGTTGAAGGCTGCGAGAAAAGGGTAAAATTTAGGTTCGAGAAGGAGAGAGGCGTTTTGAAGGGCATGACAAGGAATAGTTGTGGCACGAGGGGCAAAAGAAGGGAACATAGGTGGGGCAGCGGGTGATTATGTTGGGTGGAAACACTTGGAGATTCGCGAGTGCGTGCATAATTTTCAAGGACCGTCCAAAACTGACTCTAATGCGGTAATGCAATAAGCCAATTGAAGTTGATCTTTAACGAAAACTTCTTTTAGTCGAATTTTCCGTATTTCGAAAGAAATATCATGATTGTTCTTTTCGTTTGTAAGTAACTTTTCTGTACTCCAAAGAGTTTTTCAGCTCCCGAGGTAATTCCAATCATCGAAGTTCGACTGCACTTTAATTTATGCATGGGAAAACCCGAAAAGCCTGTGTGAGTGCCCAAAAATGTATATTAACGCGACCCGCCGTGTGCTTGAGCATAATCTTGTCTAAAAAAATCTCTCTTCGAAAATACAAAAGTAGGAAATTGGAGAACGAAGGCAACAAGACAAATACAGTTGAGGCGGTGGGTCCCCCCTTCCACACGTGACAAGGAAGGTCAAAAGGTGAAAAGAAATAATATTTTTTGTTAAATAAATAAAACCGAGCCTCTTTTAGTTATTTTTTACGATGAAAGTCACCCGAGGTTTAACCGTTGTCACGGAAGTGCGAATTCCTTGAGGAGAGAAAAAAACAAAAAAAGTCAGTCGTCGTGAGCTTTAGGACTGTCATTTTTTTCTCTCCTCTTCCCATCCATCTTCTCCTGTAATCTCCGCACCCACCGAGGCTCCTTCGAGGATCCTTGGAATGAGGAATTCCCTCTCTCTCCCTCTCATACACACAGTGGAAAAGTGCTCGACCTCCTCCTTTCCCCGTGTTATTCTTTCGGGACCGAAAAAGTTCAAATACCTCACCTCCTCCACCCTACAGGCACAAAATGTGTGTTGCTGTTGTTTATTTTCCGGGCGTCTCTCACCGAGAAGTGGCTGTCTCCCCCCTTCACTACTACCTCTCTCCGCAAAGGCCGCGCGAGGGAATTCCGAAGGCGTGGTCGAAAGACAAGAAGAATTCCGGGCCGAAGTGTAAAAATAAAAAGCGTCACGCTGAAGACACGGTCGTTCGGAGACGCTTCCTTTCTCCATTGTTGTGAAACGGTAGAGGTACTATAAACAAGTTTATCTGTCTTATAATATGACAATTTGGGTTCACACATTCTATAAGACTATCCGAAAACGGTATCTACTACAAGTAAAAGTTCGGAAGAAGTAAGTAATTCTAACATGTGGACGACTTCCGAGGTTTCCAAACGAAATCACGAACAGATGGGTCATTTGGCACATGTCAGGACTTGGGATGGAGGCAATCAAAGGCGGCGAGAAACTTGGGGTGGAAATTAGTCGGCTCTTGAAAGCAATACGCCCGGAGGTCCACAGACTATCGTCCCACCTGACGGACAGAGTGAAGCGCTTAAAATGATGAACGCACTCGAGTAGGAATCGAAACGACCATTGAAGGGCACGTTTCTCCATGAATAGTTCGAAGGAATTTCTGAATCCGAATAGCCGAAGCATTTTCTGAAGTGAAGAAACCAAGAAAGAAAACGAAAGCAGTTGTTCTTTCCGTTTCATGTTGGACTGACAATTATTCATTCATCAAGTATTCTACCAGCTGATTGGTAGGTTCTTGGACAGTCCCCATTCTGCATCCCAACCTCATAGACATTGTCTCGCTTTCCCTTTTAAGGATGTCCCGCCATTAGATGCCTCTTCAATTCTTCATATCTTCTACTTCCTCTTATTTCGTCCTGAATTCCTATCCTCTCCCTTCCCCTCCTACGCTTCCCCAGTGTTCTCCCCTCTATCACTCTCTTCAACATGCCCTCTCCTCTCAAAACCACCTCCATCCATCTCTTCTGCCTTCTCCGAACCTGTGCCACAAGCTTCCTCTCCTCTCCAACCATATCTAATACCTCCTCGTTCGTATTCCTCGCCACCCAGTTCACCTTCTCCATCCTTCTCCAAACCCACATTTCAAACGCCTCACGTCTACGCACATCCTCCCTTCGCAATGACCAAGTTTCCGACCCATAGAGCGCCACGCTCTACATCAGAGTTTTCACCAGTCTTTTCTTTACGTCTCTTCTCAGATAAACTCTCACCCCCCCCCCCCCTCATCAATTCCCTTCTCTTCGAAAATGCTTCTTTAGCCACGGCAATTCTGCATCTGATGTCCCTACCACTAAACCCATTCTCCTCTAAAATAGCTGTTAGAAAAATGGAGGCGACATTTCAACTGATCATTGAAACTAATTTTGCCATTGTACAACACGGCATATATTGTACACTCCGCCTTATATTATCGGTGTTCATGTCGGATTTTCGTCCTGGAAACATCAACAAGCAAAGCGATGTTTCGTGGCTGATATGCCACGCCTAATCGGCACTAAATCCTTCCTATGCATACCTGCTCTTGCATTACCTTCATCCACGACCATGTCTCTTCCATTTCTTTTTAATCTCCCTGCTTGAGACGGCACCAAAACTACACGGTGGCTACAATACTCATCTACCAAAATATCGAGTCATATGGAGGCCAGCGTCCTCTGTTGCTAGATTTCTCGTCGCATTTGACTCGAGGAGTAGATTAATTTTACGGCAGAAATTTAACAAAAAATGGGCGCCATATCAGTCGACACCGAGCGATGGAGAACTCGAGTCATCAGTAGCCACAAGGGCGCCCCCTTCGAGTACTCTCCTCGCCCACGTCCGTCACTTCCGCCGCCGCCGTGGCGTCACCCGCGTCGCCGCAGCCTCCGATCTGCCAGTCCAGCGTGTAACGCCACGGCCTTATCCGAGTGGCGTGCGCGCGATATTGAGAGCGTGACCCGACCATTTGTTTCCGAGTCACGCCCTCCTTTCGCACAACAACGTCCGTTTGCAGATGCGCGGAGTTCACGCTGCGACGCCCTACTATGAACCTCGTGGTCCATAGACGAAGTAACAAAGAGCACGGAGATATCTAGGAGAGCGTGCAAAATAGAAGCCTTAATTTTCAAGTGAAAGTCACGTGCGACTGACAACAGTGGCAACATACCAGTGTGTAGCCACTAGGCATGTTGTCTAACTTTTATATTTTAGGTCTTCGATAAAACGGCAACCGCAGTCTTTGTATGGTAAAAAAAACTGCTGTTAGGTCAATAATCATTGCGTTATATTAACAAGTATCAATGAAAGAAAAAAGTAGAGATTGAACTCGAAAGTCTGCTGTCAAAAAACGAGGCGGGAGACATATTTTGCTCCTTTTATTTAGATAAACCTTAGAGGGGACTGGTCAACGTTTTCACGCATGTGAATCGGGGGAGTCACGAGATGAAATGTAGTACTGCTTTAAATTACTAAGGCAATGGCACATAAATAAACACGCGTGATATGACCCTCTAATATATAACACACGCAGTTAATTTGACCAGAAATGACGTGGATGAAACTAATTGAGGGTTATTTTTTCTAGCAAGTAAATACCTATTCGTGCACACCCTTCTCTCGGGTGTACAAAGAGATTTACAGTACGTGTAAGAAGGTATCCATCTACGGTTAATTAATGCTTAATTTAAACATTGGAAATTCCTAGCATAACACGAATAAGAGCTTAAAAACACTGACGCATATCTGAATTTACATTGGCATGTAAGTAAGCGTTAATGGCGAGTTTCGAGGGAATGAGTCTCGAGTAATGACGCGGGCAAAAAAGGAGCATCGTAGAATTCGGCTGTTAAGGCCGATCCCTGAGGCCAGAATCTCGGGCCAAGGTTCAAGAAAACCGGTCCTCTCTGGTATAAGCGGGGTGAACACTACGGGGTGATTCCTTAAAAGTCAAAGTTTCTCAAGGAAACAAGTCCAAAACGTCTCCAGAGTGCAAAAACAAATTTTCACGACGCAAACTCTGAATGCCCACTCCCGCGGAGGGATAACGAATATGGAGGCAATAATGTGGAACACGCAAATCTGTCAGGACGTCGCCAAATTGCCCATTACGCGAATGTCGATGGGACGAAGCGATTAAGCGTATTTTCCCCCTTCCCTTGCTTTCGCAGGCGGTTATTCATCTCTTTCTCATCACGGTGCGTGACGTGGCCATTGCCTTGGTCGACGGGTGAGAGTAAGGAGGTCACGATCCTATGCAAAACACAATGGAAACATTAACAGTCCAATTGTGGACACCCACGAAAAATAAACTGGATAATTAATTAATTCGCCTCAGACAAAGACAATTTCTGCACTACGTTAGAAATTGAGTCGATTAAAATGACAAATTGATTCATTCTTCAATCGTGAGCGAACTCGCCAGAGAATAACAAAATCCCGTAATAAAAACAAGTGCCTACCATATGCTAAAAGCCACACGACTTGTCTTTAAAATGACTCGTATTTATCACGCAAAATATAATCATAAAATAGCACCTAGAAAAAATTAAAGTCGAAAAAGTGTTCTCAAGAAGAGTAAGGCAGAAAGGAACAATTGGCGAGGGTACACACCGTTTTAGAGTAAATATGTGTATTTAACAATTATTTGCACACCACTCACATTTTAAAAAGAAAAAATAATACTTTACGCTATATATTTCATTGATAAATGAAATCTGTTCCACCAATAGTTAAAAAAATTCTGACGAGGTGAATTATGTGATCGCAATTTTTACGGCCATTTAATCCTTCAAACCTGTATTTCCCGAACGAAATCACTTGGCTGTATGCACGAGGGGAGTCAACGATCCACACGTGTTTCTAGGCAGGAAGCTACCTAAGTCGTGATGCAAACTACACACCGTTAGTTTTTTTTACGAAATCTATGTGTTATAAATTGCTGTTTTTTTCAATATACTCCCTCTGGAGGACACGGTTGTAATCTATCCCACGTAAATCAGCTTGTATTTTCAGTCAAATTGCTCCAAAAGTAGTTCGGCAAGGGGTTGAAGGGGATATTATCGGAAAGATGAGTTTTTTCTTTAAAATGAGGTCATAATCATCAAATTCTAGATAAAGGGATTTTTCGCTCAAACTATCTTAAATTCTTGCACCTTACCACGAAGTATAGAGTGGAGCCTTCACGACCTCGCGTCGTCAGCTGAGTGGCTGACCGGCGGTCGCGGTAGATTGAATGCAAAGGAAGCGACGCGGAAACCCGACAACATGCGTGAAAAAAGACCGTCACCCGTAGTCATCAACGCGGGCACTTCTCCCACCCGACCGCTACTCAGAACGCAGCTGCATCAATTGTGACGAAACGACGGGACCGATCGAACGATGAGGATTTTGGAGGAGAAGCAGAGCGGGGAGAGGGCGGAGCCCACGTGCGTGAATGCATTTCGGAAGGCTAGCTCACGATCACTTTCCACAATTCGTAGACCGAATCCAGAGGAAGGAGAACATCGTCGAATACCGAAAAAACTAAATGCAATTCGACCTCAAAGCTGAGAACGACGTCCAAGCCAGCCGCAGCGAGCGCAAAACGAGAGAATAACGAATTCTCGACCTTACGACGCTTCGATTAACGACGACCTCAACTAACGTCATTTATCAGTAAATTCACTCTGGATATGGCTCGCGCTTTTTCACACTTATGTACGTCACTTGAAATGAGATCAGACAAGTGTCAAGGTTTACTGGATCCAACTGTGTCGTGCAAGGGCGAGCATTGCGAGGCAGTAGTCGGTGATAGATGGGTACGTAGAGGAGATGAGGTGGTGGGCGGGGAAGACAAAAGGAAGGGGATGAGCAGCGACCACACGAGGGGGGCGCGCTTTGAGTAGGAATTCCGGGGAAGCGGTGAGGGCGGAAGGAAAGGGGAGGTGCTCAAAGCTCAAAACTGGGGAATGCTCATTGTTGTCCGGCGCGTGCTATAGTGTTCCTGCTCGTCCTCCTGAACACCCTTAAGGCCCCACTCACATTCCTTGGGTTGAATAATGGGCAATATGAAGGCTTTCCACGACTTGCGTACATCCGATTTCCCCCACACCGACGTAAAGGAGGTGCCGACCTCAGTAAAAAAATAATCACAAGCGTGAAAAAAAGGGTTAGTAAATCAGAGAGAAAAAAGTTATCTTTCCACTTATTTTTAACTATAGTAGGTGCAAAGCACTACTGGTTCCGATGCAAAGGCACCTGTTTGCACCCGCACCATCTTTGCACCTGTTTGCCTTAGCGTCGAAACTAGTTGTGTATTGTAACAACTATCTATAATCAGTGGAAAGATAACTTTTTCTCTCTGATTTAAAAATGAATTTCCACATTGTTAAACCTTTGAATATGTGTATGAAATGTAATAGAGTTTGTTCTCGGTATTTAACATTATGGTAGTTTTATTACTGAATGGTCCCATAACTCCGCTGAGCTAATAAACTACCCTTCTTTTAATTGCTTTATGTGACTTATTGTCTCAATTTTTAAAATACCCTTCCCGCTCTATGTTTTAACAGTAAATTCCGTTCACACATATACAATTTTAACAATAACCCCCGTACATACATCGCAGAAGGTGGTAACCAGCGGCAAAAATGGTAGATATAGCGCGGTTTATATGCTTACTGGCGGTAGTATCCGCAAACACACGACAAACGTTTTAAAAGTGTAGGCATGAGAAAGAAACACTAGAGGTAGATAGGGCACGTGTAAGAGTCAGTTGGATTTTCTCTGACTTTCACCATAAACTACCTTTAACCGGTAGATTACTCAGATGATGATGAGGCATGAGTTACTATTCTTGACAGCAGAGAGGACAGCATGTTAAGGGACCCGGAGGAATGTGGGAAAGGAACCGGACAAAGCGACAGGAAATATGGGATTCAAAATGAAATAAGAATTATTCCTTCATTCTCCTCGTTTTCCCCTTCCTCCCTCCGCCTCGCGTTCCATCACGCCCATCGCAACCCCTTCCTAGAACACTCCTCGCCCATCAAATAAGTGGGGGGCAGCAACCCGTCGAAATAAACCGAGAATCACACTCGGCAGTCCCCGGAACTTTGGCCCCCCTCCACAAGCCGGTGACTTCCGCCGCCGGACCTTCATCACCGCACCTCGAATGCTATTTGCGCGCAGGTTATCCGACCGGAAACTCGGGCGAGGATACCGTCGTCGCTCTGGCATACCAACTTCCTGCTTGGAGTGACCGCAGCGATAACGTAACCTACCGTGGGAGACTGAAGACAATGCTCCGGTAGTAAACACCCAGCGGGAGAGAGTCTTGGGTTGACCCCGACGTCGACTCATTCACGAGGAGCATTCCTACAAATATCCATACTCGCACTTTCGACCATAAATCGCTTTCGGGATATCATTGAATTTAATTCCATTTGAGCACATTCTGACACACAGGCTGGGAACAAATATGTAAAATAATGGATAAAAACATGTAAAAAAAGGTATATTTGTAAAAAGGGAAAATCTAATGCCTCTCCGAGAGCCAAAACAGTTACGATTCCGAGTCCCACAATAGTATGGTTCTCTCTCCTACAAACAATAAGATGAGATGGCAAGGTAGCCTTGCAGCACAAGCAGGAGTAGTTTTCAGCGCGTGCACTCCGTTAGTTCCGGCGTCACCTTTGTGCTTCGCCCCAGGATGAGATTTTCACTTTCTTGTTTTTTTTTTAGTTCGAGTCTGAGAAATTTCTCTTGGAAATAAAAGTAAAATTGTTCCCACAGCCGTCCCACGACCTTGTTCACGTTTGAAGATGGATCTTCCCGTGAAATATAAATACCCGCACCCCACACGAACGCGCACCACATAAATACGAATCCAATTACGAGGCCGTATAATCAAGGAGGGCGGCGATTACCGTTTCGTGAGAAATTTCAGCGGAGGATAAGGGCGAGGAATGGGGAAGGGAGGAGAAGAAGATAACGAGTCTTTAATTCTCACTTCGCCTCGAGATTAAGAATCGTCCCCAGGCATTTCTCACGCGTCCTCGGAGCGGAAAACCACTCCTTTTGAGTGCTGAAGGGACTAATCGCCACTCGCCCACAGAGTCGATCGTCGTAAACGCCACCGCCGAATCTCGCCTCGCTGCCGAACGGGTTGGCCACCTCGAGTCACCCGAGGAGTCCGCTACTCTCAACTACGAGGGCACCGACAGTAGGTATCTACTGTCTGTAAAATAAGTCTATACACCCGAGTTTGAGTGGCTATATCTCCTGATAAAGGAAACAGATTTGAATGCAGCAAAGAGTACATAATAGCTTGTTTAGTTTTACTTTTAGTGATATAAGTTTGCAAAATGTTTTAGCCCTCACTGCACTTTTACAGAATTTTGTTAGCAAAAAGTCACAGTTTTTGGCGCGTAGAAACGGATTTCTCAATTTTGAGCGTTTGGCATTCCGTTAGTTTTCAATTGATTGACTTACAATTCTAAAGTAAGAAAGGAAAATGCCTTGACAGTATTTTGCTGTCAACCATTTGTTTATATCACTAAAATTACAGAAGTTGTTGTAAAAAATGTAACACTACGCCAACTTCGAAACATGAATGGCTCGATTGAAATTTAAGTGAGATCGTTTGCGTGCGCTGAAATGCCAGTATAGTGGAAAGTTTAAAGAAAATAATAAACAATTACCATTGCTGTCAATAGTGATTATTATTTATCATAATCCAAGTTTTGGGAGGTAATGGATTTGAAATCCATTGTTTGATTTGAAAACTCATTCAATTAAGGTTTCACTTCGAAGAAATTTCTTGCATATTCTTTGTAGACAAGTACCTACAAGTGTTTCGATTTCGATTATAAATATTAAAACGTGAGGTTAATGTCTCAACCCAGTATGGGAGAGTTTTATTCAGAGTTTTAGTCCATTTCCGGGAGTCTACCGGAGAATTCAAGAGAGTTAATAGTAGCCCTATAGATGCCGCCTGGAGTCACCCGGGGTCGTCAATTATTATCAACCGCGTCAGCGAAGACCCTCCCAGTGGTTCCCACTCCTCCCGTCCCGCACTGATGCATCGAAGAGTGAAAACAAAGGAGATCGTCACTTCTCATGGTGATAATTTCGAACGCCATGTCTCACAGCCAGTTAACTTGCACGACACGGGAAGCAAGCTATCTAATTAAGGGAGGAAGGGATTTGAAAGCCATGCGTAAGCATTTGCGTGACGATGTCCGCAGATTAGGGTGGCCAAGTTATTATTGCAGTTCCCGTGGGGCCGAGTGAGGTGAGCTGGTTTCATTCATAGACAGTGCAGAGAGAGTACACGTTACACCAACCAACTTATTCGACTCCATGTCGATGAATTTAAAAGAAATACTCATGAATGCATCAATAAGAGCTGCTGATAAAAAAATGGTAAATGGAAGATTGATATAAGTATGTACATTATAAATGACTGGTTAACGTAATCATAACAATAAAACCGCGGAACATGTTGACAGATTTCATTACTCATGCTGAAATTAAAATATACCCCTACTTGACCAAAATGCTAAGAACATTTTTTAAAAATTGCTGCAATTCTAAGGTTTACAACAGTTTCACAGACATAAATTTACGCTATTGAAGGGATTCAGTCTTATAACTGGAGTGCAATCATCCTATCTTTCCTTGCACGTTGAACATGTGTTGGGCGTGGATAACTGAATTCTAGCTCGTTCTCATGAAAGTCTACCGCGGCTAGCGGGGGTTCTCAAAATATTTCCTTGACTCGGGCACAAAGCGAACTTCGATTCATATCAAGAGCACCGATGAATCGGATGAAAATGCTCCGAGAAAAGAAGAGGCGCTGGCCTCATAAGTGGCCGTTGAAATCTCAAAAGGTTTACGCGTCCATCCAAGCTAAGAGGGGCCCTTATCTCGCGCACGGTCTCGTCGTATCGGCGACCAAAAGAACGAGGAGGCCAGGAGAACTGATTTCGTAAAGGCCAGAGTGGAAAGAGAAGGGAGGAGGTGTGGAGGGACTCTTTTATGGCGTAGGTGGGGCCCGGAGAGGTCGAATCATAATCACAGGGTAAAAAGGGTTCGAGGGCATACGCACAATTCTTCTCCGACCGCTCCGAAAAGATGAATGATAAAGATTCCTTGATCTTTTTAAATATCGAAGGGTTGGAGGGCGTGAAGCGGTCTCAACGAGGGCTCGTACTTAACTCCACCAACGGTACGTTCCATCAGTTCATCATCGATCACCCCGAGGAGGAACATTTACTAAAATTATGATTTTTCCTTTTTTTGCTGTTTGCGTCTCCCAGGATTTCCTGTTCTGATGGCATATCGCACCTAAGTTCCTCTTCAATTGACTCGTACATCTCAACTCGACTACAGGTTTAGGACCCGTGGCAATGCGAACATACTGATTACCAGTAAAATGTGTACATATACTTTCAGGTTTACACAAAATGAGACTCTTCCCGAAAAGTATATAGACTCCCTTTTTTGTGGTCCAGAATTTTTCAAACTTGAGACGTTCCTACTCTTCCAATCATTTCGGGAAACGCTGAAGAGAAACACCACCTATCAATATCGACGACAAATAGCAACATTGCTCCCTTGCTAACATGTAATAAAAATATGTAAATCATTAACATTCCAATGACAGTGAACGAAAAAATAACGACTCTTTCTGAAGGGGATCAAAACAAGTCATGAACGACCCGTTTCGTTCGTTCCGCTGCTCGAACCATCCAACTATCAACTCCATTCCATAACCAAGTTCAAATTCCGGAAAAGCTTCCAATTGAGACAAAAAGCATGACCAACATGGATCGTCCACAGGTCGATAAGCCGAAGCGATATCAACACCGCCATAAAGAGAAAGGAGGGTCGTACATTTGAGATGAATGAAAGTGACTTTATGAGAAAAAATATAATTGGTTTCGCGAACGCAGCCGCGAAATAAGCTTATTAAGCTTTCGCATTGTTTATAGTAATAGATACAGATTGCCGATAACGGCATTAGCAAGTCGAGCTCCATTCCTAGTAATCGCTTCCGGTGACTCTACCGCAGCAACGGGGAGCAATATTTCTCTCCCGCGCGCTAATTTTTGTACCAAGTAACTCTCATGGGGCAGTTTAATTTAGGACTCAATTATGAAATGTCAAACCCGGAGACATTTCATGGCACCATAAACACTCCCCGAGGAAATCATGTTCATTCCTCGCATGGCCCGAGGGAACATTGCAAAGAGAGGACGCTTCTATTGCCGACGGAGGCAATATATGGATGGGTCACAAGGTCGTAGACCTCACTGTTCCCCGCGAGATAAGAAACGAGAGAAACGCGAGCCGCGCTGGGCTAGGCGTGTGGCTGTTTTTTTTGGTAGCCGCATCCGCGTCCCGGCTCCAGCCAACATCCAGCGAACGGAAAATCCGCCCGCGCTCTCCACACTCCACTCCCGCCCACCCAGGGCCAACAGGGAGCGGGGGGCGTCGTCCATTTCGACACCCCCCGCCAACCCACCCTTCCCGTTCCCCCACACGTGGCACACATTCGACGGAGAAACCGAAAAACAACTGGGCGAGGAGCATAAAAATGAGAACGCCCGACGCGATAAACGGAGCTGATAGGGAGATGGCTAAAGGATAGGCAGAGAGAGAAAGAGCAGAGATTGGTGGGAGGGAGAGATTGGTGGGGAAGACGAGGTATAGAACGGCCTACCGCATTTCGAAAATAAACGCAAAAACTGTTAATTCCGCCACCTGAAGATGATTGCTGCAATTCATTCTTTACGTAGTCAATAAAATCCAGAATCAAATCAACGGAAAAACCCGGAATACCTACAGTATGCTGGAATAAAGCTCAATCCGAGTTAACTTCAACCGTAGGAATGTCATTTTCCGTTCATAATCACAGATCCTCGATGATTTACTTACTCCCTATGATAACATTGACAGTGTATATTTATTGACTAGTTTCCCTTTTCGAATATAATTGCTGGTACCTCCTGCAATTTAATTTTGTAACCAACTGAACTGCGTATTTTAACTTCTATCACTCATTTTCTTGCTGTAAAACTCTAGCAATTTGAGTACCATCTGTATCTTAATCAAAATAGGGTTCAAACACTTAACTTAACTCCATAAATATCATTATAATTCATGGGATGCTTGAGGCGAAACTATGGTGAATTCCAATGAAGGCAATTACGCTCTTTCATAAAAACGGAAAAAACTACGTTCACATTTTGTAGTCTCGGGCTACACGCCGAATCTTCTCCCAGCGACCACGTCTCTCTCTCTCTCTTTCCCTCTCCAATCGCACTTCCTTCCTTCACCGCGGCGCGGCTCCAAATCTCCCGGAGACGAACGGGCGCCGAAGCGACGCGTGGGCGACGGGGACAACTTGTTGCTGATGCGGCTACGAGCGCGCGCATGTCGATGCGCGCATGTTTCAATCGTGGCGCGTACTCGCGAGGGGGCGCGGAGCGTTTTTGAATGGAGGGAGGAGGAGAGGGGAGGGACTGGTACAAATGGAGGGGGGAGGAGGGTCATTGCCTCCCGCCGAGACTCCCTCAAAGTGCCGCCGTCATCCGAATTGTAAAAAACCAAAAGAGCATCAGGTAGCGGCGGCGGCAGCGGCAGAATAACACAACGGCCTCTCCGAACGAAGTCAGAATAGCCCCCCGATGATACAGATTCTGGGCGCTTACCCAGGAAAGACATAAATCATCGAAGCTCTACTTTATCGACGTTTTGACACAACAGCCCCAATAAACCTCATTTTCAATGCAAGAGTCGGGATCGTTTGAGAATTTCGCGTAAAAATGACGTCATTGTCGATTTTCAAAAATACATAGCCATAAACATCTTCAGAAGTCCCTTGAGAAAGATCGTTTCTTCATTTTAAGCAGAAAAAATTCTCAGAAAGTAAAATTCCGATATCAATGATATTTAGATTGACTACTTTGTATAAAAGTAGTGAGTAATAAACAAACACCTCTGTCATTTTGTTGACGGATTTGGTGAATATCAAGCATGTTGTAGTCAGAAGTACTTAAGAGTGCGTGCGGAGGATATCAACATCTACATAATACCCTGCAAGGCATCGGAGGGGGTGAGTTATCACCAACATTACTACACTGTACCACAAATAAAGATTTGGTAATTTGGCCGAGAAAAGTTTAATTCTTAAAACAGAGAGACGAAAAATTATTCCTGAGACATAATAACAGGGACATATGAGCCTTGTAAATTAATATTTAGATAAAGAAAGATTTTATTATTTAATTTTATTCGACGCTGAAAGAAGCGAAATGATTAAAAGAAAGCGAGATAGCCCAGTCCATATAAAACGACCGTTGCACCCTCACCTTATTCCAGAATTATACTCCAACAGAACAAAGAACACGAGATCGACAAAATGTATTCCAAAAATAATGAAGTAAGAGGTTCATTTTCCTCGCAAATGATACAGAGGGGCAAATACTTAAATGCTCCCACTTCAATTTTTTTAAACCCTTGCCCCTGGTGTTGGCACCCTCGGGTTGTTTGCCGGATACAAATGAGAGGCTTGCCATTAAATTTTTCATTCCGTGGCCATAGCGCCTCTCCCTCTCGTGAAACGTGCACCGGAGTTGGAGGGAATGGGGAATCTCCCTATCTATAATAAATCATTTCTACCTGTCTCCCCCTCCCTCTTCTCTTCCCCTCATTTCCTCCCTCCCACCTCCTCACAAGTCCCACGCCCATCCCTTCTCTCGAAATATCTCGCCCGGAAAGAAAACGGACGTTAACAAAAAAAGGAACTTTTTTTTTTAATCTCACGACCCGTCCGTTTCGGCGGCGTTCGCAGACGAAACAAAACAGTCACGTAACAGCGATTACAAAAGAAAAGGGCCGAACCAACGAAAGCGTCCTCTCTCACACGGCTTCTTCTGGCTTCATGCATGCGAAGCTGTAGTATGTGTAATTTCTGGCGGGTTTGTTTTAATGCCAGATTCAGGCTACTACCGTACGTAACAAAGTAACCTGCCAAATACATTACCACTCTTCCTTCCTCTCCAGGAATCGCCACAAACAAATGAAAAGCAAGCACTTGATTTCGGACGAAATTATAATTCCCGCATCCCTGTAATGCTTTGTAACTTTGTGAATGGTTTTAAAAGCAACTGACATTCCTCTTGGCCCATTCATGAAAACACTTAACCTTCTCCACTTCACTTCTCTTATTTGATAATCGTGCTTTATCTTTTCCAATTTCCCCGTGCGACTCCAGCGCTAATCAGGGTAAGCTGGCTGCATTAGTAACTACTAGTTACGATGGTACAAAAGCGCATTCTCTCGGCTTTTAGCGCTCACGATGGCATTTGTGTACGTGCGCTGGTTGCGTGAGCGGGGAATTACTAGGTGCCGCAACGGACCTACCACCTCCCGATCCCCGGCACCTCCAGAGGCTCACGAAGACGTTGTGAAAAGTAAAAGCAGGAAGACGAAAGCAGGTAACTTGGGTCGGTTGTTTGGTAAACGTATTATTCCTTCTCTCTCCCCAGCGTTCCCCTAAAAATTCACACCCTCTCCACCACTATAAGCGGCTCCGAAACCTTCACCACACGGCAGAGGGGAATGGGACTCACAGCGTCTCCTCGCCGACCTGCTCCGGCCCATTTTTCCCAAAGATGCTTTCGACATACACCGGGAAACTCGCTTATTCTTTCTACACATTGAAAAGAAGAAGAAAAAGTCACCAGGAGTTCCGAAACTATCCATACACGCCAGCTCTGTCAACTCTTTCCGAACACCATCCTCCACGTCGTTCCCACGGACAAAACCTTCCCTCGAAACTTCAACGGCACCTCCTCGAAAAACAAACACAAAATGTATCAAAGCTTTCAGAGAGCGGACAGCACACAAGGAGGTTTACGAGTGCACAGAAAAGTTTTAAAGTCGGTCACGTAAAATCTTGCCTCTCACGCAAATAATTCCTAGTGACTTCGGAGGATGGGCTTGAGAGGAAGGACACTTGGACGCTTCCTCCTCTCTCGAATCTTTGGTTATTTTATTGCAAACCTGGTTTCCATATATTTTTGGATTATGGCAACAAGGCATTTTCCATTTCTGAGAAGACGAAAGAACACTGTTTCGTCCAAATACCGAAAGATTACAAGTTCTCCGGGAATGTCTTCGAAAGCGTAATTGAATTTCGATGGTGCTGATTTCGATAGTGAGATTTTTCCCAGGAAAACCACTCAACAGGAACTAAGTCGGCGAAGTAACACACAATTTATTTCACATTCAAATCACCTCTCACTTCGGAGTCTTTTCTCTTTCTGATGAATTACGTCCATACCTGTCATAAGGTATGGCGCGACGTGGCTGCAGGGCTACGAAGGCCAAGCATAGATTTTTGCAGTGCTGGCGTCCCTGAAATTTGACCAAACCTTAAAATTACTGTTCGAAAGAGGAGTGAATCATGTCGTAGGGATGCATTAAAAGGCAATCCACCGAGTTAATGGGAATAACTCCTTCACTTCGTTAAAATTTCGATTTAGACAAAGGTGGAATTTTTTGCTTTTCTACAACACATCATTCTCTTTCCTAAGCTAACATCTAATTTGGTTATCGAGATGAGTTCACACCTTTACAAATAGAATTCCTCAAATACCTTGACGTCTGTTCTCACGTTGGAATCAGAAATCACTTAGATAAATATGTCGTAAAATAGCGGGGAATGAAAAGCAGCAGGTGTAAGAATACTCACACACACACCCTTCCCCAAACAATGTTTAACCTCATTCTCCTGTTGAACGTTCTCCTTAACGCCGTTCGTTCGCCTTCCCTTCCAGCTCACAACCCTTTCTCGTACTCCTCTTTCATTTCCTACGAAGGTGGACGACTGACTCCCTCTCCCCCCTCACATCAACAAGCCGAAGCGTTGCCCTCCCTGCCAACTCGGAATCCCGGCTGCCCGAAGGCGGGAAGTGAGTATTCCCAAGGTCGCGGTGGTCATCCTCCAGTGGCCCCCACATCAGTGGCACCCACATGAGCCTCCCCCTCCACGCCCCGCCTCTCTCTCTCTGACCGATCCCTCCGCCTCGCTACAACGACTCCCCCCGCCTCCACCCCCCGCTTCCTCTTGAGGGGGCCGAAGGAAAAAGGAGGAAGGATGGAGGAGAGGAGGTCCCGCATCTGTTGTTGTTCTTTCCCTCCCACACCACGGCCATCTTACTCCTCTCATCCCACCCACCCAACGCGGGTTCATATACCTTTCCCTACAATTTCCCTTTCACGTGTTCCTCAGCTCTCTCACTCCCCCTCTTCCACTTGTCTTGGCTCAAGAGGCCCGAAGGGACGAATGCGCATAATTCAACCATCCTACTCTTATATTACAAGCATTAGCGATTTACGCTAATGCATAATTAGTCGTAGTTACACTAACTCTAGGGTATAGTGTAATGCATGTTGGTGATTACTCACCCCCTGCCGCACACCCCTGAGGTGGCTTGCAGGTTATTTTGTAGATGTATATTCTTCCACTCTAGCTGCGAATTCTTGTCCATTTTAAGTATTTTGTGGTTTTTCGATATCCCGGTTATGTATAAGATGTTCTAAAAGAGTTCTCACCCAAAAGCGCAAATAGCCCGAGTGGGGAACTTTCCCAGTTTAGTTGCACAAATACAAAGTTGCTATTGCATGGTGGTTGGATAATACTTCAAGATCAATTCCAGATTTCAGGCCTATGATAATACACCATTTTTAAAGGAGTAAAAAATAGGAAGCAAAAAACTGTTATTGATTCCCATCAAAAATTTTATCCGGCCAAGAATTTTTCACTAAAAAGCCATTTTTTTAAATAAAAACTAACATTTAGACCCGGTTTATTAAAATTGCTAGTTAACGTTGACCACAAGATGACGCAGTCTTATTAGATATTCTTGACGTTAACTGAGAATTCGGGTTTTTTTAAAATTACATACGGCAGTAGATTAGTTGATAAGATATCTATGATAGAGCGTATCCACATCGGTTGTGATAACGAGAAAATGTATAAACAGAGATTTTTTAAAATCCGGGCTTAAGAGACTTTAATCAGAAAGTAACGCTGCCGGTTGGTAATACTTTTCGTAGATGACCGCAAATTTGCGAGGACTAGGGTCACAACATGGGAGTAGGGAGAGACATTCCGCTAGTTCGTCACCGCGTTTAGGTTCGACTAACTCAGGCGTCTTCACAAAGCACAGCGATTCTTGTCGAGGCCTTCGATCGTTTCGCCCCGAACGAGATGTTCCGAGGGAGAGTGGCTCGCTCTCGTAATTTCGGGCCTCGACTTCCACGCTAATGGGGCCCTCGGGGGGGCGCCGAGGCGATGGAAGAGCCCCCTTACCCCTCCTCGCCCTCCGCAGACAATTGCGCCCTCCCGCCCAACTTCGCCAAGGGCGGCATTAACATAGTAATGAGCAATCGATCAGACTCGCATTCATCCTCCTCCCTTGGATTTATTTTCTTCTAACCCACGTCTTGCTCGTTGAAGCTATTCCCCTTACCCCCACCCCCTCTCACTCTCAGAACAGGCTAACTTGCGGCAATCTAGAAAAATTCCCCGAGCATGATTACAGAATTAATGCCTCACAAAAAGGTCAAAGCCTCTTCAAAATGATCCGGGTAAAACTTACACTGGAAGCCAAGAATGTTTTTAAAAAAAAATCGAAAAGCTTTAGGTTAATGAAAATGAATAAGTTTCAGACTTTCAGACGAAGGAGCTCAAAAGGAAGGAAACCCACTCGACGGGAAAGGATAAGAAAATGCTCGAGCTTGTAGAAAAAGTAGATGACTTGAAGTAAAAAAAACTCCTTTCGGCGGGGCTCTAAATATAAGCTAAGGGAAATTAAGCGCATGAATAACCAAGCAGCCAATCAACTGCGATAGCGATGAAAACATATCCGTGAGGTAATCGCCCGGCGGGGGTACAGAAGAGCCAAGGATAGGAGGGAGAGGAGGAGAGAAAACGGAGAAGAGGCAGAACGCATAATGACCGCAAGCAAAAAAAAAGAGAAAGCCATCAAATCATTCTCTTACTCGCGCACTGCGGTCGAGTGGAAGATCTTTCGAATGAGTTCCTTTCCCACCCACACCCGAACAACAAAGGATCGATGAAGACGTCACGCGTGCATGTATGTGCTCATATTATTCAGCAAACGCGCAAGCGCCCAGAAGTTAATCCGAGTGGAAGACGAAGAAGATAGCGCAAAATAAATAAAATAGAAGAGAAAGGAAGAATGTACCACCGCAGACGTCGCCGAGATACCAGAGCACACGAGATGAGGGAGGGGGGAGCCAATGGAGCAATAACGCTAAATGCTAATAGTTTGGAGGATAGGGGAAAAGGTGGGGAAGGGAGAGACGCAATAACGACAATGAGATAAGGATCTTGCGAGAAGAAGGGAGCCGAAGGAACGGCGGCACAACCAGTTCGGTAAATCATCCCACGAGTGACTCGTCCCTTTAAAAACGGAAGGGTAACCACACACACATACTGACAGATGCGCACAAACATTTTCTCTCGGGGTTTACCGTCATAACCATTGATGCAGTTCGAAATTCATGTTTTGGTCTCACTTCACTAATTCTTCTCAGATTGATTACAGATTTGTCGGCAGGAAAATCTAATCTGATGTAAAGCCTCTGCTTAGAGCATCGGATGGTGAATCGAAGCTTTCCATCTACGCCGCCTGGTATATCTTCTCGCGAGGCGCACACTTTTTGATGGGAGTCGACTTTTTTATGACAGTGCTGTATGACATACTTTAAGTGCATCATTTCAATGGTTTCTCGGTTTATTCCTGTCCATATTCCTGTATTCAGATTTACGAATTTTCTATCGGGGTAACCGGGGTAAAATATTAGAGGCCAAGATGTAGTTTAAAATTCCTGTTTTCATCTTATTCCACTAATTATTCTACGATTGATTACAGATTCGCCGACAAGAGATGTAATACATTGCAAATATCGGCTTGGAGTGGTTACCTCGTCTGAACTCAAGGGGTTTTCCACCTCATTCGCAATTCCAGCTTCGAGTGCAGAGGCTGTACTCTTTTAAATGATCAACGTTGGAACTGCCACAGCCATTAATGAGCTAAAGAGCATAATAAATAACAGCCTGGAGGGTTTTTGAACAAACATGAACTAACTGCAACCATAAACAAAAATTATTAATGAAGTACGGAAAAAAATTTATTGGGGAGTAAATTAAAATTTGACGGATTCGAAACTACTCAAGGAAAAACTGTCAGCTTTAGCAAAAATACCTGCGAGATGATTGCGAAAATAATCACGTCAACTGCAAAGGATTTAATGCCAAGAGCTCTATAGAATAAAAAGCTTTGGCAGACAAATGCTAATATTTCTTTGCTACAGTCATAATTTGCATCAATAAGCGTGATAAATACACTTGTAGGTGATTGGAAAATATAAAAACGAAAAACGCATAACTATATGTCCCGAGTACAAAATAGCATGACACACCCATCTCCCACTGCGACGGGACGAGATAAGTAAACACTTCTAAAAATATTTTTCCCACTTTCCTCATGCCCTCTCTTACGTTTATGATTTATGGAACATTATACTATTTTTAAAGCACCAATTAGGGAAAGAATGACGAACGACTATGAAAATGACTCACGCCACTGCCAAAGCGTGAACTGGAAAGCCTTCGTCGTCCAAAATGGGAAACCCTAGCATATTATTCCCCTGTCCCTTGGACTCGATATATTGCTCAGTCCGCGGTGGAGAGGGGTGGTTGGAATGGGCACAGCGGGGCAGAAAAAGACGATAAGGTTGAGACAGAAAAGGGAGCTCCCCTCCAACATGGTTCAACTGAATTCGGACCACGGATAGTGATTTCAGAGACAGCAAAAGTACGAATGACCAGGGCAGGAAGAGACCGACAAACAGTAGATAATCATAATAAAGCTCTGTTCTCTGAACGTCAATGTGGACAAATGGACAGAAAATGAATCTCCGGTAAGAGGAAATAGGGAGCCCGAAAAGAGGAAATAGAACAGGGTGTGTTTGCCAAAAAGCGCTGATCCATACGACAACGATAAATACGATCATCAGTTATCGAGCGCATCAACATGTGGAACTCCAAATGTGAAACCAACCATTGCGATTGTGCGAGAATTATTTCTGCCAGCCTCTTACTCAGAGCTCAGCAAAGCGAAGTATTTTGCACCATCCACACACCCTCTTATTGAGACGCAATGCAATATAAATGAGCATGCGCACGTATGATCGTTAGCGAGAGACAGCCCGAAGAGTCCGAAAATGAAGACGTAATTCAAGCGTCGGCGAAACACCCGCGCGTCCGAAAAAGGCACGACGGGGGGAGCCGGCAAGAGCGGTGAGGGAGGATGCTGCGGAACCAGCAAGGATGGTGCACACAGTCTCCGAGCGGACCAACCTCTCTTCCCCTCCCCTCTCTCACCAAGCGAGCAACCGACGCAAAAATCACTTCTTCTCCGTCACATTATTGGAGAGGGGGGTGAGGTGGGAGGGGGTGGGGCGGGTGGAGAAGGGAGATGGGCAGGCGGGGGAGGAGAGAGGCGAAGTGTTGGCCGCCGCCAGTGGTCTCCCCGGGGCCAGACTGCGTGGTGAGAGCGAGGTTGTGCATTTGAGCGTCGTCTGTTGGGAGAAGAGTAAGAAGGGAGGGGGTGGGGGTAGGGAGGGGCGGAGAAGGGTGAAAATGGGGTTGGAGGGGATGGACGGAGAGGCTGCCGCTGGCTCGGAGGCTGCAGCCTCAACCGAGGCTCGGGGGAGTAAGAGTGTGGAGGTGTGGGGGAGGATATTCTGCGAAGGAGAGATGAAGATAACACACTGCGAGCCGTTCCCTTGCGATATCTCCGACTGGGAAGGAGTGGGCTCGTCTTGAGAGGAGGGGTATAGAGACGGAGAGAAGAGCAGAGGCCGGCCTTTCCTCGCTCTCCCTCTCGCCCGTCGGGACTCCGTCCACTCCCGAAAGCTGTATTGTGCGCATCAAAGACCGGGAGAAGATTTAATTTAGCAAAAACATCAGTTTGTCAGGATTATAAAAGCATAAACATAACGTAATCAATTAATATTTTTCAAAATCATTTTAAAAACTTAAATATTTATATCACACTTGAATATAAAACTTCCGTTGCAAAAGCGTGAGCTTTTACGGTTTGATTTCACTTAAAAGGCATTGTGGCAAGTAATCATTAAAAATTTGTTGCCAGAGGTACGTCGAAAATTATTTAGGATGACAAGCAAATAAGAAAATTTGGAGAAATATTCACTCACAAAGTACGAAATATGTCTAGCCAAAGAAGTTAGACATTCTAATTTAAACGCAAAGTAAATAATTAAAAAGGTACTGTGAAATATCACTAACTATTGAATTGAAAAAAGAGTTGATTTCACACCGCGCTGAGCTTGGCACGGGATCGGTGCTCGATCAAAGAGACCTTGTGGTTCAAGACTGAGGTTGAATTTATTTTTAGGCGATAATTAATTATCGGTAGCAATTATTGCGACTTTTTCAAGGAGTTTCACGTTCCACTGCTATGAAATTCACGTACGTGTAGTTCAGTCCGGAGAATTGTATCTAAATCGAGGGAAAAAGTAGCTGATATCGCCCTCCTCCTCGCTCCTCCTTCGTAAAACGATCGCTATAGATTGAAAAACAAAGGCGAGCGCACCAAAGATACCTTCGTGACACTCGATTGAGTCTCGCTCGCTCTATTTCAATATCCACGCTCCGCAACTGTTCCCGGTTGCACGCAACAACATGTAACACGTGAACGCATCTTCTCAAAGCCAAGCCTATGCACTCGGGGACACCTGTTTCGGAGGACGGTCGAATCCGTCCCTCCCAGACGGTCCCCCATGCAAGAGACGAGGGAGTGCAGAAGAGCGAGCCGAGGAGAGACCCCAAGTTAAAAGACATGAGGCCCCCAAGATGAGGCATCTCCTCTTGCAATGTGAGGCCCATTCCAGTAGAAAGAGAGGAGGGGACTGAAGGAGAGCTTGGGAGAGTAGAGGGGCTGAGTGGGGCTCCAAGCACGGCACGGGTAGGAGAAGGGAAAGCCCTCCAAGGGTTGAGGGGATGTAAGGGAACTAGTGTTAGGAGGGGGAGAGGAGGGTTTTAGGGGGTGCGAATGGGAAATAAGGGGCGAGAGAGTAAACTATGGTGTTGTTGAGTGATGAGGGACGGTAGAGATCTTCTTCTGAAAACACGAAGAACGAACATGAGAGGGCCTCAGGCATATGAGATGCTTTCCAGATATTTACTCGGCCCATTTTTCCGGCAGTCTAGTTAATTTTCACGTGCTCCTTCGCAGTACTGCCCTGGAAACTGTCAATCTTCTCCGTATAGGTTTCTTGTCGACTTCTATCCAATAAATTACTTCAATATGTTCCCGGCAAACATTAACTGCTGGCGTTCGACTTAAAGTATGAGCATAAAATAGACAAGTAAACGCTTGCATGCTTTCCTTAAATGTCGAACTTAGTGACATCCAATTTAAGACATGCAGGACAAAGATCATAGCTTCATGCATAGCACAAAACATTCAACAACTATTGCCAGAGTAGTAGCTGAACTAAATGTACCTGCTCATTCATCATTTAATTGTAGTCATAGAGAACCAAGTGAATCAATTCAAAAATTAATCCGGTGGTACACCTAAATAAACTTTTCTGTTTCAACATCCTCTTCTGGCCTCTAAGAACTTTGGATTCGATTTAATCCCATTCATCAATATATCACCAATAAATCATTCCGTCTTGTAAACAAATGCAAACTGTAGCAGAGATAAGCTCAAATATTGAGAAATTTTACATTAGAAAACTTTCCACGCACGTTTTCAAAAATAATAATCGGGAGTTATTTTCCCCAGAAACATCGCTCCACATCGTGCCCGGGAGAAAATAAACACGTCATCCTCTTTAAACCAACAGTCATTCCCGTTGGAGAATATGGTAGGAAGGCCATTTAGCTGCGTCTCAGCACGGGAGATGAACGAAATTTTCGAGTTGGCCATGACGGCATTGAGAGGGAAAAAGAAGAGGGAGAAGTCTTACTAGAAGGAAGGAGGCGCATTACGCGGAGGGATGGCGTGAGTGAGTCACGAGTAATGGAGGCGGCAATGGAGCGAGAGGGAACGAAAAGGGGGGTGGGATAATTCAAGAGTAGGGACTTGAAGGAAAGGCGCCCGACGGCTGGCGGCAGCGGGAGTACAGTGCATTGCGAAGGGAGTGGAAGGGTGGAGAAAGACATGGGGGCAGAACTTTTTGAGGAGAGGAAAGGCAAAAAGAAGATACGGACAAGGGCGGGTGAGTAATATCCGCGGCGAGTGATTCCCTTCCAGACGAGTCTTTTGAAGGAGAGAGGAACATGACGCCGTTCAAGGGATCCCAAAGCAAGAGCGCTCTCCGAACCGTCTTCCCGGCGGGAGTCACGAGGGAGCTTACGCTAATTGTTTTTGAAGGGTGAAGTCTCTCGACGCCAGGGCGCTCGGGAAACGACTCGGGACAACGAAATTACAGTTTTTGACTTTTCGGTGAGGGAACGGGCGAGACTGTAGGCGGGGATCCGTGAGCTGAAGGGTTCGGGAAAGCAAGAAACGGGCAGAGGGAAAAAGGCAGGAGGGATTTTTTTTAACGCGAGAGGTTCCCAATATTTTCCCGTGCCTGCCGCCTCCTAGACAGTGAAGGAAGGCAAGTGAATGCAGGGGGGTGAGACGCATGGGATGCCTCCGTGGTTCATTTCGGCTGGCGGGGGAGAGGGAAAAGGGAGGGACCCGGGCCAAGAGTCTCAGCTCGAGGCTCTTGGCTGCTTTTGGGTTCTCTCCACGCGGAAGAAAAACACATTAGTCTTAGAAATAGGCGGAAAACATCTCTATCGCGATGCCAACTCGACGGGCACGAAAAAAGCCAACGCGACTAATTTTGGATATTTAATGAACTGATTCGGAACGTCTACCGTCACGCTTGGCGAAACAGATTCTATAAATCATTCGCCTGATTCCGTTAAATTATTCCATTGGGGACGCCCACGCCGAAACGAATTGGTGGAGAGTATTGCTAAACGCTAATGAACAACGCAGCTGGGCGCTGATTATTATTACATAAATAGGGTTCTACAAATATAAATCCACTCTCCCATTGAAAATTTTAGTTACATCCAGAACGACGCTAAGTGAAAGTAAATGTCATTGCTATTGAAAATTCAAATCCTAGCTTGGAAATCTCAAGGGAAGAATCGCAAATATTGTAAGCATCTTCGTTCCTTCATGTATCTAAAACGTAAAACTAAGGCTTCACACACACATAACTGTAATTTGAAGTCCTTTTTTTGAAGTAATTTTAATTCTGAAATTCCCTCTTCCGCGCAGAGCACAAACTTGTCATCCCGAAACTTTCATGATGTTTCATGGATGGATCCGGATTTCATTGGAAATCCGGATAAATTCAGAAACATACTCTCATACTTGTGATTGTATGGATGTGGAGTAGCTCGTACTCCCATGATGCGACGACTTCGAGCGATTAAAATGCCAGGCTTATGGTTTAATGCCTTCCAACAAATGTAGCATTTGAAAAAGAATTATCGGAGATATATACCAGAAACCAGCAAGAACATGTCATACATATGTCCCCTGAGATAATACCGAAGAAGGCAATGGCCAAGGATACATTGGGGAGATCGAAACAGGCAGTGGTGCCTAATCCCGGAAAGATAGAAGAAGAAGATATACCAGGACATTGAGTATTTGGGAAGCTTTTGTGAAATTTAAACAGAATTACGCCAGAAATACATCTTTCTCGATCCGCAAATAAGATTAGCGGAAAAATATGGAGGAGAAGGGCAAAAATGAGTCATGAAAAACGTTGTCGACCGAGGAAAAGGGGGGAAGCGAGGAAGCGTCGAATTACTCGTCCCTCCTCCGTCCCTTTGCAGAAGTACGGGACACATGAAACCGCCGCTTAACGACGGCCGGAAAAGTGTCAACCCAAATCTTGAGTTACACCGACTCTATTTCCTTCTCTTTCAACTCCAATAACGTCCCTCAAAGAGTCTTGAGATGCGAAAACGAAGTCATGACCAGGAGGAGGAGGGAGCGAGTGGAAAGGCGATAAATCGAAGAGAAAAAAACTTTTCCAAGATTTTTCCACTCGACAACTACTCTCCCCTCTCGAATCCCTTGGGAACGTGACCCGTGGACGACACGACCGGACAATCGACTCCTCGAGGAGAGCGGCCCTTCATTTGTTATTCCACGAGTGGGGAGGTGGCGCTAGCGGGGACGGGGGGGAGGCCTACTAACCACATTTCTCGACCCGGGACGGCCGAAACTTGGCGTGTTAAAGTGGCGGGGGGGGGGGAGTCCGGACGCCGGACTCCGAGTGAGGCGCCGAATGAACTGGGGGAGGAGAGAGAGAGCCATTATGATTCTCTCGGACACACTCTCGTTCACGATATGGAAAGAGGGGGGAGATCTAAAATACGTAATGACGGTGGATACATGGAAGGGGGTGGCGAATCGAGTAGGAGATGAGGGGGGGGGGGAAGCAGAGAGGAGGATGTGATGAGGGGGGAGAGGAGGAGATGAACAAAGGGTAGAAAGGGAACAGGGAGGGAGCGATGCTGGAAGAAGAGATGCGTACACGGCGTGAAGGAATCCTCACTGCCCAAGAGTCGGGCGGCGATATTGGAAGTGAATACAATCGAAAGGACCCTATTACGAGCTTTTCCACACAACCTTTTCAACGTTAAATGTCTACTATTCCCCAGAACAGCATTCCCCTAAGTATTTTGACTTGCGTACCCCTTGGTTATTCACTGACGAAAAATTGAACCCCTATCATTATAAAAATGTTCATTATTGATACTATAAGTGCTGCTTCACACTTACTTCAGCCAAAATCAATTTTCTGGCATACCCTTCAGGCCCCTAACGCGTACCTCTCGGAGTACGCCTAGGACCCTAATTACGCGTTGGGAACCTCTGCCCTAGAGATTTTCCATTCACCCTCGCTGGATGTGATCCGCATCACATTCGAACCACTCTTACATTAGTTACACCGACTATATTTCTTTCTCTTTCAACTCCAAAAACGTCCCTCAAAGAGTCTTGAGATGCGAAAACGAAGTCATGACCAGGAGGAGGAGGGAGCGAGTGGAACTCAGGAGTAGCAATGGAAAATAAAATGCATTAGCTTACACATCAGGTAATTTGATGCAACACTTGTTTGCGATTAAGTTCATAAACTAGTAAAATCCAAGATAACGACTGCAAATTTCGGATTTACCTTATATTTGGAATTACTACCGAAATTAGTACAAGAAACATCTCAGTAAATGTTTCACTACTTTATCACCTACGCATGATCTCGGGGAGTAGAACTGATCCAATTGTGTAAAAGCTGTTGCATAGAGAATCATTTACACACTTGAATGCAAGAATAAATTTTACTTTTTTTAACTTGACTACAGAATATCATGGTAAAGCACGTTTTCGAACATATATCGATTCGTCGTATCGCTTAAGGCACAGTGAAATGCCGACATCATCTATTCGCACTGTTTCCCATGGATATATGAACAAACTCTAGAAGGTAAATATACTGATGAAGTGTCAAGTAAAACCTTTAGCATTTTGAGCCGACCTTGACTGCACCTATCGCTTTATTCAATTCGATTCGAGATTCGTAATTCACGGACAGTAATGCGGAGGATGAAATCAAAACCTTTCGGCATTTTTTTGCGATGAAGTCACCATCGGAATACATATAAATGTGGGGAGCGGAGTGGCCGGGCTCAAAAGATTGTAGCTGGAAGTCTCGGGGACCTACTAGTGTCACGGCGCCAAAGGAGGAGAAAATGGAGGGGTGATTACATCCTAAAGGGTGAAGGAGGTAAGGGACTAACCTCCCTCCTTGCCCCCCCTCCCCTAAAGAAAACCACAGCCCCCTCCTTATCTCCCCCTGCGGGTCCCCCCTCTGCATCTAACTCCTCCCGACAGCACGCCCACTGGTGTCGGTGCCATGGCAACACGGGACGTGCCCCGAATGCCCCCTTGGGACGAGTGGGTGGGGGGGGGGTCGGGTGGAGGCGGAGGAGGGGGATGGTAGGCATCCCGAGAGAAGGAGACGGTTGAGGAGAGAGAGAGAAGGAGAAACAAGAAGGGAACCCATTGCGCATCCTCGGGAGATACACCCCGTGGCAAGAGCAAGGTTCACGCGTATTTCCGGGGCAGTGCGGATCCTCTCGCAAGGCGGATGTGCGCCATTGAGAGACGTGTGTCTCATCAATGTGCACGCGAAGTGACAGAAGTTTTGTTTTCGTAACAATTCCTCCAGACAATTGGTGACAATTCGACATGCACGTATCATGCAAAGAGTTCAATCATTAACCAACGATCCGTTAATGACTTATAACTTGCATATTTATTACTCAAACAAAGGTGATTTACGATGATTAGCGTCGCCCGTCACGAAGCACGTAAATTACGAAGTATGAAAAAAACCACAGCTAATAGCGTATTGGACTTTGCGCATCCGTCACGAAATCAATAAAAGAATGGACTACAATAATATATTTAAGACACGAAGCCTGTTCGAACAGATAAATATGGTTGGAACTGGTCTCCGATATCATTTACGAACACGCAATCAAACGGTAGGTGCAGCCCTCCTCTACTTTTGAAACATAATGCCGTCCCCCGTCCTGCCCGGCTCACCAATTAAAGGCGCACGCTCGGATGTGGGTTAATTGGGCGGCGGGGAGGGCACATGGACGGAAGGAAGGCACGTCGAGGGCCCATCACTGTCGTGTGGAGTGATGGGAGACCCGAAAGGGAGAGCTGCTGCTGCTGCCCCATTCCCGATCAAAGAAAATTTCCCGAGGACGAAGAGGATTGTAATTTAATTTACATTCAACGGTGGTTTTACGACGACCATCGCTGTTTCAGGATCAGGAGCACGTTTAATTTTCCTAGCCCATGATCTTCCCCGCTACTTCCACTCACAAAAAATGTGTGGTTGAGTGACGTTCAGTGTGCTTATTGAATCAGTATTGTGAAAACATGTTTTTTCCCAGGATTTGAGACTAGGTCTCTGCTTGGATCCTTATTTTCTCTACCATGTTCAACAACACACCGTATCCGACATTCCCTCGCCGTCTCATATGAGTAGTAAAAATAATCGTAGGCTTGTAATAAAATGGAGTGTATCTTTATCTTTTATTTAAAAATATCAAAGTAAAAACACTGATTAAAAAAACTTGATTGACATTCTCATAGATTAAATTTTCTTTGCCTTTTAGATATAAAAAACTGCAAATGTTTAAAAAAGGAAGGGTTCAGAATATTGAATCCCATTATTTCTTTTCTAGCCACTACGGAGCCACTTCAGGGCAAGGAGAGTATGATTTATTTCGGAGTTAATGGTACTCACTTGTTTCTAAGGAGGACTACCGAATTCCGAGAAAGTACCTGATACACCTTTCTGTCCGTGACGCGTAAGTAAAAAATGTAAACCTTTAAAAGAACCCACCTTCCATCATGTTAATTGGAAGCACGAGCATGGACACCATGACGAGTAACTCTCGACTGGGAGACAAAACGTGGCATCAAAGGGAAAATTACTCCGACGTTAAGTCGTGAGGAGAGGGAATTGAATGGATGATGCCCTTACAATCAAGCGACGACATCCGAGCGTCTCTCTTGGATCCAGGGACGGGCGAAGGATGCCCTCGCCTCCGGAATACGTAATCCACGTGCACTCACAAGGGGCCCGCCACTACCGAAAGGGAATCACAATTTCCTAGTTAAAAATGTCCCGTGGCGAAGGACCACCCGGATGACAATGGCATTCTCGAGCGTCTCCTCTCGTCCCAGTGAATCCTTAATGCTCCGACAGCGGAGCGGCTCCAAGACCGTAAAAACAAAACAACGGCGCGTCATATTGTTTCCATGCAAACGAGACCATTTCCTCCGAAAGATCAGAGCACGCCACTGCAACGCAGGCTCCTAAAAAAATCTCGTGTTCCCCGTTGCAGACAAGAAGACGTGACACGAAGGTTTAATTCGCCCTTTTTCATGATGAATACTCCTCCATTCGATGAAAGTTTCATTCGGCATAGAAGCATCTTCGGCCAACACATTGCCAGTGGGGAGCACCCCATGAGGATTTTCTGATGGATAAACATTTATAATACGCGGTAGAGACAATGCCGTGCATCTTGACCCCTTAGGCAGGAGGAGCAATATAACAAATAAACAATTTTTGGCTGAAGTTCCGTTCACAAGACTCTGCACTGGATTTACTCGTGAGGTATGGATGTTTTCCTACAACTGATCACTTCTGATGGTAGAATTAAATACTCATATCAGAAATGATATGAGTGCGCACGGGTACCTGCTGTAATTAATGGTACGCATCACTCTTACAGAGCGCGTGACCCAGTACTGAAAAAACATACTCTTCTCACACAGATTTCTTTTATCATAACAAAAAAAAACTAGTAACACTCCGAAAAAATGTCCTGGGAATATTGATACGGTTCACAGAACCGCATATGCTAAGCAAAAGAAAGGAAAGATCTTTGGTGACGATATTATGCATGTGCCACAATAAATTCATGGCACGAATGTAACGACCTATGGACAACAGGCGAAAATATGAACGCCCAGTTTCGGCCGAGGGATGCCACTCGGAAAATGGGAAGAAATCAGAAACCCGAGGCGAAATTCGGAGGAAGAAGGAAGAAAAAAGTTATAACGGTGGGCAAGAGATTCGGGGGCGATAAGCAGCAATAAAACGGACGAGATCGCACGCGGTCTCGCCAACGGGATACGAGGACGATGAAACCAGTGACTGTGGGATTGAGACATAAAAACTGCCTCCTGGCAGCAAGCCCTCCGAAAGAGACAAAAGCACGACATGTAACAAAATCGGGTGGTGACCAACGTCCAACCCCTCCATCATCTGCCCCAAGAAAATGATTTCACCTTTCCCTATATAGACTACGGCTATTATAAATAGTCTTTCGGGGAAACGTCACAAGGAAATGAGGAGGAAAAGGGAAATTCTAGAATCTTTCTTAAACGCGCGGGCGGAGGCGGAGTAAGACAGGGCTGGTGGATGATGGCAGGGATGACTGATGAGATATGACAGAAGAGGAGGATATACAAACATGAGGAGGAGGGAGGCAGATAGTGGGGTCAGGCGGGAGAGAGCCAATGGAGGCTCATCATTGCAGATGACGCCACTAAAGGAGGACGTCATGCTGTTACACAGGCCGGTGTCTAGCCCATGACCTCTTAGATAGGAGGGTCAGAAATATGGTGGACGGAGGAACTGTGCGGCACAAGAAAGAAAGTAGGATGCATCTATTAGGAGAAAAAATGACCAGAAAAATATATCGCACGAAGGAAAGAATAGAGCGGTCACTTCAAACTGATTCAAATACTCTTTATGCGCTTTTACTTCTCATTGGTTGCTCAATGTACCAGTTTAATTGCTATAAATAACCTCAACGAGTGAGTTACATTAACGAATTGACATTGACAAAAATTACCTATTTTAAAAATGAGATAAAATACCTCATTCGGGATACAACATGGCTGCCAATGGGTTAACGGGTAAGCAAGCTTCTCTCCGAGAAAGCCTAGTCACGCAGAGGATAAAACCAACGATTCTTCTCAACAGTAACAAGATGAAGAGAAAAGAATCTTGCGCGTATAATGCGGAAAGTCGGATACTGAAGACCTCTCTCGAGGCATGACTTAGGGATGATAAAATGCCTCTCTAGAATGAGTAAACCAGATGTTTATCTAAATATCCATGGGATAATCCTGGCGCTAATTTCTATGGAGACAATTTCTTCCTGATGAATAAAACACTTTGTAATATTCCATAGATTTATTTTTACGGCATGACGCGTTTCACCGCTCTGTGGCATAATCATGTGCAAACTTCCCCTCTCCCCTTACGCTTCGGTCCAGGGTATCTACTAACTAAACCGAAGAACCTTACTCATGATTGTACCAGAGAGTGGTGAAAAACGTCGTGCCATATAAATAAATATGTGGAAGATTACAAAGTGTTTTATTCTTCATGAATATCGACAACTTCCACCAGGTCCAGCCTGAAACAGTTATATTTATTCAATGTATTCCTGTTAGAAACCCATGTCTTGGGCAGTGCAGGATTTACGTATAAGCTACACAAGCTATAGCTTAGGGCCCCCACTTTCTTGGGGACCCACACAAAAATTGTCCGAGTGAGCAATTGTCATATATACTTAAATGTACTGCAGCATTATTTGTCCCAATGCCGCACGTCCTATACTCTTCACACAATTTTTAGCTCGCCTTTTCGAAGAACAATGCGCTTTGTAGTAGTTTCTTTTTACCAGAGTTGGCATTTTTAAGTTTGCTATGAATAAAAATGATTTTAAGTTAAAGATTTATCATTTCACTATCTACATACTTCTTAATTGTATTTCAGTTTAACCCTCTAGGTATACGAAAAACATATTTGGCACTGACATAGAATATCTGGACTTATAAAGGGTCCCATATCTCAAATACCTTAGGGCCTCATCAAGTCTAAATCCGGCCCTGGTTTTGGGGGCAGACATTTTTTTGGATAATAAGGTCTCTCGCCCATTCCTTGAGTAACTGTTTTAGGTAAGTATACTTATTATCTGGTAACGAAAGACGAGGAAAAAGGAATTAGAAAGCGTTCATATGATTCAGAAATTGAAACATGAACCTAATCAAACCACGGCATAGATGCACGGATCACAATTATGTAACTTAAAAGTATATATAGATAGTTTTTATTGTTTTTGAACCTTTTTGAGGTAGGTCATCTAAAATATGGCTTTTTAAAAATAAATGCCTTCTCACTGCGATGGAAGAATGAAAAATATGAAAAATTTGCGCATTTATGGGAACTTCATGAGTAAAATTGCAGGGGTCAGTTTTTTTATGCTGGCCATTGACGCGGGGATAAAAAGAGTGCGGAGGAACAGCCGGACGAGGAAAAGATCGAGAATGGTGGAAGCGAAAGTTTCGTTTGAGTTGGGCGACAGAAATAAAAGGACTGGAATATTAGCCTCCCTCCTCGAATCGCATCCTCCCGAATTTTACGTCCCTGTGGCGCACCCTCCAAGAGAGTAAATGTCAAACTGCTCGACGCCCCTCCACCTCCCTCTCCGCTCTTGTCATCCGCGCCCGTAAAAAAACCTCTTCTTCCCCTCCTGCAAATATTCACCACCACTGGCCGTGCGCAGGAACGCAACGTGTTCGCACGAACAGAAATTCGCAAACGCACGCACTCCGTCGACCGCGGAAATAAACCCACCCAGCCCACAAGGACGGGCAATCAAGGAGCCGTCAAAGGAAAAGGTCGCTTTAACGATCGCCAACGAAATTCCGGCGAATCTTTTGAAGCATGCTAAAAAGATATATGCAACCCTTTTAGTACGACTGGAAAGACAAATCGATGGTTTCGCTAATCGTTTCCAAAACAAAAAAAATAATTTCGAAACTGCAGTGAAAAAAATGAACGATTTGCTTCATCGGGAATATATACCTACTCATCATACACGCATCTCCAAGGTCTTGTTCTCAGCATATTAATAATTCACAAGGAATTACATTAACATCATTTGATATTGAAAATAAACGTTGTGATACAAGAACTATAATGGTCCAACTGACATTGAGCCATGAAGTAAATCAATCACTCACACAATATTACAGCCAATTCTTGAAAAATGATTTCATTTCTGGGGAAGCTGGCCATGTTTTCGGGAATTCGAGTATTGCCATGCGATAAAAGCGTTTATGATTGGACTTAATCTTCTAAAATGCACTTCTGGAAGCAGAAGTTTTCCAAGCTGCATTTCGGTACAGCTAATGTTTAAAAAAACGCGGAAATGAAGCGTAATATATGAGTAGATAGGAAATGGGGTTCCTGGACCACCTCCGCCATCTTGGATTTGGCCGCCATCTTGGATTTTTCGATTCGATATATCGATTCGATGTTTTTATGTATCGATATATCGATATATCGAAACTCGAGCGTTGTGATTGGCTGAAAAAGGTCACGTGGGTGTGCAAAGTGGCGCCCCGCGTTGTTAACTTGCGAAACTAGTGAAACAAAAGCCGATCGTTAACCATTCGATATATCGAATCGTTCGATATATCGAAATTCAAGCGTTGTGATTGGCTGAAAAAGGTCACGTGAGAATGGAAAGTGGCGCCACGCGTTGTTAACGAGCGGAACTAGTGAAACAAAAGCCGATCGTTTTCCATTTTATGTATCGAATCGTTCAATATATCGAATCGTTGAATAAATCGAAAATCGAGCGTTGTGATTGGTCGAGAAGGACCACGTGAGTGTGTAAAGTGGCGCCGCGCGGTGTTAAGGCGTGGAACTAGTGAAACAAAAGCCGATCAAATGACGATCGAGCTGCGCAGAAACAAATGACGATTGAGCAGCGTGCGCAAACAAATGACGATTGAGCAGCGTGAGAAAACAAATGACGATCCGGTAGCGTATGCAAACAAATGACGATTGATCAGCGTGAGGAAACAAATGACGATCCAGTAGCGTGTGCAAACAAATGACGATTGAGCAGCGTGAGGAAACAAATGACGATCCAGTAGCGTGTGCAAACAAATGACGATAGAGCTGCGTGATGAAAAAAAAAGACGATTTAGCAGCGTGAGAGGGGCAATATGGCAACGTCGCAGCTGAATTCTCACTCGATTCTCATGAGCGTGTGATATATCGAAGAGTTGTATATAAATCGAAGCGGTGTAACTCTAGAGATGTACGATTGGAATGACGATCGATCAGCGCAGAAAGAAATGACGATCCATTAGCGTGCGCAAACAAATGACGATTGAGCGGCGTGATGAAACAAATGACGATCCAGTATTTCGATTCGATAAATCGATTCTTTCTATACATCGAATCGTTCGATATATCGAAAATCGAGCGTTGTGATTGGCTGAAAAAGATCACGTGAGAATGGAAAGTGGCGCCACGCGTTGTTAACGAGCGGAACTAGTGAAACAAAAGCCGATCGAAATGACGTTCGAGCTGCGCAGAAACAAATAACGAACCAGGCGCGTTCAAAAACAAATGACGATTGAGCAGCGTGATGAAACAAATGACGATCCAGTAGCGTGTGCATACAAATAACGATAGAATTGAGTGATGAAACAAATGACGATCGAGTAGCGTGAGCGGGGCAATATGGCAACCTTGCAGCCGAATTTTCACTCGATTCTCATGAGCGTGTGATATATCGAAGAGTTCGATATATATCGAAGTAGTGTGTCCTTAGAGGTGTACGATTGAAATGACGATCGAGCAGCATGATGAAACAAATGACGATCCAGTAGCGTGTGCAAACAAATGACGATAGAGCTGCGTGATGAAAAATATGACTAATGAGCAGTTAGCGGGGCAATATGGCAACCTTGCAGCCGAATTCTCACTCGATTCTCATGAGCGTGTGATAAATTGAAGAGTTCGATATATATTGAAGTGGTGTGACTCTAGAAGTGCACGGTTGGAATGACGATCGAGCAACGCAGAAACGAACGACGATCAAGTAGCGTGTGCGACAAATGACGATCGAGCAGCGTTAGCGAGCAAAGATGACATCCTCAAAGCTGAACTCTCACTCGATTCTCATGAGCGCGTGAGATATCGAAGTAGTTTCTCTAGAATCTGTTGATGTTAAATTCAATCGAAAGTTCTTTCGGGTTGAAATAAGGGAAGATGAAATGAAAAAAAAATAATCGTAATCGTGATTTGATAAAATTCTTTTTATTTAACAGAAAAATGTTGTGTTAATTTATTTTCTTTCCTTAGCTTGTATTCCATACTTTCCTTTCATCGTTTCTCTCGTTTTGCAAGAATTTGTAGTAAATGCACCTCAAGACGAATCTGGAACAGTTTATCTGTCAAACCTCGCCAATACCAATCATTCATATGAATGGAATATTTCGGACGTTTAATCACAATTCGCATCCAAAAGTCAGTATCAATTATATCATGGTTAATTTCAAATTCTATGGAGAATATATTTTCATCATCATGAAGTACTTGAGGATTGCTTATAACGTCTGGTGGAGGTCAGGTGTCATCTTCTAACTCAAAGAAGTCATTGATGATCTTTATGTTTTGTGCAAGAAGCAGGAGATCAGAGTCGAGCAGATGCATACCCAACCATTCCATGCAAAGAGTACTTGAGGGGATATACATCAATGTGATGGCTTCACCGTTATGTCTCATATACACACGAATTGTCACACCCACCCACCACTCCACGCTCCCACGCTTCTTACGAGCAGTAGCAGCCTGAAAGTAGTCATGAATTCTTCTTTGGTAGTATTTCTTCCTCGGATTCTTCATCATGGTTGTTCCAACACCACCAGGGAATGGCTACCACATCATTGGATGACTTCCAAAGCACCCATGGTTCACTGTAGAGATCAATACATGCGCGAGTATATCCTCACGTTTTTTCCATGTGGTATATCTCTGTGGACACTTTCAGGAAACAATGGAGGTCGTAATCGGGATGCTAGCTAAACCATACGAATGGACGGTGATCCATGGCTCTCCTCTCTCAACTGTGTTAATAGCGTTTGCGTGAGCTTTCTTTAACCAAAAGAGATGCTCCCCTCCCAAGCGCTATCTTCACCCAGACTCTTTTTTCCATCTACAAGATACCTTGCGATTTTTCGACTTGGCATTACAGGGTAAGGGTATATAAGAGGATTTTTTAATGAAACACATTAGACAATATAGTAGTAATTCATTTTTTTATTTCAAGTAACATTAGATTATTTGTTGAAAAACACTCACTGAAACAATTTCCAGTTTATTGGAAAAAAATTAACATCAGATAATGTGCGTAGAAATAACCACATTGAAAGTTTTTCACTTCACACGGTCAACTGAAAGTGCTTTTCACTTCATGCTTACTGCTTCTATTACCACTCGTATTTTTTCCCTTGAAGCATGGGCTAGAAGCCATTTTTTCAACTTCGAGCAGTTTTTCACAGCGCAAGCGAAATTACCCGTCTGGTGACATTCTAAGGAGCAAACAATCTCCAATGATTGAAGATACTTTAAAGAGGGAATGTTGAAATATTTTTGTAGTTCCCACACAGGACGCCCCTACGCGTACGAAAGGAATTGGCATTTTTCCACACCCTTTGCGAATAGATAATTATAATACCATGTTTCATTTTTCAGAATTTGAGGAAATTCAGTGTATGGCACGGTCCCCACATCTGAGGGTATCCCGTGGTATGAATTCTCCAACCATATATTTTCAGAGCTATTTTGCATTTCAGGGGGAATCTGGAAAACCCACGACTTTCGTCGGTCATAATCGAGATCCTCCATCGCAAATTCTCTGACTAAAAACTCATTCACCCCATTTCTCCTTCGCATGAGTGCTTGGAAGTCTTAACACCACCGCCTTGATTTCCATGCCTCCACTCGGGAAAAGTTTAGGGTTGGACATTGATTGGGAATGGTAATGCTATCCTCAAGGTCTCGAATTGATTCTCACCGAAAGTGATGCACACCTTTTCGATGCCTGAATCTTTCAACGTTTGACTGATCTTATTCAGACCACCGAACACTAAAAGTCTCCGGCTTTCGACGAAATGTAGGGCTGTATTTATCTCTTTGAAAGAGTGTGTGAATGCCTTCCAATCTGATGCGTTGAGAGGTACGCGACCTTCCCCCAAAATCGCGTGGGGTTGACCAAAATACTTTTTGAAAAGGACGGGTGCTTTCACATACAATGGTTTCACACGAGCGTCAAAGTAGTCTGTTATTGCTGAAGCTTCGTCTTGCAAGTTGAGCCACTGATCCAGATCGAATGTTGCGGTTTTGTTCGGGGAGGAAATCACCACACAAAGTCCCGAATCCGACGACCAACCGATTCGTACGAACTTGTTTTTGCCTAAGTTTATAGGCGTCTGAAGAAGTGATGGGTTTTCTTCCTTAGCTCCTTCCTGAGGATCGTCTCCTGTAGAGGATCTTCGCCTCCGTTTATGATGTCTTCTGGTCGGGTCCTGCATTCTCACTGATCATTGTTCGGTAATATTTCTTCCTTATATGCAGCAGATGCTCAGGACATTCTCTCCGCGAGCGCGCAGCACCTCTGGGATGATAGATGACATCGACGTTTGTTACAACCACGACCAAAATTCCTTCCGGAAGAGGTCAGCGGTTATGCAATCGTTGAGAGAGGGACGTATTAACAGGGAGATGAACTTGGAAAGGGAGCGTCGAGTTTCTTTGAAGAGTGCATACAGACAGCATTATTCACCACAAAGATCCGACTGGATATTTTGTAATCGAACTCTATCAATTTTTACGGTGAATGACTCAAGAAAGTGTACAATGTATGCCTCGCGATACGCTCAAATTTTAAAGGAATATGTAGGAGATCCACCAGTTATACATTCAGCATTCAGGTTTTTAAACGGAATGATATCTTTTTTCAAGAATGATATTTTTTATGAATATAATGAATTCAAAAACCAATTGGTTAGAGCTGGAGTCTACACTCCATCTTTATTCGGGCTAGAATGCTCTTCCCCCATTTCAAACCTCGTTCAAGAGCTTAAAATGCTGACGACCAATTTGAGAAAGTTCTCGTTTAGAACAAGAGGAAAAATAGAACTATTACATATATCCAGGTTACGCTCTACGAAACGCTCTCCCAATGGGCAATCGTCCTTGAGTCGATCTTTATCACTTCCCTTGACCTTTCCCCACACTCCTCCTCCACCAACATATGGTTAAAAGAGCCGCGATCGGGTGTCAGTAGCCATGATGTTTCCGCCGAAAGAAGATTTATTGCAGCTCGTGAAGAGATCACAGGCTATCAGCATAGCATCCGACGATGATTTTCTCGTATTAAAAACAGCATTTTTTTTAATGCGAGAGGAACAAAGAGTGATTGCTTCGGCTGCGAATTTTTCATATACTTTGAACCAGTACTAACATTTTCCCATGTGAATAAGAAAAGTGTTGTAATTACTATCAGTGAATGGACTAAGATCGTAGAAGACCAGTATCTAATGAGTGACTATTTTTACACCGGTATGAAACATCCGCTTTCCGTATCATTTATCTCATTTGCGAATTTCTTTGGAAAGAGGTACATGACAATTAAAAAAAGAAAATATTTCGTTTTATTTAAATCGTAATGAGTGGGATGAAGTGGTGACACACTTTCAATTGATTTGAACTTCAACTTTTCAACTTTTGGACAATCTTTTGAGTGGGTTGGTGAAAATAGTGTGAAATCGAGGGAAACTGCTACCGAGTGAGTGAAGAAAGATGAGTAGTTTTATCAAATTCCAAGGTTTTACCGTGAGTGAGGAAGCTACATTGTAAAAGAACTTGCGATAATTAATGTGGACAGTCAGTGTTGCCATACATGGCTTTTTTAAATCACCGGCTAAACACCTATACACCATATATACGTCATGTTTGAAAAACAATTATCACGGCTTAAACAAGTACTCTGTAGATGTAGAGTATGCCTAATTGGAGAGTATAATTTGTAAATATACCAGGCCATACAAGTTTTTATTCACGAAAGGAGCTGAAAAAGCTTCTTTTCTTAATCGTCTACTTCCCAAGAGGATTTACGTGGTAGACCTATCAATTTTTGGTTGTCTTTCTCTAAAACTTTAATCACTAATGAGAGCTGTTTGATTGAAGCTCATATTAACTGCAACTTTCAATGTACAAGGAAAAATTGTTACAACATGCTAAATGGTGTACTACAATCAAGAATTTGTTGATAATAAATTTTGTAAAATCGTATCATCGTATCATTTAAAAAAACACTTTAGCGAACAGAGAATTCAAATTCAAGGGGAAATGAATGAGTGATTGATGGTTGTTGTTGACTGGATGCAGAAGGACTTGCTCAGACTAAGCAGAAATTTTAATAGTTTACTTCCTACTAGACCATATTTCCCATAATACCAACTGATGCAGGGAGTGAATCAAAGAAAACAAATTTAAAAATGTACTGCCTGCAAAGAAAATGGGTGATGCTCATAGTACGATTTATAATCAACTCGAGGTTTATTATGTATTATTAATGAAACAAGAACATCATGGTGTATATTTCAACTTTTTATTTAAAACAAAGTACACATATTTTTTAAAAATATAGTCATTTCATCTTCGATAGTTAATACAAATTTAATTACTCGCAAGCGAGTGCCTTTCACTGCATCAATGCTACTATATCTCACCTAAAAACTTAATGCTTTGCTTTCACTTGATATACTTTTAAATTACCACACTTAATATTATAGTCGTCCTTATCAACAAACTCATGACGCCAATCATCAAAAAACATTGGGCACAACTTTATTAAACAGTTATTCTTTTCTACACATATTTAATTAACAAAACATAAGGAGGCATTAATTGCCTATTATATAAATCTAGACTAAAAAAATTGCACCGAGATTATATAGAAAATCATATAATCCCAAATACATTAAATGGGAATATGTACCGCAATACATAACATCAAAATCATACAACATGAACTCTAAAAAAGTTTCAACAGCGTCTTTTTCATCTTAAGAATAACTGGATGGCATTAAACAACTATAAAACTCGTCTTTAGGTACTAACCACTTTAAACGATACTCAAGTTAATTTAGTGGAATCTACGTCAAGTCTTAATGAATCTTTCGAATATTTTCTCTCTTATTAATTGCACAAGATAATGTTTTTAAACTTGACACTGTCCTACGAATAGGATAGTTACGCAGATATTCAACCATACCTGCACTGCTTGATTGAGCTCGGTGGAAGGGAAAGTTTCAACTCAGCTCGGATGAGTCGGCGCACTTTTTATAGCAGGAGCTGGGAGGTTTTAACATAATGATTATCATGTTGGAAACTCCGTAGTACGGTGAGGAGAGTGGAATATACTTGGATGGGAGTAGTCCGTGAGAATACATGTTACCTTACCAGCAAAGTGAAAGGTGGAATTGAGGTTGTTTCATCCTTGATGGTGGGGAGGATAAAGGACAAGAGTTGAGATTAATTGTGCATGACGCGATTGCGACTAATTCTCGAATTAAAAATAACCTTGGATGCTCATCTGGTGTGACCATTCACTTATTGAGCGGGACACTAGGTCTTGAGAATCAAGTATGAGTATGCATTGAAGTTTAACCTCGATTAATATAATAACAGTTCCAGAGTATGTGGTGGAATGGTGAGTGTGGGTTTGGGTGAAAGATGTATATATATATATATATATACACGTGCACGGGTATCAATTTTTTGAAAAACGAGTCAGTCTCAGCCGAGTCAGCAGACGCTGTCCTCTCTCACGTCAAGATGGAGTCGAGAGCTAAATGCAGTCTAAATAGGCCTAATCATTCTTTCATCAACAGACTCCGAGGTGGATTGAGAGACGGTAGTCTGATATATTGTCCTGGTATCATGATTCTTCTTCACATGGCTGCGAAGGGGGCGAAAGGGGAGACGCTGGATGAAATTCTTAAAGTTACCAATATGGACGAACAATTTCATATTTACGATACTTTGTTGAGGGAGCCTGCATTGCCAAAGGAGGGAGCCATCGCAACGTCTGCGCACTGGATACAGGGATTTAACTTGACCAAATATTACGAGAACCTGATGAGGACCTGGAGCGAAGATGCAGTGTACAGGAGTGATGAGCTTGATGTTGAACAAATGAATGCGTGGGTATGTGAACAGTTGAATGGTAAAATAACAGAGTTAGTTGAGATGGATGTGGAAAACGAATGGTCGTTATCATTTGATAAGCTTAATACACGGTCGGTCACATTCTACGCTTGTGGAAATGAAATAAATATACCTACGATGTACGCTGTGAACGAATGCGGTTATTATGAGGATCCTGAATTGTACGCTCGAGTGTTGGAAATGCAATTCGATGACCGTACTGCTTCTATGTTGTTTATACTACCGAATGCTCGCGATGGGATAGTAGACTTGGAGAGAAAATTATCCCTTGAAGAATTCAATGTATTCCAAGTTTTAGGCAAGTGTGTGTTGAAGAGGACTTTTATTCATCTCCCGAAATTTACAGTGCGGTCTGAGATAGATATCTCGTGTGTACTTCAGGCTATGGGTATGATGATAGACGATAACACTAAAGTATCCGAAGTGTCGCTAAAGACATTCATCGAGGTGAGCGAGGTGGGTGTTACAGCTGCGGCGGAGATGACTTTTATTCCCAAAGGTGGTATTCCGAGCGCTGAAGCGGAGTTCAGAGCAGATCATCCATTTGCATTTTTTATTATATCCAAACGAACTGGTCTGGTAATTTTTAGTGGACGGTTTACTGGCGATATGTAAAAATAATATGAAAAATAAATTTATAAAAAACAAATTACGTCTTTTTTTTTGGTAAAAAATATCCTCTTCCTCAAAATAAATAATAATTGCCTCAAATTGGTATAAGAGGTATTTGACATGGGATATTCTGTAATTCAAACTAGCGGGGGAGGTTAATTAACTGAAAACGGGTGTAAGATGTAAAAAACTATTTTCCTCATTTTACCGCAGAACATCCGGTCTGGGACCAGTTATCTCATTTTGCAGCAGAACTTCCGGAAAACAATTAGAAGAAGACATGTTAGTTTTCTATAACGTTTTTTAGGTGCAATGTAAGAATTAAGAGAAGAGTCTGAGAATATCTATTATCATTCTTTTTTATTTGCAAAGTAAAAGAACATAACCATAACATTCAAAACAATTTTATATGAGATGGTACAACATTCAGTATAAACGTATACGATTTCAGGAGTTTCACCCGTTCAGTATAAACTGTGCCATATTTAAGTCTAGACTTTTGGCCAGTTGTAAAGGTCACAGGTCTAGGACACTTTGAGATAAAACATCCAGAGTCCACCTCATCAGCAACACCATCGGCTGATGTTCTCGGAATTGATGCACTCCTCCATTTAGCACAGTTCACTTTCTTTATTCTGTAAACATGGCACGTGATGGATGGATCTTGTCGCTCAGCTTTTTCCAGCATCGTTCCCTCCAGTTTAAGTTGTTTGATCGTGGAAACGTTGAAGCGTTCAACCTCTCTTGTAATAGGATTTAGGAAACCAGAGAAAGAAACAGTCTGCCCCACGAGACTAACGGAATTATCCATATGCTGGAATTCTGCGACACACTTTTCGTTGAATTCCAGGGTCAGAATGAGATCGTTACTTTCGTTTTCCTCCAATAGCGGTAAGGGGAGAAGCACCTCGTAAACACTGTCCACATTATCATTCACCTTGCGGACAACGAGCGAATGCTCGCCCCCAAGTTTCGCAGTAACTCCTAGGATACTCATCCTCTCACTCTGCAGATTCAGAGACGACTGAGCAGATCTCGTGTGTACTTCAGGTTATGGGTATGATGATAGACGATAACACTAAAGTATCCAAAGTGCTGCTAAAGACAATCATCGAGGTGAGCGTGGTGGGTGCTACAGCTGCGGCATCCACGAAGATGACTCTTATTACCAAAGGCGGTATTCCGAGCGCTGAAGCGGAGTTCATAGCATATTATCCATTTGCATTTTTTTATGATATCCAAAGAAACCGGTCTGGTGATTTTTAGTAGACGGTTTACTGGTGATATGTAAAAATAATATGAAAAATAAATTTATAAACACAAATTACGTCTTTTTTTTTGTTAAAAAATATCCTCTTCCTCAAAATAATTAATAATTGCCTCAAATTGGTATAAGATGTGTTCGATATGGGATATCCTGTAATTCAAACTCGCCAGGATGCAAATTGAGCGTACTCACCATCAGAGTCACGTGGCCGTATCAAAGGGGAGAGGATACGAGAACAATAGTGGTGGAGTGATGTTACCCTTAAAAGGGCTTTATTTAATTAGTCAGTTTGCGTGGAAGCATCTCGACGATCCGTATTTATATTTTCAATGCAAAATACTTGATTTGGTGAAGGTAAAGGATTAGAAGATAAAAAATCGAGATCGGTTTCATTTGAAGAAATGGGAAAAAAATCAAAATCGGTTTGTGTATAATTATTCATAGTATAAATGTACCTGTGAAACATTCCCCATTCCTGGGCCAAATATTCATACGGTACAGGCGGATGGCAAAATATGACCTCGGTTTGTGGGATCCAATTAAAGTTTAAAATCCAACCAAATAATTTTAAATGTGCATATAATTTTTCCTCTGCAAATCGGGGTGGTAAGGGGAGTGATCGGAACCAAGCCATCCTCCTATTTGTCAGTGTTGGTTCACTAACCGAATGATTAAATTCAGATCTCCACAAGTTCTTGTCCACACGTTCAACTATTACGTGAGCGGCTAGGGATTGGAGACTGAGCGGGTGATATCTCTCTGTGCTGTCGTCTCTTTGCATTAAATCCCATCCTTGCTTCTCTGCCCACGGCCTGCTCGTCCACAATATTGCAGGACGTATAAAATCGTTGTGTGCAAATCGACTGACGTAAGGCATGGAGACTTGCCCTGTTGTCTTTGTTGTCAAACTGCGTTATATACGCAAGTTTCGCAGTAACTCCTAGGATACTCATCCTCTCACTCAGCAGGTTCAGAGACGACTCAGCAGATCTCTCTCTCTCGCTAAGATACAAATTGAGGGTACTCACCATCAGAGTCACGTGATCGTTTCAAAGGGGAGGAATCTAAGTCCTCTTCCACACGCACTTGTCTAAAAATTGGAATACAGAGACATAGAATTCATCAAGGGATAATTTAGGGTGGGGTGGAGCCTCAAAATCCGACACCTACATCCGGTTAAGATAAGGTTTCCGGTCTGTGGTTAAGATAACAACATCCGGTTAAGATAAGGCTTCCGGTCCTGGGTGAGGGGAGTAAAGTGGTAGAGGATGATGTGGAAATGGTAACAGAATTTTTTATAAATGAAAAACGTATGCATAGTATAACAAAAATTCAATTTATTGGAACATGGTCATACATCAGAGCATCATAAAAATAGTTTAAAACATGATAATTATACATGTTAACAAATGACAAATTCACTCTTCTGCTTTCAATTTCAACATAATTTGTTTCGTGATACATTGAGCAAACAATAGCGTCTTGATTATTAGAGTGAGAAATACCTAAAGTTTTTCCAATTTCATGTAGGAAGACCTTGTATAAGTTAATTTTTTTCTATGCACGTTTCATTGTGCAAATCCAAATAGAAATCCTCATCCTTATCTATATGAATTTCGATGGGTAGTCCGTCCATGTTGGGATAATCTGCATGAGCTCGAGAGCCTCCTTCCCCAGTAAACGGAGCGATGCAAATCCTATTTTCTTATAATTCCTATGAGATAATCGGGTGTACCTTATCAAAATGTATGCATCTTGCACATCATGTTCAAACATAAGATTTGTCTTTTCACTCCAAGCATTGAAAGCAGCTATGGCCAATGCAGCAACTTTCACCCTTGCAATAGCGAAATGCCATTTTATTTTATTTGCATGGCGTACTGTCAGTGAGGCAAGTTACAACTCGTCCAAGGCTAGCATTGAAGCAGTATCACTGTGTGACTATGATGTAGAGAAAAGCACGAATACATTTCCTACTATGCAGTTAACACCTTGAAGGTCGCAATGCTTCCCCATTTGAAACTGTAATCTGTGCATGCGTTAGGCTGTATATAAAGAGGAAGACAACTCATTGCAGCGCATATGCTACCATGGACTGCCTTCTAGCATACCAAGCCGGAGAGATCCCTCTCTGGAAAGAGATTGAGGCATATATTCAACGAATAAAAGCTAAAGCTGACGAAAATTTTGAAAGGCAATTGGAGATAGCTAAAACCGATCCTGACCCCATCGCTATGCATAATGTATGTGATCAATATGAAAGTTATTATGAGGCAGTCGTCTTTCATAAATTGACTGACGATTTGCTGAGATCACTAATTATTAAAAGATTGCGATATTTAAATAAAGAGAAATGGAAACACTACTTAGAATTTTACGGGTGGTGTGACTTTTATTAGTCGCGTCTAAAAACGTTCCTTATTAGGACTAAATAATTTCAAAGTCCTTTTAGGACTAAATAATAATTCCAAAAACGGTCCTTTCCAGGACTAAGCTATAGATTAGGGAAAAAGATAAAAAAGCAAGTATTTTTAATAATATTAACTCTATTAGATTTTTCGAACACATATCATTTCTCATTAACATCCTCCCCGTTTATTTAAATAACCGGGGGAGGAAGATTTTACGTGTGTCCTTTTTAAAAAGGATCGTTGCCATGAGCAACACTCCAAATATGGTGTTTACCACCTTCAACCTCTCTATACGACGCCTGAATTCCTCCTTCAACTCCTCACTATCATTTCAAAAAAATATCAAATTATATACACCACAAAACAACATTTAGCTAACGAGAACTTAGTTCACGTCAGTCAACCGAAGGATGATTCGAACTTCCAAAACCACCCTCGCCTCTGCTGGTCTGCGAGCTAGCCTCATTGGTCACCACAAATGTTACATCTGTGGCAATCTTTTCGAGGATAATTTGGCAAATACGATCACCTCTAGAGATCCTAAAATCCTCATCACCATGATTAAAGAGGAGAACTTTTATTTCGCCCCTATAATCTGGATCAATTACACCGGCTCCCACCTCAATCCCGAACCGTACCGACAACCCTGAGCGCGAGGCGAGTCTCCCGTAAAATCCTTTGGGGATTTCGAGAGAGAATCCGGTTTTTATTAACCCTCGCCCTCGCTTAGCAATTATGTCTGGCTGGATTGCGCTGATATCGTATCCAGCAGGACAATCGTAACTCGGTCGAGGAACGATAGCAAAAGGGTGTAATGTTTTGATGGTGACGAGCATTCTGTCGCCGTATCATGGAAAGTGAAAAGAAAAATCTATTAGCGAGAGTTCTAATAATTAATACTCGTTATAGAATGTATATTGAATAACATAATGCACACTCACTCTATGGTGGATGCGCACGGTGAATGTAGTAGATGTGATGGCTGAGGATGGTGGATGGACTTTGGTGAACGAACAGTGGATGCGGCAGGTTTCCCTTCTGAAATGAGTTTGCCAGCACAAGTTTCATGCTTTTTTACGATTTTTACCCTCCTTATTTATAACCTTTCCTCTTCACATTCTTTCATTATCTTTTTCTATAGGATATAGGTATATGAAATAAAATGACATGACCATTTTCTTATTCCACAAAGATGAAATCTTTCTTTTTTATTAGTGATAAATTTTCATTCCATGAATCATTGTTGTAGGCTATAATTTCCTCTTCCGTCGCTTCGAAATATTTTGGTAAATATATTTTCCTTCGAATGCCATTAAAATTGATTTCCGCCACCAGTGGCGTTCCATATCGGGTTTTTGCTTTAAAAATTTTTTCAACATGGTACAGTGTACCCTCTTCTAATTCTTCTTTTTTTAAATGCTGCGCCTCGGCTTGCTGGTTAAGCAATTTATTCTTGATAGAAGTCGAAGTCATCTATTAAATAAGAAAACGGTGCATTGTAAAAAAATCTTTTGGAAAACGCTTTCGAACATTACTCTTCAATTTTGGAAGAAAGAAAAATACTCACTGCTTATTTGGCTTAAGTTGCTGATGTTCGTATTAAAGGTGCTGCCAACCGTCTGCAATTCTTAGTTCTCTAGCGATTTCTGCTGCGACTGTGGTATACGGTCTCCTCTCCAAGCCTTTATTCCAAAGGTGATGCTAACATTAGTTCTCCAGCTCCTGCGATTCTGCTGCGAATGTGAAATACGGTCCCCTCCCCAAGCTTTTATACTTAAATTTCTCATCCCACAGTGCTTTTCTCATCCCAACAACCGCATTTATCAAATTTGCAATGACGTGCAATTAAAGTCAACTTTTTTAACCTCCCTGACATTGACCATCTGCCGTTTCGTTAATGAACACGTGCAGTGGATGATAATCTTTAAAATTTCCTCACATTGGTCAGCAATCAACTTTGATGCGCATACACAGCATACGATAATTTCTTTCGCTCCTATTATCGTTTTTTTATTCATGCTCGTTTGTTCAACCGACGTCTCAACGAGCACGTGTAGTGAGGTTTTTATTCCCTCACATTGAACATTCATATGAACTCATGATCGTGCAACCCGTTGCTCAACCATCATTCTTACTTAAGATATGCGGCGTATCTTCCTAACACACACATTATCGTTGTGAGGATCGTACCCTCATAATTTCTTATAAGTCTTCCTCAGCCTGTCCATCATCGTTAATTTCAACTTTTTTCAACCTCCCTGACATTGCCCATCTGCCATTTCGTTAAGGAAGACGTGCAGTGGATGATAACCTTAAAAATTTCCTCACATTGGTCGGTAATCAACTTTGATGCGCATACACAGCGTACGATAATTTCTTTCGTCCCTATTATCGTTTTTATTCATCCTCACTTGATCGCCCTACGTCTCAACGAGCACGTTTAGTGAGGTTTTTATTCCCTCGTGATCATGCAACCCATTGCTCAACCATCATTCTTACTTAATATATACAGCGTACCTCATCATTTCTTATAAAGAATATGCCGCGTATCTTCCCCGAGCCCCATCCATTATCGTTGATGGGAGTCGTTGCTCCGTATTTCTTAAAAAGGATGTGCAATTTGCGCGTATGCACGATAGCAGTCCTCCGTCTCCGCCCAGCCTATCCATCATCGTTGACGTGATCTTAAACCTCATCATTTCTTATAAAAAATATGCCGCGTATCTTCCCCGAGCCCCCCATCCATTATCGCTGTTAGGAGACGTTGCTCCGAATTTCTTAAAAAGGATGTGCAATTTGCATATATTAGCGCGTACGCACGATAGCAGTCCTCCGTCTCCGCCCAGCCTGTCCATCATCGTTGACGTGATCTTAACCCTCATCATTTCTTATAAAAAATATGCCGCGTATCTTCCCCCAGCCCCATCCATTATCGTTGACCCCCAGCCCCATCCATTATCGTTGATGGGAGTCTTGACCCCGTATTTCTTAAAAAGGATGTGCAATTTGCATATATTAGCGCGTTTGCACGATAGCAGTCCTCCGTCTCCGCCCAGCCTAACCATCATCGTTGACGTGATCTTCAACCTCATCATTTCTTATAAAGAATATGCCGCGCATCTTCCCCCAGCCCCAACCATTATCGTTGATGGGAGTCGTTGCTCCGTATTTCTTAAAAAGGATGTTCAATTTGCATATATTAGCGTGTACGCACGATAGCAGTCCTCCAATAGCGTTGCTTCAAACGATCGCATGATAGTTGACCCTCCAATAGCGTTGCTTCAAACGATCGCGAGGTGAAATGCGAACCTGCCTTATAAAAGCCTCATGCAGGAACACGACGAGCACTCAAAATGGAATTCTGTATAAGCAGCAGTATCTTCTACACCCCGATGAGAGTACAGACATCTGTGCCTCTCAAAGCAGCACCAATGTGGCTTTTGCCGCCTGTTGAACCCTACGCTTCCAATCGTGGGGATCGAGAGTAAACATATTATCACCTCCGCGGGGTGGAACCTCCCTGCAGATGTATTCTGCGATATCTGCGGGGAGACTACTGTGGTGAGCTTTCGGCCAGTGGTCGAATGCCAGGAGTGCTCCGCCTTTGGGGACCTTTCCTCTGCGCAGCCATTGGACCTAAGCCCATCCATCTTTGAGGAAGATCGGTCTGCACAGCCGCTGGACCTCAGCCTCAACCAATCCATCGCTGAGGACGACCGGAGCACTCCATCTCCATCGCTGCTTCGGGCATATTTAACGGAGGGAATGTTAAGCTCTCCGGATCTGGAAGCATCGCTGACGGTGGATTTTCTTTCGGCAACGACTCCTCTACCGGTGCTCTTCGAGGATGACATTTCTCCTCTCCGACCGTCATCGTCCTCACCACCTCCGCTGATCCCAATAACAGCCGCTGTCGTTCCACCGCCCGCTATCGCCTCACCACCCACCGCCGCACCACCGCTTGCTGTCGCTTCAACGCCCGCCGATACTCAACCACCCGCTATTGCTTCGACCCCTGCTTTTACTTCACCGCCTGTCGCAACGCCACCGCTCGCTGCTATTTCGCGAAGAAGAAAAGTTTCTCCAAGAGATCCTCGTTTGAGAAGAAAACTGGCGGTGCCGGTTCTTTGTTAGCAGCGTGAGCGTGTTTTACCAAGAATGATGTGAAAAACACTTTCAGTTCTTCAAATGTTTTTCGACTTGAGTGATTTGAAATAAAATGAAATGAATTAGCTAAATTGTCGAAATAGAAAAGTTTCTCGTAGAGTTCCTCGTTTGAGGAGAAAACTGACGTCGGTTATTTTTAGCAGCTTGTTTTTACCAAGAATGATGTGAAAAACACTTTCAGTTCTTTAAATGTTTTTCGACTTGAGTGACTTGAAATAAAATGAAATGTGCCGCGTGTTTTACCAAGAATGAAGTGAAAAACACTTTTAGTTCTTCAAATGTTTTTTGACTTGAGTGACTTGAAATAAAATGAAATGAATTAGCTAAATTGTCGAAATAGAAAAGTTTCTCGTAGAGTTCCTCGTTTGAGGAGAAAACTGACGTCGGTTATTTTTAGCAGCTTGTTTTTACCAAGAATGCATTGATAAACACTTCCAGTTCTTCAAATGTTTTTTTGTCTTGAGTGACTTGAAATAAAATGAAATGAGCAGCGTGTTTTACCAAGAATGAAGTTAAAACACTTTCAGTTCTTCTAATGTTTTTTGACTTGAGTGACTTGAAATAAAATGAAATGAATTACTACTATATTGTCTAATGTGTTTCATTAAAAAATCCTCTCATTTACCTTTTCTTTGTAATGCCAAGTCGATAGAAACCGCAAGGTATCTTGTACAGAGAAAAATGTGAGTCTGGGTGAAGATAGCTGTTTTTACCAAAAATGAAGTGAAGAACACTTTCAGTTCTTCAAATGTTTTTTGACTTGAGTGACTTGAAATAAAATGAAATGAGCATCGTGTTTTACCAAGAATGAAGTGAAAAACACTTTCAGTTCTTTAAATGCTTTTTGACTTGAGTGACTTGAAATAAAATGAAATGAATTACTACTATTTTGTCGAATGTGTTTTATTTCCAAAAATAAAATCCTCTCATTCACCCTTACCCTGTAATGCCAAGTCGAAAGAAATCGCAAGGTATCTTGTAAAGAGAAAAAAAGTGAGTCTAGGTGAAGATAGCGCTTGGGGGAGAGGAGCATCTCTTTTGGTTATAAAGAAGCTAACTTAAGCGCTATAAACACATTTGAGAGAAGATAGTGACGTCATCTTTGCATGCTTACGCTGCTCCATCGTCATGTGTTTCTGCGCTGCTCGATCGTCATTCCAATCGTACACCTCTAGAGTCACACCGCTTCGATATATATCGAACTCTTCGATATATCTCACAGTCATGTGAATCGAGTGAGAATTCAGCTGCGAGGTTGCCCAGCTGCGACGTTGCCATATTGCCCCTCTCACGCTGCTAAATCGTCTTTTTTTTTTCATCACGCAGCTCTATCGTCATTTGTTTGCACACGCTACTGGATCGTCACTTGTTCCCTCACGCTGATCAATCGTCATTTGTTTGCATACGCTACCGGATCGTCATTTGTTTTCTAACGCTGCTCAATCGTCATTTGTTTGCGCACGCTGCTCAATCGTCATTTGTTTCTGCGCAGCTCGATCGTCATTTGATCGGCTTTTGTTTCACTAGTTCCACGCCTTAACACCGCGCGGCGCCACTTTACACACTCACGTGGTCCTTCTCGACCAATCACAACGCTCGATTTTCGATTTATTCAACGATTCGATATATTGAACGATTCGATACATAAAATGGAAAACGATCGGCTTTTGTTTCACTAGTTCCGCTCGTTAACAACGCGTGGCGCCACTTTCCATTCTCACGTGACCTTTTTCAGCCAATCACAACGCTTGAATTTCGATATATCGAACGATTCGATATATCGAATGGTTAACGATCGGCTTTTGTTTCACTAGTTTCGCAAGTTAACAACGCGGGGCGCCACTTTGCACACCCACGTGACCTTTTTCAGCCAATCACAACGCTCGAGTTTCGATATATCGATATATCGATACATAAAAAACATCGAATCGATATATCGAATCGAAAAATCCAAGATGGCGGCCAAATCCAAGATGGCGGAGGTGGTCCAGGAACCCCATTTCCTCTCTACTTATATGTTACCCGAATGACAAACTCGGAAATATGGAAATCTGTGATGTATGTCAGGCTATTACCTCCCAAGGCCCAATTGTATTGACTTTGGACGGAATTCTCTGGGGGCTTGAATGCATTTAGGACCTCTTGGTCCAAGGTTAATAAAGGTTTGATTGATCTTTGAGGTGAGAGCAGCAAAGAAATCGTGCGTGTACACCGAACACCCCTCCCCGCCAATATTTACTGCTCTTATCTCCAGCACTTCCGACAAACCTAACCTTCCGTCAGATACGCCAAAATATGAGGAGTTGGAAGACTGTAATGTCCGCTCGCGTGCACGGACCTCAGATCTCCTCCTCAATAAATTATCACCCACTAAAAAAATAAATACATTCCTTAAAACTTTAAAAGCCGGCTACCACACGGGGAGTGAGAATTTCCGAGGCCACGGATATATTTCTCTGCGAACACGACGTTGAATTCCCTGCAGGAGGACGGGAAGGAGAAGTTCTTTGGCCGGGCGCTCTGCCGGATTCTGGCGAGGAAGGGAAGGGGGAGAAAATAAAACGAGATCCTCTTGTGCCACCCACGATCAAAAACTCAAAGAGCAGCCTTGCTCCGCGGAGTGGTCCCAATTCATGCCATTCTGCCTCGAGGCGAGGGTTGAAAGAGGGGGGGGGGGAGAATTGATGGTGGGAAGCCCACACGAAGGCTCTTCGCGGAAGCGCACGTGCGGCCTCTGGAGGAATAAAGAAGAAGGAGAAACGATCGGAGAGGAAAACAGGAGAGATCTGATGACTGATCGTAGGAGAAAAAAATAATACTACCGTCTGGGGAAGCAACTCCTTCGTTAGTTCGAAGCGCGGTCTTTAAGGTGGCTTGCGTGAGATTTCTCTCCAGTCGCCATATCCGAATTTCATTTTAAAATTTAAGCTTATGTTAGAAGTATGAAATAAATATGGCAATACCTATTACTAAAATACTTTGTTTTTTATGACTGACCTTCTCAGTCATTTACTAAATACACTTACATAGCTAAAGCTATAACTTACTTGTTCCACGCCGCACGCTGAAAATGCCTTTATAATTGAAGGATGTTTTTGCTGTTTTATAAAAGGTACTACACGGTGATAAATGCATTTTTTAATATAAATAATAGAGAAAACATACGAGCTGCTCACCGTTACATTTTTGACGTCATCTGCGCGTCAGAACCTCCTCACTTTAAAAATAAAGTCTCTCTGGGACTCACTGCCGCACCACTATACCCATGGAAAACGGCTTCTATATTTGTGCTAATACATGCTTCGAAAAGTAGTGCAATAAGTGACTAACACATAATGGTATAAAGATAAAGATTATATCTTTTTATTTAAAATGAGGCTAAGTGTATTGAAAATTATGCAGTGATGTCTCGCTCATACTAATGTATTGCTAGGTAACAAAATTCAATCCTTTCACCGGTTTAAGAACTCAATTTTGAATTGGAGTATTGAGAGTCGCGCAAGAGTAGTGAAAAGTTTACGGCAACTTTTTTTTATTTTCAGTAATTCCTTGTTAGCTTTCCAAGCTCCTCCACACAGCCTTGCAATCCTCTGGAGGTATCCAACTGATTTCTCACCAGCTGCCCCTTATCTGCTCGTTTTCATCTCATGTCCTTTTTAAGCAGGCTTCGAGCAAGAGATGATATTCCGCTTTGAAACCACCCACACGTCTTTAGTATTGCCATCAGCAAGTAGCTATTATGCAAATTACGCAAAACCACCGGTATTCGGGTCTTTTTGTGCCTACGCTTTGCTTAAATGAACTACACGTATTCTGGCATTCCTGATGTGAAGATATGGTGTTTCGAGCACTGCAGATGACTTAATCGAAAGAAACACGATAAGTATCTCTTCATCTGACAACGATGACATATCTGGCGTTCAAGAACTCTTTGCTTGCAATCACTCATCACGCTAGGACTTCGCAAAGCAGCACATATAAACTTACGCTTCTAATTCACCGCGGGTATAGAAAGTCTTGAAAGTGAGGAGCAGAAAACGCACCCCACCTCTAAACAGCTACCGTTCATTCCCACTGAAGATATGGTCAAGTGTAGTCCGCGCAACCGTTGATGAGGGCCGTTAGTCTTACGGCATGAACTCTAACAGTCCTTTATCGACTGCAATCTCACAATGGCCTCAGGTTAGCCTTCTCACGAAGGATATGGTCGGTGAGCACTTAAAACACGGCGAAAACTGGGTGCGCTCTGCTTCCAATGGAATGACGGCACTTGATACTCCATTACAAGATGTTCACTCGTGATGCAATATTGAAATACGCACAGCGTGGCTTTCTTAACCGGAAGATGTCTTTCAGATATTCAAGTATTTTCTGATGATATATATCCTCACTTCTCTGCGCGGCTACTGAAATTACGACATACGCTCACTATTAATTCATGATGGGAGTCATATATTTTCCTAGCGTCAGTACACGTTGGCAGTGATTGCCATATCTGGCATATCAGTTTCGTAGAGTCTGCTTGCAATCCAATGTATTTTATTGGACTGCAAGAGGTGAGGTTGCATTAGAAACACGGTAGCGTAATTATTCCCACTTCCTTTTCTAAGTGGCTGCATTTTATAAAATACCCCACAGAAATTGAAATATCGCTCTAAAAGCGCTTACTAAGTGCTATGCGTAAGCAAGAAAAAATACTATACATTCATAAAAACTTAACAAGTGCTAAAAGGTTACGAAAAGAACAGCTAAAAAATCAGTGAAATTCGTAGAAATGCATATTGCTTTCAGACCTGGATCACATTAAAACCTTAAAAGAGTAGGAAGGGTCACAATGGAGTTTGCTTCGAGTGTGTTCGTCTTACGCATTTCGTAAGATGAACACATTCGTATTTCTTCGAGACAAAGTTACAAACATTAAGGGTCCCCAACAAGCCCTGAGGTAGTTCATCAAGATAGATGAGGCTAAACGTGGAATCTTTATTTAGTTATGACAAAGTGCGTACTTTAAGACGTAGTGCAACAAGGGACAGGACTGCAAGACACGCATGAAAATGAAGTGCCTGTCATGAAGGCCATGGGTGAAAAATGTTTGCATAATGTGAAAACGAACATGATAACCATGGAAGGACAATTTAATATAATATAGCAGGCAAATAGAATAAGGCTTGTAGGAATTTTTTTCACTCCAATAGGACCAGCTCGTGGCCAAGAGAGGTATGAGTGCGAGAACGCGAATCTATTCCACGAATAAGTGGCACGGTAATTGCAAGGTCAAGCTTTGCTGAGGACATCGGGAACTTTCACGCACTAGCCCTTCACCACGTCCACTTGCATAAACGCACGAAGCTCGAGTGGGGATTAGGCCTGGGAAATAAACGCACACGAGAGACATGGAGGGAACGTGAGGGGGTTCGGATCGAGAGAGCGACGGAGCAGTAAGTACAGAGGTGCGCGTGGATGATGGGCGTGTTTCTTTGTGTGCGGTGTGGAGGTAGCACTCTCCTCCGGCACAACACTTGGCTGACCAACCCCCGCCTCCCGAGGGCACCTTCTCCCCCGTTAGCACGGTTGTTGGCCGGCCATTGCGCAGCCGCGGCGGCGGCGAGTACGGACGATGGACAGACGGGAGATTTGAACGGCCGAGGCACCTGAGAGGCTCGGCAGGGAATGCCGGACGTATCACGTTCACTCTAGTTGATTAGGGGGTCGAGGGCAGGGAGACATCTGACTTACTGATGCCCGGTTCAAATCACAATCGTGCGTATAAAAAAACAACCTAACCTGCTCACATGCATTCACGCTGCAACGTGAAACACTTGCATTGCCCTCTCCAGGAATCGCAAAAAAACTATTGACAATATAGCACGTACATAATACCGAACGAAATTAGAATTCCCGCATCACTTTGACGATTTGAAATTTTCGGAATGGTATAAAGTCAAATAAACTTACATTTACTCCTTCATTCAAAACCAAACTTTCCATTTTGCTTGCCATATATAATCATCGTGCTATATCTTTTCCCGTTTCTTTGGCAATAAGAGCGGTCACCAGGATAAATTGGAACCGTTAAGAATTACCCGCACGATGATTCCTCGCAGTAGACTTGTGTTTTAGGCTCTCTAACTGCCAAGGTAATATCGTAACTAACCCCAAAACCTTACACTAGGCCACAATGGCAACATTCATATCCGAGGAGGGATTTAAACCCGCAACATACCGGCCAACCTGGCCAACGAATAAACTCCCTGCCCACTAAAGCAAGATATCACAGCATCTCCCATATGCTAGGTAAAGAGAGGAGGAAGGTAACTCGAGGATTGACGGCAGTTGGGCGCAGGTGGAGAGTAAGAGAGAAGGGAGGCATGGTAAACTAAGTGCCGCCTCACTCCTCAAACAACGCGGGATAATAATTTCTTCGGAGATGCTTCTTTGTTTCGGCTCGCTCATCGTTGACACGAGAGCAGCAACCCGCAAGAGAATAAGCGGCTGAACAAGACGAATTGAATCCGTATCTCCTTGCTCTCATTTTTGATCTCGATAAGTGAACCACGAGAGTGAGAGAGATCAGAGTAACACGTCTCGCAGTTGTTCTCAACCCATAATTGGTCGTGGCGGACCGAAGAGAGGATATCCTGTTCTGTTCCTCAACAGAAAGGAGAAAATTAGCCGGTAAGTCTGCGAATGCGAAAGATATTTTGGTTTTTGACAACATCAATACACTAAATCTTACTAGCAAAATTGGTATGCCACGAAAATGCAAAAAAAATCCAAAATTATAGGCGCTCATTATTAATGGTGTTTTCAAAATTAACTAAAAGCAAGCTAACAGTTTCACCAATTATATATGATTACGCAAACAACGTAAAAGCTCGTACGGGCTCTTATACAAAAGAGACCCATTGGGCCATGTGGCGGCGTTTTTTGTTGAAGCATGAACATTCGTCACCCTCAAGTAAAAACAACTTTCAACGTGTTTTTTGAGCTCTTGAATTTTTTTAATACTAGTTAAGACAAACACGCAATCTTAAGAGTGCTCAAACACTAAAGACAAAAATTGCAGATTGACCTGTGATGAAGGTAGGTTTTAAGTATGTATACTGAACTGAAGACTCGAATAGGGCAAAGGCATAATGGGAAAAACGGAGTTAGAGATATGCTTTTAAGTGCACATGAGTTGGCAGGAGTTCAAATATTATTTTCGCTTGTTCCCACGAAAGGCTCGAAAGGTCAAAAGAAGAGGTAATTTCAAGCAGTATTGAGAATTAAGTAGCATCATATGCGTTCCCTTCATAGCATACGTACCAATTATTATCCAATGAATTCTTATTCTTGCAACGATATCGGGTGATTGCCATAGGTAAACCTTCGCGAAGTGACAAGGAACTCAATGCGGTTTCAGAATATTCGCCAAGTGGCCAATGTGGATGATATTGTTCACTGTGGAATTTCCGCTCTTTTGTACACATGTAGTTGACTCTGTGAAGGTAATACCGTGGCTGGTAGGAAAATCCCTCATAATTTGACTAAATTCACGCCCTACACTGGATTTGATACCGCAACCTAAATGATTTCGAAAGAAAAACAATGCCCAAGTGCGTCTTTTACCCGCACAAATGCTGCAATCGATTCCAAATAACGGTTATCCATCTCTCCGAAATAGGAATGGAACGCGCTGGAGAGGGAGGGAGGGAAGAGGTGGGGGAGAGAGGTCTCCAAAGAGAGCAAGAGAGAGGAAGTGTAGGAGGAAGGGATGGGAGAAGAGAGAAGGGGAGTGCAAAAGAGAAAACATAAACATTCTTGGGATACGGCTTGTCAAAAACAAACACAATAATTCCGAGGATCACCAAAAGCTTTTTAGGGACTAGCCCGCTCATTAAGTCGAGAACTATATTTTCTCCCAGCGCGACACGCCAATTTTAAGGACTAAAAGTGGAAGAGGAGAAACGCCCATTTTTCATTTCGAAACGGAGAAAGAGACTAGGGACGAGGTGCATCACGGGCGATCACCTCTGCATCTGACTTTCCCTTCTCCCCCCTCCCTGATCTGCTTATGCTCGCGTGGGAACCACGAATAGCTCCTCTCATCGGAAGAAGGAGATCCGAGATGTTTTCCTTCTCTCCGAACCCAATGGTTTCCCAAGAGCCACTCTGAGATGACCACTTGAAGAAGTGTTTGTGCGGAGCAAATGAGAGAAAGAGGGCATTTCATTCCCCCGTGGGGTCGACGAGAGTCTCATTTGAAGAACATTTGCGCTGCGCGGATCAGGAGAGGCGGATTTCCTATCCTTGCTTTGGGCGGGAGAAAGTACAAACAGCACGCACGTCTCTGGTTAAAAGAGATGGATGCTGTGGTGGGGAAGGGGGGTGGTCCAGGAGGAGACTGGTCCTCCCCAGACGTTTGTGCGCAGGCTGAGAGTGTGTATGTGAAGATATACGAATACTCGTGAACGTGCACAACAAGCGAAAGGCGGATCCCTCCGGCGACCTCGAGGGTCAGGCGCTGATATCGCGACCGAATGCTAAAGGCAGCGGGGGCCGATGAGACGAAGGTAGCGGGGACACCTGTGCTCACCGAGACCATTTATGGCAAGCGTTAACATTTCGACTAACTTTTGACCGAGGTAGTGTCATTCCATGTTTTTCATTCACGTATTAATCTGTACATATTGCCCATATGTTTCAAGAGCAAATATCCCATCGTTAACTAAGAGCATCAGATGCTCATGAGAACTCTCAATGTCATTGCTCCACTTTTAGATGACCGAAATAATTTCGTGCGGTTTCACGGAGTTAAACTCAGTCACATTAGTATATTTCAAAGGCTTTGGGAAACTAAAAAAATTTCATACAGTATGCGATGCAATCAGCATTGAAGAGGTGAAAAATTTGCAAAAACAACCGGAGGAAAATCAAATTCTTCTCAGTTTTCAAATAAATAACAAGGTTTCGGACTGATGCCTCACTAAGCAAGTGGAAAATCAACAAAATTCGTCGAAAATGAGTTAACAATCCCGATTCACTCACCCAGCGTGGGCGTGATTAGGAATGAATACTGGCAGAGTATCGCACCGACATGGCCGCCAAATGAATTAAGTGCACATGAGCCACCCATCTCAGTGCATCCACACTTTCGCAGAAGGGGCCATTTTTTTCGCAGACCTCGCGGTGAGAGAAAAAATGGGGACCAAAACGACTGCGAATATATGTGCCCAAGCGTTCAGCGGTAGCCGTGACCCACCGACACATCAAAGGCGGCGACCGTTCTCGTTTTTTTTCCCCCGCAAACAATTTCACAACTCCAGACTCAATTTGCCGACCTCCCTTCCCAGAAACCACCTCGCCGCTTCCACGCGATCGTCACATTTTCGAGGCGTTTTCGGCCAGAGGCCCTCGGGCGACGCGCTTCTGAGCCGGCGCTCACCTTAGCCATCGAGAGACTCTCATTAGCGACGCGGTGGCGATGGCCATATGGAGTGGAAGGAATTGGGAAGAGGGGTGAGGGTTGAGGGAGGGAAGAAATCCTCCTTGGGTGGGAGTGAGGGAGAGAGAGAAAAATCGAATTTCGTCCCGTTTTGAAATTCATGCTTTTTAATGCACCACGCGAGCGAGGCGGGAAAGTTATGTCACTCGTCGAGATTGATTATGCTCGAAGCATTAGCCTCGAAAGAAAGGAATGCCCTGTGCTTATTCGCAAAAATTGCCCTCGACTTGTGTGCGTCTGTTCGGCGAACTGTACCTTTCAAACGTGAAGGGGCATGGGCTTCTTAGCCAGTTGCGCCATGACGACAACAAGGATGACTGGTGATATGGAAGCATTTCGGTCATTGGGGCATCCATTTAAGAGTTTTGTCACTCATGCCCGAATATTGTCACTGATCAAACCTGTAGCCTTTCATTCCTTAAGATTGCGTAATTTAAAAAGCAAGGAGATTGAAAAAAAATTACAACAGACGCAAGCTTCAAATAATTGGCATTGATGTCCACAAATAGAAAACCAAAGAGAAAAAAATTTGGAAGTAGCTTCAAATTTTCATTATAAATTGCAATGAATTCGAAGATTTATTACCCACCGGTTTAGGGAATAAACTAAAAATTTTAGGTTTCATTGGAGGTTCAAATGTTGGTAGGCCGTTTTCATTTCCTGATTATGAGAGGGTATCATTCAAATCTGCTTTTGCATCGGAAAATATGATAGATCAGACTCACAACTTGGGCGTGCAATTGTTCATTTATAATGACGCAAATGAATGAAAATTGGCGTACGCAAGCATAAAATGAGCAACAAGCGTTTTCATTTCCAGTAGAAACTGCCTTTTCTCTCATTGGCAAAATTGTCACATTTTGTGCTTATCACTACAACAAGAACGTTATCACATTTTAGACTAGGATTGAGATTTACAGAGGATTTCAGGTTTACAGTCGTCCATTGCTAAATGTGACCCGTCCACATTCGCTTCCGAAAACAAAGGAGTTCACCTGACCAGATAACGTCGCTTGGTGACCGGAGCAGTGAACCGAGCACGCAAACAAGTGCTCAACACGCCGGGCGGACAGAGAAATACGTTCCGAGTCCACGGGAGACAGAAAAAGGAAGGAGAGAGAAGGGAGGTGGCGTTGGGACGAAGATGGACCGCTCGGCCCTCTCTCGCTTCACGCTTATCAATTACCCGAGGTGTCATCCGGCGGGCGTCCCGAAAAGGGCCGCCGTCCCACACGCGCGCGGGCCGCGGCGGAGTCCACCACGCCCCGCGACTGACCGAGAGGGAGGAAGAAGGCCAGCGGAGAAAGAAAAACATTCCACCACTCGTACTAACGGAAGAATCCTCTCTCTCTCTCCCCCCACCACGAAAAGACTTCCCTCGCGATCCGCTATGCCTAAGACAATTCTGAGTTTTTACCCCCTGTAAGAGATTGTTGAGCAAGCACTTTTTCATACGCACTTGGCATGCATTAGTGAAGCACATGGTGCAACGCGATGCGAAAACAACAGCTTCGATTGTGCATTACGACATTACAGCGAATATTCGATCGGCCTCTCGTCGATTTGAGGCACATACCGCGGTCAATCAGAAGAATCTGAAGGAACTAACGCCCCGTGGGAGGCATGAGATCGCCCAGTCGACGGTAGTCGACATCCTCTGTAGACAAGATCGTCGTATGCGCAATGAGTGGATAAAGAAGGGAAGTTTTCTGATCTATTTACCCGGTTTTTCTGCCCTTCCATACCGAATTACCTCCATATCACTGTTTAAATAGACCATTTATTTTATTGCAGACGCATCGTTACTTGATATAATTATAATACTGCTTTGCCCTTGAAGGAAGCGAGAGAAAGCACATCTAAAGATTGGGCACACACCCAAGCAAAGAGGGCTCTTTCAATCAGCTGGCCCGCGGCAGTGGACTCTTTGGCGATTTGTCGCTTTGAGTTTTTCACATCGTTCTCCTGCGGTCATCCTCCACGGACGAACGGTACCTATAACATTTCCTCGTTCGACAGACGGTCACCGGTCCGCTATCCAGAGGTTAAAGTGGGCTTAGGAACGAGTTACACTGATTCATTGCGTAAGCCACTCGAGAGAATTGTCAGTGGAAGCGTGCACCGGCTGTTTTGGTACATTGGAAAACGGAGACCATGGATACTAAGTACCATTCAGTCAACGAGAAAAAGCAGCAAAGTTTCGGAAGATTTCTAGGAATGGGAAAGAGTGCAGCATTCGTCCATTTGTCCCATTTTTACTCCATAATCGTCACGCAAGCGCGAGAAAATACCTTGACCCCGTTTACACGAAAGGCTGTATTTCTTACCTCTCAGGGAGAAGAGAGCAGGATTGTTGTGCTTGGGACGTTGAAGTCTCCTAAGATGTGAGCGCTTTTACAATTGAAAATTGAGAGCCTCATTCAGGATGAAAAAATAGCAAGATGTAAGCCCCGATGAAAGAATTTTAAGCAACCATGAATTCCAAATTAAGTATATTAAAAATTCCACGTTTGCAAGGAAGATGACTTGTTACATGTTCCCAAAAAGAATGTTAATTATAATATGCTCCGACCGCTAGTCTCGAGAATCGATGCCTCATGTTACACTAACAAGAGTGCGCTCCCTTAAGTGAATAGCTAAGGGAAATGAGGGTTCGAAAAGTACACAAATTCATTAAGATTTGACACGTGTTCCATTAATAAAATGTGTTTTTGTAATTAGGGGGCGATAACTCAAAGACACCCTTGAAATTTATAGCTGTTCCGACGCTTTCACGCCTTCAACCGGTTACAACAGTCCCAGATAGAAAGGAGTTAAGATTAAAATTCGATTTATAAGCCATCAGGTCTCAAGATCGTCCAGGGCACTCATCGACGGAAAGGACTGAGAATCGCTCCAAACTGAGGAAATTTTCCACTATACGGAGTCGAATTTGGCACGACGCTCTTCCAACCACATACAATCTGGAAACGAGTTACAATGTACAATCTTATTTCGCCACAGCTGAGGACTTCTCATTTCGGGAGTATTCAACCAGAAACCAGTTCTGTAGTATCTAGGTGCTCCAATCCCGTCCCGACAATCTTTGTGAGTGGACTTGAACGATCACTAACGTTGAAGGCATGTGACAAATACACGTTAACGCGGAGATTACATAAACTACGGCTCTCACAGTTCAACGACCAGATTGCGCGGCCAAATTTATCGTTTGAAAGAGAACGTAACTCTTATGAGCATTTATGCAAAATGACAAATCGTTTATTTTAGAGATTAAATTCCTTAGTAGTCATCACTGAAAGTAGTCACCAGCTAACAAAGAAAATAGGTAGACTAGTTGCTTTCAGGCGCCACTTTGTTGTACTCATTTCATAAAAATGAAGTAAACTTAGTACACAAAATGATGTTAAACTTGCCGATCAAAGTAACCAGGTTACCATTATAAAGGCTTAGTGATAGTAAAGTTGGTGGTTTTCGGCATGACTTTGTGGAATTTACTGATCATTGTGAATGAATAACAAAGCATTCATTTTTCATTATCAATGATTAGTAATAGTATTTTAAGTCGAAACCGTGGTCGGCAAGTTCAACACATTATTTTGTGGACAAAGTTTACCTCATTGTTCTAATAAAATGGTGCATACTAGTACTTTCGAAAACCAACCTGTAACCAGCAGTAAAAATAAATACATGTCAAAAAACAAAATTGTGACACAAAATTCGCATTAATTCGTTGAAACGATTGTGTAAAAATTAAGAGATTCTCTCAACCAATTATTATTTATGTAATAAAAGAATATGAGTTAATTAGGGGGTCCACTTGAACAAGTGGGGAGCTTCGACAGCTAACCGTTGCGAAATCAAGGGGGCGGGGAAGCATATGAAATACCTGGGAGCGAAACGATGCTGGAAAATTACACCTTTTACCGATTAAGAGAACTGGAAGCACTCTGATACATCAGTCCCTCCGCTTATATTAATGGCTATATGAAATAAATTAATTAATCCGCCGATCCACACCACCGAAGCAGTACTTGCTTCGTTGGATTGCGTGGAGGGATAGCTTCTCCAGCGGCGGCCAGGTGCGGCAGCGGTGGCGGGCGAGCGATACGGGACGCGAGCGCGCATAAAATATATAACGCCTCCGCGACTCGCTCGGCGCGAACGCGACGGAAGGATGGAATCCGCGAGAGGGCGGTCATTAGGCCGCACTCAACGGCCACCCACGGAGAGAGGCGCGAGCAATGAAACGCGGACTTGATGCACGCTCGCACAATGCGGCGCTTATGATTCCGGGTGCGGGAGAGGACGGGAGATTGCAGCCACCGGGCGAGGGAGCGAGCAGACGAGTGCGACGTTGGGAGGGACCCTTCTTCCCGGGCGCCAACCGATCCACTCCCGCAAGCAAAGGAAAGAAAACGCGGGGAAACAGGCGATGAAGATGTTCAAAGTCACCCATGGGATTGTCTCGCGTGGGATTGCTGGGAAAGAACATCGGAACGGTTTTCTTTTTCTCCCATTTTCATTCCTCTCTGAGTGGTGGTGGTAGCAGTAGTACTTTTTGATTAACGTGATTCGACAACGAACGTCATTTCGCACTTCCAATCTGCCGCTTGCAAAGGGGAGGAACAGCCCTCGGATGTATATGAGGATAACCCCACTCGGAAATTGAGTCGAGCCCACGGATTAACTTTGGTGATCGAGCGTTAACAGGTGTTTCCATCGTGGAAAGCCGTTGCCCACATTACTCTCTGATCTAAATTAGATAGGGAGGATGAAAGGCAATTCTTCCCTAGCGATTTCTGCGAATTTGCCACGTAAAACACCAATGAATTTCTTCCAGACCACAAAAATGTACTAACACACACCTAAGCAAATATGAGATGATAAATTATTTCTTTAGTAGTCCAATTAGGTAAGTGCTAACTACTTAAGGAATTCACAAAGTTTGTAGAGATGTAAATTATGAGATTCCACGAAGTTGAACTTAATCATCGTTGCAGTGAGAGAGGGGTGCACAGGCGAATAAAAAAATGTGACAAAACGACAATTCATACAGCAGTTCGTCAAGAGCATTACGCGTTAGATCACAGGTAAACACTCGCCCACTCCATTGAAATCTCTCAACTCGAGATGCTTTTCCAACAGCGCAGAATCCAGACGCATTTTTATATTTTCTCCCTTCGTCCCCTTCTTTCATGTTCCTCCTCATCTTTGCGCTCTCCTTCCTACGCTGCCCTCCTCCCGCAAACCCCCGCACACACTTCGCATACTTAGCGGAGATCTCGGCCCCCCTCTTCCCCGCCTCGCCAAGAAGCCACACCTCGCCTCGTCTCTCAAAAATATTTACGGATTCCCTTCGCATGAAGAGCTTTACGATTCGTTTGTTTTACGCGGCCATGCACTCTCCGGACGCCCTCGTCTCGCTCGGGGACCGCGTGGGCGCGCGGGGACATCCACAAAACGCGGGGACATCCCACGATCCAGACGTTCATTGATTGACGGAGGACATTACCGCGGTCATCACGCACCGAGAGTGCGGCACTGCAGTTATCGAGTGCACTTCAGGTTTGGGAGCGAGGCCCGTCGAAAAGTTATAAACTCCGTTCAGAGTGGCTTCGTGGAAATAATTGCAACAGGATGTAAACCTATCTTAAGGGCTACTGTAAGCGTTTCCACTGCCAAAACAATCCAAAGTAAATTACAGTATGCTGTTTCCAAAACGGTTTGATCAGTATTTTCAATTTATCTAGTTCACAACGAATCATGGATTCAATTTAAAAGGTGATGGATCCTACTGAGCCATCGGCTTCACTCGAAATACTCAACGTTTCCATTCGCGAACAAAAACATCCCCGTTCGGTACTCCGAGCCAATTCATCTGAGTAATCAACCGATTAATTGTAGGTTAGGTTGAAAGTCAGAGAAAATACAACAGGCTCCAATACGTGCAGTGCCCTATCTAACTCTAGCATTTCCTTCTTCATGTCAGCGTAATTCCTACCTTTCTTCATCCCGTCCATGAAACCTATTCTCTTTCTTCCCCTTCCCCGCTTGCCCAACATCCTTCCTTCTTCACGGCCTTCACCAAACCATTGCCCCTCATTACCCCTTCCAGCCACCTACCCTGCCTTCCTCTAATTTCATCCACTATTTCCTCTCCTAAACTACTAGGTAAAGCACTTCCTCATTTGTCTTCTTTTCCGTCCACCGCACCTTCTCCATTCTCCTCCACACCCACATCTCGAACACCTGTAGTCTATTTTCGTCTTCCTTTCTCAGAGACCACATTTCTGCCCCATACAACCACACACTCCACATCAAGCTCTTCACCAGGCTCTTTTTTTTAAGTTGTAGAAAAAAATGTTCGTCGCGATCGCAGGCAATTATGTGAACCAACACCACACATTTGGAGCAAATAAGCTCATCGCGTTGCCCTCACAAACGTTCATGGCAGCATTGAATTTTGTCGACAATGAACACAAAGAAGGTATATCGACACAAGCCATCGCCAAGAGAAGCAGCTGAATGGTGAAATCGTCCAAATTATTAGGATGACAGCTCATACTACTTCATCTCTACTATTGTTCCCAGAGATCCCTACACAATCCCAGGCAATGAGAAATCGTGGAGCACGTACAGCTCACTGTCCCAGGTCTCCGCCGTGTTCCTCGATCCTCCTATGCGGTCACGGTTTGAAAAGAACTAAAGGGAGAGGGAGGGAGTTGAGTGAGTGCGAAGGAAAACATTCGGATTCGCCTTTTTTATTCTCTTTCCTCTCTCTGCGTCCCACGCTGCCTCCTCCATCCACCGGCCATCGCCTCTCCTCTCTCCTCCTCCATTGAACTCCGCGCCCACGAGCGCCCAGAGGAGAAGAAGACCACCTCCTCCTCGCCCTCCCGTGCCCCCGTGGCGTGGCGGGCACTAACGCACACACACAGACGAACAAAGGTGACCACGGGACACCGCTGCACCGCTGAGTCGGATCCCATGCCAACTACCGCACCGCTCTGGTGCCATACCCACACCTCCTCTTATACATGTGCGTTGCGCGGCCTAGCGGGCAGACTACCCGGGGCGATCGGGTGATGCTGACTGACCGCAGTTCCGGGTGGTGTCCGATAGGGTCATACAATGTGGAGGCCGGCGAAGTTAGAGTACTACGTGTACATGAGGAATCGCAATTCATATAATAAGTGAAATATGTATGAACTACGAAAAATTGATAAAAAAAGGACAATAATTGCTACGAAGGTTTCCGCGGGGTTGAATTAGTGGAGCAGTTTTCGGGCGCTCTTCCACGTGATGTCCATGTTCGTCAACATTTTACTCCAGCCCTCTTGCTGGCGTCTTCAGGTCTGAAGTATCTTGCACTTCAGACCTGAACTGTTGTCGAACATGGACATCACGCGGAGGAACTCCAGAAAGCTGCTCCGCTAAAGAACATAATTAATAAGTAATTCCACATTCACAAATCAAATTTCACCGGCACTTTATTTTCATGATGAAACAATGCCTCCACGCTTCAAGGTCCAAATCTCTTACCCCTACTCATCCATAACAATCTCTTTCAACACTCATTTCCTTTCACACCGACGAGGAATGAGATAATACTAACATAAGACCGAAAAAAAACCCACCTTGAGTCTAGCGTTAATGGATATCGAGCACGGCCCGTTAGTCTACCCCTCATCCATCTTCTATCCTATTCGGGTGCAACGATTACATACAAAAATCAAGCGAGATGCGCTCATCGCTATCCCAAACGGAAAAACGGGAATTCTTTAAAGACTACAAAAAGTTAAAACGACTGATAAACGAAAAGGAGGAGAGATCAGAGCTTTCAGTTTTTTGTTTCTCCCTTCTGCAAATGGTACGTTATTAATAAACGAGTCGACAGGAACACATCTTTCACCTCACCGGGAGGTGTTATTTGATCGAGAGGATGGAATACCGTTCGCGGTGGGTGTCCACAGACGAGGGAATAGAAAAAGTCTCTCTTTTTCTTCACTTTCGGAGGTCCGTGGTGCTCGTTTGCCTCCTCCCACTAACTCCTCCCCCCATATTACTTACCCGCCGTGCACCGCGATGGAATCAGCGCCTTCTTCCCGACGAGGCGTCCACCAACACCACTCATTCAAAAGACCCCAGTTCCATATTGGTCAGGGCGGGTCTTCATTCCCACGGCTTAATCCCAAACTTTACGCCAGCAATTTAAATCACTTCACGGGGAGCAGATTTATATTTTGGCGGGCATGGAGAGTAACGTCATCTTCATAAATCCTCGGATCCATATGGGAGGACTCGAGTGGAGAATTTGTTTTCGCGCGGCCAACGCCCGCCATAATGACCACTCGAGACATCCGTTTTCTTTTTCCCGGGCAGTCCAAAGGGCAAGTACGCTCAGCATCGTGTTGAAGTTTGATGGATTTTGGTGGGCGAGAGCCGACAAAAATGGTTTGGATTGGCACTCGAAGCATATTGACTCACTGATTGGGTTGGAGTACGTCGCGCACGGCTCGAGACTGAACTGTAGGTGGCCAAGCACATATGGAATCCGTTATTCCCGGACTTTGAATGCGATGCTAATCAAAAAGAGCACGCAGATGCTTGTGGTGGCACGACGCTAAACTGCGAGGATTTTCGCGCATTGGCCGTGACGGACCAAAATAGTCCAACGAGAGTAGATTATAACTGCCGCCTTGTCAGATTATGCGTAGAGTCGCGATTCAGATCAAATTTGCGGCAAAAAAACGGGAGAGTGACCTTCGAGTTATAGGCCAAGAGAGTCTTGATGCCACATTGCTCGGTTATCAGTTACGAGCTTCGGAGTCGGAGGCAATAAAATTGGTATTACATGGTTTTAAACGTTACGAGCTTGGTGTCATTTAGCCCACAACCCAAAAATAAAATGATACAGCAATGAAATAACAAAGCAACTCAATTCGCGAAGAAATACTTTAGCTCCACAGACGTATGATCCAGCTGCGGAAACACAAAAAAAATATAATTATACCGAATATGAGATTTGAGCATGAGTGACTTTGAATAGTTACTCTACTTATGGGCGTATCATTTCGCCTCGATTGACCACAAGAGCATCTGGTTCAAGGATGGATACGTAATGAGGAATCAAGCTTCTGCGAGTACTTAAAGATGGAGATTTATTTGCGCAAGACGATGTGAAATTTCACGCCAATGATCAGCGGCACAGACTGCGGGACGCAGATGGTCGCCCGATGAAAGGAGCTCGCGGGGATCAGCTTTTTATACCGCCTGCTCCCGTGGCATGGCGCGCCACTCATAACGTTTTACTGCCGATGGAAAAAAAATACGAGAGTCGCTGGCCGATTTTTGATTCCGTTCCAAATTTAAAGTTTCCCTTCTTCCATGCTTCCTCCACGCAGCCAATATCGTTTCATGATTCGCCGTGGATTGCCAAAATAGGCGAAAGGGAATAATGAACTCATCGGCCCACTTTAAAGCTCACCTAAGGCCCACAAAGGAGAAAGAATTCGGGTAATCACAAATTTTTAATCTACACAAAAACTAAAGTCAGGATTCAACGACGTACATTTTTCTGCCCCACGGCTGGGCGGTGATCTCAGTATCCGTGGATAACTGTATCTGGCGCCAAGAACCACGCGAAATCAAGGCGGATCATTAAAACCACTCCGACACCTTATAGGGATTTTTAACCGGAAAAATTGAAGTTGGTAATTAGGTTGCGAGGGAACATTTTTATGGCAGAGACGTGGTTTAGTTCGTATTTCGTTACGAGAGGTCACCGGATGATTCATAAAAAGCACGCCCTTTACGTAAGACCCAAAGGTATTCCGACACTTCTAAAACATCTGCTCACGCTTCCACCGAAGCAAATGCGTACGAAAAAGCGAAATTCTTCACGTAGTTGCTAATCAAGTTGGATTAAGTTATATGCACTTTTTTATTCAAAGAAAGTTCTCCGGGATTTCTTTGGTGATGGAACCATCGCCCAAATGGCTGGAAAATATTATCTTCCTCAAATAAAATACGAATAAGAGTAGCCATACCAACAGAACAGAGACAAGTGAGCGATAATTACAGGAACTATAATCTAGTAACAGCCTACAAGGAGGGTAAACCAGTGCTTTACGAGCCATTAAAATCAAAGCATAAAATGGGGTAGTAGTCACTTCAATTCCCATTTGAAAGCGATAACCTATCACGAGTGGCAACACGGTTTCGTGGGGCTCACGGGCGTTATCTAAGAGCGGTAAAAAGCCCAGGCAGTGGACGAGAGCGAGGGGAGCGACATGTTAAGGGGTTAGTGGACCCTTCAAGAGGCAGCGATGCTGTTACGAGAGCCTCGGTCTCGTACTCTTCGCACGGCAGTCCGTGGCTCGAAAATAAACACGGACGAGCACCGTTCATAATCTTCACAAAGCCATCGTGGTCGAGTGGCTCAAGTACCTCATCGCGGAGCCAGAGGACGTGAAATGACGCTCATCTGTTCCTCGCGCACACACAGACAGTGACGAGAGAGCTGGCAGGCAAGCGCTCACGTCCGCCCATGTACAAGTGTGTATGTACCACAACAACGACGTGCAAACACAGACCGCGTCGGCTCGCTCCTCCTCTCTCGCGGAGTGAACGCAAATTGAATGTGACGTCCTCACTCCTTCAAGCCTTCTCCTCCGCCTCCTCTTTCTCTTCATGCCCCCTTTACCGCCCTCCATCCCTCCGTAACAGACGCCCAGGCCTTCGAAAGGACGCTCTGGCGAGTGTAATTAACGAGTGCGCGAACCGATAAATAAATATTTGGGTCCCGAGGACAAGCTTGCATGATCGACGTTTTGACAGCCGCTTCATCACCGTCGCAGGAGGTGCGTTTATGATCCGACAGATGGTTCATTATTCTTCCTCGTAGGATTTACTCGGCCCGATCGCGTTACCGGACGAAGGTTTCGAAGAGGGAAATGCAATCACCCGACTAATGCATCCGGTTACGACAAGTGGAATTTCTCTTTTTCTCTATCCAAGCTGTGAGCACGACGCAGACATTTTTCGTTACGATGAACCAAACCAATGGCAAAAAGGGCCATACTTTTCATGACCTATTTGAAAGAGCGAAGTGAGAAAAAAAGGCAAATAAGAATTCCACAAAAAATATGATTGCACGACAGTGGTAATTGCGAAAGTTCTTAGCATCCAAATTACAAATATCAAGGCCCGAAAGCAAACACCTGAATGCGCAAATATTATGAGCTTTGACCATACATTTTTTTGGCATACAAACCAAGAGAGAAATCAAGCATTTAGCATGCCCGTCATAATTAAATGCGTCACATAGATACTGATAAGGACACTTCAGAGAAAGTGGGCCGTTTCAAGACTCTACAGGAGGCATATTTACTACAGCTCTTTTAAAAAGGATTGAAACGGAATGTCATTTGCACACGGCGAATTCAACTGAGATGGCTTCAAAAGAAAAGGAAAGAGAAGAAATCAGATACGCATCGACGACGAAAGTGCATTTCGGCTGAAATTTTCAGACTTCTCCGGACCCGACCTCAAGAGCCGTAGTTAGCAGGGACAGGAGATCGAAAAGTCGCATAGTGTCTCAATTAGCGGGATGAAACGGCTTGCCTTCCCATGGCAATACGGCCGTCACAAGTCGATATGGTGGAATAAACGACATTTCCGAGTAGCGTTTAAGAGAGCTGCTTCTTCTCGGCGGGCGGGAAGCCGGGGAATACATTCATGAGCGCAGATATTCAAAGGCCATTTCACAGCTGACAATTGGGAGCCAGTTGGAGGAGGGCAGGGCGAGCTGCGGCAAAGGGGATCGGAAGGAAAGAAGATTTAAGAGAGGGGCGTGGAGTCACCCGACCACCCCACCGGGTGAGTCTTAAGACAACACCTCCGCACATTTTACCCTGGGTCTCGACGTGGGGACAGAGTTAGAGGTAATCCGAGATCGAAACCAAGAGAGGAAAAAGACACGGCCAAGACGAAGGAAACTCTCTCCCGAAGCACATCACCATGGGAATGGACCAAGGAAAGACCTCACCACACAGGAATGGCTGGTTAAGAAAAAAGTTTAAAAAAATAATATCCCGTCGCCACGATAGTCCCTTTTTGTCTCTTTTTTCGCTCCGGATACGCCTACGTGACCAATTTAGAATTCGACCGCAAATGCTTTCTCGTTCTCAAAGGATGTTTTTATTCTCACTCTCATGCGGGTTACATGAACCGGGGCTACTTGTCATGTCTAAAACGGAAGTTTTCACCGTTTCATTTGAATCTTGAGAACCTCGAGAGCTCGCCTTTGACTCGTGTAATGGTTAATAAGCTTCTCTTGCACGCACCACACCTCAATGAAGACCTGAACTTGAATGCGATTCCAGAACTAAACCATGGAGTGGAGATTTTATTGGAAAATCAAATGTTATCAATTCCTAACATCTGCAACCGGCTATATATAATTGTAATTCGTTCTCCTCCACATTCCCTTGTATAAAAAAAACACTGCTCCAAGGGGAGGTATTTTTGGAGAGTTCTCCGCGAAGCCTTATAGTTAACGTGAATATTCCTTATCTTATATATGAGGATTATATCACGTATCAGACGACCGTGTAAAATTTACATTAAAGACGATGCTATTGACAGAGAAAAGAAGCAGCTCGAGAAAACAACTGTCTCAGTGAAGTCTATTCGGGTTCCCTACCGGGTCACAATCTGCATTTCTGCCGACGTTTCGATGCACGAACTCGTCCATCGTCATCAGGGCAAGTCGTGTTTTTCATCTTGTCAAGTGTCTTTATGGCCCTTTTTCATCTGATTATTGCTTCTGTAGGTGAAAGAAATAATGATACCATTTTCATAGATATTACGATTCTCAATACGGAAAGGAAGGCTTCTTATAGATGGTCTCGCACTAGATTGATGCTGGGAAAGCTCTCTCCTCCTATGCGTCAAATACTTCAACTTCATTACCTTACTGCTAATGTAAGTGAAAATGCTCTTATTTCGCTTTTTATCTCATCACAGACTTCCCAAACAATAAAAAGGTTATTTAGGACTTAAAAAGTACATTAACGGCAGGGATTCGAACCCATTGACTGTAACAACAGAGAGCTTTAATCATTATCACCTATGACTCAGTTTTTAATTTTTTTTAAACCCAAGGCAACGCAACAAAGCCCTCTTTCGGACTTTTACTCAATGCCTACTCTTCACGAACAAGATGCACGGTTGTTCTAGAAAAAAAAGTGAGCTGCGGGCGGCTGGGATGGAGCGCAACGTGGAGAGGGGGAAGAGCGGGAAAGAGTAAAGAAGGGGTTAAATGGAACTAAGGAGGAGGAAGAGGTGAAGGGGGCGGGCAGATGAAGGGAAGGATCGCGGCACCCACATGCATGTATATATCCCTGGGTCGTCTCCCCTATCACCGTCACCGCCAGCGGAAGGGAGCGACGCACTACTACAGAAGGACTCACTCTTCAAGAGAGCGGGGGAGGATGAGCGGACTGACTGGGCGCCTCAGAGCACCCCTTGCCACTACACTATACGCCACCCCCGCAGCAAAAAAAACAACTCCCTCCCCCACGGCTATTTGGAAGCAGCAGTAGTAGTCAGCGCACCCGGTGCCTGGGGGTCGAGGGTTTCTCCCCTGGCCCGCTTACTTGTGTTAGAGATGCTCTACAATTTTTGAGCTGGAACGTTCCGCAAATAGACGCTCGCTGGTTGTTGAAGTCACACTCATTGGGGGAGAGGGAGGAAGAGAGAGAGAGAGAGAGAGAGAGAGGGACACGTATGGAAGAGGAGTCGATTTGGGGACTAGAGGGGTAAGCGATCGCTTGGCAGCTATAGACGCTGTCATATCGAGATATTAAGAGGGGAGAGGGTGCGCGTGCATTCGGCGAACTGGATGGAGAGCGGATAGACGATTCAAATGACGCTGAAAGTCGCGTGGGATGCAATACTTGTCGATACAACCCTATAGCATTACGCCTGCACTTTTTTCTAAAACCTCACAGCCTTCATAGCTGCGTTTTGTTTTTCTTTAACTTGGTAGAAAAGAGCATGAATGCCTCTAAATGCATTAGATTTTCGGAGTTAAACCCCGGACTGAGTTTGGTGTAGCAGTAAACCTGATGGTTTTGTCCCTCGTTGACAGGCAATAACGTGACAATAGTACACAAAATCTACGTCTGGAAAATATAATAAGTGGAAGTATCTTGAATACGTGAATAGAAGAATATGGGGCTATTTTCGAGTCATTAACTTTCCTAATGACTGCGAAGATTATACCTGGTGGATGTAAAACTGTAATTTCTGAGCTATTCCACAATTCTTTTTCTAAGAGGGCTGAGAATAAATTTCGGGGAACACGGGCGTACAGGGGTGGCTAGGTTTGCGCGTGGTGTAACACTCAATACATTGGGGTTGGTATGAGAAAATTTAAGGCTCAGTACACCGTCCCATGTGCCAGATGTTAAATGGTGGGAGCCTCCCAGTCGCTCAAAGCAGGCTAAGGTCGTGGCCGGGTTTCTGTCCGCCCTGCTTCCTAACCATTGTTCCTGCCTTGTCCCAATTACCCACCCATCGCTAATGGCGGTCACGTCGCTGCTTTCTGGGCGTATCCCTCATTAATTGCCACTAAATGGGAGGGAAATGCGGAACTGGATATGATAAAGAGAACTAACTGCACAATTTTGAAAGGATTATTTTATGAAATGAGAGGTCGACTCTGGCATTAGGCTAAGGGTCTTCTATAAGGTTAAGAGTCTACTATGATCAAAAAACAACGGACAAGAAAGATCTGAATTATTTTTTTTTAATTGCCTGAAATATTAAAGATAAACATCGTAAATTCAAAATGTATCCTTTAACATTTTTGCGAGGTGCACAAGTTTAGCGGTTGATAGCGCGCATACATAAGAGCCCCACATCAGAAGATCGTGCACCGCAGCCTCATTATAAATTTAAGGGTTTCAGGAATGAAAGTTAAACAATTCTGAGAAAATCTGCAGCTCAAGTCATGGTCAAACATGATTTTCAAGAGCAAAGGGAAATTTAACTTGAAATGAGACAGCAGGACATTTTTTTTCGGAGAAGTCCAGATAATATTTGAAATTAGTAGGAAAAACCCATTATTTCCAAATATCAAACGAAGAATTGGGTCCATACGGAAATCAAAACACTCAAATCCACGGTCTACTTTCATTTTCAAGAGCATTCATAAAAATACTTTAAAGCGCCATCATGTATAACACACAAGAGTGAAAGTTAAGGGAATTGCGGAATAAAAAGTCTACAGTAAAAAGAATGACTCAAGAGAAAAGTCAGATTCATTTAGAGGAATAAACTCCAATGAAAGTAGAGACAATAAGGTAAGAATACAAGGTGTACACAACGAAATGGAAAGGATCGACGAAAACTTACGATTTTTTCGGTGTCATTGTTGAACTCGATAAGATAAATAAATTGACGAGATAAATCCAGACTAGATGTAATATTCCGTAAAAAAGGATATATCAGGAGGAAAAACATCGACTGCAATTCCCCGCGTTAAATTTCAAGAAGAAGTTTTCTCAGAATCAACGCACATGGGTCGAGATTCCTGTCGTAATAGCGCAGTGGCAATGCACTCACATTGCCAGACTTGCATGCCCCACAATTCTTCACTCGAAAAAAGCTTTTTGATGGAACATCAATTCCACGCGGAAGGAAATTGGTGCACACTTGAGTGGAAGATAAGAAGGGTCGCCATGGAAACAACGAAGGGGTAGCGTCAACAACAAATCACGAAACGGCCGAGGAGGGATGCATGAGTGTATGTATGTTACTATACGCTCCACTCCACCGACGAGGGACCTTTTCTCGAACTTGAAGCGCGGTCGGCCTTGCCTCTTACGGTACGGTTTGAGCGAAAAATCACTTCACCAAGAATTTGATGAATTTGGCCTCATTTCAAAGAAAAAAACGCACATTTCCAATGATATCTAAATATAAACCCCTTGCCGAAATACTTTTCGAGCAATTTGCCTTAAAATATAAGCTGTTTTACATGGGTTATGGGATTATGGCTGTACGCTCCAGAGGGAGAATATTTAAAAAAAATTAGGAACTTCTAGCACCTAGATTTCGTCAAAAAACAAACGGTGTGTAAATTGCATGTTTTCTCAACTATTTATAAAAAATAATCTATCACTCACCACAGTAATTTTTAATGAATCGCAAAAAACCTGCCGTTCTGAAGGGTTTACAGCCGTACGGTGGGAAAAAATGAGTCAAGTTAGAGACTTATGCAGCTTTATTTATTTAATTAATGAGCATTTTTGCCATGTATAACTATAGCTTTGCGCCATTAATATTACAATATTTACCTCACACTTCTTACAGACACTGAAAAAAATAAAATTTGAATATAGTGTCCATTATGACTAGGGAACTATCTCGCTCAAACCACCTTAAAATGGACTGCGTCCATCGTTCCGGAGACACCTCGAGAGACGCGAAAACGATGGAGGAGATAAAGGAGTTGGGAGGTGGTGGGAGGGAGGAAGTCCACAGGCGAGGAGGGGTGGGGAAGAGGGACGCACGCACCAAGCGACAAAGCATAGAAAACTCCCTCTTTCTCCCCGCACCCTCTCACGTGTTCCCAGTGTTGTTGGCCGGGTACACGCGGAGCCGTACCCTCAAACGAGCGTCCTCAGACGGAGCTGTTTAAAAAACCTCGGAAGGTGGGCGGCGAAGGAGTGGGTGGAAAAGGGTAACGACAGAAAGGAGGGAAAGAAAGATAAAGCCTTAAGGTGAAGGAGCCACTCCACCACTCCCGTCTTGCTGCTCTTTGCTAATGGCCTTCCCTCCCTTCCTTACCTCAGCGCCCGCACTCGTTCCCTCTTGTGTTTATTTTGAACCTCCTTTTCCTTCTTTCTCTGCTAGTAACGGGGCGTGGAGGAGGGGCGAATAAGGGGCCTCTCTCGGGAGGGTGGCTGAATTAGATAGAGAGCGTAGATGGGTGGGTTGGGGTGGGCAGAGGAATGGGGAGAGGTTTTTTGGGGAATAAGATACGAGCTGCCGCGGAAAAGAAATAAACGTGAGCTCCTCCTCTCCCGAATAGGTGAACTTTCTAAGGTTTTTTTGGATTGGTGGGGGATGAGATAGCATCAATTGGCTGAGGACGCGGTGGGCCTAGCGACGGAAGGAGACGAAACCCTTCCCGTTTCAGTCCAACTCCGTTTAGGATCCTTAAAAACCATGCGATACATTGATTACAAAATATTCAAATTCATATCCAGCTAAAGGATTCCGTAGTATGATTGTAGACTTTTAAGAATACCAAAATGACTAAAGTTGTTCTTTTTCAGCTTAAAAAATTCGTAATAAATAATTTATGATGCAATACCGCAAAGCTAAGAAGGGGAAAGTTTTATTGAAAAGGATTCTCAATTTAAACGATTCAATTAACACAAATTCAGCAATAATGAAGGAAATGGTACCACAGATTGTAAATATGCGCTAAATGCTGAGTAGTTAAATATTCGGTGCCTTCTTCCCCAATGGCTCTAGCCAAGAGGGTAAGGATTTGAACGAAGCTGACATCCCGCTTACAAGGATAAGTACACATATGTCGAAAGTTTCGATCGCGTGCCTGAATTTTTTCCTTTGCGATCTTTCGGGGTCATATCACCTGTGATTGAAAAATAAATGAACAAAAGCAAAACCATGAAATGATTTGAAAATGAAATGAAAACCATGATATTAAAACTAAAAGCAAAATGAGAAATAGCACGAGGAATGTGAAAAAAAACTGAGAACTTATTGCTTCATTAGGAACTAGGAACTACGAATGTAAATTAAAATCATTTTTAAGAGTATGTAGATAAAACCTGGTGATGAGAGATACTCGTGATATTTTAGCACGTTACTCAATGCTTAATAACTCGAAGATACTCCAAATGTTGCGCAGTCACCGTCGGAACCTTAAGGATGGCACAAATCTGATAACGAGACTATTGGGAAAGTTTGTGAGGAGTGAAAAAAAATACACAAATGAGCGGGATGGGAATGGAACGCCCTCAACGGCGCCTTTCACTCTCCCGAAAAACCACCGAGTGCGAACGGACGGGTGGAGGAGATTGGGATGGAGAGGTGGGAGGTGATTGGGATGGAGAGGTGGGAGGTGATTGGGATGGGGAGGTGGGAGGTGTATGGGGGAGATGAGAAGAGGCAGTGGGGTGACGTTGGCCGTCTCCGACGAACTTATTGTGTGTCGGCGGGAGCGCCCAAGTGATAAGCATCCTCCACGCCCTCTAGTAAATGGAAGGCCCGATGAAGAGGCTGTCAATCGCACGGGACCGAAACGGAGGGGAGGATGAGGCGAAGGGAGACTTAGCAGGCACGGCAAGTGAGAGGGGGGTAACTGGCTAGACTTCTTATCGGAAAGCGGTCCCAGGGCACCGAATCACATCTCAAACCACAAGCGGAAGAGACGAGCCAAAAGATTGAATATCTTTTCTAATTTTGGCAAAATTAAGGCCATCAGATTCCTTCTCCCATGGTGTCTAAAGATATAATGACTTAAAGCCGCGTATTAAGCAGCAGTGTGATACATACGGGCTCAACATACACGATACGGGAAATGATCAAAAATTCATTAAGGAAATAGTAGAGTAAACAGAGTCTAAGAGCGTGGTAAAAAAACAAGGAAATCCGATCATGAAATCCTCATAAAACATGCATAGGGAAATAAACGCACATAGGAGGATGAGAGAAACTTAGAAAGCTCTACCAACGTTGTCATTTGAAGGCGCAGTACAATGGAAAAACATTGAATGATAAGTATAGCAATAGTTAAAAAAAAGAAGGGAAAAAGTAATCAATAAGCGCATTGCAACCTGCATGTAACACATGTACGAGTCGAAACAGGGTTGTCCGTAAAAGAAGGATGGCGATTGATGGAGGTAGAGGGAAAACGAGAATGACGCTGAAGGGCACTATTATTACTACGTCTCGGCAATGAAGTTGGCTTAAAAAAACCCACAAATCTACGAGACTTTGAAGGCTTAACATTCGCCCATTGAGCTGTTCCCATTGACTGAGAGTCTCTTTCGTGTGAACAGGCACGCAGGGATGAGAGATGGTGTAACCGTCCTCGCGACGCACCAATGAAACCTGGAAAGACGGTCGGGGACTCAATTATTTTTCCAAATAAAGAACATCCACGCATCCCGCTCGAGAGCAAACCGATTCGAAATTCCACAAAACACGCCGCGGAGGAGATAATGGCCAGCTGCGCCAAGAAATCCGACTATCCCTCGCAATAAATCATCGCCTTTTGAACGCACGCATCTTGCGCACCAGTTTTAAGTCCTCGGGGAAACTTTGGGACGGACAGTGGGTGAGAAAGAGTGAGTGGGGGAACGGCGGGGATGTAAATATCGAACACTTATCAAGAGAGAGGAAATTACAATGTTCCGACCTCTTTCGCATCCCCGTGTTTTCACTCGGCGGGAAGGGAATCTCATAAATAATTCCGGAACTTGCGAGGGAGGACATGACTTGAAAGAATTCGCAAACTTGTGAAATATGTATTAAGACGCCGTTCCAAGTCCGCCGATTTGTTTGCTCACGTCATCTTTGAGAAGGAACTCTTCTAGTCGACGATAAAGGAGATTGCACCTGCCAAAACATACATTGAGCAACCGATGACAACGTGGAGATAAAAATTTATTAACTGAAAACTTTCGAAGTGGTGAAACGAAGTATATCCCCTTAGTATCCGAAGTAGCCCTTATCTTACAATCTACTTGGGATATGTTTCAAACTCTTAAGCGGAAAAAAAGCGTAAAGAATGCATTACTCATACTAAATTAGTCTCAAAGGTAACCCTTTTAGCAGCATTTCATTTTTTATAAACAATAATACAGGAGGGATAAGGGTGCAAAAGCGAAATACACACGGATTTGATGCACAGCAACTACGGCATAAATTTCAAATTTTAATTGGCCAGAAAAGTTAAAACTAGCGAAGTGAACATTACATTTGACGATAAAAACGGCTGCTTGACAAGTAAAAAGAAAATATTTGAAAAACAAAAGGGATTTAAAACGAGCTTCGGACTATTACCAGGGAGGGAGAGTGGTTAGGAAACTTTGCTTGACGTAAATAAAACGAAAATATAAGTAGTAATAAGAACCAAGCCATTGAGGCAAGTACAGTGAATACTACTTCCTAAGTTGGTCAAAGCTACAAACATATTCAATATTGCTGTTAAACAAGGCGTGACGGAAGAGGGTGAGTGATATTAATCGAGTGATCGAATGAGAGACAGAAGGCCCTCCCATCCCTTATCGGTCCATCACGTCCAGTCACTATCCGAAGCCAATTTATAAAAAAAGGGATGCCGGCTCATTAGCAGTTCGGACATACGAAGGCTTATGTGCAGATATCAGTAAATCAAAGCAATTTATATGGTTCCATATTTGGCCTCCACCGTCTGAGGTGGACGTTTTTTCGGGAGTAGACAGGGATAAGCTAACAAACTTACACACAAACTTGAACAAGCCTTCTAAACTGGATTGTGTACTCTAGGTCATGAATATACAAATGGATCTCAATCTTCGGCACCACTGTACGGGCAGCAGTGTTGCCTAGCTTTCTGCAAAAGATAGGTCTGGGCTGCTATCTGCATGGTTCGCTTCTGTGTGTCAAAGATGGACGGTTTAATAGGGAGGCCAATTCCGGTACCTTTATTTCCAGTATCTCCATTTGAATCACGGCATTTCCTTATGGAACCACCTTCTCTAGAGTGGCGGCGCTACAATCTGCTTGGTCCTGATTTTTCGGTGCATGCGGAATGTTTTACAACACCCACTGGGGGCAAGTTTAGGATCCATATGTATATTCATGCTCTCAAGTGCCCAGAATGGAGACAAAAAATTTGCTATGACTTAATCATCCCGTGAAAACCTCCGCTTTCAAATAAGTTCTCGAAGTACATACTATGGGACAGCAAAACGAACACAAATCAGGCATCTTCCGTGGGAATTCCCATTCCGTCAAACGGAAATTGTAACATAAGCGTAGAACATGGGATTAAGCTCCGCTGTTTTCATTCTAATCTTAGGCCTTCAACTAATGATGTTATTTGAGTGAACTTAAGGCCATTTTCTGATTGATTCAAAACTCCGCGGACTAAAATTCCTCGATAAATTGTCTCAAAACCTCAAGTTCAACCGTTAAGTACGTAGACACGTTCGGACTGCTGACCTAAAAATAAAGAGTTATCGCGATAAACGGGATTTCACGATTTTAATCTCACCCACTAGTGGTAAATACGAAGACTTTGACAGAGTGGCCGCCCACGAAAAGGAAACCTCAAATACGACAAGATGGAGTGACAAGACCCATCGCCCTTGTTACCTACTTTCCTATTCCCCATTTTCCCCACGTTAGAACACACCCTTTAAAGTGCAACCCCTTCCTCAGCCACGGCTTTGCACGAATCTTCGCGCAGTTGAGATAACAATGGACAATGAAGCCTGCTCTCTTATTGAGCGCGTGCGCGCAAACACCCTTCGATAGCTGTCAAGTTTATCAGGGCCTTTTCATTTTCCCACGGGCGTGGGCGACGCCTTTAATGCGGCCCTAAAAGGAAACTGCATAATCAGGGACGACCTTAACGTTTTTTCTCGCGATGTAAATCAAGGAAAGCATTTAAAGAGCGATCTGTCATGATATGGGGTGTGGGAAGGAATGGAGCTTGCATCCCATTCGCTCGCTTCTGCATTTGGCGACGATCAGCCGGTGACAGGAGACGCGTGCCTTCGGGCATCTTATCTCCCCCTCTCGCACGATCACGCCGCCATCCGGGACTATATTTACTAAGGAAGGTAAACAGAAAGCGTCCTTCGCCGTTACTTCACCGAAGCAGTGTAATGTGTTCTCGCGCAACTTTCGGGCTCCCGCAGTACCTAATCGAATCGGGTCGTGGGAAGGCGACGGACGTATGCAAACATACACCCACGAGATGGTAAGTATTGCGCAAACGCCTTTGCCAATCGTACGTAAGTCTATTTTAGCGCCATATTAAAGACAAATTGGCGAAAATAGGTTGAGCAGCAGAAAATTGAATGCAATATGCGTATGGTTAATATATAAGCAACATTTTTTCTCGTTGATCTTGGTTCCTCATTTCTCATTGTTTTATCTTTGCTTCCATTTCTGTCCACTAAAATAATCGTAAGGTTGGAGAATGGACAAGGCGCTTCTTAGCTGGTCGCCAACTCGACTTCCGCTAATATTCTGGAAGTTTTATGATTTCAGCATTAACTATAGAGTGCCTGGAGTTCCTAAACCCGTTTAGCTAATAACGATCAGATAATTATAAAAGACCATGTGTATACCTGTTCTGAGAATTGATTCATTTCGTATTTAATTGGAGAAATTTTTTATTTAATTTTGTGTTTACAGCTGTCTTTACTGTTCCTAAATCTATTCAAACATCAAAACAGCCGTGCGTAAGCACGACTTAGTTTTTTACTCCGCAAGTCCTCTTCAGATAAATTTTTAACGTAGGTAAGTCACAATTTACGGGTGTAATTATTTATAGTTGTAAATATGGAAGGAAATGTTTCCAAATTTTATCAACAAGAAATTAGTTATCATTACACGAGCCTAAATTGAAACCGTAACACGTAATTTTTCCATAAATCGAGAGTAACCTAATTTCCAATCATTGGAGTAACCTAACTTTACATTCAACGGTTTGCTAACCAGTACACAATGGAAAACATGGATCTAAAGCAAACAGCGAAAATGGGAGTGCCTTATGACTTATCGCTCCCTGAAAGCGTACGTACATGCCTACTCGATTATAACGCACGACTCGTGCAATCGATGATCGAATTACGCCCGGCATGCATGGCGTGCATTCCTAAGCCTCACTAAGGAATCTAGGGGATTGGAGTATAAAATACGTCCAGCCATTAGCTGCATTATAGCTTAGCTGAGTCTCACCAGATATTCACAAGAATTCCTACTGAGCTAACACATCTTAATTCGGAATTCCCATTGTTCATTGGCCGCTGGGCGTCAATGGATTTCCGCCTTTCAGCGTCGAAATTTACGCCGATCGGTGAAATCGCAGCAGGAAGGTGTGTCGATGAAGAAGGCGTGCCTATGAGGCGACTTGGAGATAAGCAATCTGGGCCGTAAACTTTTTCAATTTTACGCGCCCATGGGCGCTGAAGTATGGGAATGAAGTGCGGGGGTTAACGAGGAGGAAAGGTTCAAGGCATAATCCATCTTGCGCTCGAAGAATGGAATGCGACGTGCACTAACGGACCCAACTAGATGCTATGCGCGATACGCTACTTCCATACGGATTTAATAAAAGCGGTGACCTGATTTTGAAAAGTGTCAAACTGATTGCGAGGAGAAAAAATGTGCTACGGATTATTAAAAAATGGAATAACTGCTGGTTTGCCACCTTAATTGGCTGATTACCCATTTATGTCTAATAGGAGTAAATCACGAGTAAGCTGAGGTCATGACCCTTCCAACTTTGCTGATTGCATAATGCAGGGAAACTTCCAAATGAACCACTCGCAAAAGCTAGTTTAGAGGATCTCAAATTACCTACGATATATTTCTGAGGCAACTACACTATCATGAAACATAAAAAGCGCTAAAAGCCGGTGTCAGTTTACACTTGAAACTCCGAGCAACTCCAGCAAAATATTGCGTAATGCCTCTGTATCTCAACGAATTCAGTCAAGGACTCGAAAAGATGATGAAAAAAGAAAAGAGAGCGGAATAAACTCGCAGTTTCCCCAACAATCCGACGGTTATCGTTGGCAGAGTGGTGACGACGCCACATTTCATCTCTTCTCTCAAAGTTTCCCCTCTATGGAGAGCAGAAAAACGTCGGTTGGATGCAGGTGCACGTGCGTGTTTTAATATACGAACGGCAAATCCGAGTTTGGTCCTGAAAGACAGAGCGACACACGACACGAAGGAAAACAGTCAAAAGGCATTCAGGTCGAACGTCGTGACGCGCCGGAGGCGGGGGGGCGGGGGGGGGGGGGGGGGGGGGGCAGGAAGGATATTAAATTCACTCCGTGGACATGAATCAACCACAGAACTCGTTAAAAAAGAAAAATCGAAAGTCCCGTGCATTCACCGCCCAAAGTAAACAGCCGTAAAACTCCGAGCGTAGTACCTGAATATATTTTATCGAGCGATTTCAATTTCGAAACACTTTTTGAACTAGTATCTCCTCCATGGGCATCGTATCTATGTGAGCGAGACACGGTGGAGGGGGATCGGGAGTGGTCCACGCCCAGGAAATGCGCTCGGAGGTGATCTCCGAAGGAGGGAACCCGGCGACGAGTTCCCGGTAATCGTCCGTGGAGAACGCGAGGAAATAGCCACGGAGCGATTATGCGCGCCGCCTAATTAACTATTAGCGCGGGGGGGGGGGGGAGTCACGGGATGACCGACCACTCGCCCTGGACCACCGTGACCAATGCGTGAGCACGCTCGCTGAGGGAGGGTCGTGTTTTAATATACGAACGAGTGGTGGTGGTGACGGGGGAGGGATGGGCTAAAGAAGTTATACTCTCCTATCCATTCACCTTCCCATTCCGAAGGGACAAAAAGGTAGGTGAGCCACTCGAAGGACTTTTCGAAGCAATACTATGAAAGCAAAGCTCAATCATACAAATATATTGTTTGCAAATTTTTTATAAATTCTATAAACATTTTATGCATAAACACACCGCATTCTATTTTATCTACACATCTATATACTTACATATTTTTGCTAATTGCTTCGAAATAATTAATCTATTGCACTCAATTTTCCGGTGGACATTCGATGGTTTTTACGTGTTTCCAAACATACACCGCTTCAGTTTAAAAGACCATAAACAAAATTGAACGGCTTACCCACAAGAGGTGAAAGCCTATTGAGGGATTCACATTTGCAACTTTGTTTTTTTGCGTTGATATGTTTTTCTTATTTTACTGTGAAGTTTAACATACCGAAAATCGATTCACACTTCTTTTCTTATACAGTCAATCGGCATAGTTGAATGTTAGAAGCGCTCTCGCACCACCTCTATATACACGTCAAGTTCACAATAGCATGTTTCATACGTTGGCAGAGTTAATTTCACTTTGCTTCCTATAACTACGTAAAAGGAAGCCACGCGCCTATTATTTTCAGACCTGATTACCATGAAGTTTGAAGTGAATCGTAGAGCGGCAGCAGAGATTACCTACGTGTTCTCGCGCTGTCGACTGTGCCTTCTAAGACGTGGACAGCTTTTCCTACCTCCCCCCCCCCCTCGCCGAGTCGACAACGCTAAGGGCGACGCGGCGCTAAGCGACGAAGATGATCTCATCGACGCGAGAAAAATGGACGAACGGATCGACGCCCACGCCGCCGCCGTCGGCCCATGCGGCGAAAGGGAATAAATCACCTCCACGCTTGTGATTTCCACGCAATAACTATCCATAAAACGAGTCTCCTACATACTATTGCACTTGCACTTATCAGTTCAGTCGACTTTGAATCGCCGTCAATCTAAAATTCAGTTAAACCGGAGTCATTGCATTTATCCCATTGCCTAAGCCTAGGAAAAGTAAATATAAATTTGAATTGGTCCGGCACGACCCTACAAGTGCTGGGAAGAGGGGGGTCACATCGTTACACAGCTAGAAAAAATACAGATTCGTTTTCATCCCGTTAGTGAAAAAGTGGCAAACATAGAAACGAAAGCATGGTCTTGGCGCATGCGAAGGTAGCGTTGTCTTTTCTCTCTGGTAAACATGATTCATTCTAAATATCCAGCGAGGTGAATTTAGAAGCATGATCAGGTGCTTTCCTGGTGTAGTTGATGAATGAATTTCGAAGAAGTCAGGATAGTGGCCCGCTCAAGTGGCTATTTGAATCACCTAGTTAAAGAAGCAATAGAAATCCGGTTGGAAGACAAAAACTTCAACAGGGACTCTGGTTTCCAACTGAGTAATGCCGGGAAACCGGTACTAAGGAATATTAAGGAAAAAAAGGAGAGAAAACGACAATCTGATTCCGGCCTTCCGAGGCACCCTGCGAGACTAACATATAAGGACGACTACATCAAGAGGACGACACTCAACAGTTCTGATGACGATGCACGAGTCGGGAAATCGAAACGTCGGCCATCATAGAGAGTCTAACCCGGTTGGAAACCCGAAAAGAATTCACTCAATTTAGAAGCAGATCTCACTCAGAGACAAAAACGCGGATGTTCACAAAAGACGCCCGTCTCAGAGGCAGCGATATGTGCGCACTTGAAAGATTCATGAGTCCACTTATGGATTTATAGAAGTTATTCATCCACTGAAATAAGGGCATACGTCATAAGTAGGGATAAACAGAATACGGTAGGGAATAGGCTGGAGGGATGCGGTGGCCGCGCCCACCGAGGGAGCAGGGGATCGTGCCAGAGGCGAATTAGTCTGTGCGGTCGCCAATGAAATTACAGCACCATCATCGATGCAGGGGAGCTCACATAATCACGTTTCGCTCGCAGCTGCATTCTAATGTCTATTCCACTTTTATGGGTTTAGCCAAAACACTGTAACTAAAATGCCTGATACCTAACCCCAATAGAGTCGTCGTTTTAGACTATTATTTAGAAAATCCATCGAAAAACACAGGTATTACCAGCTTTAACGTCGGGACGGAGATTTTTATTGCTTTCTTCCGAAATTTCCAGACGACGTTTAAGGGCGTGAGAGTTGGTGAGAAAGATGAGGACCAGAGCTCCATCCCGGAGTTCGGTTGGCTTCTTCCCCCCGAGGGCGACTGGAAGTTGGGAGGAGTGGACAGCGAAGGAATCTCTCAGGGCGGGCAACTATCTTCTCCCGACCACCGCGCTCCTTGGCCCTTCCAATTCCCCGCTCTTCCCTCGGGGCGACGTCCCCCTTCACCTCACCGACTCCCCCTAGCCCCACACAACAGCCGCCTCCCCGCGGTCCCTTTTCAATTATCCCACACGCCCAGATTTATGCACGACGCGTAATTCACGCGAAGCGGGGAAAACATACCGCGTGGGCCGCACAGCCGCGTGAAGTCATAGGCCAAAACAATTACGGCTACCTTCTTTCCTTTCCACGTCGGCACACAAATGCGCGCTGCCGCGCTCACGATTGGTGAGGCGGACAAGAAAAAAATTCGAAAAATAAAACAAAAAGAAGGAATAACCAGAGAGATGATGGTGGCCGATATGGGGACGCGGAGAAGTGGGTGGCCAATGCGACTCCTAATGCGCACATTGACCGTGTGACGCGAAGCAAACAGCATGGGGAGCGATATCGCCGTGACTACTCACGAAACGGAGGGAAAATTTTGCCTCGAAAGGCTGAATTGAGTCATGTGCAATCGTTGACAAAAGCCCGAGTTGTAAAAGCAAATTACACGTAGGCATGGGTGCATGAAAGGTATGTATAGTTTTGGGCCGTTACTAAAGGATTCAAAACAGAACTCGCGTCTGCTCAGCACGAGCAAGAATACTGTAGTGCTCCGTGAAAAAATATCCTCTTACCAACAGCTTTTCAAGCGCAACACTCAAGGTTTGAGGCACAAAGGCCTACTTTCCCTCTATATCATGTAGTGATTGCTACGTAATCTCTCTGCGTCGAAACCCAACCACGATAGGAACCGTCACTCTGAAGTAAACACTAAAGTTATCGCTGCGGCTTTACTCTCGAGTATTTACTTGCCATTGAGGGCTAAGACTTGAAATTACACGGGATATAGCAGGAGATACAACACAAATAAAAGCAATAATGCACCATCTGCAAGAAACATGCGGATGGAAATGAGGTACAGAATTAGAATGGTGAAAAACCACGCCATTGCACACATTTGGAACATAAAAGAAACATTTTTCGGTTTGGCTATTTTTCCTTGTCATTTCGAACTTTCGCCAACGGGAACGGCGAAGTCTCCCTGTCGCGCTCTCCGCTTATCTTAAGCGGTGATGTATTCAGGCATGAATGATGAGGTTGTATTACGCCAGTATTATGCCTTTGCATACGAAATGAGCTCTTTTACTCAATTTACGCTCAATATTTCAATCGTCCACCTCCCATGCGCTCAGGCATTACCGTCCCGCTGCCCTCAGCGACCCGGCGAAGCGTCCAGCTTACGTGCGGCTCTAGTGTGTTTCCCGCGGGTTATCTCTCTCCACTGGGAGACTCCTTCCCCGTAAGGATTTATGCATTTCTCGCCGTATTTCACTCCGCGGGCACTTGGCCAATGGAAGAGGCCGTTTACGCACAGAAGCGGCCAGAAGGAAAATATTTTTTAAGGCTCATTTTATAAAATACCCTCTCCAATATTAATTCAAGACTGCATTATGAGCCTCGGCATACGCTTAGATATTCCTGATAGTTCCGTCCGCGCATTATTTACACACACGGAGTCGGAACGGATGCTAAACGCACGGATACAGTTCCCATAACCGCGATTAAATGAATAAATTTGAGCAGTGAATGGAGGGTGGAGACTTCACAAGCTACCGGCATCGTCATTCCTTAGCTTTAATTGACACACAAATTGCTAATATTTCTTCTGAATATTGACATTCTAGGCAAATCAGTATTTTATGCAAATTTCACTACCACCGGAGCGTAATGCCACCATATACTCCTTTGCTCTTCATGGCAAAAATGAGGATACGAGGTTGTACATGATTTTTTCCCAGCCGAGACATGAGAAGGGAAAATTAATTTTTTTTGTAAATAAAAGAGGACTGTATTTTTACGGGATTTAAATCTATATACGTATCTACTATCTGTACTTGCAGCCGCATGATTTCAAGAAGGTCGATTTTTTTTGAAGTTAGGGTCATTAATGCGCAGCAGTGTCGCCAGGTACCATGATGTTCCCACGGACCCCGTCCCGAATCTTCCGATGACGACTGCCATCCTCAGGGAAGAACAGCTTCCCATCATCATCATCCTAGTCGGTCCGTCGGACAACCTTCACCCATGGATACATCTCCCACTCTCTCGTAACCTCCTCTCTCTTTTGTCTTAACGGGATAGTCTCTCTCTCACCGTCGTCCCCTCGTTCATAAGCCCAGCGCTTTTCTCCCGTTCATTCGCCGGAAGGCCGGCTTGATCCTTAGATGTCGGTGGCGATGAAAAATGAGACAAGCCAGGAGAGAGAGATAGCCCACTCGAGTATCCGCCGCGATTCTCACATGCACGCGCTGTCACCGCTCCAATCGCTGCTGACTGCAGGGCATCCGGAAGGACACTAAGGTGCAGCGGGGGTGGCGCGGGCCGGAGGGAAATATCGCCGTGGTGCACGCGAGGCTGGTGGGCCGACCCACCCCCCCTTATTCGCCGTTTCGTAAGAGCGGTCAGGCCGGTTGGGGTAACGCGATATCCTCCTCGACAGCGCAGACGAGATGGAGATTTCAACGGCTGTTGATTGACGTAAGGCCGGCTTTCTTTCGATGTTTTTCTCGTCGAATCGATGACCCTCCCTCCCATCTTTTCCGGTACACACACAAATACATGACACCGGGTGGCAGTCCCGGTCTTGGGAACACTGTTACGTGGGAGACTAATGAAATGAAGACCTTGCATTGAAATGATATATTGTCTTCCCGATGGCAGCGTGACTATTTTGAAACTGATACATTGAATACACTGCGAGCTCAATCACGAACCTTTCACCAACCCGAGCCTGACGATTATTTCGTTTCACATATCCCTGGAAGGGTTCTACATACTATATTTCTTGCATAGTCAGTAAGCCATTAACACTATTTAATACATATTAATGAAAAATTACATAAGCATTAAAGAAATAGAAAACATTCCTGATTTAAGTAACGTCAAGCGATCTAGTACAATCAATGGTGTCCATCAAAGTAAAGCGAATTGAAGTATTTTTTTCTTCTGCTCAAGGTAATGTGAATGAACTCGATCCTTCCATAAGAGATCACAAAAACGCCAGCCTATCTAAATCGATCACAGAATACAGATTATCGACGAGCCATTGGAGGAAAGCGAATAGCTGATAGTCATTAATAATTCATCTCTGCTTTAATTTCCTTTCCCTTCCAAACCGTCAATGTTTGCTACATCATACAAGACGATAATTGACTCGAATGCAACATTTGGCCTCTTATGGAGAGATCAAGGACAGATTTGAATCTACCACAACGAACAACTGCACATGATTAATGTTTAAAGGTATGTTAAACATCATTAACAGAAAGTGATACATACGCCACAGCAATTATACCAGCTTAACTAGTCCATACCAAGCATCACAATATGCACTTAGAGCGGAAAAAAGCATTGGTGAGACCGGTGCTCATAGTAGAAATAAAATTTATATCTCACTCATTCTTGTCGTTTACAAGTCGCTGCCATTAGTTCCACTGTGGAGCAAAATAAATGGTAGTCTCCTGCAAAATTCATTAGAGTAGCTTCTGACTAACATTGAGTCATCCAATATATATACCAGAGCATCAATACACTAGTATTGCACCGGGAGTATAAGCGCAGTTCGAGACTTTAGACCTTCAAAGAAAGAGCAGTCTAAAAATCAGAATATACTACGTAAAACGTGTCACCGTATTTTTCTTAAATTTTATCATGAACTGTTTAGCTCAATAATAAATTTCACACAAGTATTACTGCAGATTCATGAATCAAATATACTAGTAACATAAAAAAACACAGAAAGGCGATTTATGACAAATTTCTTGAAAATAGTCCAGACCGTTTGATAACCACGGAAGGACGCCCGCACCAAAGTTTCCATACCCGTTAAGGCCGTTTTACACGATGAAGGATTATGTACAAACGAATGTCCGTGAGATTGTACGTTTGTCTCAACGAAATTAGAACAGGTTCTATTTCCCGTGCAGGCATTGAGGCATTCGCACAAGCGTTCATACACTTTTCCACTTTACACGATACATTTTGCATCATGCTATAGTTCACGGAAGAGTTTGTACAAAGAAATGTACCGTGTAAAACGGCCTTAAGAGAAGTACGCGAACCACTCCGCTGAAATAAAGTAATTGGCGCACGCTCTCCCGTGGGAATGATGCGGGAAGGAGGGTCGCTAGACAGCCGACGCCTATAATCTCGGCGTGGCAAGGGATTGAAAAATTTTGCGCATGATGTCACCGCCCATCCTTCAGGAGAGAAGAAAAGGGCCTTCCTTTAGGCCCTCCTCCCCCCGCCAGAGATCGCGCCGAGTCACGGCGACCAAACGGCACAAGTAACGCAGGCACGGGCGGAGGACGAGGCAAAATAAATCGGCGGGGCTCGCCCCCCCCCCCCCCCCCCCAATGAAGGGCGCTGACTTGCCAAACGCGCGCATCCCACGAATTATTCCGAATAACGTATTATCTCGATGTGCCCATTTGTGTTCCTTGGGGAAGTATAGCATGGGCGCTATATGTTTAGCTAAAGTGACAAATCAACAAACGTGGGACACACAGTCTCCTGAAGCCTTTCACGACTTCCCCAACAATTGGCTGAACAGAAGCAGGGAAGTCTCGGTCGCGATTGCGACCCTATGAGTCTCGCAACATTTGTACATCCCCCGTACAAGTTCCCACGGGATCGAGAATGGTCCAGACTCCACTGGACAAAGGAGCAAGGCACCACCCTTTTTGGGTCGGATTGTCACTTGAGTGTACACATAACAGGGGAGTCGGGAAGGGTCACCTTTTCCTTTGTCGTCCAGAGATATAAATATTATTTAGGAGCCCCTTTCCGAGGCTCGCAAGTTATGTACGCAAGATTTCATAACTCAGTCGTGCGCACTTCGGGTCACTGGCCCTTCAACCGGGGACTCACTCGCAGCTTCTATCTTCCTTTCTATTTCCTACATTTCCTCGCCGTCCTAAACGCCACAAAAGGGCGCTTCGAGATATATTCATACAACGTGAAAATTACGATCGTATTCTTTAAGCGAAGAACAGGGAAAGTAATCAAAATTAAATTCACAGCTTCTTCAGCATTTTTAAACGGGCATTGATGATAAGAGGTAAAATACTTTATCTCAGTTTTAGTTTCGACCACCACTCAAATATATAAAATTTGAAAAATAGTATGAAATGAAATTAATACCGTAAGATTAAATAAAACTTTCATATCGTAGAACTCTGCGTCGCATTTCAGAAAAGTATTTGTTACTGCACGAAAAAGCAGAATCTGGCTAAAATAGAAGTTAAACTAATTAGATAATGACCAACTCTGCCAGCCATATAGTGATTGGCAATGCAGGTAGCATGCCTTTTGGCCAGAGAGCACATGTTGAATACACAGGACTTGTTGAGTTGTTAAAACAATGCTAATAACTTTCCCCATTCGTGAATTCATTCCGGTGCGAGACAATCATTATCTCATACCGTCTCACTCGATTGAGAAAACGAGTTCCTTTGAGAACGCGTGCGAGCCACAGTATGTTTGAAGTCGGGAGTTGACCGACGTCCCAATTCAGTCACGTCATTATTATAATTCCGCTCTTTCGGCGGTCGGACGTGCGGCTGGCATATTCCTATCCTTCTTTAGTTCGCAAAACGCACTGATTCCACTGAGGGTCGCAATTATGGAAGGAATGGAAAACGCCAGGAGGCAAAAAATATGGTAGGGAAACGCCCCCCTCCCCCCTTTTCCCTACCCGAGACTCCACTGATTGAAATTACAAGCTCTGATGTGACGGTCGACCTCCCCGCGAGAAACGAAAGAGAAAATATGCAAATGAAATACGGGCGCCGCGTTTGTTTTGCAAAATCTGACGTCTATTTAACGACACTTCAGATTTAATCTTAGGAAACATCGGGTTGTAGCGCTGCTTACATCAAACCAATTCAACAACAGCACTCGCTCACAACTGTGCAACGAAGAGTGTGGAGCAACCATGTGTGCCAACCCATGAAAGAAAAAAAACGAAGAAAAATTCAAGCTCGTTTCGTGGGGGAGTCCGGAATAGCCAATTTTGACGGCAACATGGCGACTAACAACACTGTAGTGCGAGGACGGGAAATGAAGAAAAAGACCCACGGAACTGGATTAGCGCCAAGGAGAGAAATACTTGAGGTAAACAATCGCCAAACACCAGAAACAAATGAGAATATTTATCCATTCAAATAGTTAAATATAATTAGATTCACATGTCCAATAGCATATTGGGCCGCAAATCTGTGAATAAAATCAATTAGGAATGAAGATTAGAGATTAATGAAAAATGTTTTAGAAATACTTTATAAAATTAACTACTCCAAACAATGGCTTCACACCAAAAAAGTTCTGGCAAATGTAAAAATTATGAATTTAAGCAATCATAATTTTACAACCTACCATAACCGGTAGATCATCCCTGGCAAAATCGATAAAGAAGAATGATACAGACAAAATGACCATTTATTTAGTATTATTCTGTGACACACCATTATTAGTGTTCATTAAAAATAAAAATTATCCTGGAATTAAACGTAATCTCCGACAAATCAACCACTTAGTAACATTTTATTCAACCACACGTAGCCGTGAAGAGTGCACGTTAAAATCAGAGGTGCTCGTTTGGCTAAACTATATCCTGAATCCATCGCCAAATAATCAACGCGGAGTTATTCAAAGTCTAATTTTCACTCATTATGCTTTAGTTTTAGGTAAGAGGTGAGAAGATTTTCAATAGCAAAATTCAAGCAAAAGGTGCACACTATTGAAGTAAATTTGCATTAGCTTCCATTCATTGCCTATTGCTCTATTTATTCCCTGAAATGACAAAAGTTTGCAGCCACAAAAGTGAAGCGTTTAAATCAACGTTCTTACCCGAGTATTACTCGAATATTTTCCTGGATTTCACGTACTGAAGAAAAAAAATTCAAGACTCAGCAGTTATACTGATTTCGCAAATACCTAGTTCTTAGCTTCAATGTTTCAGGCAGAACATTTTTGATTTTTTGGGAAACGGTACGTCACGAAACGCATTTCTAAAGGTTATTGGCCGGGAAAAGATTAAAAACGTCCACCTTACTTGTCCACAGAACGCTGCTAGCATTCAATAAAGACTTAAAGTGTCTCAAAATTGATGCTCTTTGAAAAAGGTTCACGATTCCTCCTTTGACCCGATTCAAAGAGCACTTTATGGAGGCACGTAATACGAGACGAAAGAGGGAATCGAGCCAGGGCTCAGCTCAAAAGGGACGGGAAAAAAGATGAAGAAAAAACTCTTTTTCCCAGTTCGTGAATCCCAGTTCGTTTCCTAGGTATCGAACAAAAGCGAGTCGTCACCTTCCAGCCACCAGGCGAGCGACCAACACAAACTCTCCGGCGCGCACATCTTAACCTCTTAGAAGGTCGACACCACAGTCTCCCTCCACCGAAAACAGAGACTTCTCCAGACCTTCTCCATCTTCTCCCCCCGACCGCAACCACCGCCCGCCACCCACCTCAACACCACCGACCGGCGACACCCAGTGAGAGAGCCGGGACCCTCCCACACCGTCCGAATTTGTGTAAATGCAAATGAGGAGGAGGGTAGGGAGACCTCTTCTTTAAATAGCCTTGGTCTTGCGGTGGCGAGAGATGGAGAGAGAGGGAGCGGGGGGGGAGGGAGAGGGGCGTGGTGGCCAAGTTAGGAGGGGAGCGGGAGATGCTGGGGGATGGGGGGACAGTGGGGGTGGTGAAAATAGGGGAGGGACACGCAGTGGACACACACGGAGTGCGGGGCGAGGTGTGAGGAGGATGGCGAAGAGGAGACCAGGGACTGCGGAGAGGGCTCTTCATTTCACCTCCTTTCTTTCCTCCAACGATTTCTCTCTTCTCCTGAGGAAGGAATATGCAAGGAGGGGGTAAACGAGGAGTCTGCATCCGGCGCCCTTGTAAATATGTATTCACGTGTCTCAGAGTCGGGACTAAACTCTGCTCCGCTCAGAACTTCTGAGGAATGGAATGGCGTTTCAGAGGAAATCGGTGAGTGAAACGGAATTCATTAGGAGAGAAAACAGAAACCGTCAGCAGGCAACGGGAAGGAAGACGCGATTTCTAATTCAGTTCTTGTGTCATCATTTAATAAAAATAATGCATCAAACCTTGAGTAGTTAATTAAATAGAATTTCCCTGATGAGGCCTTGGCCATTTCTTTTATTAATTATCTTAATTCGTTTTCCGCTTGAGAACCACACCGAGAGTATGAAAAGCTGCTTCAGTTCAATAGAAAACCACTGAACCACATTTAACCTCACTAGTGACACTGAACTGTTGGGTATGTTGCACGAAAGCAATAAGCTGAAAATGTCTAAGGGGTTGGCAACCGAATGTCACTACACCGCATGTCGCTTTCTATTTCTTAAATTTTTAGGAATAATATGCGGAGAATATTCACAGGAAGATATTTCACAATAATAATTTAACTGCGTCTTCAAAATCACATATAAAGTTTATGGCGACGTGTACCAAAAAAGTAATAATCTATCTAATATGGTCTCATCATGTTTTCTACGCAGAAATCAAATTTTTTTGCCAATATAATTAATTTCGACATATTTCATGTTAAATTAATACGACTAGCGTTTTAGGTAAGTTATTAAAACAGCATGCTTTAGAAATGTGAACTGAAATACCAGAATCGATTTAAATCACCACATTTCCGTGTAGAGGAATGTTTTCGACAAGTAGTAATTATGATTGAGGACCACTTTAAAGAATGTAATACGTTGAAAATTCGAATTAAAAAGTTTTTGAGGGGCCGAAAACAATGAAGGGTTCAAAGCATCATCCAAACGGATAAGACCCGAGCTGATATGTTAGGTGCGGAGGAGATTAGCCACTTTCGGACGGCGTCGATGTCTCTCCTCTTCGTCCTTCGGCGGTGGAGGGCCTGCCAACCAGCTGGGCCGCACCTAACCCCCTCACTTCGTAATCCCCTCACATCCTCCCTCCTCCCATCAAGCACGCATCCGAACACACGCCACCACGCCCTTCCTCCTCGCCCAGCGCTCACGTCCCAAGTGCCGTGTCGTGCGAGCGCCGTGCATCTCGTTGTGGAACGACGCGCTTCACGGCGGCTCCCGCTCCGCGCGCCCCGGCAACACAGTTTGCGACACACCGTCCTCCCCCCGGGACTCTCAAATGACCGAATGTCCCACGGTGGCAGCCACCCCCGTGGTATATACCACTCGTTCTAATGCGGCAGCCCGTCGTCCCACGTTCCACTTATTATTATCGCCGTGAGAATGTGCTAAGCCCATCGTGATCCGCGATGGAGGGCGAGCACAATTTTCTTCAACGTTCTCGTTTCATTTTTATTTTTTTTATTCATATAATACGCTCTTCTAACCTTGGGGGCCACTGCCGATGAGTGGCGAATTCGTCCGGATTCCCGAGGGACGATTTCAATGGGCTGAGTCCGTAAAAAGGAAAAGATTATTTCTGGGTAGTTGGCCGCCAGAGAATTGCCAAACACCTAGATGGAATGCAATTTAGACCACATTTGAATCGAATCTTTCATGTCATGGGGTGAGCTAAGCTTTGTTCATTTCATAAATGAAACTTCGTGTTGTTTCATTCAATACCTTTATCTGTTAGAGGTATCATATACGTGCGGTGGCGCTGATACCTTTATTTTTTGTTAAATATTGGCACACCCCAAATAACATCGAGGGTAGGGCAGTAATCGTATTACTTTCCTTTCATTTTCTCATTACCTAGTTATCATCAGCCAATTAGTCACTTGAAACTTGAAAGTAGCTATAACAAAATGTACGTTACAGACACAAACAGTAAAACAAATCTAAAACAACTACGGGAAATTGCAAACGCAACTTCGTAGCATTAAGAATTGTTTTGAAGAGAAGAATAAGAAGATACCTGCTAGATCGTTTTCTTAATTTAGCGCTTTAACTTTGTATCCGATGATGATAAGTGACCCATTCCAGCTGATACAAATAAATGAGTAAATATCAACTGAACATCCCAGTGGTCTTCGGTGTTGCCCAACCAATTCCTGGTCGGTGTACTCCCGAGATATTTCGCCACCAACTCGCCGGCAGCCGCTTCGATCCGACGGCCAATGAGCCATCTTCATTCAATGCGGGCCTTTCTCAACTCGATCTCCATTACAAGTGGCGGAGGGAGGGTTAGCCACGGTAATACTCACGCGATAGCCTGGGCGTATGAATGCCTTCCTCTCCATTCACTCGTCTTCTCCCCACTCAACAAGCTCCTTCCCCTCCGCATTCGCCATCAACAGGACGAGGATAACCCCTATCCCTCGAGGAAGCCATCAGGATTGCCAACAGCAATCGAATGTGAACCTCCTACTCCTCTTTCCTTACATTGCTATCGCACGCGTAAATCTACGCGTCTCAACACTCGCCATACCTTTCCCTCCACCTTTTTTCTTTCCCAACACGTATTTCTCTTACTTTTAGGTTCGTGGTCGATGGGAGGCAGGCGGGCAGAGTGAGGTGAAAGAAAGGGTTGGGAGGTGAGAACGGGAAGTGGGGGGGAAAGGCGAAAAAGCTGTCGTTCGGACGTAGATAAGGCGACCCGAGTTTGGGGGGAGCACGGAACTCACTCAGCTATAAGTGCCAAACACGATTCCTCCAAACGCTTTAAAACGAGGCGCTGCCAAACACACACAAATAGACGACCCGCCAATTCGAATCGTATTTTGGAGAGACACGGGTTTTTCTTCTTTTTTTATTCCCGTCACACCTGTCGTTTGATTTTCATCTTTGTGTAGAAGAGTCGGTTTCGTTTGGAATTTTAAAATGAAGGCGAGTAAACATCCGCCAGGGTGTCAACTCATGGGGATAAATGTAAGTGAAAAGTAGAAGTAAGGACTACATCTCTTCATGCACCCATTCCATATCTCTACGCTTCACTGGGCCCTAAAATCAGAAACATACACGGGATAATGAAATGAGGAATTATTTTGTTTCTCACATAAGACTTTTTACGTGGAAAACAAAGAATTTCATTATTTTACTATGAAGGAATTCCACCAAGTAATACCGACACCATTATTTTCATACACGAGATATTCGAAGGCCGAAAGTGTACTTACGACTGAGATTTTCGTGAAACAAAACTTGACCACGCTACAAATTTTTTAACGTGGCAGTAGAACCTCGGCAATATTTCACACCGTTAAGACAGATTGCGAGTAAAAGTAATTATGATATCATAGTCTACGTGCTACGCAGTCACTGACTTCCAAATGACTAAAAGCCAAGACATTTTTCAACGTGTACCCTCTAACCGGTAGATTACTGTAATGAATGAATGAACTTGCTCATCTTTCAGTTATAAAATTGATTTTTATGATCCATTTATACTCCCTTCCTTACTTCTCGTCGAACTGAAAAAAAGTCTTATTCTCTACATGTTCGGTTCTTTTAATGCGGGGGAACAGAGAATATTCGAGAACTAATATTACCATGGTAGACCATGAACTCCAATTAACTTATGTCATAATAAAAGTGATTAACTCTCGTCACCTGTGCTAAAACGATGATGGCGCAGCACGTACATCAAGGATTCGATGGATTGATTAGAAAGAGATTTTTTCATCATCGGCCTTCGCGTCAGCTTGTAGCAGGATGTTATAATACATGGAATCACTTGTAGATTAGAGTATTAAACAAGACTCCTAATAGCAATAATCAGTCATTCTGACAGTGAATTACAGTTACCGTTGACTTGAACCATTAGTCAGTGCCCTCTCACACAAGATCCCATACTCCATTATCTCTCTCTCTGTCTCTCTCAATGAGATTTTTCACGTGAACGCACTGCGTAGGCACATTACGCGCATGCCGCGACTCCCGAAACATACGTATAATTCAGACAGGCACTCCATCAACTCCCACGCATTCGGGTCAGCTCGGGGTCGAATCCGGTGGAACAATCAAGATTCGTCGTGACCGGAGTCGATCTATGTACGGCTGCTTTCGCAAAGTCTGCGCAACTAGCCCAATTACCTGGGAACGGGTTCTAATACGGGAGACGCAGGCTGATTGCGGGAGCCATGGGGAGGCGGCTGCACCGGGGAAAAGAATGCATTCGTGCACCACAATCATCAGGATAGACACGAACGCAAGCAAGCTCAGTAACGATTGCGATAACTTCGTTAGGAAAGTCATCATAATAATTATCAGCAGGTTTGGGAAAAAATGTAATTACTGAATTACTCGCACGATCGAAATGGGTTTGCACCCAGACGTGGTGGGGACCGACGGAGTGAAGCCCTCAAGATAAGTGTGTTGCTCAACATGCAACTGCGGTCAGCAAGAAAGACAAATTGGAATGAAAAAGGGAGAATAAAAAAAGAAGAGGGTATTGGCTGTCGTTGGGGGTCATGAGATGAGGTAGGCTATAGTGCCTCCTTTCCTCTCTCTGGCATTTTCCTTCGCTTGCGAATTTCCGAGAAGCACGCCCGGAACTCATTCTCTCCGACACGAAAGACAAAAGAATAGCACACCTGCGCGCGCGCTATGGAAAGAAATATAAAGAAGAAAGGAAGGAGGAAAAACGCGAGGGGAATCGAGCAAGACGGCTGCCCTGTCGAGCGGCCGCCGCCGCTGCAGCGACATTGTCTACCACGCGCACCACACCACGTCCCTCTCGGAGGTCTCTCAACTCCACACGGCCGGACGAAACCAAATGAAAAACGGATTCCCCCGCACAACTCCTATTCTTAATTTCTCATCACTCTTTTTGCTCTGCATTTGTCCAACATACGTTTCAAGGTCAAATATGTGCAGCAAAAATGATATTGTTCCTGATAAACTTCCCAGCCTTAATATGATAAACTTCCCAGCCTTGCAATGTCCCATATCGTCGCAAGGGAACGCGCTAAAATAGTCAACAGAAAAGATTTTCTGGCAAGATGTAATAAAGTAGTTACTTAGTTCAAGTAGTTGCCTTGGGAAGAATCTGAAGTGAAGTCTTAGCGAATATTTGGCCGTCGCAGAATGAGACATCCTTTTAAAAATATTGACTTCTCATTAATTCTATTAACAATAATTAAAATTAAGATATTTTCCCATAAAAAGGTTATCTATTGAGGTTCGAATTCTTTATTTTTGATTAGCGTTTTAAGCTTTAAGATGTAGAGCAGAGTAAAGAATATATTATTTACCCCATGGTTATAAAAGCTAATGCCATTTGCTTATAAACCTGGCATAAGTTCCGCAGCATTATTGTTAGCGAAAGCGCCGCTAAAAAAATAATGAAATAGCCCTTTGCAATGCTCTTAAAAACGACTGTATATTATTGCAATAAACGACCATTTGACATTAAGTGCTTCGCAGGCATGAGCTCTTGAATTCCAGAAGAAACGCAGTCATGCCGATTCAACTATATAAGAGGGGAAACCAGCGTGTATGAACTCTCTGTTTGTTGCCTTGACAGCGATATTTATCTCTGGTTTCGATATATTTTCAAGTTTCATCTGAAAACTCAAGGGGAAATTTCTTCATGCCTCTTTCATTAAGATAGACATTATGGAGTATCGAGTAACATACTTCCATTTTGTCTCTTTTATAAAAACATTCCGATCTCGACAATTTATACCTGATCTGAAACTAACTTTTTCCTAGCACCTTCCTTCTTCTTCACTCTCGTCACGACAATTGTGAAAAGTTGTTACGATAAACTTAGCAGTGTTACCGAATTGTTGAAGGAATAAGGGTGGGAATCTCTAACTGATCGAAGGAAGAAATACAGGTTAAATCTTTAGCGCAAATTCGGAGCAGACAGTGATCTTCCGGACGTTCAATATATACTGCTAGAGCCAACGTACTACGGTAGAAGCGATCACAGGAATAAGATAAAGGAAATTGATTGCAGAACCGATAGATTTAAAATGTCACTTTTCACACGTACAATAAGGGATCATAATAGTTGCGATACATCAATCATACGAAACTCCCACCCTCAACAGGTAGAGTACATTTTCACTTGTGCTTAATAACACAACATCATTACTAACACTTCACACCGGTTGATTTGTCCGGCATTATTTTATTTTCTTCTCTGCATGAAGTAGCATCTCGTAGCACTCATGAATTAACAGTATTAGTAATATTAACCACTACATGTGTGTATAGTATTGTTCTGAATGTCTGTATGTTCATTTACGTATCACTCTCCCAGTTTCTGGTCGGACTGCGCACTGTTCTCCTGACTGCTTTTTGGCCTGCGCCTAGCGGCCGGGGGGCACCCTAGTGGTGACTTGCACGGTACTTCGTAGATGGCCAGGTTGAGTAGACTATGGGAGGAGGGGGGGTTTATGCAAGGAGGGAGAAGGAAAGGCGTTTGCCGCTGCGGAGGTGTACAGCGCTCTCTTGCACACACGCACCGAGGTCTACTGACATGCCTGCACGCCACTCAGACCGGCCGACGTGGGCGACTGAGTGTACAAGAAGGTTCTACGTCCTTTCATCCGGACGGCCGAAGATTCGACACGTAGCCCCCTCTCCCTCCCTCCCTCTGCTCAAAAGCCTCCGTTTTGAGGGTGGTGGTAGTCATGGGGATGGCTCGAGAGGTGGCAAGGGAAGAGTGAGAGACAGGGCGGCTTCGAGAGGGACATAAATTGTGACGGAAAACCCTTCACAATTCGTCTGTCCGCTCTTTTTAACTTCTCTGTTTAAAAGAAACGAAGCCAGAGCGACTGGACACCCCCACAGATCAGAAGGGAATGCGAACTTCTTCCTTTGAAGGTGACGCGAGGATTCGCAGCAACAGTTTAAAATGAAAGATAACAAATATCATCGATCTTTTTTCTCTTACTGTTAGTTCAAATAAAAAAAACACTAATTTAGTCAACATAAAGGCTAGACAATTTTCCAATCATTGTGATTGCACAAATTATGTGGTACGCAGTCACGCACACGAGTGCAAAGATGTGCACCAAAGAGGGTGAAATTAGTCATGAAAAAATCATTTGACTTGACCGGGATTTCATCCCGGATCTCCCTATTGCCGGTAAGTGGTGTCGAACACACATAACCAGCAATTGGAAGATCCGGGTTCGAATCCCGGTCAAGTCAAATGATTTTTCATGACGAATTTAGCCGTCTTTGGTGTACATAAAGGCTAGAGTTCACATAAAAGTTTGGTTAAATAGAAAGCATACCGACGTATTAACACACTCCAAAAACTGCACTTCTCAATGACGAGAATATTTATGTGATGGAAAGCTTTAATTACCTAAAACATAAGGAAACGATAGAGCACTGAGATAAATTCAAAAAAGTCAATTAACACAAGGTATGGACATGAAACATTTTTTCAGCTGATAACCGAGGAAACATAACAAAGATTGAGAGTTTTGTCAGTAACGGAGTAAAATAATGTACCAAAGGAATCATATTTTTTCCTAAATCGGACGCTTTCCACATCCAAATCCAGCAACATGAAGCAACAACCCCACTCGAAACATCGCTTTGAAAAAGTCACTTGGGCTCTCTGTGAGTCACGGCACCATGAGTTTTTTTTAAGGGCGTCGAGTCAGCTCCGATGGCAAATATCCCCTACAAAACCCTAAATCGGGGGGGGTCGTGCCTGAGGAGTTTGAAGGAATTAGACCCTGAAGTCAGAGACTTTGGTGTTAGATTTCTCAGTCAAGGTCTAAAGAGTGAAGAAATCGAATCGTTGGAGGAGGGACTATCGGGAACACTCCCTTCCTCCGTCCCACGCCAGAAGAAGGTCGCCGGAGCATTTCGACGGCCTTCCCTCCTCCTCCGGAGGCAGGACGATCCATATGGGCGGGAACGGAACCTTCTCAACCACAGCCACCCACCCACTCACGGCAGGAAGGGGGGGAGGGGTCGGTCGGCGATGGTTTCGAGGATGGAAGGGGACTCTCTGGGAGGCAGGGAAGAGCATTCTCTCCTTCTCCCGACCCCCTTCCTCTCACAGCCGCTCAGGTGTGCTCAAGGAGGGACACAGGATGAGCCAGAGAGAGTTGTAGGGGCAGGTAGGAAAAAAAGAGAAGAGGGAGAGAATGGTGGATTTGCGGCTGCCTTGAGGGTGTCTTCGTGAAGCAGAAGACAACAACGGACAGAGAGGTGGGCGCCCAGATAGAGGAAGGAGCAGGGGTGGATGGGGGGGGGGAGGGGAGAAAAAGGGGACTGGTGGATGAGAAAGGAGGAGGGAGGGATATAGGGAAGGTCGGGAGGAAATCCTTGCCCCGTCTTAATTGAAGGGTTCTCGTTTTTTTGTCGAACTTCCACGCACGCACAGGTGGACGGAGGAAAGGAGACGAGAACCACCCACAGGGAAGAAAGAGCTCCACCTCTTGAAGCACCACTCTATATGATAATTCATCATTTCCCGACGACAACACGAAACGAAAGTGTGAAATTGCCGATCTTGAAGAAGTACGATGCGAATTCTTTCTCCGAAAGAGTCTACGAATGAATTCATGCTCTGCGATTATGGATGTTCCGATAGCTTACAATGCTAACTTCATACTTATGTTCGAACTCGCAAAGCATATTCAAGAGAAAAGCTGTTTTGGACACATTATATATGAAAGCTTATTTAAGGAGTAGGAAATATAAGAGTAGAATAATTCCAAAAAAAAATTCCCAAAGCCAAGATTTATTTTTTAAATTGTTCTCTTGGTTAAAATAACACTTTTCAAATGACCATAAGGTGGTGCAAGCGTGGTAATTTGCTCTAGGGCAGGATTCGAGAGAGAACACAGCAAAAAAAGTCTTCATAGAAACAGAACGTGAACTGTATCCCATGGGGTGAATTCGTATGAATTCTATTACGATTCCGCGCAATGCTCATGGGGAAAAGAAGAAAAAACATGCCTCGGCACCCGCCACTTTAAAGCATGTAATCACTGCCAATTACCGGACCAAATGTGCGAGCGGGAGACAGTTAAATGGGGTTGACTGTAAAATGCCGCAGCAGCCGCGGGGAACTTCGATATCATTCGATTAGAGCCGATTCATGATCTTCCCATCCCAACCCAGCACCTCACGAGGATCGAAATAACACGGCATGGACACCTTCGAAGTATCAAGTTTATGACGGCAAGGTGAGATAATTTACCCTCGAGCCAAGCAAGATACGTGATTAAATAGAAAATAAAGAGGGGATGCGCGAACGCCGTCACCACCAACACCCACTTCCTCCGCGCGCGTGAAACCCGAAACGCCGCAAGAACACATCTTCCCCAGGAAGAAGAAGCCGTACCTATTCTAAAAGCGGTTGTCGGCCCGCCGCCGTAAGGGGAGAAGAAGACTTACTTGGGGCGAGCGACGCGAAATTACGAATGCATTCCTCGACACCGCTCCTCCTCGACCCAGTGTTCGAGCGGGCGATAAAGTCCGGATGAAGACGGGAGACGGCCGCCACCACCTCCGCACGAAATCGCAACAGAAAGCCTTTCGATGTTCCGCCATCCGTGGAGGGAGGGAAAACAAAAAGAAAGCAAATCGCGAAGGCGGTGCTTTCATTGACTGTTATGAACGGCGTCCGGCAGGTGAGCGAGGTACTCGGACGCGCATAAAAAACGTTTAATATATTTTTTTTATTTGCACCCCGCCGAAGATAATATAGACTTTTATCCGAGGGAAGACCGACCTGAACTGTAGAGAGTTAATGATCGATTCTGGGAAACGATCGCTCCATTCTCGCCAAGTGGACCTCCGCGGAGTGAAATTTCCGCGAAAAGCAACGCTGGGGCCCGGCACAATAATTCCCATTAACCGATTGCCTCGAAGGCACGGCCTTCGCAGGAACTCGCGCCGAAGAGGTCGGAGATGGATAGAGCTACCGAACCTTTATTTAATTGCAGTTCGAAGAAAGAGTTAACGCATGGTCCAACGGGTCAGAGATGATTTCATCATAGCATGAGCAATGAATGAACTTTCGGCCGAACAAATATTACGCATTCATTTAGTCGGAAAGCATTCTTTTTAATTTCCAGAACAGGTAGTACACGTATAAACCACATCAGAGATTATTAGCACCCCGCGAATTCAAGCGTTTGACTGACAAAAACTACATTCCCTAACTTGTTAAAAAGTGGCAAGTAATGCCAACGGGAGTTATAGCTAGTAGAAATCAGAGAGACCAAACTAGACCAAATAAATCTCTGCGCCTAAATTATAATGCATCAGGGAATATAAACACAGACTAATTCTCTTCCCTTTACGTCCCTTCTTAACTACACAATACGCTCCAAAATAATATTTTTGACGCTGAGGATACACATGTTTTGTCTAGACAAAACACATAGTAAGCATATTTTTAGGGTTTTCTAGGTTATGGTGTGGTTATGATGAAATCTAATGAGAAATGAGAACAATACCTCATGACGAATGCCGTATCTGTTTCTTTCTAGAGTTGGAAGTCTGCCACCATTTCATTCTGATGAGCGGGTAATCGCGCGAAAGGAACTTCGATAATTCGACGAAAATAGAAACCGACCAAGTGGCCGATTGTAGATATAAACACACACACGTCCCTATCGCTTGTTCTCCCAGGAAGCCATCCCCTTCGCCTCGCTTCTTTCCTTCCCGCGAGCACTTCTAAGAGCTCACTCAACTTTATCTCGGCAGTGTTCCGGCTTGCCAGGATGGGGATAAAAGTTTGTTGACACGTGGTATCATGCCACTGTATCTACATTGCGAAACGAGGCCTTCCACGCGGCTATTTTGAGCAAATGTAGTCGACAGACAGGTTTTGAGCGATGAAAACAAATCCCCATTTAAAAAATGATAAAACATTTCAAAAGGGTTCATTAAAATCATTCAACTTTTCAAGGAAAGTGACAAAAGATTTAAAAAATGCCAATGTACGTCTTGGTTGTGTTCTCAGAAGTTGAAGGATAACATTATCCATTTAGTCACCTTCAAAATTTTCGCTATTATTGGATTTTTTTAAACATGTTTCCGGTAAACTACTGCAATGAATGAATGAATGAATCTCTTACGCGAGGCAAAATCACTTGATATAGGCAACTATAACACATGTATAAGTAATAATATCTACAGCAAACGTGAAGCATTATATTTACTCCAAAAGGATTCTTTACCCCGTCAATCGCAGCTACTTCCTAGCCCCCTGAACTACTAGTTCCAGCCGAAAGGTCTACAAACAAGCAATGTTGCCCGACCTACTTGCCACGGGGACGCACGGATGTGAGCGTGCCAATTGTCCCCTTAAACAGAAAGAAACCCATCCAAAGCCTTCGAATGGTCCGAGGGGGAAGCTTCCCCGCCTAATCCATTACACTAGGTTACTATGGCTTTCCCCCTGATGCCGGGGTCGCAACGCATGACCGGGTGGAGAAGTGTTACGCAATAAATGGCCGTAAGGGTGGGCATTCATTCATCCTCGTCGACATGGCGTGGGAAAACGCATCTTCGTGTGCGAATAAGGCCGAATAATCGGAAAGAATTCAATAACCTAAGCAGTTACCATTTCCCGAATAACAATGATTGCATTGGGGAAATGACACCACACAAACTGCATCCATTACCGAAAGTGAGGGTTACTGATGGTCTACTTTGTGTCAAATACTGTGCTCACAGATGTTATGGCGATTTCTTATGAATTTTGCCGATTTACGTAAATAAATTAGTCACTAACAATATTAGATAGGTCGAATCGAACAAAAACGACTGCGGTAGCAATATGGGGCTATGTTGTTTTATTCTAAGATTTCAGATTAGCATTTCCCCATTTCCAGGGACGTGTTCGTGTGACCGGACGACAATTGAATAAAAAAGCCATCACCACGATTGGCCCACAATCAAAGAACCGCACCCGTTGTCAATGGTTACACCGTCGCACCCACTGTCGCTGGCCGCACCCAACCCTTTGCCGGTGACAAAAGCAGATAACGCTGTCCACACAGACCTTCCCTGCCCGCTTCGCTCCTCTCCAACCACATCAGTGTGCACACTTTTGAATCGGAGGATTTCTCCCTTCTATGTTTCCCAGCGCGGGGCGAGCCCCGAGCGAAGGAGAGGAGAATGGTTGGTTCCCAGGGCGGTTCTCTTCGCCCGTCCGGTTTGAGAGGCTCCGCAGTTCAGTCCAGGGACCGCGGAGGAGAAAGAGGTTGCACCTGCGGGGACGTTCCGGCTTTTTGCTCCAGAGAATGAATGCAAGTTCAGAGAGGGGCACTGAAGAGATGGAGTAGAATGGAGACTAAAGGAAGGCAAAGAGCAGGCAAGAGAGTGAGGGACCATGGAGGGAGAGAGAGAGATGCATGGGAAAGCGGGGACGAGGTTAGGGAAGGAAAAAACGAATGTGGATTTTAAAAACATGAGGGGAGATAAGGGAGGACAGAGGAAGAAATAAGGGTGACTAGGCCTGACCATTTAAAGGACAAGGGCGGAGCAGAGTCAAAAAGGGAAGCGACAGCCAGTTTGCCACCCGTCTACCCTACCTGAGTTCGGGGTGTGAAATGGAAAAAAAGTAGATAATAGGGGTGTTAGGAGGGAGGTGGAGAGGGTGAATGGGCGATGAATGAAAAATGTGAGAAGAAACAGGGATCTGAATGGAGGCCAGGACATTATGCCGTCATGAGGAGGAAGAGTAATGTATTCGAATGAGACTGTGTTGGTCGGAGCAATTTAAAATAGACCAAATACAAAACTCGGAGACCTTTTTTTAGGCCTGCATATCACACACTAAGTTCCACAAAGAGAGGCACATTATAAATTGAGTTTGCATAATTTTACTGGGGATTTATCCCTTTAAAATCGTGTGTGGAAATGGGTAGAATTACATAAAATATGAAGGAACGTAAAAACTTTTCTATAACGACTAGCAGCACTGAATACGGGTATGGCGGGGCGGAATGGCAGGGGTTCCGAAAAGAAAATTGGAAAGATGCGAGGTTTTTGAAGATGTTATTAACAGTACAAAACAGATAAAGAAATACTGATGACGTGCGAGACTAATTATAAAAAAACATGAATAAGTTACTTTTCACACTCCGTATCAAATCACTGAATTCTCCCAACTATCCCTCCACGGCTCGGTACTATAAAAAGGACGACTGATTTAGAATGTGGGAGGCATTCTTTACAGACGGACCCGAAGAGTGCAGGACCTATGAATTATAAATTGCCAGTTCCATGAAAATACTCGCACGGTAAAAAAATAAGCATAATAATAAACAATCAATACTGGGAGAAACACATTCCACAGGCATCCGAAACCACTGCAGCCCGAAAAAAATGTACGCATACTTAATAGATGCCATTTAAATGTTAAATACGCAGGGAATGGGAACAAGAACAATTATCAGCATGGCAATGACTGTAATGCTCTAAGTAAAAGGTATTAACGTGCTAGCACGCTCATTCTCTTGAACTGAACATTCCAGGAATAAATCTCGGAGTGATAGGGAGAGAGGAATTGGGATGCTGAAGGCAGTGACGGACGGGAGGACGTTGCTTAATCTTGAGGAAATGAGAAGAACTCTCGGATGGCATTGAACATAGGGAAGGTTGAAGGTATGACAAGGCCTAAGTATCTACGTGGGAGAAAAGGCATTTATGTTGCGAGAACATTCTTGAAAATTCAATCAAATCGGGATATTCCTGAATGCCTTGCACGGAGAATGTTAAGAAAATGACCTACGTTATTTGATCGACAGTCATATTTACCAACCTTCATCTCAGAACTTTGTCGAGAAAGCTGAAGAACTCGTAAAACTCACTTGATCACGGTTTTTTTATCATCTATATGTACATCAACTCACCAAAATCGATAATAAATTAAGACTATAAGTAAAACTGTTTTATATTTCATCTTAAAGAGAAGAAGATTAACTACAGGGAAAGTCCGTGGGAGGCTAAGAGGACAAACGAAATAGTATGGTTGGCAACATGTAGGTTATATCTCCGAGTTCCGACCGTGGACTGCGACGGGATTCACCTCTCGCATTCCGACACGGACATTGGGTGCACAGCAGACATAGGGTGCGCGGCAGACATAGGGTGCGCGGCAGATATTGGGTGCACGCCAGGTGGGTCTTCCCGCTGCGAGCAAATAGCGAACGACGGGAGATGCACGGAGGCAAATTACGGTCCAAAACGAATCTCGACGGCGGGAGGAGCCCTTCGCTCTAATTAGGCGCGTATGTTCAACGCTACGTGTTCCTTTCGCTCGGAATCTTACGCTCCCTGCGGGGGTGGAGGCTGTGGAGGAGGAGACGGGAGGATAAGACCACCTCCACCGTGAAGGCATTCGAGACGCGCAATGACGAATGGGAATGCAATTGAAGGAATCTCGCCGGCCCTCGCCACGTTATTATATTCTCTACCATTTCCCCGGAGGCAAGATTAATTGCCGCGGCATAAGGAAATGAGCCCCAGCGGTTGGGAAGACAAAAGTCCTTAAAAGGAATCGCGGAAACGGGAAGAGAGAGAGAGAAAGGTGGAAATGAGGAAATTCAGAGAACGAAGGCGATGAGAGGTGTGGCTGGGTGAGGAATTTGTGGAGGAAATTCCGAACGGAAGACGCAAATCAAATGATGAGGTCACAAAAGACATAATTCCAGGAAAATGCAGATCAACAGTAACACGGTGGGGTAATACCTTAAAGGCTCTACGATCGGAAAAATAATCTCAAATTTGTTTTTTCTTTTAAAATCTCCAGACAAATTTTTGTTTTACATATATTCAACGTATACAACACTGTAAACGCATGTAACACTACCAGAAAAAAAGAAGTCCAAAGCAAAAAAATTGACGACATATAGAGATAAAATATAAAATGAAGTGTAAAAGTAAGATTAGACTGAAGGAGCTAGCGAAGAAGTAGCAGAAAGGAATAATCAGGAAAGAAAAAAATTCGGATAAGGCAAGAGAGAAAAAAATTGTGTACACCAAATTCACGTAGCATATGAAGTTTAAACTAAGTGAAACCTTAAACATCTATTTTGAAACCGAATTTGCATCAAAGATTTATTCCGTCTCGTCGTCGTACACAGGACCCGACGGCAGGGACAAAGCGAACGAGACTTGCCTTTCAAGTTTCAAAGGAAAAAAAATGAAAGGATAAGAAGTTGGAAAAAATACACGAGGCCAAACAAGAGCGAGGAAAAATTAAAGCGACAGCCGCGGCGGTGTGCCCAATTAACGGTCCTCCGAGTCAAACATGAGTTTCGCAAAAACAAGAGAAGGAGAAAGAGGTCCCATTCGCGACTGCTGAGGGTAAGCATTCGTGGAGGACCGCGGAGCGATGAGGAGAGGCGAGTGACGGAAGAAAGGAATTGCTCGGAGCGGGACAAAGGTGCAATTTGAATGGTGAACTTTTTCTCCAAAAGAGATCTTTTTGACCAGCTCGAGAGGGCAGGGTCTAATTCCCAGACACGAAAGCACTCTCTTCCGGCTGCACGAACGATGACCTAGGATGACAGCCTTTTCGTCAAACTATCATGAGCAGTATTTAATTGCCAACCAACTCTAAACAAAAAATTGTGTTTGTGGCCTTAAATAAAATAAAATCAAGGTATGGTAACATAAACCGTGTTCGCAAATCATCGCAGGTTAATGAGTATCTTCCATATCATATATCTTACTTACGAATAGGTTACTAGCCCATTTTTACATCTGGAATTTATCCCCCCATTGGAACCTGTGCACAAACTTCTTCCGTTTGCGAATATAATTTGACAATCGTTTTCCTGGCTAATCATTTCAACTCTAAGTGAACACAGCTTCTCCCGCAAATTATGTTACATTTTTGCTCCGTGACGCCCGGAGACGTTAAGGAGATGGATAAACATTATACACGGATGAAATTGAGCTTTGCAAAAATTGTTAAACCTAAGAAATGGATCAGAAATATTCCGTCAATTTTTCACAGTCGAACATTATCTGTGGCAGCATCGATCCTAAGGTGCCTGTGGAAGCTTATGGGTTTCTAAGATTTGATCCAGTGCTATACTCAGCCAATAAATAAAAAAATATCCGGCACAACCCATTATTTACTTTAAAGCATTTCCGCTACATTACAATAAAAAAGCAAGATGGGAACTGTGCGCCATATCGGTTTGATTGCGTCTTTCAGGGTCAAAATAACCAAAAATCGATACGTCCACGCATCATCGTACTGCACCATTCTCGACCCTACTCACAAAGCACTATGAGGAAGAGAAGGAGGAGGGGCGGCAGTCTGTTCTTTTCTTTCCTTTCCCCTCTTTTAAAACTCGTCCAACGAAGCGAGAATCACCGGGATTATAGAGAAGAGTGAATTATACGGAACCCAGAGAGCAGCGCAGCGAGACTCGGCGCACCGAGACTTCTCTTTCATAAGCTGCAAGAGATAGAAAAAAATACTGGCGGGCGGAAAACGGTTTCATTGTTTTTCCAATTATATTTTTTTATCTCTCTCTTTTTCCTCGACGCAAATATTTGCCGCAGGTTCAGAAATGGAGAGGAGAGAGAGAGAGGGTTTGTTGGCGTGAGACTTTTCTTAAGTGGAGGAACAGAGAGCGGAGTTTGAGAAGTGGGGGAGGGGGTGAGAGGGTGGAGGGGACTGGGGGAGGGGCAGAGGAGCGGGGCGAGGGAGGTGGAGGGAGCACCCCCTCTGGGAGCGGAAAAAAACCATTCTGCGACACGTGCGAAGCAAGAACGCATGAAAATGTATGCGTGAAGCAAGAGTGGAAAAAAACACACTTTTCTCCGTACGAATAGAGGTAGTCCATGAAAAAAGAATCAGCTACGCGGTAAGAAAAATCAACTTTTGCGAATGTGAATTCGCAATATGCCAACATTTCCGTTTATATTTGATGGAATGAGGGTGAAAAGTACCGATAAATCTTTAACGTTAACCATTGTCTAATTGGCAAGCCCAAAGAAATAAATACGCTTTCTTCCCAATGTATTACAACTACGTAACAACTCATTGGCACACCGTTATTGAATCATGCGATTCAATCAAAGTAACATCAATGAAAGCTGTAAATGCACACATAACGTACTTATTCTGAGCGTCGTACATATTAAAATACCAGCAAACTGACTCGATCATTGGTTTTCGTTACAGAAATGAGCTCGTCAGAACGTCCTATCGTCTTCAGTGAACACTACCCAAGATCTTCATCCACTTCCTATTATGAAATTAGTCTTTACCACCGAAAGAAGACATGATATAATTTGGAATAATGAGAATGGGTTAACGGGCAGCCCTTAAAACTGAAGCGCAAAGTCTCATAAGCAGATATAACAAGTCGTATTAATAAGGATTCTGAAATAAAAAGGATTCAACTAAGTTACTCTTTCTGCACACAACGGTAGCTATTTGTCCGTTACATGGCTTTCACTTATTCATTTGACGTTCTAACAATTTTTATGTCCCATAAATAATGTCATAACATGTTTTTTGCGCAGTTGATTCTAGACGTGACTAATAATACCTTACATTATAATTCGATTGTCGTTCGACCTTGCAGAGAGGAAAAACTCCATTTGGTTTCCTGTCCTTCCGCTTCCTTCCAGAATGGTTCTATACATCTTCTGGACAGCATAGCCATGGGAAGTTATTGAACATTTTTTTAAGCAAAATCACTCTTGTACCAATGAGATGAAAACAACCTTGAATTTTGAAATCTGGAAATTTTCTCTTTATACGACGAATCCGCACGCATTTTTAGGAATGTCACGTGAAAGCGAAAGGCAGAAAAAATAATTTATGACTGGAACGTTAACTTAATGAAGTCGATTTTTTTAGAAAGGGTAAATATTTATTATCTCTTGAATTCACCTTGATAGGCTTTTCCTGAGCGTCATATCATGAGGTAACCGAGAAAAAGATTGACAGAACATTCGGAAGAAGCTAGACGGAAGGGGTCGCCGATCTACTGCCAATTTAGAAAGACATTCCCCACAACTTGCACTCCATTGCAATTTGCTGGTGTCCACTTGGTCGGAAACTTGACCGTCTTGGAAGCTTTGCCGCTCCATGGAGGACAAGAACTCAGTTTTTTCCTGAAACTAGGTAAATAAGCTTTCTTTAACGATTACTATGTGTTAGACTCCTATTCTTTTTTAATATTGCTCATAATTCCGTACGCAGGTTTTTTTTGCTTCATGGGGGATAGGGTAATACTGGCAATACACGAGGTAAAAGGGAGGGAAATGGGAGGATAGAACAAACAGCCGAAGACTTGAGAAGAAAAAGCACTTCGCAGTCAAAGAGTATGTGAGGGCTGTTCTCCCTCCGTAGAAAACTCGTCCCGGCCTCTCCGCCGATGATCCCAAGTACGTAATTCACCTGAATAAGCAAGGAGGAGGCGTGAGCAGGTGAGTGGAATGCGCGCGACGCGTCGTCACTTTGGGAGGGGATCGCCACGCGCGCGACTCCCTTCGATGCGCGTTTGTTTGTTCAGCGGCGGTCGAATTGGCCCGCGGCCACATTCGACCTCTCAGCCGGTGCATTATGCGGAACACGAACAATGAAAACACACGGTAGGAGGTGTGTTCGAGCGCCAATGAAACGAAGCCGGGTAACCATAGTCGGGGCGGGAATCGGCGGAAAGAGACGCACTTTTGGCCCTTTGGCGCGGCGGAGAAAACAACTGACGCCGTGCATTTTGCAACCCCGCGTGGAATGTGGAGAAAAGGAGAGAATGACGGGCACTCGGAACCACTTGAGAAATTAAAATATTCAGCGCACAATTATCATGACGAAGACGCGCATACCATCTGCATAATTACTTCACAACCTATTATGTAAAGTGAGCGAGTGGAAAAACGACGAAAACGACAGAAATGAAAGCCGTGCAACTCTTTCATGCCAGATATACACCACAATCATGTGAAGTTGGCAATGGAATAGGGGGGTGGACGTGATTGTCTTGGGCTGAACGAATTATCAGACATTCAGACATGCAAGCTATTTTGTACAGACAATCGTGTTCACAACGATGTCAAACTGAAGAAAATTAATGCAGTGACACAAATAGTTAGATCAAGTGCAGTCACTCAAACGAGAAAATGTAAACGAATAGCATAGATATTCACTGGAGTGCGCTTCTGTTGGACTTAGACACAGCAGAAGCAAGGAGGCTAGTAGTAACATTTTTTCTAGAGGAGAAATACTAGTTTTCCCCGGGGAATCTTTTTCGGGGACTTCCTCCGAGGAGAAAATTATGACCGCCTTTCAGGAAGCAGGGAACACTTAACGATATTTTTTGTCCTCGAAGAGATAAAACGTTCCGATGCGACCCCCTTCCCCCCTTCACAAACCGCTGGGTATCCACACGAAGAACCTGCGGGACCGCATCCCATTTATAATTCTAAAGTGGGTATGGAACATGTTGGAAGATGCCCTTTTTTTTCAAAACTTTCAGCTCCGACTATCTTGTTAGTATGTACATACATTCGAAAAACTTGGAAGACAACGCGTCGCGCGTCGTCGCAAACCAAAAGTAAAACACTAATGTCAATGTCGGCGAGACGCTGAGCGTAACTCGCGAGAGAATGAGAAAAGGGAGACATTTTCATAAGCTACAAGAAAAACATGCACGGGGAGATAAGGTAGGAGCGAGTAAAAAAGTTGAAGACAAAGAAAAGATGCATTCGGAAACAAAAGGAACACGAGCTTTAAAGCGGGCGCAGTAGGAGGGTGGGTGAAGAATGGAGAGAAAGAGAGAAGAGGACAAGCAAATGCGAAAGTGCATTCCGCCGCGGAAGAAAAATTACCCGGGACCTGTTTTAAGGGCCTGTGCCAAGGAGAGGTGGGCGAGAGTAAAGAGGGACGGAGGAAGGAACGATGGAAGGGAGTCTGTGGTCTCAAGGCGTCGAAGAAGAAGGACAAAACAACGAAAGTCGCGCAAGTGGGCAGAGGGAGACAAAGAGCGGACACTTAATCACGGGTAGGTGGCGCTTTATTTTATTATTTTTTTAAAGACTTCCGTGGACAAAGATAACGTTGCTGCAAGCAGATATACTCAGGGGGGGGAGTTGAGAGTATGCACGGAGAGAGTGGGAGTCGGGTAACGAAAAGTCCAGAGAGGAGTGGATATTGCTAGAGAACGATTCCTTTCACGACCTTATGTATCATAAATAGGGTTGATTGATAAACTGGGCATTTAGCGCATATTTCCTGAGCACATTAAAATTAGCACATTTTTTGAAGACGCACATTGATTCGGCATTTTCTAATTGTGCAAGTACGTACCAATTCTAATTCATTCGATAACATTGTATTGCGTGTTTACAAACTGCCTCGAATAATTCTATTCGATTTCCAAGCTATATTAATAGATTTTTCTCCAGCTTTATTTCCCCTTGGCCTACTGAATGCACGGATGGAATGAAAAGTTGAGATGATAACCCATGCGGCAAGATAAGGAGGGTCAACTGTCACTAGTGTAATCTTAACTTATTGGGCACAAAAAAGTGAGCCATCTCCGTTTTGAAACATGGCTTTTAACGAAAAATAAATAAATTGACAAGAAATGAATAAATCGATCACAGTGATCTTGGAAAACTTATCTAGGAGAGGATTCAATCGAAAAAACTTTGATTGCATAAACGGCAGTATGAAACATTAAATATATTCAAAATTTAAACCAAGAAACTTTTGAAAATTCGGTAAAATTTCCCCTCCGGAAGTACTGTTGCATCACCGGCCACACCTAAAATATGCAGCGAGCATATGGGATCCGGTGCAGAAAGACTTAATCCGGGAACTTAATAAAATACAAAGGAAAGCTGCGCGATTCGTCAAAAACTGCTACGGGCGTACAGACAGCGTTACACAGATGTTAAACGAATTAGGCTGGGAGCCGCTAGAGACTCAAGAGGCTGCGCGCTAGGCTAAGATTGCTTGAGCTATTGAGAACAGATATCTTTAAGAGCGACACGGAGAACATCATATTAGATCCCCACTATATTTTCAGGTCCGACAGAAACGATAAATTAAGAGAGATATTATGCCGAACGGATAGTTATGGGAATTCTTTTTTCCTCCGAACAATAAGGGACTTTAATAAATGGTAGGCGTAATTTCATTAGAGCGTTTCCTTTTTTATATGTAAACAGCTGGTATCCTAACACCCCCCGCCACACGCCTATTGAGGCGGCTTGCGGGGTAGTATGCAGATGTAGTCCTTGGAGCAAGATTCGAATCGACGGATTATACAAGACTTTCATGGCATCGGGGTTCATTATTCCGGAAGTCCGGGCCCTTCAGTATCAGCATGTTCTAAGCGATATAAATTTTGTGGGAAAGGGTGCTTAGCGATGAGAGGACGGTCGAGAGAATAGGAAGCGAAGGAAGGCGGGATTAAGAGACACGTCGCCACGGAGCCAAGATGCTTATGTCGGAGGTGCCTCAGATAGGAGGTGACGGGGAGGAGGAACCGGGGGCAGGGTGTGGCGAGGGGAGAAGAAAAGAGAGAGAGAGAAAGCGATAAGGAATGGAGAAGGGCGACGTGATGATGCGGGAAGGGCCCGGGTGCGCCTCAAGGGATATAGGGTGTTGCTGGGCAAGCGGAAGGATACGATGGCATCCAAGCATGTCTGTATGCATTATTACGGGGTCAAGAGAGGGAACGACTGAGGTGAGGACGGAAGCGGAGGAAAACGATAACGAAAGTTATGTTATTACATATGTTCGCTCTACCATGGTTAATGAGCATAATGTAAAAAATTAATGCTAGCTTCATGAGAATTCTGTATTCACCGCAAATACAAAGGCCGTTTTACACGATGAAAGATTTTGCACAAACGAATGTACGTGATATTGTACGTTTGTCTCAACGAAATTAGAGCAGGTTCTATTTTCCGTTCAGGCATTGACACATTCGCACAAGCGTTCATACAATTTGCCGCTTTACACGATACATTTTGCCTCATGCAAGAGTTCACGGAAGAGTTTGTACAAACAAATGTACCGTGTAAAACGGCCTTAAGAATACATAGTTGATGTAAATTTAAAAAACCGCATTTTGCATGTCGTAATAAGCGTAATTCATGTAACTTGTCCACAAAAAACAAAAGTGAACAACCAGAAAGATAACAATGTAACTACCGGAATTAATGGTTTCAGCAAAATATCAATGTCCAGTACGATTCAAACAATAACACGGCCTATAACAAGTGTTTACGATGATCAGAGAGTATGGAAAACTTCGTTGAATTATTTCTAACAAACAATATTTCTTTTATCGATAAACATTTCTCCCATCATGATATAATAATTCATTCAAATCTCAACCAGGGGTCTCCAGAGTACGGCCCGCAGGCCACATCTGGCCCTCAAGATGATTTTATCCGGCCCGCAGAATAATTATGCGGAAATGCGCCGCAAAATTTTGCTTGGATGGTCGCCACTTGCAAGTAACTAGCGTTTCAAAATTTAAATATCCGTTTAATAAGATTTTACAAGCACAAACACAATAGCATCATTCCTATAAATGGTTTAGCGATGAAAATATAAGAATGTTCTGGTAGTGTTCGTCGTCATCAATATGCGAAAATTTAATTTCACATACTCTGTAATTAGTTACTTAGTAAAATTTTCTGATTTCGATAAAACTCATATCTAGAGTTCCCGGTTTATTTATTTTTTAATACGGCCTGCTGAAAAGTGTTCAAGTACCCATATGGCCCTCTTTACGATAAGTTTGGAGACCCATGGTCTGAACAAATAAAAGGAACTGTGAAAGCATTGATAAAGGGAGTGAAAAGAAAACGTCTTTGAAGAAAACGGGTGGAAGGTGAGACGAGAGAGGGGGAGGAATTTATGCAAGGGAACACTAATTTGCACGCACCATAAGCAAGTGCGACAAAGCAGAGGACCCAAGGGAGTGCGGGGATGCAGGCGGCGAAAGACGATACGAGCGTACAGTTACTCCCGGAGGAAGGAAGGGAAGAAGAGGGAAGGGCACACGAGTCGCGGTTCTTACGGGACGGCAGCAGCAACAGCACAATGGAGGGCCTTCTTGCTTGATGCAGGGCCACGCCGACCGAAAGATGGGCGACGGAGATAAGGGATGGTGAGGGGAGGGGAGTCCTCGGGAGGAAGTAGGGGGAGGAGGAGGAGGGAAGGGTTGGGGAGAGGTTTAAGGACGTAAATTTCATGTTTGTTTTATTTTTCTACGCAGCTTCCCGGAACACACATCGTACGCGATGCTGCGACGCAAAGACAGTAGGGAAGGGGGTATTAAGAGGTCGAGGGGAAGATCACGCCTAAAAAGACTTGAGCTGTTTTCATCGCTGAACTCAAGAGAATACATCATTGCTAATGAGAGTCATTTTTCCGCCAAAAACATTGCTGGAAACTTAAATACCTATCCTTTATGCTCACACATAGATCCAACATCGGTAGGCTGTAGGAAAAGGATTAACAAATCGGCGGCATTGAGTGAAAAAAAAAAATTTTTAATCACTTGGACCTAATGCGTGATAAAATTGTTTTTTAACCCGATTTCTACCGGCATAAAATGATGAATAAAAGGTAAGTGGTGGTGAAAAAGACCTTGGATATGGGAATAAAAACGTAATTGTACCGCTCTCATGACAGTGAATCCAAGCCAAAACCGAAAACTACCAGTAGTTTGGATGACAAAACGCTGAGAAATAGAAAAACGAATCCACGCTTGATTTTCGAGTGCTAGAGATTTCGGATTTGAAAAATCGCAAAGGCGATGGCACGTTTAATGAAAAAAGAAGAGAGGAACCGGTTACAGGTGCCATCGAATTACGACAAACCGGTTTGATTAGCGTAGCGGCCGCGTGGCGGGCGCACCGCGGGGGAACGGACCTCTTGCTGGCGCTCCTCGAGATGAGGCATCCGAAGGAATGGGAAATGAAAAGGTCGGCCGTGAGTATTTGTATGTATGTAAAAACCGCGTGTATGTGACAGAGCATTCAAGAGTGCCGGCGAAGGAGGTGAGGGAGATGGGTTGAAGTGGGGGTGGGTTGAGGGAGGGGGAAGTGGAGTAAAACGCTCTTTGAGAGTTGAGAAATGCACGAGAGTCATGCGATTGAAATGTCTCCGGAGAGGAAATGAGAGGGAGAGAGAACGGCATCGCTTCCGAGTATCTTCGGATAGACCAAGAGCGTCAAGTGAATTTCCCTCCTGGCGCTACTCTGGTATGTAAGGGAAAGTAGACAGTGGGTTATAAACGATTTTACGGAGATACCGCACTAAGTCAAAATGAACTAGGTTTAGCGAGCTAATTATACTTTGAGGAATATTGCCCACTGTCTGAAGAAACAAGACTGCACAGACAATATATTTTCTTCTGTTAAATATTTACGAAAATTTCCTAAGTTGTGCAACTTATCATTTCATCAAATTCTCTAATCCAAGAAAATAGGTATTGAGAATTCTCAGCGGGAAGGCCAATTAGGCTTAATGTTTCCTCATTATACTTACCTACCCTTACACACACTCTAGATTCAAAACCTATAAAGTGAGAATAAAAATTATTCCTTTAAATAAGAAATCACGCTTCAAGTACACTTAATTCAAATATCAATAACTTACGGCTGATAATTATCAAATTTAGCTATGAAAGAATAGCTAATACAGGAGAACGCAAAATACTCCCCGACTATTGAATAATAGGAAAAATCTAATATTATTCCTCTAGCTCACGCAGCTCATTGAATAAGCAGCAAGAATGCGGCTGACAGAAAGCAAGAAATTAACGTTTGGCTTTCAACCGTGTCAAAGTGAGTGGATTAGGTTTGTCATTTTTGTCATTGCAAAAGCATCCAGCGAACTCAATTTCTTCCTAAATAAAAAAAATAAGAATACGAAGTACACTAATTTTAGCTCTACTCACTGGAAATTTCATCTACCAAAGACAGAACGCTAATCCATCACACCATATTCCGGAAATGTGACAAAACACTGCCCCTTGAAACAACTTCTCCGGACGAAGGTCGAATAAGGCCTCCGCTAACAAACAAGGTCTCCTTTATCGGCTGTCATCATCCGACGTGAGATAGCAAGACTAAGTAGGACCAGTTGATGAATTACATTTCCACACATATAAAGTCTCGCCAAGGAAAAAACTGGACCGAAACCCAACATTACCATACGTCTTCGAAAACCAATTAGGGAGAAAGGCTGAGATAAGGCTACTCAACTTCATTCGAATCAGCTTTGAAAAATAAGCTTTCACGCGAGTAAAAAATTATGACAAATATTTTTCGACAACAAATTAAATTCCCATTGCTATCATCAAATATAACCTAATTGAGAATAAATGACGAATAGGATGAAGTAATGGATTTTAAAATTTGTTTTTTTTTTGGTCGACTGATTGTGCTCTGAGATTTGTTAAATTTGTTTGAATAACGAGAGTCCCAAATGGGAAAAGAATATAAGGAAAAGCTTCCAAGAAAATGGGTATTGGAGAGGTTATGTCAGAATTTGTGATTTTGTGATAAAATTGACGTTAAAACAAGCTATTGTGAACCCCGATGTACGCGTGAGAAGGGGAGTATGATAAAGCACACGCATTAAGAGTTTCCTCGGTGAGCTATGAATGTCCTGTAGATTATAATGTCCAATCCTCTAAACAAATTTAAAAAAATAGATATCGCTGTCCGCCGTTCTTGAGCGCATGGCGAAAAGCCCTGCCAATATTCAGAAATACTTCCTCTTAATTTGCACGAGGCATTCACTGGTACATGCATGAGGAAAGACGTTCCAATGAGTTTCTACATAATTTATAAAAACACAACCTTCATCTGTGTTGCTCATTCTACATCCTTTTAATCCGCATTGCCCTTCATATTACTAAGTGGTCGGCACCTATGAAGTTCTAATGAATAATGAAGAAATGCGCTATTCCATTTTTATTCAACTGACGATGCGAGGCTCTTTTGACGCACCAAATGGATTCCGATGCAGCAGTCAGAGCGGTAGCGTGGGTGAGGAGGGAAGAAGATGCAGAGCACGTGGGTGCCCAGATGTGGAAACGGGGATTGGTACAACGATAGATTAATCACCGCTCCGATGTGGAAGACATCATATCAAAGGAGCACGCACAGATGTATTCTCAGCCCATGAATCCGCAGACAGAGAGAAGTAATTACTTCCTAATTTGCTGCAGACGGGATTAAGATTGGCTCAGTAAAATCCTAGTAAAAAAATAAAGAATTCAACAGAAGGCTGCGACGAGAAACAGAAAGGCATGATTTTCACACGTACATTCGTCGTGTGATATTCTCTCTATCCCGCCGCCTTTGTAATGATTATTTCGATCCGCCTCGTCTACGACTACAGCCTTGAATTCACCCACTCCCATACTTTGAAATATGTGTGAAACTTGTGGACGAGGCAAACGTTCAGGTGTGGGCAACTACTGAAAATTGCTGAGGGAAATATAATGAAGGAGATCTTCGGAGGCGATGCAAGATGAGAGTTAACACCCCATCGCGAGAATAATGACTGCAGAAGAAAAAGCAGGAAAATGAGTTGACGAGCAGATTGACGCTTGCATGACAGAGATAGAGGGAAAGATAAAACTCAGAGGAGCGGTCACAGTAATTCGTTCGCGAGAAAATAGACCCGACCAGACGTTACTTAGCCATCAACAATGATGTTAACATTTCATCGGTGGTACCTAGTAAAGGAAAACAACCACGAGACGCAAGGAACAAAAGAAGCCAGCTTCGGCGTCTCCACGACGACAACCGCAAACAAAAAACCTCGAGGAGCACCGCCAACGTATTCGCATCGACCCATTCTTTTGAGGCATTGTCTTCGGTACCCGATCCCCGATGGACACCAACGATATTCGTACGATGACCAAATGGAATACTTCGATAACCTTAGGAGCTGGGGTGATTGAAAATTCCCATACGACAGGAATGGATAAGAAGAATAAAACTATATATTTATACCTACTGTAGTAGACTGAAGGGATGGATGGCATGAGAGAGAGAGAGAGAGTAATGGAAGTTATAATGGGATTGAGGCAGTCTGAAGAGTGTAATGGGTTTGGAGTGGAGAGGCAAGGCTCAAGAGGAGGATGGGTTTATCGATTGATCTTTGGGGGATTACCGAGGACCAAGGAGGCGGTGGATACATGCGCAGAAGGAGTGTAAAGGGAGTAGGGCATTGGGGCGCAGCAGAGGTGGAGAGGCGGGCACCAGCTCCTCGGGCATCCCCGCATTGAGACACTTGTCCCCTCTGGGAGGACCGAAACCTGGTTTCAGAGACTGGATTCCTTGTCATCCGACCGCAAGCTACGGCATCATGTGCTTAAGCGGGTAATACGGGCTGACCCTTGAAACTCCTAACATCTGCCCCTGAGGAAAAAGGATACACTCGCAGGCGAACTCGACAATGTTGCGAAGCAAGGTACTCTTGCAAGCGATGGATGCGGGATCGAGATTTTTATCTTGCGTTGATGCTGCGGAGGAGCATCGCACGTGCAAGGGGTTCACGGGAGAAATCAAACGCCACCTTCAATTCCCACCTCCCGTTTCAAAAAGGTCAAACCGCCGAGTGATCCGCATCACGTGGATTGGCTAAGAAATCTTATCACTCAAAATCATTTGACGTATAAGCTGAGAATGCAGAAATATCACGTTTGATAAATCATCGGAACGTCATTCGAAGACCGGCTTGAGCTCTCGGAAGTAAATTCCTCAAGAAATTGTTTTCGCATAGCTGCGCAGTGAGTTCCACTTCGCGCGAGGCATGCACGTATAATGTTCCGCGCGCATGTAAACGAAAACCTATACGCCTGCGCACAAACACTACTCTCACATGTACATTCTCACAACCCTAAATCCTTTCTCTAAGCTCCAGGGGGATTGTACAGCTGCGGGAAAGAGGAATGGCATAGAAAAAATGATGGGAGGAAGGATTGGACAAATAGGTAAAAAGGAATGAGAATAAGGAATGAAATAAAGAGACTTGTGCACGAACATAAGCACATGCACATGCCACTGTGTGTACTAGACTTGACTAAAAAAACCATCCGTGGAGCAGAGAGTAAGATGGGGGAGATGTTTGAGCCCTGAAGATGAGAGGCAGAGGAGGGGTGGAGATGGAAGGGAAAAGATGCGTGATGGAGAGAGAAGGAGACGGAGTGACGCAGATGCAGTGTGTGAGCCATGGGAGGGGTGAAAGAAAAGACGTCAACAACATAAGAAAGAGCGAGACGAAGTGTTTCAGTCAACACGCAACAATGAGCTCCACAAAAGAACACTCTGCGAGCTTGAAAGGGACTTAAAAACTATTTAATTGGGAATGAATTGCCACGATTCGTTTCGAGAGTGGTTTCCTTTCACTGGACGAGGCAACAGAGCGGCGAGCACTCTTGGTACTGTTTATCGTTTGAGGAATAAGAAGCGAATTAACACTGATTGTGAATGCCGAAGGAAAATAGTTTGCCAAAACACAGACGAGCCGACGGATCTCGCGGTCGAAAAATGTTTGGAATCAACATCAGCGTCAGGTGCGCGCACAAAAACAGGTATTCCTCCGAGCAAACACAGATTTGGTAAACAAAAGATAATCGTGCGTGTTTACGTGTCCACGAGCAAACTAACGCCGAGTGTTCACCCGCTAAGAGTAGTGTGTTAGCGGTCAGGAAATTATTCGATGTTATAGAGAGAGAAAGACAAAACGCCACGGAGAAAAAACGATAAGAATGTCAAAAGGTTTTACGAGGGCAGTTCCATGCCACCAATTGGCGGAATTGGTATTAAAAAAAATGTGAGTCGGTGGTTGGGTTGGGGAGTGTCGGAGGGAATCTCAGAAATGCAAGCACGCCGTGGGAGAAGGAGAGCGAGGCTGCGCGCAGTGAGAGAGCCGAGGGCATATACGCACGACGGAGAGCGCTGATAAATGAAAGTGGAGTGAATGAATAAACGGTTCGGAGAGGGCCGTCGCGTCGCCTGTTTGAAGGCGTCACCCGAATGCACGAGCCTCTCGGAATGACAATTTCGTTCGCGATCGAGAAAGAGAGGAATAAAGAGTCGGGCTGAGTTGGAAGTGAATAAAGATAGTAAAGTAAAATTAGGCGTAGACCAACACAAGATTTATATTTCGAAATCTGCTAATCAAATAAAGAATACTTCCAACAATAATTTTACTTTAAATTGCCGAGAGCTTTTGGTGTAAGTTAAGATATTTCAGTGATAAACGAGGCGGTTAAAATCTTATGTTGGAAAAAAAAACATTTGACAGCTAATGACAAACTGTAAAAGAACGAAGCAGGAAAAAATAACACATTTCGGTCTTATTCTCAATCGTGTTTGACTAAATTTGGAGAGATTTCGGAATTAGTTTGAATTTTCCGGTGGTTTTTGAGGACACGTCGATCTGATACTGAAAAAACCACATTCCACGGCCAATGACTAACCGTAGAAAAGTTGAAAAGGAAAAAATCAGTACAAAACAACTAAACACAGTCCGATCACCAACAAGTAACTGGGTAGTTCGCAACCACCCTATTCTAGATCTTGAGAGCAGTCTAAAGATTCAACTCATGGCATTCGTTAATGGCGATAGAATGTTTTATCGGGATAATAATCCCAATTCTTTGACCAGCAAAGATAAAATCTGATAAGATTTAGAAAATGGTAGCTGCCTGAGAGAAAACGTTTTAAAAATTCTTCTCCTGGAAGTAAGTCACGGCCTAACGTGTTTGTTTTTGCTAGTAAAAGTTTTTGCAATCCTCCCGACACAACCTACTTTTGTAAGTCTGCGTGCAAACAAGAAATTCTCCGCGAGGAGTAGAGGGAATGCACTTGGTGTTCGTTCCATGCGGGAAGGCGCGTCCCGTCTCTCAAGTCGGCGTATGCAGCGAAGAACTCAAGACGGGCCCGAAAGGAGATGGAAGGGAAGGAGGAGGACGCGTCATATTCCCATACGCGACAGTCACTTGTCCCTAAACTGACACCCGCCCTCCCCCGGGGCATCAACGAACGAACCCTTTCTATTGAAGTTGCGAGGGAAGCCCGAGGGGGGCGGGGGAGACGGGAGAAGGAGGAGGGGAGGATGTAGAAAAGGACCGGGAGTGGAGGCTGGGGAGGCTGGAGAGAGGGAGGGAGGAGATGATGACGGCGGGCGACCTTGATGCAGGACACACGGAGGGGAGGAAGGGCCGACCCTGTGGTGCGCACGGAGAAGCATACGTTTGTCGCTCGGGGTCCCGCAGGACGGAAGTGCCACATAAATCAACGTGACCACGTATTTTAAACACGGCGCGGGCCCGAATCGACGTAGCATCGAATGAGTATTAGCGTCAAATACGAGGGGGTTGGGGGGGGGGATGGGTTTTCCTCCTACACATATACACACACACACAAGGAGTCGCGCGGGACAGCCGTTTCCCTTGACGGAATGGAGAATGATGCATGGGTCTTCACGAAAGAGCGACGTGAACCCATAAAGCGGGAGTCTCGATTGAAAATGATTGAAAAAGCTTGATACAAAAAAAACAGGGGAGGGTTGGAGGGATTCGTTTTTTTTCTACGTCCTCCCATACTCACCGGTGTCGCTTTAAGTTCAACCCTCTTTCCCCACTCCGCCCAATTTATCCCTTCCTCACCTCCCACCCCCCTCCCAATGGCATACCCACAGATGCAAGAGGGAGCGACGGGGCAACTGACTAATGTGCACTCTTGCATAGGCCAACGCTCCATCTGGAAGGGCGGCAACCTAAAGCCGAGGAACTGACTCCCTTGCCTGCGGTTACATCTCCTCGCTTCCTGTCTCACTATTGAAGAGTAGGCACACGATATAAGACCACGGACTCATTCGTACAGAATGCTTCATTTTACTTGCCCAAGGAGTATACTGTAGTTAATCTCCTTGGGTTTTCCCTTTTTGTAGTAGCTGTAATGAGTAATTATCCAATTCTGCCAATAAAGAACGGCGATAAGCCTTTTAATAATTTGGAACATGCATCTCATAAACATTTATTCCAAAAATATAATTTTTTCGAGCTTACGACACTAAAAATAACTTTACTAACAGTGAGAGGATTTTTGTTTTCACCTGAGTGATCAGGGAAGTTTACATGCTGTAAAATATCAATAATATTTTACTAAAGAAGAAACTTTGCATGGACAAATCGAAATTTTTGAATTACGACATAGGAGCAGGGCAGCAAAAGTCTCTAGAAGTTTCTAAATATATAATTTATTGAAATTAAATTTGATTTTACTCCCAGCATCTTATAGTTATGAGGTAAAATATGCTTTCGAAAATATTTCAGCGTTTCGATGGAATAATACATCATGTCTCTAAGAAAAAAATCAGTGTGTGACTGGCCACAAATCAAAGGTATACCTAACCGCATTGATGTAACGTCAAGGTCTGGTTCCCCACACAAAAAAATGTTTAAAGAACGCCCACTGCTGATTGGAAACCAAGATAAGCATCAACCACAGTCAAAGATGAGACCAGCATTAGCATTAATCAACATGTTTGCAATAGTACCCATAAAAGATTTTTCCTTTTTTCCTTATGAGTAAGCACTTTTTTGCGTTCATTTCGACCGAAAGATCATTTTATTGGGCAATTATAAGCAATCGTAAATTATTGACTGGGGCTTTGACATCGTTAATTCATCTGAGATTTTTACGGATTCCTAATTCCCCAACACCGCGATTACAAAAACAGCGCCCACTTTATGGCGAGTTCCGGGAGAAAATTACCACTAATTACACACGAGGACGACAGGGCAACCAAACGGTACGCTGGGTGGTCAAACTACAACACCCAAAACCAATCAGAAGCAACCATCGTCGTCTCTCTCCCTATTTCATTGGTCATTCTGCATTTGTCCTGATGGATTTGGAGGCCAGGATTTTATGTTTCAATGATTTTTGTTCGACTCGAAGAAACGCGTTCGCTTTTCTTTATGAATAGGGTTATTTTTATAAACATCACGATCACCATCTTTGCACTTAAAGGCTTCTAAAATAGAATGCACACGTTGTAAGGTGATGATTAAAAAGCTAAAAAACTCATGATTCTCTTTAAGGATTTATTGAGGAGAGGAAACACGGAAGGAGAGGAAACGTGCTGAAGGCGGAAAGTTTCCGCCATCAGCACCTTTCCTCTCATTCGACTATTTTTACAAAGACTTCCCAATACGGCTCGTATCCCGAGAAACCTGTGTCTTCAGGAATTGGGACACCGTCAATAATGAAAATGACTAAGACCCCATTTCCTACAAAAAATCATTCGGGAAGCATCATCCACGGGAAACAGAAAAATCTGAGGGTAGACCAGTAATTTAAAAGTAAAAATAATGGGAGGGTATGACACTTGGATCTTGGTGACCTGTACCTGTAATGATGGGCATGATCTGTAGCGTGACTTTCTCGTGGCGATCTCCCACCATGGAATGTCTGGACGCGGCCTGAAGGACACCCCGATGGTGCCGCCTTCCTCCATCCCGTAAGGTACGGAGCCACTCAAAACTAAACCACCCTTCACACCACCAACACCACCAACGACAACACCAGCACTAGAATCCCCTGGCGAAAAGGCACCACACCCTTCCCTCGAACCACACGAGCAAGACCTCAGGCTGTCCGCATAGTTCCTTGCTCCCGTCTCGCCTCCACGCCAACTGCTCCTCCGCGTCGAAGGCGGGCCGCACCCGCGATGATCCTCGTCCCTGCCGCCCGCACCCCCCATCTTGCCCGCTCCGCCCTCCTCCCAGAGCGGTTCCAGATGTTGGTACCCCACTATGGACCCCTTCTTCTGCGGAGGCGGTGGAGGCTGCTGTTGGGACGGCCCATTAGCCTCGACCATGAACCCACAGACGGCGTAATTGTTCGTGAGGGGCTGCATTGGTTGCACGTGGCACACCCCTACGGAATTGTTCAGGTTACCCTGCCCGTTGCAGTTCCTCGCGCCGTTCAACGCAGGGGGAGCCGCTGCAGCGGGGGACAAGGGACCGCCGAAGGTGGACGTCGCACAACCACTCCCCACCGGCGAGTTGCCCTCCCGACCGGACGATCCGCTGGCCGTCGAACCCCTGGGAAATGTGGCGTACCCGGTCGAGCCGCTGTCTATCGACACGTTCCCCAGGGACCCGGCACTGCCAACGGACGCGCTGTCCGTGGAACAACTCGCTGAGGACCTCCCGCCCGTCGAGGAGGCGCTCCCGCCCGCCGGCCTAACCTGACCGACGGGGAAGTTGTCCGTGGAGCCACTGTCCGTCGAGGATGTGTCGGCCCTCTCCCTGTACCGAGTCCTGTTCCCATTCGAGTCCTTCCTCTGGAAGGACGGAAGGGTCATCCTCTGACACGCACTGCAGCCGTTCAACAACACGTATCCGACCGGTCCGGTGGGGGTCGAAGCGCTAGTGTCTGGGTTGTTGGGGTCGATGGAGTCCCTGCTGCGGGATCTCGGGAGCACGCGGGCCTTCCTGTGGTCCGCGGAGGACCCGTTGCTGCAAGGGCCCCCGATCGACACCCTGTTGTTCCACGTGCCGTTGACGTGGTAGCCACCGTGGGTGACGGCCTCCTCGATCGTCGCGGGCACGTTTCCATTGGTGGGGGTTGTGGGCGGTGACGCTCCGTTGTCGGGTAGGTCTATTAGCTCCACGCTGCCCGTCACGTTGTTGGAGAGGAGACGCGGAGGCTGGGCCGTACCATTCTTGCGATTGTCCACCTTAGGTTTGAACGTCAAGCTGGTGCTCTTTGGGATGAGGAGGGTGTCCTCAAACATCGGCGAGGGCGTCCGGTTGCCGTTCGACGACCCCCCGGAGGCCCTGCGGACCATCCCCATCGACCGCTGCTGCACTTTGTTTGGGGGCAGCTCGGTGGAGTGGGACCTCTTGGTGGCTATCCTCCGGTTGACCGCCGGCTGCCGTCCGAGGGTCGCGTTTCCCTCCACCAGATTGGAGTTCCTCACGGCCGCGCTGGCCCTCAGCGGGGCCCGCCTGATCGTGGCGAATCCGTCGTGAACGGGCGAGCCGCGTTTTGCGGCGGCGGAGGGCGCCTGGGTGTTCGCGGCCGTCGCCACGCCCCCGACTGGGCCCGCCGCCGTCCCCATGAAGAGGCACGACACGGACATAGTGCGAGGCAAACGACGCCCCGGACTCGACTGTGGCGGCGACGGCGGTTTGAGATCGGAGGGGAGGGAGAGAGCGGGTTGGGAGGGGGCGGAGGGGCGGGAGGGGAAGGGCTTCCGAGGCCTGTTCGGTCACTTTTGCGCGGCGGATGGGGAGAAAACACAACGCGCAGGCGCGGAGAAGAGGTGACGAGGAGACGGTCCCTCACAACCGCCTGTATCTTCTTTCCTCCGAAGGAAAGGTGTAACATATCGAATTTATTCTCTGCGAGTATAGCATGGACCGATATAGAGAGACATTGTAGAGAGGTCCTCTAGGCGGTTTCTAACCTTTTGAGTACCCCAGGGTCACCATTTTCAAAATTCGTATCCCTTTTACTAGAAAAATCTTAGTACGCACAATTCACAAGAGTTTTCGACGCCGTCTCCTTAGTTTTCACTTTGGAGTCTTACAGCTATTTTAACCTAATTTCTACCATCATTCAGGTTTTTTCACGTATCCCTAGACCTTGCCTCATGTATTCCTAGGAGTACGCGTACCACAGGTTGAGAACCACTGTTCTGGTTCGATGGAAAATAACTGAAAGTACTCTTTCCTTTCTTTTTCAGCTCTCAACTCGATAAAATATTACTCCTAAGACCCGCCATGATCGGCTTCAAAAGTGATTTACCAAAAAACAAGACTTTCCATTGACTTACAGGGATATTGGAATTGGGAGGGATGAAGGAAATAAATCACCACATTGATGGAAAAGATAGGGGAGACTCGAAGTAAATACTCCTTTGATTTAAGAGAAACTTTATTTCCTGCATTTTCTATTCTTCTCCATTTTCAATACTATACGAGCGGCTTTCAAAAACTAATGCACGCTAAACGGTTCTTAATATGGAGTCAACAAATATGTAAGTATGTACGAACACAGACCGCTTGGAAAGATAACATTGAAAAGATGCAACACTTTATGACCACTACAAACAGATGCGTCACAGGAGTAGTACTCAAAGGGAACGAAGTCATCAAGCTGAACTTCAACATCATTTCGCTTGATGAGCGGATATAAAAATAGGCCTACAAAAAAATTCTAATAGTTTCTCAAAGAAACATATGCCTCCTTCTTCATCGCTCTCAAAATCTTTGGCTCATGCAGCCAAGGAGAAAATCAGTGAGCAAGCAGTTATAATGAAGATTATCCACAGACACCTAAAAGGGAAACCGGAATACATTATAATAAAGATACGTTAAAAGCAAACGTTAGTCGTAATTTATGGGTTTTCAGAGAGATTAGATACTTTCGCACCACGCTAACTAACCTCGATGATCTTATGCGGCTGGCTTTCGGCTCTTCGTATCAAATTTTCCTAATAGGGAAAGGTGCCCGAAAAACACATTAGAACAAATATAGAATTGGATCATTTTCTCCGAAAGACACATACATTTAATGTAATATACGAAATGCAAATACGAGGTTTATTTATTGTTTACTGTGAAAACCAGCACTAGATATAATGATAAAATAATTCATAACCGTTTGCAGCTGTGGTATGGCATATTCCATCATCAGATTCCTGAAAGGAACCTCCATTTTGCATCAAAAAAATGATTAAGTTATAATACCTAGCAGCTCAGAGTATAGCCATATATTGACGTCGATTCCCTGCACTTTTTAACCGAACAGAGGAATGGGATTGAGCAAGAGAACGAATTGATTAAGACCATTTTGGCGATTACTATGAATGCTTGTTTTACATACTTACATCCCAGTTCAATTTTTAAAATTAGCCCAAATGACTTTCCCTTAAATAACAAAGAAAAATTTCTTACGTAATCCATGAGTAGCATTCTACTTGTACGATACAGAACCGATGCATGATGATAATGAAATGAAAGGCACTAGACGTACGTAGGGAGTGGTTTCCAACAATCTTTTCAATAGGGACTTTTTCCACAAATTACATTTTTCTACTCTTGAATCTTATTATTCCATGACAAATATCGGCGAACTAAACATTTAATTTGCACAACTCACATCCAAAGGATTTACTTTTTACAAAACTCGACAAATCCTTGCCCCCTGCAAATCATTCGCATCAAATGAAACAGATCCTTCCGTCCTCGGCAGTCACTCATACGGATAATCTGCCCACTTATGCTGAGGTGAAACGTTTCCCGCAAAATTTCATGAATATTCAAGGATTTTCACTCTTTCCGAAGGGCTTCAGAAACGTTCATAAGATCGTTCCAGGACACAACAACTTAAGAGCGACGGCGCCAAGACGCCAGGTACGCCCGAATGTGAGGGAAGGAAAAGAAACAACGCGGGTCGAGGGGAGAAAGGAGAGGCAGAGAGGAGAAAGCGATCGAGGCAAAGACGAGTGATTCGCTCGGCCGGAATACAAAAGCCACAAGCAGCGGACAACAAACACACAAAGATGCTCTCCTCCATGAGCGGTGGCCGTGACTCCTCCCATCCTCCCCACATTTTGAACGTTGAAAGAGTCGACTCGGGTAGAACGAAAAAGGGAGGACCGGGGTAGGGATGGAGGCAGCCAAAGCGGTGAAGGGAGATAAAGGTGGGGCGGGGGGGGGGGAATGGGGAGGGAGAAGGGCATGCCCGAAGGCAAGCGGAGGTGGAGGAGGCAAGGATTGCGTTCAGTCGATGGATTGGTTCGGGTGGGACCCGTGGGGGAGGGAGGAGGAAGGGGAAAAGGGGAGGGAGGTTGGGGGAGGAGGAGGAAGTTTAGGGTGTGGGGAAGGGGAAGGAAGGAACAGGACGGGGGAGGCGCTGCGGGCGATTGGGAAGACACGGTCGGGAGCCATGCTCGATTTTGAATATCGAAAAGCTAACCGAATAGGGCTTGGAACTTAAGTAATTTGAGCCAGATATTTCCCTAGTCATTTTGGAGCCCATATCTGAATTTTATTTTTTAAATTCCAGCATCTGTAAGACGCATGAAGTAAATGTTGTAATATTATTGACAAAAAAAATTTAATTCATTCATTACAGTAATCTACCGGTTAGAGGTAGGTTGTGATGAAAGTCAGGGAATATCCAACGAACTCTTACACGTGCCGTGCCCTTTCTACCTCTAGTACTTCTTTCTTCATCTCAGCATAAGTCCTACCTTTCTTCATCCCGTCCATAAAACCGATTCTCTTCCTTCCCCTTCCCGCTTACCCAACATCCTACCCTTTATCACCACCTTCAGCAAACCATCGTCCCTCATTACCGCTTCCAGCCACCTACCCTGTCTTCCCCTAATCTCATCTATAAAGGAGGGAGGCTTCTAGGCTATGAGATTATGAGAGCATTTTGTGTTTCCGATTGCAGGTTAGCATTCTCAAATAGGGCAGAGAGTTCTTAGCCAATTAGTTTAAATTTGTGAAATGCTCCTAAATGGCCAGCTTTATTACAAATCTGCTAACGATTACAATGAATGAGCAGTCACATACCAACATACTGGCAACACTCACTTCCAGCAAAAATGGTTCAAAGACAGGGTACTCCATAATCCAATTCCACCAAGGATCTTTCAGAATGGTGGCCGGAATCAGCACATAGGTGCGGCACAAGGCTTTACCCGTTCAAAAATCACATCTTCGTGGGTGTGCATGCACAGGCACAAAAGAAATTTGGCGGTACTCAGATGAGATGACTAGCGCGAGAAGAACATTACGCGCAGGTGAGGAACACATTCGAGAGGGGCAAAGCCACCACGAATCCGTCCAGAGGTCCATGCGGGAAATATTCGGTGCCTCTGCACACACTTGCATCACCTTTCCAAACCTCCCAACTCTTCACTGAAAAGTTTTACCATAGCAATAGCACATAACCAGCCAGTATACCTACTTGCCGCTTAACACACCAGACGACATATGATCGCTTAATCTTGCTTTAAGGTATGTTCGCCCTAATGTGCATGGTGTGCTGTTTTAAGGTAGCTTGACCGAGATATCACTTCACAAAGAACTTGAAGAATTTAACCACATTCTACAGAAAAAACTCACCTTTCCACTATGTCAAAATATTGATCCCTTACCGAACTACTTTTCGAGCAATTTGTCTAAAAATATAAGCTGTTTTACTTAATATATTGAAAAAAATTAGGAATTTATAAAGCCTAATTTTCGTCTAAACTTACGATGTGTAGTTTGTATGTTTTTTCAATTATTAAGTAATTTCTCATAATATCTCAAGTAATTTTTTACAGAATCGCAAAAAAACCCTTCTGTTGTGAAGGCATTTTCACCATACGGCGTGAAAAAATGAGTCGAGTAAGAGACTTATGTACATATACATATTTATTCAATTACTGAGAATTTTTTTCATTACATAACCATATTTTTTGCGTCATTAATGTTACAATATTTACTTAATACTTCTTAAAGATGCTGGGGTTAAAAAATAATACTTGGATACGGGCTCCATTATGACTAGGAAATAGCTCGCTCAAACTATCTTGAGTATCGACGCTCATCTGAACTTCTCAGTCAGGTAGTGAAGAGGGCGGAGGAAGACACTCGCATACGAAAGGAGGAGACTTCGCCACGAGAGGTGGGGTGAGGTGCGGTGAGGAGGAGGAAGTGGGAGGGAAGGAAGGATCACGAGCCTTTTTTATTCCGGAGGGAAGGGGGGCGGTGGGGAAGGGTTTCGAAGGCAAGGGTTGGCGCGGAGAGGCCCTGGAGCCACTGAGGAGTCTAAAAACACTCTCCGCCCACCCTGCGGGCGTAAGAGAGAGAGATAGGAGCCGGGAGGCAATTAAGGGGTTCAATGCACGGTCAATGGCGGGAGAGAAAGACAGACACACTTCGTGCAACCGTCTCTAATTCGTTTAGTTGGAGAAACCACACGAGCATTCTCCTATCGTTCTTCATTATACTTTCACTCTATTGTTCGAAACTGTATACTTTGAATTTCGTCGTAAGGTTCAGCAAGGAAAGACCGTTCTTGAATTTGCTAATTATTAGTATGGTGGTACCAAAAACTTCAATCTGTACTAGGATATACCTGATGACTTTTGACGTGACAGTATAAGGCACCAAACGCCTAGACTGCAGGATCACAGATTCCATGTAACAATTTGCAATAATCTTACAAGGGCAACACACTGACATTGGACTAGTCAAAGCTAAAGCTCGTATTTCGATTTATGCTCAGTGAAAGTCTTTACTTTAGTTTACATGCAATTAATAGCTGTGTCTAAAATTACCTCCCACATTTACGTCATTTCTCACATTCATGTTACTCTGAAATGCATATTGCGCAATATCTGAGTCCGCATTCGTCACTTTCATCACTATCTTCTTAAATTTCCTCGGGAAATATTCCCTTCATTCGTGTACACGGTGAATGTGCAAGGTTGCCTAATGAAAACAATATTGGAAGGAAAAATAGATGGGAAGAATTATTGAGGATGGCCAAGAATGGAATGTATTAAGCAAATCATGAAAGTAAATAATTATTTACATCTACATCTACGAAGTACCGTGCAAGCCACCACTAGGGTGTGTGGCACGGGGTGATTCCACACCAGGCATGCAGCACTCGTCCCAGCACAAATCAGAACCTCGCACGCTCCCCCGGCCGCTAGGCGCAGGCCAAAGAGCAGGAATGAAGTGGATGGCAGAGAGGAGAGTGGAATGAAGAGCTGCTGCAAACCAACCATCGGATTGATGACTACTGATGATGATCAAATTGGATGCAATTTTACGGGGTAATCCAGCTTAATTTTTATAGCAGTTGATGGGACAGCGACGTAAGAGAGAAAAAAAGTGCTCTTCGTCGGAAAGAAAGAACAGATCACGGTGGGAAGGATGACTGGTCGGTAGTCACGGCATTCAAAGCGGAGAGAATCCGGTGAATATTAAACGAGAGAGGGCAACGAGTAAAAAAAAAAGCCAAGAAATCGTCCCGATCGAACAACAGCCAGCACACCAATTAAGACCATGAATATTGATGCGACTGGTTTTTGCGCGCCACTGCATCCACCCTCTCTCCTCCTCCACCCCCTCCACGTCGGCGTCCTCCCCCAAGCACGGGGAATGCAGCCCGAATGTATGTATTCTCTTTTCACTCTCTTCCGTCCTTCGCACGCGGCTCCGTGCGTATCTCGTTCGCTACGGGGAAGGTCGCGCACAGTAATTAAATGTGACTCACACCAGGTGGTTGGAATCAGCGTCATCGAAACGCCACCACAGTAGTTAATTTTAGTGGTATCATGTCCAGGTGACTGTGGTTTAAAAACTGGAGGCCCTACGAAGGAAATTTTAATGCGGCAAAAATTCTGCTTCCAATGAAAAAGCCAATTGAAGTGCACTTCCTTTCCAGAGACATCATTACAAGTATGACATGGTTCACGGGAACTACCTTGTTATCAAATTTTAGTCGCAATGTCCTATACACACATCTTTCTCATGCACTGGAAAATGTAATTATATAACATGAATGGAAAATGTTTCCACAGTATTTTACATTAGAACACTATAACCAATGGAGTAACAAATTACCAAGCAGTACGCATTGATAATCATTAACGGGGTCGTGGTGTCCTAGTGGGTAGAACCTAGTAGGCATAGCACTGACCGCATGGTACCGGGTTCAAATACGGGTGGAGCCTCTCTGGACATCCCATCCGAAAAGCCTCGCGGTGCGACTTTCTGATTGCCATAGCTTCATTTAATTTCGCTGGCAGCTTAGGGAAAGGAACTGGCTCCACTACCCTGATTGTGCGAATTTCACACGCCGATGGCTTAGTACGAGGTGAGCTCTACTCTCACCCGTCAAAAACTAACCAAAGTGTTTAACACTGCGTGTGTGTTTGTGAGTCTTTTAACAGTAAATGTTAAGTGCCGGCTAATTTTCGCCAGGAATAGAACAGCTGAAGTTGCTGTCTTCTGAAACAATCTTTAAACCTATTGCGAATACAATAAATTGCTCCAAGTATGTTTGGCCTCCCTATCCTAAGTATCTTCCTTCACCCTCGAGTCAGACTGGGCATACGTGAAACATTGGTGGGACTTTCAAAGAGAAGCACTCTCTCCTGTTCATTATATCCAGCTCATTGGACTCAACCGAAAAAATTATTCGCACAGAGGACTTCATAAAACAGGAACTCAGCTCTTTTCTCAACTCCTTCATTTTCCATTCTCCCTTTCACGGAGCTTCTGTTTGCTTCGGAAACTTTTCAGTATCTACGTTGATGACGATGACTTCCCATTGTGCAAGTGAGTTACGCGAAGGTTTACCTAATGTGCAGCGTCTCCGGTTCATTTAGAAGGGAAAAATCCTCAGCCCGACTCGTTAATGTCTTAGCCCCCCGTAGAAATGCCTTTCACCGGCCGATATGTTTGCCAAGAACGTGGGACACGTGGAAGAGGAGACTTCAGGAGATGTGGGAGAGGCGGAGGAGGAAGGCTTTGAGCCTCAAGAAGGCTCCTATAACGCATTCATTCGAGATCCCTTGGGAGAAGCCCGCTGAGCAATGCCAACGGCCACGAGACGGCGAACTCAAAATAGCACGCGGGTCTAATGAGTCCGGTGAAGAAAAGGGAATGGAAGAGATGACGAAACGAGAAATGACAGGACGAGGGAAGGACAAAGTAATTTCATTCGAAGGTCTGTGAAACTCTGAACGAAAGCATTCCAGAGGATCTAAACAAAATAAACACCTTCTCCTCGTCCATTACTCTCTATATCTTAGCTTTACTTCTACGATGATAGAAATGAGCAAATGACTTCATCGGCAGTACCTACAAAGATTGAAATACCCACACATAGGTATATAGGAATAAGTCAACATATGAACTCTCTCAGGGAACGCCAAAATTAACAAACTTTTCATTTAACACAGGTAATCTTCTTTGAAACTCATGTCTCATATTGGCAAAGGATCCACGTTATTTTCTTACGAATTCTCACAAAGTTAATTGATGAAAACGTAAATAATGGTACACGCGGATCGGAAATTATAACTCCAGAATTCACTTAAGGACATATTTAAAAAAGTACAAATCGTACAAATATGTTACACACTAAATACATGTATACAAAAAAAACGAAAATCAACTCCTCCATACTACTATTGGCTTTACTATGTGTTAAGGCAGTCAGTGCACAGTTAGCTGACAGGAAAATGTGAGGCATGGGGAGGGGGAGCGCCTTCAACTAACCTGTTGAAAGAAATCCACCGAAGAGTCAGCAGGTCGTCCATAGTATATCATTTTCTGAAACCGAAATAGCTCATATTTTTTTAGAAATACTGGCAATCGAAGATGTCCGTAATTCTATTACATGTTAAAAACACAGTTATCGACATGAAATACGGGAGGGTACAGAAATATGGGGAAACAATTCATTCCCTCGGGCGCTACACGGGAAAGTCTTAACAAGTCACCAGACCTCATAGGACAAAGGGTTCTTGACGCTCATGTTTCCGTATGCAACACACACGTCATACGACATGTGAAGTAAAAATGCAGCGACCTTCAACGCGACCGATGGCACTGATTTCCGCGGCGGATCACTTCCGGGTGTTTTCGGAGTACAACGCCTCGACGCAGAGGTTCAACAGCACTGTATAATCATCCTCGGATCATTCAGATCCTTATCTCGTTCCATCTTGTGCAGCGACCTCACTGAATCATTCCCGGAGCGACTTAAAAATAAAACACGGGAGATCTCCGCGATCGGCTCGCCTTTCACGGCCGATCGACGCAAGGCAAGCCATGACGCCACGAAATCGTTTCCTCGGCCCTCCGGGCTCGCACGAAAAGCGCTCTCGCCTGCACAACGCTCAGCTCAGCTGCCGAAAGGCTGACTCTCCAACGGCCGAGAGAGAATCTCGGGAAAAAATATCCTCCCAACATTCCGACGAATTAAGCGAGGTGCCTTTAGATCAACGCTCATTAAACCGAGGGGAAAGGAAGGAAAGAGAGAGAGAGAAATTGAATGCATAACTAGACATAATATCGCTCCGTAAAGTAGAGAGGCGAAGTTTTCATGATTTAAACAATTTGCTTACAACACGAATTTAAAACATGTTAAAATGTGTAATAAAACTAAAAATCACGTCCAAAATTTCGCAATTTATTATTATATTACGAGTATTATTAATTTCTTAACCCGCCATTGGTGGCGCTATGAGATTTTCTCTCACACCAAATTTAAACTTGTGCTCACATTGTTATCATGAGTTAGAATAAGTTCCCTTTCCTTCTAGCTGACTTTTTATCTCTTCCTATTGAATGACCGTCTCAAAAAGTATAAATGAAGCGTCCGCAGCTGTGTAATGATATGTCTGATACCTTCGGCTACAAGGTGTGAGACTTTTCCTCATCGCGCGACCACTGACGTTAGTGTTTTTGTATCACTCAGTTGCGTTACACTGTCGCAACATGCGGGCAAAGTTGATTCATTTCGTGGAGAGCAGATACGTTAATGTAAACTTATGAGTCATGAGAAAGTATGTCCTCATAAATAAATATTTCTTATTGAGAATGATAATTTTCTTCATTAAAACCCAATAGTATCATCGCCAGTAAAATTAGCAATGGTTACGTAATTGTATCAGTAATTGTGTGCATGTGGAAATCATTGTTTCAAATGAAAATTTAGAGAAATAAATTAAATCTAAATATAGTGTAATATATTGCCAATAAACTCTCTATAATAAATAATCAATGGTACATCTGAGTGTGAGAAAAATTCTCACACGCGACCGCTCGCATGATAAGTAGCTTAGCGACCACTCCCGGGTTAACATCTATGACCAAATATTAATGGACAGTTTTCCGAAACAAATTCCTAAGAGGTCATGGGTATAATTTGTTCACACATGAGGTAGTATAAATATAGGCTATGCATACATAACCAATGCAAAACTCATTGAATAATATTTTTAACTAAAAAAAACACTAAAATTTATTTTTTTAAATTTTAAAATATGATTGTTTTTTCAAACACCAAATTTCCCAAACATTCTGAGAAGGAACAGGGGAGGAAGAGATCACGCACGAATCACGACGGGCAAGGAGGCCTCAGTGAGCACGCAAAGAGGGGCAAGAAACCTGACAGACTGAGAAGAAAGGGAGAGATCCCACGAGGCACAAATAATTTAAGGCTGAAAAAATATTATAAAGGTTGATAAAAGAAAAGATTCACCTTTTCATTCCTCCGTTATGGAAGTGGGAGATTGGCGTGGACTCAAACTGAATCGGTTTGTTAGCGAGTTGGCCGTGGTTGCCGTTGTGGTTGTTAGTTGGCGGTGGCACGCCCCGCGACCGACCTTTCACTGTCGGGGAGGGGTAGCCGGAGAGTCACGCGGAAGGGCGTGAGTGTGGAGTTTGTGGGAGAAAGAGAAGAGGGCAAAGGGAAGTGGGTTTGGAGATTTTGCTGGTCCGAAAAAGAAGAAAGGGTCGACTTCGAACTTGCTCTCCCTCGAAGAAACAGTTTTCTCATATGGAGATTCTCCATTTTTACATTGATACTTTTAAACCGAAGTCCCGATTACGATTCAGTTCTCGTTCAGTCTTTGTGACCTCTACGAGCTTCAGCAAACGCCGAGGAAGCCTAACTGCACATGAACTGGCTGAAACCCTAGCAAGTTATTAAAAACTGACTAACCAAGCATTAAAATTAGATACGGTTGGTGAAAGTAATTTAACCTTTTATCATTATAAATTTTATTAGTGTATCGGCTTTAACCTTGAAATATACAATTGAATATGAAATTTTTACTTTGAAACCTGCAATTAGCAACGAGAATGAATGAGTCCAAGTTATTTTTACCATTCTCAGCGCACTGAGGCAAAAGATTAACTCCGATTTTCGTGGAATGATTTTTATCATTAACCAGAGAATTAATGCTGAATACACGAGTTTACCAGTGAAAAAATTCATGCCAAAAGAATCGCATTGATTCTTTCAGTCGGAATGGGTGGGTGAGTATGGGAGGCGAATGGCGATTGAGCATGGACAGACCACGACTCCCGTCGGATATGGATGATGCTAACGCGGAAGGAAGAGACGAACCCAAGGCCGGGAGGGTCAAGGGTGGTGGTCCTCAACGGCACATCGAATTAAGCTCAAGGAGGGAGACAGAAAGAGAGAGAGAGCAGGAGAAAGAGGGAAGAAGTGGGCACTCAAGGCGGCATTTGCGCCGCGCGGATAAGTTAAGGCCCCGCTGTCGAAATAAAGAAGAATGAATTGGAGGGATAAATGCGCCCGCCGTTCCTTCCGACGCGGAAATTGGCGGAAGAGAGAGTTTACGTGAGTACACCCAGGAGACCTTCCCTCCGAAGCACAGACATCTCCGTCTGCATCTTCCCCTATCTAGTGAGGCCATCCATTTTTCGGTAATTACCGAAGATAACGGATGGTTAGGATAATGACGGAGCGACGCCTATTTCCCTAACCACCGCCACGCCTGCATTATGGATGGTCCCGCGGGAGAACAGAACGCCGATGGGAAACGTTTTGTGTACGAGGCTGCCGAGAGAGCGCTTCGCCGTCACATTCGATCGTTCATGTCTCCCGCGGTAAGCGCTCTTCTCCCTCTTCTCGCCCCTTTCTCCAGCAGCGCGCGCCTAAACCCTTCCTTCCTTCGGAGAGATAAATTACCGACAACACACACATACACACACCGCGCGGTATATTCCTCCCAACTGACTTGACAAAACACCGTTCACCGTAAAAAAGTACATTTCTCGCTTCTGTTCTCAGCGTGTTCGAATGGAGAAAGGACCGCGGGGAGCACCCGTGGAAGCGCTCTATTCTCGAACGTTTTCCCAGCTTAGGCGCATATCTGACATCATACAGTTCCCTCATTTCCACATGAATTGTGCAGGGAGCGTTGCTGTTCAGATGAATAATGTAACAGACTTATTACCAGCTGCCAATTGTCTCCACACCCAGGAATCCTCTAGCAATGCCTTACTTGCATCTCATATTTACTGGAGAATTCATGGAGGACGGGCACATGAGGTAAGCGTAGGTTAACGCCTTCACCATTCTGGCCGTTTATGGAACCAGCGCGCAAGGCTGCAGTAGTGTCAGCAAATACCGTACATGGATTTAAAATGTCATTTCCGGGCAAGAAATTTAGCACAGTGGTTCCCACCTACTTGGCGTTTACAAGGCTATAGTTTGGGAGACATAATTTAGAAGAGCCTTATGACAAAAATCCTCCATAAACCTAATGAAGAGTACGTGTACAAATCAACAACAACAATAAACAAATTTTCCCGAAAAAGTTCCCCATAAAGCGGAGAAATTTCAGGGGCTAGGTCGAAAAATTTCCTTCAATAAGACATTATTAAGTAAAATGTCGTCAAGGTTTACGGATTAGTTACCTACTGATTGTTCCTAGAAACAAATTGAATAATTTGATATGTAGTAAATAAGATATGAAAAATTACTATAGGATAAAACAAAAGTTATTCCATGGCAAGTATTCTTCATAAGCTATAATTTAGTTTATCATATGTCATCAATTGAGTCAATAAACCAATCAGCTTATGAAAAAAATCAGATAAACTCCCCTAGGGTTATCTTTATTTCGGAAAATTATAGAGAAAATGAGGGCTCAATTTTCTACGGAATACCTGCGCCATTTTCTAGGGAAATCATTGAGAAACCTTCGAGATTTGGACATTTTCTGTCTAGGATGAAATATCTTTACGTGCATGGGCAAACATTGATGGGCAATCATAGCGTGGAAACATCCATCCTCAAGGGAGAATACAGAAATTCTGAATAAACAATAACATACTGACCACCCACGAAATTTAAAATTCAACGCTATGATTCGTAAATATTACAGCTTGATTCAAATCACTTATGAAAAGAAACCGCACGGTTGATGGTCATTTATATCGAAAGCTTTCTTTCTATGTGGGAAGTAACGGATCCGAATAGGAAACCACAGGTAAATTTTAATATGTATTATCTTAGCAATTCAAGCTGCAACTTTAATGGCCCCGAGGCATAACAAAGGGGACGAAGTTACAGGAAAAACACGTGGTTGAAATGCCCAGTTTCTCAAAGAATGGAATACTAAATTTCCCTTTCACTCAACAAGCCTGGTTTTTACAAATGTCCCCCAACCAAGAGATATAAATCTAGCATAATGAGATGGAGCTTTAAAAGAGAGGGAGAGAAAAATATTCCCACTCCCCAACTGCTCTTCTCTGCCCGAAGCCCTCCACCTCCAGCCTCCCTCCCCTCGTTTAATAAATGTTGTATTAAGGTCCCTCCTAAAACGTACGCTTCCCCTTTTTTCAATTTCAACGGGTACTTTTTGTCGATTAAGGCCTCTCTACCACACGGAAACACGAGACAGAGCGGTCATGTGCGGGAAGGAAACAAAGTGCATACCTACGCGTCAAACCCCGCCAACGACAAACCGCACCGATGAAATATTCGCGTCTCCGTCACACCGTCTGAACAACGCCAAAAGGAACGATTCTCGTGCGTGTTGCGTGCGTATTTACGCGTGTGCTCTCGGATTACCAGCGCCGATTCCCGGGCCCGGAGATACTAAAGCCGGGGGAAGCGGGGAACGAGAGTTTCGCGGCGCTGTTTGCTCTGATTCACTTGTTTGTTCGCGACCGCGGTGACTTCGCGTGGCGTGCCTACCACTCGGGGACGCCAGGGAGTCGCTCGTTATCTCACACTCGAGGATTTCTTTGCGGCACTTTCTTGTTTGTATTTCTTATGCGAATAAAAGAGGGAAAGAGGGGCTTACCACCGGAACTCCATCTTTCCCTCCTTCTCTATTCAGAGGTCTCCCCTAAACTTACGACACGGCTTTGTCCCAGTTCTCTAATATTTATAACCCTTCTCCCCATTCGCCCCCTTATTTAGCGCAGGGGAGTGATATTTAAGGAGGTTCCTCCGCGACTGTGTGAGTCAAAACAAATACTAAATTCCACACTTTTTATATTATATCCAAAAAATCCTGCATTTGCTGATGAAATGCGTTACCTACAGAAGACCAGAAGTAAAGTAGAAAAAATGCAGATTATTCCACGAATGTATTTTAAATTAGCACTTTTTTCCAGCCATAGGAGTCGACTGCAGCGCCATTTCCTATGAATTACCGCATTTTGACTTCAATTACGGAATTAATTCTTCAATAACTAGAAAAATAAGGTGGTAAGATACGTGTTTTTTATTTTTATTCAATTTCTCTGGATTATTTCCTTCTTAGAGACAGTTTTCCACGAAAATGGCATTTGTATTTTCTGGAAAAATACTATTTTTCCCCGTGTTTCTCTCATTCGCCCATTGAACACCATGTAATTTCCAGTTGAATTATAGAATAAAATAGCGTGGAAAGGTATTATTTTGTTGTTCATATCAGATAGAGGACAACTTTTTCTACAAGTAGACATAATATGAATAAAATGACATTTAAGTCATGTTACGGTGGAACCACCTTAAGGAATCTTGTCCTCACAGGAAACTGCAGCGAAGCATCTCTCCAAAGTGGAGCTCGCGGGCAAACAACTCGCACATACACCCAGCAAGAGTGAGCACAATGTATTCAAAACGACAAAAGAGCATCCGCCTAGGTAAGTGGTTGGTTGGGTTAGGTCCGAGACGAAAGGCAAACGTAGCGAATGAGAGTTTATGATCTGATACTGAAAACAAACTGAGACAAATAAGATTAAGTACTGGTAAACTAAGAGAAACATTCCATTGAAAATAGATTTATTTCATATTGAAGGAAATTGAATATAAGCCTGTATTTTCTCCCATATATAATTATTAATTAGAGGTAACAGCAGAGCAAAAGTTCTATCTCTTCCTAACAGCCACCTTAATCAATTTAAATAATGCAATATTTTAGTCCATTTTTCCACTCAAGCGATAAGGAGAAGGAACTGAAGAATTGAAGGTCGTTCAAGACTGATATTGTGAATTAAAATGTGACATTAAAATGACATTTCGGAATCGCAAAACACAATTTAAATCGTTTGAATGCATATATGAGCTTCCAGTAAGCACTGCACAGACACACTAAGAGTAGGTACCACACGTTAATACTCGGCGATCAACGAAATTCACGTATAAATACGCATGCTATAAACTACGATGGGAGTAACGCCAATTTAGCACCTTTCCTGATGGCTATCTACTCATATCAAGAGAACCGTAAAGAAGCTTTGAAAACGATGTACACTTGTACACATACATGTATCGGCGACATTTTAAGAAAGACTTTTGCCTAAGTGATAATATGAAGAAGTAAGGCGGGGAGTAATCGTCATGAATACTCAAAGATTATTTCTCTTCTCTACACCTTCCCTTCAAATTTCTATCACAAATCAGCACTTTTAATAGAGCAAGGACCACTAAATATATGTTCAAAGTTGTTTATTTCCTCCTCTTATCTGAAAAAAGTACTAGGTTTCACCTTCCTCTCTATTACCTCAAACTTCCTTTCTCAAACTGCTTACATCTCATCTTAAACCCTCAAAGAATAGGTTTTTAACGCGAGGAGGATTAACCAGCAGTTTCTCTTAAACCTCACGTCTTTCTTCAGCCTCCGAATTAGAAAACGAACAAAGAAAAAATAGGGTAGTAGACAGTATGGCACATGAATGTCAATAAAAGAATGGCATAAGAAGTAGCAGGTAACAGATGAAGAGAGAGGGAATGGGAAATGGTAGAGGAGCGACGGGGGAGAGTGAGTAGACAGGAACCCTTCTGTTGTTACCAGTGCTTTTTCCCTCCCTCGTTACTATCCCGACCCCCAATTACACTCGTCCTCATAGGAGGAGGGGGTGTGTCTCCCCCATCAGGCCTACGACTATTGCCCCCCCCCCCCGGGGGGTCTAACCGACGCATTCACGCGCGCTGCTATTCCTTTCGTCCTTTCTCCTATCTTTTTTTCCATCCACTCTTATCCCAAACGCGGACCCGCTACAGCCACCCCCCGTGTCTCCCATCACAATACCCTTTTTCTTCCCTACGGAACTCTCACTATCGATCGAAAAATGATGTCTTCACGGCCTGCCACGCATCGACTGAGAGAATTATGTCTTATTACAACGTTGGCCATTAATCGAGACAGACATGACGAATGACTCGGTGCTGTATCATACGATTAAACTCAGAACCTCAATGTATCCACGCTCAAACCAATACTTCAGGACAACAAAGGCAATAACAATCACCACGTCAGTTGTTACGTCCCGTCTACAAAAACACCGTAGCTTACGGTTGATTCAACAGAAAAAATGGTGCAAGCACAAAGAAACTTGGTAGAGACATCCAAGCTATCAATAATTCATAAAGATCATGAGTTTATTTAATTTCATACAAATTGTCTGAAATAAAACAAATTGTCTGAACAAATTGTCTCAAATAATAATAATTAATAATAATAATATGCTAATGGAGAGGCCTTGGACTTCAGTTTACAGAAATATGGGTCAAAAAGGAATTTGATGAAAATATGACGAAAACAAAAGCATATATAAATAAAAGTTTCCATTTCAACACAATCCAAGTTATATCAAGTGGTCAAGATGTTTTCTTCAATAGCTAATTATTTAAATTTCGGCCTGATTTCTAGTCTGAAATATTCATTTGGTCGATAACATAAATCAACATATCAACAGCCATTCCACTCACCAATGCAATAGAGATTCGTTTTTGCTTTAATTTTGTTTGATAGTACGACAATTTATATACTATCTCCGTGTTCCTAGTAAAGGGCCAGCAAGCAATCTACCCAGCTATTATTGACTCAAGTTGCCAGATTAACAGTGATGAATATGTTTCACTCGTATGTTTCATAAGGGCATTAAGTGAAGGAGACATCAATAGTAGGCGCTGAAAAAAGCTTGAAAAGTAATGTTATACTTTATGTGAGCAGATGTAATCGGGCTATCAAACTGGCGACACAATAATTAACGATTAGGGACGTGAATACCTCGGCATCGCGAATAGCCCGAAGGAGTGATAGCTTTAACGTAGTCGTAGATGCACCTCGATGCATGCACATTTATGGCCGACGAGTAATTCGATTTGATTGTCCCTCCCGGCGGGAGCGTGTCATTTTTCTTTGCTCGGGCTCACCATCCATCCCACTTGTATCCACTCCCAATCGAAAGGAGAGCCTCGCGGACACAACCCCCGGCATCTACCCGCCAATTCCTTTCCCCACCCTCCCCTGGCTCCTCCATAAGATGACCGAAGACGCCGCGGCGAGGCAGAGACGCTTCGAGGCCCGGTGAGTTGAAGGACAACCTCCACGGGCAGGCATCCGATGCGGTGAAGAGACGATCGTCTGGGTGGGAGGAGGGAAGGTGGTCCACTTGCGACCCCCATCACGCGACCCACAATGGGGAGGGGTCCGCGAGCCCCCTTAGCGAGCCTTAAGGGAGAGGAGGAGGCAGGAGAGGAGCAGAAGACAGTGTCATAAAGAAAGTGGAGTGGCTCTAGTAGTGCTCTTCTCTCCACCCAAAGGGATGAAATGCAACGAGGCATGAGGACAGCTCGATTGGTCAGATAGCTAGTCTAAGAGGAGTGGTATTCGATCGACAGATATCGCGTGATTGCTTTCCTATGCAGTTCTTAATTTTGGTCTTCGTTTTGGGTGCAATAGCCCTAATCTTCCTTCCCTTTGAGACACATCGGATTCAGCGTATTGTCATCGACATGCGTATGATCTAGGAGTCGTGAAACGTCATGAAACTTCATATCTACATAACTATTATCACAGAAAAATGAAGTTAACATCGATTTTTGAAACAAATAATACGGTTCAACAATTCCAAAGGATAGTAAACATTACGAGCTACATATCACCTGGCCAAGCATTTGCAATTAATATAAATAATTGTCATAGTGTACCACGTTGTCACAAAAACCAAATATAACAGTTCAACTATTGAAGATTCCCAAAAATAAAAATCATTAATTAATACAAATCACACAACAAAGAATATGAGAAAACGTTTCCGGCGTAACTTGGTGGAAATGATTAATATGCACATTGAAAAATCACTTAGTAAATTCCACACTTTATTTACGAATAAACCGACCCAGGTTTCGGCAACTCAGTGCCATTTTCAAGGCACTGAGAAATTGACACTGAGTTGCCGAAACCTGGGTCGGTTTATTCGTAAATAAAGTGTGGAATTTACTAAGTGATTTTTCAATATGCACACATAACAAAGCATTTACGGACGACAGGGCCACTTATTAACAGTCACTAGAAATCGGCATGTTTACCATACTGATTAGCGAATCTGTCACCGAGGAATAATTCACCGCATGTAGTCACCCGACGGAATTCTGCAGTGAAATTTAAAGTTCATACACTTTTATCGTCACAAAAAATTTCTTATTATTTTCTCATCATCCTCGGTAGTCGGTAGTACCATTAACGAATAAAACCACAGTGTGTTCATGAAGGCTCGATTTGAAATTAATAAATATTTGCCAGCACTAATCTTCGCCGATAAAAAAATAAAAGGTTCCTTCAAAAGTATGTGAGAAACTTAACATGCCTCCACTCGGGTGACATCGTCAAATAAGGACTACCTGGAAAATGTCACGATTCTCGCCTGTCACCGTCTCGCATACATTAAGACGCCCACACGCGAAATTCCGACGGCGTGTCGCAGACTCGCTATCGCGTCGGCCGCCGTGCCGCGGGCATCAGAGGCGAAGCGTGACGAATTAACGGCGGGACGAGGGGGGGGGGGGGAGGCTGGCATGCAAATATAAAAAAAATGAAATGATCGGAGCGTCCTTGCCCTTAGGTACCAGCCACCATCGACATCCCGTCCCGCCTCGGCCGTGAGCCACATCCGAGGAGCGCTCACACATTATTAAGAGTGGGAAGCCCTCACTCGTTTCGAAACTCTACTCGTGCGTGTGTTTCAGTTGTTTTCGTTGCTCGACCAGACGACGCCCCAGATACGCACTCGTCTCATGCGTGGGATCTCTCACGAGCACGCCTGGGTGTGAGGAGAAACCACGCCGAAGCAAATTAATATGGCCGGGCAATTAACCCAATTAACACTTAACGGATATTTCGATACGTCCTCTTATTAAACTCCCAAAACGCCGTGAAACGATCCCACGCGCAGTGGTAAATGGAAGCGGAGGTGAAAGCGGAAAAAAGGAACTACAGGGAAACATACGAGAAACAGATTGAATGCATTCAGGTGAACACAGTCGTTCGCCCCACCACTCCTTGTTTAGATAAGCGAGGGGATCGATTTTCGAACGCATGGGATAATAGAGGGACGGTCTAGGGAAAAAAATCGAATTATGAAAGAGGCATCAAGGAGGTTATTTGGGTGTCCGTCTCCTGATAGGCGGACATGGGAAATGTTTCCCACGGAGAGCAATCAAGGGACGGGGAGAAGGGTAGATGGAAAAAAAACTCACCCTCACGACGGGGACCCCCAGAAACCAATACGTGGTCACAATTGCCCATCAAAAGTAGCACTCGATCGATTATCTTTAATCCTAACCCTCGAAAAAGGCCCATTTTTCTCATAGACGCAGCAAGTGCTAGGTGGGAGTAGGAAACAGACACAAAAACCGAAGTGGGCAGGAAGCTGCGATTACAGCATTCCCAATACCTACGCGAAGGACTCTCATCCTCCACCAAGGTAAACAAAAACGTTCTCTCCGTCTAGCGATGACAAGCGGGACCCTCCCCCATCACTTCACGCCGTATTCTGGCGCGTCTGAGTGGGGAAAAAGGATAAAAAAATAAGAAAAAGCATCATTCTACGAGCACAGAGAGGTTGATGTGAGCTTGCAGTCTTTGCTGGGGAACCGTGCTCCCGTTACCGCTTGTACGGATAACAAGAGGAGTGGCCACAATTTTCTCCGAGTCCCAATTTCCGAACCACTCGCCAGGGGTTGAAAATTGCCGCTCAAAAGAATAATGCAGGCCTCCTTCGAGAGCCCGCACGTAGTGCTCCGATAAACTGCACCCTCGACTGAGATCAAAGCACGAGCCATCCCGCCTGCACCGACAGCATCCCCTATTAGAAGGGAACACGTGTTACCGCACAGTGCCTTCCCGATTGCGTAGAAGAAAGGAATGAATGTATGTGCTTATTTCAACAGGATATGCTGAAAGTACAGACTACTACGATGAAATCTTTCACAACCAAATGTCTATGACAGCAGTTAACGTGAATCCATGATTCTTTACGCTCCCTACGTCCAAGACTACCAATCCTATCCATTATGTTTACACTTAAACTTACTTAAGACACATCCTTACCACGGATTTGGTAATTTTTCCAATGAATCACGTCACTGGATGAAAAGCAACACATTTACATCATACGTAGATAAAACATTACAAAAAATATTGCAATCTATATTTTAAGATAGCTAGAAGTAATTTGTAAATATTAATTGGAGTTTATTTTACATATGTAAGACCTGATATTTAGCTAACGTTTTAGCGGATTAACATCCATATCTAATTTGAAGTGATAATGAAGTAATGAATGGATACATTAACACTGAGATAGCGGCGTGGCTGATTCTTAAAAATGAATAAACTCAGGGAATAAGTACAGCAGATTTAATTATGGAAACCGAGGGTCTAGGACGGTCTCACCGAAAAGTGTCGGTTGGTAGTTCAGTATTACATTACAAAACAAAAGAGTGAGCTAATGCATAGATGTGATGAATACATATTACTTTATATGCTCCGAATGAAGGTCGACATGAGGTAAGTAGGAACTCCAAGCAATCGCGTTCCCGCGAAGTTGGATATCTCTTAACGAGGCCGACGGATAGACAGACAGCTGCAACGTCGCGACGTCAGCTCGTTTGAAAAGCTTTACGGAATCGAACCCAGCCGCTATTAAAATGCCACAGCAATTATGCAACGCAAGCGAAGGGAAAGGGAGATTATCGCAGACGGGAGGAAATAGAGTCGGCGTGACGCAACTTTCCCACCAACGAGGCTCGGAATAAGCGGAGAGGTTCAAAGCACCCGGTTACACCTCCCTATTATCAGGTTCGCGGCGAGAACGCTAACAATTCTATGACTCCTTCTGACTACGACAATTGATGGGAGGGAGTAACTTTCTCGCGCACAAAATCCATACATTCCCCCTTGCCAACTCCTCTCACTTGCCGTAACGGTTTGATTCCGAAGATTTTCGAAGAGCACAGCCACCTAAATACCAATTCCTCGCATATAACTTCCTTTAAACGGCCAGACAAAGATTTCCCATCTCTCTCCACTTCCTTCAAAAGACTTAAATAGCGAGGGAGAAGGACACGGTTGAGATGGCTTACAACAAGAGGAGAAAAACAATGCCAGATTTTCCTTCCCCCTCGAGTGCTAAGCGCCGAAAGCAAGTTGCGGCTCAGACATCAGGTTAAGGGGCGTCCATTAATTACGTGGGGCGATTTTGGCAATTTTTCGACCCTCCATCCCCCTTTTGAGAGATGTCGTGAGATTTGGCTCGAACCCCTAATCTCACGTGAGATTTAAAAAAATGCGTATTTTTAGTGTAAATACGTTAATCAGGGCTTGATTGAGTTGGATTTATTTAAAAAAAAACATAAGTTGCTTAATTATTTTTATTTAAGACTAGTAAAGACTAGTATTTAAGGCTACTAAGAACGTAATCTAGAATCACAGTGAGAAAATCGAACAAAAAAATACTTAAATAGGATCTACTAAAATTCGTGAAAGAATTCTAATTCAGTCCACAGGGACTCATGTGTGGTCCTTCCGAGTGACTACTGGAACCAACATGTCCATGTGATTTGCTTCCACATGTTTTACTTAATTGTAACACAGTTTTTTCGCAATTTTTCACTGTTTCTTGCGGGAAAAAAATTATGTGATATTTGCCGAGACCCCCCTCTCCCCCAAGTGAGATCGGGTGAGATTCGGCTCGACCCCCTCCCGCCCCCCTAAACGCCTCACGTAATTAATGGACGCCCCCATAACTACCGAAGGAAAAAGAAGTAAATAATTGGTAGTGCCCGCGTAGGTGTATATCGCGTCAAATGCCTGTCGCTCCCGAAGTTTTCTGTAACATTCCATCCAAGGATGATATTCTGGGCACCTTACATTTTGAATTCGATGATCTTTCGTCATTTCCTGTACTTTTGAAGGCATTCAATTTCTTATTTTGGATATATTTAAACATTTTCCTTGAAATGCACAATATTTTCAATTATTAATCCAGTAATCTCTCAATTATTTAAGACCTTGATGAGTTCAGTTTCTTTCCTGATTTCATCCTTCATAGGAGCTTTCATTTGAACCCAAGCGCAAACTCCATGCACGGTTTTTTATGTCGAGCTTCAATAATTTAACACAAGCGACGACTCGTTATATAGATCCATATTTGATAGCCATATTTTTGTCTGAGAAGACATCCGTTAACCACACGTACCACCATGCGTACCGATTGATAAGACAATTCAAAAGCTAGGTGAGTAGTCATAGAAATCCATTTTTATTACCCTCCTTGGAATTTACACCAAAACATAAATTTACCTCGTGGTATATACTGGTTAAAGCTCAACCTGCTGACAAAGTTCACCTCGTATGCATGATCTGCACCCTAAGAAGTCAGAAACCAGAGTAGAAGTTGGGAATCCAACTTCTGTTTCTAACTCTCATTAGAACCTCTTACAAAGTTACCTTTAGACTCAACCTCGGCGCCTATTGGTCTTATCTTTTCGAAACCCTTAATATTATATTTCCCAACTTTGACTGCGACGAGGAAGTTTGCAAGTATCGTAGATACCTGACAGGATGTGTCCTCCCCCCTAGCCCTTACCTACGGTCTTAAAGCTTGGAAACATAGATATATGCCACTTAGGAATAGTTTCCATGGATACACAGTCTGCAGGAATGCTTAAGCTCGAGAGTTACCATAACGAGCCCTAACGTGGAAATATCATTTTCAGACTACGGAATTTTAAAAGCTCTTTACATCATTTATGGTTAAATGAGTTATGGGAAATGAATTTTATTTGGGCAGGGCGAACATATTCTTAAAGCGTACCTATTATATTTCATGTACAACAAATGTAAAACTTGACCTGAATCGAACAGGCGAATAAATAGCTAGGTCGGAGACAGGTAATTTTATAAAAATCTACAAGATATTTTAAGACAATCATATTAAACTACAGTTTGATGATTCCAGGGTTAAATAAAGGGAAGATTAGAAAGTTTAAATAAACAAATCCAAGACCGACTCCAACTGCAGCAAGAGTATTCGGTCAAGGAATATTTACATTATTAATCAATATATTTGCTTTTATTGAAACCTTTGCAATCCGAAAACTCATTCTTCCTTCCTTAGCTTGGAAATGTTGGTACTTCTCGGAGAAAATCAGATTAAACTTTTTATAACATCATGCTGGAGATCTGCGGAACCCTTCGCTCCAACTTTTTATAACATCAATCACAGTTAGTCTCCCTAGTCGAGTGAATTATAAGTTCATTACGTATTTGATATGTATATAATGAGGCTCCGATGAGTATTTCCACGATGAACACCGCTCTCCCTCCCTCCCCCCCTCCAACTTCCTCCCCTCCACCGTGAGAGCTGAGAAACGCAAACAAAACGCGCTTCTGAGATAATAGCAACCCGGCAGAAGAGAGGAGGCAAATCTACTTCCTCCGCATTCCGCGAGGAAGCGGGCGGCGGTTTGCAAGCCACACCTACTTCCTTTCCCACGCCAAGGTAAACGGCGCAGAAAAATAAACTGCGAACAGGAAGAATAATCAAGGCATTTTTAGACCAAGATTAGCTCTTTGCAGTAATTGCGGCCGTTGTTAATGTTCCGGGTTCATCTTCCTTCACGACAAGAACATTTTCTGGGTCAACGAAACCCTTAACTAACGGACCGGAGCCAAAGAGGCGAGGATCTTCTTTTCTGTGACTGAATAGTCTCTTGTAACAAAATCTCCATGGATTACTTGAATTTTAATTTAAACAGGAGAAGAGAAATTACCAGAAAATATAGTTATCATGTCACAGTTACATGGAAGAGGAGAAAATGTAAGTAATATAAATAGCGGAGTGAGGTATCTCACTTGTGACATATTATTATTATTTATCGTATATTCACTCATATTCCGGATAGTTCATTAATTAATATTAAGATACACAGGAGTACTTGCACAAATGGGGTATCGATCAATTTGAAAATGCAGACTCTTTCCAAATTTGAAATAACGTATCGGAATTTCAAAAGATTTTGCTAACGTTCCGGGTTCGTTTTCCTTCACGACATGAAAAGGTAACTTTTGATGAATGCATGGAATAATAATCTGCCAAAAACAGCACGAATTTTTGAAGCAATGACGAACGCTGGATAGGAGCTCAACTTTTAAATAATCTTTTTCATGTCTCGATGGGCATTGCAAACTAGAATTTGTCACTTGGCCGTTTCCCAGGAAAAATATTTCCAGAATATGATAAGATTACTGGGAGACTAATCTAGCGTCACTGTCGCGACTACTTCTGCAATAATTTGAAAACTTTTTTATCATTATGAAAATCTTAGTTGCTCGCAATTTAAAAAAAAACGAACAATCGCCATACTCAATGGTAGCTAGAAGCCTTTCATCATTCGGCTATTTAGAGGTAAGGAGAAAAAAGAGACCGAAAACAAACACTTTGGACAACGAAGGAGTTGAAGACTTGGAAAGTTTGCTCAACCTACACGGCGGAGACTCTCAAGGAACATAGAGAGGGAGTTCTAAACTCAATTTTACTGCATGCAAGTGAACTCGATGACTTTGCATAGACACTGAGATCCACTTATCAAAAGGGCCATACTCAGACAGCAAAACGCCTCAGTCAGAGTATGGTGGTACTTCTTTTTCCTTTTCAGACGAGGGAATCTGTTGCGAATCGAGTCTCAAGCCGTGTTTCCTGCGCGGGGCGAATCACGACCCTCACCGCAAAGTCGCTGCTAAACGTCCTTGGAGAAAACAAGAGCAGCAAAGAGGGGAAGAGAGAGACAAGCTGGCTCAGCTCTTATATAGAGTGCGATCCTTACTGGGGAAGAGCGGCGACGACTCCTCTCCCTCGGCCAAAACCGGATCCACGGCTTGGTTGCGCGCCTTCCTCCTCCTCCATCTCCCCCGCTCGCTCGTCTCTCGTTAAAGCCGAGACGACCGAGGGAAGGCCGAACGAACCAAGAACGCTAAACCACCGGGAGACTACGAGCTCCCCCCGCCCGCTGAACGTCACCATAAAATAAGACCACGAACTTCTCCCGGGAACAGGCCGGCATTCACGATAAGCGACGGCGAGATTGGTTAAGCGCTCGCCTCGGGAGGAGGATGGTTCTCAGGCATAAGGGCTCGGGATAATGAAAGCGTGCCCCCGAAGCCTCAGCCGAAGCAGTTTGTTAATAGTTTTGATCGGATGGACCTCTGTCGAGAGTTGAAATCTCCGCAACCCTCCCGCCCAGAATGTTTGTTTGCCGATGCCTAATTCCCCCTCCTTGCCCCGTGATTTCCCCTTGAGATAAGACGGGGACAGCTATCTGGACGCTTTCTTGCTCGAGACGATGGAAGCAACGGGTTGAACGATGAAGGCGATTGCTATTTATTTCTCGTCAGACCGAGTGAAGTTTGAATTTCTTGTCCTCCAATTAAAAAGGAAAGGCTGAAAACAACCTCCAACGGTAACCTTTGAAATGAAACTTTGCCATGCACGTCAAAAAAATGCTGACATACAGAGCTCCCCATTTAAAGAATATAGGAAAAAATATTGACACAAGGAGAAAAGTATTACACCCATAAGCAGCACTTGATGACCAACTTCAAACTTACAGTAACCCGGTCAGTACAAACCAGATGATTGGTAATCAATTCGAATTTCAAATTAATTACATGGCTCATTTGGCCATTGGCAAAAAAACATGTACTACAACGAATAAAGTTGGTGGTTTCCGGCGTAACTTTGTGGAATTTGCTATTCATTTTGAATAAAACCATTCATTGAACCTGATGATGACGTTAACCGTCGAAACAATGGTCGTCAAAATTAAAACCTAATGTGGAGAAAACAAAGTTTTCACCTTTTTATTCAAAATGTACTACAACCTTAAGTAGAACTCAATTTGCATTCTTATTTTAATGAGATAGAATCTAAAGCTTCTAGCCGGAGGCGTTCACTCTAATTCCAGGTTAGCAAAAAACAATCGTAGGGATGTTTTTGTGAATCACAGGACTCCTTAGTTAACATTAAGCCAGTGGCACAGCAATTAATACCGCTTTTTCAGTGAAAAATCTAGACTACTGGTGTACCTACTGCATTAAAGGATCAATCAAGCATATTCATTCACAGCATTTGGCAATATTTATTAAGCCTATTTACTTTTCCCTATTAATACTAGATCATCCCATTTTATGCAGGTGATACTGAGAATTTAAATAAATAGCTATGAATAGAATTTCTACTTTAGGGAGTGATAAACTTTAAAAGCAAATCTAATTATTTTTTAGGATAAAAAAGTAGGATCTTTCGAATTCAATTTCCTAATCATAAAAAATACATAAAAGCACAAAGTGCAAATCACGAGAGAGCGGGGAAAAATAAACTTACCATGAAAAGGACAACGATGTCCCATTCAGTTGCAAATCTACAAAATTTCCGGGCCTCCAGATCATTTTAATCACTGACCTAATAGAAACTGCATCGAATCGGACACGGAGCCTGAAGGAGATCTGGTACTTCCATGTAGCGACGTTTTCCAGGAGCAATAGCCGAACGGAAAAAATCGATAATGGCACCCACAAAATAATTGACGTCGGTTCCGACCCTGCCATCTCCCGGGCGTAATTGGCACTTCCTCTTTCGGGACGGGCGTAAGGGAGAGTTAGAGAGACCCAAAATTACGACCCTTTATATCGTCCGCCCCCTTCTTTGCCCCGTCCCGAACGGAAGAGATAAGAATCGCCCCCGGGTCGAGTGCATCTTCTCAGAGTAGAAAAAGCTTGAGCCCTTCCTCGCTCTCTTTCAAAGTCCAAAGTCCTCTTCCTCGTACATACCATCTCCCTTCTCTCACGGCCTTTCAATTGTTTTTTTAATGCCTCGTCCATTTTAAGCCTCCTAACTCGTTGCAAATCGCTCACGGACACTAGGAAGTTTTGATTTATTGATATTTTTTTTAAGTTTCACTCATATTTCTTCGCATTTTCTTCCGCAAGTTTAAACTTTTTTGTCTCTCTGGGCCGTTTCGGTGAATCTAATTTCGTGGTGGTCTTGCAAAGAGAGCGAAATCAGGGGAGGGAGAAATGGGAGAGGTCAAGAGAGAGGGGATAAAGGAGAGTGGAAGGAGTAAAATGGGGAGGAATGACGTGAATGGGCATTAGGGTGAGTGGGTAGCGGTGGGTGCCGCGGACGACTGCGGTGAATACGGGTCACGGTTGTTACGGCTGAAAAGGCTTTAATGAACTGATTTCTTTTTTCTCTCCTCTCCTTCTCCGCTCTCTTCTTCCACATCACTCTCCGAAAGAGCAGTCCTTCCTCCCCACAAACTTCCCACGGTCCATTTATCTCGAACAGGAGAAAGAGAGAGGAGAGGTTTATTTCCCTCTTTAAGTTTGGGAAGAGGGACCGCAGGGAAAGCGGAGAGGAAGAAGAACAGAGAGAGGAGAAGGGAAACCTCCCTTTCTTATTCATTCGTGAAATCGTTTCCACGGCCCTCAATGCTTATCTTCCGCATCACAAAATACGGAACAGTCGTTTTCAAGTTCAGGGGATGATTATTATTTTTTCCCTCCGGTCTTAAATTCAAAACGCGGAAAAAATCAAAAGCCTTTCGGCGTGTTTTATGCCAAAAGGGAGAATATTCTCTGCGTTCTTTCGCAAATGCTCCGTCCGAGTGGCAAATAAAATCTCAGACAGAAGAAGAGAACCACGATCGCTGCCTTTCTCGCGTGTGCCTCCCACCATGGTGATAATACTCTAGATCCGGGTCTCCGAAACAGCGGTGCGATATAGCAATCCAGGGGGTGTGAGATAGCATTGCAATTCCTTTGTTAACATTAAGGGTACTTTTTGAAGGGTAATGCAACTTTTAATTAGATTCAATATTTTTTCTTTTCCATATGTTTCATTTTGGTTACCTATGTATTATTAAAAAATGATTACCTATGACATTTTTTTGGTCACCTACACCATTATTCATAAATTAATTATTACTTTATGGGAAACGAGATATAACTAAAAGGGGTGCGATAACATATTAAAAGTTTTAGGGGTGTGGGACATAAAAAAGTTTGGACACCACTAGTCAAGACGATAACGTCAAGAGCTCGAGGAGAAACAGAGTGAAGAAGTAGAATCTTTATTTTAACTTATTAAGCGAGAATGAAAATGCGATGAACTCATCACCATTTTTCAAACTACGGACTCATCATTTTTCAACAAATTAAGAAATCGATTTCTTTTACAACAATATCAAACGCACTCATTCCGTAAAAACCAAATAACAAATATTCAAAAATCTTACGCGGTCATAACGTACCCTACCTTCATTATAAAACCCAGCGATGTACAACTAAATTAGCACCGGCGGGAGCAAAACATCCAGCCGTATAGATGAACAAAAAAGGAAACGAGAATTAGGCTGTGTAAATATATACCCGTGGCATCCTTCCACTTTGGAGCTGCATTGGGAACTGAATTTATGATGCACCGAACTCCTTTGTTTGTTTTTCCTCACCTCTGTGGTTCACGCTGATATTAGTTCTGGATTCACTTAATCAAGTTTCTATTGTATCGTCAGCGTAGTGAGTCGCATATATTTTCAATTAATTAACCGCGTAATGTATCCGAGAAGCGTGGAAATCCACGCACATCCTACGTGCACTGCGACCTTGAGCGACCTTCTGAGTGCAAGATTAAAATGGAAATACAGCTGAAGCCAAGAAGAAAGAAAGAGAGGAAAGATGAGAGAAGAATAGGGTGAGAGCACGTGAGATGACGCGCGGACACACACGCACATATCCTGCATTCCCTGGGAGGAGAAAATATGTCTCGACGCTGTACGAATGCGAATCGCGTAGTATCGCCGAGGCACGAATTATAGCCACAGTAGTTTTATTCCCTCTCGCCGTCAGATACTTCATCTACTCTAAAACGGAGAGAAAGACGGCAGAATTAACGAGGAAAGCAGGTAGGATGGGCGAGAGAAAAAGGAAATAGAAAGGCGGGAGGGAGGTGGAACGGAGGAGGAACTAAAAATGAATAACAGGCCCCGACAAAGAGCGGGGCGCGCTTATGCACGTTTAAGCCTCGAGCACGCAAGTAAGGTCGGTCGAGCGCTTTGAAAGTCGGAAAACGGGAATTGTTTAAGGCAAACAGCTGAAGGCTCCTCTCGAAGAATGCACCGCTGATTTGCTGGCTCGAACGTCGATCAAGTTACCCCGGAAAATGGTATTGATAGAGGCACCCTGGAATTGCTGCAACGATATACTCGTATTCAATGATAGTCGTAAATTTTGATCGACATCTCGATATACTACTTGGCCTGATGTGAATGCGGCCATACCAGCATCGACTTCCATCAAAGGTCAAAGAAGGAGAAGTCGATATTCCCAAGGCAACAAAAGCGTGGACACTTTGTTTACTGCCATGCTAAGCTCACTTGAGTTGAAGTTGTCGTGGCGCCGGAACTCTGCGCCAATATCCTTCGAGAACAGGCTGATTCTTGGCAGCAGGCCGATTAGTAAAAGGGCTTCCCCAAGCTCCCTCGAGCACTGTTGTGTCACATACAGTAGGGAGTAAAATAGAAGTTGTAATCATAATATTTAGATACTTCTACGCCCACGTAAAAATATATTAGCTTCGAATGTCATCCTCGTTCCAGCGAAACTCAAATGCCTTCCGTTTAAGGCGGGTGACGAGACTACAGGCCACACGCGGAAAACCATAGAAGCAATGGCCGCTTTCCCCATTTCGTCAAGCTGCATAGGACGAAGTTCAAAACGGAGTGCAAAAAATATCGCCACTGTAAACGTCGCCCTAATGTTTTCATACCTTAAAACATACTCCTCACGCCATTCTCTTTCGGGTTAGGGACAATCAAAAGAGAGAAGTACTAAACCTGGAAAACTAGCTGTATTAACAATTTCATCCATGCAGCCCTATCCTCACAAACCTCCTTCACTCCTACCACATTCAGGAAATACTGCATTCATCTGCCACTTCATACACGCTCTATCATTCTTAAGACACCTAATATTTCTCCTCGAGTCTCTTCCAACACATCATTCACTTTTAAAAAAACGTGAAGGTAAACATTCCCTCACAAAGTCCACCCGGAAGCTCTCAATGAGTAGAGGTATTTTAAAAAAAATCACATTTAAGTAGCGTAATTTACCCACTACGAAATATCTAACTTTACGAGTAGTTGAGCAAACAGTTATAGCACCACAGCAATCGACGTCATGTACTTGCGTCCGGAACGATAGGAAACCAACATCCATTGTCTGCTTGTGATAAACTATCCCCGCACCAATTATGGCTCTTTTCGGATGGCGAAACATTCATATTCTCCAACGCTCTTCTCACCATTTAGAAATCTGCGAAGGATTCTAAAAATATAAACGACCACTAATGGACTTCCAATGTGCCGCTGGGCGTGCTGCAAGGCCAGATTCAAAACAAGTGTGACAAAACAGAGAAATTATCCACGGTATTTCGTAATGCACTTCCTCTGTGAAAACACCTAAACATCAGCGTCTATCTTGATGGACATAAAACTGCGAAATTCATTTTCCACAGCTCCCCCAGCTACATGTTACAACATCGAAAAATATGGCTGAAATGAGATTACCGTACAACGTATAACCAAATTTACATTGCGGATTTTTTTAGTTCTGAATCCAAGACCGAGAACATTCTACCACCGAGTCTGTAGCTGTCGACAATCTATTTGAAAACATCGGTAAAAATACCAAAGCGCCTGATTAAAAAAAAGTGGAAAACATTACGGGGAAAAAGAACGGCGATATGATTGTCGGCGAAAGCGGTAGTTTACTGAATTCGTTTTAAGTAGCGAAGTCCACACTTGGTGGGCACGTCGATACTTTTAAATAAGAGAAAACAACTTAACATTCCAAGGAGAGGGATCCACAATATTACCACTTACAACTTCCCAAGTATTCACAATATTTCCACTTGTTAGTCAACTTGCTTTAGAAATGCATACCTATATTTTTTTAAATATGTTAAAAAATTCTACAAATTAAAAACGATGGAGAAATAATCGTTTGAGTTAAATCGGCGCTCACAAGTGTTCTCTCTCAGGGAATGGGATGGAGATTGCGTGCTAGCGACTCAAAGCGGGGGGGCGGGCAGCGTAGGGAGCTGTGGTGGGGTTTGTGCCACACGCGAGGGGGGGAAAGGGGTAGAAGAGGGGACATGGGAAAAAAAGAGGGCGAAAAGAATGTGGAGGGCGGATATGAGAATGGACTAAAGAACGGACTTCAAGAGTGCGCGAGTTCGGTAGAGTGGGAGTCACAGCCACGAGGAGAGCGGACAGCAGAATTAATCCTTAATTCGCTTTGACGACCTCTGCGAAGAATCGCGCGGCCGTTTCGCAACTCTCGGGGCATAATTTGAAAAGCAGCACGTCTACGATCCAGGAATGAGAAGAACGGCGTGACCGCCAGCTCACGCACCGCGGAAGGATAGAGCGAGCCAGCCGCCCGGCCAGTGTCGCACCACGCGGTCGCTTCGTCGATTCCCGTCACGCAGTGCGGCGCAAGAAAACGAGGGGTCTTTCTGTTGCGGAGCTGGTGGACTTCGCCCCCAACTCCTCATCCTTCCCTTCCCGCTCAGACTCCCTCCCGCCTTTACATGGCCACTGAATAAACGCGCCCGTGAATTCGTTTCAAATGAAGGCTGTCGGGCAGTAATTCTGCCTTGCCGGATCGAATAGAAATCCTCCAAGAAACGGATATCAAGGACTACGCCTGATTTTTTTTCCACCATCGGGTAACATAAGGAAAAAATGTATCACGCGGGTCGTGATGGCATTACTCCCGGACCCACCCAGAAGCGTGGTCACCTAATTACCCGGTCAAATCAAGGCACAGCTCCCGCTCGTGAATCTTCATGCTAATCGGACGGAATGCCGGAAGTTGCGTCAAGGGAAGTGACAGCCGCCAAGACATTTTATCTCAACGTAGAGAAACCGCAAATTTACGCCTAGATAGGGAATAATTACCCTTTTTACGTCCATGAATAATCTGTTGAGTACACTGCATCCTCATCAAGAAGAATATACCAGGATTGCCCTCGGTTTTCAGACGCAGCAGTCTACGTAAAATGTTGACAGGTATGCTTATTTGGATGATTGGATTGGTTAGAAAGTAATTAATTTCAACGAAAAACAATGTATAATTAACACTTGGATGGCTCGTGGTGATGATTTCTATTTAAAACAAAGATATAGTTCGTAAACACTCAGCAAGGAGTCATGATAAAAAAGCACATTCATGCAGTAGACGAAGCATGCCTTCACTCAAAACAGCCCTCGAGAAACTTGTCTCAGAACCGATTCATTCGCTTGATTACAGTCCGCCCATTAAAATATTCGAAATGATGATCGAGGCAAGCGAAGAGGCATCTCTGGAGACACAATGGCGCCACGAAGAGGCGGGTCGCGTAAGGAACAATGAGTGGTGCGGGAATCAACAGATGGCGTAAATCGCCAAGCACTCGATAAACTAATCCCTTCCTCCCGTCGTATAGACAGGCGCGAACATCCACTCCAACCCCGTTTACTCCCCCCACCCCCCTTCACCCCTCCATCTCAGTCTCAGATGAGAGAAGTCTCCATAGCGAAGACAATAGTACGCGCGCACGTTCTGCCAAAGGCTTTTTAGAGCGCTGGAGATGCGGCTGATGAGAGAGGATGTCGCGGGGTATGGCCGGGCGCAAGTTGAGCCCACGCGGTGACGCAGGATCTGAATCAACCACGCGCAGTGAGAACGAAAGTTGAGGTGGCAGTTCTATGGCCTCTGCGTGTCTATGACGTTGTACCGACATTATGTGCGCGATGATTGCAATGTCTTGCAATTGTCTTTCCTAAGTTCAGAATCTGATTCCGATGATTTCTAAGATGAAATAATTGCAACATTATTTCATGAAAATCTTCCGAAAAGCCGTTGTTTAAAGAAAAAACCCACGGAGAAATCGTCCTTCAGGATTAATTTTCTTTTTCATTCGAAGCCTGCGATTTTAATTTACTTTTCATATAGTCTGCATGTGAGGCGTCGTACAACAGTTTTCTTCTTCGAACTGCCTCAAACGTGGAAAAACTTTCATAACATAACTTCACCCCGAGCAGGTCAAAGCCACTACGTGAAAACTTCGGTACGACCACAGACCTTCGGCACCTCTCACGACACGAAGAAACTTGAGTCACTTCACCCTACGTACGAACATTCGCTGTTGTATTCATTTCTGTGTTTCACATAAACTCACGGTGTCACCTCACCTCACCGAACTGCGTCTCAACTTCAGCTCGGCCTATAGAGATAGCTACTCGAAAATGCCGTAATAACACAAATTCACGCGGATGGGAACCAAACGAGGGACCTCATTTCAACGACGGGTACTTTTGTACGCATCAAGAAAATTGTTCTTCGCAGATGCAAAAACACAGAGACAAAGCGAGTCAAAGAACAAGATCCAAAAAGAACTTATTAGGGCATTTAATGCGTGCACAGTGCGCACAAAATGTCCAAAAATAAGGAGAGAAAATGAGGACGAGAGAAGGAGATGGATGAGAAGGACAGAAAAAGGGTGAGGGATGAGAAGAAAGGAGAGCAAGAGATACAAAGACAATGGAAGATCGGATGATGATTTAGTATCGCACGAGACATGTACGGGACGATAGGAGAAAGGGGTGGATGGGGGGAGGAGGGTGGATGGGGGGAGGGGGGGAGGAGGGTGGATGGGGGGAGGGGGAGTCGACGTCGAGCAAACTTGGAGAGACTGGTCTCTTGGAAGGAAGCGGAGGGGAAGGGGACACGGGCGAAGACAAAAAAGGGTCGTCGGAGGTACAAGGGGTCCTCCCCCAACCCCCGAAGCCGTCTGAGAAAGACGATCTATAAGATGAGGGACGGAAGGGAGGGAGGAGTGAGGTATTCCATCCCTTACTGCATCCGAAGGGGAATTCAAGGGCGGGGAATGAAGCCGAGTTAACGGGAAAAGTTCAGTCTGTGTATGATCCAGAAAATCCGCGTGGACTTACCGGGGCCACTATTGAAGCACTTTGGCTGTCTCAAGATATCGCATAAAATGTTTCTTATTGTTTCTGACTGGGTGGATGGAGGTAAGTAATTTTTTATAGCCTGCATCAAGGGAGGAAGAAAATTCGTTATGATCGTGTAATTCACGAAATACAAAACGTGGAAAAATATTTTCCAAATATTAGAAAAAATAGTTGCTGATATGAACAGTTATATAGAAAACTTGCTCGAGAACATTTAGCACTCATTTTACTGAAAATCGAATCGCACAATTCTTCAGGAAACACAACCTACTATTATGAAAATGATCACCAAAAAAATCTAAAATCACATGAGGTTGCAATCATCACCATTTCAAACATGCCCCCCCACCATATAAATTCGACTGTGTCTGGCGTTACGCGGTGGAACAGCATTTCAGTAATTCAATAAAACTGCAGTAGGTGTACTGTCCACTTATATTATTTACATTCAATTTTAGTTGACAGTACAACTACTGCAGTTTAATTAATTAATGCCCCCCACCCTTTGAAGAGAATTTTATAGTCGCTGCCACGAGCATCAGCATTAATTTATACATTTGTCATATCCGTAGTTACTGATGGCGATATAAATTTTGATGGTTTATTATTTACGGTACGAGGACACTTGAAAACGAATTCTTTCCTCCAGTGAAGTTGAACAGATGAAGTGGTGGCTTTGGGTCGTTTACCCTCCGGATCGCATGAGCTGTTTCCGTCGAAGGAATTCGGTTAACCGCCCGCACTGGCACGAGGGATCGAATCCCGAAACTAGATTCAACTCTGGTCGTCATGTAAACACGCACCTTCCTCTGACAGATAGACAGGTCGAGCGATCCAAATTAAAGAGCAGTCAAAAATTTCCTGCCGGGAGTTCTTCTTCGTTTCAAATAAAACTAGAAGGATAGGTCCGGCCAATGCACGAAGAAAGGTAAAATAAAAATCAAGACCGATGAGACGAATGAAATTTACGTTTACCAGGCAATCGAAGATTTGCATAACACAATCGACAACTGACGGAGAATCAAATGGAGACATCAAAATTTACGAGACACAAGAGACCCCTCGGCGGGTTAACAGGAAACATAAAAAGCCTGTCTGCCTGTTTTGTAAGGGAGGGGAAGAGTTTCATTTTTTTGCACATATTTTAATCTTTTGACGGGACCGTATTTTGCTCTGGGCACACTGGAAGGACTTCGGCGCCGCCCAGCGAGACTGCCGGCCAGCGCGGCGCCTCCACCACGGAGGACCAGGATGACGAGGGTCACCCCGCGTTCCCCGGAGTGGATGCGTTGGGCAGGCGACACTGGAGACGGAAGGAAATGCCAATGGGTGGGAGACGCAGGCGGGGGGAGGGGGTTCGTGGGAGGAGGAACATAATACGAACGGCGGAAAATAGAAAACTCGATCGCTCGGGACGATCCCATCCGGTTCACCCAAGTACTTACATCCTTATCTTGTCCTCTCCAACCCCCTGTTATTCCCCGTTTTCTATTTTTGCCCCTCTGCAGTGAGAGCTTCTTGGGAAGGGAAGCGAAGACTCCTGAAGAAATGGACACCCTTCGCGCATGAAACTCTCCTGAGAGAGGGTTGAGGCATAAGGATTGCCGGGATCCGAAATGAAACAAACGGTGAGCTCTTTCTCTCACTAGTGAGCTTACATCGGAGACCCGAGAATTCATCGCTTTAAATATTAAATTCAATGCATAGGGCCACAAAAACAACATTAAGTTTACAAGAATGCGCATTTTCAATTATTAATTCCCTACAAATCTTGCAGAGAAGGTTGACGGGGACAAAAACTAGGGTTGAACATGCTTTGGAGCAACGTCTCCAATGAACACGTTAGTAATAGATTGAGATTCGAATACTTCCAGATAATGTATTGACCTCCAGCCCAAGTTCTGGTCACAAAAATGATTACTATTGCTACAATGGACACATCTTATATCGTCGTATAAACTACTGCTAATGTATAATGCTTTAAAAATATGTTAAGAAACGCATCTAAATTTATTTTACAAGACAAAATTTCATGTCAGCTAATTAATTAACGACTAAATTTATTTGATACATTAGTTAGTTATTATCCCCATTAAATCATTGAAACTGAAATTTACGTGATCGATTGATTACGAGCATTGCTTCTTGAATAAAAGTAGTTTCATTTTTTAATTAGCATCCTGATTGGCTCATCAACTCCTACTAAAGATACTAACGGTGCAAAATTAGACCAAATCGCGTAAGCTTGATACGATGCATTTTTATCCTTTACGGCATTGAAATGGAAACTAAGTACACGTGAAGGGTGGAAGAGAGTTTGAATACCAGACATCCCTATTGCACAACGGAAATAAAAGATGAAAATGAGTGATCAAGCATTAAAGAGACGATTTACGACCTGAATATTCATTACTATAAAAACATATACTCCACTACTTCGGGTCGACAGCTCAACAGGAAACGACCGTCTAAAAACATACCGCAATGCACTTAAGAACATACCCTTAACATCGAAGTTGGGGAGGTAAAATTCAAAGTGTTTCATAATCAGCCAGGTGAGCACGAAGACACGAGAAGAAAGAAAACAAACGGAGTACAATGCCTCAACTTCCATTGTTTTCGATAACGATGAAAAAAATGTGAATAAATTAATTGAGCGGTTAACGGGGATGGGGAAGGCGAATTCGTTTTCCGTCGCGTAACTGTTTTCCAAAAGCACAAGAAGAGGGAGAGATAGGAATCCTTCTCGTGGGTTTCTCCTCGAATGTTTCGTGACTTTGCGATCGCCACACGAATTACATTACTTTTCCCCTTCACCCTCCCCTCCTCACCCTATCGGGTGAAACGTCCTGTCGTGTCACAACCTCCTCTTCGCCGAAAAGAAAAAAAACACCCTCTTGCCTATCTTCGCTCCTCTCAAAACGTCCAAAAAGCAAAACCTTTTTTTAAAGCCCGTCGCTTCGAGCGCCCAGGCAGAATCCTGAGCCTGAGCTGTAGTCGGTACGAAATCATTCCCCTGCTGTTTTATAATCGCCGCGAAAGGGGAATTAAAAAAATACAAACGTGTTCCACATGAGACCGAAAAACAATGGAGCATCAGAGAGCGATACGAGCGAGAGAGAGTCAAGCGAAGAAAAAAACGATAGAGACAGAGAGAGAGAAAAAGGGTTAAGATTGAAACGGTGGTTGTCCGGACATGAACACAATGGACAATAATGTACGACATCCTCATGAGGAGTCGCATAGGGTATGGTGAGGAGAGGGGGGAACTGTAAGGGGGGGAAGGGAACGAGAAGGGGTTCAGGAGGTGGGAGAGGGAAAACATTTGACGGGAAGAGGAAAGGGAATGGGGTGACTGCGGGAAGATGGTCGTTCAGCGAGATGGGGGTAGGGATGCTACGCGTCCGTCTCGTATTATTTTCCGACAGGACGCCTCGCATTACAATCCTTCACCCTCGGCACATATTGATTTAGCAAGGAATTATGTCCTACCCCGTCATTGTTCAGAGACGAAGGAATTATTTCTACGGTTGGTCCAAGACGAAGGAACTGTCATCGTCACGCACGGTAAGGGATTCGTTAAGGTCTTTTTATTAACACGCGAGTGGGTATAATGGCTACATCAGCATGCGAATCACTCGACAGCTAAGGAAGAATAAACAGTTTTGCAAACCCTTTATTCCAAGAATCCGACTAAGCTCGTTTATTCATCAATGTAAACAATGGAACGTAAAGAAAAAGGTGAATGTTAAAGCACAAAGATATACGACCGAGGTATGAAATATGCTTCGTGATAAATGCTTCCTCCAGTGGCGAACAAATATTTACCGTTAAACCGTTGATGTCTATGAAACAATTCAATACCATAGGAATTATTATTAGGAATCAAAACTGTTCGTTTAGCTTATGCAAATAATGACAAGATTAACGCTCTTACTCAGTGCGTAGGTACAAGATACTTTTGATGTGTAGGGACTGAATGCTTGGAGATAGAAGATTCCCGACAAAAATTACGAGGGGATAATATTACTTGCACTATTAAAGCTGATTATAGCTTTTCAAATAAGCGGTCATGTCGAAGATCATGTGGTTCGCGTACGTTCGCTTCGTGGAACTGTAAATCTGAATACAAAAGTGATATGCAGAGGAAGCTGCCGAGTAAATCCCCGACGACAGACAGACAATGAAAAGCCATCCCTCCCCGAATTGATCAGCATGCAAATTTTATGCACGTGCATCATGTTTTACAAGAAGGCTCAGGATACAAGTGGTATTTCCTCAGCTGTCCTTCGAAGGTATAGACTATCAAGGATTATGTGTAGTAACCACAGGGTTTTTTCTTCACATCCCTGGGCCCCTTCTCAATAATCCCACGAAGATTCATCCTCTTCCCTTTTTTTGGCTTTTCACACGAGAACGCAGTGACTACCGTGATAACACAGATATCATTTTCCCCGACACTTAATCCGACCACAGGAAGTAACATCGCCTCCATGGGATAAGGAGCGCACACACAAAAAAGGGTGATGGGTGGCAGCAGAAGGACGAAGTGGGAAGACAAAAAAGTGATGATTTCCTGGAGTGATGAGGTGGGAAGAGACAAGTGGACACCTTTAAGGGTGACCGAGTCCGCAGCAGCTAAGAGTAGCCTCTCTTGCGAGGAGGTGAAACAAAAACACCGGTGACGAAATGGAAAAGAAGTAGGGAGGGTGGAGGACTGAGGAGTATGCGGCGGTGTTGACCTTGTGAGACGGCTTGCTTTCGTCGCCCTCCCGACCGCCTGCCCTCGCCAGCCGCAAGAGAAGTGCGCGCGACCTAACCTACGCCAACGTCCACCACGGGCTTCAATACGCCTCTTCCTCACTCAACGCTAACCAGAGATAAACACTTTTCGATTTACTTAACTAATGCATGTCTCTTTCTAGTTTACACTCATTCCCTCCTGACGAAAGGATATTCAAAATACTAGGCTAACGGAAAAGAAAAACAATGCACTCGGACCAGGAGGCTTCCCCCATGCCATGAGTTTTGGCGGCCACATTTGTTATTTTACATATGATTAGAACAGGAAACAAATATAAATTCAAATACGGAACAAAATGCATCTAAAAATAAGGAGTTTCAAAAGAAAATGGGCAAATCAATACGCGCCAACTAAATTTAGATAATTTTACCAGAAGGACAGGTTCATCGTCATCATCTGAGTAATCTACCGGTTAAAGGTAGGTAATAATGAAAGAGCAAATACAAAAGACTCTTACACGTTCAGTGTCCTATCTACCTCAAGTATTTCTTTCTTCATCTCAGCGTAAGCCCTACGTTTCTTCATCCCGTCCATGAAACCTATTCACTATAAAATATTAAGACACCCGAAAAAAAACGAAATATTCCTCCATCTTCAATGTAAACGCAGATACATTTTCTACTCTCTTTGCCAATATCAAGACCAAAGCATTTTTAATCTCGGTTTTAACCAAACCTTAAACTAGTAAGTAAGCTTACCTAGTAATTAATTCCCAATTAGTCCTTGAATTTCGAATGCTAATAATTTTAATAATGTTAATTAGCAATTATTCGAGTATAGAGTATTTTTCTGTTGATTGATAATATCCAGCCATTACTTATACAGTGAAAAAACCTTAATGCTCTGCTAACTGCTTTCAATTCCCCCTCAACCCCTCATGCTACGAGCATGAATTAGATGCATTCATGTTCGTAGCACAGACAATTAAATAGTCCAGCATTGAAATTTCAATGGTAATGTCCAGTCCAGCATGGAAATTTCAATGGTAGCATGGACAATTCAATAGTCAAGTGTATACTTATGATTCGAAAAGTTAAGACTGTGAAAAGTCAGAAGAGATATTACCTAAACATCTACTCATAATTTCCATTTTTCTAATATTGATTATCGAAACGCTATTCGGAACCAGGTGGGGGATACATAATGATTTGGACAAGGAGAAATCAATTACGAGTTACACTGACATTTAAAAGATATGAAAAAATACATATGAATGGATTCTTTCAAGAAAGCAAAAAAATGACCGCATCCATCTCCAAAACACCAAAAGCAGGAGTCTGCAAGGAACATGTCGTTTGGAACAGGATTCTCATCAAGGCCTTCTTTATTACGAATAAAGAAAACAGCTGGACATTCAAGACGGCCTTGGGAGAAATGTCGGACAAGAAAGCAGTTGTATATATTTTATCTTCAAGGTGAAATTGGTATAATTTGGCAATTTTCAGGCCTTTAAAGGTGAATGAATTATCATTTTAATCGCTAGGATAAACTTGAACGTTAAATTCACTAAGCCATTACATTTTTTTGGTGTACCGGAAAAGAACGTAAAAATTACTAACCAGACACTTTCCATCTAAATAATTTGAGCAGCAATACCCACGCGTTGCAATGGGAATAAAGGGGTTCTACAGCGAATAATAACAAGTCAATGCCAAAAAATGGCAACCATAACAATACGGTAATCTACTGACTTGACTGGTAAATTTTCGGACAGTATCCACCTAACTTCCCCATTTAATTGTTATATTTGAACCTCCATGCATATTTTTCCGCCAGTAAGTACCTTTGAGGCTTTGTACCCGTGAGGCTTTTCCACTTTCTTTCGTCTTGTGCAAAAGTCGAATTCATCCTTTCTTCCTTTTCCGCTCATCCTCCCTCTGACACCCACTTAATAATGCCGTTCCCCTTGAGTATATCCCCCAATCACTTTTGCTGCATTCTCCACATATCCGCCACAAATTTTATTCTCTATCAATCAACGACTAGTTCTCCTTTCCTTCTATGCAGCTCATCCTCAGCATTCTTCTCAACACATTGGTACTACTAAAAATAAACCAACCTACACACATCCTCTCCTCGCATTGCTGTCTACAAAGCACGAAATGCTGATTTAGAAAAAATTGCAAGAACATAAAGAGTTCAACTCTTCAGCCGCAATTCATTCAACGTTTTCAGGGAGTAAAGTTTTTTTTTCAAATCAAGCAGCTAATGAAAATCCGTGGTATTTGAGAATATCAATTTTCTGAAATGAAGAGTATAGTAAGAGATGAAACAGATTTTTTCACTTTTCTTTCTGCCTAAAACACTAGAAATGAATGCACAATTTAAAAAAGCAGAGAGTTATCAATCAATTAAACATAATTGACGTTGAAGACGTAGAATGAAGTTTTGAAAAATTCATCGCCTCCGCAGGAACAATTGAAATAAAGAGCTAAAAACTCTCGAAAAATTACCCTCCTTTCACATAATATACATTGGATCATCAAAAGAATCCGTTCAGAAAAATTAGCTCCGAGATTCTACTGTTATTGACGTTACATGCGCAAGAGCACGAATTGGATTTTATTTTACTTTAATACTTTTTCCCTGTTTTCAATCCCTTGAGATATTATAGAGGAAGCAGTGCCTCGCAACGAGTGGGAGGAATAAAAATCACGAAGCCGACCGTCGTCAAATCGTATTCCTGGTACCGGGAAGGCATAAATTTGGATTTCAACCGAACAACAAGCGAACGTCCTCGAGAATCAAGTCTGGAAACTTTCCTCCTCTCTTTATATCCGCTACTGAGAGGCAAGGAATGAGCGAAGGGTACGATGAAACCAAGGGTAAGGTAGGGAGGGAGGGAGGGGAGGAAAGGGACGGGGGGCAGCCGTGAGATGAGTTACGGATTTGGTTTTCGTCCGCAAGGAGGCTTCATTTATTAGGCTCCGAGCTTCGCTTGTCCGATCCCTCCCCTTCCCAATCTGACCCTTCGACTCCCGCCTGCGAGCGGGGACAATCGCCGTGTATTTCGAGGAGAGGTACGAGGAGTGGGGAGGGAGATAGGAAGGACCGAAAATACACCGTCAGCGGCAAATCCTTTCGCTTTTTCATCCTCTTGTTCCTTCACGGAACCAAACGTCCTTCCCATTCCTAAATCCATGCGTTATGAGTCCTCACTTCACTGGGTAGATATTTTTTCCTTGCCGCTTTTTCGGGACGGTGAAGAAGACAGCACGGGCCGCCGCTGAGAGGACAAGGCTCCGAAGAGTGAGCCGTGTTCGCCAAAGGTCCACGCGATGACGTCTTTTCCGCATCAAGGAGAAGGAAGTTGAGGTTGGATCACAAAGAACATAAATTAAGGATGCAGTTTAAGTTAGGCTGAACTTGTGCATGTGAGTGAGAGTGTTCACAACTTCCGTAAAGAATTTTACGCAAAAGATGACTTCGGTTCATCTCTTAAGTTATGCCGTTAAGTCGGCCAAAAATTAGCCAGGAATTATTTATAGAGCCCACCAATCAGAAGCTACCTTTTTCGGGTAACCATGCTCCTCCAGTGACGAGATAGTGAAAAGCGGGAGTAAACACAAGCTGTTTAAATGAAGTCGCTTCTCATTTAGACGTTAACCGAGCGAAAACATCCGCACAGCAAAATGGATCGCAATTTTAAAAATTCCAGAATGAATGCCGATTCATCGCACAGCATTGGACATCATTCTTTAAAATTGAACAAACTGAAGACATAAATCCTATTTGTCCAATAAGAGAAGAAAAATGTGTTCTTATAGTTTGGTTTGAAGACGGGCGATTGCAAGATTACCTTAAGTTACGTCATTTTGAAGTTACGCTCTTATCTTCTGCGGGAAGCTGTCTTAAAAGATAGGATGGAGGAGGAAAGAGGCAAAAGATGGGGAGGGAGAAGAAAGAAGAAGAGAGGGAGACTTAAGGGGGAGGGGGACATGATAAACGCCCTCTCCAACCTGTGTTTGTCCGCGGAGGGCTCTTGACGGCAGTCCCATACTTACTCTCGGCCAGGAGGGGACGGAATTACGTCTTTTAAGGGGACCTCCTCGCTGGTCAATTTATCCGTTTTGTTTCGTGTCGCGCGCAGGAAAGCGGCAAAAATTGGACGCGAATGGAACAAGGGGAGCGTGAGTTATGCCCGCCCGTTCACAGGGGGGATTATGAGGAAAAGGGAAGACTGCGACGGTAGAAAAAAAACGATCAGGACGAAACAAACACACGAAAGATCAGGGACACGAGTGCCATTTTAAGTCAAGTATCGGAGCAAAAGAGCCGTCGGACCGCAAGATATTTGATTGGAGGAATACGGAAAACACACGGCGCCCCTCATGTAAGGGTAAGAAATTCTTATTGACCTCCCGGGAAGTTGAGACCCCGACTTAATATCCTGTGAAGATTTCAAATTGATTTTTGCCAAGGATCATTTTTCCGATGTCATTATTTATCAAGGTTGGCGTAAAATTAAGTTTCGTATTCCATTTGTATTTTACTTGGGCGACTCATGAGCAAACACGATGCTCACTAGTGCTCATAATTTCTTAAATTGAAGAACAATTGACACGATTACATCTAAAACTTTTAAGCCAAAAATGATTTGTTCGTGCGGCGAAAAACAGCTGCATAGCTTCCCTTGTAGTTATAGAGGGGAACTCCATTTTTTGCCACAGCTTGAGAATCTCGATATGGTGATTATCATGTGCAAGCAAACCCACAGCATTCTATTAATCATGAAAAATAGCATTTCAATCAATCATAGAATTGCACTTTTAACATCAGCATTCGATCATTTTTCCTACCTCTTTCATTTTAATTACATCCTGAATATGCTGCAATTATTTTTCATCGAGCATTAATTCGTCATAGTTGTCCAGAGCAAACGAATCATAGTGTATTGATCATAAAACGAGGAATATCGTTATATCCAGTTTCCTCTTCCGGGAAAATGCAATTTTCAAATCCCATTTATAAGGTGTAGCAACAAAGATGTCAAAGATATCCCAGTAAGAAAGGTAAATGGTAAAGGAGAGAATTATGAGAAGAAAGAAATGGGTAAGGCTGGCGCACGAAGAGGGACATTATACTATTCTTGTTCAGCAACGTATTCCCAATCGGGAAAACAGCGGAGATCAACTCCTACAGCTTACCAAGATCGTATCGGAGAGAAAGAGATAAAAAGGTGACAGCTGGAACCTCCAGTTCAACTTTTTGTACTTAATGGTTGCCATTTCAAACAATGAGGTATTATTCATTCTAATGAATGATAGATAACCAACCATAAATATGAGGATTATTCCAGAAGTGCCATAATATCATTCACCGCTACCCACAGATAAATACTTCAATTTACGAAAAAAAGTCATATCACTAATATGAAAGCGAAATAGGTTTTACTGATACTACCGCAAGTTACCCTCACGTAAGCAGTGGAAACCGCTCTTCGCACGACCCGTCAAGATCGCGTTCAAAGAAAATCAACGTCAGCATCCTTTCAAAAAGTACCTGAAGTGGAAATTGATGCAAGAGTAACAGATAGACTCCCCCCAAGAGGTTCCACAACCAGCGTAGGCTAGGATCAGATGAATCCCAGGCACCATGTTTCATAAACAAAAATATTCATAAAGACTTGAGCTTTAAAAACTACAAATTAATGTAATGGCTTTTACTCCAAATGGCACGCTAATCTGAGCAATGGATAGGATAGAGTGTATAATGTTGTTTTGTCCGAGGAAATGTTTTGGCAGTTCAAAATAAAAAGAATAATCTAATGCCTTAAATTGTGACAAACGTTCCGTCAGCTTCGACAGGCTGATATTTTGCCATGACCTGTCTGAAGGAATACAAAAAACAAATCCCGAATAGGTATCAAGGAAAACGACGAGGGTAGAAGGCGTGCAGTGAAGTTTGCATTTATGGAATGATGGCGCAAAAGAGAAGGAAGGACCTTTATGAAACAAGGAACAGCAGAGAACCCAACGGCATGGTAGTTAAGAAATATGAGTCGTATATGGAAAGCGAAAAAAAGAAAGCACTGAGTGAAAGATATGTCAGCAGTACCTACCCCTAGAAAGAGATAACGTAAATCCATTTTAATAATAAAACTTAGTACTTTTCCGCCCTTTATTTAAAACTGCGACCAGTTTCACTTTGACCAAGCATCCTCTGGATCATCCTGAAACTTCAACCGTTCTATATATATAGAGAGAGAATTTGTTCAAGGGGAGATCGTGTTTATTTATTTCAAACGATCACCCCCATTTTTTGAACAAATTTCTCTCACTATGTTGGTTGGTTAACGCTTCAGAATGTTCCAGAAGATGTCTTATCAATGTCAAACCGGTCCCAGTTTCGAATTAAGTGTGGAAAAGTACAGTGTCATTATTAAAATGGATTTGGATGGAAAATTATCTTTCACTCCCACCAAGTCGAGCCTGAAACAATCAAATTTATTAGGAAACGGGAAGGTAAGAAGGTCTAAAATGAAGTAAAGGAAAAGAAGGACGAAGCGGCGATGACGGGGGTGCCCTCTGGCGACGAGCGGCGAGTGTGCGACCTTTCCCCCCGCGCCGCGACCTTGCCGCGTCTTCCGCCAGGGTCCGTCGCGCCGCCTCGTCCCATCATTCACATAGCCTCTCTTTCTCTCTCTTTCCCACCCTCTTACCCAAACGCTTTAGCACGGGTCTCATACGGAGCTCTCATCGAACGCGTGTGTTATGTACCACTTGAGGCAGGCTCGCTCAATAACGCAATAAACTTCACCCCATAAAAGATCAAAATCTGGTCTCACGCTAGCACATGGTGGCATCTTCCTTTGTTCTGCGATTACTACTCCTTCGTCGAGCATCCCCCAAGATTCTACGCACCAGTCGGGCGGGAGAGATTTTTAAGATGGAGTCGGCAACCGAAAAACACGGCGTAAAACCCTAAAATTTCCAGCACGAAACTACATATTGCTTCTTTACCGGCGAAGAGACGAGAGTTGCCGTTCTAAAATGGCCTGCGAAACAATAAATGTTAATGATGAACTAACACGAAAGGATGATTGACTTGCCTTTCTCAAGTGTTTTTATTTTTTCAAGGGAGACACGCCATTTGACTCACCGTGAATGAATTGAATACCCACGATAAATAGACATGATCTCATATGGTGTGCAAAAATCGTAATAGAGGAAAAGGAACCACGTGGAAGATGCTGAACTAAAGATATTAAACTCGGGACTAACTTGTGCGACACGACCGCTGCCATTAATTGCAATAGGCCAAAATTATAAAACTGTCGACGACATACGTATTTTTTAAATGGCCATTGTCCAGAACCACCGGCACGATAGGCGGAAGAAAAAACTATCCTTTATGTTATCTGTGATTTACATTATAATGCTTAGAATTGAATTGACCTAACATAAAAATAATATCAGGTACGACCCCTTCGAACCCGTTTGAAAAAAAAAACCAGAATGAAATAAGGCAACCCAAGGATATGAAACATACCAACCGATACCTGTATCAGAAAATGCCTTCAGTTTTATTTATTCCTTCAGGGGTTACCATTTAAATTAATTTTAGTACACTTACATAGTTCACCTTAGAATCTAATGAGGAAGGTGCAACATCTGCTCATGGCTGTACTTACCTGAAAGAGAAAAGAAATATATTAGGAATGCAACCAGAATAAAACGTTTTCTTTAAAATTAACAAGTATAAAACAATATAATAATTCATAATTATGGTAAATAATATCCTGATAAAAATCCTGATTGCGATAAGGTAAGATTTTGAGATGCTTTACAATGTTTCACAGTGGATTGATGAAAAACCTCAATTTTCTTATTCAATGTTTAGTACAAAATTTGCCTAAATAGTACCTAATTTTGCCTGTGCCAACAATTGATTATTTTGGCAAAATATTAGAAAAAGAAAAAAAAAGGATTTAAGGACAGGCAAAATTATACCCATTTGGCACTGAGAGAAGAAAAGGCTCAGTTTTCATTTCAGTTTAATAATTGCTACTTCCTCTTCCTTGAACTACGACCTTGACGTGGTGGAAGGGCTTGTGCGTTCCAATGACCCCTAGAGCTGGACTGGCAGGAGCAAGTACATTGCTCCTGGTAGGGCCACCCATGCCAGATAGGTCGAAGGGTAGGAGCCAGACGAAAGGTAGTTCCGTGATGGTGTCACGTTAAAAATACCGTTGAGTCGCGTGGGATACCTCTCAACTATCACTTCCCGGAACATGAAAGTCATCCAAAGAGATCTGATTCCTGGCAACTACGGGACGCCGCCCACTAGGGCGGGTGTCGTGCCCGGCAGCGGGGGAGGCAAGGCCTCCGCGGTCGTCATCACACGAAATCCTTGCACAGAATCATCATCAGAAGATACAAGGGAAAGGAGGGAGAAGAAGAAGAAAAAGAGGAAGAGGAGGAGGAAAACAATGGCAAAAATAGGAACTTGGAACGTAAGGACCATGATGAGGGCCGGGAAGCTTGAAAATATTAAGCAGGAAATGGAAAAAGGAAAAATAGATGCTTTGGGATTGTGCGAGGTTAGATGGAAGGATAGCGGGGACTATTGGAGTGATAACTACAGGGTGATCTATAGTGGGGGAGATGAGAGTCAACGGGGGGTAGGCATGGTACTGAACACAAAGTTGGGACTGAGGGTGGTAAACATTGAACAGGTGAACGACAGGATACTAGTGGTAGAAATAAAAGCACGCCCGACGAATTTCGTACTGGTCCAGGTATACATGCCTGCGAGCAACCATAGGGAGGAAGAGGTGGAAGAGGTGTACGAGCAAGTAGAAGAAATAATTAGAGAAGTGCCGGGGAAGAAAAACCTGATAGTGATGGGTGACTGGAATGCAGTGGTGGGAGAAGGGAGGGACGGATTAGAAGTAGGAGGGTTTGGGCTAGGAAGAAGAAATGATCGCGGGGAAAAGGCAGTTGAATTTTGTAGAAGAAATAAATTAGTAGTGACAAACACTTGGTTTAAACATCACCCCAGGCGTAGGTACACATGGAAAATGCCGGGTGACACTGGGAGATACCAAATTGATTATATAATGGTGAGGCAGAGATTTAGGAACAGTGTAAAAAACTGTCGTAGCTATCCAGGGGCGGATGCGGACTCGGATCATAACTTGGTGATGATGAAGTGTGAAGTTAGATTCAAAAGGCTTTGTAAAGGTAGGAAGATAAAGAGGTGGAACCTTGAAGCATTGAAAGGGTTGAAAAAGAGGGAATACCAAGAGCTAGTAGAAAAGAACATAGGTGAAGAGAAGCGGATGGGAACCATAGAGAAGAGATGGGAGGTTATAAAAACAGGCATCGCAAGAGCGGCAGAGAAAACAATAGAAACGGTGGAAAAGAAGAGGGTTAAGAAGCAGTGGGTTACAGAAGAAATGATAAAGAAAATGGAGGAGAGAAGGATATGGAAAAACGTGAAAACCGACGTAGGGAAGAGGAAGTACAAGGAGTTGAATAATAAACTCAGGCGAGTGACCAATCGGGCCAAAGAAAACTGGTGGAAGGGACAATGTGAGCAAATGGAAAAGATGCAGGAGGAGGGGGAAGTGGGCGCTTTGTACGCCAAGGTGAAAATGTTATCGGGTGGTAAGAGAGGTCAAGCGATACCAAAGGTTAAGGACAAAACAGGAAAGATATTAATCGAACAGGAAGATATCCAAGAAAGGTGGAGAGAATACGTAGAGGAGCTATATGACAGCGAGAATAGACCCCTTAGCCTAGATCTAGAGGACGAAGGAACAATAGATAAAGATAACCTCGGACCAGAGTTACTTGAGAGTGAAATAGAGAGGGCACTAAGAGAGATGAAGGGTAGAAAAGCCGTGGGAACCGATAACCTACCTTCGGAGCTACTGAAGAATCTAGGTAGTAGGGGGAGAAAATCGTTTTTCGAACTTATTCGCAGGATCTACGAGGAAGGAGTATGGCCAGAGGATTTCGTGAAAACAGTATTAATACCTATCCCGAAGAAGAAGAAAGCGTCAGAATGCGAGGAGTATAGAACAATCAGTTTAATTTCGCACGCAGCAAAAGTGTTGCTTAGAATACTAAATAGAAGGTTGGAGAGCAGAGCAAAGTGCTATTTAGGCGATGACCAATTTGGGTTTAGGAAGGGGAGGGGAACCAGAGATGCGATTGCGGTAATGAGGACACTTATAGATAGAAACATAGAGCATAATCAGGATGTTTTCGCTTGTTTTGTAGATTTCGAAAAGGCGTTTGACAGAATAAACTGGGAGAAACTAATGCAGATATTGGGGAAAATAGGAATAGATTGGCGTGATAGGAGACTCATCCGAAACTTATATATGGGGCAGAGGGCTCAGGTAAGGGTAGCGGACGGTGAATCAGGGTGGGCAGTTATAGGTCGCGGGGTGCGGCAAGGGTGCCCGTTGTCGCCTTTACTTTTTAACATCTATTCTGAGGAAATGGTAAGAGAGGCATGGGATGAGCTAGACGTGGGAATGAAAGTAGGAGGCCAGTGGATAAAGTCGGTTAGATTCGCAGACGACCAGGCGTTGGTGAGTCGGTCATCGAAAGGACTTCAAACTTTAGTAGATGCACTGGAAAAGCAGTGTGAGAAATACGGAATGAAGATAAATAATAGGAAAACAAAAGTAATGAGATTTGGTAGGACAAAGAAAGCGAAGCTGGTGATAAGAGTAGGAAGTCACAAACTGGAGCAAGTAGAACAATTTAATTACTTGGGTAGTACGCTAGAAGAAAGAGGACATAGTAGCAAAGACATTAGGAGGAGAATAGCTCTAGCGAAGGAAGCGTTCAATAATAGAAGGGAGCTGATGACGGGGACCTAAATTAAGGATGTAAAAAAGAGGCTAGTAAAGAGCTTGATATGGAGTGTGGCGTTGAATGGGGCAGAAACGTGGACCTTGAGAAAGAAAGACGAAAATAGGCTGAAGGCTTTTGAGATGTGGGTGTGGAGGAGGATGGAGAAGGTGCGTTGGACGGAAAGGAAGACAAATGAGGAAGTGCTTGACATGGTGGGCGAGGAGAGGAAACTTATAGATGAGATTAGGGGAAGGCAGGGTAGGTGGCTGAAAGGGGTAATGAGGGACGATGGTTTGCTGGAGGTCGTGATAGAGGGAAGGATGTTGGGTAAGCGGGGAAGGGGAAGGAAGAGAATCGATTTTTTGGACGGGATGAAGAAAGGAAGGACTTATGCTGAGATGAAGAAAGAAATACAAGAGGTAGAAAGGGCACAGCACGTGTAAGAGTTCGTTGGATATTCTCTGACTTTCATCACAACCTACCTCTAACCGGTAGATTACTGTAATGAATGAATGAATTGCTACTTCAGTGCTTCAATTATATCCATTTTTAACATTTATTTATAAGTTTAATTATTATGCTCAAAATTATTTATTTCTATGCTTCAAATATTTCAATATCTATCTAGTATTTCCATTTCCAAAAATATGCAGTTCCATGGTTCAAATGAATACGGTTGCATCTCTCCGCAGCATTCTCAAAGGCTTCGGTGATTTGCTTTCGGAAAACGCAGAACACATCGAAACAAAGGTCACGATGCCCCCATTCGGGAGGTTACATACGGCCTGCAAACGGCGTTCGAGACAGCGTTCCTTTTCCGACGTGTCTTTTCCGCAGCACGGGCACATTCCGGGCGATGTGAGAGGCGTGAGCCGGCGACGCGCGATTGAAATTACGATTCACGCGTGCGCCTCTCACGCAGCACGCGCCGATCGACCGAACTTTTAATTAGGAGCGCGGACTCGTGAACTTTGACGCGAGAAACAGCCGAGGACGACAGTATAAGGCGCCTCTGCGCACTCCAACTTTCCAACGATCTGACGCAAAGGCGGACGCAATTACTCGGGAACAAACACGGCGCCGACCATAAATCGAAACAACGATGGAAAGGGCCCGAGCGATATTTTATGGCTTCCTTAAATGACGTAAACACGAAAAAGGGATTGCACCTAACTCTCGAGGCTTTCAAGGATTTAGAATGCGCTTGTTATTCGAAGGAAGCGGCAAAACAAAGGCGATTGCAAGCTGTGGGTAGATTATGAAACTCGATTGCAAAGGTAAGGGTTGATATCACCGTTAGATTTCTCCGATTCCAACTCAAATGATTTTAGTTTAGCTAATCTCCCTGCATTTGCACGTAAACAACCGTGTGCATGAGGGTTTTCTATTTTATCATAGATATTTTCCCTTAATATTGTAATTTGTTAGGGTAATATATATGACAAAAATTGAGTCTAACGAATAGCACAAAAATGTGGCTAAAAAACAGACCAGTTCTTACATATCTTAGTTCCCCAGAGTCCCGTGCGCCACTTAGGTCTCTTGTCTTAGCGTTATCTGAAGTTTAGAGCTGATTCCACAATGAGTTTCAAATCGTTCGTAAGTCCCTCAAGGTCAAAGGTTTGTTATGACAATGAACAGAGCGAAAAATAAAAGGAGTTTTGAAAAATAGAGGGAAGAAAATCTCTTTTCTTCCATCCACTTCCTTGCCCCTTCGAGAGCTGCCTCGGCCCATCGCGGCTTGCTCGGGTCACTACTGAGTTACGTCGACATCCTCACCGCCATAACGAGCAACCACTCTCCAGTAGGGACTTCATAGGCCAAAGAGCGAGAATTCGACCATTGGGTGGGAAAGAATGAAAAAAAGAACATGAGCGTAGAAGGGAAGCTGCTCCTTCTTCCCTCATCATATTTCTCTCTGGCGACCTCCCGTCACAAGTCCGCCGTGTTTATCGGCGAATGCCATCTCTTATAAACGAGCAAGCCGACTCCGCAGCTTCTTCATTCACCTGTCCGGAGGACGAACGCAGAGTGAAGCCGACGGACACATGTACGAACGTTTGATATGTGTTCTCCGAGTACAAGAGAGAGAGAGAGGGAGAGAGGAACTCAGGAGAGTGTGTGCCTGACGAGTTAACTTGCTCAAGGAGTGACGGTGAGGAGGAGTCGGGTTCACGGCAGGAGGGGAGAAGACTCTTAGAGGAGAGGACGATTCGTGAATCGAGAACTGGAATGAGGATATGGCGGGAATGACGAGCAAACTCGGGACGTGGAAGAAAGTGGATTTATTAGCGAGAAGAACTGGAAGCAAAAGAGGAAAAGGGAGAAAGAAAAAAAAACGGTGAATTTGGCCGATGGCACATGGAAGAGGGGTAACACTGGAATTGTTGGACACAAAAAAGCAATGCATGATCAGTGCTTTTTGCCTTAAATACGAGAATAAGTAGATTCAGGCCAGGGCAGCGAGGAAGAAATAAGTAAAACGATCGAATATCCTAGGTCTCCCAGGCAACAGATAACTGCGCTAATTCCATTACCGAACCCCGAAAGGGGTCAGCGTAAAGACGTAAACACGTAAACCTCTAGGGAACTTAGGTAGCTATCGAAACAATGGCAATAGCTGAATAACTGTGCTGCAAATACCTCACTCATATCATACGCCGATAGAGCATCAAATTCCGCGTGCATGTTGAGTACGTATGAGTGAAAATTGGTGTAGAATGAAGAGGAATCAAGAAAAAGGGAACTGCGAGAAGAGCAAGAATTCCATCCGCGTCTTCCCTGCACAGTAGGAGAAGATTCCCTCCTCCCTCCTTTTCCCAGCCCACTAAAAATCCCCCCCCCTTTCAAACCATCGGCTTTTTATCAAAAGGGGACTCGTTTGTCTGTTCCTGGAAACTGTGCACCAACCTGCTCCTCACCTTTCTTCCCCCACACTCCTTCACCTTCCTTTAAGAGTGGAGTTTACCCGGAGAGAAGGCGAGTTGTTTTTCTATCTCCATCTTCCTCCCTCGAATCACTCCATGCTGGCGGGCGGGAGAGCGTGCAAACCAAACGTGGAGAGTACGTCTCCTTCTCCGGTTACGCTCCCTTCTTTATTCCATTGCACTCCTCCATTTCCCTTACGGTAGTCTGAGCGAGATGCTTCAAGTCATAATTAATACGGTATTCGAATTTTATTTTGAAATTCAAGTACATACATATTCGTAAGAAGCATTAAAGAAATAATGCAGGTGGATTGGACCCTGCTCACGTAAAAATCCAGAGGATGCTCACTAACTTCCATTTAAACCAAAGTTAACTGGTGGATTACCTGAATAATAAGGAGCATGAAGGACGTACAACAATATCAGTGACGCAAAAACTGTTTTCATGACTGAAAATTTCAGTAATTGACAAAATTAACATATTCGAGGCTTTATTTAGGCTTATTTGTGTCACTTGGTGAGCTGAAAAATTTCACTTTCAAGGGGTTTGGCGATTTTATGTAATGTTTTACCGTGAGTAAAAAAGCATTAACTTTTTTAATAACTGAGAAAACATACGAACTGCAAACCGTTATATTTACCACACGATCTGTGTTTCAAAACATGCTCATTTTCTTAAAATACTGTCTCTCTGGAGCGCAAATCCGCACCGATTCCCATGGAAAACGGTTTTTAATTTTTTTGGCAATTATCTCGAAAACTGGAACGATTGGTGGCTCGAGATTTTGATATCACAAGAATGATAAGAACTTTTTCTTTACAATGGGGTAAATCCGTTGAATTTTATGAGCAGTGATATATCGCTCCGTCCCCTGTCGGAAAATTCCCTAAAAAAATGAAACCCAATTTTCCCTATAAAATATACCTCTAAGGAACTATTTCCCTAGAATGAATTTTCCATGGGAAATGCTATTGAAAGTTGGTTGCAGCGGCTTAGAATATATTTATTTTTACACCATATGTAGTTGAATGTGAGAGGTGATTTTTTATAATGGTTGCACATATTTTTTATTGAAAAAAATTTCGTCAGTCTCATTATAATTAACTGTGATAACTCAATGGTTGTATGAATGAAACTATGCAGAATATTTTTTTTGTTTTTATGAATACACCTTTTTGTCTCTAGCGTTATTCACTCACCCTATGCACTGCTCACTATGCAACTGCTGGTGTGATTTATCCTATGCCTGAACGTTTTCCATTAAGTAGCATTTTGTTCTAGGGAAATTACTAACCAAAGTCTGTCACTTCTAAGGAAAAAGTTCAAGGAAAAACATTCCATAGAGTGTTAGGGAATATCCTTAGCAAATAAATTTTTCTAAGGGATTTTCAATTTTTCCCGTGCTTTTCCTAGTTTTCTAGGAAATTCTTATAGGGAAATGTCCATCCGGGACTACTGCTTTGGAACCGGTAAATTATATCTACGGGGAGAGCCGCTGCCGCGAGGGTCAACCTCTGGCGGGGGAAGGGAGGGCAACAAGGGGGGGAATGAAATGGGGGAGGGAGGTGGGCAGGGGCAGGTGGGTGTGCATAAAAACCCATCCCCCTCCGTCGCTACTCCTCCAACCCCCTTCCCCCGTGACTCGCAGTGCGCTTAGCTCGCGGGGCGAGATTGGAAGAAGGAGGAAGTACGGAGGGAGAGAGGGAGGGTCGGTCGCATGAGTGCATAATGAAATGAGGAACTGCTCGACAGAGCTGGGCGGCCGCTTAGATTCCGCGCTCAAATCCTCACGAATTAAAAATTCCGGGCGAAGAAATAAAACGAGGATGATGGGGAGTTTAATCAATTACTCCGATGGATTTGAGGACGGAGAGGGCGGCGCGGGACGACTCGTCGGTTATAAGAATGATCCTCCACCCAAGATCAATTTCACTGCGCAAAACCGAATTGAAATAACCGCAAGGTGTTATCAATAAGATAACGAGTTCTTTGAAATGTGAAATCCATTCTATGGATAAGGGATGAGTTATTTTTTCACGAAAGTAATTTAATGAGAATTTCATACAAAATCCGGAGAGATTTAATAACTTGCAGCATTATACTCCACCCTGTTTTAGTATTTATTTCCTTTCACACTCCATCTACCTTATATGAATTAATTCGATTCCAAAGTAGAAAAAGGAAAAAAACATACTTTCCAGTGAAGCAAAAAATTTTGAGACAGAAAAAAAACCGCAGAGACAAACGGACACAAATGGACAAGTCAAATAAATAAAACGGGTTTACTTAATCCAAGGCTCATGGCAAGAGGGCGAAGTCATACCTACTTTTAATACTTGAGAATAAAATATTGGACGGAGGCCAATGTGGCTGGAAGAGGAGTTCGTTAGCAGAAGGGTTAACGTTAAAATGTTAATTCCGAGATATTCCAGCCAGTTTCTTCTATTTCACAAATCTCCAAGTTTAATTGCAGTCTGTTTACGCTCTTCTGTCTGCTTCCAAACGATGTAAAGGATTTTCAGCATCAACGTAATGGAACTGACACTTCTTTTACTTTTCCATTAATTTTCCACGCTAGCGCAGGGGAAAATGAACTTGGAAATCTCTTTATGCATTGAAGTTCCTGAAGTGGGCGCGACGCTCTGAAAACCATTTCACGAGCGACGCAATTATTAAAGGGGACAAAATAGATAAATGCTAAAAAGTTGGCATCACGTGCTTACCTCAATATCACGATTACATCCACAAATTGAACTAATGTCAGACATTCTCACAAAAAGCTGAATTTTATGCATCACTTCATGATATATTTACCTTATCAAGCGAATAAATACCGACTGCTTAAACGCTAGATAGGAATAAAATAGCGAATTATTAAAGAGCATGTAAATTTCACATTAACATTCCACAGTAAACATAGTCGATTCTAGGCGTTCAAGAATGCGAAACATTACTTTAAAAAGGACACCCTACACCATTGCACCCCATAAAATGAAAGAGGCTGCGTTTGAAAATTGCTATACCCCACCAATAGAATGATACACAGGTTTGTGAAAAACGCAACGTGGCTTAGCCTTCCTAGCTATATCATGGGCTCCACTCTGACACATAAAATGCAGATTAGAGAGTCTGCTCCAAGTTAGAATAGCATATAAATAGTACCGGCGCAATTCCGGCTTTAAATTGAAATTGGTCGCAATTCGGGACGATATCGACTTCCACACACAATGACGGGACGAGAGGAAGTGCTCCCCGCAGGAAGGCTTTGAGGGAAAATTTGTTTCCTAGACACGTATTTTACGAGATTAAATCCGGCAGTTATTTTAGCTGACGTCGATTCTTGAACTCCATTGATGATGGAAAGAGTTACGTGCCTAGGAAGTAGAAACTCATATAAAACCTCTGAGGGGCTTGAGGGTATTGTTAGTTCAACAGCGCTAATACCATAAGATCGTAAACCTAAGACTAGTTATAAAACTGAAAACTAAAATAACGTTAAATCATTGCTAACATCAATAATACTCTCGCATATTCGTTCAAATTTATGAAGTGATTTCAAGAGATATGAGAACACTCCAGTTCTACATTAAATTATTTTCCTCCGTTTACCATTATGTGATATTAGTTTATTAAATTTAGCCGAACTTAAGGAAACGAAGAGGTATCAGCATTCTACATAAAAAGTTAAATATCCAATGCATTCCAGCTAAGCTATGAAAGTAGCACCATTTAAAGAAATGCAGCGTAGTCACACATTCGCCGTTGACAAAAATAAAAGAGTGAAACAAATATGTTGGATATATTAAAATCAGTAACAAACGCTCCGCGGCTAATGGTTTTCACGCTTATCAAAATAATTTAATCACTGCTTACAATTAGCATCGCCTTTATAACAAAATATTGACTTTATTTAGACCAGACCAACGTTTCAGGTTCTCTAAAGAAGATGCGGATGAAAAAATGACAAAATAAACCATAGTGTGTGCAAAAGTAATAAGACTAGCTGATGATTAATGATGACTAATCTTAATCTCGATCGTTACCTATATCTATGAAACTTGGTAATTTTTGTGGAGACCCTCATCAAAATTCCCTTGGATATTATTATAAAAGTAAGGTATGCACTTCATTCTGGGGATAAATGTTTCCCTTTTGACAAATGAGGTTACCGGGGCTCATTATGCCTACCTACACACTTCGTGCATATCTGAGCTGAAAAAAACTCACCACAAGGAGCCCTTTTCACGCGCACACGGCCGTGTCGCCAAAGGGGAGGAATAAAGAGGCCAGGGGGGGGGACTGGAGCGTCGCGAGTGCCTCAGGGGGGGCGTGGTGGAACAGCGGCGGAGTGAGGAGACTACGACGGGGTGCGGGAGGGCGAGGAGGGATATAGGCCGCTGCTGTGTCGGTGGTGGTGTTGGCGGCGGTGAGCGGAGCGGGTGCAGGGGAGAACCCGCACCGCATACGGCCATCGGAGGCGCAGTGCAGCAGAGTATAGGGTGGATGCACCGCCGATGTGTGACGCTTTTTCGGGAGAATGGATGGTTTCCTGGGTGAGGAGTGGGGCAAGGGGAGGAGGAATAGGAGAATATGGGTGGGGATATTTCGGGAAAAGGAGGGGATGAGGAGAATCGTGATTTAAGGTCCTCCTGCCTCCGAGGAAAGGAGAAAGGGGAGGGGAGGATTTCTGGCGCTCGTGAATACCGATTAGCGCGCTGCCTCGATACGGGCGGGGGAGGGGGGAGGGATTATTCGTCGACGGACGGTGGGAAAGAGGGAGACAGGACCGAGGAGAAAAATATCCGTGCATAAGATATCATCACTCTCCTTTAGCTGCTCGAGGAAACTTGGTGAAAACGAGAAAAGCTGATAAAGTGGCAACGAAATAGTCAGCTGCGGAAGCTAATTGATATTAAGTGCATCGTTAGTTTTTACTCCAGCCCAACAACACACTTGTGGTATAACTCATGCATACTGCGCATGCATAATACCAGCACTACATTGTTAAGGGTCTGGGTATATGAGATGGCCCCTCAAAAGCTACAGCGAAGAGTTTCAGAGAGCAAAATAATAAGCGACTTCACCTTGAATCACAAAAATCATATTTCCCTCAGAAAATCCACCGCAGCGAACTATGGATGCCTTGACTTTAAAAGGAACCTTACGATTTTAAACGCCTCTATTAACGCAAGGGAGGGAAGAGAAGAAAGGCATCACCAATCTAAGATTATGGCAGGCAAAAATAATTTTATTAATTAATTAACAAGTACTTATATTTTAATTACTCTTCTGTAAAACTTTTAAAAGACTTCCACATGAAGAGCGAAATTTTTTAATCCTTTTCCGATTCCTTCTTTAGCTTCGCATAATGCCTCTGCCGCAAACGTCCACCTCCTTTTCACCACGAAGTGTTGACATTCTTCATCCGATCAAAGATACAACATCTACCCTTTTAGAGTTTTTGCCTTCTTTGGAATCTTCCCCGTTAGCTTTCCATTAAAGTGCATCCTCTTACGCAATAATTCAATACTATTACCGTCTTTTAAAAAACCATAAATCTGCACCACCACCCAACTACACAACCGCGAGTGACCTAGCGGGAAAAACGTCCGAAGGGTTTCTATATTGTAATGTGTAAAATGAGTTAAATGTTAGAAAGAACTGTGAAGACCTAATACCGCACATTTAATTATATATGTTCGCAGTTAATACTGGTCATATAAGATGTGCGCCAAAGGAGTAGGAAGTCCCAGCGAGAGAGAGAGAGAGAGAGAGAGAAGGGAGCAAAAAAGGTCTATCCGTAATAAGGTGAATGGAGTATAGAAGTGATATTTTCGAGGAAGAAAATGCGTCCTATTTATTCCCTTAAGCCAGCGGCAAAAAAATCAAAGCAACGGAAGGATTTCGTGAATGAGAGAAGATGAAGGTGGATTATAAGAGGGCGGACGGAATGAGACGACACATCCCCAAAGCCCTTTCTTTTTTGCTCCCCCACCCCTAGCCCTCCTTCAGCGCACGGCGACAAAAATCCCTAAGAAGTGCTATCGGGAGGAAGGGGAATCGGAAACGGGGTCACGTGGTACGCTTCCGTTTTTACCCCCCCGCGCTACTGGCGCTGCCGAGTTTGCAAGGCAATTATACGTAATTACTCGCCGGCCCGATGCACTCCTTCCTTCGTCTCGCAAAAGGGAAAAGGAGTCCGTCCAGTCGGAAAAACATCTGGGGATTCACAAAAACGGCGCCGAAGTTCAAGGTGGCCCGAATTCTCCGCCGAGATGGACAAAAAAGAATCAAATGTCGCACAGAGATGCGGATGACGTAAAATGCGGCCGCATAAGGAATTAAACGGTAACGAACGAACTTCCTACGGCTCCGCGCGGACGAGCTATCGCCAGATATGAACACAGCAATTAGAGACGGAGAGAGCGGAGACGGAGGAATTCGAATGAGCGTTAATCACATGCAGGGAGCATTCGACATTTCAACGCCCCACTGCAGGAAAACTGACGCCCTTTATGTATCTTTCCTACGAAAGCTATAAATAACGAGGATGGGACTTCATCCAGGGCACAAGGAGAGGAGATAATTACGACTCCTGGAGCACGGAGAGCCATCGCCTTGTTCGGGGTCTAAACTCATTACTCCGGCACGGCCCCGTTTCGATGGGAATTCCCAGGCGTTCACAAAATGAAGTATTTATTCAACTTTCAACCTCCCGCATGCAGAGCCGGGTAACGGTAGGCGGTCACGATGAATGCGAGATTAGGTCAGCACCCTTTAGCCTCCTAAATGCAGCACCGTGGGATCGAATGGCAAGCTCACGGAGAGATTTCTTGTACTTACACGGTCGCTTGGACGGTAGCGCTATGGCCGCTCGTTCCCATTCCTGCCACCGGCAACAAATCCTCACCACGACAGATTCGATGCACCAAAGACGGGCGAGATGCGCAGAATGAGATTGCAGGGGGAAAGGCAATCATTTTTTTTCGATGAGGAAAAAAGATGTTTCCGTTCGCGAAAATTTGGAGGTGGGCACGATCACACACGTTGACCGGATCGCCCGGGGCAGAAGCGTGCATCACCGAAGGGAAATAGCCGGTGGCCTCGTGACCCCGAGATCCATAAGGTCGCCCAGCGTTCTCTAGAAAATCGAGTTTTGTACTCACGAGTCTACCGTCATTGTTTCGGGAGATCTGGCTCGGGGCTTGTTGGCCCCCATAAGCGACGCCGACGATTGTTAAACAGGCCAAGTTTCCGGCACACCATTGATGACCTGCTGAAACAATAGATCTGGGATCGAGACGCTAAATGCTTTATTTCGAATCTAAGATTTTGAGATTTGAGAGATTTTTTAAAGAATGCTGATCCTTGATTGCCGCAGGCTGCAAAAAATTTCGATTTACTTATTCCTTCGGGCAGAACGTTTAACGCATGCTCAATTTGCACCTAGGGTTAAGAGTTGATTATAATCTACGACAGGTTTTTCTCCTCCTCCACTCCCAAATTATTGCTTCTTTTATCTAGCTTCGCATCTAATCTAAAATGTGCAAGGGTTTCGGTTGCCTCTTTCAAGAACTTCCAGCAATACAAGAAAAGCTCTAGGTAAGGGGAGGAGAGGGTAATTGCAAGAGGAGGTGGGTAATTCCGAATGCTATCTATGTAGTAAGCGTTGAGAAGTGGCAGACAGCGTTGGAATATTGATGGTAGTAGCTTTAGTACCATTTTATTAAATAGAAAGCAAGAGCTAAATAACAAAATAGTAGCAAATGTCCAATTTTTTTTGTTTTCCACATAGAGAGCAATCCACTTCTATATTTCGAAGACGGTGGAGTCAAATGAGGAATGCATTTCGCAAGAGTATCCCATGAGTTTCCCACTGCCGCAGATAGCCAATCCTACCTTGATAGCCGTGGGGTGAGCACTTCAAATGAATTACTTTATCATTTGGGAAAGAGTCATTAAACTTATGAGCCCTTGGAGCCTCCTTCCGAAAAGTATCGGTAGAATTTCTAATAAGGTAAACGTTTTCCCCACTTCGTATTTCTTTTTCTCCCTTTCGAATTCACGGAAAACTTTTTTCAGGTGATCCTAGAACATAAACTATGAGCCAACGACGTCTATCCTTAAGATATTCGATCAGGCAGTTTGTGCGCGGATCAAGGACCATTCCAACCGATAAATTTCCGGCTTTCTCCGGTCCAAACACTTAAATAGTACGAGACTAACACAAGATTAGTGTCAGAGGAGATTAAATCTGGAAAAAAATAAGCATAAGCTGGGTTTTCCCCCTCAAATATAATCTCCCCTCCCCAAAAAATACCATAAATCAGTAGATTCGTTACACTTAAATCAGATGAGCTTCATCGGTGGTTCTGCTACTTTTTGCGTTCGGTAGCAGTAGCCATACAAAAGAGATACTGAAAAGGAAGCAGCACAACCCCTTAAGCCCACTTATTTATACTGCTAAGGAACTATTTTGGAGAACACTTAAGAAGGCATTCGGGAGTTGAAAATCGTAAAACGAGACGATTGAAAAGGTTTTCCTCTCGAGTCTCCTTTCTGTTCGTCGGAGCTCAAAAGCGTATCAAAGCGCCCCATTAAGACGAATGGCTTAGAATTGGCTACGTTGTGCTCCTTGCCCCTGCTTCCATCGCAAAAACTGTTTCCCCGGCAAAGATACGATGAAGACGCTTGCTTCTTAAGCCCGGAAGCCGCTGTCTGCGACTCCAGATGATCGCTGCGATGGCCTTCAACTGAGAGCCAGGACAGGCTTATCAAATCGAGCATGACTACGGGTGCCTGTCAATTCGCACGCAGGTGGCATCTCTTAAACCCCTCATGAGATTAATTTCTTCAGATAAATCTTACATTGCTCTCAAATTACACCCTTTCGCTTCAATGAAACCGTCTCCGACGCGCGTGCACTTCTCACACTTTCATTCTGTAAACGTAACAAGAGCGACAATTATTCCGGGTTTGCTCGCTCTCACGCCTATCCGCGGCCTACATAAAATATGATAGAGTTGCAGATCTGGCTCAATTCCTCGCGAGGCTCAGGTCCACGATTCAAACTCTCAGTTCCACGCGAGTGTGTACCATGAAAGGCTGCAGTGTTTGACTGGAAATTCTCACCCTGATAGGAACACAGGCACTCATTTAAGATAGTTTGAAAGATCCACGGGTGTTTGTGTGCCGTATCCTTTCAGCGTTCGACGCATCATTTTGTACACCCATAGAAAAAGAAACTCATACGACATAAGTAATCGAGATAAACCAGGTTGATTAGTTCGAAACTCAGTGCCATGCTTCAAGCTCGCAATGAAAAACTTTGTACAATTCCTCGCCATTTGTCAGCAATCGATTTTCACGACTATTCTGCGTCAAATCCATGGAAACTTATGTATTTTTGCGTTGAAACTAGGGCAGTGAAGTGAATAACTCGACTGGTCCTAGTGCATTTAGTAGAATTGAGCTACGTTTTCACTTCCAATAAAAAAGACTAAATGCCGTATTAGAAATATTGTTTCAAATGAAATGTATGGATCCGTATAAAGTTTGAATCTCAACAAAAGAAAGTAGCTTGATATTTATATATATTTGTACGTGTCTAAAACAAAATATTGTGGTAGAGATCTCGAGCTCTTTCGGGCGGCCAGATTAGCAGTAGCTCCTTCATTTTCTCGGTCTATTCGAGGTAGCTCCTTTCCTGCTGAAAGAGGGGTGGGCACAAACACCAGCGGGTCAGAACCGGGTTACTGACCTCATCAACGCACCGCAAGTGTACACGACCTCATCATCTGGTCCTCCTCTTCGGGGGTAACTTTTTAATACCCTCCAGGTGGCGCGAACGGCGGCAAGGACGCAATGGAGAAAGGTCAAGAAGGTTTAAGGGGGATGGAGATGAGAAAAATTGAGAAGGTCAACCTTTCCTCCCCCTCCTTCCTTCACTTCTCCCCGCGCGCCGTCCACTCTCAAAGAGGCATCCGCCCAAAGGCGCACATCCATCAGGACCGCAATTGAAGAAATCCCGTTGATCGCGTCGCCTTTAAAGGAGCGGTCGAATTAATTCGCGAGACGCTCAAGGCGACACTGATTGCTCCGGCGATGCCGTGGCTCCTTCGCATACCACGCAGGAGAGAAAAGTCCACGGCAACGGGAGCAGAAGCGCCGGCAACAACAAAGGCGACACCGACGACCGTATTGGCACGCAAAGGCTTTATTTATTGACCGAAAAAAAACCCTCATACATACACTCCCGATGGAGGGCGTCCAGGTGCTAAGACGTTTGCTGGGTTCGCCAAATCACTCCACTTGCGCCCCTCCCCCCTCTTCGCCACAACTCCGATCTGAACGCGTTCGAATTTTGCGCCTCCCACAGGCACATGCTGTTACGAACGACGACACTTATCACTGGCGGGAGCGGGACGTGCCTTCCTTTGTAATCATCTCCCGATACCGGGTGCAATCGGAGTGATTCATGAGGGTAGTGGTCGGGTGAATGCCAGCGAGTGACATTCCGATGACGGTGGGCGAGATCGATATCTGAAACTCACTTCCGAGCGGCGGTAGCCGGATAGAAAAAGTACCTATATATTACCCTCGAGTCGGGAGAAAAATTACGCGTCAGCGTTACTTCCGCGTTGCACCGTACTTCCATACCTGCTGCTGGTTAAAACCATAACTCAAGTGTTTCGGATTGGGATCAAGTTTCATCCACCGCAAAAAAACACAACAGTGAAATTACTCTATTTATCTCAGCAAAATGATTTTTCAAATTATTTTGGTCAATTTCAAGAGATGAAAATAAATTAAATGTTCACAAATATCTCTCCGATATTTCAATATGCAATGTGTTCATTCCTTGTTCGAACATAATAACACAATCAATGGCGAAGTTATGCGTTATCCGAGTTCTTGAAAGAAACGTAGTGGAAGTGATTTCGGTTCCACTGGTCCAAGAGTTTTTTTTGCTGGGTTTCGAATTTTTTTCCAGCCGAAAATCATCTTTTTGATATTTTTATTTTGTTATGTCATTCACAACGGATTCATGCTGCGCCAATTATTTTTGTCTCATTCACTTCCAAATCAAATTTTTTTTCACCCGAGCTTAAACCAACAGGGAAGGGTGTAAAGCATTCTATAAGCCTCCAAATTAACACTGCGCCAAGCGGTTTTTTCCCCAATCATTGCAATTGCACAAATGATATGGTACGCAGTCACGTGCACGGGTGCGAAGATATACACCAAAGACGGAGAAATTCGCCATCAAAAAATCATGATATTTTTCATGGCGAATTTTACCGTCTTTGGTGTATAAGCGGGGTTTTGTTTGCAAAATATCAGTATATGCAGGCTGCTGATTGAAACCATTGAATGAAGCTGCACAAGAGAATAATTTCTTTCGCATTCAGTTTAGAGCATTGCTCTGACGACGCTAGAAACCTAAATGGAAAAGGGCTGGGTATCCTGCGGATAACGTAAGTTTTGAAAAATAATGGTCGCCGGCTGAAGTGGAAGGAGTGAAGTATAACTAGTAAGTTCACACAAATATATTCCACTTCTAAATTAGGCAACACAACAACAAACGCGACAAAAGGATCCTCGACTACGAATTTTGTTTTGACGTTTAGTTTTAATAATATCCCCGAAAAATATATGGATTCCAAGCTACTTCTATCCTGTTTTCATTAGGCTAATGACGAGGCAGACATTCAAATTACCCATTCAGCCACGCGCGAAAATTTATACCAAATGTCCACTCGAATAAATCACATTTAATTCACGCCTGTCTAGCACCGCGGGACGACTAGAAACCTCCATGTGAGATGAAAATGGCGGCCACCCTCATCCAATAAGGCATCACCGAGGGAGGGAAGCGGATTGTGGAGGCGAGGCTAGGATTGTGTCCTCGCGGCAATGGAAATGACAACTTTCCACGTTCTCCACCTCGCGCGCGGCTGGAAATAGCCCGAGAGCCAATCGAAACGGCCAATTAGGACATCACGGGATGAAGATTCACGGCCAAAAACTCGCGTTCAACTCCCAAGGAGAGCAGGCCGAAATAATACGTACACGACTTCAAAGCCTTTTCGACCCCACATTTATTATGTCATCAGGCGTGGTCCTTTCTTCTCCTCTGACTGGGCTACAGGCGTGTATAATTAAAAGGGAAACATTTGAGAGGCGTATCCGAGACCGCGGTAACATATTCACGCCTCCCACCTCGCGAGTCTTCGGTCGGCCGTCTCCAGCAATGCTTCCACTACGAGCGAAAAATTATGAAAAAGTGTCTTACGTGAGAGAAAAAGAGTGTCCCAGATTTTTCTCTCCCTTCTCTCCTCCTATTTATTGATCAGAGTCAATTCAATTTGTGAATTTATAAATATTACATCTGTTTACAAATTTTGCAGTACCTATTGTTATCTGTCCCTTCTCTTGGAATACAATCTTGTCGTAATGGGTTTGCGTGCTCCGATGACCCCTACAGCTGCACTGGCGGGAGCAATGCTCCTGGTATGGTCACCCCCATGCTAGATTGGTCGAAGGTTAGGAGACAAACGAATGGTAGTCCGCGCAGCGTCTGTACCTCAGTGAGGCGGATGCAAAAGGCGTCTGACCCCAGGGGGCGGTCTCTGAAGTGATGGTGTCACGTAAAAAACACTATTGGGATAGGCCACGGAATACTATCTCAATTAAAACAAAAACCTTGAAATTATGGACAGTTCTCAAATGATAATGAATCCTGGCGACTACGGGACTCGGCCCAAAGGGCCGGGCGTCTTGTCCGGCAGCGGTGGGAGCAAGGCCCCTGCGGTCGTCATCACACGAAATCCTTGCTCAGACGTAGTAGCAGCAGAGGAAAAGAAAATAAAGAAGAGGAACGAAACTATCGGAATAGGCACGTGGAATGTTAGGACTATGCTGAGGGCGGGGAAGCTAGAGAATATAAAGCAAGAAATGGAGAGGGTGGGTGTAGACATAATGGGTCTGGGTGATGTAAGATGGAAGGATGACGGGGAATACTAGAGCGACGACTATAGAGTAATTTATAGTGGAGGGAATGAAAGTCAGCGCGGGGTTGCATTCGTCATGAATAGGAAACTATGTAGAAAAGTAGTGTATGCAGAACAGGTGAGTGATATGATTACAGTCGTGGAACTAAAGGCAGATCCAACGAATTTAGTTATAATCCAGGTATATATGCCTACCTCTAATCATAAAGAGGAGGAGGTGAATGGGGTATACGATCAGCTAGAGGAAATAACTGGTAGGATAACTGGGAGCATGCACTTGGCAGTAATGGAGGATTGGAACGCGGTGGTGGGCGAAGGAAGAGATGGGCGGGAGGTGGGCCGTTACGGGCTAGGAAGAAGAAACGACCGGGACGAGAAAAATGTGGAGTTTTGCCGTAGAAATAACCTAGTAATTACAAATAAATGGTTCAGACATCATCCTTGACGAAGGTACACTTGGAAGAAGCCGGGAGACACAGATAGGTTCCAGATAGATTATATAATGGTTCGTCACAGATACAGGAATAGTGTTAAAAACTCGCATACATATCAAGGAGCTGATGCAGACACAGACCACAACTTATTAGTCATGAAATGTCGGGTAAAACTGAAAAAGATAAGAATGGGAAAGAAGGTTACGAAAGTGGAATACGGAGGCATTAACTGGGGCAATAAAGAAGTATCGAGAGAAGGTGGATGAGATAATGGGTGAGGATCATGGAGTTAGATCAGTGGAAGATGAATGGAGAAGTTTGAAAAATGGAATTGTAGAAGCGGCGAAAGCAACGGTAGGCGTAGTGAGTGCAACTAAAATTAGAAAACCGTGGATCACGAAGGAGATGATAAGGGAGATGAAGGAGAGAAGGAAATGGAAGAGCGTGAACTCAGAGCGAGGTAAGAGAAAATACCGAGAATTAAATAACAGGCTTAGAAGAGAAACAAAGAAAGCAAGAGAGGCGAGGTGGAGAGAACAGATCGACTCGTTAGAGAAATATCGAAAAGAGGGAAGATCAGATGCATTATTTAGGAAAGTGAAGGAACTGAGGGGTGGTAATAAAGGAAGGGGAATTACAACGATAACAGACAAGACGGGAAAGGTGATCGTAGAACCGAAAGAGATCCAGGATAGGTGGAAGGAGTATGTTGAAGAGCTGTATGGTAAAGAAATAAGGCCCAATATGTTAGATATAGAAAGGGAAGACGATATCGACAGAGATGGCAGCGGACCATGTATCCTAGATAGCGAAATCGAAAGAGCTCTACGAGACATGAACAGGAATACGGCGGTGGGAATAGATGACATACCTGCAGAGTTTTTAACAAGCATGGGGAAGAACGGAAGAGGAAAACGTTTTGCGCCTATTCGTAGGATTTATGAGGATGGAGTGTGGCCGGAAGACTTCGCGAAGACTGTACTAATTCCTATACCAAAGAAGAGTAAGACAAAAACGCACGCAATATCCCACGCGGCCAAAGTAGTTCTGAGAATAAATTATAAACAGAAGGCTAGAGAAGAAGGCAAATAAATACCTGGATGACGACCAGTTCGGGTTTAGGAGAGGAACGGGAATGCGAGACGCTATAGCGGTGATGAGGACGCTAGTAGAAAGAAACCTAGAGTATAGACAGGATGTTTTTGCATGCTTCGAAGATTTCGAGAAGGTATTTGATCGGGTGGAATGGACGAAATGAATGGGAGTGTTGAAGAAATTAGGGGTCGATTGGAGGGACAGGCGTCTGATTCGGATTTTGTATATGAACCAGACGGCGCAGGTTAGGGTAGCTAATGGGGAATCGGGATGGGCCACGATAGGACGGGGAGTGCGGCAGGGCTGCCCACTATCGCTGTTGCCTTTTAACGTGTATTCAGAAGAAATGGTAAGGGAGGCATGGGGGAGGAGGAGGTAGGAATAAAGGTAGGAGGGGATCTGATAAAATCAGTGAAATTTGCAGATGATCAAGCATTGGTTATTCAGTCGGCCAAGGGGTTACAGTCAATGGTGAATGCATTAGAGGTGCAGTGCGAAAAGTATGGGATGAAGATCAACCACAAGAAAACGAAAGTAATGAGATTTTCTAGAAGTAAGAAGGCGGGGCTGAATATAATGTTGGGAAGGCAGAAGATAAACTAGGTCTAGCAGTTTACGTATCTGGGTAGTATTTTGGAGGAGAATGGGTTTAGTGGTAAGGACATCAGATGCAGAATTGCGCTAGCTAAAGAAGCATTTTCAAAGAGAAGGGGGGGTCTGAGAAGAGACGTAAAGAAGAGGCTGGTGAAATCTTTAATATGGAGCGTGGCGCTATATGGGTCGAAAACTTGGTCATTGCGAATGGAGGATGTGCGTAGACTTGAGGCGTTTGAGATGTGGGTTTGAAGAAGGATGGAGAAGGTTAGCTGGATGGCGAGAAAGACGAACGAGGAGGTATTGGATATGGTCGGACCGGAGAGGAAGTTGTGGCAGAGGTTCGGAGAAGGCAGACGAGATGGATGGAGCAGGTTTTGAGAGAAGAGGGCATGTTGAAAAGAGTGATAGAGGAGAGAACACTGGGGAAGCGTGGAAGAGGAAGGAAGAGGATAGGAATTCTGGACGAAATAAGAGGAGGTAGAAGATATGAAGAATTGAAGAGGGATATAATAACGGGCCATCCTTAGGATGGAAAGCGAGACAATGTCTATGAGGTTGGGATGCAGAATGGGGACTGTCCAAGAACCTACCAATCAGCTGGTAAAATACTTGAATGAAATTAAATTGTTAACTGTTGACTACGTCTCTACTACCGGTAAAGGTAGTTTTAGATGGAAGTAGGAATAATTATACTAATCTTATGCAGCTGGAGGTCCTTGTTTCCATTCTCTGTTTAATTCTTAAGCTGCGAAAACTCATCCTATCCATTGAACCTATTTTCTTTCTTCCTCTTCCCAGCTTACCCAACATCAACTCCTCTTTCATAACCTTCAGCGGTATAGTCATAAAATGGTACACATTTTTTAGATGAAAAAGTTTTGTACTCCTCTTTTGTCCAGTAAAGCTCGACATTTAACTTACTAAACCATATTAAATACGTATACATATCAAGTACGGTCAATCATTTAAACATGCATATCAAATGTTTTGTATCTACCTACCTACTTTTTTACCTACCTAAAGAAATGTCTGATTTCCGACCTATTCCCCTACTTAGTACGCTGTCAAAACCACTTGAACGATTTGTACACGATGCCACCTTGGAACACCTCTCAAAAAATAATCTTTTAGATCAATATCAGTCACGATTCAGAAAAGGATATAGTACCCAGTCTGCTCTTTTAAAAGTCTCAGACGATATTAGATATTCAATTGAGCAAAAGAAGTTAACTTTGTTGGTCCTATTAGACTTTAGCAAAGCCTTTGATTCGGTGAATCATAAGATCCTACTAAAGCGATTGAATGACCTCGGACTATCTACTTCAGCCATGCTCTGGTTCAAGTCATACCTTTCAGATAGAAAAGAGGCAGATAGAGGACCTAAAGGTGAACTATCAAATTACTCTGAAGTTAACAAAGGAGTACCACAGGGGTCGATTCTTGGGCCGCTCCTGTTTTCAATATATATTAATGACCTTTCTAAAGTCATCTCTAACTGCAAATACCACATGTATGCAGATGATCTTCAGATCTACATCGACTGTAACCCCACAGAAGTTATTGATACCATTTCCAAGGTTAATGATGACATTGAAAACATATGTAAATGGTCAATGGAAAATTGTCTGCGGCTCAATCCTAAAAAGACGAAAATTATTATTATTGGCAGTAATATTTATGTTAATAGAATTATATTTGATAATTTGCCAAAGATAACTGTCCAAATTGAACTCTATGAGAGTGTAAGGAATCTAGGAATTACTATAAAATAAAACCCTATCATGGAACGAACACATAACATCCATTTCACTTAAGGTATTCAAGACTGTATATCAGTTAAAACAATTTAGACACCTTGTTCCGACTTCCCTTCGCCAGAAATTAGTAGACAGCCTTGTTTTCCTGCATATCGATTACTGCTGTGTGGTATACTCCGACCTAAAAAAAGAACTGAATTTAAAACTTCAGAGGATTATTCAGAACTCCTGTGTGAGGTATGTCTTTGACATCAAATATTATGAACACGTGACACCATATTTTGAAAAACTCGGGTGGTTAAAAATACAAAACAGGCGCTTACTCAATAAGACAACTTTTATATACAAAATAATAACTACAAAATTCCCCACATACTTGTATCAGAATGTCTTGTACAATCCTGCGAATAATAAACGCCCAATGCGCCACATGGAAGAACTCTATGTACCCCTATACCGTTCATCTGTCTATGCAAATTCTTTCTCTGTCACCTCTTGTGATATATGGAACCACTTACCCGAAGATATTAAAAAATGTAAGAATGCCAACAGGTTCAAAAATGAATGTTATAAAATGTTGTTTAATATGCGTTAATGGATGTACTACTTCGTGTAACACCTGCAGTATATAGTGTTTTTTTTCTTGATGTCTCTGCTTATTGCATTCCAATAGTATTTTAATATTGTAACAAAACGCTGTCCAAATTCAATTGAATATTGTTTTCTGCAACACCTATGAGGTGTATTTTTTCATTGCTTTTTCATTTTCTTGTATTTACTATTTACATTCTATGGCAATAATGCCAAATGTGTATTATTAATTTTGTACCACCTATGTATTCAATGATATGATATATTCCTTGTAATTGAGGGTCTGACTCTAAATTATGTACACCAATTATGTTCCTAAGGGACATTTTGTCCCGGAATAATAAATCTCATTTCTATTCTATTCTTTCTACCTAAATACCTATACATATTTGAAATGAAATGAAAAATAGCTATTTTTTCATTTAATTTTCTTTCTCTTCTAATCAACTATTTTTGTTTTTTTCTGCAATCGGAAAATGTTTGTCGTTATATTTAAATTTATCTTATGGGCTACGGATGCCTACGATAATAAAATATATATACTTATTATAATATTCTCTGTCTTCCCTCAGATTTCTCCTACACTGCCACCTTTCCACTCTGCCCCTCACTCTCCCCATGTCTTCGTTCTCCTTATTCTCTCTTTCGAGAACAACTGGCGACCTACCTTCATCCTCGAGCGTGAATGAAACAAAAGACGGCGCGACGAGCGCACGTGACTCTCTACGGGAGATGACGAGCAGGACGGCAGGAGGATGTTTTCCCGGTAAGACCACCCATGGCAATCACATCCACCAACACATACACACTCACATACATCCACAGTCACATACACACATGCTCTTATGGAAGTGGAAACGATTCCCACGCGCCCAAAAAAAATACATCCGTGCGAACCTTGATTATGTAAACGCGCTTGTGTGGGAAGGGGATTCGTGAGTCATGTTTTCCGCGTTAAAAAAAAGTCTTTTTATTCACGAGAGCCGAGGCATTGTCTCGGGCACGCGGTCGTAATTTTCGGCTCCACTCTGGTGAAACTGCGGGCCGTTTAATGAACTCGATAGTCTATCGGATATACCTGCGCAGAAATGAGATTTCCACAGAAGAGAATTGGCCTATTTCCTCCATGTTATCGAAGCTAAAAGATTTATTCAACGTATGAATGCATACGCCAAGCGAATTAATTTAAATAAAATTGGAATGATTAACAAAATATTATCAACACATTTAGAGTCAAATAATTATCGCAGGATTAACGTTGTAGACTTCTTTATACCTTCACAAACTTGACAAGCAATTATTAAAGCGTTGAAAGCAACACTAAGCAGGTATTTCGTACCTAATGCGATAGAACGTTCAGTTATGACTAATTTTCTACAATTATAAACAGTTTCCCGTTATATAAATAACAGATACCACAATTTATGAAAATAGCGGCTCGTTCTTCGTTAATATTCTACTTCTGCCGTATTTAACAAAATATGAACATTTAAAATCTGACTTTCTGTAGAATAATGTATTATGGGAGAGGCACGCCCCTGTGTCTGGCTAGAGATCGATCCTAATACATTATTCCGTAACCACGGTATAGACTGTATGTTTGTTTTTTTCGGGTGTACCCCGCGTACTATGACCAGGTGTGAAACCTGACGTTTCGTGGCCGTTGCTGGCCACTTTATCAAAGGGAATGAGGTATCTGATGAGTTGGTGGAGTTTATATAGGGGTTTCAAGGAGGGCAAAGGATAGGAAGGGGAGGAGTGGAAGGAGTAGTCATTGCATCTTTATTCCGCTTCAAAGCAGGGTCCCACGTGTGGCTGAGTTGGAGGCCACAGTCCCTATTGAAATTTAGATGGCATTTTCTTATCTCCAAAGCTTCTCGGATCAGCCGGGGCTTGAAGTTTTTCACTTTGGCGATTATCTTTGTTTGTCTGAGGTCAATCGCGTGTCCCGAGGCTGAATGTTCCGCTACTGCTGATTTTAAGGGTTGTTTCAGTCGAATCGCCCGCTCGTGTTCTTCTAAGCGGGTTTTGACGGAGCGTCCGGTTTCGCCGATATACTTCTTCTTACAAGTTTGGCATGGTATCTCATACACTCCTTCCACTTGAAATGGTGTTGCGTCCTTCACACTCCTCAGACAGTTTCTAATTTTTAAATGTGGCTTGAACACAGCTTTGATATCTTGTTTGCGGAGGATATTCCCTATTCTATCCGTTACGCCCCGGACGTAAGGAAGGAATGCTCTCTTGGGTGCCAGGTTGTTTGCGTCCGGAGCCCCAATTTCTTCTTTTTTCGGGCCGTCCTCATCCTTGGTCATGATTTTGTAAAATGATTTGGAGATGGCTCTCTTGCTATATCCGTTCTTTTGTAGAATGGCTTCCACTTTCTGTCTTTCGGCCGGGAAGTTGGTCTCGTCACTAATTCTGCAGGAACGCTGAATTACAGTATTGAGTACCGCATTTATCTGTGTGGTGTGAATTTTCCTGGAGGTACCGATTGGTGGCAGAGGGTTTCCTATGCACCGCGTGTCCCAGAGTTCCATCATTTCTCCTTTGCACCAATACGTCCAAAAATGGAATTTTACCATCTTTTTCTACTTCCATTGTAAAAACAATCTTGTCATTTAACCCGCTCCGTCAAAACCCGCTTAGAAGAACACGAGCGGGCGATTCGACTGAAACAACCCTTAAAATCAGCAGTAGCGGAACATTCAGCCTCGGGACACGCGATTGACCTCAGACAAACAAAGATAATCGCCAAAGTGAAAAACTTCAAGCCCCGGCTGATCCGAGAAGCTTTGGAGATAAGAAAATGCCATCTAAATTTCAATAGGGACTGTGGCCTCCAACTCAGCCACACGTGGGACCCTGCTTTGAAGCGGAATAAAGATGCAATGACTACTCCTTCCACTCCTCCCCTTCCTATCCTTTGCCCTCCTTGAAACCCCCATATAAACTCCACCAACTCATCAGATACCTCATTCCCTTTGATAAAGTGGCCAGCAACGGCCACGAAACGTCAGGTTTCACACCTGGTCATAGTACGCGGGGTACACCCGAAAAAAACGAACATACAGTGATAATGACCCGCGAAAGTTTTAACCAAGAATTACGGTATAGACTGTTCCACAGCATTATTTTACCAAGCAAGTTCCCCAAGTAACCTCGGCAAAGAAATATTCAACGAAATGAAAAAGGAAGAGAAATTTTATTAAATGTCTTTCGCTACCAAAAGGACTGACACGTAGAGTAAAAGAACAAATGGCTCAGGGATCTGAAACAAGACCAGAAGGAAAACTACGACGCACTAGTGACCTCACCGCCGAAAGCCTTTTAATCTGACGGTGGACGTGCTATCGTAACCTCGGCCCCAAATTGGACGGAAGCGGCCCAAAAAGTTAAAGGAGGGTCTTCAACTGTTTTCCCGGGACATTATTCCGTACCGGGCAGCCGTCGTCGTTTCCCGGCCTCGACCGGCGCCCACGCACCGGGCCACTCTCGTGGGCGTCGGGAAGGAATTCGCCCGGACGACGGGACGCGACGGTCACATGAAGTAGGGTGGCGCCCGGGCCGCGCTGCCGACCGACGACGCCACCGCCGGGCGCCAGTGTCTTAAGGCGTCGACGGCGCGCATACAATGGGCCAGCGCACACGGTGCGTGATTCACGGTCCTCCCCAACGTAAGATACGAGCGGCAAAGGGGAAGGAGAGATATGATGTGGGACTGGAATGGAGGCGGGGCGAGGAGGTAATACGAGGTCAGGCATGTTCCAGAAATGCGACCGAGCACCAAGCATGAGGTTGTGGCAACTATCGCGTTTCAAGAATATCGGATTGGCGCAGTAGCACTCCAAAACAAGGTCTCCGATGCGATTCTCGACGGAAGTGCGATTTTACAAAGCCATCCCACGCCTTAAGTGTCGCATTGTGGTTCGCCTGGGGTTAAAAAAAATTCAAGGTTCAGCCATTAAAAAGACTTTTCGTCATGATCATTACAATATTTACTTCAAGCTTCTTGCAACTGCTCATATTTCAAAATAAAATTCAAATACGGTCTCAATTATGATTGGAGAAAAATCTCGTTGAAAACTACCTTCACTCGAGTAAAATGAAAAACCCCCATTTTCCTCCTCGGAGACAACCAAATTGCGGCTGAGTACCTAATACACAATCGGTATCACAAAGGGTGTGATGGAGGGAGGGATAGAGGAGAGGAGGGAGGGTAGGAGGAAGGGTAGGAGGAAGGGTATGATGAGGGAGGAGAGGAGGAAGGAGGGAGGTAGGGTTTGAGCGAGGAGCAGCGGGTCGGTGTGCCGGAGAGGGGAATCGGGGAGGGAGAGGGTGGAGGGCGTCGGAGGCGACGAGCGGGAGGTCGGCAGCCGCGGCCGGGTGGCTTCCCTTCCCGAGAAAGGATGGGGGAGTCGGAGCTGGGCGGAGGCAGGGGTGGCGGAGGCAGGGGTGGCGGAGGCAGGGGTGGCGGAGGCAGGGGTGGCGGCGGAAGAGGAGATAGACGGGAGGGTGGCCGTGCTGTGGCGGGACAACGCTTTCAACGTCCCACGAGGGAGGAAGTTGTACGAGGCCCGTCGTCGAGGGAAAGGGTATGGATATACATATACGGTGAGTTTGGGAGGGTGAAGAGCTTACGGAATGAGGGGGGGTTCAAAAGAGGGGGAGGAGGAGGGAACGAGAGTAGGATGAGGAGGAAGTCGGGTTGAAAGGATGTTGAGCTCTGCGTGCAATCTGAAATATAGGGGGGGGGTAGGTCTGGGGTGGTGGTGACATTGGGGGAACTACTGTGGGCCCGCATCCTGGCTGTCGTCTCAGACTGCCTGGTGCCGGCGGACGACTGATGGGCATGGGACACAGGGGAGGGCGGCTGGGATCCGACAGGATGAAAAAATGAGGAAGACGATTAACAGCATCATGAACCATCCAGGAGAGTGGATCTTCACTTGGAGCGTGCATCCGTCGACGAGTAGGGGCACATTGAATGCTATCGGGGAATACTCCAGGAGATTAAAATCCATTTTATAAATATTACATGCAAACAAAGACGAGAGTCGTATTCAACTCCACAGGCAGTTTCAATCACAACTTTGTCCTTCGAATTACTACCACAAATCTTCCAGGAAGGCACTTAGGATGACGTAGGATGACGAGGTCTTCGGACCACCCAAAAATGGAAAAGGCAGAGGGGAACGAACTTCCTATTGAAGATTGCAAAGCTTCTGCATTAAGGATTATTGATTTCTATTGCAAAAGAGTGACAATGTAAGGCACAACGAACTGTCTTATTACCAAGCCGACACCGAAATAATCCATTTTTTAGATAACATCAAAGTAATAGTAGCAGAGAAGAAATCAAGTTTAAAGAAGTGGGATACCGAAATTTAATTGAAACCAAGGCTACCATTGGTCATATTCGAAATTATTTCGAGGATTAACAATAATAAGACAAATTCCACCATTAAGAGCAGTCTTAGTTCGCTATTAATTAATAAAAATTATTTTAAGAACGTTTTTATAACTCGTCAAGTCCCGAATGAGATTAAAACCAACGAATTAGCTGGAAATATAGAGTTTCCTTCGCACAGATATCCGCGGGACGTGTACACGTTAATCGCATTTAGGATGAGGAAGAAGCGAGGGAGCGGGTGCGACCATCTACACTGCGTCCCAGCCGCTCCTCTTCCGCGTTCGCTCGTTCCCATGGAGACAGCGCGGCGGGTGCGGTCCACCCCCCCCCCCAGCGGGTGCGTATCCATGGAGACGAAGCCCCCTGCCGCCCCTGCCCCTCGCCTCTTTCGCTTCGGGCAACGCTGAATTTGGAGACCTTATAATTATCCCCCCTCCTCAGCCCGCCTACCTCCCACTGCATTAAGGCGCCTAATCAGCGCTTTCGAGAGCCACGCTCAACCTCCTCCTCCTCCCACGATACCAGAGGGTGGGCGCGACGCAGAGAAGGAGTTTGAGGAGGAGGAAAAAAACCTGAGGGAATGCTCCCCAGCGAAGATACTTCCATTCAGAAACCTCGTCGAAAGAGGGGGTTAGCGGGTGAAGGCGGTCGGCGGATTTATTATAAAGTTGCCTTCCCCCTCCCACTTATTCATTTTTCCCCTCTCTCCCTCCCCTACTTGCCCTCATCCAGAGGAGTTCGCTTCATTTTTTTTGCGGTCACTGGGACTTTTAAGTAAAAACCACATCTGCTCTTTCCCCCGTCTCTCTTTTCCCACGACGGGGCGTTCCTAAACTTCCCCCTCCTTCAAGAGAAACACCCGCCGCTCCCTCCGCGCCCACACCACACGATTCCATCTTTCTCTCCTATCTCCACACGCAGCAACACACCACTGTGACTACGCATGCAGCAGCCAGCTCCCGCTCATCTCGCCATCGCGACCCCCTGAGAGGCTTCCCTCTTCGAAGGAGCGGGGGCCAAAATAGACGGAGGAAACCTTATCGAGGAAAAAAAACACGAGAGCTTCCCTTTTTGAAATGAGAGCGATGTGGTTGTATTTTTGGGATGCGCTCGAGTCAATCCCGTCGCCCACGCGCGGATGCTGTGTTATATGGTGACTCGACCCCGCGACTACAGTTGGGTTCATCTCATTGACCACAGTTAGCTAAATTAAGCCTCGGATGGTTGCACGGATGAATATAGTCACAAAGTGCCCACAAAATCATGGATCTTGTGGATATCAAGGCGTATGGGTTATGACACTGAGGTCTCCGGCACTTTTCCGAAAAGAACTGCATACAAAGTACTTTTTAGGCTTTTAAACGTGATTAACAACACTTCTAACGCTTGTATGATATTGAAAGGTGTTAACCACCCGTCATAGCGCTAAAGCCCCGATATATAATCTCGGGTTAAATATTTCATCGGTATGAAAACCGAAGTAAATACGTTCTCTCGTCGATAATACTCAAGTCAACTAACCGACACTCTGATGTATTAGACAACAATCGAATTCTAATTTACCTTCAAGTTTACGAAAATAAAACGTCATATTGCGGTTAACATTGACCAAGCGTCGTAAAACCGGGTCTAAGTACTTCTAATATAACCTCGGTCCCTGTCTTCACGAGTTACTAGTTGAGCATCATTACTTGAGAAATTATAGTAATTCACAATTATGCATCGAAAATGGTGATCAGAATTAACCATACTTGGATGATAGCTTAATTTTTTATTTAAACTAATAAATGATGTTATCACCCGTGTAAGAGTTTTTTTATGGATTCAATTTTCTCTAATTTGCTTGACATAGACAACATTGATATTTTAAGGCGATGTAACATTTTATTCATAAATTGTAGCTTTGAAAAATTAACGCGCATTATCTGCCATTCTTGCGACCTTTCCCTCCTCGGATACCAGCGCGACCAAGAGGTATCACGAAATCCTCCACCCAGCAATCACAATTAACTCACGCATTTCGGTGTGGACGACACTGGTCTATAGGAGGGTTATAGAAGTTATGAATGTACGAATTTCCCTCGGTCTACCACGCTTCCCTGCCAGACTTTTCGAAAGTTTGCCAGACTATATTCCCCAAGGGGACAGCTCGTCACAGAGGAAATCAAGCGTCCTACAGCTCAAGTGTCATGAGATGAATGCCATTAGCATGTGACCACCGGAGAGATGAACTGCAAGAGACGAGTTTGGTGATTATTGTGACATACCAGTATGTAAATGCATTTTTACCACTAAACTTCTCATTCAGTTTACGCACTTTGTTCGACGTCATTAAAAATACCTAACGTCAGTAGTTTAGTCATAGTAATGTAAGATTTCAAATGTGTTTCCGAGAGTTCACGTCCAAATTTCGGGAATGGTTAAAATTCCCTGATTTCTCTAGGTCATCCACACTCGGCACTAATACCCCTTCATAAAAAAAACCCGAAAAATTAGCCATTGACAGTAATTGGCATGTTTACGCATGAGAGAGATTACAAAATATTGCGATTCTTGTGTATAGTGGGAGTAATTTTAGGAATACACTTACGAATGATGAATAATTACCAAAATGAGGTGGAACGGTGGTATCCATCGGTAAGTTAGTGATGAAATACGACATTATTTTGTAAAATCTCTTGCCTCATTGAGGCGGATGATAAATACTGGAAAGCTCGAAATTTTCCATGGAACGTTTTCTTCAGACACACTCCCACACATTGTCTGGATGATTTTGATCATAAGAGACCATCAATCAAATTTATTCCACGAAATTAACTCTCCATCGCGCACATGAGAGCCCGAGTTTATTTCTCATGAATGAGGATATAAAAAAAGAGTACATAAAACCTGAAAGTATCTATTTTATAAGATTCAACTTCTACCGAGACAGCAATGTAACGCCACCTCCAGATTTCTTCCCGGTGATTTCTCGCGCGACAGTGAACACGTACAACCCCGCGACATGAAAGAGGTTTTTTAAAGGGACGCGAAATGAAAAAAGTCCAACAGCGTGAGACGCATCTCCAAAACGTTTTCCGGATAGTTTCAGAGATTGAACGCGCGATCTCTCTCTTAAACCCTCGGTCTTTGAAACCGCCACCCGAGACGTAGCCGAGGGAATTCCCCGTCGATATTTCAGTTCAACTCCCCCCAAGGGTTAACTGGAGCACGGAGAAAGATTAGATGCTGGGGGAAAGAAAAAGTAAGCACTCGACCCCTTGCCACCAAAAGGAGTAGGAGAGAGAGAGCCTTTTCTTCGTCTTGCATCGCGCGCGCGGAGTCGCCTGCAGTCGGTGAGTGTCTCCCGGGACGGAGAGGAAGTGCCGTCCCAAGAAGGAGACCGCTTTTTTCGAGAGAGAGCTCTTGAGGGATTTTCTCGCCGCACACAGCAGGCCGAGGAAGAGGAAGGAGGAAGAGGGAGGGAGGGGGGTGAGGGGGTTGGAGGAGTTTAATCGGTCTCTTTGAAGGCAATGAGGGCGAACGAGAGAAACTTCTTTGGAGAGAAAAATGGTGGAGAGGCGCTTCTGAGGTGGGAGACGCCGTGGTCCACCATCACCCAAGGAAGTTGAAATACACTGGGGGCGATATTTAGAAGATTTCCGTGAGGTCCAATGTGCGCTATCTTGTTTTGTCAACTATTGTCACATCTAAGAGATCTTTCGCTATTCAAACGTAATTATCAGCGTAAAATGATTTACTTCAACTACCACTTGGTGAGAATAGCGAGAATTCCGAAAGTAATTATCATTATCGTTACAATACCCCTTTGTAACGCCGAGAAACTCTTCAAATACCCTTAACGGCAACAGTTTTCCTCATCGTTTAGCATGAGAACGCTACATCCGGTGGCGTTTCGTAAAAAAACAAAACAATAATAGAATAAACATTATATAAGAATCTCAACATTAAAATATAAGCTCCATATCATACTTCACCTCGAAATGATTGTGAGTAGTTAGAACTACCTTCAAACATATTGCGATATGCAATGTTTTGGTCGCAGCAAGCGTGTTCTTCCCTAGTGCCCCTATTCCTGCCACGCTCCCGCTAAATGCACGGGGACCAGCGGCACCGTCTTCTATTACCGATACTTCAACCTCCTTGATTTATTGCTACAATGTCCGGGTACCACCGGCACTGCGGCAAGTGGTAGATCAATCGTAGCAAGAGAGAAATAGGAGGAATTAAAAGATGACGTAAAACTTAGAGAAACTGAGTTTAAAAAAAACACTCTGGTGACTTGCTAAAACGTTTTATGCCGTCAATATATCCATATCAAGTACAGGAGAATGGCACGCAATGACGCATTAAGAGGTATTGGCAATCTTACGATGAGCAATATAAAACGAAAGCTTTCTTTAAAAGCTGAGGTCCATTTGAGCAATTGGCACGATTTCGTGGAATCACAAGGTCACTTAGAAAAAATTTCATTCGGGATATCAGTATTTTCCGGCTCCTTTTACCAGCTGAAATTATTCCAAATCTAGAAATGACAAGGACTATTTGTGACCTTGCCAACGGAAAACTTATCTTCACTGTTATTTCTACGCATCAATTTCATGTTCAGGGTCTTAATGAGTTTAATTAAAAGAAAAGGGAAAAAGAATATACAGTTGAAGACAGCTCAAACCTCAAGCACGACATTGATCCCAACACTTGAAGTTGAGCACCAAGCAATGCGGTTACTTGAAAGCAGCTTGGCTAATTAAACGTCTAAAAGACTATTGATAGAATATTTTATTTTCTAAGAAATGAGCAACTATGATCAAATTAATGATTTAAATTTCACTTAATTGAATTTTCACTGAAATTTATCAGCAGGTGAGCATTTAATATAATTAACTTAGTCCTCTACTCGCCACTTTTTAGGTACAGAGAAAGAAATAAAGCAGTAATGAAGAATTTTATCCACAGAGTTAACTTGTTCGAGTTATCCATACAATTCACCATTTCCACTTAAAGAGAATTCATTCTCTTGAGTAAAAGAATTAAGCAAAATGTCCCGCAAGTGCCAAATACCAGATTAAATGACAAATCTCTGCTTTGAATTCCCAGTATCTAACACAGTTACCGAATTTCAACTTGGAAAAAATGTTGGCAGAGCTATTGGCAATAACAGAGACGTGATTTGAGGTTTTAATTACAGAATAATTTAAATACCTTACTTTACCCTTGTGTTATTTATTACCACGACTCGGGTTTCGACACTAGTGTCATCTTCAGGTCAGGTTTATTAATTCTTCCGTAATGGATAACTCCCACAAAGTCAAGCCTACAACAGTTTCCTTTGTTATAATTACAATTGAACATATTATGGAAGGAATTGTCTGGTATTTTCGGTAAATAGGAAAAAAAACCTAGATTATCTTCGATGCGGGCCAACCATGATCCACCGATTTCTCAACTTCAGCTAAAGATCACTTCTGTGTGTTGCAACACTTCACTCCCTCAAGGCCACGAGGCCGGAGCACACAGATGCGAACTTGATGGATCACTCATTCAAGTAACAGCTAAGCTTCTTTCATGGCGGCATCTTCATCTCGAAATCCAATGCTCTGTGGAAGTGTGACTTTGAGAAGGTTGCGGCAAATAAGAGCAGACGTGTAATGGCGCAATTATAACGGCAGGAAAAACTGTCGTTGACTTGCACTTAGAAAAAAAATGAATAGGACTTTAGCTTATTGTTAGCATATATCATAGATTATATGTTTAGATTGTTTGTAGGGGGGGCCTTCGACAGGAGCCCGGACACGTAGACCTTTCTTGGTCCATTAAGCCAACCCCATGCCTGTCTGCCACGTGCAGACAGGGGACAAGAGCACCACGGTGAACCTATGTATGGCTCCATCCGGGCCTAACATTGCTTAACTTCCATGATCTTACGGGAACCGGTGTGTCAATGTGGCTGGGCCCTTGCCCTAGCATATATCATAATCCATATTCTTTGGTATGTGCAAGGTTCGAGCATGCATGATGCTGCATGACTCTTTCTTAATTTAAAAATTTACACCAAAAATGTAGGACTAAAATATCGTTTCGCATTGGTTAGAACTACGCAAAAATGGGAGATTATGGCAAAAATTCGTTTAATTGTTTACATAGACTAATATCATCTCCCAATCCTTAATGATACCAACGCGTAAATCGAATTTGAATAGAGGATTTTTTCCAGATTATATTCAGAGTGGAGAGTATTTATGTCGCGTCTATTGTGAATAATGACCTTTGATCCCAAAGCTGTTACTCAATTATTTAGGCTTACTGTAGTTCTTTGTCAACCCAGGATGTACAATATCAACCTCATATTACTTTTCGTTGGAAAACCAACCTCGTAAGAATAACATATTCATCTTCTTGAATGATAAAAAAAGCATCTTTTGTATGCGCGTAAATATATCTATGGCAACGGTATTACAAAATATTCAACAAAATAACCACTACAATTACAAAATTATGCTAACAATGGGCAATGGCTGATCAAATAAACGCGTGCTCTTCCGGCGCTTTGCGCGAAATTTTTTTATCCTAAATTGAACGCTAGATGGACAATCAAAAAAGTCAAAGCTATATGCAAAATTCGAATCCTCAACCGCTCATTCCAAGAATATCACATCCCACCAATCGATAATCTAAATAATTCCATGATTATTTCTTTTTCCGGGATTCATTCCGCTTTTGTTTTTCTATTGTAAAACAATATTTTGCTGGTCCTTCTGCCAGATTCATCAGGTTATCTAAATCGACTCGCTCTTCTTTATATATACGAGTGGACCCCAAATATGCCGAAATTTTTAAATTTGAAAAATTCCGGTTACAATGGGGTCACTCGTATATATAAAGAAGAGCGAGTCGAATACCACAGTTTAGAAAACCTCATGAAGCTGGCAGGAGGACCAGCGAAATATTGTTTGACCATGGAAAAACAAACGCGAAATGAAACCCGGAAAAAGAAATAATCAATATTGATCCGCGGAAGCCTACGAGGCAACTGATTTCATTAATATAAAATTATATATTCATATCATTGCGAAAATTTGCATTGTTTGAAATTATTAGGAGTTACTTCAAAAAGTTCAAAATGAGTATATTCTTTAGCAAACAAAAAATCCTGCCCTCTTTCGCCAAAAGATAGCTTGAATATTACTGACTTGTAACAATTTGGAAAAAAATCAAAATACCCAGACGGCGCCCATGCAGCTGGAGTGTAGATTTGGAGCTGCAAACGGCACCGACGAAAGAGTAATAATCCGGTCGATGAGACGACAAGAAACGCGCGTCTATGGACGGTTGGGGTCTGGATGGGAGTCAGATATCTTTCTCTCCCCGGATTCAAACTGCCGATCAAACAGTCAAGTCCTCCGCCGAGCCGTTTTATCGCTCCGAAGCAGCGATCAACCGACCCCCGTCTCCCACCAAATCGACATTCGGAAAACGAGCCGCGCTTTCTTTCCACCCGCCCTCCACGGGCCCATAACGTCCACGTCCACCTTCTCCAAAAAAAAACGGAAAAACATATTTTTCTCTCTCGGTGCCTCATTCGTTCCGGAGGCTAATCCCAGGGTGAGTGGCGGTTCATGCTTTCCCACCCATTCCTTCACCGTCGCGTCGACTAGACGTCTCACACCCGGGCTGCTCCGTCTCTTTTCCAACAGCATTTGAATTTATCGGGCTGAAGATGTCGCGATGGCACGAGAGACGAGAGCGAAGGAGAAAGAAAGGACGGAGACAGCCATGTCAGGCAGCCGACCGCCCAGCGCGGCAAAAGGGCACCATCCACGGCTCGTACCCCAATGACACTACCCAAGTACCGCATTGTATGTACAGTAGAGACCTTCTTGATCGGATTACGCTCGAGTAAAAGCCCCTACGTACCATTGTAACCTGTAGTAATAGGGGGTAAACTTATTAAAAAAATACTATGCCTTCATGCTCGAAAATGTCTCGCATACTAGTGCACTAAAGTAATTCCATTTCAGTATCGGTTTCTACAAGTGACTCTGCATCTTCCCACCCTCCCAATGTCCTTCCCTGAGTCCCTCACAATGCTATCTCACCACGACAAGCGCTAAAATTGAGGGTAGATACAGGAAAAATGTACTACGACAAACAATTATGGCATAATAAATGGGTATTCATTTTTTTTTTCAATACAGAAGCGAGTGAAGTGTTTATTTTCTTATAAAAAAACCTCCTCAAAACTATTTTTTTATCGCAGGAATGTGGGGTTGAAATTTTACCTTGAGATCCACTGCTGGCTTTGAACCCGTCCACGGCGAATCCTGAAGGGGACAGCAAGTTGGAAGTCCATGAAGTGGAGTGAACGTATATGGATTGGCTATATTAGTACTCCCTTGTAGCAGTGTGCATGGGGCGCAAATGGGGCGAGGATGAAGCCGGCCCCGGGGGCGCGTGTACCTGATAGGACACTCCTACTCAATATGAGAAGAAAACAAGAACTAGCGGAGAGAGACTTGCGACACTAGAGGCGGTGAGAGGATATGGGCGCTTGGGGAATTAAGAGTGAGAGGAAAAGAAAGGCGTAAGAAAAAAGGACACGGAATGGGAAAATAAGCGAGCAGGTACGTGGGCGTTTCCGAACGGCCATCGGCGGCGACGGATCAACATAATGGCGTTAACGTCTCGGGGAATAAAGACGTCAAGCACCTTTGTGAGGACTCGCATCTAATGTCCCTCCTAAGCCTTTAAGCTCCCATGAGATCTCTAAACACAAAAAAGGCCAATTTTTTTCCTCCATTTCCACAGTCGTTACCTGCGGGCTGTAAAAAATTTAAGTAGTGAAACAAGCAGAGGAACAAATCACTGAAACAATACCGAGACTATAAAAAAACTCGAAAGAGTTCCACAAGCTATTACGTAAGTATATCGCTTTAGTGAAGTCATTAAAAACTAAGGAGGTATCACATTCAAGTACCAGCATAGCATAAGCATAGAGGCAGCATTATAGGATTTAGAGAAGATAAGTACTACTACAAGTGTGGGTCCTTACGATCCATTTAATCTAGATTTTAACCTCAATGATGAAAGTCAAAATAGTGATATCTAAAAACGGCTCAATTCTAAGCCTCACCGCCACGTAAAACGCCAAGAAATTAATAAGACGCTATTGCACGACTCAATGGGGAAAATGTAGCGAAATAAATGATTTCAAACGAAAATACTTGTTCATTTAATTTTGAAAACTAATATTTTATTGGTTTCCATCATTTTGAGTCGAGGAGGAATTGGAGGCAGAGAGAAGGAAACGGTCTCCAAGTGCACGCGGGTGGACCACAAATTCAACCCAAAGAGTCCAGTCGAGTCACTCGGACTTTAGAAGGCATTTCCGGAGGACATGTGAGAGCACCTGCTGCCTCTTATAGGCTTGGAAGTGGCGGAAGCATCCGAAATTCTCAATGCTCTATGAACCGCAGCCAATCTCGCAGAGTGCAGATACGAGCAGCACATCTGCCAGCACCAAATAAAAGTGCCACCAGTTCTTCTTATTGCGAGAAATAAGGACTAAAAATAAATTGGATGAACCTCTTCAAATGTAAATATTCAGAATGGTAGAAATTAAGTTCACGATGTTATCCACAATTCTAATTTATGAAAATTCAGTAATAATAAAGAGAGAATGCACCTAGTTACAAAAAAACAAAGAAGCCGGTTTTTCATTTAAAGTACATAAAAGACCATTTTGTACGCACACCAAGTTTGACTTGGGTGTACGTCGCAATCTTGATTCGTTTCTCTCTCTCTCTCAATTTTATAAGCTAAGTATTGAGTTCAAGATGATCCAGATACCCCTAGGACGTGATTCTCTCCAGCATAGAACGGAGAAAAATATCAAGATAACCCGAGCGACAGTCTCGAAAATGCTCTGCTTATAGCATCAAACGACGTTGTGCCAGAGAACGTTAAAGTTGAAGGATAACTAAAAACGAATGGAAAGCAGATTTCTTCACCGGAATAAAGATGGAGCCAACGATCGATTCAAAATATCAGAATACAATCGATGTGGGTGGAAATGGCATTTCCCATGGACCTGGCGGGAGAGTGCTGAAGGCGCTGAAGAGACCTAAGGACGAGATATGGGTGGATGCACGTTAGTGAGAAGGGAGACAAGACGATCGCAGTTCGGGTTGAGGAAGGCAAGGCACACAAGCGGGAGTTCTAAGCGACGATTTACTCCCAAGGGTTCGGTCGCGGCTGGGGGAGGAGACAAAGATAAGACCACGGAGCTGCGTTTCATTCGGATGAGGGAAGGAGCGGTGAGGCGCACATGAAATATTCATGGGGTGGTACCAATGACGGGGGTCTCGGAATAACTATTAGTTTGGAAACGAGCCGTGGAGAGAAAAGATAAAAAGTTTAAGGGAATGCTCCGCGGCACGTTTTTTCTCTAAGGCGTACTCGCGTTGCATCATCAATCTTAATTACAGAGTGCCTCACACACTCGAAGTTTCTTTTTACGTGGACGATGTGTTCTCGGGAAAGTGACTGTACCAGATTCGGATTATTTCAGAGGGAAAGATTTTCGAATACTCCTCCTGCGATTCCAGCAGAAATTTTCACTTTATAATTATTTATGCTCAAGTAATCGGAATCAACTTTTGAAAAAATCACCCCTACGAAATAGCGAGTAAAATAATCACTGAAGCGCTAACGATCACGCGAGAGAAAGCTGGACTGCTGAAATTTTTCCTCATCGGACCAAATTGTCCAAACACCTACGCACACCAGTAATAATTACCACGCACGCCGTTGGGATTTCCTCCAGCTTTAAGTTGCTCTTTCCGATACCCGTCGCCACAAGTGATACCGACAGGCAAACTCGCTCGTCGGTGCGGTTATGAAGTACACTAGTACAGTGAGTTCATTTAATGCCATTAACAAAAATTACGATGAATATTCACTCATAAGACCTGTTCACACGAAGCATGTACATGCGGCAAGGCAATCACAAAATTAGAACAATATTTTGTCGAAATAAACGGGGGCATCGGCGCAAGATGACGCGCTTACAAGACGCAGTTTCAAAGTAACATCTGTTCTCGCATCAACTCGAGTAAGCACATGCACCGTTCAAGCTGATTCGATGGCACTCATCAGTCAGCATCGCGGTCCAAAGCGTGAGACGACGAAGAAAAATGGGAAAAGTGGAAGAAAAGAGGTGAAGGGGCGGGCGCGCAAGTGTGTCCACATTCCTGAGCGACAGGTGGGAATAAGTCGCGCGGCGAAATGGCATTTCGACGATCGATTAGGTTTTTCGACGTCGCAGCAGCAAAAGAGACGAGGGTTTCCCGATGCCAGCCGAGAAGGGGCGGGGCCGTTTCTCTTTACGGTGGAGGAAGAGGCCGAGCTACGCGACGCGCAGGTCGGTCGACCTCCGACGCGACCTCAACGCGCGTCACTCCTGGCAACGTGACGGCGTTCGCCCTCTCCTCTCCCAGCATGCAAGGGAGGGGGGATGGATTGTTGCGTCACAGAGGGTGGAATCAGCGGATAATTAAAGGCGTGGGATTTTTTCATAAAAGTGCGAGGGGAATGGTGTACGAAAGCGGCAATTAAAGTGTCCCAAACGTATTTTTGGGTGCTGTTTACATTATAATTACGCGGTCACGATGGATTAGTGTTTTCTTAATGAGCGTGACCGTTAGAGGAATTATGGACGCGTGGAGAGGAGGAGGAAATTCCAAGAGACTCCGAGTACCGTTTGAATTATGCAATCTTGAATGAACCGACGCGGCGGTATATGAGTTCCTAAACCCCAGTCAATGCTGGAAAAGTTTGCAACGGCATGGCCACAGGAAAAATACACGACCTCGTGGTAGGACGTGGAAAAGAAACAAATAATTAAAATAAGTAAAAAATACATATAATTTTATGCATCAGAGGATAAATATCAGCTTCCCACACAAATTAGGCAATGGTGGAGATATGACTGAAATCATCATATTATGATTTTATAGATAAAAATATCCAATACATCCCCTAATAATCGGACATAGTCATACGCGACAACCAAAATAGGTAGTAGCGCCCGGATATTCTGATAACTCTCCTACTCCGAACCATCACCGAATCATTCTGAGTAGCATATGAATATGAGATATGTATGTACACATAAAACGATTAAAAATATACAAAACAACCTTCATGATTTCGCAGCAAGTGCTGTTATAAAGATTAATGCAGACAGAAATTTCAACATCTGGTTACTCCAACTCAAGTATTCAAAATTCAAGGATTCGATCGTCCTTGCTCTGTTGCAATGCATACACCGCTACCGTCAATATTCGAGAAGAGGTACGAATTTTTCCGATGAATGGATATTTATTTTTTTAACTTGACAAAACCTTTGCTACACCATTGGCCTCCAACTTTAGAAAAGACGCGATTCAGTTTCAAGTTAAATCATAAGCCAAGTAGGTATTTATTCTCCCATAAATGTTGTCTGCTAACTTGCGAGGTACATCCTAAGTAACGTTTCGTTATTCAGCCTAGAATCAGGGGTGTGTAGACGTGATATTTTGATAGCTGTTACCTTCATTATACACATTGAAAAATACTTTAAGAGGAAATGTGGAATTATTTGTAATACACTTTTCGACAAAATGGACTTCTGAATGACCTATCACATTCCATATCGGTTTACAGATGTGATTCCGACTTGACAGCAACCATTAAAAAACAAAACGGAAGTGCTTTAAAAGTCAACTGTGTACAGGTTTTCGTTACAAGAGGAAGGAGGAGATAGCGACGGTTCGTGAGAGAAAATATCACGTTAACTTACAACGCTTGGTCTCCCACGTTAATTCCTGTCGAGTGCAATGGAAGTCGGGGAAATTCACAGATGGATCAAAGGCAACGAGCCTCCCATGACCAAGATGCAATCGGACGCCTGACCTCGCCACTCTCGGGTGTATTACCTTCCCTCCGCACCCACACTCCGCGGCGGCTTGAACGGGCAATCGCTTTGCTGAACCAGCATGCTTCCGAGCATCCGCAAGTTCCTCTACGAGAATCTATCTTGTCTAGATTTCGGGATGGGAAGGCAAGTTTGAGAAAAGTCAGCTGAATCAGGGACAATTGACGGGGGTTTTACGCGAATACGTCCGCGTTAGCGAGTTTAATAAGTGGCTGTCAAGGTGTTTGCGTCGTCGTTAACGGGGCGCGCCGCGTCGACTTCCAGAAGTTTTCGAAGCCGTCTCACCCGTTCGTCCCACCACGTACATAGAACTGATCTACGGCTAATTGGGAGCCCTTTTCGATTAGATTAGTTTTTTATATTAGCGCAGGTTTTTTTTACGATTAAGGGACATTTGAAATATATTAAAAGACATTTGAAACACATTAAAAGACATTTGAAAATTTACTTGAAATGTCATACATAATTTTTCGTTTGTCACCATGAAGTATACTAATAATTCAGTTATTTGACAAAAAAAAAAACAGATCTAGACGAGTTCATTCGCTTGCCACCACAATCACTGCGTAAGTACATTGGAGTCGCGAGATGCACTGCGCAAAAATTTTCGCCCATGCCCAAAATGGCCACTAGTCGCTGCGGTCCCCCAATGGAGATTCGCGCACGCGCGGCGCAACCAAAAAATCACGTTTGCATCTTAGTTGTATACCTGACCGAACGAGAACACATTTATTTCAATCGTGCAATTTGTCACGAATTTATTGTACCGTAGAATCGGAATGGATCATCCTGAAAACGTCCAATCGCCGTTTGCATCCTGGTACTCTATTGCCAGACTGATTTAAAAGATACACCTATCCAGCGCAGGAGGAGGAGGAGGGTGAGAGATCGGGATGGCCAAGGTTAAGGTTCTGTGCCGCGCTTCCACCGGATCGGAACTGATTCATTGGGTTGCCTCGGGGGTGTCGGGATCTCTTTACAGTCTCCTTCTCTTGCCGCCGTCGCGTCGTCCCGCTAGCTCGAAGGAGAGAAGGGATATTGTGCCGCCACCGCCTGAATGACCGGTAACGAGATACCCACGCCGCGAAAGAGGGAGTGAAGGATACGGGAAGAAGGGCAAAAAAATGGCTCGGTCATTCCACGGGGTCGATCCGAGGGAGGACGAGAATGGGGGAGGGACGGCCACGCGGGGATGCACATGCTTGCGACGGAAAGGGAAGAAAAACTGCGGAACCGAACGACAAAACCTTATCTTCATTTGTGAAAACGTTTCCTCCTACCAAGTTGCCACGGATGAAAAATGCTGGTTCGCAATTGGGGAGAGGCAACTGAAGTAATTCGCGTCATTTGAAGAGCAGGTGGATAGGCTGGTAAGGGAAGGATTAACCAAGGAGTAGAGGAAGGGTGAAGAGAAAGTTGACGACAGCATCAGCTTGCTCTTTACGAAAATGATCATCCCGCGAGCCTACACGGAGAAATAATAAAGGGGAGTGATCCATTCGAATCTCTCCCGGTTTATTTGCATAAATTTCAGTTGAGGGTATGTACCAAGGTTTACCCCTCATTTTACAAAAACATTTTTCCCCTATTTCTTATTCTAAGTTTACGTTGGTTTTTTAATACTTGAATACAGTGTACTGGTCTAAAAATGTGACTGTGCTTTTACGCCTGCTCGGATTCATCTTCATTTTGAAGCTATTGTTCTACAACTCGTCTTTTCTTCTCCATGCCGTCTTCTTATTCTCCAGGCTGTCTTCTTGGAGAACAAGAAAACGACCGTGAAAACAAGAAGTCGGCATGGAGAACAAGAAGACAGCATGGAGAAAAGAAGACGGGTTGTAAGAGGCTGCTTCAAAATGAAGCAACCTCTTCTTCAAAAGCTTCAAAATGAAGTTGACTCCGAGCAGGCCAAAAGAACATTAAAACTTTTAGATCATTAAACTGTATTGGTAACATATCGCCCACGCGGAGATAATATAATTATAAATAAGGGAAAGAATTGGAATTTCTCCAAATTCTCTCCCTATCTTTACTGTCTCTTAACAATACATTACTTTGTATCTGAACAGTACAGTAATGAGGGTTTATACTTGTGTCTACCTCTCAAGTTTCATATATTTTAAACGATAGATCTTTCCGCCCACACGAAGAGGAGGATGAGTTCGGGATAGGTTTCTTAGTGCTCGGCGAGGATGCGCATGCTTCCTATGATGTCCATAATGCTACCTTGCGACCGGCCGCCAAGGCTGAGGGTTTTAGGTTACCAGCCATGAGAAAAGGAAGGAATAAGAAATAGAAATTGACGAATTACGTTGAGACTTAGTATTTCGGTGCATTTTTGTTGTAACCACTAACGGTGCATGGGAAAAAAGAATAATAGAAACCTATGCTTTCGGAAGTGCACCTTTCTCAGTTTTTTCGCCTCTGTCATTTCTAGAGACGTAGCGCTGGGTTAAAAGAATATGTTCCGTGTCACCCTGAAACTTCGCCTGGCCTGAAATTTTCAAGTAAACTAAGCCTAGAGTGTATCCTCAATATTTCTAGCGGCTCCCAAACTAATCCTTCCATCCGCCGTGTAACACTCTCCGTTCTGGACAAAAATGGGAGAGGTGGGAAGCAAGTGGGGAACCGATCGATGGAACCTCCCCGTCGATTGCGAAAGGATTTCCCCGTCCAAAGTTTTCATGGAAGAAAAATAAAAAGAAACTAACTTTCCGAACCGTGTTTCCCTGGAGACAAAATAAAATCGAGGGGATTTGTTTTCGGGACTGACAAAGCCGAGACTGTCGCCAATAAGACAAACACAAAGTGAGCCAAGGAAATTTAAGAACGCCGAAGTAATTTCAAAGGGATAAAAGTCTATGATGATTTCTAGGAATGGAGAGAGGAGCAAAATATTTATTCAGGAAAACTATAAAAGTCGATTTGCTGAACGTAAACGTGTTCAATTTCAGACGCATATTTCATTAGAAGAAAAACACACCATATCAATGGACATCCGAGTTACCACGAATCTTATTTCAAGTGGATGCAAACTCAAGAGTGACGATAATTCGCATAGCAACATATCCCATTCCTATATTTATGAAAATTAAATGCAATAAAAAGATAAATATGAAAGATTTATACATTTGGAAATATATAAACAGCATTTTTGCGCAAAATAAATTAAAATAATCTAAAGTTCATAGATATATTTTTCGCTTCCACGATATAATAATTACAGTGAAGAATTTTGTAATATCGAGAAAACCCAGAGGAGGAAGAGAGCAGGAGGAGAGTTGCAAAAGGATTTTCTCGAACTTATGATTAACTGTCCGATTCTTTATTCTTAAAAGCTGCCTAATCATTATTCCGAAAACCATACATATATCTTTTGCATTTTTTTACGTAAATTTCAAAGCGAAGTTTATTATTCGTCAGTCAGAAATTCAGCCAAACATGCCCAGAAAGGGTTAGCACTGGCAGACAATTGAACAAGGAACTAATAGCCAACTTCAATTTTATTTTTTTCATAAAATGTCATTTCTTCGGATTAACATAACGAAAGGAAATGAGAGAGGGATTTTTCACGCACGAATAAATGCGAAGTGGTCCTTCCGGGAAAAGGTGACAGGGAAAGAAATAACTAAGAATTCGAAGAAACAGCATCTCCCCTTCTCAGAGTGAAGCCCTCGAAAGTCATTCATGAGATGACGCTCACGGCAGACCAAATCCTCACTCGACGAGCTTCGATAGAGCGTCGAAACTCCATTTCAGAATTGAGTCTCACTTTTCTGTCAGTGAAACAAAACTGAGGAGATTAGCGCACTACTATAGATGGAAAGACAGTGAAAAGCTGATAAAGAATGGAATAACTAATCATAAGTATGTCAGAGCAGCATCAATGCACGAGGAACAAGTTTTTATTTTTATTTTCTCCCCTATTTGTACGCAAATGCTTGAATAACGTCGAATATCAAGCAAAATTATTACAGAATAGCACACTTAATATTTGTAATTAGCCATATTTATACAGTTTATGATAAGAAATAGAATTAATTCTTTGCTTCTCAACATTAACTTGAAAATAATTGGCTACAGAGTGTGCTTATCATCTCGCTAGTTTGTAAATTCAACGCATTCTTGTACATTTCTGAGTGTGAGTGACGATAAATGGTCACTCACCAAATGAGTTAACCCGTACATGGAGAAGAACGATTCCCTTCAATACCCGACGCCAGAAAGACACCATATTACCACAAATTCACCCTATTTCAACGCCTATGATTGTTGAATGGGCGACCCGGCACTTATGCATTACTGCTGACCGCAAACCACCAAGCTCTCTCATTATTTATGTAAAGTTCGTTCTTTCCCACGAAAAGATAGACATTCGAATTTGCTGCGGTCGACATCATGGCGGCTGTATTTCACAAACTTAGGACATCATCACAACGATGGACTCGAAAGCCAATCGCAAACGTCCATCTTCTGTTTTTCTTTCCCGCCTATCTCTCTTTCTCCACCTCTGTGGACCATAATTTCTCTCTTCACACCTTCAGTTTTCTTTCCCATTTCCTTTCACCTCTGCGCCCTCGAACAACGTCCTCCCCTCGGCAGCCTCCCGACTGCCCACCGCCCCCTCAAGCAACAGCGGAACCTCCTCCGCCTAGAAGGTATTCCTCCACAACGCAGGCAGGCACCCTTCTTCGGGACGCCTTCGATTGATTGCCAATCACTTTCTACACACACGCTCACACAACACGTCCCCTCCCCTCTTCTCTCCCCCTCTGTCCCCACCCCCTCCACCTGGCATGAGAGCATCATCATCATCATCACCATAATCATTGCTCCCCCTGCACATTCATTCATTTTCCCATCCACCCCTCTCGACACCGACCACAATGCCCAGCCAGCCCATATCATCAGTCATTTCGCATTCCGCCGCCTACAAATCGCACCACCCGCAGAACATTCACACGCCAGCCGACGCAACCGAAAGGCGCTCTTGGGTATGGAGCGGGGGAAACTTAAAAATTAAAAAAAACAAAATAAAAAAGAACGTAGAAGGAAGAAGTCCCAATGACAACCTGCACACCCACCGCAAAAGGGTAATCATTTCTAACACACCGCTCTCTCTTTCGCTCTCCACAAGACAAAAAACCTCAAGTCTCCTTTCTATCTCTCAATCTCTCAATTCTTCCCTTTTCTCTTCTCTTCGCACAGCCTTTCTCTCTTCATTCCCGCAACTCTTGCAAAGAGTAGACTTCCCTTTCTCTGTTTATTTATTTCCGTCGCCTCTCCGTCGATCGCCAACGCGTGACGATCGGTTCATTTATGCTCGTCATAGAGTTCGACTCGAGTTCTTTTTTCTCCATCCCGAATGCCTTCTCTTACTCGTCCCGCATGCCTCCTCACTTCCCTTCCCATCTCTCTCCTTAGACGTTCGCCGTCGCAAGCGTGACGCGTGGGAAGGGAAAGGAACAGGTGCGAGGAGGCACGGAGAGCGCGAGAAAAGCGCTGAGCAATCGGCCTCGATTCTCCACTCGGTGGCAGCGACGGAGAAGAATACGGAGAAATATTTGGATGTTAGGTAGATATGTGCCGTGAGCGAACGGGGGACGGTACAACCTCGTTTGCATCCCTACGAAACTGCAAGGAGGATTTTTGGGCAACCGAAATGCTTTTCCCTTTGAAGTAAAACACATTTCAAGCTTGGCGAGGAACGAAAAAGACCTTGTGAGAATTGAAACACAGCATAATGGAGACTTCTGAAAGGAAATGGCTTCCCCTTTGAAAGAGCAGCAAATTTGATCACAACTGTAAAAAAAATGCATCAAAACGTCAATTAATCCTATAGCACCAGATGCCTAAAACGTCCCAAGGCAGCTTAGTGCCTCGATGGTGGAGCACGTGAGGGGTAGTTTTTTTATTATTCAGGGCGCCGGTAATTTTGGAAAAATTACTAACAAAGTCCACAGGATACTAAGGATGATGAAATTAGACAATTAAACTAAATGAACGTAAAGAAAACACACAATAATGTTATATTTCTTCAAGATTCTTTCAGAATCAAAACATGTCTTATCAGAACAAGGACGACAATCCACTAACCCCTTATTTATCAATATCCGTTAATAGGTGATAAAACTTAGTCAAGGCCTTCACAAATTTTATTTGTGAAATTAAATTTAAAATTAAAATGTACCATCAATCGTTACAATCCGCAGAAGAGAACGGCTACCCAATGGTTCAAAAATTAAAAACTCCGTCTTTGTGGCGATCTAAAGATAGCCCTATATGACGTATAAATAAAATGAATCATCGTGGTAATAACCTGGAAGATTTATAGATTCAATTCCTTATAGATGTAGTCCTTTTTAACATCCGCACGAATGCAGAAGAGTAGAATGCAAGGAGAGAGCCGCAACATTTATGGCGTTTCTTTCCGCAAAAGTCTTTCATTTTTAGCAGCCTTTTGAGCTGAGAGCGTGATGCAGCTTTCGAAATCCACGCAGTTCGGTCGCAGTCCAAATACTCCAGACATTTGACTCGGACTAAGAGTGGATCGATAAGTCACACTTCGCGGCCTAACACGATTGAAGAAGAAATAAATACAATAGCTTGGCATTTACGAATGCAGGCTCTTCATGAAGCAATCACTTCGAATAACGATTCAGACGAGACTCGTACCACTTAACCGATTACTCATCATGCAATTGACTTCATAGTGACTCATAACGCGAGGTATGCAAATTCGATCTCCCCATTAACTCGCACCAGATGGGAGGAACATTTGATAACCATCTCGCACCAAAATTCATTTTTAATATTCTATAAGATCCGGTTTACCAACAAAAGAAATAATTAATATCTATGGGTGATAAAATTGTAAACGATGCAAGATGATTAAAGATCTGGCCATTTCATTTCTCTAACTTGATTTTTTTCTGGGCCGTACGTTATCTGCTGACACTCAATATAGGAGTTATATGGCAGCCATTCACCAAATCACAGCAGCTTCATTGCAATCGCATCCTCATTCAACTCTTACAGCATGAATATAAAGGACAAAAGCCGACACGTATCGACAGTAAAAAGTTATAGCTCGATTGATCATGAAAGATGGGATAAGGTATGCTCCACATGAGAAATCATACGATAAGAAGTTGACGTGTTTGATATTCGTCCAGACGCTCGAAAGAATGAAATTGCAAATATTCAACCGTAAAATTCACACGTTATTGGTTAATCCTATTTCTCCTCGAAGTTCCCCGTTCTCTACCCCGCGGCGCACATAGCGCGTTCTTGCCGCCAAACGCTGCTCTTAAACCTCCTGTCAGGCTTGAAGCAGTGAAAATTAATTACAACTCGCTTTCACTTGACAGAGAGCGAAATGCCGCAAGAAATCTCTATTTCCATGGATTGGTTCTTCTAGCTCAAGAATTAAAATAATTAAACTACACTCTAAATGAGATGTATAACGAGCTCTTTTAACTACAAAAATATTTCCCAAATAACACATTATACAATATGTTAGGACATCTAAATCTGAACGACGAAACCAATATTTCCTGAAGGAACGCATCCAGTGAGGCATTGGAGTCTCACAAACAGACTAAGACCTGTCCTCTGTCGTCGCGAGCATAATAGCGCTTCCGTGGATGATATATACACGCATAATATTTTACCTAACTCTAAATAAATATTCAAATTTCAGTGTCTTCCGAAAAACGTATATTAAGTACAAAAAAGCATGGCGGGAAACGTGATTTTTCCACCACTCCACACTTTTGGAAAGAATGATTCGATAATATTAAACCTGCCCGACCCAAGAGCAGATGTAAGAGAAATGACTACAGATAGTTGCTTTGAAATCTTTACAGCAATTGTAGTGAAATATCAAATAATACCGTCCAAGAAATAAAGAAGGAAGAGTCGAACCACGGAGTTACACAGCAGCAGAATTATATCACTTTGGAAATGGGGACTTTCACAAAGATGTAAAAAAAATAAACCACAGAAGAATCTTGCGTGTTCCTTCGACTTCCCCCCACTTGACCTTCGTCGATTTTCAATCTTGCCGCTTACAAGCATTTGTATACACGCACCTTCTTGCGGGGAGTGAAGACGATAATGCTTCTAAATACTACTTGCAAGCCAATCCGAGTCATTAAGTATGCTGTCAGCGTGAACAATAACAGTCGGGTATCTTCCTCCGTCTGAAACGGCAGTGACGAATGGAGTCGATCGTTTCTTTGGAGACCATAAATCATTTGCGAGGGGCCCACTCCCCATTACAAGGGCATGGCGGGGACACCGGAGGATTCCATCCGAAGAGGAGGAGACAACGTCATATTACAACTCGCCGGGATCATCTCTGGTAGTCATCGCCTCCTCCGGGTAGGATACTTCATCCTCCAGCTTTGGGGAGGGATGCCTCTTTGGATTCACGCCTTCCTTCCGTTCTCAACCCAACCCTCGTACACGGTGCAGTCCTCTCGGCCGAGACCTCCGCAACCACCGCTACTCCTTTCCTCCATTACGACACTTGCTATTCCTCACGCGAAACTAAAAAAAAGAGCATCTAGATCCTCTGCGCTCATTTCGCCTCCGCGTCCCGCGATTCTTTTGTCTTCCGTGGAAGGCGGACGCGTCCAAATACGGGCGAGGCGGACAGCTGACGACCGATTATAGAGTTTTATCTCCATAAATGGGAGGACGCGAGTGAAATATATAGAGATGGAGAAGACGGAGTTAAAGGATAAGACTCGTATTGGAAGGAGGAGAAGGGAGGAGGAGGAAGGAAGTATCTGCGTGGAAGGGGACAAAAGAGAGCAAGAAAGAGGGGGAAGTGGAAGAGAAACAAGCGAGATGAGCAGAGGGAAAAACGAAGAGACGATTCCTCACTTCCACGACGCAAAACCAGAACGGGTTGGAAAGAAAAGGACGTGCACCGCGATGAGCAACGCAGCCTTTACTGAGGCCGTATGCGAACTTGGAAACAAACTGGCAGTCAGACAAGAGGAACCCATTGAATAGTAAGACACTGCATCGAAAGCGCGAGAAGTGCACCACTAATGCACGTCTAAACTCACGTAATGAAATTCTGTGAACGCATATAAATGTTTCTTCTGCATCTGATGATAACTTTATGTGGCCTGGCAATTGTGCATGAAGGATAGATTCAGTATCTAAATCACCTGAAGTTTATAAAATAATAACATTTAGAACGTGTCCATATTGAATAAAAAACTTTGTACTTTCCACACTTAATTTGAAAACTTCGACCGGTTTCATCTTAATAAGGCATTTGCAGCCAAAAGATGCCTTACTAAGGTGAAAGCGGTTGCCGTTTTTAAATAAAATGTGGAAAAGTACAAAGTTTTTTATTCAAAATAGATATCTATCACTTCCACGAAGTCAATACAATAAAACCTGAAACAATAATTCCTGAAACAATAAAATTTAACTCGGACGTCTCCCCCCAAAGACTACCTCCTCTGGGGGCATGTGATGTACACTCTTACATCTTTGTCTTGTACCTGATGATGGCTCTGTGAGCCTAAACTCGTTGTACGCATTAAAGCAATTTGTGGAAAAGTGCAATTGTTTCTCTTATATTACAATTAATTAATTTAGAACATTCTTTGAATACGAAGGTCTTCTCTTAGCCATACTGTAATTCTTTCATTAATTTAGCTCGGTTGGATCTGCATTAGGATATTACCAATGTACAAAGTTCACTGAGTTGAGACGTCAAAGATTAAGTACCGAATTCAGATTTTAAGCCTTCGTATAGTAAACGATAACTCGAAATTATTCCAAGATTCAAGTATTTGGTCAAACTGAATCCAATTTTATCCATAATGGGAGGGTTTATTTGCCATAAACCAAGCAGCAAGATGAAGTGGGGTAGATTATTTTAATAAACTCTCTTCGTTGAGTTTTATTATGACAGGATATGGTATCCATGGAAGTTTGTAGAAGAAAAAGAAGCAAAAGATTAAATGAAAAGAGGCAGCCGGAAAGGCAAGAACAAGTATTAAGAATACATAGTCATTTTCCACACAGTTTTAATTCCGGTACCTGACTGATTTCAATATTTCATTTCATTATCATCAAAATTAGTACCTGTGATTATGTTGTAAAACAACAAAAACGGTCAAGTACCGGTAATAAACCTGCGCAGCAAAACACTACACATTTTCCTTCCTCGTAATGAGCCAATTCCACAAATTAGAATCACCTGCAAGTGATTCTATCCGTGAAGAGGGTAGAGATACATGTGAGGGGAAATCGGCATAAGAAAAGGGTTGAAATTGACGAGAACAGTCACAACGCTGAAGGGCACGCATGAGGAACTGAAAAGGAAGCCATTCCCGTAGATGATGACGAGCGGAAAGTATGCGGTCGTCTGAAGAGGAATAGAATTGTAAATGAACAAATCCGTAAAGGGTTTACAGATGAAAAAAAGAGGTCTTGGAAACGGGAGTGAAGGAGTGGAATGCTGGAGGGAGGACGGCAAAGGAGTGGTGAGGGGCAGTGAGAGAGAGAGAGGAAGGGGGAGAACGGAAGGAAAGAGGAATACGCGAAGAGAAGGAAAGACGAGGAGGAGGAGGGCGAGATGGGTCGGGAGGGATTAGGAGAAACAATGAGGGGGGAGTAGGGTAGTTTGTGAGTGTAATGGGGAGGAGGAGGTGAGGGGGAGAGGGAGGGAGAGGGCGTCTCTTGAAGATAAGGGAGTGTGGGAGAGTCGAGGGTGATTCGGAGACCGGAGTTGTGGGAGGGCGAGTGAAAAGGAGAGTTCAACGGTGGGGGCATCGTCTGGATGAGACGGGCGGGGAGGAAGGGTTGGGGGAGAGAACATGGGCGGGAAGCGGGAATACTGCTCAGGCGTATGTAGGCTTATTTATGTTATTTAATATGAGGATGAGGGGTGGCTCTAAAGGGGGAGGGGTAAAGTAAGAAGGGGTTGAAAGTAAGAAGAAGCGCCAGAGGGGGAAGAGGAGGGGACGATTGCGGGGGCAGTGAACAAAGCTCACTGGTTGGCCGGTTACTCGAGAGAGGCGACCCAATAACAGATGGCATTGGTGTCATCAAGATTAGGTAGGTAGCTAATAAAATGACAAGAAAAATAAAACAAAAAACGCATCGCCAGAACTAAATAAAGTGGCGGAAAACATTATTAAGGCAAGAAAATTTTAAATAATATTTTAAGCTTGCTTCCTCCCGTTCCAAATTAAGCTTCTTCATTCGAAAATGTATTCAAACATTAGTAAAATGCAATGATTCATTTTAACATAAATTTGGTGAATGCAATAAAATATATTCTGTATTTGTTGCGATCCATAAATCGCTCATTAAAAGCCTTGCTAGAAAGAGAGAAAGAAACTTTCGGGGTCATCACATAAGAAAGGGATTCGCATTGGATGAATAATTTAAAAAAGCGATTAAACTAAACTAAAATCATATTCAAAATGCAAGGTGGCAACAAGATGGCAACGTTCTTAGTAATGTATATACGGGATACAAATGCTATATAGTTTTAATGATCACATGCGAATGAGAATCATGTTTCATAAGGCCATTTTCAAGTCCTTCTCTCCGTTAAGGTTCAAATAAGTCGTCTGTCGAGAAATATTTTGGAAAGAGTGAGAACGGGAAAAAAGACAAGGAAATAAAATGGTCGGTCGAGGAGTCTGTACGGAATTGATATAGTTCGGGGGGGTTTGGGGGGAGGGAGGTTGGTCGGGAGGTTTGAAAAGAGAGCGGGCAAAGACAAAGGATGAGCGGGATGGAATAAATGGATGGGAGTGTAGCTGATCGAAGATGGGGAGGGGGCGGGTGGTTGAGAGATAATGTGAAAGCGAAAGGGGAAGGACGGGGCAGAGGCTGGTCCTTGGTTGGCAGATAACGGTGAACGTACGCGGAGTGAATTGGAAATCCGTATTTTTGTAAAGGAAAACTTTATGCGATACTTTTTACGGTGAAAAGGAGAAATAAAGCCGCGTCCCAAACCATTGTCGTCTGCTTCAAAAAACGCAGGCGCAATATTGATTCGATCTTAAGTATTTTTCTCCCTTCAAAAATTAAGTTGAACTCGCCAGTGCAAAGAATTAAGCAATCAATCTCAAAGATATTCTCCACAGAAATCAAAGGAGATGGTAAAAAATATTCAAACTCAGACCAGCCACTATTAATGGAGTTTTTTTCGACGAAAACATTGCTTATCATCCTATTATCTCACCACCATTTAAAATGAACGCTGATTTTGGAGGGCTATCTTAATATTACGTAATTCATAAATATTGATGCACATAACGCCGACTGACATTAATTAGTTTCAGTTCCTGACGGTTTAGCTTGGCATGATTAATTGATGTCTCGTTTCTGGGGTTCATAATCACAATTTATTGACTCAAAGGTCGGCGATGCATTTCAAAGCTCATCCTTGTATGCCGCGTATTGCTTATAACTTGGAATTAGGCAAAGTTAATTCTTCTGATCAACTAGCAATTGTGGCAGAGGATATTTATTTATACCCTTTGCAATTACCAGCGAATATATGACATTATTTTGCAACAAGTAAAATGATCACAACGTTAACTTTGAACGTGAATAATAAAAGTACCAAGTGTGAAGACGGATTCACGACATCTCTTATCAAGACTATGAAACAGAAAATTGGCGGAGAATACTTGAAAATAGTGCTAGAAAGAACAATGGGAAAATTCGTTTTACAAAAAGCCTAGAGACATTCTGCCACAAGCATTATGGAGAGATACGAAGAATGAAGAGGATATACCCCACGGGTGATAAGCACATACATTGCTTGTGATTTATGTCACTTCCCTCGAGGCAATGAGATAACTTCACCGACTCAGAAGAAATGACTCAGGCAATTTAGTAAAAATGTCCACTCTAAGATATCTAATTCGCGAGAGTCTTCAAAAAGTCGATTGCATTTGTCCCCGATACGTAAGTCGTCCCGGATTATAAGACCCCGGCCGAGGGAGTGGTGGACGTCGCCAAGATCACCGGGACGAGATGGAGGCTGGGGGGAGGGGAAGGAAAAGAAGGGAGAAGAAGGGGTTTGAGGAATGGACCGGAATGCTCGTCCGGCGGGGGGGCAGCTGATTCCGTTTCGGGTGAAGGTCGCCCCGTAGCGGTGGGGAGGCTACGTCGCCCTCCCGTCTCACTACATGTGGGTCTCCGACCGAGCGCCCGAACGCGGCCCCGGGCGATAGGGTCGCAAAAAAGGTTTTGCAAGTCCAAATAAAAGAAAATGGAGATGGTGGCGATAGCGTTGGAAAAGAGAAGGAACTTCGCCTGGCCTCTGCAGAGGAACGAGACAGCGACTCTGCAGAGAGCGTTTATCTGCATAAACGTTCAAGCAATCTACAGTCAGTCAGATAAATTTAAGGATTTATGATACGGAATCATCGAGGCTACTTTTCACGTTTAAAAACATTAAGTGTACAATGATTTCTCATAAAATATGGAAAGTAAACTGAGTAGGGAATACACAAGGAGCTTGAGAGAAAATTTAACCCAGTCAAACGGATGGAAGAAATGTTCGGAAAATGTTACGTGTATAAGGCCGTGATAAAGTTACATTGTTAAAAAAATGTTACATTGGCCAGACAGAAAGGGAAATAAAATGCAGAGTCGATGAACATCAGAGGGCCAAGGAAAAGAAAAAAAATTCAGTCTTTCCACCATTGCAGAACATGTCTGGTGAGAACCAGGGCACAAAATTAATTTTGAAAACGTTAAAGTGCTGACTAGAGAGAACCAATATTTTCCGTTAGTATACAAGAACAACTGATAAGCCAGTCTCTTCTTTTTCCGTTCACTAATCAATTCCTTCCTTTCCGTTCCCTTCGCAGGAATTCGTGACACAATCCATCAACTTGAACTCCATAATTTGTATATAATGACGTATTTTCATCGCTTTCAATCCGTTCTTCCCTGCCACCATTCACAAACGAAGAAAGATCAGACGGTTGTAAAACGTTGCAATAATAAAGCAGAAACTGCAATTATTAGAATAGCCCGTTCAGTATGTTACAAGTATGACTCGTTTCCGAAGGAATCCGCACGTTTCCCATAGGTACGAAGGACAGTAGAGAGAGGATCTTTAAGAGCCTAACAGTTGGGTTTACAAAGGGCACTGAGGTTGTAAAACTGAACCGTTATCTGATTGAAATCGTCGTTACCCCATTCGTAAAACCAGGACACCGAGGAGAGATGAAATCAATAAGTGTTGCGGTCCTTGTTTGCAAAAGTCAACGACCAAGCAGGCAATAAAGCAGTAATAACAATAAATAAAATTTCAACGAGAGGGTATGCTGTGATATGAAAACCTATGCGTCATCATTAAAGTAACGGCTAGCCAGCCTGAGCCACAAAAAGCCTTTCCTAGCAACGTAGCTATTGTAACAAGAGCCGGAAGTGCACGTTCATCGAATAAGGCGAAAATACAGGGCCGAAGGAAGGAGAAGCAAGAGAGGGGATAGGAGACGCCACATTTGCGACAAGAGGGAGACGCTTGGAGAGAGACGATTTGCAATTAGCGCTCATTAAGCGTGAAGACGTAAAACACGCAAATTAACGCATTATCCTGGAAAATTTCACTCTTCACTATCGTCGTCTTACATCTTATCTTTTACTACGATCCAACTTCCTTTCCGTGCGAGGAGTTCTTAGACAGCGACTTTTACCGATGCCTTCCATTGTAGTTGGCGAAAAAAAGACTGGTAAGGTATCATCATCTTCAGAATGACGAGAACAAAAAATGAGAGAAAGAGGCGATAATGGGCGGAGAAATGAAACTGGGAAAGAGATGAAGGCATAGGAGGAGGTCTGTCTCACGATTACTATCTACCCCGAGTCGGGTATCTAATTTTCCCCTCAGGGTAAATAAAAATCACGGGGATATTCCCTCCTAAGCATATGCAAATTAAGGCCAAAGAGTCTGCTGGGAGGGGGAACGCAAGTGATTTCAGGACGTATGGAAGTGATAATTATTAAGGAATTTTAACCCATGCGCTAATGCTATGAGGGGTGCTATTTGCTCCAGCGAGACTAATGGACGCTTTGCTTTCTCCAAAATCTGAGCAGTGCGACACTTAGCGCAAGAACTAGTGCTGAGAAATAACAACACTCGGTTATCTACGCCACTATATAGGAAACGGTAAGTGATAGAGTTTATGTGCAACAGTGGGAAAACATAATGTGTTTTTGAGGTACCAGAGTAATTCGAATAATCGCGGTGAAAAGAAATTGCTCGAGAATCTGATGAGATAGCCGCTATAATGGATGAGAATCATCGTTATATTCAACAATTTCCTTCAAGTAACATTTGAAACACCCAAAATCATTGGCAATCGCGGAAAAAATATTCTCATATTGAGTCATCAGGTAATGAAATATAATTCTTAGTAGCGTACAGGAGCGAATAATACTCTGCACTATAAAAATTACACGCGATTTTATACGCTATCTAGGATTGGTAACAGAAGGCAATTAAAATCATAAGTATCGTCGTATCGTAAATTTGGAATACAGGAGTTCAACGGTGCTGTTGGGCCTCAATGAAACTTTTAGGGAATTGCATCGTGAGAAGATAACAAGCTGTGAGAAGCTTTTAGCCTCCACTACTGGATAAGAAGAAAGAACTACTGAGAGGATTTACTTTTTCGCAATGCACGAATTTACTTCATAAAAGCAGTGGACGAGGCTGGGAACCTTCCCGAAAGAATTAAAAAAAATAGAGCTTAAGAGCTGAAGAAAGATTGAGAAAGAAAGCTCTCTCTAAAATGCTTCTTTTATCGAACCACTACGTCCATATTTCAATCGAACGGACACATCTTTTCCACAACACGTCGCGACCTTTAAAAACTTCTGCTTCCTCCTCCTCACTTCAGAAGCTGCTCTGAGCGTCTAGAGAGGACGTTGGACGAAATAAAGTAAAACACACGAGTTCAATGAAATCAAGGAGTTGAAGGAGAGACAATGAAAGTTCCCACCCACCCCGCATCGCTTTCATCTTCATGGGTTTGATTTCATGGAAAAGAGCAGGGAGGTTTTGAGTAAGGGATGAAATAAGACGTGGAAGTAAAGCGATGACAGGGTGTACGCAATCATCTCCCGAGTCTACTTAGCTCGGGGTGCGCCGTGGATGAGACGACGCCCTCGGGGGCAGGGGGGTGGGGCAAGAAACGAATTCCGCGCCGCGAGTGGGAAAGCCAGGAAGAGCGGGAGGCGCACGCAAGGGCTTTTTACGAGCTAATCTCACCACGCTGGCACAAGGGAGCCACCACTTTATCTTCCTCCCCCCCCTAGTAAACGAGCGGGGAGTTAGCGAGCTGCCTAACGAATTAGTTGGGGAGGGAGTGCAGAGGCGGATTTGTGGGATGACGCGTTAGAATGGCCAGTTCTTTCTTTCCACCAATGGCTTCGCTCGACTGCTCCCTTGAAAACATTACGCCTGAGCGACAAGGACTTGGATTTCATGCTTTCAAAGAGAAGGATGAAAAATTAAGGCAATGAATAAATATTGGCAGCAAATGCCGGGGAGACGTGCCGGTATTTATCACCCGGATTCGTCATTCTCCCCACCGCGGGACGACTCTGAAATAAATCTTGCCGCAAACTGACCAATTACGACGGAGAGCGAGAGTGAGAGATAGAGGGAGGGAGAGAGAGAAGGAAGAGATGTGAGAGGGAGAGAGGTTAAGGAATGGAGAGGTAGACCCAACGCCGCAGGCCGACAACCGATTGCGCTTTTTTCGCTTCCCGATCTCCGATGTCTTCCCTTCACAAAAAAATAAATAAAAACAACCTTCAGTGGCAGCCGAAGGGCAGAGGTGATTATTGAGGAGCTAGGAGCAATGTCTCGATCGATGAATCATGACCGGGAGCTAATAATAAACTTTGACACTGGAGATCAAGTGCCCCTCCATTTCTCACTCAAACGAAATCTCCCGAGGGAAAGCTCCCGGAGGGGGAAAAATATTGAATGCAACGCCATGAAAACTTCTGCCATATCAAGGGGTAGTATATACTCCCCTCCTCTTGACATCAGGCATAACTGGCATGGTGTCATTTTATGCTCAATAAGCAGCTTGCGAGCCGCAACATAAGGAGACATAAGGAGATTGGAGATAAAAGTGAAATGCCATAAAAGCACCATAGATGAATAAGGGAATGCAGAAAAGTGGACAGACATGATGATGACGACGCCTGTAAGGCTGTAGTTCACTTAACTTCGGATTCAAAATTAGCTTATGCAAGGACGGGCTGAATGCGCCACAGGTGCAGTGTTTTCTCCCCATCACAAATTATTCGTTACTTTACTAGCGTATTGGAAAATCAGAATCACAGATATGAAAGCCAACGCGCACTATAATGTCGTCACAATCGTTCGCCATCTTTCATTTTTCTAAGCGTAATTAACATTCTGATCACCTCAGAATGGGATTTAAGAACGTTTTACCACGCACATAGTTCAATAAAATCACTCCAGAGTTGAAGTTATTTCTGCAAGGCACCAGAGGAGTGGCATTCAGGAGCGATCGTGGTTCCTGAACAAATAGAGGTCATTAAATATCGATTGACGTACATAAGTCTCATTTAATGTCTTATTACGACCTTCACAAGCGGTCCCGCGGATTTATTTCTCCTTTACAGGAGACTCACGTTGATTAATTCGTCTCCAAGATGATCGTGGGCGACCTGGAATGATATTTAAAAGGAGGGCAAAAAATGGCGGAGAGGAAAATAAACGACACTTAAAGGTTGTCCCCGCGAGGGAGTCTTTGCAAATGGCGCGTCGGGAGATGCGCAAATGAGATACGGGGGATTGGGAGAAGGGACCTCTGAATGAAGGGAAGGCGGGTGAAGAGGAAGGACAAGAAGAAGGAACGAGGTGAAGGAAAGAGGATGAAAAATAACGGGATGGGGCGAAGGAGACAGCGAGAGACAAGCGGAGAGAAAGCGAAGTAAGGGGGTGAAACTTTTGAGGGAAATTACTCGGGAGGGCTGGGCCAACTCAGGGGTGGTGCTTAATATGGGGGATGGCTCGACGAAGGCAGGTGGTCTCCTTCGGTCAGGGCAAAAGATGAGTGTAGTGGCGTGAATTTTTTGCAGTTGAGTTTAAAGGGAGGAAAGGTGGTCGGACGAGCGTGAGTATTTAATGGGAGGCCGGAATATTGCCGGAGAGGCCAAAAACTGGATGCGAAAACTTTGGTTGAAGGAAAGTAAATTTACGTGCGGAACTCAGAAGTGACTTTATAATACCACGGATAAGAAGGGTGCACAGGAACGCAGAGTTTAAAGAACGTCGAATATTTTCAAGACTTACATACTTCTAAATTCAGAGATCATTATCACACAGTGTGAGATGTGAGAACTAATTTTGAATGGGAAGCTTTACGCCTAAAGGAAAAAAAGAGATCGCAAGCAAAAATAAGGAGGGAAGTAAAAAATTGAACAGAAAATCCAATCAACACGGATTTTTCCAGAACCTAAAAAATGACTAATTCGACAAAAAACCTCAGTTTTTAATTAAATAAGCCATCTGAAGGCAACTTCTGATTTTGATTGAAAACTCATGATACAGCATCTCATCGGAAAATAAATTATAATACGCACCGCTGAAGCATTGAAGGGAGGAAGAAAATGTTTGCGTAAGGGGAGGTTCGGGTCGGAGGACTATCAAAATAATACCTATACTGGCTGCTTGAAAGCCGCAAATCAAACATGGTCATGTAAGAACGAAGATTTTCGCAGTGGTCTACGATGAACTTCTTCATTTATCCGTGCTTCGTCTCTCTTTAACTTTCTCGTCTCGGGACGTCTTTCCTTGCGCGTCTTGCTATTTCAGAGACACCATGGGCACTCCCAATTACGACTAACTCCCATTGTCACCTCCCTTCTCCTTTCCCCGACTTCTCCTCACGTGAACCCGTAAATCCAAGCTATAGGCTTCCCTGTCACCTAGCGATTTTGCTTGTTTATAAAGTATATTGTTCCCCCCTTCCACCGGGAGTGCAAAGCGAAGTAGAAATGCCCAACATGGCTGACGTCGATTGTTAATTTTGTGCTTTTTGCACCACGTGGCGATATCGCCCTCAACATGGCGGTTTCACCGTTATGTTACAACGCGTTTGATGGAAGTTTAAGGTAATGAATTGTGATTCCAATTATTAGATTGATGGATTACTAGCAATCAAATTACATTTTCTTCAAATTCTACAAGTCACACAATACTCAAACCCATTTAATCAATTTTTTTAATATTTAGCTGTTCAACATCGGCCTACCTTCGTGAACATCCCAAATTAAGCATTGAACAGTCCCAGAGACTTTAACGCGCGGCTGTAAACGAAAAAGATGGCTGGGAATGAAACACAACTCCTACCATGTAAGAAATAAATAGGTACCTAAAATAGAACTACTTGACTGCAATTAGCTTGATCATGCTCATTCTCATTTCCACTGATAGGATATTGAACTCATGTTGCTGCCTGTGGAAGGCGCCATTTCGGAAGCGAAAGGTTATCACGACGCAGGATTGAAATGTTGGAGCGGTTGTTGAGGGTACGATAAAACGGAAGAGGGCGTTATGTCCGATGCATTCTAAGGAGAGGGAGGGGTCGCGAAAGTGTGCGAAGCAGAAGGATAAGAAGTATTATATAGAGAGGAAGCGGAAGGAAGGGAGGGTGTTGGGAGGGCAGGGCCGGCTGACGGTCCGTCCATCCAGGTGGAGAAAAAGGCGGGGGTGGAGGAGGGGTCATCTGCGTGTCGTCGTGGCCTCAGCGACACGCAGGGAAGGAGGAGAGCCAGAGAGAGACAAAAGGCATTCATACCGTGCGAGGACCAACCCAGGATGTTGGGCGAGAGAAGCGGCGACGCCCTTCACAATTCCTCGAGGAAAGTGGGCTGATCCGCGTTAGGAGAGGGTTGGGAATGAGGAATGTAGAGGGGAGAATCTGACCGTGGATGGCACGTCTGGGATGACTCGACTAGACTATGCTCATGGGAGGAGGACACTACTCGATTATGCACATGAAAATTCACCAAAATGAGAATGGATTCCGTAAAAGAGCTATGGAGGTGGCGGAGGGAAGACATTGCGTGTGGACTGAGGGGCCCTGGCGGTAAAACGGCGCTGTCTTAGGCTCCTTAAGGAGGAGAAGGATTAAAATATTTCGAATGGGTGCGGTAGAAAATAAAAGAAAAGAAAATTTAAAAAGACCCGGTCTAGAAAAGAATGTTTTCCGAGACATTAATGCTTCAGAAGAACATTTCATTTGCCAATTAAAATGTTTTTTTTTTAATATCAAGAAAAACATAAATTCACAAATTTTTACATTCAAGCGTAGAGAGATTGAAAAAATTGCAGCTCGCTTATCGAATATCTCATTACCTTGAATGGAAAATATAGGAGCATCTTAAATGGGCTCAATCGCTGGAGTCACGCAATAAAATTGCAGTACTTAGCTAATTGAACACATATGCAGTCAAACTGACAGCATCAACTTGGGCCAATTAATAAAATGGTCAAGTTTTCAACAGCAGTGGCTGGTATTGGTACTTAAACCCAATAATAGAAACCAACCTAAATTTGCACTACTTTGGGTGGTAATATGGTTGAATTTAATTCTGTTCAGGTGAAAGAGAGAAGAACTATTATATCGGGCGCACATGTGTTTATGGAATGTATGTAGATGTGTAAACATTCAGGGTACCCATTGCCTTAGTACCATAATTGACCACACACTTGAATCTTCTGGAGAAGAAAACCATAGTTATTACACATGTTCTAACATGCAGGAGTACGTAAGGCACTGGAGACAACAGACATTTTAGATTCAAATTGCCTTATTAGACGTTATACCTCAATGAGAAATTCTGGGTCAGGTGCTGTGCAAGTAACAGTTCCAAATGGTGAAGATGTATATAAACGCCCATGGAAGACCTCAGTCAAACCTTTTTCGAAACGCAGTGGTCACTTGATTCAGGAAACCACACTGATTGTATATTTGCAAGGCAACGAGGAATTTAAGTGACAATAAAATAAGTTTGGTGAATTACCTAAGATAAGTGAAAATAAAAGTGTAAGCGAGACCTGCTGGTGTCCTAACACACGCCCATGCGGCGGCTCGCAGGGCATTATGTAGATGTAATTATAATCATCGCTCGCATGCCAACTCCTGTCCCTTTAACCGTGGTTATTCCTTCAATAGAAAAGAAAAGCGCATGCCATTCCACTGGATCGAAAGGAGAGTGGACAGAAGAGTGAAGGGACAAAAAGAGGAAGAAACAGAACGCCGAGAAAAAGGGAAGGAAGTGACACGGGAAATAAGGAAGGAAGAACGCGAGGATGCAGTTGTGAGAGAGCAATAGAGAGAGATAGGGGGGAAGGGAGGGAGAAGGGGATGGAGAGGCGGGCGGGCAGCAAGCGCTTTTGGCTGAGACGACGAAATGAAGAGGGGGAGGATTTTGATGGAAGGGCTTGCGGCGGCACATTGGCGCAAGGGAAGGCGCAACCACCGAATTAAAAGGGAGGAAAAAAACGGTGTTTAAAAGTGTAAGCGAGACCGACCCCTCCTCCAGCCACGTCACGGCGGTGGTTCGAACGAGTTGGGGTGTGGGGAGGGAAGGAAGCCGTAAAACTCTTGAAGAGCAGCGGGGGCTAATTGCTCCAGAAGCGGATAATATCGCAAAAATAAAGGAAAATAAAGCATGAACGACACAAACATTGGGTGTGGGATGGAGTGGGCTGAAGAAAAGGTAGGAGGAGTGAGGGGAGGCAGGTGGGAAGGCGTTGTGGGGGGGGGGGGAGGAAAAAAGTAGGTAGGGGAAATGCGAAAGGGAAATGAACGCGCTCGGGAGGCGGGGAAGGGATGAATGGGGCGAGGGGTAATGAGAGACAAGGAGACAGCAGGTGACAGCGAGGAAGAGACGGCGTGTAGGATTGGAGGAACATGGACGGCGGGTGGTACGTGGTGAATAAAAACGTTGTGGGTAGTGGAAGAGATGTCCGAGATATCCTTCAGAAAGACGCTAGAAGTGTCAATCAGGTCCATCCCAAAATTTTGGGATCAAATACGCATTGACGAGCAGTGAGAGTAAGACAGTGGAGTTTTTTTATCGCTCAGCAAGATATTTTAATGATTCGTCCGGGAATAGAAAGCAAATAAAAGTTATAGCTTTCAGTATCGACAAACTTAAGTTCCGTCTATTATTAGCACCAACTAACTCCCCCAAATATTGATGGACAAAACAACACATACCATATCCATGCTTTATTTAAATAAACTAGTGGTAAGAGAAATTTGTAGCAATAATCCTTTTACAGGAGGTTAAAACGGAATAAATGATATGGATAAAGGAGCATTTATATATTTGCAATGAATTGGGAACCTTTGACGATGATATTGTGTATACACACTTATTCTACAAGGTGTATTTTATTTCCAACGAAATGAGGAATGAAATGCCAGATTGTTTCATAACACGCAGTTGGATACGTAGGTACCTAGTAAGTAATTAGAAACTGCGTTCCATGGATAATCCTCCAAAGAAAATCAATTACCATTACTATAAAATAGCTTTCATGGTGGAATTGTAGCATATAATTGCTGCTATTGTAATTTACGTCTTATAGTTCATGAAGCCATATTAATTTGAAAAAAAAAAGATAATTTCTTGCCGATATAAACTTAGTTACTGGAGCGTGTAATCAAGCCGTTTTAATCCCCGATGATTTTAGCGCAAGTCAGCTCGTTTAAACCAGGTGTAGGGTAAATTAGGAAACAAGGGAGTTTAATGATGAGAAAAATAGCACGGCGAGAGGCAAATGCCCAAGGGCAATATTCCATTTCTCGTTATTAAGAGGAATTTTAGTTCCAGGGAATGTATCCAGGGAAATCCCACAGCCAACAGTAATATGGATGGTGACCATTTAATGGAAAGGGAAAATAACAGCGAGAGTTGAAAAATCACGAGGAGACCTTGAAAATGGGAAGCGAAAAACAGTTTCCATCCATGAAAACATGATATTCAAGTTAGGTGGGTATTGGGTGGGAAAAAGGAAAAAAATACCCGTCATTTGACTAATTACTCCCTGCCACATGCTCTTTTTAACCGGCCAGACTTTGTTAGCGTAGGCAGAGATGTGGACACGCTTGCGCATGGGTGTCTCCGAAGAGAATATTCGATGTTGTTTTAGCAAGTGGAAATCGTACCTGAAAGTTTTCCAAGTCATTTGAGCGGACGGACGGCACCAATACCTTTTAAGATAGAAGAAAAGAGGGGACTAACATACACGCAATAAAGGTAGCAAAAACAACGCTGAAACTTCTGAGAAAAAGAGATGGCAACGGGAAAGGAGGCTTGAAGAAAAGAGGCTGTGAGAGGCGTGAAACAGATCGGACGTATTCGTCGAGTGGTGGCGAGTTGAGTGAGTGGTCGGGGCGGGTCCACTCAGGCCCTCTGGGGCGACAGCGAGCCCGACTGAGGGTGAGGGAGACCTACAAGGGGCGGCCCTCGGGACAGGCTACACGCAAGACTGCGATAAGATTGAGGGAAGGCCATAGGGAATAAACTGAGGGAGACGCCGTCTCCGGAAAGATTACACTACTTCTTTTTATTCTCGGGAATTTCGGAGCACAGGCCGTGGCGGCACAAATTACTAAGGTGAGCCTCTCAACATATGGGACGAAAACGATGACAAGGTTCCTCAATTTGAATGGCGTCAAAAGATTCCGCCCTGAGATTTCGGGTGTATTATCTTTATGGAGGTGGTAGAGAGACGGAACTTTCAAGTCTGACATCCCATTCTCTGCCTTATTTCACCTCCATCATATCGCGGGTAAAGTTTGTAGGACGAAGCGAGTGAAAAGGTTACGTCGTTAGCGTTCCAGAGTTCTTAGATCGGGACAGAGACATTTCGTTGATACGAAACGACGTTTAATGCTCGAGGAATCGGTTTAATGGTGAAAGAATGTCACCCAAAAATACTTAAGAGAAGCGAGCATGTGAATGTGACACGGCAGTAAGATTACAGAATGTTTCATAAACCGTCAAGTGAGACAATGTATTTTTTACCCACTATTTTTATTAATAATACGTCACCTCATGTTTATCATAGTCGTTGGGGAATACAATTGTACACATTACCAGAAATGAGTCCTACATCGCTCCATTTAAATAGCTTATACAAAGCAAATATAGAATTCAGACACGAATAATCACAATCGCTTGACTGATTTTAGCTATCGCTGATTCAAGGAATATACCAAAAAGTTATCATTGGTTCAATATTCAATGTGTTTGAATGATAGTCCACCATAAAAACGTTTTACCTCGTTTTTCCCTTCAACATGGAGAATATTACGGCAACCTCTACCGTGGATTTTCAAATTTCCTTTATAAAGCCTAAGAGCGTGAAAAATCTGGGTTAGTAATTTTAAGGATAGGGACTAGAAAAGTATACGAAAACAAAAGCTAAACGGTAGAGACAAAGCGATAAGCAGAGAACTTCTCCGTGTACAGATGAACGGCCACCAAGGGACGTCCTGTAGCATCCTTACGGCACAAGGCAAGCAAATAAAAAAGGCTTTAAAATATAGGCGGACATATCCTGCGTCGAGTGTCCCCGAAAATATCAAGGGAGTTAGGATTGGAATGAATAACCAGGGAGGGTGAACGGAGGGAGGGAGGAGTCCAGAAGCGAGAACGTGAAATAGAGAGGATTTCTTAGAATGGGAGAAGACGGGGAAATCAAGAGGATCGTTCACATGACAGAGCCATGGCCGCAAAGATTATTCTCTCGAAAGAACTCAGCCTGGACCCAACTTAAAACTTCCTCGCCGTTCGAATCAGTCAGTAAAACAAACTTATCAGTGGAACTCCCTTCTGGGAACCGTTCTTCCAAAGAAATAAAATGCTTACAGCGAACATTAGCTCGTGGATATCAGCAAGAGGATACCAACCATTTCTTATTAGTGCCAGGAAAACTAGCAGCAACAAACGTGGAAAAACCCTAAAACGAGTTTCAACTGCTAAATGGTGGCCTCGATAAATATTGTGGAGCGGAAAGTGGATAAACATCCAGGTAGGTACGCAGTTCCCATATAATTGAGACATTAAATTCCTACGTCCAAGATTTCAGTCGGAGTTCCTCACGACAAAATTCCTACGATCGTTTCGAAACTACTAACGCAGTGATGGTCGTTGTGCAGTGAAGGACTAAGAGACACGATTCCTCAAACATAAATAAAAAATAAATGGGCTAATACTACGGAGAGGGATGGGAGAAGAAGAAAGTTTCTTCAATTCGTGATCACGACTGGACAACGCCCCCCCCCCCCCTCTTAACCCCTCCACCCCCGAATACTTCCTCCGAATCCCAAGTTGATTATTTTTTCCATCGCAGAGTTTGACCTCTTGATCTTCCCCTCCCCTTCCTCCTTATCTCCATCTTCCCTTCCCGGACGATTTCTTTGGAGAGGCAAATGAGGAACGGCGGCCTCACACATCTCGTCCGCCCCCGCCCCTCTCCGCCCCCGGGGGCCGACCTTCGCGAGAAGCGTGACCGCCGCCGTCGGCCGGGAGCGAAAAATGAAGGAGCAATAATAATGTAACAGCAGCAACGCTAAAAGCGCAACCTCACGGCCCAAGAGAGCGACAAGCGAGTAGGAAAGAAAGAATAATAGCATGACGTTTTTCTTTCCCTCTCCGCCTCCGCTGGTCGCCTCAAGCACAAAAGCCATCGCCCTCGCCGCGCTGACATTTTGTTCAGCACCCTCCTTTCCCGGAAGTCAAGTCAATGTCGCTCCTGACCGCACATTTTTAATTACATTTCCATCTACTACAAAGGCGATGAATTGCTCGCCGACGACTATTGTGAATAATTAATTTCCGTTAATACACTGAGAGCTCCATGAAAATTGTGCTGCAACTTCTGGTGAACGAATTCATATTCTATTTCTGAAAGAAGCGGCATAAAATTCGTAATTCCTTCGTAAACCCATAATTAGCCTTACTAAAAGAAGTTTATTTAAGATTAAACATTAGCTTTATCCCAAACAAGCAACTTTTTACACCACGGAAAACAGAAAACGTTTTATATCGACAAACAGCACGGAGAGACTATCGAAAAACTGCACTCGCGGCAAAATGGTTTTTCACATGTTACTAAAACATTTGGGAATCATTTTCACTTATTTTAACCAATTTCGGAAGCATATAATATTTCAAGGAATTTTATTGATTGATATGATCTCACTGAGCATCTACCAATCCTCTAATCTGTGCTTCCCAAACTAGGTGTCGCGAAGTTATCCATTTCACTACCTGGGAGAAATTCATAAAATATTCTCAGCAATAATTTGCAAACTATAAACTTGTCTGCCATTTTTTTACTTACCCAATAACTAAAAACACAAGACACCGTCTTGTCTCATCACTCCTTCGTATATTTCCTTCACCTTTTTATTTCTCACTCATTTCTCGCCATCTTTACACTCATTTCTTACCCATTTCTCAAGAAAGCCTTCCACTCACACCAATGAGAATCAATGGAAGTAAGGACGGGAAAAATTCTATAGGTCAATTATTATTGAAAAAAGAGAAAAAGAATGCCTCCAAGTTAGCCGCCACTTTAGGGCATTCAAATTATGATACAATAAAATTTTACCATAAATTTCCCCGGGAAATTTCATCAGAATCACAGCAGCTGTTTAGTTTAAAAAATTAGGTCAAAGTTCACGGACCTTGATTTGTGACTACCAGTTGATGGAAAGATATTAGAAAATAATTCGACAATAAAATACTCTTCAAAGAATAAGATGGTACAATTTACGCAAAGATAACAAACTCATTTCTCGAGAGGGCCATGAGGTTGGGAGCTGAGAGAATAAGCGTGTAATAAATTAATCAAATTTTGTCTCGCGTCATGGCTTTCGAAATCAATTTAGCCATGAATAAACATTATTTTCCGGAAAGATTCAACTCAGGCCATGACCTTGCAGTACGCATATGGCCCGGTCGCTAGCTCCGAACCCTCTCCTTATGTGAAAAGCCAAAAGGACGGAGTTTTTCATCGCCGCTCACGATAACGCAACCTTGGTTGGGTGGACATGAGTGACTACGGCCGTCGATCATGAGCCGAGGCTTCCACATAAGGGACGCGTTCTCAAGTGGACCTGACCGTGAATGCCTCACACCGCATCTTTGAAAATGTATCGCATCCTTGTCTTAGAGGACAGAATTCTGCACTTCAAGAAAATTTATTTTAAGTTTGCGGTTACTAACTAACGAGTTCTAATGGTCTACATTTATGGACCATTAGAACTCGTAAATTAAGGATTGAAAGTTTGCCTGGGAAGATCCCGAAGGTGATACTTCGGAGATATTTCCACACGGAGATCAACCACGCATTCTGCTTGCTAACCAGGCCTCTCTTATCATCTCTACAGACAGACTTTATAAAGTGGGTGCACTATATCCGAGAAGGTTGTGGGATTGCAAAATAAATCGTGTTTACAATAGTTCTTTCTCACTGCCATCATCCAACAGATTTTTCCCTTCCCTACAATTGGACAGGACTAAAAGTAGAAGAGGTTAAATATTCGGTTTCCCTGTTTATAGTTCACTTAAATAGAGTTTTCGATACTGGAAGTCAAAATTTTCCACTCAAAATAAGCTGCATTGGCCCGAAAATCTCGATCGCCCGTGGCCTCCGGTAGCCGTAAACAAGTGAGAGAGAGATAGAGAGAGGGATGATCGAAAATCCCCAGCGGCGAACAATGCCAATATGTGGGCAGGCTTTCGGAGTAACTATTGCCCAAGCGGACCATAATGGGAGGAGTGGACTCGATGCTTATTTCAGCCATGGGTAACTAAGTATACCGAAATTATCGAGTCAGCACACCTGTAACGGTGCACGATGACCTTTTCCATCTACCGATATGATTCTTAACCACTTCGCGGAAGATTTTTAAGCTACTCTAATAATTGGGGCGGGCCGGAGATGGCGTGGATAGATGTAGGAACCTAAATAAATTGAGTCGCTCGCGCAGAGATTTGCACTTTGGATAGAGAATATTCACAATGGAAAGAGTATGGGGAGAGGGCAGACTTTCCCTTCGCCAGCCTATTTATTTTGGGAGTGGAGAGAAGACGGAATTGGATTTATATTTGCAGCCAACGAGGAGACAACATCTCATGCCTCCGCGATCTCCGACAGTCGAGGGACAATAAATATTTATGAAGAGCGTAACAAAACTCGCCACGCGTTTCTGAAGGTTTATTTTGAAAATGTTACTGGAATGAGAAAACATGACCGATTTCTCCTCCTCCTCCTAGGTGGTAGCTTTTCATTTCTTCCCTAGGAAATCTGTTTCAGCACCACATCAGGCACTAGAGGTAATAGGGGTTTAGCGACCTTCTGCGCTTTTACCACCAAACAGCCCGAAAGTATCTAACTCTTCTGAAGGATATAGAGAGGCATCAATTAAATGGAGACAGGCGATACTTTTGCTACGTTTAGCATGGTGAAAAGAAATCACTTTGACCAACCAACGTTCTCTTGAAAGTGACGCTTAGATGTTGATATCGATCGGTAATAAACGACTTAAGTTAAAGATCACAAAGTGATTCCTTTTTGCCAAGCGAAATGTAAAGGGGCAGACCAACTACGCATAGAACTACACATTAAATAAAAAAAAACTCAGAATCGGTTTTATGGACGGGATGAAGAAAGGTAGGACTTATGCTGAGACGAATAAAGAAATACTAGAGGTAGAAAGGGCACCGCACGTGTAAGAGTTCGTTGGAATTTCTCTGACTATTCATCACAACCTACCTCTAACCGGTAAATTACTGTAATGAATGAATGAAATGAATTGGTGTATTCATTTCAAAATCCAATTTCTTCTTAAGTATTTTTGCAATCATCATTTGGGTCCCAAATAAATGAATTTCGTACTTCCTTAGTGCAGCAACTTCCATGATTTTATTGTCATTAATGCGAAATTGGAAGGTTAAATTCTTCACTATATCTTCTCTTCACTTAAAATATAGAGATAGAATGCTACTGATGTGCAGCTGTAAAAAAATATGGAAATACCATGTGATTTTTTAGCGTAGTAAAGTTGCTTCCACATAAAACGCTTTCCATATTTTTCCTCGAATGAAAACATTCGAGGACACACCAGTCCCAGCAACGAGTAAGACCTGGAAATAAATATAACTTCGCTTCATCGGGATTACACGAGTTATTTAATAAAAGCGAGAGTTTTTTAACACTAAAATAATTTGAATAGGTACTTATACAATGAAAGCCGCGAATTCTACTACTAAATTCCAATTCCCGAATCCAAAAGTAGAGTTCTAGTAAAATAAGGAGATATTTTTTTCGACAGCTCTTTTAGTAACAATAAACAGGGTAATAAGAAAATATAAGACGACTGAAAATTCATTGTGGTAGCGAAGCAAGACGTTAGGCTTAGTCTAATTCAATCAAATCAATTAGTCGATAGCTGCAGCCAAAGTAAACAGCCTAATTTTGAGAGGAGGGAAAAATTAAACAAAAACATTACGTGGTTTGATGGTGTCAGTTTCATAATTGTGCGTCCATTTTCGGAGATTACCTCCATTTTTTCAGCAGCAAACGGCGTTTTTGCGGCCGAAGAGAGTGAATCAAGGAAATGATCCTTCTTTCTTGCATAGCTCTATTTTTTCCTCCTTCGTGTCACCCGCCTATTAAGGGCATCTGCAATCTGCTCCTCTCTCTGTCTTCGCTCTCCACTCCCCGGATCTCATCTCCCGAGCGGCGGCGGTCGCCCCAATCCCGGGAGGATCGCGAAACCGGAACGGCCTTGGGGTGCGCGTCCATATATCCTTCGGTCCATCACGGTCCACGCCCCCCCCATCCCCCGCCACTTCCCCCTCCATTCCCATCATTGCTCACCTTAACCCGCGGGCTAACCCTCCTTCAACATAACACTAGGATCTCGCTAATTCGAACACCGATAAGCCGTAAGTTCGGTTTTCGATCCGTAAGTTCGGTTTTCGATCCGTAAGTTCGGTTAATCTGAACAGAATTTTTGAAATAGTGAATTGTAGGTACGCACGGTACAAGCATACGATATTTTACTATAAACATCATACAATATAGATATAAATTTACTGAGACTATTGAAGATTGTGCAATACTGAACTAATTGCATAAAGGTATACAACATTGTATTGATACACGAAATAAAGTGATTTGTATGGATTTTTACCTGAACAATACAATTTTTCGGATAATCCAAAAATTTCGCAATCCGAACAGAGTCCGGTCCCAATTATATCGGATTGGCGGGACTCTATAGTGTACTCTGAATCAGAATCCAACTATTAGGCGAGATGAAATGAAAAAGCATGTCAATAACTAAATAGAATAGTACTCGAAACAGTCCAGTAAAACGTTTTACGGGTGCAACGTATTTCTGCGGCGCGGCGTCTCCATCATATAACCTAGTTCACCACGTATACGCGTTTCACCAACAAAACGTTTCAGTAGAGAGTATTAAGGTATTTTTCACACAATAAATTCGTCACAAAGGAGACGGTTGTAGGCTTAACTTTGTGGAATTTATCCATTACGGGAGAATTAAAAGACCTTAGTTAATTCCACTTGTAAGATTTATTGTGACGATCCGGGTTTCGTTACTTACAACGACACACGACTTGTTAGTGTCACCTTCATCTTCAAACATGAGGATGACACAATGTGTCCTAACCCTGGTCGTGATAATAAATCTTACAAGCGAATTCAACTGCGGTATTTCAATTCTTCCGCAGTAAATTTGTATGTACTTAATGTTTTCTACACTTTAATTCCCGACCATGGTTTCGAAAGTAACGGCCGTTATCAATGTGACCCTGACAGGTTATGACCAAATATTGCGGAAAATACATAGTACGAATTAATTGAGTGACGCGCGTGACTTCCGCAAAGCTACGCTTGAAAACATTCGCTTTTCAAATTTCGCATAATTTATTCATACTCTACCTCTCTTTTAGAAGGACCCCCTTCTCCTCCCCCATTCCATCTCGGTTCCATCATTGCCGCCACCGCCGCCTTCATCTCACCACCCGCACCCTTCGCCGCCGCGGCGGTCGTCAGTCATGTGCGACGGAGGGTGAGTGGGTAAGCGAGGGCGAAGAGAGAGAGAAGGCCTTGGCAAGGCTCTGGTCAGCGCCGCCGCCCTCGCCACGGGGCTACCACTCTTCTTCCTCCCTCCTTCGCCTTGGGATCATCGACGGGCTAACCAACCGACGCCGCCCGCGCCACCCCGCACCGAACTCCTGTTTCCCCCCCTGCGGCTGCCCTTGTGACCCAGGGGCGGGATGGGGAGGCGGAACAGCATCCGAAAAGGAGCTGACTGCGCGGATGGCGAACGGGGGAGGGTGATGTGGAAGGACGGGAAGACGGAAAAGGACAAGCGGGATATGAGATGATGCTGGGAATGCGGCGGCGCTGACGATGAGAAGGGAGTATATGGACGAACGACCTTATTCGGGCAAATATTGTGACGTCCGGTGCTCCTTGCCTTGAAACCGAGCCCGACTGACATCCACCAGTTTTGAAAGTGCCCGCAGGAAATTTTTGAGAGCTACTCATTGTAAAATATTCATGAGAGGAAAAAGTTGGCGGAATGCCAGAGTATGATTTGCAAGTATTTAAAATGGTGGAGGAGAGGATTCAAGTTGTGATCGGACACTTTAGCAGGAGACACCGGACGAAACTCAGCGCCATTCGTCATAAATTGAGCAAAAACACAACAATTTTCCCTTAAACTATTCTCCTCTTCCATTTCGCCAGTATTCGTCTCAAGCATGCTCTTTGATACTCCTCTGTTTCATACAAAATACTTACTAACGCTTGTCGTTTAAGAATGTTAGAGAGGGAGACGCAAGAGAGATGGGCTCTCTGTTCCTTGAGAGTCATTGAGTTTCAAACTCTTTCTTCCGTTTACCCATTACTTGTGGGCATACAGTTCAAAGCGAGCGAGGATGTTTAATAATAGAAATGCTTTAATGTTTGAAACATGGTCAGAAAGAAATATCGAGCTCATGATGCCATCATAAGAAAACTGCTTTAAATATCAACGATTTTAACACTTTATAAGTAATGTTTCTATCGAACGAACTCTCCACCGCCCTTACACTTTCCGCAAGCATTTTACTAATCATTAAGGAGGTTCCTCCGCGACTGTGTGAGTCAAAACAAATACTAAATTCCACACTTTTTATATTATATCCAAAAAATCCTGCATTTGCTGATGAAATGCGTTACCTACAGAAGACCAGAAGTAAAGTAGAAAAAATGCAGATTATTCCACGAATGTATTTTAAATTAGCACTTTTTTCCAGCCATAGGAGTCGACTGCAGCGCCATTTCCTATGAATTACCGCATTTTGACTTCAATTACGGCATTAATTCTTCAATAACTAGAAAAATAAGGTGGTAAGATACGTGTTTTTTATTTTTATTCAATTTCTCTGGATTATTTCCTTCTTAGAGACAGTTTTCCACGAAAATGGCATTTGTATTTTCTGGAAAAATACTATTTTTCCCCGTGTTTCTCTCATTCGCCCATTGAACACCATGTAATTTCCAGTTGAATTATAGAATAAAATAGCATGGAAAGGTATTATTTTGTTGTTCATATCAGATAGAGGACAACTTTTTCTACAAGTAGACAGAATATGAATAAAATGACATTTAAGTCATGTTACGGTGGAACCACCTTAATATACTACACACAATACACATGGCTCCCAATTTTATAACCACCTGTGACTCGAAATACGATTTTTTAAACCAGTTACTGTATAACATTAGGAGCTGCAGTATCCAACATCAACCTTAAACAGATTTTTTTACTATAAAGTATGCAAGTATGGTAATTTTGTGCGCATGTCTCCTGTTGTCGCTCCTGTCACTCGAAAAGAGACGAGGTAGGTCCCTTGAAAATTCATTTTGGCATCTAGAACGAGCCCGGACTCATCATCTAGAGGCCCCGAGAACTTGCACTCACAATTAAAATAATTTCGTAAAAAAACTTGTATCACTAAATTTCACTCAAATTATAAGGAGAATATTTAAACACTAAGTAACATTCGTGGGACAATCAAGAGCACGAATCATATACCTATTACGGGAAAAGGTAAACGAAATACCAAAAAAAATACGAGCACGGGGAAGAAAAAGATAAAAAGAGTAAGCATAGAAATGAGTGAGATGATGTTGGATGATGAATAGATGAAATGATTAAGAAATGAAATGTATTCACATGCAAGGTGAATAATTTTCACGGGTTAAAATTGAACCACGGAAGCGGAGTGTGAAGATGAAAGACCGCAAACTCCGCATAGTCATCATTCATGGAGCATGAGATTTCATCACATAAGTTTGATGTGGCAATTAAGTTAAACTTGATTGCCATCAGTATTCTTCAAACTGCAGTGTCTATTCCCTTGGGAGATTCCTTCACACCCGCGGGAAAAATCTCTCAAGAGGCTTGGCTTGTCTGGAAACTTGGCATAGGCACTCATTCCATCTTACCTCGTACCCATACAATCGACGCGAATCAGGAAATCGGGTGATGAGGAATGAGAGACGTGAGAAAATATAAACATCTGGAGAGAGATGAACCTGGCAAAGATAGAATATCGAGGCACTCACAGTCTTTGGAGTGGAGTTTGGCGTTCGCTTATAAGGTGAGTATCCAATATCCGAGTCTCGGATTATTACAGAAGTTGGCAGGTGATTAACAAATCACCCAACTTCTTGCGCTGTATACCCAATAGTTTAAACAAAAATGAAGTTGAATGTACTTAAATTAGCAAGAGGGAGTAGTCCAGTGTTTAAGTATTAGGATGTCAGTGAAATTACTCTGGTTTCACATCCAGGGACTGAGAGTTTTTTCTATAGTTAAATGTATCCAATTCAACTTTGTGGAACTGCTTCATATTTGAATATAAAACTATACTTAATTTTTACACAAAAACAGTGAGTTCCAAAGTAAGTTTATTTATTTACCGCATTGTAATTGAACCTACGCGAAGGGTAAATAATGTTATTTTCCTATCCGAGATACTTCATAACAATATACTTTTTTCACGCATCAAAGCTAGACCTTTACTTTATGACTGTAGGCTTTTAGATCTTTAATCATTAATTTTGACTAATTCCAAAATGATCTAACAATAGCTGATACAATGATGAGGCTCTGTCTTCTACTAATGCAAACAACCCTCGGAAAGAAAGCCGCGTTTCGATGGAGACGCAATTCCATGGCTTATAATGCCCGAAAAAATATTTAACGCTGTTTTTTGTTTAATTAATGGGTACATAACCTTCAAATTAGCGTGATTCGTAAATCACTGTTCTAGGACTACCTGTCAGCCAACTTTAGCCGAATCCGAGGCCCGCCTATTGGACACTCCCTCCTAGTAAGAGGCAGGGCGCGCATTTTCGCCAAGCTCTTACCAACCCATCCACTCACTGAAGGCTCCCGAACGCCTTACGCACTCCCGGCTCGAAGCGCGTATATCGAAATATGCGCAGCGAACGACCGAAGGAAAACGCCTTCCCAAATTAACATTGAATGGCCGTCCTCGCTTAATGCCGCTTGAAAAAAAAACATGGCTCACTAAGGCGCGGAGCCAAGGAAGCCGAAGTGAAAAGAGAATGCGATTCCATTTTGCTCACAGTCTTCTTTTTTTTAAATCCTAAACGCAGTTTTCTGGCTTTGGGAACGTAATTCGAGCGCAAACAGGAGGAGATTTGCGAGATCAATTTAGGATTGCAAATCGTTTGCCCCTAAGCTCAACGTTTTAACTTTTTTTAAACGAGAGTTTACAAAAAAATTAATTAACACCCAATTACCGTGATTGGAAAAACGCCTCCCGAAGATTAACACTCAATTACCACCGCTTTCTCACCGGAACGGTGTCGGAACGTATATTTTGCGACGACATTTACGACTTTTCACAAACCAATACACATATTTATGGATATTGTCTCCAACTCGCTCCTCCAACCTTACTCCAAACCACGTTTTAATTTTCACTGTTCGCGCCTCCCCCCTCCATAAAAGTAACCGGTAATGTACGCAACACCCTCGTACGTATTTAATGCGCGAAATGCCTTACATATTTGCATAGTAAGTGACTCGGATACCGCTTTGAGTTTCTGCTGCTCCCGAAATTTTATGGAATGCTCCGACGATGACATTCTGGGCTTCTTGAACTCAAAATTAAAGCTATTTCATACTTCAACCTCTTTCTATACATACTCACTGCCTTATTTTGGAAATACTCAAGCATTTTCCCTGGAATGCATATTTTTTCAGGACATATCACAACTTAAATCTCACAATTTCTTTACCTTTCAGCAAAAAAATTACTTTGAGATTTTACCCCACAGAAGAATTGATATGCTTTTAAATGCGCCTACTTGCGAACTCGTACCACAATTTTACGTCGACTTAGACTAATTTGACATAGGCGGAAACAAAATATTCTCTACCCATACTTATCGTCCATGTTCTTTTACTTGATTACGCCATTTATGTCCAAAGTGTATTGTTTATTTCGCTAATTTAACCTTCCCCCTTCGAATTGCACATTTCTCATACCAGCCCATTCATGAAGAAATGTTTGGTGCACACAATTTTATAGCATCGCCGCCAGACCCTTTCTCGGTTCCAAATCATAAAAGACGCTTCACGTTACAATGGTAACTTGTGGAACATGTGCGGAGAGGAGTGGAGAGACAAGGAAAGGGAGGGATAGAGAGAGGAAAAAAGAATGCAGGGAGAGAGAGAGAGAGGCAGAGCGGGTGGTTAATGAAATGAAATGGCGAAGCGGAGGTGGGGTTGGAGTGAAGCCGCGCGGGGGATCATGACCTTCGCCGGGACGAGGGAAGCCCGCCCGAAGCAGCACCGAAGCGGCGGCATCGGCTGATTCCCTCGGTCGAAGACCTTTCCCGCTTTACGGGAAACAAAACGAATCCACACACACACTATTCACAAACACGCACACGCTAGCGTGGGGTAAATAAATGGGAGGTTTCCCGGGAAAAAAATCAGCCGTCCCTCGTCTCCTTCCGCAGAGTGAAGCTTCGTTAAACGGGTAAACACGGCGCAGTGCACGTCGCCCATTACGGATTGGCGCCAGCATTAATATTCATAGGTTCAGCACTTCTGAAAATTATTGTTCCTCCGCGTGCATCGCCGGTGCGAGCTGAGTGGAACGTCGAGAGGCGTGGGAGAATCGCGTGATTGGGGTCAGCGAAGAAAAGCACATGCCTCCGCAGGAGCAGCGGAGAGGGAACGGCTACTGTAAGGGTAGGTGTGTATATGTAACATATTATTTGGATAAAAAGCTTTACAAGGGTGGGAATTAAAGGCAACATTAAAGGAAGAATTCATTTTCAGTCATCGGCTACGACACCTCAACGGCTGCCAACGAGAAGAAGTGTATCACTCAAGACATAACGTTAATCAACTTGAGTTGAATAGACAATTACATCCAAACTTCAGGGAAAAGTATCATCGCAGTTCTTTATTTAACATATTTACACATTTTTCCAGCGTAGTTTGAAATGGTTACACGCATTTATCATCCAATTTCCCTTCCACCTGCTAACAAAAAGCAATAGCCGTGGAACTCCTCTCATATTTTGTTCACTACTATCTATCCACGTTCCACGTATCCACGAATCTATATACTATCCACGTTCTTCCGCAAAGGGAGTTCCGGAGGATGGATTTCTACCAATCACAATTTTCCTGGGCACAAAATTAGGTACATACCTAACTAAAAGCTCTCTCATAAAGGCACTGGATTTCCGAAACCTCTTTTTACATTTAACCATGTTGAGAAGCCTCCCGAGTCAACGGGACCCGCTCCAGTGTATATAGCTGGCTTCGCGGGGTTGAATGAACTTGTCTTTTAAGATGGGAAAAATAACCACTTGGGGCATTTCCCAAACATTTTATAAAGAATGTATCGCAAGAACTAAATGGAAAACTTATAAAGATAAAAGTAAAAGGTAAATATATGCACAACGCTGGATCTTTCATATACGATGACCATAATGAATGATAGGTAATGGAGAGCGTTTGGCAAAAAAAACTAGGTCGAAAAGTATGGTTTCAAACAGTGGAATAAAAGGCTCAAAAAGAATGCATGAGTTTACTGATTGAGTTCAACATTTGGCTTCAATTAGTAAACAATGCAAATACTGACTATCGTACCAACGTGTCTTCATGATTCGGAGATAATTCAACGGCATGCAAAAAAATCGTGGTCAAAACCGAAGAGCACAGTTCTTTTTAGTGGTATGTTAATTTATCTGAATGCAAATTAGCACATTGATGGTATGAATAATTAAAATTAGGATGATCCCAAAACGGCCAGTCGCATGCCGTAGGGAATGCATGCGTTAACAGCAAGCTCCATTTTTTCACTTTCTTCTCCACTAGAAATATCGAGTGGAGCCGAAAACAATGTCCTTCTCAGCCAGAAATACGAATGGAGAATAGAAAATAAAAAAAAGTTCTACGATAATATGATAATTAATACATATGTGCAAAGAGTATCTATGAAGGTGTATGCTGAAAATGACTACAATAAAAGCGTATGAGAAATTATAATTTGAGCACCTTTATAAAAATACAAGAATGAGAGAATAAATATCAATTCATCCAGGCTTGCTGGCTAATATTGACTTAATAAGATACAGCACTAAATATTTTGCTCTCCCTATATGGACCATTCTGAAACTAAGTCGCCAAACAGCTCCCTTGATGCGTAAAGCAGTTCTGGATCCTATAGCCTCACAAAGTTTTCATTGAGTCAAATTCTACATCCACTTATCAACAATAGCAACAAAAATGTCTGTATAGCAATCAGCAAGACAAAAAGACACATCCAACGAGAGAAGATACTAAAAAGGTTGTGGTGGAGAGAGAGAGAGGGAGGTCTTCTTCGTCGTTTTCAATCACTAAAAATCTCTCTACGACATGCTAATATATCATCCACAAATGAATATTTTAATCGCAGACACATGATGAGAATGGCCATCCGTCGGACGACTCTTCGAATCACGAGATAAAAAGGGCTCACGGTGTGGAGAGGGGGAAGGACGAAAGGGAGATTAACAGAAAGAAAGGGGACAAAAGGGATCTCGATCGAACGCTTCCATCGCCAAAAAGGGAACTCGTCGTCCCGAAAAGGGCCAAAGGGCGGCTTTTATCAATTCAGTCCGCCGATAAATAACAAGCCTCATTCCGAACGGTCCATTGTCTGATTTCCTCGACCCATGTCTGGATATAGCGAATCACGACCATCAAGTTGACTGGTTATTAAAAAAAACAATATCCATCTTTGGGATTTTGAATCATTCATGAGGGGAGACCCTGCTTCGCCGGAGACTCGACAATTAAGAACATGGTTGATTGAAAACATGGAATTCACATTAATAACTACATAAGGACGTCATCCAAAAATCCCTCAGGCGAATATAAAAATATTATTATGGGCTACTGTGAGGGTATCAATAAGGCCCTTCTCATACGACAGGCAAAAATTGTTCCGATTTATTGTCTTTCAGAGCGGTTTGTTTTTCCAATCCTGATAAAAGAAATCAATAGAAAAAACACAGCAATGAAGGGATATCATTTAAATTACTATTTTACCTTAGGAAGAGTAACGAAAGAGCTTCAAACGAAATACGTGAATTAAGAAACAATAGATAATCGTGTCAAAATATACAATTGTCGACAAAAAGAATTATAGGAAAGAAACAGAATGAAAACATTGAAACAGATTCCATGCTCAAAGCCTCATACAAAGTGGTTCTTGGCCATTTCTGCAATTATCAGAATGAACGCTTGTTTAAATATTACAATGGATAGGTGCTTGAAAAAGTTCAAGTTCTAATTTTAACGTTGAATTCCAATGCAATTGAAGAGACATGGAAGATAAAAGAAGATATCTTCAAGCCCTAACTGTGAGAAAAATGTGGTTGAAATAAATACGAACGTTATACAATACCTAACCATTTGGGAGAAATACTTGTGAGATAAAATAACGGCTAGGCTGCCTACAATAAACATATTCAGTATAGATGAGAAAGTCGAAATACAAATTTAAAAAATAGAAGATAGCACTCAGTTTTTGATGCTCTTGAGTCTTAAGATATTTTCACCAAGTTTCTCAGGGTTAGTTACTCGAATAAAACACTAATAAGCCGACCTTTTTCCAGAAATAAAATGCTATGGTCGGAGGCAGTAACATTACTTCCAACAGGTAAGTATGGTATATGAACGTAATCAACCAAATCTCAATATTCAGAGAAAAATGATTGACGAAACGATACTAAGATGTGCCGCTGAGTCCTAAACAAGACAAGAGTCACAGAAGGCGCATGGGCGTGACCAAAGACGGGTCAAACCAGCTCCAGCATACAGTGAGTGGAGGTGAAATAATAAATCGCAGATAATAAATTGCGTGTTGAATGGGAAATAAAGTCTGTCATCAGAGCACTATATAAAACTACCTCGGGGACTGTTATAAAATAATATCTGACAAGTTTAAAACAGCTATCATTTCATTTGGTCTAGTAAATAAATTCAGTGGCAAAATAGTTAATAAAAGGAAGTTGTTTGACAAAACACGAAAATGCGAGTGATGAATTCGGAAAAAAAAAAACAAAAATTTGAACATGGAGAGCATTCCTTTTTTTAATTTAACACCTTAAATTCTAAATTAGGATTATCCCTCAAGAAACCACAATTGTCGTTGAATTCGTTGCAGTCAATATTCTTCAGACCATTGATACATTCCACGTTGGCTTTCATAAGTGTATAGTTTTTCTGCCATACCATTATCGGCCAGTATATAACGACATCTCACTCCGCGCTTAGAGGGTACACAATTTTGGGACCTCATTACCATGAAAGAATATTTTTACGGAACTGAATAGTTTCGAGAACACCCGCCTTTAAAACCAACTAGGCCTACACATTGTCGTCCTTCAGTGCTTCCAAAACTTTCTCGGAGTTAGTATGTACCTGAGGAATGAATTTCAACTAAATCCCTTGGGGACGCCGGCACCTGACCGCCACCAAAACCTAAAATAAAAAACTAGGAGGTTCACGCACTTACACGGTGGTAGATGGTACAGCAATAACGATCGAGGTTTAGACATCTACTTGCACAACAATAATTTAGAAATAGTTGTAGCGGAATATAGATGACTCTAGAATGAGAGCTTGGGCGTTTGAGATATTGGCGGCAATGCAGAGCTAAGTCCGGTTGTGGGATTTTAAAAAGTTTCTTGCATTAATCTGAAGTCGCCGTCTTCGTATTCCGTCGGAATCAGATAACGGGCCCTGTGCAGGGCGACGAGGCGCTATCGCACAAGTTGGGGGTCGGGCTAGGTAGTAGGGGTTGGGATAGGTAGGAGGGATTGGGGAGGAGGGGGCGGGGCCGGTTTGGCACCGGGACACCGCGGCACACTATCGAAACACGGCGACGGCGCGGATGAAGTATGGAGTCTCTTTATTCAAATTCGCTCTCCGTGATGGTGACGCAAGGTCGGGGGCCCAAAGTTCTTCTCGGGCGATCTGGCGATCGGACGCATTGTATGGTACACCGGCGGATGAGGGGAGTTCGGTACACTAGCACGCACTTGAAGACGCGTAAGGAAACTTGAGTTTTTGGTTTTAGGTTTTGGTGGACATCGACAACTGACGTCCTCAATGAGTTTACTTGCAATTTCTTCCAAATGTTTTAACTCTCAGAAAATTCTGAAAGCTCTGAAGTATGTTAAAGCGTGGGCATAACTAGTTTTGAGAGGAGTGTTTTTGACACTAAGCAGTTCCGTAAAATACATGCTATTCCCCGGAAATTAGATCCTACAATTGTACATACTCTATCCATACAAAGAGTGGCATTAGATATCGATTACACGACGGGCGTTGATGCTACTCCAGTGAAACTATGCACTTAACCAATTCAATGCCGAATGTATGAATGATAAGAGGATGAATGGTTACTAAGATTTTGGAAACCATTATGGTTTCTTGGGCGATGTAGAATTACGGTTGTTATACCGTTGGAAGAGGAGCTCAGCGCAAAGAACGATTACTCTAAATCATTAATGACTCAAGTTTTGAATTTCTGCAGGGTACATTAATACTTGAGCCGACCTTTCAAGATGATATTCATTTCGTTTAATTGGATAACGAATACTTCATAAATTTTCATCACTGAGCACCGATACTAATGTGAATGGACTTACAAGAAACAGGAAATGAATTCTGGTTATTCTATCAAGATTTAAATACAATCGTTACATACAATATCAATGCAAGATGAAATAATTTATTTTTCTTCAATCAGCGACCTTTTCGTTATCAGACCTATTATAACACCAAATGCCTAAACGTCCTAAGCCAGCTTAGTGCCTCGATGGTAGAGCAAGGGGAGGTACTTTGGGTTTTTAATATTATTCAGGGCGCCAGATAATTTTGAAAAAATACCACCGAAGTCCACAGGACACTAAGGATGATAAAACAAGACAATTAAACTCAATCAACGTAAATATAACACAATAACCTTATAATTCTTCAAACATTCTCTCAGAATCAAATCACGTCTCATCAAAACAAGGACGACAATCCACAAAAAAACACTAATTTATCAACACCCGTTACTAAGTGATAAAAACCCAGCCAAGGCCTTCAGAAATTTTAATTGTGAAATTAAATATAAAATTAAAATGTAACATTAATCGTCACACTATGCGTAAACAAATAGGCTACTGCAACTAGCTTGGTAGTTATTTCATGGAAATAAACAAGTATCGAATTCTTACTAAGTTTCAAAACTGATGACAGTATTTTTTTTGCTATTTTAAGTTGAATACAGCTGGAGATGAGGAGGGAATGTGAGGGGGGGTTGGAACGGGGGGTTGGGGGAGATCTGCTTGAGCAGTGGAGGGAAGAGGGAATATATATGGACCCCAACAGGTGGACCGCCGCGCCGCCGTCTCGGGAGATTTATTCACCTGAGACGCGATGCCAGCGGAATATAACAAGAGGTCGTCGGGCAGTTATCGTCTAAGCGTTAAAAATGATCCGCGATTTGAATAACGGGGTCTTCGGGATCTCATTTCAGAGCTCGTATTTCATCCACTATTTCACGAAAATCTCCGCTGGAACAGCTAAGCAATTTATGAAGGTCTCCTCCGCAAGCTGAAGTAATGGAGTAAAACGGTAACTCAAGGAAATAAATTGTATTCAACTAGATATCAAATTAAAAGGCTGGTGGATACAAGAAATTAATGGAAGGAATCAGGAGATTAGTAAATAAATCTGGAGGCAAATGTTCACGGCATGAATAAGGGATTTATTTCGTGTCGCATATTCAATCATTTATTTTAGATTCCGAGAAATAAAGGCGCTTTTAATCGCTATAACCTAGATTTGTGGGAAAATCTTTCAAAATCATGAATGTACGGATACATCCGCATCCATCAATGAAATGACGGACGCCTACAGTACAATAACTCTTTAAGAGGAATGGGAAAGAATTATCGTTAAGTGACAGGAATGCATGAATAAGCAAGGGGGTAGATAAGTACCTTCGAAACAAACAAGGGTTTCAGCCTCTCCAACTCGAGAGGCATCTTTTAACGGCAAGCAAGCGCCCCCAGAACGTGGTGAGATCAGCGAGAAGATGAAACGTGGATTCGATTTGTAATCGCGTTAATTGACGTAATTTGTCAGACAGCCAGGATTCGAGCTCCTTGTTTCACCGAGATGACACGAATGGTAATGGCTCGATCACACTCGAGAGAGGCAAGGGTGGCGATCCAATCCGTCCGGGAAGAGAAAATGCAAGAACACCGGAGTGACATCGCATTGCATTTCATTACGACATCACGGAACGGGCATGATTCTGGACAAGTGCGGAGTGAATAAAAACGCTTTTTTTTTCTTTTTTTGGACTACTGGAACTAAAAAACTAAATAATGGCTAACAGATGGCGCTGGCCAAATAAACTCATACAGCGCGGCCGAGACAGATCGACACATTAGTAGCAAATAAAAATCACTTTCACCTCATTGTATTAAATTATTATTATATCGGCATAACACAGATGAACAAATTGAATTCTACATGCACGCCAAATCGTAAATCTGATGCAAGCTTACTTATCAGGTTATCCCACAATCATGTACTTCCAAAACGCATTTTAAAAAGAGATTAAGATTTGTATTGTTGCAATTAGATGTTAACTAATAGGAAATAGAAATTTCATATTTCAGAGTTAGTAAACAGTCATATACCATATCTGTTTCTTCGAAATGAAATCGCCACAGATCAGTAGTTGGCAATTTCTCCAGGTAAACGATCTATGAGTACGCTGAGGTTTACTTCTTGGAATAGAAATTGAACACCATTTTTACGTAATTTTAAGATTCACTCCGAAACTTCCAGGAATCAACTCAATCGGAAGACCACGGAATTTTCAACCACTTCCTCCTTAGCGAGAGACGATCTTCAATCTTTTAAATTAAGCTTAAATCCGTTCTCGGAAGGGAGACAAGGTCTGACGTCAAAGAATATTTATTATGCCGGTCACCTCGCCGATGTGCCAACGGCACGAGTCCGTGCAGAGACGCGGTCTTGGCACGGCGAGGCGAACGTCAGACCGCTGGTCGCCCCGAAATCGGAAGGCGTCGGACGAAGCGGCGGGATGGAGGGGACTAGCAAGACTCGCATTTCAAACCGGGGCCATAAAAAAACGCAAGTCGTATTTCAGGAGGGTGAAAAAAATAACAAAGAGGTAGAAAAATACTTGGAGCCTGAGAGCTTTAAAAAACAAATAAAATTAAAAAGGTCTTTTGACGTGGCGCACGTACTCGGCTTTCATAGTCACAATTAATCAGCCAATTAGCACGGGGCAACGCTGCTTCGCGAGAGTCAAACTCACTGACGGCGACGAAGAAATATCGAGAGGGAAATGAACTGGGAAGAAGTTGTGATAGGGTGAAGTGAAATTTTAACGCCAGTCGAAGAAATATAGCGAATCGTTAAAGAGAAAGGCACTCTTCGATGAACGGCAAAGACGACTCGAATGAAAGCACGGCGAAATGCCGAAAATAGGATTCTGTCCGCGGCCATCTTGTCGTTCACGTATCCCGCGCGACTTCCGAATCGAAAGTTTCTCATCCGGATGACCAGATGTCTTAATCTTGAGCTGCGGGGAAGAGAAGTAGGCGGGCACTCCAAGTTAACGGGAGACTTGGATCGCAATGCCCACACCGATCGACACATAGGAGCACGCAAACTAAGAAAATATTTTCACGCAAAGTCACGCAGGGAAGAGGAATCCGTCAAAAATCAATGGCAACCACGCCCGTTTTGTGCAAACCAATCAGAAGAAGTGACAAGTCGCTCTGAGCAGAAGCAATTTGCATATTCCACAGATTGAAAGATAACACAATTAGAAGAAGCCTCACACTCAACTCATGACAAGGAGTTAAAGCCCACGATAACCTTTTTATATGACAGATAATTATTGCCATTAGGAAAAATCCAAGCATAAAGCAGCCTCTAGAAACGAAATTATGAATGATGGCAGTCAGTAGCACTCCTCTGCGGTTGGTTGGTTACTTGGGAAGACGACGGACAAGTGAGGTCATTTTCGCTGTGTGCAAAAAGGGGATAAGATGGCGTGGGAAATTTGGGAACCTTTTGGGGAATGAAGTATGGGGTGGAGAGAACCCCCGACTCCGGCATTACCGTATAAGATATCAGAGGAAGTCCACAAGACTGCATTAAACGCATGTAGACGTAGATAGGAAGAATGAAAGGATATCTGCCAACCGTCACCTGGAGGCTACGATCGCAGACCAAAGAGAGAGTTACGACGATGCAGCTGCCTGCAGTATCATAGTCTGCCTCCATTGTTCACTGAGTCGCATATCTCCAACTAACAATTTATTTTAACTTTTGAGAGCGGGGGCCGAAATGACCTTTGAAAGAAGGAGAACGATCCGCAAAGAAAGACCCTCTATAGAGTTTAAATGAAAGCGGAGATGCCTAGGAACGGTGGCTTGGTAACGTAGGATTGTTCATGGAAGATTAACAAGTGCAGGGTGCCTATTACGACATAAATTACAAACACCAACACTTCCGAATCCCGGACTCTCGTTTTCCTAATTTACACAGATACATACGAGGTATCGAATTTATTTCAATGATTTATTGACCAAAACTAATCAATAAAATGAATACTCACCAAGACCAAAGCACAAAATCCAAATCACAGGAGGCAAGAAAAAGAATTCACTTACCTGAAAAAAGAAAAAAAAACATCACATTATTCAGCTGAATAGAACATATTACATCCATAATTTTCTCTAATATATTACGATTCAACTAAGTCAAACAATTGGCATACATTATTTCTAATAGAATTTCTATAAGTGTCAAGGTATACGTTAGAAGTTCAGCAACAATAATCTAGGCAAATTATAAGCACGTACTCGTACACCCCTCCTTATTTTTTGTCTTTTAGTAAATCCTTTACAGAATCAATATTGTTTCACTGTCACTTTCATACTCATATATTTTATCGTCGATTTAGAAAGGAGTAAGATACCCAAGAAGGATATGGATGGAATTTAAACGATGGCATCCCGATAACGAAGATCATCTTACACCAAATAGAAATTTCCAAATATTTAAGGCTTTGGAGTGCTTTTGGCTAGTAATCCCGCGGTATGGCAGATTCGCAAATCGGCAATCAATGCTTGCATGCACGACTTAAGGAGAGTGAGAAAAACACGAATCACGTGCCGAAACCATTACGTAACGCGAGAACAAAAAAAACCCGAGGACACTCAATGGAAAGAAAGGAGGGCAGCGGTGTGATCGAACTGATTCAAAGCCCTCGTCAACAGATGGCTGTCTGCACTTCCCGTAATGATTTTACGACCCCCGACACTGAGGTGGCAGATTTCACCCCATCAACAGCGAGGCCGACGAATAATGCTCATTCATAGGTTTCCGCCTTGGGCATGCGATGACGTCTGGATTTTCGGATTCCCACCGCGTTCCTTAATTTTGAAATTTCGGCAGAGAACTTGACAAATTAGGATTCATCAAGTTCCTCGGACGAGGATGAAGAGTGTTGGGAATGAAAGAGAAGAAGATGGAGAGAAAAATGTAAGAATCGGGAGTGCGGTCCAGCGACGTCCCTTCCGCCCACTAATGGAGTTGGGTGCGCAGAAGAAAAAAAATAGAGCGAGAAGGAAAGATGAAAAGGAGAGGGGAGATGGCGAGGGTTGGGCAAGCGAGAGAAAGGGAGAGTAGTGGCGGTGGGAGGGCGTTATTAATTTGACAAAATGCCAGTTTCTTCTCCTCTTCCAGACGGTCAAGTGAGGGAAGAAAAGGGGGAACGGCCGGCACACCGCCCACTTAAAGGGTAGAACTGAGGAGAGAAGTAGGAGAGTCGTCGGGTGAGGGCGAGATCCGAGAGGGAGGCGGGCGGGCGACGCAACATACGGGCAAATTCGGCTGCACCACAGCGAGCGGATATGGAATAAAAGCTAGCCAAAATCCAACAAACGCTTGTTTTCGGCCCGGAAGTTAAAACGTTTTTGCATGGTCACTGGCCAATGATTATTTGAATCTGGAGTGCATGCCATTTTCCATAGTTCTCACTCATGAAGAATTATTTGCAACGACTCAATGTTGAACAAATTTCGCAAGATACATCCACCTTCGGTTTTCTTCTCCGAAAACCTAAGGATTGTGGCTGAACCTCTTGGGAGTCAATCCGTGGTACAAAAATCTGTTCGGTTGGACAACCGAGCGATTCTCACCCCTCACTAAAGAGGAGGACGATTATAAAAAGGGTTAACGAGTGCGAAGAGCGTAGCGGATCGCTACTATTCGGAAAGTCCCGAAGTGGCACGAACTTCGGAACGAAATGATTAACTTCTCCAATGGGATTGCTTAACACGAGGCCGGACCAAGATCTATTTTTATATGATTCGAAATGCTCTTTCCGTTCTCTAGATGGAATGAAAATTTTCCTAACAATGGTCCATTAAATTACAACCGCAAAATTAAGGCCAAAGCGCAATGTTTTGGCAGAGTTGAAAGGGAATAGAAATTATCTGTGACCAAGACCGGTGTCCAGATAAACGATGTCCAACGTAAAGCCCTGAGCTTAGCCTCTTTCGAGAAGTGGAGGACGAAGAATCGCAATGCCGGCCAGGCGGCGATAAACCCATCGACCTTGAAAATACCTTATTTATGATCTAGGGTATAGAGCGGCACTGAAAGCAAAGGCTCTGAGGGTGGAGCCGACTGGTTCTCTGAGCCTCTATTGATATTTGGCCCTCTGGATGCCCATCATAATTTTCCACTGACCTTCACGCTCAGTGTATCTCCACGCTCTTACCGCGATTATATCTAAGTGTGGATACTCACCAATAGCGCAAATGAACACAGAATATTTACTCTGAAAGAGATATGCTTTGAATAAAATCCGAACGACGTGTTAAAGATGTAAACTCTCAAAAATATTATTTCCTATACATTTTCTGCTTTTTAAAACTTTTAAGTAACAAGTAATTTAATTGGATTTCCAATAATAGGATTGATAAAAATTTTAAATTCTGTACCAATTACATTCTGTTTATCAGAAAAACTCCCCTGGATAACGAGAATTAACCCCATTGCCCCAAGGGAACGCCTAAAACGATTCGATATATATCTAAAGCTCAGCGAAGGAGAACAAAGGAAAGCAGATAAATGTGTGTAGCACGGACGTTAAGGCTGTTTGTGATTAGAAGGTGAAGCCCTAGCATTTTCAAATCCCGGAGAGATGCATATCGTCGTTATTGCCTTAGAAGCTCCACCAACAGCTATGTCTCCAGTTGCCTCATGGGAGATATGGAGAAGTAGTAGTTTCAAAGTACTTCTTCCGTTAATTCAGCCCGATAAGGTGACGATAACGCTAGAAAACGCAATAAAAGAACATTTTACCGAGGTTTACGATGGCCATTTTGTGTGTAAACGAGTATTTCGCGCGAGCGATAATAAGGTAATTCTTAAGGAGTTGCTCTTCCCATAAAACATCTTACAACACGAGCCGACTCCGGATCGCTCTCGCCTGTCCGTCCGGCCAGTGGCCACACCCTCGGCCGGCAGAGGGCGCCTCTCTCTAAGCAGACACTTCCCCCCCAAGGTGGAAAACATTCCCTCCCTAACGACCAATTTCGGCGCCTGGCTGTTTATATTTTACTTGCAACGCCCACGGTAACAGTCTCAATGCACGCAAAATTCGAACGAGATCAATGGAAAGCCATTAAACGCTACTGCTCTCGCGGCCACCCTCATCAAACCTTTTTCTTCTCCACATTCCTCCGTTCCAATACTTCCTTCATCGCACCTTCGCACTCTTCCTCCCTTCAGTCTCTCCGTCTTTCAATTATGAAACTCGTGACCTCACCTCACATTATCTCCTTTTTTTTAACTGGACCAATTCCGTCACTTCCTCGGCAAGGCAAGACTTTGAATTCAAACGTTTTCAAAGTGCTCCTCGTTAATGCTCTTTCTCGAAGATTTATTCCCGCTATTGAGCTTCTCTTATCTATACGACTACCATTTTATATACCACCACATTGTGCCAACTAACATCCTCGGGGTCACATTTGCGCATTCTGTCCCACTTATCCTTACTTAAAAAGAGTTCCCTTTGCTAAGTAAAACAAGTAAGCGGAGTCCATTTCCAAGGCTTCTGTCACCGGATCTAAGCCTTAAGAGTGTAGGTATAGCCAAAGTTTACATACATTTAAGGAAGCATTTTGCTGCCAAAAACTTTTTTCCTATGGGATTAATTATATTTCATGCCTTCTTAAATGTACACATTACGTCCCTAAAAATCCATTTCAAATAAGACGATAATAAAAACTTGAAATGGAAATGGTTTGCTATTACCATGATCAGATATAAACTGCAGTACGGATGGGTGCTTTCGGTCTCATAAAGTTAATTCACAAAGTTGGGCCTGAATCGGATGATTTTTGAGACAATTTCACAATCATTAAACCATGCACTCCACCTTGAGCCGCTTAAAAGGCACGGACGAAATAATCAAAAATGTATAGATTCGATCGGCCCTTATCCACACGGAATCGTCACACCAGTGAACATAATGGACACGTATCTTTTAGCTTCCAAAAAGGATAAAAACGAGCATGGGAACTCTCGAACGAGGGCGAGATTATTCTCATGCAGGAACTTTTTTCCAAAGAAAAATGTTTTTTGCCTTCCATACCTCACCCCATGGTCGGGGTGAATACCCTCGGTTAATGAGTGAGAGCCACAAGAGATGAGGCATCTTGATCGGACGGCCTCGCTTCCCACGAAAAGTGACAGATTAGACAAAGGAAGGGAAGAGGAAGGAATGTGTGGGAATGACAGAGGGGTCTTTCGCGATCGGGGATGGATATATGAATTTTAACGCATATATGTACCACTGGAAAAGACAGGAGAATCAAAAGACAGTCCGAGAGAGAGAGAGAGGGAAATAGAAGATGCGAGTAGAATGGACAGGGAAAATCATGCCATAGGAAAATGCCGAAGGATAGCGGACACATGCGAGGAGGACATAAAGCAACCAACGACAGGCGTGGAAAAGCGAACGTGATATAAGAGTGCAAACAGACTGTCGGCTGTTCCTCCCCAGAGTGCTGTCGTCCCTGTATTTTCATTCGCTTTCTTCTGCTTCTTTAAAAAAAATGTGTACGGCTTCTTCCGAACGCGAGGAATCCCAATGAGAGAAGGGGAAAGACTAACAATGAGTGAGAGAGTGGAGGGAGGGTCCTTAAAGACGGGACGGAGAAGGAACGAGGAGGAAGAAGGAAGGCGAGCGTCTTAAGACTGGTTGGGTGAGAGGAGGTTGTCGAGGAGAGGTAATTTAAACTTCGCGGAGAGACGAGAGGGGACGTCGTGGGAAGTTTCGAGGAGTGTACACACGGGCAGCGGACGGAACACTCGACGACGGGGAAGGCATTCCGAGGCGATTCCTTTAAATCCACCCTTTTTTCGTTAACCCCTGAACCCTTCTCGCCGGGTTCGTCATGTTTTTACGGATTAAATTCCGCTGCCACCCGCAGGGGTCAGCATCCTGAGGGCACGAATGAACCTCCGCGAAAAGAGAGAATCGATCCCGCTAGGTTCAATCAAACATTGACCCCACTCGATCAATGATTCACGATTTTTGAATCACTATGCCGCGAACTTAGTATCAGTATTTTTGCTAATTAAAATAAGATTTAAGAGTACAGCAAGAAAATTTTCCAAGCCAAAATCAGGAGACGAGAGGAAAAGTGTGAATTGAAAAGATGGCCGAGTGGGAGAAGTGGTTCATGATAGCTTCGCTTTTTCGAATGATATCATACAACACGGCAGGAAATAAAAAAAGACGAATTTTAATTACGACTACTTTAATTTCATCTCAACATTTGGGACGTAACTGGCGCACAGCAACGCATTTTCACGCGACCTATTTCAACGAGGTGTGTAGGTACACCATTCACGAAGAATGGCGATTTTGAGAGCTATTCGGAGCAGCAATAAATCGGTTAAGGCAGAAAAACTTCGACGGGAGGCTTAACGCTTACATTAAAACACTGCCATTATGAAATAACAATGCCTGGACGAGGAAAATATGGTCGCTGTAAGAATGAACTAACGAGCTCCCCTTAGCATTTAGCCCGAGGACGAAGGGGGGAAGCGACAGAAATGGAACAGAAGGGGGACAAAGGAGAAGACAAGAGATCGTGCGAAATGAAATAAAAGAGAACTCTTCAGGCAGGAAACAGCAGGTGCAGAGATGAGAGCGAAAAACAAGCTCCAAGAGAGGGATCGGATGGAATTTTTATTAACCTTCCCTTATCTCACTCTGGCCCTTTCTTCTTCTCGATTCGAGACTCAGGTTGGCCGAAGATTTGGAGGACGAAGGTGTAGGGGGAGGATTCCTAGAGGAACCAAGGGAGATTCGAAAGTTTAAGCAAAATGTTTTTTTTTAATATAAGTATATACCATATTTATATTTTTAAAAAGACGCACTTTTTTTCGATTACTGAGACCCAAAAAGTGGGCGAGTGTACAAAAGACGAAAACCGTGAAAAATTGCCAAAATTGTATAGGTAAATTGGTGCTGCGTGCCTCGAGGAAGTTACGGAATATTTTTAAATATCAAAACAACAGAAATACTGTTTAGTTAAAATTTTTAAAACATCATAGAAGGGTCAAGTTTTACAATTTATCAATAAAATAACAAAGAAAATTCTAAACTGACCAGACACGTGAGAAGAACCGTAATTCTAAAACATTTGTAAAACCTGTACAGTTTTATAAAAACATTACAGATACAACAACAGTTTTTGTTATAGGTGCGTCTTATATGCATGATCAAACGATTTTTCACGAATTTTTGCTTCAAAATCTGGGGTGCGTCTTATTCGCGTGTACGTCTTATATGCGTTTATACACGGTACTTAAGTCGACCGTCCAACGGGTTGTTCAAATGAGATTGGAACGCCCACCGTTCACAAGGTAGAATCATTTCATTTTTTTTAATTATTTGCCGAGAAGCGCGAACCCTTTGGATGAATTAATCAATAATTAAGATACGTGTAAAGTGGAGAGGGGGAGATGAGGCGCGGTGGAAGGAAAAAGGGGATGAAAACGAATAGGTTTACGGACGGGGGGTTTATTACCCACGGAAGCATGAATAACTTTAGTGAGAGATGGACGGAGAGAGGGATGGGGAATAGCGACAGAGGCGCAGGAGGCAGAGGTTGGTGGAGCGGTAGTGAATGGCCGAGGTGGAGAGAAGATGTGGGAGAGAGAGGAGGTGATGAAGTAAGTATATGGTGAGGGAGGAAGACGAAAACGGAAAAGGCCACAAAGGGAATCGACCACGGAGGGATGCCTTCCCCTCGGGTTGGTTGGTGCATACCTAAAGGGTTTCCACGGACCGCTGCTGACGGCGGAAACACAGTTTATTGTGGATGGATCTCCGTCGTGCAATACACGTAACGGGGTTCGGTGCCTTCCTCCCTCCTCTGTGCGCCATTACCACCGCAGCAACCCTCCTCCTTCACTCTTCCCTTGCGTCGGTCCACCAGCTTCTTTGCCCCTCTCACACAAACCACCACATGCCACATTCACCCCTCCGCCCAAATAAGGCTCCGCCCGGAACCACACGGAGTGACAAGACTCCGTGGATCGCCGGGGCGGTCTCTTCAGTCGTGTTTACCTCACGAGAGGACGGTAAGAAGAGGGAGTGAGGGGAGTGAAAAGAGCGTGGCTTGCAATTTACCGTGATAGGGAGGGATCGCTATGGTCGAGGGAGGACTTCCGCATTGCTTTTATCCTCGTCGGAGATCCGGCGGGGTGGGCAGGGTGGAGGACGGGAAAGATGGGAGGATTAAAAATGATCGAGACCGTATCTATGGAGGTCGGGAGTCGAGTGGATACCCTTCCACAAGGGTCCGAGAACGTCCGGTCTCCAGCCTCAAACGCCGCAACGACTCACGGTGAACGGGGTGAGGGGAGAGGAAGGGAAATAAAAAAAAACAAAGCGGATGAGAAAACAGTTGCCTCGCTTCGAGCGCATGAGGGATATCCTCCGCCCTCGGCCATTGTTTCCTGATTAAGAAGGTCGCATGGGGCCGGGAGGGGGTGCCACTCTAGATCGGGAGCACGGAAGTGTCTAGGGGGTGGACCACCCGGGTGAGTAAAAATTAATACCCCCATCCTCGGAGTAGTTTTTCACGAAAAATTCCAAATCGAGGAGAATACTCCACTGCAGAGCGGAAAATGGAATTGCATTGACAATGCGACAGATCAAAAGACGTAGTAATTCATTTGAGAATTCTATCAGTTGATTGGTAGGTTCTTGGACAGTCCACATCCTGCATCCCAATTTTTGAAAAATTTTCTTGTTTTCCCTCCGTTACATCCCTCTAAAATTCCTCATATCTTCCACCTCCTCTTATCGTCCAGAATTCATATCATCTTCCTTCCGCTTCCACGCTTCCCCGGTGTTCTCTCCCCTCTATTACCCTCTTCAACATGCGACGTTATATTACGTGATTCTAAATGAAACGGTATATTTTAAAGAGATAATAGTGAAATTAATAGAAATAAGAATTTTTCCGCGGATAGCACCTTTGAGAAATCATTCAAGCGAAAAGTGAACGCGGAAACCAGATCTGGGAAGAAAGCCAGATGCAATACGTCTAAATGGCGTAAACTCAAGGCACCATATTATACCCATTGTACTGAAGTACCATGATTATACAAAGACAATGATTATTTTGGCATCGAAATCGATCGGTCAATAAATAAGGTGGTATTATACAATTAATATCTTACTTATCTTTATCATATAGTTAATGGTGAAATACGAAACGGTTATTTCTTCTTATCAGCTCCCTAGCTAGAGAAAACCAGTGCATATGGTAGCTAACTCACTCCTACTGAATAGGGCCCTAAGATTATAATAATGAAGAAAATGTTGTTTTTATAAGAATATATTCATCGCGAATTCAAGGTGGCCACCCAAATAAATACGTATTGCCAATAAGCAGCGCAACAATACCAATTAAATACAGCGTACAGAAGAAAATGCTACGGAGAAAATACCGAAGATAGACTTCCTCTGCTCAATTTCGTTCATGCTCTATGGGCAGGCAAATATTACGCAGACCGCAATTAAATATAAATATAAGGTCACAGACCCATTATGAAACAGTTAACACTCCATAAAGAAAATGTGATTGGCATTAAAGAGGAATAATTTGTTTCGCACGACTTTAATCTTCTTCTTTAAACTACTTAATTGCTTTCAGGGTCACTCTCACGAGGAGAGAATAATGGAAAATTAAAAAGCACCAATTGAAAGTTCTTTTTATGTCTGGTAAGAAAAAAATCAATCAATGGCATCTGGTGAACATTTCAGTACATTTAACAGAAGTACTTTGCTAAAATCCACCTACGTCTGAAATGAAAATAATTTCTCGCTTGGAAACGCTCTTAAGTGCAATTCTCGGTAATGAAAGCACCTCGAGGGCCGTTTCGGGAAAAAATATTTCGATATTCTCACCAAAGTCAATTCCCTCTGAAATTCTATTGTGTGTAGCTGAGCTACAAAAAATTGCAAGCAATCAGTTGGCGGAGGTTCGGAGACCGGAGTGGGTGATGGGGGGAGGAGGGAGGGGGTGAGAATGGAGAAGAATCCATCCCCCTCGAGAGGCCCCATGCAACAACTCGGGCACGCAGGAATCCGCGTCAGCCGAGCCGAGTGGGTGTCTTAAGGCGGGTAGAGCTCCATTGCCCCAAGAATTCCTCTGCGTCGTAAACAAGAGCAACAGAAGGGGAAAGACAAAAAAAATAGTCTCGAGAAAAATTCTGTCTCAAGGGCACAGCCATTTGGGAGAAAATGAAGCCAGAAAATAAATTCTAAAAACAATAAAACTAGCAATAAAACGAGTTATGAGGTCATAAATTTTTCAATTACATAATATTTTTTTAGAGTGCAAGAGGCACCTTTCGTTCATCACAGAGAACAAAAAAATTGGAAGAGTACAGCAAGTACATATTGACGAAAGAAACCGAGCATTGAGTCAGACTGTCAACGAGTATAGAGATCACATGTATCAATTTAACCCTCCATTTTACCTATGAATTAAAAAATAAAGGGAGCACACCCAACTCTTATTTACTTTTCTCACTTTGGGTGGAAAAAATCTAACGCTTATTACTTATTGTAGTATTTCTTTCCAGCGTGAATAAAAACTGTCGAAATTTAAAATCTGAATATACCATGAAATCGCATGGTAAAGGTGAATTTTATAAGCCAGAAAACTGATAGTTGGCCGCTGAATAAATGGTAATAGAGGCGGAAAATCCTTCAGAAAACCTCAACTTTATTTAAAACATCTTTCTTGAAGACTCTTTCTGGTGAACATATATAGTAAAAGGTGAGTTTGGATTCGATTAGTATCCTTGGAAGAGCAATATTTGTGGACTGAGGCAGGTTAGTCTAAGCAACATATACGCCGGATGCACAAAGGTAAACGCGGATACGGATTCCACCTCAGGCACGAGGAACGTTATTTAGTCGAAGCGAGGCAACACATAATCAAGAAAAAACTACGGTTTGGCATTTAAATATCGAAAAAGATAAAAATCTCACTGAAAACCTTCCAAGAGTCTGTGGAAACTACAATATGCTTAAGAGTGAGCTTCGCTTCTCACGATATATTGAAAAAATCTAAGACTGACCAAAAAAGATTGCAACACTTGTGCAATTATCAACGGAGTCAATCCTTTATTTCGAAATAAAATTCGTTTCCAGCATATTTTCAATAGTCAATCCTAGCACTTTGGCTACTTTGAAATTAACACTACTTTATATAAGATTTTCAATACTATATCATCGAATATTTATAATCTCAGTAGAACTCTGGAGAAATGTTATAACAAAATATCCAGTATGAAATAATATTTTCGATTTGAATAATTATGTTAGTCCAAGAATTTTTTTAGCTGCCCAATTTACTTGTTTAACAATGATTTAAGAGTAGTCAGTAAAAATATCGAAAAAGAGCTGATGAATGCAACATGTTTCTCTACTCTCCCGAAGGAATCAAGTCATTCCAAATTTCGACGGAACCTCTTTCCTGAGAAAAGGAAACACGAAAATCTTTCAGCTCATTCACTCCAGAGTTAAAAAAAGTCGGTGTGAGAGTTCTCAAAATAAGTATCTCTCAACCCGGGGAGGGAGCTTTTGCAAGAAACGAAAAGGTATGTATGTACAAAGAAAATAATAAAAAGATAACGAGAAATATGCTCTTTCTCGTCACCAGGTAGTTTTATTTGCATCAAATTTCGTAGCCCATTTCCATTTCTGAAAAACAAATATAGAAACGTAAACCTTTAATACCAATTTCCTTCTTACGAACTCCGACGAACAGAGAGTCTGGCGAGCACTGGAATAGAACGGCTTGGAGCCGGAAATTGGTCGCGCTGAGCGCAAGCTCCGTTGATTGAAACATGAAACGCAAAGCATTGGACTCTTCGATTCGCGGAGAGTCATTTAAAATGATCAAATACTTTCTGTTTTTTTCCTTGCTGGAATTCTTACAGACAATATTAAGACCTCGGTACTGCAGTGAAAAATCATCTTCCTTTGCTTAAAATACAGTGAAATTGAAGAGCTCCTGCATTTCCTTAGAGTAATAGATGAATCAAAAGAATATTTAATGAAGAAAATATGATTGTTTCTATCGATATAATATTGGAAAATTATGCCTATTAAAAAGTCATTAGATTCTATGCCTATTAAAAAGTCATTAGATGTCGTTGCAGTAGTTGGAGAAAAGTTTTATTAAAAAATAATTTGAATAAAGGTAACGGTTGTAGGCGTCATTTGGTGGAATTTATCCATCAAGTGAAGATGACACAAAGTGCTGAAACCCGGGTCGTGATAATAAATTACTAGTGGAGAAAACGAAGTTATTTTAATTCTTCCGTTATAATTTGAATTTTCACATTTAGTATGAAGGACACAATTTGGAAATAATTTCATTCCTTATATAACTATGTATGGGGCAGAAACGTGAACCTTGAGAAAGGAAGACGAAAATAGGCTGAAGGCTTTCGAGATGTGGGTGTGGAGGAGGATGGAGAAGGTGCGTTGGACGGAAAGGAAGACAAATGAGGAAGTGCTTGACATGGTGGGCGAGGAGAGGAAACTTAAAGATGAGATTAGGGGAAGACAGGGTAGGTGGCTGGAAGGGGTAATGAGGGACGGTGGTTTGCTGAAGGCCGTGATAGAGGGTAGGATGTTGGGTAAGCGGGGAAGGGGAAGGAAGAGAATCGGTTTTATGGACGGGATGAAGAAAGGTAGGACTTATGCTGAGATGAAGAATGAAATACTGGAGGTAGAAACGGCACGGCACGTGTAAGAGTTCGTTGGATATTCTCTGGCTTTCATCACAACCTACCTCTAACCGGTAGATTACTGTAATGAATGAATGAATAAATAAATATAACTATCCACCTTTTACACACAAAAATCAAAATAAATATAAAAAACTCAATTATTTTTGGAGAAGAGTAGATTCCGGTTTCATTATTAAAAAGGAAAAGAAATAAAACGTCAAAATAGCACTCACTGAGGAAATAGTATAAAAAGAGAGATTGTTAACTAAATTACGTCAGCCAATTTGGTAGCGATGAAAATATTTCATTAAAATACTTCTTATCAAATATTTACAGTTGAAGGTACAGGAGGAAGAACAAATAATCAAACGAAGAGTAATCAAGGGCCACTGATCTAACAAGAGAACTGTATTAACTGTATTAAATCAATTATAAAGTTATTGAAACCAGTCAACCAGATAACCTGAGTACCGTATGTCATTTCTATATATTTGTCTCTCGTAATAGTTTAACGAATATTTCATGAAAAGTATAGGCTAAAGTTTAGTTAGTACGCTGTTATTTGACTAAACAGCGTACCGTGGGAAAACATTTTACTATACATTACAACTTTTCAGAACCAAAAATTCTTTTGCTACGGCGATTACCGTTTCAATATCAACCACTGAACGGGAGATGATAGAAAACCCGGAGTGAGCAGAAGACGGCGGAAGTAAGGGAAAATGGGGTGGGGGCGAGGGATTGGACTGCCCCCGCGGAGGCGGTATCTTCAAGCTTCTCCGACAGATCATCTTTTCCCTGAACCAAACAATCTTTTCCACACGCACCAGTAACAGATTTCAACTTGTAGAATCAATTTCTTCGGTAATTATTGCTTTTGACACAATTCAAAATTTTACATGAACTTGGGTGAGGAAGGAAAAATATCGCTGAAAATGAGATCAGAGAAAGAGGGTTGAAAAAATTATTCGAGATGATGACTTACAAGGCCGAAATGAAGGAGATTACCCTGTCACCAAATGGTTGATTAAATGAATAAGTACTCTCGCATATTTGTGTGAATGCGTTTGTCTCTCCAGCTGTGGTGGCGGAAGGGGGCAGGCATTCAACTCTCAAAGCAGAAGGGCGATATCACGCTTCTCATCCGTTGCCCCGTCGCAACCTCTTCACCTCTTCAGTGTCCCCCGTCGCGTACCCCAACCTCTCCTCTTCTCTCCAACCTCAAAGCGCACGAGGAAAATCGACGCGTTGAGTCATCGCCAAAAAACGAAACTGCTCATCGGCAAACATGCCTCTGGTAGAACACGCAATACCAATGCAGCCACTGATTACCAGAACTGGGTGTTTAGGAAGGGTGCACGGGGGGGGATTGAATTAATTTCAAAATCATCTACCTTCCCTTTCGGTACCAAGATTATTGGGAATAAATAATTTGAATGCTTGGAAATTGAAAACTAACCTTACAATAAATAAAGAGCGTAGAGAAAATCGGAGAAAAAAATAAGGACTTGCATTAGTAATATGCTTGCATTTTATTTCGACTTGTTCTAAAAACTTTTTTTTTGTGAAAGCTTTGGACTTCGCCTGCCCCATAAGAATCACATCATCGTCTAGTTATTAGTTGCATGTTAATTACTACTCTGCAAAAACTCTAAGGGCCGGTATTATAATGTCTTGTTATCGCTAACCAGAAGATAGTACAGCCTTTAACTTTACCTAGAGATGGCTGAAAGTTCTGGTTAGCTTCTGTATAAGACCAGACTAATTGGTAACCAGTACTTTATGCCACCTGCAGGTAAAGTTAAAGGGTGTATCATTCTCTGGTTAGCGTTAACCAGACATTATAAAACCGGCCCTAAGTGTGCGACTTTTGTGGCCGGAGAAATTCTTCCCATAGGAATATACACCGGTGCCGGACAACGATTTCTATTGCCTCTTCGGTATAGGTCAAAGGGAGAAATATTTCAATCACTAGGAAGTTAACGGCAGATATTCTCCAACACCAAACCCGAAGAATGTAGGAATATCGAACTAAGATAACTTACAAATCTTGAGTCACACCAAGAAAAATACAAACAGGGTAGTTTTTACAAAAACTATTCCCATGAATTCACCAACATAAATATTCCACCGATAAATATCAAACTTTCTCAATTATGAGAGGTAATTAATATTTGTAGAGTGAGCGATGGACACAGTTATAACCCTTGGGCAGTTCACTCTGGGAACTTCAACGCATGGCGTGAGCGAGAGTTTTTTTATCACGGCAAGGTCAAACTTACTGTGGTCGCGGAATGCGGCCGGGTTGGCGAGTATGGCGCGATATCTCGCGATAAACTCGGTTGATCTCGCGTCGAAGGCGGAACTGAGGAAAGGTCAAGCGAATGAAAAAGGCGCGTCTTCACCCTTGCCTTGCGACAGGCGCGCCCCCGGGAAACAGACGGCTCGGCGCCCCACACGTCCACTCGATGACGTCAAAATGTGCAACCGAGGGCAACCTGATGGCTTGGTAAAAACTTCATTACTCTCATTAAATAAACCGTAACCACTAATGAGGCTAATACTAACTTCCTTGCGTGAATTGTGTCCCTCGGAACCGCGCGGAATTTCTGCCCGTTAGGTGTGCGGCACAACGCTTTCGTGACAACGCAAATGCGCGGCTGGAGTTTCTACGTACATTCTCTCTCATCCGCGCCTTTATTATTAATTCATAGCTGCGATTAAACATGACCCAGGGAAACTCTATCTCAGTCTATTTCAAATACCATTCATGCAGTTCGCGCTTTTAACAATTACTCGAAATGCTAATGTAGTTCTCTTAATAAAGCAGTAAAATGAATTTATGCTCATACTATTCACTCCTCAAATGTGAAAATAGCTTTTTATAAACTAAATGATTCGAGTGTACAAAAAACAAAGATACTGGTAAAATACAAGCCGACATTGAGGACATTGACTCGCATTGTTTTCATCACAAATAGATTATAACTCTATTCTACGAAGCTAAACAGTACCTCTATGAAGGAAAAGAGCATGCTAGAAAGCCCAGGTTCCAAAGGAAAATGTTCTTAAATCTTTTATCATTCCGATATTTGATTCTAGCTCATGATTCTGAAATCAAAGAGCAAACATTGCTGTTCGTTAAATATATTACCTTGGAGTTCTTGACAGATCTTTAGAATGACGTTTCATTGGTAGGTATAGAATTTTTTGACACCTGGTTGTGACTAAAGGAAGCCATTATTTTCAGTATTAGGTACAAATTAAATACCAACAGATTTCTACATAAAACATCAGGAATGAAAAAATTTCGGATACAGAAAATATTTTACACTATACTCGTATTTAAGAACTCTTTAAAGTTCCCTAAATGACGGGTCACTACTTCGGAACATTTGTTTCGTGGAGTTTTAATTCCCTGAGTAGTTCATTGAATAAGTTGTGATTCTAAATGTAAGAAAATTTTGGCTTGAAACGACTCATGACATGTACATACATAACGCGTTGGAGGCTAAACCGTTTTTCTTGCCTTTTAGTACGAATTTGAGCCATCAAGCAGGCACACAATAAAATCTGAAAGTTCCATAGACGCCATTAGCTTATGCAGATCCGCATTTATTATCTCAGGGCAAGTTCACATGCTTTTTATCTCAAGTCAGTTTCTTGTTTTTAAACGTATCTTAACAAGTAACAGATCGATAATTATAAGTAACAAGTGTTTGAAAGAGAAGGTCAATGAAGATCACGAAGTTGACTAGCAGATGTTTGGCTATCAACCAAGAATAAACAACAAACACGCAATTGATGATTCCGACCGCACTGAAGAAAATGTGAAGTTAAATCATCTGGAATGACTGGCTTGTGACGTAATAAGGAATATCAAACTAACAGGTGCATATAACGTTGAATAAGTAAACAAGATCAAGAATTTAGGATAAAAAAGTAAATAGGGAAGATGTACTAAATTTCTGTGCACAATTTCGGGCCAAGGTATGAAATTAAAATCATTTAAAGTTACAAGGAAATTTCGACGGTTAAAATGTACAAATGTGATAGAGCATATTTATTTCAAAATCTTCAACATTACCCACCAGAAGTCTCATGGCTCACAAGAAAATAAAATGACCTTTGCAGCTTTACATAATTTATAGAAAACTATTCATTTTAATAGGTATCTTAAAAACTGTCGGACAAAACTATTCATTCAGCGCCATTTATCACATTGACAAAGTTAAAAAATGAAGTTAATTTGAAAAAGGTTTGGCAGCATGAATTTAGGAAAAGTAAGACAGTTAAGCAAGCAGAAGTTACTAATCTTAAAATTAAGAGGGATAGTTACCAATAAAAAAGTAGGTCTTTGTTTTATATATAATATTTCCAGCGCAGTTGTTATCATCAAGGCAAACTCAAAAGGGAATAAATGCAAACACTAGAGCAGAAATGAAGAGACGGCATTGCAAATATATTTCCTTCTACGAATCAGATTCAGTAATTTTAGGAAGTTGAAAATTCTAAGGACACTCGTGTAGAACAAAGTTGGCAGGATTAAGACTGCTAAAAAACTAGGGGCTATTAATTTATATGCATGATAGAGATAAATGCCCATGTAAAATTCCGAGACACACCACTCGAATGAAAGAGCTAAGAATACCGCAGTCTCAGGGGACAAAAAAAGAAACAATCAATCAATAGTGGTGGGTAATGAAGCATGAGAAAAAAGACAAAAGGGATTCTTTTCCCCTCACGGATCACTGGAGGAGGGAACGAGAATCGATGAGGACGCCACCAGAGTCAATTTATTTTAAAGGTGGCAGCATCGGCCAATGAACGCACGCCACGTCGACGAAAGCGTCGGGCAACTCCTCAAACAGTTCTATCACTTTTTTCTCATTTTTTTCCTACCTCCTATCAGACGCTGCGCAATTTCTAGGGAGGAGAAGAGTTGCCTCTTTGGCTTCCCGAGATTACACGTAAATTATCCATTCAACCCTAGCAGGTGCAATTACGTTACTCAGGTTCATTTTACAGCATGATGAACCAGCTACGACGCTCAGATTCAATAAAATATATCTGCGCTTCCTATCCTTTGCCCGTACATCATTTCGCGAAATAAATCAATAATTTAGCGTCCTTCAAAATTCAGATTTCTACTTTTCAATTAGACATTCCGGTGAATTGGACGAAGGTCGTTAAATCTATCACCAAACTCTGGGATCGATAGGTCATGAGCAATACGCGGCGTCAAATGTTGCCACATTTCTGCAGTATACAATGACCGGTTCGTCTTATCAACGTTGATGAGTTACGAAATGCGACAACAGGGCGACACGTTACATTCGATATTCAACGATCATCACGTTCCATGATAGCATAGACTAATCTGATGATAGACACACTGACTTCAATCGACGGAAAAGGCGAACAAGAGGACGAAGGTTAAATGAAGACTAACGGAGGATTGGGTGAGATGAAGTGCGGAGAGAATGAGTGGAGCGAAAGAAAGATGGAAAGACAGAGAGAGAGAGAGGAAGGCGTGTGTGTCCTCTTCTCCCCCCCCCTCCCCCCGCCGTCATTCGCCTCCCCAGCGCCATCTTCGCGCCCAGTCTTAGGACGGGCAGTGACGCAATGGTGAGGTCATAGGGGGAGGTGCCCTAGCATGAGAGTGGGACGAGGAGGGGGAAGAGGGTGATGTAAAAAAAAGGGAGATGAGGAGGTGGAGAGTGATGTGAAGTAAAACATAAGAATAGAAGTCCGGAAGGGGAGCGCAAGGGAGGCGGGAGGCAGCAGTTGAGCAACGCTCTACTTTTTCACGACACACAAGTCCACAAAAGAAGGAATGGATCGATTAAAGACGTCCAAAAATAGATCTCGATTTATTTCGATATTTGTATTTATGTTTCCTATAGTGAAAGGCACAATTTTATGGAAACTTAGATGAATATTCCGAAAACTGTGCATCATAAAACGTCAATATAGGAATTTCATGAAGGCTACCAATTGATTCCTGACCGAAAGGCCGTTATTCAGCGATCATTTTTACGCTTCTCTCACCATGTGATGCGCATTTTTCACGGCGGAATGGCTCGAGTGTTATTGAACGAAAGATCGTTTGAGTCGTAACCATCAACTTACTGGATTACTTGACCGCTATCCCTATGAAAAGGATGGATAAAAAATGAAACGAAGAAGTGAACAGAAGAGTAGAAGAGGAATGGAAGTTATGGAATACTATACGGAAAAGAACGACCGGATGGATAGGAAACATTCTAAGGCACAATAGGCTTGTGAGGAATATAACTGAAGGAAAAAGTCCCAAGAGGAAGACCGAGGAATAAGCATACGAAATAAAGAGGAAAGCATATAAGACGAACTACCAGGGAATAAGGGAACTAGCATTTGATACATGGAATAGAGAAGGGCTGCATTCAACCAACCTTACATTTGAACGAACAATGAATGAATGAATCCCATTTAATTTAATTTTTACAGTGGCACTCCTTAATTAACGAACAGTATCGAGATGTACCAAACATTTTATACATTTAATGATCTTAATTCTCCCTTGCCTTAGGCAGGACATGTGACGTTTTTAACATTAATTTTGAATTTATACCTGCCCTTTTTCTGCCACATGTATTCCATGCACGACACATATATACATACCCTTTATCAGAGGCTAATCTCATTGATAAATACTGACTCAAGTCCTTAACAATGGTGTTCAATTGGATCGAATGCTGATGACATTGGTCCACCCTTAAGTATAACCGAGGAGAATATGAGTAAATATATTCATTTTTCAGGGTGACCAGGCTGTTAAAAGTTTAAGCAGAATATAATTGTATCCATACGAAAGGATATACCGCTGAAATATAGCCCAAAAAATCGTATTATTTGTAATGCCTTCACCGGACATATCACAATGGTTAAAATGTAACTTATGGATGATGCCTAAAAGTAGTATTTTTACTATCGTAACTGAGGAAGGGAGAGGAGGAGAGAACAGAAATAGGGGAGCTCCGAGATTTTGCATCATTATCAAAGGTAGTGCCTAAGTACCTCGAACTATGTTTGCCAAATTTCACAGAGTGAAATCACCTGCAAATGGTTATGTGTTCAAAATTGTTTTCTCAACTTAAGTGACTATCAACACTGGGATAGAGGAAAATGAAGGAGAAATATTACTCAGGGTAGATGTTGAGATTTCGGAGACGCAAAGACCACGGTGACTTTCACGAATGCTCGAATATGAAGAAGACCCACCGTTCGGAAAAGCGAAAACCCCGGGAGAAAAGACTGAAGGCAGAAGGAATTAACATCAACATTGATCGTGATCCGTCCTCTTTCCCCAGAGGGTGCCCAGAAGAGTTTGTACGGGAGGGAGGCGCCTGCCGTGGGGGCAACTCACGCAACGGGAGAGAAGCGTGCCCGGACGACACGCGATCCACTCCCCTCTCCTGTCATCCTTCGGAGAGAGCGACGCGAGGCCCAACGGGCGGGCCGGGAAGGAATGTTATAACATCTAAAACACGATCCTTAGGGAGGTGGACGAGAGAGATGATGGAAGTTGGGCGGACGGGGACGCGCGCCGGTGGGATTTCCTGTTAGAGAGAGAGAGAGAGAACGGATCATGACGCCATCAAAGTGGATCGTCGTCCATCACCTCGAGGGTGCGCCCCGGTTTGAACGATCGAAACAAAAAAAACGAGATTCTCCCATTTATGAAGTCCTAATTTCGCGAATCGCAGCGCTAAAAATTTTATATTATGGCTCTCAAAATTTTTTTTGCACTCAAGGTCAGGGTCGCCGAACTTTCCAGCAAAGGAAGAAGCGGGAATGGATGATGCCAGCTTCGCCCACCCTATTTCCCTCCCCTGAAGGAAGAGTACACAACAAAGCGTCCCAAAGGAGGAGGATGAGGTGTTCGTCCTATAGGGCAAGGAGAGAGGTTCGTCGTTTCAACCCGGCACGCTCAAGTTCACCAGCCGAGATTATACTATTTCCGCTTCAATGACTGCACCGTGATGACAGAGTGATATTCACTACGCGTGTCTTTAAGGAGGAGGAACTGTGGAGGAGTCACGCCCCGGGCGATTCGCGGTGCGGAGGAGAGAGAAAGAAGCGGTCGAAACGCGATGAAGTCAACGTGGGCACCAACGCTCTGAAGGGCGCTCACGGCCATATCGTACCGTGTCCATACATTCTAAGAGATCCTCTCGAAGAAGCAATGCCTATGGAGTTATGACAGAACAAATAATGCTTGCATGGATATTATTTCCTCCTCACAAACTTCGGAATGACTTTCCAAGATAGTAGACAGGTTATGGAAGCTGATAGATAAAGAGAACTTTCCATATTTCAGTACTGGAATAGGAAATTCGTGTCACCCAGAAACTTGCATGACAACTACTTTTCATATCACCTTAGGGTTATGTGCATATTCCGAATGTAATTTTAGATACCTTTTCTGCTAAATCAAGTAACCCGCTTCACCATCGATATATTCAAAGTATATTTTTTTTAATTTTTGTGACCTGTTCCAATAAACTAAATCTTAAAAATTCGCAGAAAATGAAAGCACACATAATTATAGCCACAATATCCATTGAAATTCAGGGTATGTACATTAGGACACAAAAGGAAGCGTATGGGCGAACTTTAATGCACCGTTGCCAAAACGTTCTCCAGGCAGGTTTTGCACAAAGGCGTCGATAAATCCACTCATTTCCTCTCCATTGGTCCCAAACTCGACTCCTTTCATCACTCTTTTGAGTAGCTCGATTGGTGCGGCCATTCATCTGCATCGTCGCGACTCCGCCGTCGCCCTGAGCCGCTGCCTTGAATCGACAATGCGAGAGCACCAAAAGGGATTCTTTTCCAGGGCCCTCATATCGCATTCGAGAGATCGCAGGGAGTGGCGAGGAGGGGGAAGGGGGAGGGGGCGTTGAGGAACACCCCGCAGGACAAAGACCGCGCCGTATAATTACCTTTGGCGAAAAATCGCCGGGTCATTCACGCGAAAGTCGAGCCAAGGTCGCAGAGATTATTTCTGCCACACACAACGTCTGGACAAGGGAGAACATCTCCAAGATCCGTTGACTCCCGGCCAGGAAAACCAGGGAGGGAGCCTCAGAATTTCGATCCGGAGGCAGAGGAAGAATGAGAGAGACGGACGAGAGGAGGAAGAAGTGGCGAGATCAGGGAGATGAGAGGCGACGGGTCTCGACGGCAGGCGTTGATTCAAATTAAAAGGAAAGCACTCCTCCGCCAACTTTTGATGCGTGGAGGAGGTTGCGAGAGAGAGGTGGAGGGAGGGGAGTGAGAGGTCAGGCCAACGGCAGGGGCTGTAAGGGGGGGGATGGGAGATAAAGAGGTGGAGAGGTTGATAAACGGAGGGAGTGGGGGAGATGAGGGGCACGGAAGAGGGGACGGATAGCGGAGGACGGACAAGGCAGTCCCTCGCGGCTGACTCGTATCATTTCGTTCCAGCGGCGATAAATCTTGTGTAAAACGAGAATGGCACGAATAATGCATGACAAGCCATTACGGCGGCACCTATTCGGACAGACTGGGTCTGAGGGGGGTTGGGGGGAGTGAGGGTTGGCGGGAGGGGGAAATTAAGGGGAGGAGGTCACGAAATATGGGCCCTCTCTTCCGAAAGGCGATACACCCGCGGAGGAAAAATACCAGATATTCGACCCAAACCTCGTTTCCCACGGATGCCACCATTACACCACCTTCTTATATTTTAGCCTCCTATTTCTCCACCCGAAAGCCATGTGTATGAGAGTATAAAGGGCTTTACTCCACACACCCCCGAAAGGTAGTTAGGGTGAGATCTTTCTCGAGTCATATGAGAGACTGTACTACAATATCACTTGGAAATTTAAGCAGTTGTAAGAAGCATGAAGTAAATACAGTCATGATAATGACGCAAATCTTTGCTTTTATGACTGAAGTGCTAAGGCATCAACTACTTTTAAATCCTGGAGGATTAAAGTTGATTTATTTCCTTCACGACGTACACTATAATTGCCTTCACAACCGAAGGTTTTTTTGCGTTCTCATATAAGGCCCTACGGTACCTATGTAATAGTTAAAAAATAAATAAATTGAGAAAGCATGAAAATAGCCCACCGTTACATTTATGACGCGATCTATACTCCACGACTTCCTTTTTTAAATAACGTTTCTCTGGAGTTCGCAGCCCTACCAAATAATAAGAAAATCAAACTTTATTTTTAGGCACACATATCTTAAAAGAGTGCAATAACCCACCGATATATTTGTATCATCAGAAAGATTAGATATTTTTCTTAAAAATGAGACATGACTAATTGAATTTTACGTGAAGTGATATCTCGCTCAAACTACTAGGTACCTTATAAAATAGCGACCTCTCAGCACCACTCGACCACTTCACCTCACCCAACCATCCACTCCGTCCGTATGGAGCAGACAGACCCTTGAGAGAAGACGGACGGCAAGGGATGGAAATTGCGGGCGATGAGTGGGTGGATCACTTCCGCCCCAAGCGAGCTCTTTTTCGCCGAGCGAGCGGAAATTCGTTAGCTGTCCGTCACCCGGGCCAATCTGATGAGTTTCGGCACGCGGAAGGAGTCCGCCCCGAGTGGGTATTTTTGTTGGACTCACACACGGAAGGGCGAAGACACGATAGTAGACGGGAGGCGCCCTTGACGGAGAATAAACCGCAGGGGATAGAAATATAAAAATCCAAGGATGAAATACGAAACATTCCGGCATTTGCGAATGTGTTCCCTCGAGGAACACAGGTATTGCTGTTCAAAATAATCAGATAGGATTAAGAAAATAAAGACTTGTGGGAGTCGATTAAACACGACTTTGAGACATTAGAAAATGGAATCAAAATTGCACCAATACTGATGATTAGAGCACTCTGATGATCAAAGGTAGGCTTTTATTGATTGAAATGTCAATGACAAAAACATTCGCCTTGACCGAAACAGTCATGAATATCCAGCTCCTTTAAAGCTAAAAAATTCCACAGGGGATAATGACACCTTTGCAACTTAATCAGCTGAAGCACTCGGTGCAATATCAAAGGATCCGGGTTCGATCCCTGGTCTAGACGGATGATTTTTTGACTGCTAAATACACTATCTAAACACTAGCGGATGACTCCGTTTAAGTAATAACGAGGAAAGTTCGCGATGCCCTTAAAATGTAATTAATTTTTCCCTTCCAACATCTATTTCCTCATTTGTTACTTCATCTCATTATTTCTTCCTTCGTTTTTAAGGAGCATATTGTTGTTCACCTTAGCTCAATTAATCCAAGTAGATTAAAAAACCCGTTTTCAAATTATTATGTTTTCATTTTAATTTCCCGCATTGAAATTACGAGACAATGTAACCGAATTTGTCCGTCAAGCGACGCTTTCGAAGGATGCAATCCTCAGAGCCGTAAGAGTCGAGCTAACTTAATAACGAAAGCCCATCTCTAGCATGCCGCGTGGAAGCCGTTTCGAATGAAGTCGAGACAATTCCCCCAATGCAAGGCGTAAGGCCATTTGTGCTGGCGCCCCGCTTAGAATAATGCAGCGACGTCATACACAAGAGATATAGAGAGCACATATTCCACACCCTATGGCTTCATCCCGTCGCACAGGCACGGGTTGCGTGAGTGCATTAAGTGCACAGGCGGGTGCATTTCGGGGGCGAGGGGGTGACGGAAGGCAGTGGAGGGAGAGGCGAGAGAAGCAGCGCCAAACTCCGCTCCTCCATCTACCGTGACAATGGAGGAGTTACGAGAGGGCGTATGGGGGCGTCTTGGAGAATTGTTATTCAAAACTGCGAGAGACAAGAGTAAGATATATTAGCTTACAAACGCATTTCGCGGCTCGCAAGTTCGCCCGAGTGGCAATCGTCATTTCTCGAACTCCGCGGCCTCAATTTCTAAGGCCAGATTTCTTATGGGAGTTAACTTGTGAACTTCCAAAGGCGAAAAAGGAAGACGAGGTTTCCGAAGGCGGTTCGCGACTGCTCGCTCCTCTCGCGATGCAACACAACGGGGAGACTCATTCGAGGCTCCCAAGGCACGTGTGTCTGGAGTGTGAGGAGGTACAGGGGGATAACACAGCGGCGCAACGTGGCGGAAGGGGATATCCGCATAAGGAGCCAAAAAGCAATCCCATGCACCGCCTCTTGGATTAAGATGGCGCGCATGCAAATGGAAGCAGGAGCCATAAATCAAGCGAGGGAGATTATAGTATATATGACTGAGTGAGGACCACGGGGTGGGGGGTTAAGGAGGGGGGGCGAGTCAAGATGGAGGAGAAAGAATGATGTGTGCGAGTGGGAGGAGACACTAGGAGGAAATGGGCGTGGTGCCCTCTCAAAGAAAGAAGAACCTTATCTCATTGCCCAATCTCTAAAAATCTATTCATAATTTCATCATCTGGTCCATTTTTATCCATTCCAATAATAGAATCAAAGTTTACAGCGTATGAAGTGCCCCCACTACTTTCAGAGCTATAATTAGGAAGATATTAATAATATATTTATTAAACGGGATGTCATCCCTCTTACATGTCTTTAGAATATTTTAACTCTAATAAAGTATGGTTCTAAAACTACATTCATAATATAAAGTGTTCATTTGAGTAAAAAAAATGCATCAAGTTAATTTTGGTAGTGAACCTACTTCGTAGTTGCAATCATTCCTTTCAATCCATCAATGAGAAAACGCGTTGGACTGGATTAAATAACTCGTCTATTACGAGAATAGGGCGCCATCTTTTGAACGAATCGATGAGTAGAAGAAAAAATTGCAAATACCATATCGTCATGAGCCATATGCCTTTGGATCCATGCCTTTGGATACCATGAGCCATGATCCTTTGGATCACCACCAAATCATGGCCACTCCTTTCCTCATTGCGGCACGCAGATTAAGATTCAGTCGCACCTCAACACATTTCAGAGCGATGAGAGAATCGAATAGTTTCTCTCACTGTAAAAGAATCTCTAAATCACGACGCGAAATAGTGGTGACGCGCGTAGTAGAAAGCAAGGCGCAAAAATCGCCATTTCGCAGAGATTATCTGAAAGAATAGGAGCAGACTCGGTTTACATGTGCCTTCGTTAACAAACAATTTTTTTACATATTACAAGTCACTGAAAAGTAACGCGTTAACTTAGTAAAGTAAGTCACATTATCACTTGACTTAGAATTTAGTGAGACCATAGTTACTCTGTGTATTAGTTCAAATAAAAAAGAGTTAAATTAGATTTGTTCACATTGAATTGGACTGAATCGTTTCAAGAAAGAGGAACTTCTGATAGCAAAAATAGAAATGGACGATGGGCATCCCACGCCTTTTGAGGTATTGCCTATACTATCTGTCAGTGTATGGCCAGAAAAAAGTAGCCCATTTCATAGATGATAGAAATACGTTAGCCCTATGCACTGAGGCCCTTGGGCCAGGTGTGCCAATTCGTTAAGAGGAGACGGCATAAAAGATACAGTACTTAAAATCGAGTCGCTTGGATGAACAGGTGAGGACAACATGGGCGACGAATAAGAGAGGACGAGGTGTGGTGGCGAGGAATAAGAAGGAGACGGAGGAGCGGGAGGGGATGTGGGGAGAGCGGCACGGAAGTGGAGTGCGGTGGGCGGAGGAAGGCGGAAGCGGAAGTCGCCACGGGGTGCGCCGCGGCGGAAAGTGGCAGGGGGTGAGAGGCCAAGGGGGCGAGTGCATTATTGGGGTGTAAATTGAGCTGGAGATGGAAGGAGACCGGAGTAAAAATATAGCGTGGTTTTAGAGAGGAAAAATGGCTCAAGTAGGCCTTAAAAAGAGAGAAATAAGGTAAAGATGGGGGACGGAGGGTAGGATGTGGATTACCCGGTAATCATGGGGGAAATGTACTGGGAAAGAGGGCAAGGGAATAGCGGAGACGCGACGCAGGGGCAGAGGGGAGTGGATGGGAAATATGAGGGTTAGACTTAGCGGTGGGGAAATGAAAGGGGCGGAGGGCCGTGACAAGTTGGAGAGAGTCACAGAAAGTGAAGATGCAGTTGATGAGGGAATGAGTAGAGACGCTTGCCAAGAAGGTGCTAGTAGTTGAGTAAGGTTCAAAAAGATATATTTGTATTTTTCATAACATAACTTAAATTTTATAAAGATATGTTTTTGAATTAATTAAAAAGACGGAGCATGTATTTCTGAATCGAGGCATATGCACAAGACATTTCAAGACGCGCCATACCCAGTAAACTAAGAACTAAAAACCCTCTCTTGAGGAAGCAGCGGTATTTCAGAAAGCCAAAGGAAAATAATTATCACTGAAATATTATAACCATTCACTCTAAGCAAAATAATACTTCATCACCGAGGCATCATAGTCAGTTCGGAGCATTGCATTCTTGAAAGGAGCGCGCTCCACGTAGAAATAGTTACTGACAAAAACGAAGGAGGATAAGCGAAGTGACGCTTCCGAGGACACTTTCAAAATTCATGGGATTTCCCCGTTAATATTAAAGAGAATTAAAACTGAAGCGCGCTAAGTACTTTGCCTCCAGAATTTGTTTTTATAATTTCATCTCAAGTGTCTTTTCCATTTTGAGCGAGTTTTGAGAGTACCTCACACAAGGGGTTAAAAAGTTAAGGGCAAAAAGAAGAGCTAAAACGAAAGTCCGTAAGTCTCCTTCGGGGTGAGACGGTAAACATTTGGGAGGACCGGAAGTGGAGGTAAAGAGGTGGCGAGTGAGAAGAGGAGGAGTTAGGGAGAAGGCGGATAAGGGGAGGCGAGTTTCGGGGATGCAATCTTTTGTGTGGCGATGGTGATGCTGCCCCGTTCGGCGGGCCGCATTAATATTGATTTGGGTCATCGGGGGAAGAGGCAGTATCGAAGTTTGCCGGAAGCGGAGGGGAGCGAGAGGAAGGGGGAAGGGGGTTGAATGACGCACAGTGTGGAGACGGGGGAGAGAAGGATATGTGTGTGGACACAATTCGCGGCCAATTAGCTAATGGGGTCGCTGTATTCCCTCTTCCCCCCACCTCCCCTCTTCCTTCCTGGCATCTCCTGCACCCATCCGCATATATATAACGCGCATACGCATAAGCGCGGTCTCACTCACCAAAACGAGAAGGCCCACCTATCCCCTTCACCTTAACCTTGGGCGTATGCAATACAGGGGGGGCAACTTGAAGGGAAATGAAATAAAATAATGAATAAACATAAAAAATGAAATACAACCAAGTTTTTATTCAGCCCATCTCCGTCTCCCTTCCCTCCCGCTCATGTCCACGTGCAAGGCGAAGGTCTCCTTTCCGAAGAGGGAAACGGAAGAGTGAGAAATACAAATGGAAAGAATGGGGAGCGAGCAACCCCGCCCACGAGGAGGGGGCAGGAGGAGAAGAGCACACAGTACTAAAGCAAAGGGGCGCTTGGAATACGAGGCGCCCCAAGAAGAAAACGAACACGACACCATTCCAAATGAGATTTGAATGAAGGAGCTTTTTAAAATGAGTAAGAAGAGGGGAAGAGGCAACAAAATATGTGGCTGGAGGTGAATATGAGGAAATAGGAAGATAAAAAATTAGGCTGAACAAGCAATCATCCATCTCATCTAACGCATCTTGTGCACCTAATTGAGCCCAAAGAATGAGCTTATTTAAAAGGTGCAAGCGATGAACCAGCTATGCAGACACAGAGAAAGTTAGGTAGAACAAAGTTAGAACACAATGAAACGAAGTAACTTGACGAAAGAGTGAACTCAGAAAGGAGTAGGAGTATCACTCACTCAAATAATTACATGCGCGGGACTAAAGAAGAGTATAAACCTCAGCACGATATTACAAGGAGTTGTATGAATCGATTAATATCGGGTACCGAATGAAACACAAGGAAGGAACATAAATGCAAGGAAATAAAAAAGGAATATTGCAAAAAAAGTTAGCACTCCTAGAAATTGATTTAACAACATGAATAGGAATTTTTTGTGCGAAATTCATCCTTCAGAAGCGCAATAAAAGAAAGATAAAATCAAGATAATATAATAAATCAAGGGTATGAAAAACAGAGCGACACGTTTCGGTAATTAGATCGGGCACACATGCGATAACTGCGATGGTAATCACGCCATTTACTATTCCAAGTGAAGAGGTATTCGTGAAAAAATTGAGACTTGTGATTAGGGAGGAGATGCGCGAGCGATGGGAAGAGGAGATTTAAATGGGACACATTGGAGAGCAATTCATTACCGCGTGATTATGGTAGGAGACCCGGAGAAATAATATTAGGTCCGGATCACGGAAGCTGTGGGAAAAGAAATTGCCACTCTCGGGACCCAACGTTAGCAAAAATACGTTTTAAGCCTCACAAAAAAGCATCTACGCATTTGAGGAAATAACCAACTACCTACATTAACGGTTAACTGGAGCGTGCACAAATTATGACCGCATATCCACTTGAGCGGTAATACAGGTAATGAGGGCGCATGCTCCTCCCAACTCCACCCCCGGCATGGATCTCTTCTCTTAAGGGCTTTTATAAAATTGATAATCGAGGTGGTCTGAGCTTTTTTCGCCGAAAATTGTATTTTAAGTTAGGACGAGAGGCAAAAATAAGATGGAGGACGGAGGGGGAGGAGGAAAAAAATCATTTCAATTTTCCGTGCAGAGTGAATCTCCGGGAGTGGAACTGGGCGTGTTCCCCTCAACTCATTCGTTCCGTTACCATTTCACTCGCTAGCTCAACACCAAGAGGAGAGAGCCACTCGCCCCAAGGAAATTATTCACCAGCTAGTTCTCATGACGTCCATCTCTCAATCACCGGCTCGAAAGAATGTTTATTTCCACCCTAGACTCACCCTGCTTTTCCTCCGCCTTTCCACAATACTATCAATTTTAATACTCCTCTAGAAGAGGCAGAAGGTAAGGAATTTAAGAGAGATCTAATGGCAGGACATTTATAGGATGGAAAACGAGACAAGGTTTCAGAAATTGGGATGTAGGATAAGGACTGTCCAAAAACCTACCAATCAGCTGTTAGAATACTCAAATGAAGTAGGTAAGGGAGGTTTGTAGAGACTGGAACAGTCTCTACAAACTACAATTCCACGTAACGGTTGATAAAACTATCCCTCTACCCGCCCACGAAAGCCTGTTTCTCAAAATTCTGCAAAAAGTTTTCATCTTCCCGTTTTACCCGAAGCTTTTAAAATACTCGTACAGTTTTAAAATCCAGAGAAGTTTGAATTTTAAAAATCAAGCTTTTCTAATTACTCCTGGTTCGCGAATTATGTTCCATACAAGTGTGTTATGCTTAAGTCACATATTTAGGTACTCCAGGAGAACGAGGAAAATACCAAAGGGATATTTAAGCAGTTTTTCGCTAAAGCCACGGGGTAAAAAGAACATTCATTCCTTTTTTCAGTTATCATATTTATGCTTTTATTTAAGACTGATTACAGTACACTAGAACTACTTCAGAAACATCAAAACAAAGGTTCAGAATTTGATCAGTTGCCGATTCCAACATGCAGAATAAATGAGACAGCAGCAAGCTCCGTTCCTCAACAATTGTTCATTGTGATGAGAACCTAACTAGTATGTAACAAAATACAAACCACATACAGCATAATTTGAGAATTTCACGTTTAAAAGGAACGCAGATACTCTAATACTTCAAACAAGAAACTTTCCATAGCCATTGTAACTTCCTGGGATGAAGAATTCTCGAGTTTCCCACCAGGTGACGGTGTTGACCTGAAGTTCCAAGATCTTTCATGAATGTAGCTTCCTGTTTCCCTCTCCCTATCCTAGTTCAAGGTTTCACTCGGAGCAGCCATATAACTCCGGTCGACGAAATGGGAAGACGAAACAATTCCTCCAAATAGTTATGACTACTTGCAAGAAAAAATATAACGCTCCAAGATTGGAAACGGGAAATGCAGGGTGCAAAACTGAAGTTTATCACGAACAACGGAGAACCACTTCAAACTTAAAGTTACTGGAAGTTGAGCACGGGAATTGTTCGAGTGGGAGAGTATCTTAATTTGAAATCAGATGGTGAACTACTGAAATTCCATGCTTTGCAATCGCAATTTCCACATTAGCCATGGTTTGACCTAGAACACTCGCTTAAAGCCAAAGGGGAGGCTATTTCAAAGCACAGTTTTACTGACAAAAGTAAGTCGAGCCTGGGAAATAAGTTCGTGGAATAAGAGCTGATCATGAATGACAGTCATTAAAATTTGCACTGAGACAAATGCGATTCACAAGAATTGATAGTAACATATCTTTAATCGCATACATTATTATTATAAAGGAATTAATTATGAATATAAGTATCATATCAGTGGAAAGCTATATAGGAAGTTGATAGACAAAATTACAAGAAACAAAAATTGTAGATAGAAAGGATAAGTATCAATTGGATGCTGGGCACGTATAAAAACAATACCGTCAAGCAAACGAGGATGTGGGAGGGCAAGGTCAATTTGTGGAATCATTTTGGGTAGGATGACACTGACATGACAATCATTTGGGTAGCAGGCAGAAAACACACTGAACTCAATAATAAAAAAGTCAAACACAAGAAAAAATTTCCACTGGCCTCATGGACTCAATAAATCTCACACAATACGATGAAAATTATCAAATTGCTCATATAAAACGAGTAAATGGATAAAATTTTCATTGAAGGTCACCTAACGCGACTGGTTTCCTATTGAGGCTATCTGCGTGAGCGATCTCCGTGAGATGGCTTTAAATTAACTGTACTTTTAATTAAGAAGATTCAATCTCGTTTGATTTGCCGCACAGACAGGGAATACACAAGAGTTATAGCAAGAATTTCATGCTCCATATGAACCTTCATTAGCTTATAAGGCAACAGTGAGGAGCCTATGGCCACAAATAATTTAAGCGAAATGCGTGAGAACGACCGATGGACGAGTTTTTGCGAAAAAATATGAAAATCAGATGCATCTGAAAAATTAAAGATAAATAATTTTTTTTTAAGTATCGATGAAATTCGCCAAGCATTGGCCGGTTTCGTTATTCTCACTCCACCCCGAAAGAACCTCTGAAATGAGCATTTAATTAGCTATTAAAATTCTGAACTCGAATAATTTCGCGCTCCAACATACATTTGAATCCTCTTTGAACTTTCCAATTAGAAGGAAACAGCATAGGTAACAGAACTTTATTCACTCAATTACCTTGCAATAATTATATGATGGTCTTAAACGGAAGCCTATATATTTCGAACCTAAATCTTCGAGCCCAAATCTCGATATTTCTAATAGCACAGCAAGAAGTACCAATTACTCAGTCGAATGTGAAAAAACATTATTGATACCACTTTTACACGAAAAATTAGTGATTCTCGTTAACATAAAGCGAATTTTCCAGCCAAAATATTCTAATCTGACTTAAATGTTTGATGCATTAACCAATTGCAAATGCAAGTATTCGATTAGCAGAATATACCAACTTCCGTTTCCCACAGAACAATATTTTTCTACTCTAGGGTCAAAATGCATGGATGGCCGTTACTAGATTAAAAAGTACGTTGTTATTTACACAAGTCAGTAAACACTCTTAACAGATTGCTGAAAACATCCCAGTTAAAAAGGAACTAAATTTGAATATAGTGAAAATAGCAAATGACACAAACCAGGAAATTAGCATCTGTGAGATAATTATTATCCAAATGCTCAGAAACGAATACTTCCGATTTATATTCTACACCTCATAAGGCATACATCGGGAGTGACTAAAGAACAAACTAACACAATATACAGTTATTGCATCATTTATTCTAAATGCAATTTATACCTACATTTCATTTTTTAAGTTTTAAAGCATTCCATTAAATAAAACCCGTGAAAATGCCTCAACAAAAGTGCTAATGCATGAAATGAAAAGAGGCAATCAACGCAAAATTTTCCGCAATTTATTTCAAATTACACGTAACAGCACCCAACGTCCAAAAATGGCTTCGCGCATTACAGAGAGAGCATTTCGAATACATATATTTTTAAAGCGTGATTCATTCGCGCGAATTTTATTGACGCCAGCTTCGGAAACATCGCAAAAGTCCGCAGCGATAATGATTCCCACGACGAGCGGGATTCGAACCCGCGATCTCGATATTTACGAGTCGGCCCCTCCCCCTTTGGCACGCCATTGTTCTCTTCGGGGGCGAGAGAGGTTTTTGCACCGCATCCCTGCCGAAAGGGTCATGGAACTTACTCGCCTCTAGACCGCGCGCGCCTCGAATAATTCGCAGCCATTTCACAACCCACCCCCGTCTACACTCCGTTTCACCCCCTGCCCCCCCCTGTCTACCTGCACCCTCTACCCCACACCGTCTGCTTCCATTCCTCTCCTTCCTTCCCCCAGCGGTCCACCCCCATTCCTCCCTAGCGACTACAACACCCTTACCTTTCCTTTTGAGCACAGGTGTAGTTCAATTCTGCCTCGCGCCGTCCTGGACAGTAAATATGAGTTGTGTGGGGATGTAACGCATTAGCTCGACTAGCTGCGTACATTCTACTGAACTTTTCGCCACGGTGAGATTTTTATCTCATGAATTTTAATTATTCTTCGCTCTAAACCACCGAAATTGTCGAAGTATTTTCTGCCATTTCATTTAAACCCACATCGCTGGTTAATTAAACTAGTAAGGGAACTGCCGCACACGAGGGACTTGAACAGGATCTCGCAAGGAGAGGAGCATGAGTTTGAGAATCGTTTTACGGCATAAATGGGATTATTTTAAAATGAATGCCAATTAGCACGCCTTTAATTTTTTCAGCTAAGGAATGAAAATTATTTTATGGATGATAGTTGGCAAGGTAGCGGCATAATTGTCCACTTCCTGAGCACATTAGCCTCACTCAAAAACAGACTCCCTCGTCTGAATCGCTTAATCCTACGAGGGCAAAATTGTTCGGAAAAATCCATCCTTGATGTCAGTAAATATAAGTACACTAACAACTGCTACATTATACAAAATCTGGCTGTAAAAAAGGATCCAATTACAAAATAACATTACCTAGAGGTGAAACACATAAGGGAAATTCTTCTTTTTCTAAATTGATTACTAAAAAAGAAACAAACGGCGCCGATAAAACAAAAAATAGATTGAATTTAGGTAAGTAGACCCATTTTCCATACTCATTTCTCACTTTTTCATGCGTATGAATGAGGTTTAAATTTTCTAAACTTCAATGGCTAAGCGCTGGAATAGGCAAATAATTCTCAACGAACTTTTTACTATAACCCCAAACCAAAAAAATGAAATAAAAATTAATCCGATAGGGTTTCAGTCTCTATATAAGTATATCCCAATTTAATGCGTCAAAATACTTCACATCACTCTAATACAAATCAATAGTTATAGTGGAAACCCGCATTGTTTAACGCTCAGCATAAAAGCAAGTCCAATACTGCTAATTTTGGACGTACGATGGCACACGTGAATTGGTTTGAAAAAAAAGAACAAGGAAGGGGATAAATATTTTCGATCAACTATTTCGCTTCGCTTCTCTGCGCAACATGCATCCGCATGGTAGTGTCTCGATTGCTCCGGAACAAAACAGCCCTTTGTCGCTTCCTTTTCCCCGCCGCCGTCCTTGCCATCGCCCCTTTGGGCCCCGCGGAAGAGGGGAACAGTGCCTTCATCCTCGCCACTTCATCTCCCAACCTTCCGAGCGAGCACACAGCAGCACCCCCACTACGTGAGTCACTCTTCCGCCAAAGAGGCACGCCTCCCCTCCCACACCGCCCCGAATCGATTCCCTGGGCTCGCGTGGGAACGACCTCTTCACTCCAACAACCTCCCACCCCCACCGGCAGCCGCCACTCACCCCCCCACCCCCCGAAATACCTCACCCCCGGAACAATTCACCTCCCACCTTAACGCGCCCATCCCCGCCAACCCCCCCAAACCACGCCCGCTCCGCGTGCACCACCCGACACGCCGCACACACGACAGACGTTGAAAGTTGGATGAAGGGAGGGAGGCACGCAGAACTCCGCCCCTCTTTAAAAATGGATTCGTGGAGATGCGGAGAAGTAAGCGCTCCTCTTGTTCCGAAAATATAAAACAAAGGTCGCTCCCATCCTCGCCACCTGACGAGTCCCACTCCAACGAAAAAAAATACGCCGGCTCGCAAATTTCTGCAAACGACTCGCTAAGGGGGACCGACCACGCAAAGCAGGAAATCACGCCTCTATAGAGGACTACTTAGCTTAATCGCTGAAAAAAGGGAACATTTATTTCTTTTGTGCGGAGAAATCATGGATCCAATTAGCAAGGCTGAATTTACGTTTTGATTTTAAAAATGTTGCTAATCTTTTTAACACAGACAACGGGAAAGAAAGCCAAGCATGCACCTACAAACATATTTGATGAATATAGTGAAATTTATGCTGATACGTTTCCGAGAAAATTTAACAGCAAATTTCGACGCAGGGTTTGGGGTAGTTACAGATGAAAATCGGGTAACGAGAAATTAAACTGCAATAAGGAATAAATAAATGAAGTACGAATACAGAATATCAGGCGATTAATCAAGACAAGAAAAATAATGAGTCCGTAGGCGCTCATGAAGTCACACAGTAATGCAAGTTACACAAAAACGAGGTAGTCCTGGACGTTGTACATACCATAACGCTGAAGAGGCCGGAGTTTGTCTAGGGTTACTCCAAAGAGTTAAGCTAAGTAGAGCATCGGAGGTTGAGAGAAAAAATTTATTAATTAAGACAAATGGTGCCAACTAAAAAATCAGACCGATTAGTTTCGAGGCTGGAACTACTGATATGTGAACACAATTCACAACGAATTCATCTGGTGTAGGGAAATGGAACATGAGATCAGCGTGAGTAAATGTAAAATGGGAATACGGAAGGAGAGAGTTGAGAGAGGAATCCTAAAGAAATAAGTGCAAAAAAGAATGTGGAAAAACTCCGGAGGGAAGGATAAAAAGATCATGTAACTGAATGATGAGAAGATAATACATGGCGTTATACGCTGCAAGAGTGGCAGAGACAAGTGAAGCCAAGTTCGAAGTATTCAGAGAGAACACTAAGGGGAAGTACCTTACCCGGGCAGTAATAGTACACGGACGGAGGGCAGCCATCGGTCACTTTTTGGATGGTTATATAGACTAATCCTAGCATGCAACAACTCGGAAATATTGCACTTACGTTCTGAATAATGCATCACCACTGGCAAAGGGTGATAAAATACACCACTCCGTACCCAATACCACGAACTAGAAATAGTCATAAAAACCACCGCATATCCAATTTCAATAACTCAAAATCGACATAGTGGGCCCAACTTCTTTCTCCCCACTTTCAGAACGCACCATTTTATATTGAATGCATTGAAATTTACTTTGAACCCTCTAATTTTATCTTGTTCATGAGCGTGAACGAGCGACGGTTTATTCGCGGACGTGTATGCGGCAGGGTGGTGAGAGAATGAGGAAAATGGGGACGGAGGGGGGGTTGCAGAGACAGAGAGAAAAGAGCATTTAAAAACGCATTCATTTCAGCCGACCTTCCCCCTCTCCCTCCCGGAAAGGGGTGTCGCTATCCCCAAGGGGAAGGGGGAGTGCTGGGGGGGGGGGGTGGCGGGAGCAAATGGCCTTTTGTCTTCTCTGCCCGACCTGCTGCCCGCGGGGACGCGTCAATAAAAGTAGAGACTTAACAACACTACCTGCGGAGAGATGTGAGTGCACTTAACAAAGCGGCGCGGCGGCGGCGGTCACACAGAGGAATGTGACGCGCGAAGGAGTGGGATTTAATACAAGAGAGAGAGGATATAGGGGGAAGGAGATACGAGATATGACTTCCTTAATAGGAACCGGGAAGTTTTTAGGGATGAGTGCTCGAAATCCTTGCCCTGACCTGAGCGATGCGATTCAATTGAAAGGTATTCTACGTGATGAGGAAGGTTTGGATGGACTACCTTGAAACTTACGATCAAGGACGAGTTTTTACAACGCCAACATGCTTCCTTACACAAACTCACTCTTGCTCTCGGCATGCATCTACCTCCCATCATTCCATGAAAAAAGCCTAATCTTTTTCTCCCTCTTCCCCGTGCACCTAATATTCTCGCTTCTACTACGGATTTCAAAAGTCCATCGCTCCTAATCGCCTTCTCAATCCACCAGCTCTGGCCCAAAAAACTCCACGAGCACCCCCACAAAACTCTACGAACATTTTTTTTTCATCTACGATGCCCTATATTCTATTTATTTCTGTCCACGTTACCTTTACCATCACTATCACATTTTCATCACCTTCCAGCCCTAAAAAATCGATAGAGGAATAATTTTCGGACGCATTAAAACATGATTTTACGTGTGCGATAACAACTGTTCGCTTCATTCATTGCAATAATCTACCGGTTATAGGTAGGTTGTAATGAAAGTCAGAGAATATCCAACGAACTCTTACACGTGACGTGCCCTTTCTACCTCTAGTATTTCTTTCTTCATCTCAGCATAAGTCCTAGCTTTCACTAATGCCGCTCAAAATTCACGGGAGAAGGGATTGCCATAATCTTGGAGAGATTGGCAATCGCCTATTCAATGAAAACAAATCATCAAAATCTCAAGGGTATATATTTTTTTAAAGTTACACGCGATTAATATCCATTATTAATGGTTTATGTCAAAAGAAAAATAAACCACCCACGTCACCTGCAGTTATCAATCCGTAGACTAGTTTTAGCGGCTATCCACTACATTCTCTTTCCAACTAACCCCTTGATTCCATCTTCATAAGTCTTCATTTGAACATCCCTCATATTTTGCCGGTTGTATTCCACTCGTTGTCTATCTCGGTAATTCTACCCATTCTTCGCTCCTTCCAATAAGGTTTTTAAAAACTATACTTTCTCCAATTACGTGCATGGCTATTCTTTGATTTTCAGCTACGGTAATAATTCTTGAAAACTGAAAATATCTTTGCCAAAATATAGCTTTTGGGTTGCTTCCAAAAAATAGAAAGCTAATACCTTTTACACCTTCTCATATCAAGATTTCACTTTCGTGCCTCCGATGGAAAATCTAGAATGAACGCATATGATCTCCATAGAAGATTTTCTTCTAAATATTTGATCCAGATATCGGTCTGGGCGGACACCGTGGATTGGATGGAAGCCAAGCATCACCTCGTCTGAGATGGGGAAGACGCACGAGATGCTCTGGTATCCGAAGGAGCTAGCGTGCGTGAGTGGGTTCGTGGAATGACACGGGGAATGCACGCGTGTGAAAGAGAGGCTCGGCTGCAAGGACGAGGGCAGGGGGAGGGGAGAGGGGCGAACGCAATCCTTCGGTGAATACTTATACTGAGAGTCGTGAGCGCACGGGAGAAACGAGGAAATCCTTCGAAATCGGCGAAGGTTAAAAAAAACAGGCAGGTGAGCCAGTTGCATATGTCTCAATGGAAAACAACAATGCCACTCACGCACACGTCAAAGACGCTATCACGGACAATCAGGCTCGTGCTCTTGGATTGTCCTGAACTGGATAGTGAGATCAATTCAATAACGACTCGTCTTGCAAACCAATAAAGGGTAAGACCTTAGTCTTCATAAAAATATATTTAATTTTAGGGTAAAGATAAGCATTCGTGAGTCCTATCTGTATAGAAATTATTCCAACTGCATGACAGCTCAAATCAAGGATTGCAAACATGATCAAAACTGTTGAGAGCTATCGCTGAGGTAGAGTAGTATAGTATGAAATTGGATAATTCACCGCGTTGAATGAAAAAAGGTCGCAAATTTAATGCAGGCGTTGCTCTGATGAGCTCTCCTTCAGATGACACCACTGACCAAAAGATACAGCAATTGAGCAAGGTTATACCTAACCTTGACATTAATTCAATCAAATTGCAAAAAAATAGGTTAAAGTAGAAGAGTAAAAAAATGAAATAGCTCAAAGCATGCCAATTATAAACTCTCCTTCGCAGTTATGCGCATTACATTCGAAGGTAACATTCTTCACACGTAGAACAATAGGTTTTTAAGACCACTGAAGCTTTCTTGGCTTTGTGCGTAGAAAAAAATTCACTTTGAATATCTTGGCACTCAGCGCCATACTTATCCGAGCCGCCACCACTGTGTACCGCGGCAATAAAATTTCACCACATCATTAACTCCACTCTGAGGTGTATGGTGTGGGGAAGAGAAAGATTAGGAAGCAAACGGAAGTCCACAATTCACTCTCCCCGACTCATTCATCCCTTCTTTTATATTTTTCTTCTTCCACCCCCGCCCACTCCCAGACCAATCCCCAGCAACCCTTTCTCTCCAAGGGACTCCTTCACACCCTTTCAACACGAAACCTTCATTTGTGACCTACGCCCTGAGCACACTGCTTACAAACCTGAGGGGCAAAGAGCATGAGCTAAACACCACCAACAGCACTCTCCTTCGCTGAGTCCGTAAACCCCCATTTCCTCACTTCATTATTCACCCAAATTACGCCGGGGTCCGTTCTCCAATCGCTCACAGTCTTCATTAAATTTGAAAAAATGAGGAAATAAAATGAGCGCATTCTTAATTCCCCTTGCTACCAAGCGAGCCTTAATATGCAACCCGCTGCGTCGAAATCCTCACGACACGCAGCAAATGGGGCAATTACTTCTTCGTCTACCTCATTTCTCCCTTTCTCCTTAAACAACCGCAGTTCATAACTTTTAGCAGTGCTCCATCCTTATATTACATCGGGAAACTTGTTCATTGCTGAAAAACTATGTGCGTAGACTGATGGCACTTGAGATGCGGGTTTGGAGAAGACTGGAGAGGGTGAGTTGGGTAGCGAAGACGACGAACGAGGTAGCGTTGGATATGATGGGAGAGGAGAGTAAGTTGGTGGCGGAGATACGGAGGTACGGAGACGGCAGAAAAGGTGGACGAAGGACGTATTGAGAGACGAGGGCATGTGGAAGAGGGTGATAGAAGGGAGAACTCTCGGCAAGAGCGGAAGAAGACAGGAATTTTGGACGACTAAATGGGGCCCAAAAATGGGGAAGTTTGCAAAAGGACTGGCCAAAATTACACCAATCAGCCGGCAGAATACCTGAATATTTAATATGCATTCGAAATTTGAAGTAACGATATATGTAACTGTTAATTTCATGCTTTATACTATTCATTTTAAATATTTTTATTTTCACTTATTATATTTTTTAAACAAAATTTTAGCTTCGTTTTCCATTTTGGTTTTGTTTTTAATGTTCATTTTGTGACAAAGAGGAAGAGTTTGTTTTTGTGTTACCATTGTCGCAGTCACAAAGTTAACCCTTTTAGGTTCTAAATTTATCTTTGAAAACTTTTTTATCTTTGTATTATTATAATTATTACCAACTTTATTCCTTGCATTGTACTGTAGCCCTGAAGAAGCCTCATTAATAAAAAGGCGAAACGTTGGCGGAAAAAGGAAGTTGAGTTTCTTAAAAAAGACATGACCAAACCTCCAGAAATTAACCAATGTATTATTAAAGTGGTCAATAACAATTCAAAGAAGATGATAATGATGATGTCCTCCATCTGACTCTCTTCCCTCCCAGAGGGACTGTTACCGTTTATCCATACTAGCTTCCCGCTCGCCTTACCCGATCGTCCGTGCATCACAGAGAGAGAGAGAGAAGGGAGAGAGAATACAAAGGGAGCAAGAGAGAGAGGACGTGGAGTGGCTGGAAACTCGAGGGGCTGCCCTCGCCAAAACAGGAGCGAATGGATCGCATTAAATGAAAACGCTAACGGCGAGAGATTAATGCCCACCCGCCCGCCGTAATTAGCGTGAGACGGCGAGATTTAAAAGCGGGAGGGACCGAGGAGAAAGGGACGGCATAAACACGACACGGGGATACACACCTCGAGAAAATATACAGGGCTAATTGCGTTACATTCACACGATCGTGCGCACTAGAGAACGCCTCGTTCAGTCCTGAGGAATCATATATAATGATTAGGTTCTTCATTTTATTCAGTCAGCAACACGCATTGAATCTGTCGCAGCCTCTGGCATTAAAAGCTATGTATCTGGTAATGCTAAGTAGGTTCCCGTTGATTTCCACTTAGTTACCTATCAGAGGCTGAGGAAGTTTCAACGAAAACAACTGGTAGGATAGCATAAAGAATGTAGGTGTTATATTGATGCCACAGGACTGAATAAATTATTCCTTTAAATCCTGCCAATGTAGAGTTCATGTGCAGGCCGGGCCGCGACCTTTAAGCGCCCTGGCGTCGCGTCGGTTCCGCTCCAGGCTCCATTTTCCCTCGCCATTATTGCATCTCTTTTTTTTCCTTGCATTTCCTCCCTTTATATTTACGACCGGATTTTGGGGGAACGAACGTTTTACCTCGGGCAGAGCACCATAAAAACACAAAACACTCGCGAAACAACCCAGCGCCACAGTAACTTCCTGTGTCTGGAATAGCTGTTTGTTCGAGCACGGAGAACGTTATTTCCCCGTTCTTTTTACATAATTTCCTTTACGCAGTTAGCTAGACACGTAACTACATTTTTCGGGTGGATTAGTTATACAAGAATAATATAATCTAATTAACTCTTGAGAGGAAAAAGGAACAAGGAAACTTATCGTGTGCTCTTAAATTTAGAATAAATAGAACTAGATCCGTTGAGCTAATTACGTTGGCTGAAAACTAGGCTGTAGGACAATCCCACGGTCCATGAAGTACGTGGATGACACCATTCAGTAGGTCGTTACGGATGGAATGTTGAGACATGACTGCATTCAATATATATATCAGCAGAAAAGACGCCAGTAGGCACCCTCGCCGAACCCTGTTTCTATCTCAATCATTTCCTCACCGGCTGTCTCATAAAATCTTTTAACGTGCATGTTTAAACGCTCTCCTTGGGGGAGGAAAATAAAAAGACAAGCGCACCCGTCACGGCGGAATATCCTGCAGCGGCACCGAGAAGAAACAAGAGCAAAAGGAAACGGGGTCCAAGGTAATTAAGCCCATTACTCTTACATAAAGAGCTTCTCGTCTGACGTCGCTAAGGGCATTGACTCCGCTGTATGGAGGATTTCGCGGCGACCTTAAGCGAGTGGCGATTCCTTTTCCGCGTAGCCTTCGTCCGCACGGATCGCCCTCGTCCAATGACGTTTGCTTCATTTGGAAGAGAAAAAAAGTCTCATTTCCCGCTTACTACAGGCGATGTCCGTCGGTCATTACGACCACCTCTGCGGCGGTCGCCGACGGAGGGCAGAAGAGGTCGAAAGAGAGAAGTGGAGGAGAAAGACATACCGAGAAGAGAGAAGTTAGGAGTTGGAAAAAAGGAGAATGGTGATTAAGGGACGAAACGCTCTCCAAGCTTCTCCGAACGGAGAGACACAAACATCTGTGCCGTATCAATCAATCAATCAATCGATTCGTTAAAACGCAAGTCACCGACCTACAGCGCGACGGACGAGGTATTTTTTTTGTGAGCCCTCGCACGATCGAGATTTCCACGCGGAAGACCCGAGAGCAAAAACACTGCTTACCTAGACTGAGACTTTTTGAATGCATGGTTTTAGTGGACTTGCATACTTGCGTGGACAACGCTGACGTCGGAAAAATATGACAAGCGGCACACGACGTGGTAGGTAATACTTTTCAATAATTATTCAACCACCCGTAAAAACAAACTGAACAAACTCATTTTTTGCAAAACGTCAAGGCCACAACCGAGAGACAGAGCTTGACATAATAAGCAAAGGAGGGATTATAAAAGAGACAGCTGTTGTCTTTTTGTTCTTTTCCAAACAGCAAATAATATCTGCGGCAACCTCTAACATAGCAATTTCCATGCATGACTTATAATTCAATATGTTCCGACAGAGAAGATCTTATTCTTTTCCTTTGTCGTCAATGAGGCGTAATGCAAGGGCAGCCGCATCAATGAAAAATGTACCCAGTCAAATTTTCAGCCGTAATATAAAATGTATAGATTAGGTTCAGCACTGCACTGTAAGAAAGCTGATATTTTCTGAATGCACGATATTGAATGATTCAATTAATTAGCTGGTAGGGACGCTAAGGCTTGGACTTCACTCATTTAGAGCAGGATAACGCCGTACACTCCTCCCTTTATCCGCTCCATAAAACCCTTAACTATCCCCAAATTACCCACCACCTGTCGGAGAAAATTACACAAATAATCTCGATTCCCGTAAATACAAGGAATAGTCGAAAGTCGCCAAGACCGATGACAATCACCTTGGTGCAACCTGCCACCTATATTGTCAATAGGGGAAAACACAAGTAAAAATTTAAGACAAATATGTACTAAGATGCCACAAAAAGGAAAAAAACGTGTACCTATTCTCACGAAATCTGGAGACGAAAATTCATTTGGAGGAGAGAAAAAGAAATGGAAAAATAGGTGAAGGGTGAGTTTAGAAACAGAGGCTGGGATGAAATATTAAACGTTTCTTTCGCGGAGATCGCACTTAAAAAATGAGACGAAAGAACAATAGAACATCACCACCCCCTCCTTTATTCCCCCCTACAAGCACCTCCCCATTCCCTCCTCGTCCGCCACGCCCTGAAATCTCACTCCCCCGCTCCTTTAACCCCGGCCAACATTAGCATCCATTACCCCACCAGCATTTCGTGCACGAAAACACTCGCTCTCCCCCTGACACCCCCACAACTAAACCACCCCCCACCTCACAATGCCTTCCCTCCCAAGAGAGCTTCCACCCCCAAAATGTGATCCATTAGAGAGTGCGTCGAAAGGCGATGGATAATACGACCCACCAAACCCTTCCGACTCCCTCCCTCCTCCCCCGAAAGGATATTATGCGGGGGGGGGGGGGGGGGCTTTGGGAGGAAGGGTTCGGCATGAGTAGGAACACGCCAACCCCAAAGTCTCTCCCCCCAATACCAACTGTAACCCATTTCCCTCCCCCATTCAAATAGCTTTCCCATTCCTCTCTCGTCACAGCCCTACGCTTCACCTTCCCCCTAATATCCCCTTTCCTGTTTTTTTCTTCTCGATCACCTCCCCACCGCATTGGGAGAGTTCCTCCCGTACCCTCCCGCCTTTCCATCAACCGTTCGCTTCCTTCCTTCCTCCCACGGCACACCGTTTTTCCTCCTCTCGCGCACGAACCCCGACCGAACCGCCGTGGATCCCATCGATGAATGGAAGAATGTAGAGCGGGTGAGAGGGCTAGAGGGGGTGAAGGCGGGGAGTGGGGAGGCGTGGAGGGGGGGGGGCGGTTTCGGCGGGGCGGATTAGCTCCCTTTGGCGCGGCAACCGTAGTCCAAATCGCCGCCGCGGCCGAGAACAGAATCACTCAATCCAATCGGGGAAGGGACGGCATGATCCGATCACGGGCAAAATTTGTTATCGAACATTTTTGGAAGGGAGCGTTTAGGGGTGAAATCTCCCGGATTTTATTTTACAGGGGCTGGGGCTCCTTTGCCGTTTTTGCTGAGGGAAAGGGGAAAATGAGGAAGATAATATGATCCTTATCAGGGAGGAAGTTGGCATTATTCTTACATTTCTCCAATTTTCATTAAAAAATTTAAACTCAGCGCAATAAAGGTAGCGCCATAGCTTACCTTCCCAAAAATGCCTCTCTATTCAGCCAACGAAAGCAGGCGTAGTTGACATAATTTTAATATACTTTTAAAATCACTAAACTGACAGTTTATAGACCATTCGTCCGCAATACTATCGTATTTACGAAATGTTCATTATACTAATCCATTTTCAGAATATTTGCCGTTTCTAGCGAGAAATATTAATTGCTCTTACACGCAAAAGCTTAGGGAATGCTGAAATGCCTATTTAGCAACTAAGTAATTCAAGCAATCTCCTCGGTTACTTCAACTTTCACGGTATTACGTATGTATTTTCTAAGTATCTAGGTACTAAAAGTAAGCTTCTTTCCTTGTTATCTTGTGGTGGCAGGGAGTAATATAAATTATGTTAATTCATCAGCTTCTATTACAAATCGGAACCCGATTTGCGTGCATGTACATAGCTTTTTCACGAGTAACCATACCGAATGTACGTTTTCTATGGAGCTCAGATTGAAAAAATGTGACACTGTAAGAAATTGTATATATCGATTTACAATACAACCCTTTAAAGGGATGCAAACACCCTCAATGGCCGTAGAGGGCATTGTTTGGATCAACCCCTCTTAGAGCTCTTACTTCGCAGCTGCTCAAATCTCAAATTCAACTCAGTTTCTTTCTCATGTTTTCTTCACTAAACTTCGTACGCACTATCCGTTCACTAGTCCCCTCCATTCCCAGGCTAATCGTGTTCTCTCTTTCGTGAAAGCCTAAAAATCCAGGTTCCAGCATTCGTGTAAGGTCGCATTTCCCACACCAGTTATTTTCCATTCCTCCTTTCATTCACAAAAAAACCCTCCGACATTCCCGACAGAAACCAAATACACCATCCCTACCGCGTTCTTTGCCCGTATCATTAAGTTCTAATTTTTTTCCAACCTGAGAGTCACGTATATTGCCCCCCAGGAAAGGAGAACGAGATTCATTGAGCGTTCGTTTTTTATCCGTGTCTCCGTCGACTCCCTGCCCTATCCCTTCGCATCACCACCGGGAGGAGACCCGATTGGACCTTTGGAATGAAGAGAAAAAACACCAGAGACGTCATTTTTTTCCCGCCTCCGAGAACACGGATGAAGATAGAAATAGAAAATTAAATTTTTATTCCGGGACAAGAGTGTCCCTCAGGAACATATATGACTATGCATATATTTAGAGTCAAACAAATATTACAATAGAAATTTATACATGATGTAACAATATCACATAATCCTACACAATATTTAACAAAACGGCAAAATTATAAAAATACATCAGATTTTGTACAGTGTAGCACAATATTTACTTCACTTACGATATTTAGTTCACTTGTAGTAATATTTCATAACATTTGTTTTTAAATTTATTTGCATTTTCAGATTTCTTACGCTTTCTGACAACTGATTCCATACTTTGCAAGAGGTGACATGGAAAGACCTAGAGTATGCAGGTATTCAATAGTGTGGTATATAAAGTTCTTCCATACGGGGTGTTGGACGATTATTTGTTCTAGCATTGTATTGTACATTCCCGTATACATGTGGAAAGTTCAATCATTATTAACTTGTACATGAATGTTACCTTATTAAGTAAGCGCCTATTTTGTATTTTTAGCCATCTGAGTTTTTCAAAATATGGCGTCACGTGTTCATAATATCAAATGTCAAAGTCAGTTTTTTACCTCAGGAGTTTTAGATTTAGTTCATTTATAAGGTCAGAGTATACCACACAGCAGTAGTCTGTGTGTGGGAAAACAAGAGTACCCAAGAGGATGAGGAGGGGCAGAACGGGGTGAGACGAGGTGGAGGGAGTGAGGGTAACAGGGGGGAGGAATAGGATCGGAATGGTCGTGTGCTGCCACTCCCAATTGGGACGAGAGATCGGCTCGCATAAAGCCCTTCGTGTGACCGTTGCCCCGAATCGATTGTGTGAGACTGGATTGACGAGGGGGGGGGGGGGGCGCGGTTGAGAGGCGCTATGAAAGCGTCGCCCGGCGAGGGAAGGAGAGATAGATAGCGAAGACGCGACGAGGACAAGCTACTCGGAGAGACGTCCACCTTCTTAATGAGAGGAGGCGGTTGAACCCCGCGACTCCTTTCGACACGAGTAACAAAAACACATCGCTCCGTGACGACGGATCAACGGGATTCACCCCCAGAGAGAGGTGCATTGTGGGGCGTCCCAGAATGCGCCGTCGACGACGAAAAGGAGGAAGAAAAAAATACTTTAACTTTTCAAAATCTTTTTCAAAGCCACCCCAAAATGTTTGAGCGTGACAGCGCGCACAAAAGGTGCACTCTCTACGTGGTTTCGTATACCAGCGGTCTCCGGTCTCCTATTTTTTCTCTCTCGCAGGACTTTGAACTTTTTCCGTCACGAAGGTGACGAATATCTCGGTTGAAAGGGACGGAATTAGAGGAGCTGGCCTCTTTTTTCAGGAGCACTCACTGAGCTTGATTATTGACCCAATTCAAAAGTTGAAAAATAGAGCAATAAAAGCCGTATTACTTTAAAATTAAATTAAAAGTTGTTTGAAAAATAACGCAAAAGGCTAATTCTATTTAAAGGAATGATCCGATAAAGATGAAAGATTCAATAAAATGCATGACGTTCCCTCTTAATTCGCCTTTATACAGAGGAATGTATGACTACTCCACAGCTAGCATTTAACCTTTTTTTTAACTAGCTTCTATTTAGAAGCAGATTATTTTAATGAAACCGTGACCACATTATCTTCGAAAGTATCTCAAACGTCTTGGTACATACAAATCGAGCCAAATTGATCAAAACTCAATTTCAAGGATGAATAACTGGTTGCAACATGCACAATAGTTGTTCACTAGGCATTATAAGTGCTTGGAACATAGCAATAGTTTCTTTAGCCCTTGAATTTCTCTACTATGGTGTTCCATTATTTGGCAAGAGTAGGCAATGCAACTTATTTAATTTGAACATTTCATAGAATTTGTAGAGTAAAATATTAAAGGGTTTACCCTCGGCTGCTTCAGGCGTGATTAAAATAAAAAATGAAAAGAGGGGCTACCTTCTATGCTACCTTCAGCCGCAAGACATCACATTGAATGGCGAGGGAAGGATGAAGCTGTCCACTTAGCAGTACGGTAACTCTCTATTAACCTATTCCCATAGCTTAAACAGAAATTTTATTTGAATTCTGACGGTGATGAACGGAAATATCCTTGAAAGAGGGTGAATGAACCGCAAAAGATGACTTAACAGTTTGAACCAAAGCGGAGAATATCCCTATCGGTTGAGTTCAAGCGTTACAGCGTTTATGGAGACTTTACACACGCTAGGACGGCTAAGAAGCTAAAAATAACACATTACAACTTTATAAATGAGTTCCTTAGTATCTCCTTCGTGAATTAAAAAAAAAAATGAAGTATAAAACTTATTCACCCAGTTTTGCCAAAACAGCCAGTAGTTAACTATAGTATAAGCCAGAACTAAAACTATGATTTCATGATTACTCACCATAGCTGAAGGACAGTACATCTCATAAACCCCAAGAAAAAGATTTCACTTACCTAGAAAAAAAGAAAAGAAAACATAAATATTGGCAACAAATATTATTTAAACGCTTGAGTCACATACGTTTTGAGCAAATTATGGGAGTTAATAAGATTCAGAAAAAGAATTCATTCCCAGCATATACCCCCAGACATTTTGGATACCGTTTTATTCACCCTGTCTCATTCAAATATGACTTTCATCCCAAATTAATGGATTGAATACCTCCTTCACCTTTGAGCACTCACATAAACCATCCTTGAGCAATTCATACACCATCTTTGAGGTTGGAATTTTAATTATCTTCCACATTCACGAATCTTAAATAACCAAAGCTACCTAACAGAGTAAGCGTAGCAGCATTCGTAGGGGGAAGTATTAAGGCCTGTTTACACGATGCATGTACCCGCGCGGGTACATGAACACTTGCAATAACACGTTCACCGAATTAGAAAGGGCTATTTTCGGGACAAGTGTTCATGCATTCGCGCAAGTTGTTGTGGCACCACAATGCATTTTTGAAAGGACATATACATTTACGCATGAACCCGCGCTGTCACATGCACCATGCACACAGGCCTTCAGACGCATAGAGAAAGCGTATTGAAGAAAACTTCCACTGGTCTATCATCGCTCCATCAGTGATTAGCTACAGAAAACAAAAGCAAAACGGACGGGATGGGGAAATGGGGGCTGGAGGCGATGTCAGCTCAGCTGCGGAGGAGGATTATGAAGGACTGGGGTTCATGGCCAGCGGTTCGGAAAAAATAAAATAAAGACTACACAGGAGTGTATAAAAAAACCCTCAAGAGTGGCGCATAGACGCAAGGCGAGAGGGTATTTGGGGGTGGCCTCCTCCGCTTCTTCCTCATTCCCCCCATTCCTTTACCCACCCCCGGACAAACCCCACCTGAAACCTTTAGTCTGGATAGGGATAAATGGGCGTGTACGTAGCAAGGACGGAAAGGCTTCAGGCTTCACTTGGCTCGCAGGGAGGACGACGGCGACAGAGGACCCACGCTTGGTCGCTCTTGCAGTTCACTGCCTTGAGGCAGGACGTGCGATGCCCGGTGACGACGGCATGGCACCACGGCGGGGGAGCAGGGGGGGGGTGTCCGTTCAAAACCCCCTCCGACCCCCGTCGCACAGCAGTAAACGCAACCCCCCATACCTAAAGACAACCGACCCCAGCCTCAGACCCTCTTCCCCCAACACCCCTTCCCGCACTCGAATCAACCCTTTTCAGCCTTCTCTGAGAAAAGGATATTTCTGGTGGAGGGAGGATTGCGGAAGAGGAAGAGAAAAAAAAATGGACGTCGTTCCTTGAACTTCGACATCAAGATTTTCCATCGGGTATTGATTGTCTGAGGGGTGGAAGTGGGGAGGGGTTTTTCAAATGCGAACCAAGACGCGACGGAGAAAAGCCAATTGTGAGATGTATCCGGTTTGATTTCCACTCCGTTCAACACAAGAACAATTTCATTCATGATCAACCGAAAGAATTGTGGGCAAGTTCAAATTGCCTCTGGAAACTGGATCGATATTCAACGAAAAGCACGCCTTGAGATATCTCCAAAGGATGCCAAAGTGTAAACGTCTTCGACGAACACCTTGGGCACATTGTGTCTTTTCTTCCTCTCCATCCTTTCATAATTCGCTAAAATCTTCATTAGGCACGTAGATTGGTCTCAGACGCATTTAAGGGGAAGAGAGATCGGAGGGAGTTGGTGAGATATTATGGCGCCAGATATCCAAGTTGAACTGACTTTGTTGTTTTTCAATATGATTAGCCGTCGTTTTCATCATGTCAGACCTGATTCCAACAATTTTATTCATTTTGCTAATACGGCAGTTGAGTTTTACGGCTAAACTCTTCCTTAATATGGAGCCAAATGCTATCAAACTGATTCAAAATCATTAACAGGAGCATTTTGTTTTCGTTATGACGATACAGCCTGAATTTCAAATACAATGACCTTTGTGGCCATGAAAAACTACAGATGAAAACGCAGGATACTCCTTCCCTCTATTTGACTTTCACATTTATTGAGTTTTTACGTCTGCCTGTAGAATTAACGGTCTTCAACGTCATATATGCTAAGTGATAACGGTAGAAGAGATTCCCTGAAGAGAGAGAAAAATGTTCATTCCCGTAAAGCTTACATTTTTCACAACATTTTCCGGTCCACTATAAAATGAATATCAATGGACTTGAACTTTTTGTACGAAGGTCACACATTTTACTGCATTCCTGGAATTTATTATTTTTAAAACATTTTACTGCATTCCTGGAATTCATTATTTTTACAAGTGCAATGAGCTGATTTTTTCCACCCTCTTCATCGCATCATAAATATCGTGAAATCGTTTTCACTACAGCTGACAGCTGGCAAGAGTACATTAATAAATTGCTCCCCCAAAAATAAAACCGGCTCTCGCTGGGTCACTTTCAGCGTGACATCACACTCCCCTTGGGGGGTCTGGCATTCCGTGAAACCCATGACATAATGAAGAAGAGAAGGAACGATGAAAAAGAAACCCTAAACTAAGGCACGTAGTGCTAAAAAAATTGACGTAATTTATGGAAGGTTCAAAACCAGAGGTACCACCGTTAAAGATCACTTTCATTTTCCCACAGGTTGGGAGAGATCACTAGTAGCCGAAGCTGAGATGCAATACCGAGGTATTTTTTTCCATCTTTATGCAAGTTGAGCAAAAGCAGAGTTTTATTGAATTCTCGATGCCTGGTACGGTTTATCAGCGACCGCCGACGATGGAGCGTAATTAATACCCATAGGTAGGCAGGGCGGCGGGTTTTGAGCGCCACGGCTAGCCCGACTCCGGTTGCACCGCCTATTGGATTACACAGCTTGCCCCGGCTACTGTTTAACGATCTCTTCCCAAGTGGGGAGTAATTTCTCAACCGCACGCCGCCGCCAATCCCCGCGGCTCATACCGTGGGCGAGCCGCGGGAAGGCGCTTTAAAGACCACCATTGTTCCGCCCAAAAAACCCCATTCGCGTCTCACAAACGCCTTTCATAAATCGACAGCTGTGTCTAAAGTGATTAATGAAAACAAAGAATTCACAGCTGGGTGGAAACACAGAGAGATTACGCACACTCACTTTCACAGAGAAGTTCATTCAATCAACGAAGAAAAACCCGGAGCCCTTCGGATCATGGGATAAAAATAACTGTGTAGCAGTGAAGCTTGAAATTCTCACGGGCAAGCAATTTATTTCGAAGTGATGAGGATTGAAAACGCATCGTTAAAAAAGTACTTTTTTTGGGTCTTGAGCCTAAGTTACTTGTTCCGCTACAAAGCTAGGCTCCGAAACTAAAAATGAATGATGGATTGAAAATCCGCAGCCTTACTATTTTCGTCACAACATACTTTTGGCAATACAACGAAAAAAAAGCACAGTGACGTACCTACTTTTTATGACTGAATTCATGAAAAACATATAAGATATTTTACTAGTAAAATTAAATTTTGACAATGCTTTAAATTGTGCCTGATGAATCCAAAACACAACGAGACCCTCAACAATTAAAATGGTTCCACCATTAAAGGACTTAAATGTCATTTTATTCACATTCTGGATATTTATAGAAAAAATGTCCACCATCTCATATGAACAACGAAATGTTACCTTTCCACGTAATTTTACTCGGAAATTGAAATTTAAATAAAATGGTGTAAAAAGCGACAATGGGAGAAAAACGGGGAAATAGTATTTTTCTATCACAATTAAATGCTATTTTCACGAAAAAAATATTTATAAGAACGAAATTTCCCGGGAAATTGATTAAAAATAAAATAGGTGCATCTTACCGCCATAGTTGTTGAGTTATTAGCTAATTACTGCAATAATTGAAGTAAAGAGTAGTAATTCCATATAAATGGCGATACAGTCGGCGTCTATAGCTATAAAAAAGTGTTCATTCAAAATATATTCGTGGAATAATCTGCATATTTTGTACTTTAATTTTGGTTTTCAGTAGCTAACCCATCTCATCAGCGAAAGCAGGATTTTTCAACCAATTTAACAAAATTTTAGAATGTAGTATTTGTTTTGACTCACACAGTCACGGTGGAACCACCTGAAAAAACACTTTTCGTTTCAGACCACCGCAGAAATATTTATCAGCAATTTAACTAACTACGGAATTAAATCTCAATGTATTCTTTCCCGTTTCGGTTCAAAGCGGCGAACGACAGGGAAACGACTAATTTTGCTTCAGAGCCGTAACTAAGTCCGCGAAGGAATTAAATTTCAATTCACAACGTTTTCGAAGGGAAAATATAAAAGCTCAAGGGAGCGTATCGATGCACGGCAAAAGCAGAAAAAAGTAGCAAATGAGGCTCAGAGGGGTAATTTGATTCCAGTTCCGTTTTAGTCCGTTCCACTCGAACAAAAGATTATTTCTCCGTGAAAAAGGTTTCCATAATAAGTTGCAGTTCTTAAACCCGAACTGTGGGCAGATTGAAAATCTTAGTTTCAGTCTTAAAAGAGTAAAAAAAGGCGAAAACATTTTGACGCCGGTTACTAATACGCTTCTCTCACATACTTAACAGACTAATGTCTAACAGAATCGATTAACCCTGTCGTGAAACTATACATGTTTATCATGCACATTCACCCGTAAAGTCCTGGGACCAGCAAAGCAAGCGCCTCTACAGTTAAAAGTAGGGAACCAAAATCCGTGTTGTACGGATGGGGTATATTTCTCAAAGATTTCTCCCCCTCCACGGACGCCCAAGACGTAACACTCGTACCGAGAATTAACCGAGAGCAAAAATAAATACGGATCCCTTTTTTTCTTCATAACACGAGGAAACAGCTCACAACTGCTTCCACACCCAGCGACGAAAACAGGGTGGCGAATAGAGGACAAAAAACGATGACAATTCTCAGGCAGTACTTAATGGATGGACGTCATCAAGAGTGAAAAGAATACTCGACAAGGGGCAGAGAGGGTGCACCGTAAGAGGAAGACTTCGAGTGGGGATGAGACGAAAAGGAGCCGGAAGGTCCCAGCTCTCTCCCCACACCTCAACTGCCAGCCAAATTCCCAACAGACTGGCCTAATTTATTCACACGAACCGCACACAGCAACAAGAAGATCAAGCGACGAATTTGGTGTGAGAGGGAGCACACTTCGGTCTGTCTCAGAAGCTCTTCTCTGTTAACAGCGTTCCATTTTCATTTAACGCCCCGTGGAAATCTCCTGCTTCGTGTGCGCTTGAAGGAATGGGTGAGAGACAGGTTAAGTAAGAGCTCCCCGTCTCCTTCTCAGTTGGTACTCACACTCTCCAAAGAGAAATGAGAAATGACTTGGCGGACAACCCCCTACATCTATGAGACGTTCCCGCTTACACGATAATATATACCTACAACGTAGAGCACGAACGGCTCAGCTTCCCTAGCTATTCATGCAAGCGTAAAAGGCATTCTCCACAGCGTCTGACATAACAATGCCCCACAATACGATCTCATGGACGACCATCTTGTGAGCTATATTTTATTAACATGGTTAAATCAAATTTTTTTACATGATTATGTTACTTTTTACATGGTTACATCATTTAGTTCTCCGGAATTTCAAGATAACTTCCCCGAAATTCCACCACAATTGATTCCCTTACAATACCAAAAATGTATAATATCGTGCCTTAATACATGGCATCATGGAATAAATGAGTGTTTGTCGGTAGATATTTAAAATTTAAATTTTTAGGATCAAATTGGAAACCATATTACTCAGGCAATGAAGTTATATCTCATTATCTGGAGCATCAAATAATATATCAACAATTATATTGAATATTTGATGATTTTTGGGAATACAGTAAGTGACATGGATTCGAGTGGCTTCCATAGCATTATGGTCCTTTTCCTAGTGGAAGAGGCATCGGTAGATAAATTGCAAGATAACTAAATCACAACTTATCCCAGAGGAAAACTAGATAACGAACACTGGCCTTCCGAATAAAATAACTCAGGAAGTTGGTACAAACAAAACGAACAGCGCAATAAGAAAATAGGTAAACAATTAGTTAATAATTAACTCTCAAGTTTCTCTTACTTGTACCACTATTCATCCCTCTTAAGGCCGCTTTACACGGTACATTTGTTTGTACAAACTCTTCCGTGAACTCTTGCATGAGGCAAAATGTATCGTGTAAAGCGGCAAATAGTATGAACGTTTGTGCGAATGTCTCAATGCCTGCACAGGAAATAGAACCTGTTCTAATTTCCTTGAGACAAACGTACAATCTCACGTACATTCGTTTGTACAAAATATTTCATCTTGTAAAACCATAAACTTGAGACCATAAAATTGAGGCTTCCTTCGATTGACTTCATTCATGAGTTGAGATCCGAATTCAAAATAGAGATCAATGAGAGTTCAAGTTGCACAATATTATCCAACCATGGTAATTTAGGAATGAAAGCACGATTATGTTTCATTTACTGACTAATATTTTGAAATAATGTTCACGTTCCACCCTGAGTTGCACTTAGCGAAAAACGAAATTAAATCGGAAAGTGGTGGAAAAACACGGCGGCAGAATAAAGCATTGCAGCGTTGGACGGAGCCCCAACAAATGACTACAGGATATGAATGGGGGAAAGGAACGAAACGGTAACGTATTATTATCCCGTGCAACGATTGATTGCATTAAAAACGGACGTGACCAACCGTTGCTCGAACCGGTTCCGATTAAAACAGCCGCCGCGGCGCGGTCTCAGCGCTACTGTCTGGTGCCGTGCTTCCATTTCCATTCTCTGTCTCCGCTCATCCATCGCGTTCGAAGAAATCGCAGAGCAGAGCGGACATGAATAATGCGCGCTGATTTGACTAGGGTACACTTCAAACATAACATACAAGCATAAACCCCTTGCGGAATACCCCATAACTTCCCTCCCCTCGGCTCCCGTATCGCCTCTCCGCGTGCATAATGCGGGCGGGTATCCATCTCCAGGGTGACGGAGAGGCGTGCGTCTTCCAACTTAGAACCTCGCGAAAGACAAATGAGCCACGCCCTTCGACAAAAGGATGTGGCGTCGGGTTCACAGAGGGAGGGTGTGTGCAGGGGGAGTGGAGGTGCGGGGGGAGGGGAGGTGCAGGGGGAAGGTGGTGGTGATGGCTGAAGGTGTTGCGTTGCGTGGGTGCGAAGGAAAACGGGGAAGAAGGCGGAGGAGGGAGAGAAGGATTGGGGGGAGAATAGAGAAGCCATATCTGCGCGCAGAGTAGAACGGGTCAAACACTGCGACTCAAGGAGACCTCACTGCACCCAGACGCGACCTTTTCACAACTTCTCGTGCCGCATTATGGCGCTGGTAAAACATTGAGACAGTCGTACTGAAGGATAGTGTCAACCTCCAAAAGGCATTTCTTTCTGAAGGCAAACCTTATAGTCTGGTGCATACATAATTAATGTCAAGCATTTTTACTCCAAAAGAGGTTCATGAAGCCGTTAGTGCTTGCAAAAAAATTGCTTTTCAGCAACGTTAACTAATGCTTCAATGATTGAACTTACCGAAAAAGCTCACGTCTCTACATAGAAAGCCGCTTTAATGCTCCATGATTTGATTCTTTTTTTCCGAATCCAAGGCGAAATTAAGGCACTGCTAACAGACGGGAATGTCCTAAATTCCGTTTCAACTGGTAGTGCATACGCATTCGTGGCACACAGGCAAATGGGACAAGGTTAACAATTATAACATATAACAGTCAATAAAAACAAATGAAATGGAAGGTAAACAATGTCAGTCCTCTGGTCATTATAGGACTGAGTTACTTAGTATATCGAAGGTCTATAATGTCAAGGATTAAGGAGAAGGTGGCTGTTATTCCCACGATTTAGGCGTGGCTAGTTTCATTTGAGAAACTATGTCAAGCGCACATGCGCTATTTCAATTCGCATTCGTCAACATCCGTTTGTGAGTTAAACATATTTTGCAGCACGGAGAACTGCGGACAGAACATACTGGATGCAGTCTTTCTAAAGGAGCAAGTGACAAGACCGGAGGGTGCGTAGATATCCGTAGCCACTCATGGATTTTTGTTTATATAAAAACCACCGATGCCAAGAGTCATAATCATTTCTTTAAAACTCAAACGAAGTATGGGTTCACCAGTCATTCATAATGTTGTGGTACAATATATATTCAAGAACCTACTTGGTACGCACAGGGACAATGAAAACTTCAGCGGGCGTAAACATTAGTAATTACGGCGCCACAATGATTCGATATTGCTTATTGCCTAATGACTATTTAATATACCTAGGGGCATTTCATTGTTACATGAATTCTTGCTTGAAATAAATATACATCCCCGATGAACGCATACCTATGAAAACCTATAGTAGTATCAAGAAAGTTCTCAGTACAAAAAAACGGAAAATATAACGGGTAAAATTAGGCCTAAATTTACTTCCTGAAAATCTCAAATTAATTACCGGCTCAAGATTCTTAGTTTATGTTTTCGAGGCGAGGGCAGCATAGAAGAACTCTTGACATCCGCGAGACCCCGAATCTACTTATTACCTTCCCCGCGAAATTATGGGAACTTCCCGCAAAAGAGTCGCCATGGACCGAGGAAGATCCTCCAGACGCAAATTAAAAGAGCCGAGGGCGTTTCTCTCTCGAGTGCTCCGCGAGCTTTCGTCGAGTGTCCCGCGAGCTTTCGGCGTGATCCTCATTCTGCTCCTCACCAGCCTCGCATCGCCCGCCGCCTCACCACGGGGAGGCGGCGGGCCGGTGACTCACCGCTTCACATCCTCACGACGCGAGAAAAGGAGGCGAGCTCTTGACGTCCCCGGAGGAGGCGAGAATGAGGGAGATCCAGGGAGGAAAAAAAGAAGAGGAACGCCAACCGCCCACCGACCGTCGCGTCCGTCCCTCCGTTCGCGGGGTTTCCGCGCGCCCATAAGCCGCGTCGTCGGGCGCAGCTCCCCTCATCCCCAATCCCATCACCACCACTCTCTCCACACCAGTTCCTCCCTTTCTCTCTTTTTGCCCTCTCGCGCGAGGGATGTAAACAAATGGTGGTGACTGACTTGAGCGCGGTCGCCATCACATGCTCGGCTTGACTGACTTCACTGCATCCAACCGCCACTCCTCCCAAAGAGGTTGCTCGAATTTTTTATTCCCGAATGGAACTTGTATTTAAAAAATACGGTCGCTACTTAACGGATTCGTCGAAAGAATTTGAACCTACGACTCGCATCGTGAATGCCTTTCCACCAAAATGATGGCACGATAATCAACGTAAATGCTCTAATCAGAACGAAAGACATCGAAATTTTTTTATTTCACAATAAAGTAAAATATCCTATGAAACAAGTACATCAAACGTGACATTAAATACGTACATTATTCGCACATTTTCATTTCCATTTATCAAAATTCTCTTAAAATATTTTAACGCGGTAGAGCTAACTAAATGAAACCAAGTTTAAGGTTCACAGAGTTATTCTCGAGGTTCATATGTACATAACTAAGTTATTGCAAAAAATATCTTCTCAATACGTTCAAGCTCGAATATAAACGATTCTCAATTTTTATTCAGAAGCTTTCCAACCCTTAAAAATACTGACAATGTACTAGCACGGTATTTAATGATTTGAAATAAGAGTTTTTTGCATCTCCAATACTCGCGCCACAAATGAAGACTAAGCATATCTATCCTTGGTAAAGGACTTTCATATCGAAGGCCAATGCCTGACACGTCCATTTATATTTCACTTCGGGTTCATTGATGTTCATCCTCCAATTACCCATTCCAGCCTAACACATTAAAGGCACACATTAACATACTCTCATGGTCACAATCGCCATTAATTTCCCTCCTAAAAGCGTTAAAGTCACTTATCGACCTAATGTGAAAGCAGATATAAGATCAATCTTACACACTGTGAAGTGATTAACGCTCGAGTCTTTAAATACGTCAAACATCTCGATAACACCTCTTAGAGTGAAATAGTGCCTGGACTTTTTAATAAGAAATTATGAAAGAGTTTTAGACACTGAATAGTAGAAATTCACATCGCAGTTGTGAAAAATACCCAAATCGATTCTTAAACTTCAAAATCGATCATAACAGAGGGGTAACCTACATCAACATCAAACGGAGAAGTATATAATTTAGTTCTGGTTTATAACGCTTACCTGACATAGAAATGTAATTGCAGGGTGAGTGATAATTATGAAGTACGTTGAACAAATAGTATTTATTTATCGAAATAAACAATAAAATTCGACCCTTGAAAAGTTTGTGCATCTGCTGTAGAAATTAAATAAATTCATTTCATTTCAATGATATTTATTTCATGTAACAATATGATTATTAAATATACTTTTAGTTATTTAAAAAAAATCGCATAAAGTGACAGTCAGCACCTCTCCGTAGGATAGCCAACCTATGGCCGACTATCAACCGAGTATGAAGTTTTAAGTAGGCACTCATACATTGGCTGCGTGATTCAGCAAGTACTCAGTAACTTTCGTCAACAATCAAATATTACATAGTACTACTTGCGTATTTAAGTCTGGTAGTTTGATAAAGAAGTATTGGATTAAACTACAAGTTTATGATACATTCTCAAGCACATGTCTACTTTGGAAATATTTACAATATTTCTCCTAATCTGGCCCTATCTTATAACCTAAATAAATTAAGCACGAGGCGATAATAAGACCTAGAGTGTTAAGTATCTCCAAAAGCCTTGATGAGCAACAGAAAATGTATGTAGCCGACAAATGGCGATAAGAGTTTTCGTTCCCTTTTTCTTTCATAAGTGACCTCGGAAGCCGATACTCCTACCCTTCTCTCAGTCCATTTAATTTCACTCCAGTATTTCATCCAACAACACCCATAAGGGACGTCAGGTTAATAAAAACATCGGGACTGTTTCTTTTTTCAAGCAACTTATCTTCCCGACGCTAGTAAATAAGAGAAAGGTAATCATCTGGGTAATCATTAACCATTCCCGCCGGCAGGACACCTGATACTATTATTGTTACAAATAATTCAACACCCACACACACTTCGTAAAGCGGTTGAAAAGCGGAACAAAAAAAAAACAAATAAAAACAAAAATAGCAGGAAATAAGCAAGAAAACTGCAATTAAAAATAAATTAGTTTTAAATTGACAGTTCAAGGCATCACTTACTGGAAACGCTTCAAGCAGAATGAAGTGACTTTGTTTCCTACGTTCACATATGCGTATCTACAAAATATTACAAGCAAGTGGAAAGGGTTGAATTATGGGAGACTGAAGTTGATCACTCACAAATTGACATATACATCTGGACATGCATGCATGCATTGCACTCTTTCACGCCTCTTTTATCGCAGTGAAGCTAAGATGATAACTGCAGCGGAACAAATAAACGTGGTGCTATCGGAGAGTAATGAAGATCAATTGGATTTAAAATATCACCGATGAGTTCCAAGAATATCGGAAAAAATGCCTTATTAAAACGGTTCTAAGACGAAGAGACGAACTTTTATGGAGATATTCTCGGACACAACAGTCTCTTGAGTACAGCCATGGAAGGAGAAATGAAAGGGAAGAATTGTCGAGGGAGACTTTGGATAGAATCCATGGAAAAAATCATGAGGTATACACCAAGACGATGAAATTCCACATCATTTTTCTAATAGCTAATTTTTCTAATAATGATTGGAAAATTATCATGAGGGATGTTAAAATGGAGACTTAATTGGGAAATAAAACGGTTTGGCTGAGAAGAAATTAGAGCTGCATTGAACCAATCTTCGGACTTGCGACTGCAGATGATGTAGAGCAAAGCTTAGAGTGGAAAATTGAAAACATGTCTTGAGGGGAAATTCTATCCCGAGTATCAAAGCATCTTCCTCGGGGAATTTTCTTGAAATTATGTCGAAACGATTAATGAGGTCTGGATTAATACATTGATCATTTTTCAGCGAATATTAAAAAATGCGTGAAGAGTAATCACCTCAAACATCGCCACCAAGCTGCACGAGTACAAAAAAAAGAGGAGACAGCGCGCACACTCACGCGAACAAAAGCGCGCCATTCTTGAGTCCCTCTAAAGAGAGCGTTTTTGAAAATCGCCTCTGCCGAACCGTCAGTCGACGGATGGCGGAGTGGGTGGGAGCGGGTGAGTTTGAATGGCTGGGGGGTGGGAGAGAAGGGGGGGGAAGGAGCGGGTAGGCGGGAGAAGAAGGGGAGTGAGTGACAGAGTGGATGAGCACAGGGAGTGGGTGGGTGGGATGAAAGGAAGGAATTGGGAACGAGGAGGTTAGAGATATAATGGAGAGGAGGCTGCTGGTCCCATGCGAGGAACGGGAGTGCAGAGGGAATGGAGGAGCATGACCCAAACATTAAAAATCGCAGTGGGTATAAAGGTAACTTGATCAACTTACTCGATTCCCGATCAATTATTAGCCAGAACCTACATTTTCCTGAGATACAATGACAAATATACATTCCATTGCTACTTGCAAATTCACGAAACACCTCTGGATGCTGTGTTCTGATGCAGGACGATAGTGAAAGCAATTGTTGTCCGCACGGTGTTATCAACAAGGTTATCGGTATGAAAAAGAGGCATGGGTATGTGTATGACTAAACTTTAATGATGCAGGCTTCACTTCGTAGATGTTCTGAGCGTTCGAGTATTCATAATTAAGTAAAATACTTAGAATTTTTCTAAAAACTTTTAATAGCACGACTCGTTTGGCCGATTTGCGTCATCGCAAGGTAAATGTTCGCGTCGCGGTAAATCTCCGAAGTAGCTCCTACGTCGGTGTGGAAATTTCAACCTCCTCGACGAGGAATGGAAACCCGAGGCGCACTAAAAACGGCCGGAGATTTTCAAATTTTGAAAAAAAGGGAGGGGCGGATAAGAAGAGAGGGAGGAGAGGACGATGAAGATGACGACGAGACCTCTCTCCGTTTATTCCCTCCCCCTCACATCCCACACAAACACGCACAATCGCCCCACACGCTCCGACCCACTCCAATGGCGACCCTTTGAACCACCACTAGGGTCCAAGGGGGGGGGGGGAGGGGTGTGGGTGGGGGCACTTCTTCCACCCCCCTCCTCCTCAGCCGACGATAATGGAATGACGTTGGAATCATATTATTATTATCAGCGTCAATTCATTCCCATTCCGGAGAAAAGAATACATGAATAAATATGGAATAAAAAGAAATGAGATATTCTTCTTTCACAACAACGAAATAAACTAAGCATAAACACATTTTCATGTTGAAGTTGGATACGCTTTATGATAATTTCCCCAAGGGATTGTTTTCATATGACACTAATTTCCATGCCTATGAAGTTAATATTATAGTAAGTCTGAACGGTATAACATACATCTAGACTAGAATTATCAAATTACGATTTACGGCCATATATTGTTTCGGGGATGTCTCCCTCTAACAAAAGAGCCCAAATCTAGACAGCCAGGATATACTTCCCGCCTTTAAATTGACTCCGTTGTAAATGAATCCTAGGTAGTCTAATCGATGAAATCTGTGGACCACGTGAAGATGACACCATAATTTATAACAATGTATTAGCACTAACAAGTCTGCATAATCTTTCCAACAAGTCTCAGAATCCTACAACACCTGGAATACAAATCTAAATGTGATGCCATAACCAACCTATGATAAACCTCAATAGAGCTACAATTAAAAAAAGGGCCGTGAAAAACAAAATACAACGGGGTGATTCTAACCACGCATTTGAAACAGAGAAGAGATGGATAAATGAAAAAGGCACGGAGAAAAGTAAGGAGGGAGAGAAAGTAATCGAGAGGAGGAAAAGGAGGGAAGGGACATCGATATTACCGCTCGCCTTATAGAGAGAAGGAGAGTGAATGGCGACGCCCTTCGGGACAAGAGGAAAGATAAGAATTCCACGGGAGGACGGCGAGGACCGAAACTTCAAACGGTGGAAGTGGGAGGAAGAGTGGAGAGGCGTGAGATAGGATAAAAGGCAAAATGGGCGGAAGGGATAGAAGTGAGAAGGTCTGAAGGACGCCTTTTACATTCAGCAGAGAGAGAATGAGTGAGAGTTGATGGAGATGGCGTTCAAGGGGGAGAATAATTTATTATCGCGGGGCAATCGCCCACAGACAGTTATTAATCGGGAGATAAAATGTTTGAAAGATGCCTCCAAGACGTGAATGCCACCAACTTAAAATACCGAATTCCTATTTTAAGCGCTAGCAGCGTTAAAAAAAAGGACACAAGGATAGCTGCTGGATTGTATTTAAAAATAATATATTGGTGGATCGTTGACTAATTTTATACTCTAAAGTCAAAGTAACATAATGCCAACATTTGTAACCCATTTCGCACACTTTAGGATTGCGAGTTGAAAAATTCAAAGCTTGCGTGACTAGCACAATAGAAAAATAAGGAAGCTTAAGGAAAGGGAAAGATTTTGAAAGAATACTTCACGTCTTATTCAGATGGATTTAGCATTGCATAGTATCATCTTAACCAAGCTACCTGAGAAAATCTCGTGATTTTTTTCAAACAATTTTCTCTCCAGAAAAATTTATTTTTCGGAGATTAATAACAAATGGTTTTTTCCTAAGAAGGTTGCTTCAACAACCATATTTTGCATTGCAAAAACGTTTAGTAGCAATAATGCAATGAAGTTTTACAACCATGCAAATTTAGTTCGTTTAAACATTTATTCCTTGCAACTCATCAAAATAGAGATGCCGCCATTGATTGGTGACAATAAACAGCATCATTCTCCAATTCCTAAGCATAATATTGAAGAAATTATTTTCCCTTCGATTGAACACTAACTGAAACACTTCAGACACGGCATCAAAAACCAGAGGGACAGCATCCCAGACCATATCTCAGAGCAAGCCTATAGATGGGATTAGGTTGAAGGATTTATGGCACAGCAATCGAATGAAGAAGGGGAAAAACGTCTCCATAACACTGGAAAACGGGACATTAATGTTCTCCCGTTCACGTTCTTTTCTTCAAGGAAGAAAGAGGTAGGGAGGAGAATAGAAAACTGAAGCTTTCAAAAACGTATAAAACGACGAAAGAGATAAACAGTTGAGGTATGCGAAACACTGGGCCGTTCTATCCATTCTTTCCCACGATGTTCACATTGGAAAGAGCAATTCAATGGAACTGTATTGTGATCTATCTAAGTCCATCAAATAGCCCGTCTTATTGTTTGCCTATGAGTGCAATCAAAACCTATACCTATTCAAGGTTGCCCTTTGCTCTTCTCTGAATTCACAAAATAGGAAATCAGGACGAAAAAACATCGCTATCCTCATACCTCTTTTGTCCGACTTCCAAATCCAATTTTAAAAAAATTAGACTTAAAAAGATGATGAAAAGCAATGATTGGCATTGCGTGACTCCGTTTGCGCGAATCACTACCTAATTTAGTCTAACAAAACGTGTATCGAAATGCTTAGCTAATAAATAGCAACGACAGTTTTGCACGCTTCAGATTACGATATAACATGTGAAAAAAAACTTTTTCCAATGAGAGAGCTATATTTTAAATGACAGTAAAACATCAAATCAACCAAAAAGAAAGTAAATGCTGAGCTCGTAATTCTAAAACATGTGTAGCGCACAAGAGCTGGAGAGGCAATTACACAAAAAGATGTGAAAAAACTACAAGAATAAAGAGGAAAAGGTCCGATTAATGTTTCAATTATCAAAGGGCATGTCTCAATTGGACAAAACGATGCTAGATTGATACGAGCGAGGCAAGCATGACAATGTACGCTATAGGAGGGCACGAGTCGACCGAACGAGTGAACGCCCTGGACCCCACCATTTCGTTATCGGTCTATTAATGTCATTCGTGCACAACGAAGCTTACGGAAAACACGACGGGTAAAGGGTCAAGCGAGGAACGATTATTACGACGCTGGGGGAGCGGAGCACGTGGCACTTAAATGCGAACAGATGGGGGAGCGGACGATCGAACAAATGAGGAAATCGTAATAATTGGCAAAAATCAAGACATTCGCAATGTCCAGCGAAGCTTTCGCAAGCGCCTGAGATGCCCGCAAGACTCAAACGGGCATCGATCGAATGATATGATGAAGACGGACAAACTCGAGGTCTCGGATGGCGGTGTCCCGGTGTACACCAGGCGCTCAAGAAAGAATGAAGAATATGGGGGGTCAAAGAGGAAGAGAGAGCTGCAACTAGGGCTGGGCGGTTTTCCAATATATTATAGTTCCAATATCAATATTTTTAAATATTGGGATTCCAAAATCACAACCTTTGAACGACCAATACCAATAATTGGGGAAAAGAAATTTACATTTCTTTTGTTTTATTTACAGACTTCTACATAGTTAATACAGGCAGCATTTTCAAACCATTGTAAGCAAGATAATTTTACCTGCTAATATTGCTATGTTAAATATTTTACAATATGCCAATACTTCATTATTTCTAATATTACAATACATATTTCCAATATTCCAATAAGCCAATATTTTCTAATATTCAATAGTCCAATACAGGTAATTGATAATGGTCCATTTTCAACATTTTAAGATATTGGACATTGATATTGGGATTCAAATACCGTCCAGCCCTAGCTGCAACAGGCTAGTCACCGAGCGATATCCGAGATGCGCTTATTTCTAAAGAAGCCTCTTATATTTTATGGGCGCCGGCAGAGGAAGGAATATAACGTCAAGTCGATTGAAATACGCCGAATTTTTAGCTAGCCTTTTGACCCCCTCGAGATATAATACCCCCATGAGGAGTGGGTGGGACATGAAGTAAGTTGTAAAAGGGTGTCATTCATCAAGCGAGATAAAAGATGTCCGAAGTGCAAAAGATACAAGGAAGAGACAACCTTTCCCTTTTGTGAGTGCTCATTGTATACGTAATCCTCCTCCTCCCTTTGATGGTTATGATGTCACTTTAGGTGGCGACACTTATGCGCCTGCGAGGATCTTTTATTCATAAAACCGTGACCGAATAAATGGGAGAGAATAAGAGATCCAGGCGGGCATTTACTTTGATTTGAAACTCACAAAAAGAACATATAATTACGCGCAACTCTCACCAACGATTTCACCAGTCATGGAGGATTAGACGTGCTATCATATGACAGGACCGTTTACAGCACTGTCGGAACATTGAACGAAATTTTCGAATAGAATAGTAGAAGAAAGATTTTTTCGAAGCAGGAGATATTTTTCCATTTGATAACACCCGAGCTGACGGGAGAGAAGTGGTCCCCATACCTATTGTTTAGGATATTTTAATTTTAATCAACCCACCAAGTCAACTACTTAAAACTAGGCCAAACTTATTCTTTTCATTTTTTCTGAGAATGTCGCGATACAAATAAATACCCAAAGGAAAGAGAATTTCGAATTCAACAACGAAACAGCAATAATGCTATGGAATATAACATTTATATATTGCACAGGAATTCTACACTACAATGCCCATATAATCACTATTTAAATCAAATTATAATAAGACTTTTTACGATGAATAGAGATATGCAATGGTATTTACTTTGCCTAAGCATTATATACTACAAATACATCGCGTCTGAGACACCGTCTGGTAAGCTCGCATCAAAATGAAATAATATGGTAACTCAGACGAAAGAAACTTCAACGCTGTCGTAGGAAAACAGTTGGCATTCGTGAAAATGAAAATGCGCGGCAGTGAATCAGTTCATCCCGAGTTCCGAAGACGGAATAATCAGAAGAAAGCCGCATTTCATTCAGGTTGATCGAGCCGCGAGGATATCTTCAAATTCCTTACCTTCTTCTCATCATCTCGGGAGACATTGAACGATGGGAAATTAATTTTGGCCAAAAGGGCCTTCCTCCAAAAACGCCTTCACTTGCCACCGGAGGAGGAGCGGGATATCTAAGCGAGCCGCTGCCCCGAAAACATTTCCACTTGATTCCTCGGCGATGGTTGAGTGCGTTACCGCGGCAAGCGGCCCTCACCTCCCGATCTCGGGAGTGGACGCAATAGGAATACGAGGAAGGGGAGATGTGAGGCATTAAAATGGGAAGATGTGGGAACTTGTGGGAGGCATGAAAAGACCTCCCACGGCCATACAGAGAGAAGAGAGCAACGGCAATAAACGGACTCAACGTACTGAGAAGGGATTTCGCCTCATAAGGACTTAGGGCAAAGGAGGGAAAGAGAGAGAGAGGAGGGATGTACCAATAGAGAATCGTTGGATGGAGTTGGGTTGGGTTGAGCCCTTATCCTCTCCAACGGAGCCCTTTGTGCGTCCATCGCTCTGCAGAGAATCCACGGATGGACGCTGGAAGGGAAAAAGAGACGGGAGGAGTGGGTTGGAGGAGGAATGGGTTGGAGAAGGGTTGGTTGATTTTTTCCAAGGGCTGGGGGAGGGGAGGAGTGAGGGAGGGTAGGATATGCGGACGAAGGAGGGGGAAGGCGAAATGGGACAGGTATGAAGGGAACAGTGCGGGGAAGTTGAAGGTGAGCGAAGGAGAAGGGGTGTGAGAAGGGTTCGGCGCGGCGGCGTTCCTTCGCGTATTGAGTCCGCAATCCAGTTCCAGGAGGGAAGAAGATCAGAAGACGTGGGAGAGGAGGAGAAGAGGGAGGAAGGGGTAAGGCGGCTGACAGCAGGTGGCAGACGGGAAGGGAGAGGAGGAGAGAAAATAAAGGAGGAAAGGAACTGAGAGAAGGGACGAGGACGAGGCGAGGCGAGAGGGAAGTGTACAGACGGACAGGGTGCGCGAGAGAACCGCGCATGGAATTGTTAAGTAAAAGGACCATTCCGGAGTGAAAGAGGGGACCGAAAGGTTTTAAATCACCATTGAAACTATAAAAATCAAACTGGGGCTTTAAAGGATAAGTTTTAGGCCGTTTTCCATATTTAATCAACTCGCTCATTTGTTTCTTGCCTCATCATCTTCACCATAATCAGTAGTCATCAATCCGAAGATTGGTTTGCACCAGCTCTCCTTTCCCCTCTCATGTTTGCCATCCACTTTATTCCTGCATGATTTTCTTAATGTTTCCATTATTGGTCTATCTCTATAATTCTTTCCATTTATTTCTCATTTCAATATTGTTTTCATTAGCCCGTTGTGTCGCAAAATGTGTTCAATAAGTTTCTCTCTCGTTCTTCGCAGTGTAAGACTTCTTCGTTAGTGATTATCTCCGTTCACTTAATCCTCATCGTTCTTCGGTATTTCTTGCCTACGGTAAAAATAATTCGTTCCTCTTCCTCAAGTGTATCACAAAATAAATAATAAACGTTTCCCAACCTCTTCCAAGCATACCTATGATCCTAGCAATCCATCATGCATGCGCTTATCACGTCTTTGTCTCTCACATTCTACAATACTGGCATCACAAAATATTTACTTTACGATAATATTGTGGCAAAATGGAAAATTTACGAAGACTTGTATCTCATACGACCATGAAGAAAATTTTATAATGCCTCACTTACCAAAGAATGCTTATGACGGAGCAGATAATATAAATTTAATTGAATGGATATGCAGATACCTATTGTAGTAAAAGTATCCAAAACAGAATGTATACTTCATGACTGACGAAATCGACGAATGAAAGTAGTTAGTTACTGACAGATTGATAGGTTTGTCATGAAAGTATGGTGACAAGTTATCGACCTTGTAACAATTGTCGATTTAAACAAAGGCGAAAAAATTAAGCTTAGAAAAAAGTTACGGAAACAAAAACTCTAAAGGTCACACAATAAAATATCTGGGTGTTTAAATAAAAATTTAAACTAAAAAAGTAAAGAATTTTAATAGAAGTCGGATTTTCCGTGAGCAACCTTAGATCAAACTAACAGGGTTATTCTTCACTGTTCATACCGGAAGTAACATTACTCCTTGTGAGAGGAAAGGAACTTCTTTGGTGTCCCGTACCTTTGCTAGTTCCTTATGAACACGACAAAGAAAAGTGCTCGCGTGTTCATTTGTTGCCGCGTTCATCGATGCACTATTGACTTGAAATGTGAGATTGGCCCCGGGGCTGCATGGGCGGGGTACTAGCGACAGCATACGGAGAGAACGAAAGGGGAGGGAGGGGGGACGTCTGGCAATCGAGCGGGGGGCGTGAACTCGTGATTGGAGAGCAGTATGATTTAAATCATTGAGTCGAATCGAATGCCCGCTGGAGGGCAGAAGTGAGGCGTGTGATGAATGGCTCGCCGCAATGTCGACGCAGAATGAAATCGAAGGAGTGCGCCGCTAAAACCAAAGACATGAGATTTACACGTGTTCCTCTGCCGTAGAAAAAAAGGTCAACACTTAATAAGGATCCACGAAGTATCAGAATCAACTTAAAATTTTAAAGCAACGCGATGGTCTACCTACAGAGATAGTTGGCAATCGAAAAATGAAAACAAACTGCTAAAGATTTTATTATCAAATTCAGATATAAACGTATAAGGATGACGCTTTCATGTGGATCTTGTTCCTTAAGGAGTTAAACAGACTTTTATAGGTCTCACAATATGCGAGATCATCGTAATCATACTCGTGATAGTTTAGGCTAAGTTTCCCTAGATGAAGATATGCTTCAAAATAAAAGATGGGCTCTAACACAAGTGCGCCGAGGAATATGGGGAATAAATAAAAGAATAGAAGTGAGAAGGGCCATGATACTACACGATAGTGAAATTAGTCCGAGACTAATTAAATATTAAATTAGCTTTCTGGATATATTTCGCCACCTAAAACAATGAAACCCTCAAGGAAGAATATAAATTTATCCGCAGGTACTTCGCGAACAATGATGCACCTTGGCACACCTAACATATCGCTTGATATGAACATTCAGCAGTGTCATGACACTCCCTCAACTAGACGCTGGATGAAATCAACAGTGTCGGACGAGATGTGGTGGAACTGCATCATCAGAAATGAAAAGTAACCGATATAGTACTGTCCACTTTATTTTAAATTGAAAACACGTATTTCGGCATTTTTACTAAGCCATCTACCTTATTAATATATTATTGTACCTGAAGATGGCTAAGTAAAAAAGCCGAAATACGTGTTGCCAATTTAAAATAGAGAGGATCCTACTATATCGATTACTTTTCATTTTAGTCGCTGAACTCTTGAGACGAATATACACTCTCGTTCCTGATGGTGGGGAGGAATGAGAGACTTGATTTCCTTCCTCATGCTCAACAGGACTCCTCTCCTCCCCAACAACCCACCCAACTCCCGACGCGCCAATCGCGGAAGGGGAGGGAGAGGCGTCGTCACGGGCGACAGCGAGTAAACGGAGAGAAGCAGCAAGTGCTGCTATCTCGCGAGGATCTGGGGAATATCGGCGCGCGAGCATAAACTTGGTGGGGGTGGTTTATTTGTTCTTGCTCTCGTCTTTCGCCCTCCCTCTCTCCTTCACCTGACGAAGACGACTTCACAAGCGCGGGAGGGAGCGGAGGGGAGGGAGTGGGGAGGGGGAAGAAAAAGGAAAGACGGAACGATCCAACGGCCGTAAGGAAAACGAGTTATGAAACACATCAACAACGAACAACGACACGCAAGACGCTGATAAGAAAACAAATCAAACAACGTCAATACGCCCCAGAGGTATTATATTTATCAGTCCGATACAAACTTAAGTAAAGACTTAAGTCGGGCTTGTAGTAAATACAACACTTTCGCAAAAATAAATCATACCACTTCCCGATTAAATGATTAGGTAAAATATATTTTGGGCTTATGGTGGATATAATTAATTTCGTTCTCCAACATATTAACGCCAAAATGCGACAAAAATACAAAAAATATCAACATTTATTGAATGGCGACTGGTGTTCTATGAATCAGAGCAGGTTTTTAACAGACAAAAAAAGCCGCCTGTCTAGCTCAAGAAACTAAGCCAGAAGAAATTCAGCAAAAGTCCAATTCTGTAAACATCTTATAACAACTACGTACATAGTAGTTGATGTGCTTTATCGATATGCAGCGATAACATCAATATCGATAGCGACTGACAATGCCATATAGTGCCACAAGATAAATCGCACCTTGCCGCTTTTCTCAAGCCTTTAAAAACGCTCAAGAATTCAAACTTAAAACTCGCTTTAAAATATTCAAAAGATCACGAACATCTGATCAGACGGAACGCGTAAATATTTCAGAGCATTTTATCCTAAACCTCATATCTCTCCCAGACCCACGCAATTACGCGACTCACCAGGACTGCACTCAGCGAATGGGCAGGTGGTCTTAAAAACCGAAACCAAAAGTGCCATTCTGCACGGGGAGAGATAAAGAGAGAGAAAAAGGAATGCATTTCGAAGAAAAAGAAGACGTCGCATGCAAAGGTGCGAATGCAGCAGATGATCGGGGAGAATGACCCGAGGTGGACTCCCACCAAGGGGGAACTCAAGGTGTGGCGGGGGGCAGAGGGTTGCATGAGGGACAACAGCGGGAGGGATGGCAACCCTCCAAGGTGCAGGGGCGGGGGGAGGCAAAAGGTTTTTTTTTCATTATTTCAAGATGTGTTCAGAGAAGGGGGATGTTGGCGCTTGCGAATAAAGGATGGAGTAGTCTGATCCCACTGTTTGCGGTGGTGGATGCGCATCGTACTCTTAAGACGATCGTGCAAAATAAAAGGGAAGGGAGACAAGATATTAGGTCAAGGACCTCCTCAACGTGGTTTCAGGAAGATACTCAAGAAAGGAATGGGCGTAGAAAGTCAGAGAGATATTGTGTGGAAATGTGGAGAGTGGTTAAAAAACGAAGTCTGAATGACAGATGTGAGTCATATGAGAAGAACAAAGAGTAAAAGCACCATCTTACTTTTCCATCCATTTGCCTTTTTTCTGCCGAAATATTAACACCCGCAAGCCACCCACTCCGGGAGGGCGATTCTTCTGCACCCTTTTCTCGGAGCAATTACTAGATAATACTATCGTGTCTAGTATTATTAAGACACAACTAAAATATCCTCATTATGAAGAAAAGGATTTACTCTCTGTAATGATACCAAAATATCAGCATGTATTAATGAGCAAACTTTCCAGCATCCTGTTTGTTTTTTATAAGCAGTTTGGCATAGAATTTAGTAGGTATGACTGTGCGGCCCAGAGAGGCATGATTAAGAAAATGAGGTTAAGAGATAAGGTCCAGAGAATCACGACTAAAAAACTCGTTCTGATGCATAAATCGCGTAAGAAATGGAACGGTGTGTGTTCCGTATGTTTTCTCAATTATTAGAAAAATTTTACTTACGTACCGTAATTCTTTTGAAGAAATTGCAAAAAACTAAGTGTTTGTGTCATTTATACTACAATATTTAGGTACTGCATGCTTCTAAAACCTCTTGAATTTTAAAATAAAATTAAAATGTGATCACTATCATGACCAGGGAACAATCTCAATCGTTTTGCCTTCAACATTCAGGAGCGACTGGGGGATGAAGGGAACGTAAGTAACACGCTCACGTCGGATGCATCCAATTTCGGGCCATCGCGTCGTCCGCAGCCTCTAGTGCGTCGTTATGAGAGTCGACTGACACGTAATTACACGGCGAGCTATGTACACCGCCACGCGGGCCTCACTCAAGTCTCGCATCATGGAGGGTGATCTCATTCGATAGCTTTATGCGTTATGGACGTCCGCAAAACACAACACGACTCCATCTCACGGGAAAAGGGGTGGCATTCGATCCCAGTCCCATTCGATCCGAATCCCATTCGATCCATTAAAACACTTGCAGCGAGGTGCGAGTAAATAATTCATGTGTCGCTTCCGGGCGGGACTTCGGTGGTCCCTAATGAGCGTGACCCCGATTGTGACGCCGGGTAGGAGATAGGGAGAGAGAGAGAAAAAACGGGTAATGGTTTCTCGTTTGGGTTCATCATGTAGGCAAGACGTAATCACAACATCATTTGTCGCGACCTCGACATCTCGGAATCGCAGGAACTGTAAGGTAACGGACCCAACAGTTATCGGAAGGTAAATGGCCCAATTTCGAATGATTGAGTCCAAAACCTTCACCACGTTACGACCCCATCACACGATACGATCTCCACGAAAAGACTTCTTTGAATAATTGACTCATCATCCACCATCCCGATAATTTCGCTGGTATAATAATTTAGAAATTCATCAAAAAAAAGGCCAAGATATTGATATTCATACTGCTCCCGACATGGCTCCTTACATAACCAGTGGTGTAGTGGAATGGGCTCTTTACATTGGAAAATTGAGCTAAATCGGAAAATCCATAAACTGCATAGGACGGAGATGATTGAAAATACGTGGATTTAAAAAAAAAACAAAATATCGCACAACTAATTGGAACGGCACCTGCTCTTCTAATTAGGGGCATCCGTGGCGCAACACTTACGTTGCCGACGACCACGGAGTTTCCTCTCGAGAAGCGACAACGGGATCTGCGGTTTAGTCCCGGAAGTCAATGAAATCAACAACTTCCAAGGATTCGAGGAAAAAGAGCTGCTGTTATTTTGTTAGCGGGTCTTAATTTTGTCCAACGCAGTCTTAAGGCAATACCGTCAATTTGGTTTCCGGATAACACATTGAACGGGGTAATAACAGAGGCTGAATTCAGTATCTGATGCGCAACCTTTCACTCGATAACTCTTCTCTTAGATATGTACCATCTCTAACCTCTAAGGAGCCTGAACCACCCATAAAATACCCATAACCTTTTATTAAATCTTCAAAATTTTCTTATTGTTACATAAAGCAGCTAATGATACATAGGATTTTTCTTGGTTTTCTTAAATAATGCACCCTTATTCCGCAGCTAAGGAGCAAGTTTCACCTGTCCTATTTCATTGCGAAATGACGCAGCTATGCTGTTGTTTGGCGATTATTTTTTCGCTCGAATGCAGCAGTGCTGGGAATCTCACGAGCACAAAAGAAACTGGGTTAATGTAGATCATTTTCCAGAGAGGAGAATCTCATAACACCTTCTCTCTCACAAACGTTCCGCCCATCACTCTACGCCACTCCACGTCACACCCGAAGGTCATCTTCCTCTGCACGATCCTCCGTTGATGCCGTGAGCTACCACCGTTTCCATAAACCCTTCATTTTTCTCTTACTCACACATCCATTCCTTGAATTCACTCCTTAATGTTCAGGATAAACTAAAATATTACCTATGGTGCAAATGCAATGAGTTTAGGTCAAATAATATATATATATATATTATTTGACACTATATTTATATATATAGTCACTAAATATAAAAATACATAGACATATTCAAGATTGTTACTTTGAAAGTTTGGTGCTGTTTTTATTTACAATTTTAATTTGCAACCAAATTAAAATTGTAAATAAAAACAGCACCAAACTTTCAAAGTAACAATCTTGAATATGTCTATGTATTTTTATATTTAGTGACTGTAAATTAACCATTATGTAAACAAAAAATAATTGGCAAACATTTAACATCATGTATCATTTGTTTATAGCCCTGGATATGGATAAAAATAAAAATCCGAAATGTCGGCAAAAGTTAAAAAATATATATATATTATTAGACCTAAAATCATGAAATTGGCACCATATATAAAAAGAGGTCGAGAATAAATACCATTTAAAATGTTACCTGTTAAGGAATACTTGGGCTACTTAAAGGCAAGATGCATTTATTATACAGCTTCACTCAATTTCAGCCTGCAATTTATACATGTAATCTAAGTGCCTGTCAACTAAGCTTTGAAATTTTCAAATGGCATTATACAACCGATAAAATCGAACTTTTCTTCCGACTATTCATCATCATCGCGTTGCAAACAGCAGCCTATCTAGTTGACTTAATTTCCGTGTAGTAGACAGTTTATCACTGTCGGGATGAAAATGACTACTCAATAGGTATGTACCTACTACCAGACTTTATCAAAGCACCGCTGTTGATGCCAGATCTGGAAATTCAATGGTGGTCTCCAAACATCTACCCGAAAATGAACAAATGAAAGGTCAGCATTTCGAAAGTATTATTCATCAACGACGTTTGATTTTCATATCATCCGTATCATTTGCGTGCATGTATGTCATTATAGTGTTTCTGATTTTGGGAATACACGCACTGCATTATTTAAAATCAAATTCATAACAGGAAATCCTCGAGCATCGTTAATGACGTAAATTCCCACTAATACTGGTGCAATCAATAATGAATTCTACTCTTCCAAACTCTTATTTGTGAAAAATACACACCCACCAAGCAAAATACGTATGTGCATACATTATTTTACCTTAGAGGATACGTAATATGTATTTAGAACTATGTATACCTATTGATGAATTCCCCGATGAAATGAAACCGGTGGCGTAATTTGATAAAACTTGTACTCAGTTATTTTATTTAGTGGTGCAATTAATGCTCCTCAAACAAGGAAATGTAGCCAGTCAATAGAATGCAGTACCTTCCCGATCCTCTTGAGTTCTAGCATCATTCTTTCAGCGTATCAAGCGTCGTTTTCTTCATTCTTGGCTCTTGCCAGGCCACCTCCCTCCCTCCGACGAAGTTTCTCCAACCCCCACACCCGGGCCTCACTCCCCGGGTCGCCCGGAGTCCTCCGTGGCGCAGTGCCCAGCTGCTGCAATGGCGGTGCATCGCTCCTCTCCTGCCCCCCCCTGCCTCTTATCACCCCCCCCCCTTTCCTACTTCCCTACCTTTCTCCCTCCACGTTCTCCAACCGATTGCCCGCTCCCCATCCCCCGCTCGCATTGTCTCCTCTCTCCCCCCCCACCCAAGCCCTCATCCCTCCTCCTCTCGTAAGAACTCTTGAAATTCTCCACCCCCTCCCTCCCCACCTCCTCCACCCCCTCACTTTCCAACTCCTCTCCGTCGCATCTCCCATTTCGCACGGTCTCGGGAACTCCATTTTTGTCTAGCTGGAATGTCCTTCTTCAAGAAAAAAAAGTGACGTGATTCCCAGGAGGCAGCATGCCTCTGAAAACACACTCGGCGGAGGAATTCTCATTTAACTTAGGTATTCTTAGAGAGAGCTAGAACCATTTTTTCATCAAGTCCCTGGAATTCTTCGAACCTTTTCTTCCGAGGTTTTAATTAAACCTTGATTCCGATACGGCAATATTAAATATTTCTGGAGATATTAAGAAAGCTGAGGAATTGTTCAAATTTTCGAATCATATCATGAAAAAAACAACATACGATAGGTTTTGAATTTACATGCTGGTGGATTGGTTTCAAAACGTTAGCACTCAAAGAATATCGCTAACGAAATGTTTCTTCAAAAAATATTGGGCTAAGTATATTCTTTAAATGCATATTTAATTCGATTCATTCGAATATTTATTTTACCGACCACGTAGATGACCTATGCCATGGAATGCAGAAATTATTTTATGATACCGAAGCGTAACAAAAAGATAAGACAGCCAAACGTGTGTAAATATCTGCCAGATATTCGTATGCTTCGGGAGTCAACAGCCAGATATACACAGATATTTGGAGAAGATGGTTGACCGACAGACCCTGGATGCAGGCAACCCAACACATTCGGAAACCACAAGATATACTCAGCGTTCGCTTACCAACTCGTGAATCTCACCTCACAGTCAGTGTCTGACACGTTCATGAATACGAACGGTTCGACTGAGAGAAAAAAAATGCTCGCGGGGATATCCTCCACGCCCCTTTTCCCCGCCGCTGCACAAACGCGAGGGATACATTAGCATTGGAGGCGCGCCCCGTATATCTGAGCGCGATAATGATCTATTCGGGTGTCAAGCACACGACGCGACGTGACCGTTGGGAAGACTCGAGCATCCATCCCCCGCCGGCCACGCCGAGCCAAAGCGAGTAGAATGAAGGGCGGGAAAAGGATATCGCGTTCGTCCGGCAAGAGAGAGAGAAGAGGGTTTCGGATTACGGCGACCGAGCGGAGCGCGAAATTGCGAACGGGTCTTAAGTGTCGCTAATGATCTCCCGAGGCCGATTACAAGCCTTCTTCCGGCAAGCGATCCCGAACCATCGCGATAATCAAAAGCAATCAGCCAACATTCCTCCCAAGGACGAAAACATTGTCTTGAGTGACGCGCGCGGCAAACACGGCCGAGCGAAATGTCTCCGAAGAACGCCCTCTCCCGGCGCACAGATAAACCATTCTAAACGAGCTAAGACTCTCCGTAGGGGTCGGTCTTGAGGAGATCAACGGCGAGATCTCCCGACTACCCTCGTCTCTTGTTGCTCGATGTGACGCGGAATGCCGCGTTGCGGAAGCGAGAGAGGCGGAGTTCGTGCTGATCGCTCCGAAAGATGGAGGGAGGCTTTTATTCCGATTCTCTATCGATGATCTCCGTTTGAGTGCAAATAAAATAGCGACGGAGGGTCGCGTAATCGATCTAGTTTTAGATAATTAGAGACAGTACTTTTCACGGATGTTCAAGCGATAAAATTCACAGTCCAATTAGAAATATCCAATTAAACTATTAAAAAAAACACTTGAATGAAAACCGTGATCAAGATAGGACTAAGGCCGAAAGAATCAGTAATCTGAAGGTCACAGAATGACCGTTAGCCTGAAACCGCAACCTTGCCCGATTGCCTTCACTTTTAACGGTAAGAATAGTCAATACTTTGAAAATGTATCCACGCCTACAGATACACCATGAAAGTGAGATACTATCGATAAATATTCAGAACAAATTTTGATTCAGAGTAGACATATGTACGGATATATTTCGCCCATCAAGCGATTAATTACAATCCCTTTTCAATGAAATGATAGGTTCCTGACTTTCAATAATTAGATGTCATGATTTCATCACGGCTATTAAACCCCTATTTTAACTGAAGCTAACAACACTCACCAAAAACTGATGCCCCAGGGAGATTATTATTATTCTATGGCAACTAACACTGCAAGGCCTGGATTATCTTGATATGGAAAATTACAACTCAAGCTAGAATAAAAGCATTTGCCAAAATGCTGAGTATAATAGGATACTTTCTTTGAATGTGCGAAGATATGGACGGGTGCTCGAAACCGTGAGGATGATGAAAAGAGACGCGGTGAGGGAAGAGGGCGGGCAAAGGAATAGAAATGTGAACGCCCCGTTAACACTCGGCCGTAAATGGTAAACATTTTTATAGCGGGCAGTAAATATAAATTCTTCTCACGGGAGAAGAATTTATAGGGACTCAGATCGAATTACCGGGGAGAAGCAGATCTAATGAAATCGTCAAAGTATCGCCTGGGGTTAAGCAACACAGGAATTTCCACGGACAATTAGTTTCCTTCAAGATGGTAGTCATTCTTAGGTGATCTTATGTGGACGATAGCGTGGACCATTCAACGAAAATAAAGTTTTGGGACTACGTACACAACGCGTTGACAGAATGCTTGTCACACGCTACAATGACAATTATCGTAGTTTTGAGCCCCTCCGTTTGAAATAGCAAAGCAGTTGAGTATAACTGTAGGCATTCATGGAGAAGATAAAAGACCACTGACAACACTATCCTCGTGTCAGAAATGGCTCAGTAAATAAAAAAAGTGTATACGTTTGCATTAGGATGGTATATAATTACTACTTTTAGGCAGGAAACTTACTTTGCAATCAGCTGCTCTATTAGCTTCTCTGTTCTTATATGTTTCTCTATTGCATCTCTGCCTGCTTAATATTACAAATATTTATTTTTAAGGTGAAAAATTTCACCTTCCTAAATTTTACAGAAAGTGAAAATTATGAGGATAATAGATGGGTTGCTAAAAGGTATCAATACAGATTCAATTAAATTAAGATAATTCAGGGCAACAAATAAATACATGAGAACTTTTCACGAAATTGAAAAAAAATTTGTTTGTAGGGTCGGCATTAGTGAAGACATAAACCAACGGACTTAAATTATAAGAATCATCTCTTATGAGAGAGTCATTCTTTTCTTTCGAACAAATCACACAATTTCAGCTAGATTTTTAATAGAAAATACCCTAGTACTAATTAAAAAGGAGGAAAAACAACGAAATTTACGTCGGCAAACAAAAAAAGGCAATTTTCATTTATAAATTACTTTTCCAAAGGTCTTGACAAAATATACTATATCAAGCTTCTAAGTTGACACTAAATTGTTAATTCAAGCATAAAACTGGGCTACTGACAAAAATCCATCCAACACTGTGGATTACACGCATTCATGTCACTCAGCCGGTTCTCCTAGTTTTGAAGGAAAGTTACAAAACACTTTAGATTCTCTTCTCGCTGCCGTCTTTCGGGCTAGGCAAGTTAAAAAACTGGAATTATTGCTGGTATAGCTTGGAAATGGATTGATACACTACATTTTTTCCACTCTTCTCTTTGCTTTCCAACCTCATTCGCCTACTGTTACATTAAACCATTATTTTGTACGCTCTCTCGTGCTTCTAGGACTTTGAGAATCCTCCTCCCCCTCCACAAGAATCATTCCCATCACATTTCCCATGATCAACCGCTATTTCCTCGTTTTAACTTTCCTTCGCACTCCATCCATTCATCTATTGCATGACTGCATCAACGTGTGATGCTGGCTCACAAAAACCTGCCGCACGAAATCCGTGGTTCTGAGAGCCATTAAAAAAGCCTTTATCAAAAAAAAAGCCACAACCATATCTAGTCTCTATAAGTTAACGACGACCGATACAGAGACATTTACAGGGGTATAAAAAAGAAACAAGGGAGGGACTGGGAGGTAAGTGAGACAAGGGGAAGAGGAAGGCGACAAGGAAGTGAGGGCGGGGGGGCAAGGGGGATCGGTGGAAACACGAGGGGTTGGTTGTTTATAAAGGGCGGAGAGGTGGAAAGGCGACGGGGGAGGTAATTAGAGATGGCAAGCAGATAAAGAAGGGGGGAGGGGCTGTATCAACCACCCGTTCGCGTGTGCATGAAGACCCACAGTCGGGGCGACCGATAGCGAGACGGGAGTTGAAATAGAGACAGGACGCCGAATCATCTCCGTATCAAACAGGAGGAAGAGGAAGGGGGTTGAGTCCACCGTCATATAACCGTTCCCTTCTGCGGTTACCGCCACAGAGGCGGGCGTCGGCAGATGCCTCTCTTGGCGAATACACTCGTCGGTTGCGAAACAGGACTGGAGGATGATTAAAAAAAAGAAGAAAAAAAAAACAAAAGAATAATGAAGGGCGGGGAGGCCAGATGAGATGCGCTCAATCTCTCTCTCGAAGAAGCAGATAGCAGAGAGGTGAGCTGTGCTATCAACGGTCTCTGATGACAACGAGTTTTTTCAGGGGCGACAGGCAGACGGCAGATGTAGGAAATTACACCGGACACACGAGACGGGTTGCGCTGAACTCAACAGTCATTCTCCACCTTGTCCGCGACATCAAATCCGAAAATTACGTCACATCTCTCGAGGGAGGAACCATAGATAACAGTAATGGGGTTGGTCCTCATGGCTATTATTAGTGTTTAGCTCAGCCTCGGACTTTCTTCAACATTTTCACGTCGTAAAATAAACGACTGACTCCTTGTGGCCAAAAGAAACCCTCAAATTCCCTCGTCATCTCCAGATGAAACGAGATAAATGAAGACACGTATCGGGATTCCAAGAGGACATGAAAGCAAAAACAATTATGCAAAACACTGGTTACCTGAGTTGATTTTTTGCGGGAGAAAAGGTCAGCGACGGAAATAAAGAAACAAAACATGCGACATTTAGACATGATATCCAATTCCTTTATATATCAAAAGTCAACCTTTAGATCAGTGACGTAGTCCGGATTTTGGTTTGAGGGGGGCTTAATCTGAACCCTGCGGAGTCCTCTCTTAGTACAATTTTATTCATTATTGCAGTTTATTTATGGCTACTTTTTTTTATAGAAAACTGCTTTATTCTTGCCTTTGTCCCCTCTTGAACCCTTGTATTTTTCATCCAATATAATACATGGTAAAACTAAACTAACAATATGATTTGAAATTTCAGGGGGGGCTGAAGCCCCTAAAGCCTGGCCTGGCTACGTGCTTGCTTTAGATGTATGAATCATTTTACGTTCAAATGGGCTCTGAAGTTGGCGACCAGCTTATTAAGCCTTTACTGGAAAACAGCGATGAAACGACTCTGCATTAATATTAAAGTATTTGTGAAGTCACGACGCAAAAACCAAACACAAACATTCACGCCTTATGACAGCAATGGAGTTCTCAAATAAAATCATTCAGAGCAAATCTTCATAATTGAAAGTTGTCAAAAGTTTCACCCGAAAAAAAATCGCAACACTCCCTGTGTCTAGTCAATGATAAAAGTTCAGAAGAAATTACCTCCGAATACAATAATTGCCTAAAGAAGGATTTGCTGATTCTACTACAATTTAACATTATACAAGACTTCGCAGCATACTAACCACGGTAAATACCGTAGCAATATTCCTAAATTTAAGAATTTTAGAAAAAGAACCCCAACGAATGAAGAAATTCATCAGGTAAGTAAAAAAAAAAAAGCTTCAGGCTCTAAAATATATTCTCTTCATTGGTCAGGTGAACTTCAGGGGCGATATTAATTGACGGAGAAAACAGGTAATTCTCGCTCTTTGACAAATGTTTACCCATGAGAAGATCACAAACTTCGTGAAACCTAACTCAAGGACATTAAATTGCAAAGTGCAGAACGTATACATTTCTTCAACTTGAACACAATAATACGAAAGTTAAACGAATTTTCACGTCCTGAATCAATTTTTTTCATCCACGCAATTGAGCCATTATCGTTAACAACTACCACTAATTTATATCGTTAGAGTAAGGTGGTATATGTTCGTGAGGCTAATGAGGCCAAGTACCGCAGCCGAAAGTTGTGACGTGACCTCATCCGTGGAAGTAACTTAAAATCAAGCCTCCATTTCAACCCCAATCTGGCAAAATAAAAGCGCTAATCACCGTCGAATGACATTAATCACGTGCGCTTATTACGCCTCCCGACGGAAGCAAATATTTTCCCCCAATCGTTTTCGACGCGATCCGGGCGGGTGCATTTAAATATGCGCCGCCCAAATAGCCGCGCCTGATACGCACCTACAACTCTTCCCCCATCTCCTCCCCTCCGATTAAATGCCCCCGCTTTACTCTGCGAGTGGATTGCCCTCTCAATTACCGCCCCACTGCTCTTCGGACGCCTCGGACAATTAAGCTCGGGCCCCATTGTTCCTCCACCAATTAATTGCACCCATACCCCAATCCTCCGATCGCCCGGAACTCATCTGCGGCAACACCCCACCCCCCTTCCTTTCGCCTACCCTTCCCGCAACTCCAAACTCACTGGACGCGCGCGGTGATGTCACACGAACACAAACGAAACACTAGCGGCGCTGTATTAAGGTGGCTGGAGCGATTTTTGTTAATGCACAGATTCGCGAGAAAATTTAAATACTTGTTCTCAATGGTGATACCTATTGATTGTTTGAACACGCTGCCTTATGGCACGTGAAATATATTTCGTAATAATTCGATTATATATAAACAGTTTTTCTTATAAATGCGAAACAATACATTTCTTATAATTATAATTGTCACCAAAAAATATCAAGGAGTCAAGCAGAATCCAATATTCGAAAATAATATATTTCAATATAATTTCGTCTAAATTTCGAATGCGACGCCTAAAACTCTAGTGGTAACATGTTTTAATTACGGAAAATGTTTGAAATATATTTCTTGTATCATTTCCATTACTGATTGTACGGAGCGATTCAACGCATAAGCAGATGCACTTGAATGAAATGAGGTCCAAGAATATTTTTCGACTTACTTAAAAAATTATTTAAATGTGCGCTCAATGACCCTATGTCCGCTCCAGCCACCTTAAAGAGACTAGGATGTATCAAGGGAATAATAGGTAGGCCCTCGGATGAAGAAGTAAGAGAAAAAGAGAGATGATGCTACCTTACTCTAGATAGTCCACATTTCGAGTACTCCAGGAGCATTTACAAACCCTGCGCAAAAAGATTTAGCACGTAAATAAACAAAAGACAAAGGAAAGTCGCACGCTTAGTTAAAAAAACTGATTAGAGCGACAAGGTAGCCCAACACAGCTGAAGGAAGGGCTCAAGATTGACTTAAAAATTCATGCCATGCAAGTTTCAGGATGGCACGGAGGATTTTTTAAATAATTATCAACTCATCACTAGAATTGATAGAAGACGCAAAATAAGAGAGTTACACTGCCAAACAGATAGGTAAAATATTCCTCCTTCGCACTCAACAATAACAACTATGTATACCGTAAACAGAGCGTGGCACTAAAACGCATCGTATGAATACAATTCACTTCCATCCATTTCCCTCGTCTAGTTCCTGTTCGTTTAGAGGTAGGTACATCAGATGCAGAATTGCGCTCGCTAAAGAATCATTTTCAAGGAGAAGAGAATTGACGAGGGGGGTCTGAAAACAGACGTAAAGAAAAGGCTGGTGAAAACTCTATGGAGCGTGGCGCTGTATGGGTCGGAAACTTGGTCATTGCGAAGGGAGGGTGTGCTTAGACTTGAGGCGTTTGAGATGTGGGTTTGGAGAAGGATGGAGAAGGTGAGCTGGGTGGCGAAGAATACGAACGAGGAGGTATTGGATATGGTCGGAGAGGAGAAAAAGCTGGTAGCAGAGGTTCGAAGAAGGCAGAAGAGATGGATGGAGGTAGTTTTGAGAGGGGAGTGTATGTTGAAGAGGGTGATAGAGGGGAGAACACTGGGGAAGCGTGGAAGAGGAAGGAAGAGGATAGGAATTCTGGACGAAATAAGATGAGGAAGAAGATATGACGGATTTAAGAGTGATCTAATGGCGGGACATCCTTAGGAGGGAAAACGAGACTGTTTCAGAAATTGGGATGCAGGATAGGGACTGTCCAAGAACCTACCAATCAGCTGGTAGAATACTAAATAAAAGTTCCTCTTCTCTATTCCCTCCCATTTTAATGACTGGTCACCTAAAACCGCCTGCCACACGCCACGGCGAAAACACTGCATCTACGTCTGCAGAGTGCAGACGTAGATGCAGCGTCGAAAAGAGGCGCGCGCGCAAAAACAAGCACTACTGCGAGAAAAGGTCCGCTATTTCCGAATCGCAGTCCACAAGAGTGGCTGAGGGCGGGGTGGAAGGGTTTTTCGGGGGGGGGGGAGTCAAACGGATCGACCGACAGTTGTTGTTGGCCGTTGCGCGGGGCGACGCCGTCGATTGTTGCGATCGGAGAGAGTTGTTGAATGCGTCGCCCGCGATAGCGCGTTGCGCTTTTTTTTTCAGAAACGGAAATTTAAAATTGGACACGGGGCATTCATTCCGTTTTAATAAAAGAAATAAAGTAAAATTAGGCTGTAATTAAAAATCCAATTAACTAAATGAGCTTAAAGTGTTTCCGATAAATATTAGCGCGCATGGAAGGAATCTTCTTATCTTTATTTGAAACACGCCGACCAAATCGAGTTTATCGAATTTTTTCCGATTCCCAGCACAAAAAATGATATTGGATATTTGAATATGCATATGAGTTACTCTTATTTTCCGCAATTTCATTTTACACGTCCCATTACGCGAGGAAAATTGCAATACGCTGACAGTGCTTAGTGGCGAAGTGCAGCAATATCTTGTACTACCATACATTCTCGGTAAATATCACTTTAATTATTACAGAACAGTATTTAACGCTGGATTTCAATAGATTAACAAATTAGAAGTAATATGTGAGATAAACGCCTTCTTAAGCTTCGAAACGTCGACCTGAGGACCGGCCAAGAGAAGTTTTACCTGGTACGTCTAGACATGTTCTGATAGAAAGAGAAAATGTCATGTACGATTATTCATTACAAAATATCCATGCAACGATTGGTACATGGACTTTCGGCTATTCGTGCTACCAAAATGAGTAGTCAATAAATTTGTTTTAGAAGATGCAATGCGGGTGAGCATCCATGGAAGGGGCGAAAAAGCATGACGATTCATCAGGACGAAATCAGTCAAAGGTATGGCAATCGAGACTGCAAGGCAGCATGATATATGAGAAGATTTTCTCGGTTTGAACACTACGGGAGAGGCAGAAGTTTAATGAGATGATAAACGAAATATAAATCGGAGAGGTTTTGAGATATAAAAGCATAGTATAAAATATCAATAATAACCTAGTTCAACTCTAACATTTGAGAACTATAATATCGTCTGGAAAAGTTCAGGGTCATCATTTAACATGCAACAATAAAGGCAGGTAAGCAACCGAAAAGATGGACGATTGACACAACAGCCCCTTGAAAACAACGAGCAGCAAACTAATCTTCGAATTGAAGACTGATGATGAACGTGTATTCGGCGGAGGATAATTCTTTTCGTCAACTCTTCTAAACTTAATGTATTGCTAATGTCAGAGATGTTCTACGGGTAAAGGTAGGTTTAGGATGAAGTAGGGATCCCAATACTAAAGTCCGTCCAAGATAATAGCGCAGTTGACAGAAACGCAGCCAATCAGTAAACACGTCCAATGACGCTATGGGGAAGCGAATCACGTGACCGAAGATTGTGGTCATTATTTACATCATATGATCATGAGTAAATTGTTTACTTTTCATTATTTTCCAAGCTAAATGAGTATATTTCATCAAAATATGGTATTTTTAATATTGTTTAGTTTTGTCGTAAGTAATTCGGCGGATTTAATGTCATGATGACACTGCTTGGATATTTTGATTTACAGTGCACAATGGTGGAACTGGGATTTAAACTCTGTTAAACTCGGTATAAGCTTTCATAAGCTACTTTTAATAATTTCTAAATGTGTAATTTGGAATAGTTGACGTTTAACATCAAATACCATCGAATAACGTGACATCGAAAAACATTCATTGAAAATCGCGTCTGCTGCTACTCAATTCATGATGTCGTAGCGATTACGTCATATCTGCCACACCGAAAGGCCTTCACAAGCCGGTACCCTATTGGCCGTAGGTTTCAATGCTCAACTGCACTATTATCTTGGACGGACTTTAATATTTACAGCTGAAGAGTCATTTATTCATTCATTACAGTAATCTACCGGTTAGAGGTAGGTTATGGTGAAAGTCAGAGAATATCCAACGAACTCTTACACGTGCCGTACCCATTCTACCTCTAGTATTTCTTTCTTCATTTCCGCGTGAGTCCTACCTTTCTTCATCCCGTTCATAAAACCGATTCTCTTTCTCCCCCTTCCCCGCTTACCCAACATCCTTCCCTCTATCACGGCCTTCAGCAAACCCCTTCCAGCCACCTACCCTGTCTTTCCCTAATCTCATCTATAAGTTTCCTCTCCTCGCCCACCATGTCAAGAACTTCCTCAGTTGTCTTCCTTTCCGTCCAACGCACCTTCTCCATCCTCCTCCACACCCACATCTCGAAAGCCTTCAGCCTATTTTCGTCTTCCTTTCTTAAGGTCCACGTTTCTGCCTCATACAACGCCACACTTCATATCAAGCGAAGAGCCTTTGACTCCATAAATTATTTCATCCTTCAGCTCGGCATGCGTCCTACCTCTCTTCAACTCCTCCGTAGAGCCATAGAGTAAAGATACAATCTAAAGTATTTTTACTCTATGGTAAAGTCTATCCCCCCTATCAAGGCCTCAAGTTAATAAAGGTTCAAAATCAAATGGAGCACGGTGCTCAGTTCCGAGGGACGAATTTCCCACACAACATTGGCTCTTTCGTGATATTCGTGTGGAGGAAGCGAGAGCAGGCGGGCGACGCACGGTCGACTGCACGGCAGGGGTGGGTGGGGCCGAAGGGTCGTGGGAGAGCAAGGAGGGGGAGGGCAGGGTGGAGAGTCAAGGGGTGCGGTGGGTGCAGCAACCGATCGGAAGGGGGTGGGGATGGAAGGGTTAAATGCGTCGCGTAGATGGGATGGTATGGGTGGGGTGGGAGCGCGGAAGTAGGCCGGGTGACTCGATCGGGTGAGCACAGGAGACAGTTTCCGGTCGACTCCATAAGCCACCACGCGGGGACAGGATGATGGGAAATGCGGTGGAGCAAGGAGACTGAAGACAAACGCACGGAGTTGGAAGGCACCCGCGGCCGGCGTTTGAATGGCTCACGACAGCACTCTTTGGGACATTTTTTAAAGAAACATGAAAAATGCATGAGTAAAGAATGGATGCACAAAACGTTTTCGTTTGTTTTTATCGACCCCTTCGGAGATTGATGATTCCGCTTGGAAAAGAATCTGTCATAGTTACGGTATTACGATACCAAACCCTGAAATGTGGGTATTGTTTCCGGCAGCATGGAAAATAGCAACTAATGCCATCTTTCGACAAATAAATATTAAAGATAACTAATATATTTTAACCGATTTGTCCTTAGTCTTGGTTAAGGGCGTTCTAAAGAAGCCACTAGTATAATTACGGCGTCAACTAGGAATCCGTCATCTCAGTGAGTGATCGATCCATGATTGAATTGGAAATTATCAATCCCCTGCTAATTCAAATGCAAATGTGCCCATTTTCACTAATGTCTAGAACTCCGCAAAACTTTGGCTACAATTCTCCTGGCACTTTAAGTACCTATTGTTACCTAATAGTTAAATCTCGCTTGCATACTTAACTCCTTCAAAATGAAATACATGATTGTAAATAGAGCTGTCGTCTCCCATTGTTAAAACCGAAACACAAATGCCCTTCTGCAAATTTTGGCATGAATAGTGCATGACTGCTTTGAACTCCACCCTATTCCCCTAAAAAACCGGATTATGATACTTATATGCTAGTGAAATGTGAAGTAGCTCTTAACGGTAGGAGGAAGTACCTTAAGCTAAAGCAATAGAAAAACATAACGCATAAATATGACAGCGTAATGAGCACATATATCGAAGAGCCTTTTGTGGATATAGTGCTTTTATTGATCCAGTAAAAATCAATCGAGATAATGTGCCAAACACGGCATCCCTCAAGCCTTTTGGAAACTTTGAGAACCCCTCATGGCTAATAACAAAAGGAATAATGAGATGGATAAAGCGCAGAGATTTGCACACGTTTCCATCGCTTATCTGGTAGAGATGAGTGGCCTCAAGATCTCCGTTCGTCTCAGCGACGTTGTGAAAACGTGACGACGAGATGGATGCTCGGGACTAACGAGCGGACGTCTACGAACGACAAGCAATAATCACCAACAACTGCGATCCCGCACGGACGACTTGGAAGAACGCGAAAATAAAAAGGAAAAAATCTTGAGCGTTTAATTTTTTTCCTCCCGCTCTTAGTAGCCTGCCCAAAAACAAATGACGGTCGCCGACTCGTCCGCGAGCTAACGAGCATTCCGGGGGAGAGGAAGGGCCGTTTCTCCGCTTTCACAGAGCGCCCGGATGCTTACACGGAGAGACTGCCGCAAAAATTAATCAAGAACAAAAGAAACGCACGGGAATGGATGGAAGCGGGAGGAAGGGACACTGCTCGGATCTGCAAGACGACGACGAAGACGACCAAAAGTGAAGAGAGCAGACGGCGATGAAACCGAAAGGACAAGCGGGGGAGAAGGAGACGAGCGGAAAATTCAAACCGTTCCGTTCGAAACGGGAATCTCAGTATATAATTAATCAACGGCCTATTACGTGCTCTCCTTCCACTCTTTTCTCTGTTTCTTTCAGACCGGTCGCTTCCTTCGCCGACACTCGTCGATCCCTTCCCATCCCATGGCGAAAGATATAACCAAACCGAACCTCTTCCACTAAAAAACATCCCTTACATCAATCCTTCTCCTTTCAATCCTTTCCAACCTACTACCCACTAGGATTTCCAACTCCTGAAGGGTTAATTTCAGGAGAAGTATGCTCTAAGAGAGTAAAAAATTCGTGGAAATTGAGTTAAATCATGATTATAACTCCCGCTGAACGTGCATTATCAATAAATGAGCAGTATTAATTCAACAATTTCTACCAATAGATAGCTCAATTCCGAATGAATATTATAATTTACCAATCACTTCAATCCCGAAATGTAGAGATACATTTACATATACAATGTAGCAATGGAAATTTGCACAGAAGTCTATAATCCAAGCAAACGATATTTTACAATAGTAAGACTATTTTGGGAATTATCAGTTTAGCTTAAAACGGGAGGAAGTTTCTCGATCAGGAAATGTGTTTAAAAAATATAAAAAAATATTTCGGTAGTCTCCCGGAGGATTCGGGAGAGTTGGTAACCCTACTTTCATCCCACCCACCCGTCCTTTTCTATCGTCCGTCGTCAACACATGGCCTTAAAGAGAACACATCTCCCTTTCCCCTTTCACCCTCCACCGCGGTCCTCCCCGCTCTCCCCAGCCACATGCCCTCCTCTTCCTCCTCCAAACGCTTTAAATCTCGCCCTTTTCCCACCCCCACTTTTCCCCCCGTCCTCCTCCGCCTCTCTCCTTCAGAATCTCCTCCCCCTCACACACATATCCCTCCGCCCATCTCGCCGTCTTATCTCATTCCCGCCACACTTGCGCTCCCTGTTGCTCTGTTTTTCTTCTCCATATCTCCCCAAACGTTCTCACATCCCATGAAACAGGTCATGCGCTCATCTGCGTTTACCTCCATCCGAAAACTTACGAACACATCTACCCAGTTCTTTTTTTCTGAAATGTTAACAGATGTTTTCAAATCTTACGATCCTAATGGGGCATAGGTAAGCACCATGGTCTCTGGTGCAATATTTTCATTTTTATGGGTTCGCATACCTTTGTTAACTTACGTGCGTATACAATTGGCAAGCGCAATCGTTCACAAGAAACTTCTCTTTCCTTTCGCAATTGTACTTAAGAGTCATATTCACGAATGTGCGGAGATCTGGTTGTAAATAATTTTATTATATTAAGCAAAATTCATGTGCTCAATATACAAAACTCACATTTATAAGAAGAATGCCTCCAGATCTGAACTCTTGTACGTCAATATACGTCTTCAATGCCACAGTGAATGGAAATCAGCTGACGAATGGAAAATATATTTACAATGTAGAGAAAGTTAATAGAATAAGACGTAAAAATAAAACGCAACGAAAAGAACAGCTTCGAGTTCATGTAGATAAAAATGAAACGTTCTAGAAATTTCATGTAGAAATGAGTTTCACCCCAAGGGGGAGGTGAAAACATCCTTTTACTTTTCCGAGAAAATAAATTCTAATAAATTCTCGGAAGTTGTAACCTTTACTTTAAAGGTTAAAGTGAATTAATTGGGTAACCTACCGTTCAAAGGTAGATTTTAATAGAATTCAGAAAAAAATCATCCAGAATTTCAAAAACAAGTTTAAAATTTTATTCCGCATAAAGGAAACTTATACCTATGGCTTTCGTGATATTTCATCCTCTTCGAATTCCACTTTTCCTCCGCCCTTATGCCTCAATCCACCGCTCCCAAATCCATTTTTCCCTTTCGAAATCTGTATCACCCCTTTGCCTCACGCATTCCGCCTCCCCCCCCCCACCTCCCTCCCCTCAACAGACTTCTCCCACGGAATTCCTCATATTCCTCCCAAGACGAGCGCCACCTGTCCCCAAGACTCTCCCCCTTTCATCCAGCCTCACTCCACCGCTCACAGATGCCGCGCGCTGCATTCCCCCTCCCTTCGTCCCTCCTCTTCCCCCGGCCTCCCTCCCCCCCTATCGAGTCCTCAAAGGGCGGATGTCTCCCCCATTTCTCCTTCATTTTCTTCTGTCGCACGTCCTCACCCGTACGAGCGAACGCGAGGAATGCGAAGCGCATTCGGCCGACCGAATGCACGCCTGGCGAATATTCGCCAATACCAGCGGTGAAAAAAAAACACACGAGCGTCGTACTTCTTTCTGGGCGCACTATGGCGGTCTAATACTATTTTGTCGTGTGTTTCATGGCCAGGCCAACTTCGATGTGAGATCTTGAGCGAGGGACGATGTAAATTCCACCTTCCGAGTTTTCGGCACAGGTGAAAGAATTTTCACTCAACAAAAACGCACAGATATATCGATACATCTAGATTTTTATTCACTCAATGGGAACGACAGAATATTTGAAAAGGTAAATTTCCCTGTGAAGTCGTTTCCACGGAAATACAACCATATTATACTATAAATATCATGGTTGAAAATTTGATGAACTATGAATCAAAATGTGGCAACCAAGCTTAAACTACATGTAAATAACCATGTTCCATACATGAGGCAATTCAAATATCTTTTAGAGAAAAATATTCATTCTTTTCATGGTCAACATGCACTTTGTCCACTCTGTTAACGTATTTTAGGGAAAATGTCATGATTGTTTTCATAGTTAATACGTATTTCCTACCCTTTTCTCGGAAAATTACTTTCTTAGCTCCTTGCAAGTCTTATAAAAACCTTTTTACTCACTATTTCTTCTCTTTTCCACAATATTTTCCCGTTTTTTTGTCAGCCACTAAGCTATGTACATAGTTCCCGTTTTTTATCGGCCATTATATTATATAGTCGCTATTGAATATATAAGAAAGAGAGGGTGTAAGTCAAGTGATACGGAGGGCACCTCGACGATCCTTCTTGTCTCGGCCTTGTTCCGGCATTCCCTATGCGTTCTACACTCCGCCCTTACGTCCCTACATTCTCCTTGCTTCCTTATTAATGTCGCCGGCCATCTCGAAGACGGTCACAGGATGGAGCCACCCACGGCATCATTGTTGCCCCCGCCTGTGCGGCACGCGGAATGGACAGACGGGCGACCCACGCCGACATATTCTCAGATGCTACCCCTTCCCTCTCTCCCGTCCCTTTGACTGGACGCCCCCATCCCCAACCCACCACCTCTTTGATCTCTTCGGACTCTTGGGCAGATGGGATGAGCCCTCTCTTTGGCTATTCCCTTGACGTCTTCTACTTCTCCGTCGTCCCATATCGGCAACCTTTCTTTGCTCATCCCGGCGTGAGTCCTCTCCGTCTTTATAAAATCCTCCCTCCACACCTCACTCTCTCTATCTCTCACTCACTCTGGAGCAGGGGCTTTGTTCGGAAAGGTGGAGGAGGGTGGAAGGGTGAGGAAAATCCTTAAGACGATGAGCGGGGTGGGGGTGGTGGCGAGGGGGTGTACGGAATACGAAGTGATTCGGGTTGGAGGCGGTGGCAGAGGTGTATAACTCTATTTATAAAGATGCGCATTCATAAGCGAAGCCACGCCGAAATAAGCCGGGTAGGGGCTCAAGATTGGGAAGAAGCAGATTTAACATAAACACAATAACATGGTATGTGGAGAGAATGTAAAAGTTAGCCGATTCTAATCAAAGAGCGTTTTAAGATACTGCAAAATGGAAACAAGGGAATCCTTTACGAAGTACGCGAGGTTAGGTCATAAACACACTGGATATATTAGACCTAGCTCAAAAGCTAGAAACGCAAAAATGTCCACGGTGCACATACAACTGCTGCATGCATTTTCCGTAATATCTATTGACAGAGGATGGGGCTCATGGATATTGATCTAATTGCCCGAGATGAGTGAGATGAATATGATTACCAATTCTAAATATTAGACGAGTGGAATGCGACCAGTTATTGGAAATCTCATTTGGAGATATTATATTGAGCGCACGAAAAAGAAAATCGCGAAAACGTATATATTCGCAAGGGGATAAAACTTCGCCAGTTACGTGTATTCGCAAGGGGAGGGAAATTGAGTTTTATGCGGAGTGATTGTAAATGTTAAAAATACCGGAAGAAAAGCATAGATATTTGAAGCTATCAATCGACTCTCTCAATTAGGTAGAGGAAGAATTTACTTTGCAGAAAAAGAAACTTTTCAATGCAGAATCAATTACCACCGAGTGAGTATCTTCCAACCCACATAGGTACTTGGGCCAATAAATAATGGACATGAAAAGAGATCAACACATGCTATTAAATACCCTTATCTACAAAATTACTTCACAATTAGAGTTTTCTTCATCGAAATTGTGAAGCAGTTATCAGGAAACATTGAAACTACAGTCAAATTTTTCCATCCATCACTTTCGTACGTCCTCAATTGAGCTTCTTAACGCCTTCAATCGGTACAAGATAACCTAGTCATTAGCGTTATCGTGCGTTAAAGTGGGCTATCTTCAGTTTTTGTGTACATATAATACACGAAATATGTAACAGTTAGCAAATATGGGGACAATCTGCGAATTGATTGAAAAGAATGACCTCGGACATCAATCTTTCTGGTTTGTATAATGCCCTCATTTCATCTGTGAGAAGTCATAGCAGTCTATCAGCGGTTAACCATCGTATGACGGAGTGACAATGTCATCTATACACGAGAACTTTCTCGGAATCGATATTTAGAATGCGAGCAGAAAATAAAATATGGCGCACGATGAGGCCTTTTTCTCGATTTCAGAAACAGATACACGATGAATTATTTACGACTGGAGGACGAGAAGAAGAAATCTGGCGAGGATTTTGACGACGAACTCTTTGGAAATTCGGAGGGACTCAAACTCGAGGAGGAATAACGGAGAATACAAGGAGGGAGAGAATTAAGTTTATATAAAATAAAACTCTCCTCAAAGGGAGATTCTGCCTCTGAAGATGATTTCCTAAATTTCCTGGTGGATCCGCGAACTGCGCCAATGGAAAAAGGTGTTAAAATCACCCGGGCATGAAATATTCGACGGGCGGAAGCCTAAGCCATCGGTAACTTTATTGAAATGAGATGTATTTGGAATTCTCAGCGACGAGCACAGGTTTTCGAAATACAACCCGCCAATTCCACGAGAATCCGCGCGAACCCTCTGCAGCAGAGACGGAAGTAAATAAGCTAAACAAAAATCTCTCGCAGCGGAAGCCGATCGTCAGCGGACTGTTGTAAAACTTGACGACGACGCCACCGGCCTGCACCTGCCGTCAGCTCGCACTTCAACTTACATAACTCGGCGGAGCGTCTGCTGCAAGCGGATGCACGCATACGTGCGCACTCGGAGGAGTCTCAAGAGTCGTTCTCTACGTGGAAAAAAACCAGCGGACTCGAGAATAATGAGATAACCGCTGCTGACCACGTACGACCTTCAGGGAGAACGGACCGCATGACCAAAACCGTCGACTTGAGAGAACGCAAGCACGCACAGCGAGTTAGCCGGGGGAAATGCGAAGGGGAGTGATGAGGGGGAAGGGAATGGGAGGAGGAAAAAAAATACAGCGCTCATTGCAGGAAAGAGAGAGAGAGAAACAACGCTAGTCCTTTTCGCGAATGAAGAACGGCTCCTAGTTTCGGGGCTAGGTCCGCACAAGCTCGAAATTTACTCGGTGATGATTAAGAGAATGAGGGGAAGAAGAAAGAAGCCAATATCGATAACCAAGAGATAGTGACTATAGTAATAATGAGTCCGATTTGTTGGGGCGATATTGAGACTTAAAAGACCCTTCTGACATCCAAACCTTCGTCAATGTAAACATGAAATGTTTTTTATCAAAGTTTCTACTGGAGTGAAAACAACATTTAAGAAAACAATGGTATTGTTCAAAATTTACAATACATATGCATTTTTGGGAAAAACGTAACGATTCTCAGGCTTACATCCTTGTGGAAAAAACCCACTGCCGGAAAACACCAAAGATGGGGATTTACAAAACCTGCGGAAACTCAATTATAAAGTTTAGTCAAAACCCTAGGCGATATACATAAAAACATGTATCGTAAATACGAAGGATAAAAATAACACTACGACGAAATTATTTTTTTTCCAAAAAAAGGTATCCGTGCAACTTCTTTCGAAAAACTATTGATGTAATTATTTCCGCTCGGTTTGGTTACCTGAATGGTTGCACTGCTGCATAAGTGGTCGTAATCATAACACATATATCCAAGATATTTCTGCCATACTCTTAAAATATGATGAGGACGAGATAAGATCGCTGACTCGCTCTAGTTAATTTCAGAAGGGAATCGATGGGAATAGAAATACCGACATGAAAATTGAGACGTTTAATGGCAAATAAATTGGCATTCACTTGACGTCAATCACACCATTGTCCCAAATGGTACAGCGTGGTTGGCTGAGCGCTGTTATACTCCCGGTGATATCTATGGATACGCCAGCTAGCCCTTAAGCCGAGGGTTATTTTCAGAGGGCAATTTGGTTAACCACATAATTCACGTGTAAGTGACATACATTGGCTATTGCTACCGAGGATGGATACACAAGATGCAGCAAAAATGTACGACTTGAAATCCGCAATGATTATCATATACCTATGTACTTTAATAATATGTATGAAAATTAACCAACGTAATCGGTTTTGAGACATCTTCGTACGCTGACACTCTCTCAAAACTTCTGTCGACATAACATTCAGAAGTTGATCAATAATGACCTACATAAATGTGGTTTTCTGAAAGTGGTAAATAGGATCTTCCTTTAAAAGAGAACCGCAAATATATTTTCATTGCAGCAGCTTAAGTATCAGAAGCGTGCGATGGCGGTTAGCCGCGAAAAGTATTACATGATATGGCTGTGCTCGGAGTCACATTCAGTGCCAATTAATGGCATTGAATGCGACAACGGGCACTTGTTGGCTTCCATCGCTACTGGCACAGAAAACCTGAGAGAACTCCGGCTACAGGCAAAAGTGGATCAAAGCAGAATGCAGGGTACATAAATGAAATACGATTGAGAAAAATATTTCCACTTCGTAATCGAGGCTTAAAACTCTCCACCCCAAATTCGCAACAACGCAACAAAACTGTGCACATAGACCTACCATTCGGTCACCCATAAATTACGGCTTCGTGGAAATTTGAGATACGTTCCTCGACTGCGTGTAAGAAGGATAAAAAAATGACGAGGGACACGAAAAGAAATCAACATTTCCGCTTCATGAAAAAGCAAGGCACGTGAAACAAGAAGATAAAGAGCACGCGCGCGGGACGAACCTCACTTGTTTTGTTCCCGACTTTCCCATTGTTGTTGGGACACTCCCGTTATTCAGCGGGGGTGCCTCACTCCCTCCTACTTGCGAGGACCGCCGAAGAAGAAGACGAGGGAATAAAAAAAGACTTCGCGAGCAAACGACGACGGCATAAGATAAAGGAGAGGGCGGCGCGGTTATTCGGCTACGAACAAAAGAAAGTCGATACTCTATCGGTTTCTGCGGAAGAGGAGGGAAAGGAGAGGAAGAGGAGATGGAAATGGAGAGAGAGTGTGGACAAGGAAGGAGATAGAGGATGGGGAACACGAAAATCGAGGACGTGCAGCGATGAGATGGTCCGGAATAATTTCCATTTTCGCTTCTCCCTTTCCCGGCGCGGTGAAGATAAAAGGAAACCTTGGGAGACATCTCTTCACGCTGGCCGACGATCACAATGCCCCACCCCACTCAACATCCCTTCCGAGGAGGGCTCAAATCTGTTTACTATTCTAAGGATGCAAATTCAATATCTTCCTCAGCCAGGAGAAATATCAGACACTCAGAATGTTGGCTAAAATAACAGTTGATTCCCAAATGGAAAACAATATACATAGTGCCTTTAGTGAAAAAAGAAAAAAAAGGACACGAAACAATTCAACTAATCAGGTTCTTTTCACATTCGTTGTAACAATAAAAATAATCTTCCACAGTATAAAAAATGAAATTGCTAGCACGGTAAAATTCACAATAACATAGTAAGTAAAAATCATAAATATGTCCTAAAGCCAGGAAAAAACTAATAAGCTAGAATGGCGAATCAAAAACGCAATAATATTACTTAAAAATTCAATTTTTGTTATACTAATTCCCATAGCTATCCATCACCTCAAGCCTAACTAATCAAGGAAAACAAAATGTATGCACAGCGATTACAGAATGATATTTTACAATATATTTAATAGACTGCACAAGCTCAGCCTATCAAGAATTTGAATGCTTCTTTTTTCCTTTATCAGTAGCTACAAAAAGAGGACCAGCATAGACAGGAGTTTTTCGACACTTGAGTTAGGAGGAGGAGGGTAAGAGTAAGCTGGATAGTGAGTAAAACAAAAGAAGAAGTTTAGATATTGAAGGAGAGAAAAGGAAACTGGCAGTAGAAATTAGGCAAAGAGAGCAAATTAGGGTAGAGCAGGGGTTCCCAAAGTTTTTTGACCGCCGAGCCCTTAAAATATTTCTTAGCATATAATTGATCCCCTGATCTAGACTAATAGGTACAATATTTTTATAGGACAAGCAAAAAAAGATACTTATGTGATTTTTAGATCGTTTATTTCCCAGTGCTTAAAATTTGTCAGCTTTGTAAAGGTAGGAAGATAAAGAGGTGGAACCTTGAAGCCCTGACAGGGTTGAAAAGGAGGGAATAACAAGAGCTGGAAGAAAAGAACATAGCTGAAGCAAAGTGGATGGGAACAATAGAGAGAAAATGGGAGATTATAAAAACAGGCATCGCAAGAGCGGCAGAGAAAACAATAGGAATGGTGGAAAAGAAGAGGGTTAAGAAGCAGTGGGTAACGGAAGAAATGATTAAGAAAATGGAGGAGGAAGGCAAGAGGAAGTACAAGGAATTGAATAATAAACTCAGGCGAGTGACCAATCGGGCAAAAGAAAACAGGTGGAAGGGAAAATGCGAGGAAATGGAAAAGCTGCAGCAGGAAGGGGAAGTGGGTACTTCGAACGCCAAGGTGAAAATGTTATCGGGTGGTAAGAGAGGGCAAACGATACCAAAGGTTAAGGACAAAACAGGTAAGATATTAATCAAACAGGAAGATATCCAGGAAAGGTGGAGGGAATACATAGAGGAGCTATATGACAGTGAGAATAGACCCTTGAGCCAAATTCTAGAGGATGAAGGAACAATAGATAAGGATAATCTCAGACTAGAGATACTTGACAGCAAAATAGTGAGGGCATTAAGAGAGATGAAGGGTAGAAAAGCCGTGGGAACCGATAACCTACCTTCGGAGCTACTGAAGAATCTAGGAAGTAAGGGGAGAGAATCCTTTTACAAACCCATTCGCAGGATCTACGGGGAAGGAGTGTGGCCAGAGGATTTAGTGAGACCAGTATTAATACCTATCCCGAGGAAGAAGAAAGTGTCAGAATGCGAGGAGTATAGAACAATCAGTTTAATTTCGCACGCGGCAAAAGTTTTGCTTAGGGTACTACATAGAAGGTTGGAGAGCAGAGTAAACTACTATTTAGGCGATGACCAATATGGGTTCAGGAAGGGAAGGGCCACCAGAGACATGATTGCGGTAATGAGAACACTTATAGAAAGAAACATAGAGTATAATCAGGATGTTTTTTCTTGCTTTGTGGATTTCAAAAAGGTGTTTGAAAAGGAATTTCCAGTTTTTATAGGACACATTTAAGCAATAAAGGGCTTACTTTTTATCATTCACCTTCCATCTTGTTGGAAATACCCCACACCCCATCCCTACACTGCACTGTCGAATTAACTACCTCCCCTCCTGACCTAAAACTCTCTGCTTGTGACCACAGACACGTTACATAACACTGCTGGTTTGTCTGAGGGGATATGTTGCAATGGGGCTCAATCTGACAATGAATTTTCACAGCAAAAAAGTATACCTTCAGGAACAACTGGCTCTAAAAATGTGGGTGCATAATTATAAAATGCCTACTACACAATCTTTGGTGATGCCTAGAAAATTTGCCTGCCCTTTTATGAACGCTCGATAAAAACAGACTAAAATGATTCTAGCGCAGTGAAATTAATGAAAGAAAGTCAGATAATGGTACTCACATTGGTTGACAGCTGGCTGGTAAGCGTGAGCACCTTCTCTTGAGCCTCCCCAAGTTCTCTTCTCAGTTTCCTGATCTCGTGTGCCTGTTTCTCTTCAGCAGTGCTATACAATGAAGATGATGCACTTGACACCAGGCTGAGGGATGAACCATGAACTGAATATGGAAAAGAAGAAACAACAAGGTCAAAATCTTCAATGACCATGAAGTATACAATTATTCAAGCATCATCCTATTATGCATTGTGTTAGCCCTTTTGAAACATAACATTCAGTGGAATATTGTATGGAAGGTTTCAGTGTAATAAATATGGTGGATGTACACAAAATCCCATTAGGTATTCACATTTTTAAATGTAATTATGTTATATGAATTTTATGCTTTGTGTAAAATTTAAATTTAAACATCTTTTCCAATCCCTTCCATCATTTGCATTCGTTTCTTATTGCTAATAACAGAAACCTTCACTTTCTGCATGAAGTTGATACAGGATCAAGAGTAGGTAGGCTCAGGTTACACCTACATTTACACTACATATAATGAAATACTAAATTCATTGTTCTCAGGTCCGGAAGAAGAATTATGACACATAATTTGCCACAGCAATGCAAATTTTCCTAAATATGTAACTATAGGGACAATTTTTTTCTTCAACTTTTCATAGTTGCCATGCTCTTTATCACTGCCATAAATATTCAAATTATGATATAGCCAATGACCATGGTGCTGGTGACCACCTATAGATATTGTTAAAATAACAAACTCTTAAACTTCTGAACATAATGAATGATGTTGTCTCAGGGCAGATGTGGTGGAGCTTGTCCATCGAATGACGACTTCTGCACATAGTCGCAAAGGCTGCTAGGGGGACATTTTTATGCATAGTTGTATGCTTATGAAATAATGTTGGAGAAACAAGTTCACTCACAAAATCCCAGAACTAGCTTTTTTTAAAAAAAGAAGAGCACAATTTAAAGCTGGGTAAAGTGCTTGTGAAACTCACAATACAGTAGACTTTCGTTCTTACATACAGTGTGGAAATTTTCACAGATATTTCCAAGTGGAAAAATGTTATAGATTTTAGTGGCTTTGCTTTACTCTGGTGCATTTTTCTGAAAGTGAAATTTCATTCCAAGGATGATGCAATGGGACACATGGAAAAGGGAATACCTCAAAGCATGAGAACTGCAGAACTCTTTACTCAGTCTGTAGAGTCAGTATTGCCTGATCGTAGTCATATGTATGTGTCAAAAGATTTTGAAAACGAGTTCATTTTGTCTTATTAATTGATAGGATCAAACCTATCTTGCTTAATAGGTTGCACCAAACTATAAAATAAAATGGTAGGTACTAAACTGTGCTGCCTTCACTGTTTCAATCATTACAAACAGGCTTCATCACTTTTTAAAAATTATCATTTCAATTAAATTCATTCCAAGTTCAAGGGTTATCATTAGACTGAACCTAGGTGTGAATTTAGGATATAAGCATTCCATTTACTTTAGAATTTTTATTCTTAACCCTTTCGCGCCGGACGTCGGCCATAGCCGACGAGCATTTTCATACGCAAACGGCCGAACGTCGGCTATAGCTGGCGTGGGTTTTTCAACGCAAACGAACGGACGTCGGCTATAGCTGTCGCGGGGGATGGGAAGTGACCGCTGAGGTAGCAATGGTCGGAGGTATTCAGGCCCTGCCTGAGACCCAGCTTAGCGAGTCCTTAGAGCTAATCCTCGGCCATTTGGCCCGACCCTCCTACTCATTTACGATCCTCATAATAGCAGGAATCCGCGTTGAAGTGGTTGAATTGTCAATGATTTTTTCAAAGAAAAATTTATTGCAAACTCCAATTTTTTATACCTTGAAATGAATTCTTCGTTTTTTCTGTGCATAAGCAATTTTTAAACGAAATTTTAGTGTTATTATTAACGGACTTGTGTGAAAGCTTTGTGTGTTCATATGCGATGAAAAGTACGCAAAAAGAGAAATGTTGTCGCTTTATTGTCCATATCGTACGTGTTTGTTACAATCTGAATGCCTATTTTCACTATATGTCCTCTATTTTCCGATTCCTTCATTGATCCCCTTAGTAATTACTCATATTCCGGTATTTTTAGGTAATGTTTATTGTAAAAACATACGTTTAACTTCGCCTACGTTGGTCCAAAGCCCGAATGAAAAAGAAGGATGGGAAGTATTATTTGTAGGTTTATTCAAAGAAAATTTTGAGACGTCATAACTAGCTGTAAAAATGGAAAAGTCCTAACTTTGTTACTATTAACGCTAGAAATCCGTTTAAAATTCTACAATGCTTAAAAAAATGTAAGTTATTCTTATACTAGTGTAAACTGTTAAAAATCATAGACAATATTTAATTTTAAAAAACACTGCAAATGCAATGAGTTGACCGTGGACTCCCGCTAAGAAAGGGTTGGAGGGTCGAGTTCAGTGGCCGGGGTAATAGCCGGGCGCCCCGTTAAGTAGGGTCCCAAATCGGAGGGACGAGAGTACCTGGGCCACTCCACCCCAAAAAGTGCTTCGCAGAGCGGAGTTAAAAATTGTCGCAAGCTACCCGTAGCACGGAAAACATTTTCCTTTCGTAGTCGCCGGCAGGAAAGGGTTAAGCCTAAATTCCTCAATTGAAGGCCTAAAAAGGTACAAAGTGTTCTGGGTTTTCTCACTACTGCACACTAGAATAGCTAGTTGATATTCCAACAGTGACAACCTGGTGTAAATGATCATCACTCAATATTGACTGAGCTGCAATGTTGTGGCATTTTTGGACAGACATATTTTGGAGAGGTGATTATCTGACTTTTGATTATTTGATTAGGTAGCTGATTATGTATTGGTTCCTCAGCCAGCAAGCTTTAATTTCCTTCTCCCCCTATAGCCAAGGGCATATTGGAGTCTCTAATATTGCTACATTTTGATTCAGAAAAGGGTTTTCCTACTGCAAGTTAATAATTTGCCTTATTTAGTCCAGGTTTCTTGGACAGAGCATAACTTGGTGTGATCAGAAACACTTATAGCTAAGCAGATGTCTAAGGTTGGTAAATTCTAAGGGGATCCATACCACAACTAGGAAATCTTTGATGTTATAGGTAATGATGAAGTGAAATCATCAAATAACAATGTAGGGTGCAAGAAATATGTTGGAGTAGTAAATGAACCTTTGTTTAGGAAATTATGGTTGAGTAAGAACAAGGATTTCATCAATATAAATAAAGGGTACTTCTGAATCTTATGACACTGAAAATAAGACTGTAATCACTGGGTAATCAAAGATATATTAATTAACCACCCCTCTTAGTTATCTGATGGGGTTTTATCCACAAGTACCACAAATCGTCTTCATTTCACTGCACTTAACTCGGAATTGTACCTTTTAACTATCCATTAATCATATGCCAACTTGCCATGTTTTTTGTAAAAGTAGGCATGGCCTAGCTCACCTGAACCCCTCCTTTCATATCAAACTTCCTGTCCATGCTCAAGGACAGTTACTCCAATGTATTTCAACCTATTTGGGCATGGATGACACATGCTTAGTGGACATTACAGTTACCACTGGATTTTTATATTAATTGAATACATCCATACATTCTTCATGTTAAAAAGGATTCATTTTTTGTACAATTCAATTATACAATGACTACTAGCGCACACTTCTCCTCTTAGGCTAAATGAGGCATGACTGCTGGTGTGGATTTTGAGTTTTGCTATGAGGGAACATTTTGTGGTTCAGTGTTTCCTTTGCATTGCAGTGAGCATCTTCAGGAGCGAAGTCATTGTTGCCATAATTATCACCATCTGATATATGGGAGTGTTGCGAAGGTTGGATGTCCTTTACTCTTTTGTCATAGGTTGTGGCGACCGTTGGAGATGTTTTTGTTTTTGTATACTGCTGCTTCCTTTATCAAAATCACTGTTGGTCTCAACAGAATCTGCTGTATCATGTTGTCCGCCCAGGAGGCGTTTTGAGTGGAGGAGTTGATAACCATTGTCATTGTTAAAAGTATTAGCCTGTTTTGCAATCTTTATTGACTCACAAATCAAGCGGGACAGGGAGAATTCTTTTTTTTTTTTGCCAACACCTTTGATTTTTCGAATTCAATTAAATGCACGGGATCTTTATCTTTCGTGGATGGAAATATTTGCTCCAGTTTCCTTACGGTACCAAAATGGACTGCCATAGTTTGCTTTTATAAAACTCAGGCTATTCATTTTGTTGTCCCCATAACATATGGTATTTTGGCGAAATCCGATTTCTTCTTTTGATTTTTCCTCATCCTGCAATTTTTCAATGGGCTTGATTGCTCTTATTATGGATCCCCTGTCGTTTCCGTTGTTTAAAAAATCTAGCTATGATTTTAGTAAATTGGTCAACTTTCATGCTATCAATGAAAATTTTTCCAGTTCACTGATGAACCATTTTTTATGCAGTTTCATGGCATTTTTACCATGGATTATTCCTTTCTATTGCTTCAAAAATAGGTCTTTTGATATGATGCATACGTGTGTCATACAAATATAAATGTAAAATGGAGTATTATCCTTGGTGGAACTGAGTCCCATGATGTTAGGGAATATGGGGAAACTACATGAGGCATTACCTTGGTCTATATGTCTATACTTAGGTAGAGAGAAACAAACTAAAGGTATTACTCACCGTCTTCCTCTTTGGGTGCAGTTCCGGCCATCTTCCCCATCATCCCGGTGTAAGGCGACATCCCCGTGCGGCTGAGGCCATGACTGGATGCAGAGGAGGTTATTGATGACAATGTGAAATTAAACCTACGTCAAAATGAGAGAGATACAACAAGGGCATGCATTAAGGGCTAATAGAGAGAGGGAAGAGAGAAAGAGAGACATAACACACACACACACACACAAGATTGAAGTGAAAGATGGTGGCACTACTAATCATCCACATGCAGTGAAATATCATTAAGAGAGCATGGCATAATAGGTAACAAAGATTTCCTGAAACACAACATTCTCATCACCTACCAGATGCACTTTGCACTCGCATATGGAAAAACTGAGAAGAAGAAAATAATTACATGCTTACTTTTCACTGAGATGACTCAGAAAGACAGAGAATGATGAAGAATCTAGATAATTTTTCTGCACCAAGACATTAGCAGTACATATCCAGATATCAGGAGAGGAAATTTTTCTAAATTCCATTATATTTAGATGGATAAGGCAATAACAGAGCTATTTAAAGATTTATGCTCAAAGACAAAGTTGTCAAGTTTTATCATAATATACTGCCAATAGTTCAAATCATGGTATGTACCTACTTGCTATTCCATCAAGTATTATTTAAAAACAAGCAAGACAATCACAGTTTATCTCAAACTGATCTTTACAAGACTTTTATCCATTAACAACAAGCAAGTTGAACAAGCAAATCAATTATGAAATGCTCATGCGCACTTACTATGCAATATCAATTTCAAAACTGCTTAAGTTTGAAAATAATAAATTTCTCATTTTGAATACATATATCAGAAATATGTGCATAAGCGTTGCTGCAATGTATTTGAAATCATTATAAAAATTGCCACATTCCAATATCTATTTTTATGGATGGATTCAAATTATAGCGAGACACAGGAAATCTGATAATTCACCTGGAGGCTCCCTGTGACACCTGGCTGGGCGTGGGACTGGTGGGCTGCGATGCATGGTGTGGGTGATGGTGGTGGTGGTGATGGTGGCCTTGGTGCATTCCCATCATGCCATCACCTCCTCCTCCACTTGATCTTGCATGGTGACCCTGAGGGAACAAGGGGGAGCCAGGGAATTATAACTCTGAGAAGCTGAGTCAGTCAGATGAATATTGCACACATAAATGACTACACTATTGCATTAATAACATTGTCTAATGGCTAAATGAAGAAGTGCATGATGAGGAGAGGAGGCTAGCCAAGGGGTGGGGGCCGCCCCGCATTCTGGCGCCCCTAAGTCTGTGAATGCTTCCACTCTTAAGTCCAAAATAGGTATACATAAATAAATGTGTATAATACGTAGTCACTTGCCATAATTTGTACAAACCAATCTGCTTATTGCATCACCAAAATTTGTAAAGTTTAGTAAACTGGTTAATTTATAAGTTGGCGCCCCTAAAAATATTCTACCCTCCCTAAAAATTCCCCCCCCCCCCCCTAGACCCAAAACCAGACTACGCCACTGATGGCAACAATCATTACTGAAGTGGTGCATCACAATACTCAAAGAGTGCTAAGATCCTTTCATTAGAGTTCACTGATTTCAAGCAAAATTTTTTAAATCCCTGACTTTCCGGATTTCACAGATTCCTAGAGCTGTGACAGCAGCTATTGGTACCTCGCTCATTTCTGCAAAATCAACATCAATGTTGACAGCCCTATTCTATTTTCTCATGCATTGAAATTCTTGATAAAAACTAACATGTTAACAGTGAAAGAGTGGCAAGTCTTTGTTGATGCTAACAGTCACATTCTGGGAATTAATGGCCTCAAATTTTTGTTACATGAAATGCCCATTGAAACAAGAAAAATTGGGCTTTTCCTTATAAATTTTAATATTGGTGTGACAAGTTTCACCCTTCATGGCATCATCATTTACCCAATATTTATGACTTCCATGAAGTGAAGCCTTAAGTAGTTGGTATATAGCTTAGGCCACCTGATTCAGACATTTATATTTGACAGAAGATAATGACATACTAATACAGAATACTTTTCTGATAAATCATGAAGAAGAATGGTGTAAGAAGAATCGGAGTTAACACTGTTAAGTCTGACCATTTCACAAAGCTGGTAAAATTGGCAAACTAAGACAACTTTTCATTAATAGCAAAACAATGATAACTACCAATATGGTGTTTATATAATTTAAAAAATTGTTATGAATGTACCATAGTAACAAAAATGTATCTAATAGCATTCATGAATACCAATATGGCAGTGACTTATACCCTGTCCAAGATAATAGTGCAGTTGACAGAAATGAAATCAATTTGTAAGCACGTCCAATGCCATTTGGGGAAGGGAATCATGTGACCAAAGAATCCATGATAGTTGCCTTCTTTTAAAACATACTATTGTGAAAAAATTGTTTACTTTTCATTTTCTTCAAAGACAAATCAGTATATTTTGAACTGTACTATTATCTTGGATGGACTCTAGCTACAGTTCGAGCCCCCCAGGGCAGTCTGTTAATTGCCCATGTTCCATTGTGAAAAACAGGATTCACATCAAACCTATTTAGATACAATTAGAAAATTATTTTGGTGAAAAAATAATTCTATTTATTTTTTGCAAATTATGACACAAAATTAAAAATGTATTTTTCTTGCTTTTAAAGCAAAAAAATTTAAGATCCCATTGAAATCAATTTTGTTTGTTAGTTGTTGTTCTACAAGTAATATGGAAAGATTCCTTAATTTATATTTGCTATTAACTGCAACATTTAACTCAGGATGATTGATGGTTTTATTCTTCTTACTATTTAAAAAATATTTAAAACAGTTCTTAATACCAAAAATACCACCCCGAAAAAAGTGCCACCCCAGGTAGAACACCCCACCCCTAGCTATGCCACTGCATTATGGTACATAGTACTTGGCTAACATAAGTTGATTGGCTATGAGAAATTCAAACAAAATAATATTCAACAGTGAACTTAAAATGCATAGTTTTCAGAAAATTTTGAAGTATGCAAATATTATTTCACTCAATTCAAACATTTAACTCCCAATAAAATACAGGCATCAAGAGTGGATTCCCAGGACTTCATTCAGCTTTTATAATGAATGTCTCCTATTCGCTAATCATAAAGACAAGAACACATGACACACTTTATTCCTAATGCTGAATGCATGATTAGAACATGTACTGAGCGTACTCACCTGAGTAGGGCCTGATGTGTTAGTTGTGGTCGAGGAGGCTGAGGGGGATGTCGGGGCAAAGTGGTGGGAATTGTCAGACACGGAGGCCGGGGGTGGCGATGACGAAACACCTTCCTCTTCACATGACCTGTGCAGCATGGATGGATAGAGTTTCTCAGACTTAGTGGACCTGCCAATTGAAAGTTTCACATTCGAGGGTTATCTAGGGTTAGGGCCATGCAAAACTTTCCAAAAAATAAACATTAATAAATAATTATGCAAAAACATATGTTAATAAGCAATAATTTAGGTGGAAAGAAAAAATAAATATTGAAATTACTTTGAAATAAAGCTGTTTTGATGCTTTTTTATTGTAAATAAATTATAATTCCAAATTTCCAGGGCAAATGAAGCAAACTAAGGGGTAAGTGGAAACTGCATGATTCTTCAGTTGCGTTGCTTGTGTAAGAAAAAGAACACACATATGTAATTTGATTTTCGGTAATGGCTGGGTCTCTCTTTTAGCAAAATGGAATACTGGTGTCAATTGTTATAATAAGTGAAGATATAACAAGATGTTGCTTGTCCAGAAGAATAATAACTTATTAGATATAAGTATGCTATACAAATCAAAGTTGATATGTTAATCCTAGAAAGCTATATTTTGGTGATATTTATACAGCACTGAATAATTAAACTGTATTAGTATGACAAACAATTCACCTTATTGCTAGAAAGCTGCAATCCTACATTCAGGTAAATGTCTACGACCATAGACACAGCTAGAAGGAGCTTTTCCAGGCAAGGACAAGGTAGAATGCAGAATAAAACTCAAATCCTGATAAAAACTATGACTAACCTTATGCTGTTACTTCGATTTAGTGCAGCTTGCTGAGAGGGAGTCGGAGAAGCAGTGCCAACGCCACTGCTACTATCTCTTTGGTGAACCATCAACCTAGCATGAGTAAGACTGCCTCTGTGATGGTGCTGCTGATGTGGAATATGGCCATGATGAGTGTTCATGCTTCCACCACCTCCATGATGTGATGCCAGAGATGATGACATTGAGCTGAGAGATTCAAGGCTTTCTGCTTCTGTGAGTGGAGCTAAAGACATCACAGATGGACACAAGCAAAATATTTAGGGAAAATTCCATAAGCTACTTTAAAAAGATTATTGCAAATATACATACATAAAAAACTTTTATAAAATAAAATCAGCAATTGCAATTCAAGTTTCTCATAGGTACCTTGCAAAAAATTACTCATAGGAAACAGGCCAGAATATTATTGTGCCAATGGGAAGAAAAACTTAATGCAGTCAACAATTAAAAAAATGGAGTAAATAATGTGAATCTATTTCATCAGCAGCTATGTGCAATCATTTCAGAACAACATATTGAGCTGTATAGTGTAGTAATATGTTTGTAGCAAATAAATTTGAAAGTATGTATTACTTTTGCTGAAAGGCATTGGCATAAATAATAATTGAGCCCCTTCTGTTTATAAACAGAGCAGCATTGGTTAAAAACATTATTTCATATGTGATGCCATCCAATCTAAAAAGACACATTTTACTTGTACTTTTATGGCATCAAAATTTTTAAATTTGTTTTCTCATAACAAAATTACAATGTGTATTAAAGGGACTAAATATGCTGACTCACTCATAGATGTTGAAGCATCTTAACACATAACTGAAATCTTATACCTCCTGGAAATCCATACGCAAAAAAGTAAAAAATGGAAAAGAATATTAAGTATAAATAGGATAGAGATTGGCATTGTATAGATAGGTATCATCAAAATTCCCCATCGTTAGACTCAAATGTTCTCTTTAAATCAAGGTGGACTCAGCACAGAATGTCAGTGAAAATCCTCCAGATTTTAACACATGTGGGGCCCTCTCTACCTCTAGTATTTCTCACTTCATTTCTGCTTATGTCCTACCCTTCTTCATCCTGTCCATAAAATCTTTTCTCTTTCTTCCCCTTCACCACTTCCCCAACATCCTTCCCTCTATGACGGCCTTCAGCAAACCATCATTACGGCTTCCAGCCAACTACCCTGCCTTTCTGCCCTTATCTCATCCAGTTGTTTCCTCTCCTCACCAACCATATCAAGCACATCCTCATTTGGTCTTCCTTTCTGTCCACTTCACCTTCTCCATCCTCCTCCATGACCGCATCTCGAATGCCAGCACCCTATACTTGTCCTCTTTTCTCAGAGTCCACGTTCCTGCTCCATATAATGCTACACTCCATATCAAGCTCTTCACCAGCCTCTTCTTTATATATGTACTTACCCAAGGTCCCCATCATCAGCTCCCTTCTATTACTAAATGCTTTCTTCACTAGCGCTATTCTCCTCCTAATATATTTTTTACTATGCCCATTTTCTTCTAGCATACTATCGAAGTAATTAAATTGCTCTACTTGCTAGAGTTTGTGTCCTCCTACTTTTATGACCAGCCTGACTTTCTTTGCCCTAAAGAATCTCATTACTTTTGTTTTCTTAGAATTTATCTTCATTCCGTATTTCCTGCACTGAAATCCTGATGAATATACATACTAAAGCTTGTATTCCTTTTGAAGATCGACTAACCAACGCCTGGTCATTCTCGAATCTTAATGACTTTATCAGCTGGCCTCCTACTTTGATTCCCACATCTAGCTCTTCCCATAAGTGTCCTCATCACTGTAATCACATCCCTAGTAGCCCTACCCTTCCTGAATCTAAACTGGTCATCACCCAAGAGGAAATTTGCTCTACTCTCCAGCCTTATATTAATTTTTCTAAGCAAAACTTTTGCCGCATGGGAAATTAAACTAATTCTTCCATACTCCCCACATTCAAACTCTTTCTTCCTCTTCATGATAGGTATTAACCCTCTCAATGCGGAGTTATTTTCCAAAGGGTGTTTCTTTGGGCAGAATAACCAAAGGGCATTGTTTACCATTGCTCATGCTGTGAGTCATCCGCCCCTGTAAAGCATACATTCATGACTCCCACATGTGAGTCATCTGCACTTAAAGGGTTAAGACCATTTTCACAAAACCCTCTGGCCATACTCCTTCCTTGTAAATCCTATGAATGAGTTTGAAAAAAGTTTGTATTCCCTCATTACCTAAATTCTTCAGCAACTCCAAAAGTATGTTATCTGCTCCTATGGCTTTTCTTGCCTTCATCTATCATTTGGTAACGTTTGCCCTCTACTACTGCCCGATAGAATGTTCACTTCCTACAGCTTTTCCATTTTTAAGCTCAAGGAAAATGAAGTAATTCAGATCACCTTTAAGACTACTTGTTGACTCAGAGAATAGAAATTGTAGTACGTATTTCAGGAGTAAAAGAGCTTATACTGATTTAATAGATTCATAATTCTCAAAGATACATCAATTTTTATATTTCTATGGCAAAAGGAGGCCTCTGCTTCCCCAGGAGTAAGTTCAACTGCTTTCAACCCACTATGCCCACTTCGTCTCTCAAAAGATCATTTATTACTTTCAAAGACTAAACAGAAAGGCTAGGGAATCCTATGTTGACAGAGCACCTTAGATACATGACATGAAATTCTTCCATTTTTCCATTTTAGGGGAGAGGTCTGACTTTTTTTCTGGATCAGCTAATCAATCCCACAAGACATCAACCAACTAAAGCTATATTCATTTTTTATCTTTTCAAAGAGGTTTGATGCATCCAATGCTGCCTCATTTATATAGAGTACAAGAAAAAAACCAGATAAGAACCGATACTTACAATTTCACAGCAGCATGACATAGTTGCATATTTGATAGAGCAGTATGAATGAAAGCAAAATTTATGTTAATTCCAAGTGAAATAGAACTTACTATATTTGTTACATTAGAATGCAGAAAAGTTCTCATATTATTCCCTAAATTTCAAATACGTACGACCAATATGCAAAGGATGGATTAAAGAAATGAAAAATTAATATTTTTGACTAAAACAATGAGTTGTGGGTGATGCAGAATAGTAGGTAGGATGATTACTTATTCTAAATTCAATTACAATTTTAAACAACAGGGTAGGTATATAAAATTCCTACCTTACCATTTTCAAGAAATTGGTAGAGATTGGCTTTAATTCATAGCTAGAGATGAGATTGAATTTTCCATATCAAAACAGAATAAAAATCTAACTTCACTAACAAATTTAATTCCTGATCTCTCTTCTCTCACACAACAGGCTCCTCTATTGTAGCCCACAATATTCCATTACCTATTTCATAATAAGTTCTTAATCCGAAACTCTGCTCATTTTTGCTTCCCTCACATTTACCCTTTTCACATTCCCTAAAATTTTTAAAACCCTAATAATTATAAGCCCCTCAGCTGGAGCAAAATAACACAGCTGAAAAACTTAAATTATGTGGTGACACTTGAATCAAAATGTCTCTGTTGCAGAATCTTCCAGCACAACTCATTTGGCCTTCTTACATGAAATAAAGCCACTCAAATTAGCTAAGGTAACTAAAGTTGAATGGACTGATTTACTCAGGTATGAGAACTTTCCTGCAGGCCCGGTTCTATGACAGCCAACTAATTGTGCTACAACTGAATTTTCTAAGTGAAAAAACAAAGAGCAGTCAACTACAACATGATGCATTTTCTCCAACTTAATGCTTTGATTAGTACAGAGTTCCTGGGAACCAGTCATTGGTTAATTTAATACTGTAAAATATGCCTGTTATTTAGCTTCAGTTAACATAAGGCAAACAAATGAAAAATAAATTTCTTGTACATGAATGGTATGACTCCTACTTCAAGACTGCACAAGAGCTCACACTTGACCACTTGTCCAATGAAAGTGTAGTTATTTATCATCATTCACAAAAAAACCTAATAAATTATGCACATGAGGGGAATGTAGTCATTCAATTGGAGAAATTGCAGCATCCAAAAAACCTGCACCAAAAGGGATAGATAGTTCTACACTGTGACTCCTAGCACCAGCCATTGGCTGGGATAAGTGCCCACCATGCTGTCCTCCATATGTGGAGCTGTGCCTCAGCCAAGAGTAGGGACTGGAAGCACCCCCAGTCCCTCCTCCATGGTATGAGTGGATGTCCGAGTATGTTGCATATGTTGCCGTGTCGCTGAGGGAGCCATCCGTCATGAGGAGTGATCCCACCCCACCTCCACCTCCAACAGAGCCTTTTGGCCCGCGTCCAGAGGCTGAGGAGCCGGGACGAGCCCCTGTTGTTGACATTGGGCAAGTTGGAGAGGTGAAGGGATCGGGGTTGCAATCAACACTCAAAACTTGACAAACATGCAAACACTATTTCAAATCAGGTTAATTTCACTTTAGGTAAAATGAACTATGTTAATATATAAACAGCCTAAAGGCAAGCCTTATCAAGAATTCATGAATGATCACTGCCATTTTTATAATTTTAATACCATGACAGATCATTTAGATTGATGTTATAAAATAACCGTGTGAATTTCAATGAAAATTTGCATATTAGTGTCAACTTTATGAGGCTAACCAAAGTATATTTTATTCAGATATCAAATGATTTTCAGTTTAGACACTGTATTTTAGTCATCAAAATGATATGCTCACTTAGAAACATTGGCAAATGCTACGGCAGAAAGCTGATCAATTCCCGACCCCTAAAATGCAGTAGCATGCAAAACTTATGAATTATCTTATTTAATCTAGTGAGAAACAGTCATTTCATAAGATGTTAATTTTTTTCAATGCGTTATCTTTCTCCAATTATCTTGAGGAATTTAATGTTTATTGAGATTACATACATGAAATAATTATTATCATCGAGTAAGTTAATTATCCTCCAAAAGTCACTACAATTCAATCTTTTCAAATGTCACAGTCTACCAAAACCATCATATAACGTCTATTAAAATATGAAATTAGTTTTTATGCAAAGAGAAAAAAGTCCTTCGACTAAAAAAAGTGAAACTACTTCATGCATAGCGTACAATGACAATTGACAATTTGAAAGAATGACAGCTTAAAAGAACTTATCAAAAATTATACATATTAAATGGTACTGTATTTTGCTATTAAGTCCTGATTATACATTGGGAAGTCCCTTCTTGATTAGGCTTGATATTCTCTATAACAGAACAACAAGTTATGCGGTGACTACTCACTCGACTATTTAATTCAAGTAATGTGAGATAGTATTGGAAACACACAATATAAGTCTATTCCAGAGTTGGTATTGAAACTAATGGACAACATAAATGCATAATTATTGAGGAATGGTTGGACATGCAGATTACATGGTACACACCCATGGCACTAGCAGCAAAAAGATAAGCATCCAGACCTCCTTTGGGAAGAGACTGAGAACCACCTAACATCATTAGACGCTCCCGAACACCCTGTGATAACTGCGCAGCACCAGGTGAGGTGAGGGAATATGACTTGTATCTGGAAATGAAAAAGTGAGATGGACAACAACATGAATGAATGAACACAAAAAACCTCAAGTTCCTTTGTCTCCATTTTAGCTACCTAAGATTAATGTTATATTCAACTCTGAATGTTTTTTTTAATGCCTGGATCGAGTTATATAAAACTCCCAATTGAGAATAGCTCAAAGTTTTACTAACCCTTTTAGTGAAGCCTTTATGTTCACTAGTTCTTCTCATGGGTGGGATTTTTTATCATGTAAATTTCATTAATTTCTTTAGGTAACATTATTGGCATTTCATAGGAAACTTACGACTTTTTATGAGTTTTCATGTCAATCAATATTGCTTACTCCTGACTTCATTATGAACATTTAGTAAGCTTAAGTTGGTCATGAAAGTCAATATAAAAAAATGGCCAGGAATAAAAGACTAATTTATTGAATGACATGATAAATTTCCACAAAGTTAACCTTTATCCTCCAGATTTAAATCCCGGTGTTTTCGCCTAGCTGCCAGATTTAAATCAAGGCATACCCGGAGCCAGGATGTTTTGGGCACTCACGGCATGCAGCGAAAACATTTAAAGGGACTTTTTGGGCATGCTAGGCGTTTAAAGGAAGGCGGAAATCTTCACTTTCATTTGCAATTTTTTGTTAACTCTGAAGAATATTTATTTATTTACGCTTAATTTGAATAAATTGGTTGTTAAGGTGCTTATTAGGAAAGGAACTAAAGAACATACACACATGGCTGCCACAAACCCATCCTCAGATTGATAGCCCAATATGAATATGGTATTGAAGTTCTCAACACTCTCAAATCTGGATACACACATCAAGTAACAGTTTAATGTTATCTAAGATTGTACACTATGCCATTCAGTAGAGAGAGGATGGGAGGAGATGACATGAAAGGGGTCACTCTCACCTGTGGTGATGGTGGTGGTGGTGATGGGAAGAAGACGAAGCCGCAGACGACGAGGCAGCAGACGGGGGTCGTGGAGGAGGTGGGGGAGGTGGTGGTGGTGGAGGGGGCGTGGGAGGGGGTGGTGCTTGATGGTGCCCTCCTGGGAATTCTCCTTCCATAGAATAGCCTCCATGGGGATGGTGCTGCTGATGCTGCTGGTGCTGAAGAAGGTCACTAGTTGTCTGGGTGCCTCCACTGACCTGAAGATGAGATTTTTCATGATGTGCATAATATCAATGATCAATATGCAATAGGCTAGGAACTAAATATGAATTAATTGAAAATTTTCAACAAACTATGCTTAAAAGCTAAGCATGGAGAAATTCAAAGAATCCTTAACTTAGGTATCATCCATAAAGTTATTATTTTTCCTTATTTGTAGTATTCTTATGGATAACACCATTCATATAAGTAATGATGAAACAACAAGAAAACAAACAAAGTGGTCATCAAATTGTAGTAACATTTTTTATCCAAGTAACAGCTCTCTAAGGAAAAGTATTTCCACTATATTCTGCGGAGAATGTTTGCAATATTCATTTAAGGGGCAAAACCATTAGGTACATTTGAATTTGCATTAATGGGTAAACAACTTAAAATATAATGTTAAAAATCATCATTTTGACTTGGGAAAACATTTAGAAAAAATGCTGTGAATTCTCAGCATAACTATGCCAGTTGATAATGATACAATTACATATTTCTGCTAAACACAGTTCACTTAAAATAATTAGCTATATCTACTGAAGTGAAAGATAAATATGTAAGTCAAATTACTATACTGGGACTGTAAAGGGTAAATACCTTGACTTTTGTCCTAGGAACAGCAGACACTTGGGCAGTTTTAGATCCAGATTCCCTTCCACTTGAGCCGCTGCCTTGCCTCTTGGTATAGCCAAATGACTGTGGTGTATTTTTAGCTGGCCTTCTACTGCTGCCATTGCTTCCTGAAGGACTATGAGAACCTCCATTGCTAGCACCTACAGGCATCATGCCCTCCATTCCCATAACAGCAACACCACTCCTCTCTTCACTCCTGGATCCTATTCCATCAAATGAAAGATATTTCTCAACATTATTCATGATGTATTTTAAAATGACAGGGATAAATGATCTAGTTTTACTCTGGTATAGAAAATATGAAAAATTTCAATTTGAAAAGAATTAATTATATATAACTCTAATGCCTGGCTTGAATGCTTGTAGGAGATGAGAAATGATGCCACATTGGAAATTCTAACACATTATTGGCTAGCACAGGAGAGTCAAATGAACTCTCCTATCTACTTCAAGACTTATGAGTATTTTCATATGTTTTATGAATATTAGTTGATACTTAACACTCCCTTCAATTATATTGCTTTCGGAGCTAAAACTGCCAATAATACATATAAAACTGCCAACATTTCATATGGGTGGGTGTGCTATTTCTCTTTCCTAATTAAAAAAACTTCTCTCATCCAATTAATTTTTAAATGATTAAGTACTATTTCATTTATAATCACCAACAGTCTGATATGTGATTTGATTTTTAATAAGCAAGTAATTGTAATAAATTTTCAATCAGGGAAATACTGAAAGAATTTTTAAGGATATATTATTAAATTTACGTAATGGTAGTGTATTATCACATTTGAGAAGTTTAAGATTTCATAATACATTCTGAACTTCATTTGGGAATGGATGCCAAGCTAAAATTATTTTGTGGCCCAATAAAAAGTCTTAATAAAGCAAAATTCAACCATTAAGACGTATAAATAACATTCCATTCATTGGATGGCACTAAGTACTTCATAATAAAAGCTAACTACATGAAAGTCATACCTGCTTTCCGGTGCTTTTCTGATGAAGCAGACCCAGAAGATGATGACGTCTTCCGGCTCTCATGACGACGACTTTCACCTCCATTCCCATGGCTACTGCTCCCACCCCCAGAACCCTGGCTCCCACCACTCCCCCTCCTGCTTCGCGTAGATTCAAGGTCAGATTTCCCTCGCCGTAAAAGGAGGACTTCAGTCTGTGCTGCACCAGGCTTATTAACTAAACCTGCAGCTCCACCTTCCACATACCTCTTCCATTGAGTGTTTGAAATCTGTCTGCTCAAACACAAAAAAAAGTATTAGCTTGACATGTAGGTACACAATGTATCCCACATCTGCTAAACTATCAATGGATTAACAGGAGTGAATCATTTGAAGCAAGAAACAGTTTCACATTGTGACTCTGTAGATACAATGGAGGGAATCTAGTGTAAGGTAAAAGTCATTCAAAGAGCAATAGCTATGAAATTCATTTTGAAAATTGATGCCCAAATGCATCAAACAAACCTATGATGGTTTGCTGACAAATATTCGGTATTTATTTGAGTTGACATGAGAATCAATTTTCATTGATATGAACATTAATAAAAAAAATCAAAATTTGAAATCAGAAGCAATGCTATAGTTCAAGATTTTTAATGAGAGTTCTGACAATGTTGAAAGCTTCCACTCAGGTGACCCATGTCAAACAAAGCAATATAGATTATATGGCAGCAGTGATTAGTGACATTAAAAGAAATTTCCCATTAAAAGAAATTATAAAATTAAGATGACCAGTTTAAGCCAAACTGGTCATCTTAATCCTTCCTATTTGTGTTATTTATGCCCAGAGTTATCCATCCATTGTGAGTTGACTCTTCTGATAAGACTTGAATGATGATTAACATAAATATCAATCACTGAAACACAGAAACCCTTTATTTCTAGCATGATTAGCCCATAAATAAAATGCATATTAAGTTTTTTCCTGAGATCTATGATAAGCTGTGAAAACTATCCAAAATTAATGTACCATGGAGAGGTAGAATAGGAGTTGGATGAAATTTTCAATCCAACAAACAATTCAGTCCAAATATTAAAGGAATGGTTTGTAAATAAATTCACTTAGTAATGTTCTACAATAATTTTTATTATTCTGACCTAGGTTTCGACTCAAGTTAAGTTATTCTCTAGGTCTATTTTTAATAAGTGAATTTATTCACAAACCATTGCAATGTGGAGGGCTATTCTGTAACTCATAATGCCTGCGTTAGCATGGCGGCGGTCATAATTTGGGTGTCATATAACACCTCCCTGATTCTGTAACCCAAAAAAGTGATTCAAGGTGACATCAATACAGCCCCCTAATAACGCCTACCTCTGGTAAGGCTCTACGACGAATGACGACCCTTGGGTAAACATTAGTAGATCCCGGATCGACTTTTTGTCTTTTGTTATTTGTAACTGCCTGAAACACTGGATTAAATATCCTGAAACTAATCCAGAGATGGCTTCAGTTGAAGAGAGGTAAAAAGTACATCTTAATATATCATATCAATTTTGTGATAATTTTATATTAAAATAATGAAGGATCTTTTTTCTGTAATATATTACCAATTTACTTTATTTTCCAGATTTAGGCACACAGTTGGGTTTCCAGGGGTGATAGGTGCGATTGATTGCACCCAAATATCCATTGTGACCCCAACTGTGAACCAAGAGGGCTATCGCAATAGGAAGGGATTCTTTTTACTTAACACCCAAATGGTAATATTATTGGTAACATATGTGAGGTCCTGTATTTAATTTTCTTTATAATTTAGTTTAACACACTTTATATCATGCATACTTGCGACATTATTGGGTCTCCTTTAGAAATGGTACAAGGAATTATAATTCCCTTCACGCTCTGCTCATTTTCCAGATATGTGATGATCACAAATGTAACAATACATATATTCAGGCTCGGTACATGACCAACTCATTTGGAATTTCAGCCAGCCAAAAGAGGTCATGAGGGTTACTCAGGGTACCTACCTCCTATTGGGTAATAAGGGGTCACTGTTTTTTTTCACCAGAAATTATAAATTAAAGTAGATAATGAACTTGTAAATGTAACAAATACAAATAATCTTTCATTGCATGCAGGGGATTAAGGGTATGCATTAGAACCCTGGTTGATGACTCTGATACCTGATGCTATGGAGGGCACCCCTGAATTTAGATATACTTTGGCCCATTGAAAGGCCAGGAGTATTGTGGAAAGGCTTTTTGAAGTTTCGAAGGGAAGGTGAAGATGTCTCCTGAAAGATTGGGTCCTTCATTACACGCCTGAAAGGGCCACAAAAATAATATTATGCTGTGCGATACTTCATAATATGATGGTACACCATGGGTAAGTTAATGGTACTATTTCTGACCTGAGAGATTGATAAAGAGTATGGATTAAATATGTGGTAAAATTATAATACATAGCATGGTAGGATTACTCATAAAATACGTTTTTTTCTTAATCAACATTAATTAATGAAAACTTTTCAGGTTTCCCACTCCAGATGTAGCAGAAAACCATCATAACCCTGAGGAGCAGCACCAAGGAGGTGTGGAGCATGGAGATCTCATCACTATAGGGAGAAGAACCCAAACAAATATAACAAATTGTTACTTTAGTTAATTTTGTCTTTTTTCTCTATGTCTTCATGCTGCAGTCCAATCTCTCTGCCTGAAACTGACCATACTGCTCATATCTATTTCTTCTATTAAGTATTAATAGTAAAACTCTAGTATTTTTTCACATGTTTAATGATTGAGAAAATAAAAAAGCAATATCCTTTTATTGGTAATCAAAACATCGGCATAGTATAACCAAGGAAATATTTTGAAAACTTTCTTTTAAAATGATACATTCTAACGATGAAAAAAAGAAATCCTTCTCATGTGCATTACTCATGGATGCAATTAAAAAAGAAATATAAAAGAGAACTTAAAAAACTAAATTATAAACGATTTAAAAAGTACGCACTGTCTAAATAAACAAAAATCCATTGGGTTGAATCTGGAAGACCAGAAAGGCATTTAAGACAGGTAATTTAGAAATAAATAGGGCAGATTTTTAGGATTTATTTGTTTGTTTTTTTAACATGCTTACTAGTGTATTCTCAATACGTTAATATAAAAGTTGACCTTCTATGAGAACAATTTGATTTTGGGAATTGGCTAAGTTATTTAGGGCTGTAATAATCTTCTCTTGATTTTTTAGGCACTCTCTCTCAATCCACAAAAGTATTCTGTCTCAAACGCCCTCCTTCCTTTTTTATCTTCCTCCTCGCCCTCCTGCCACTTTTCTAATATTTGAGTCAATTCCATCTGCCCTTGTGTAAGGCTTGATAGGTTGCCAGAAATAGCCTGCATATAATGATTAAACAAATGTAAAACTATGAAGAAGATGCCAGCAATTACCTACACACAGAAGAATACAAAGATATTTTAATAGCTACCTCCAACACCTATAAGTTTGTTGAGTCTGAATCCTTAAAATATTTTTCGATGTGCTCCAACCCCTGTTTGCCAGAATATGATCTCTGGCTAAAAGCTAAATGTAGAGAAATATGCCAGATCATCAGTGTAAGTCAGGAATGATGAAGAATTTAAAAAAATTACAGTAAGAATGACAAAACCAGACTCTTACAACTCTGACTGGTGGCACGTAGAGGCCTGTGTGAGGTTGTAGCAACTGGTTCATCCATCGACAAAACTGGAGGGATTAGACTGTCTTAACCATCCACAACAACCTATTTCCCAGAAAAGAATCAATATTTTCCTTTGCTTTGGTTAATTACGATCAAATTGAAACATTTTTCTTACACCTCTACTACATTTTCGAGGACCTCATCCTCCATGTTTGCATCATCCAGATCCATTCCCTGTTAATTTATCAAAGGTGTTAATTACTAATAGCATATCGTAAAATATGGTGTACATATCATCAAATGTTTATATGAAACTCGCAAGTGTTTCCTGTGGCCTTTGGGCATTGCCGTCCTCATCATTTCTGACTCCTACATCCAAAAAAGGGGTAGGACAATTTTTTCCAATAATGGATAGCACTATGTTATCTACATCACTCAGCGGTGCAATACAATCCTAGGAGGGGATAATTTTCAGTATTATTATCACAACTGACAGACTAATAGTCATGTAGACATACAAATTTCCTGACTATTATTACCTGTTTTGTTAGGAGCATTGTTTACCCAGACATTTCTTTGTCTGGTCTTATACTTAAGATCCTTCAAAGTCTGAAAAATTAAGGAAGGTAAAGGGAACTGTCGAATATTGAGTTATTCCATGTAACAAAGAATATACCTTTTTCCATTGGTCAACCGTCTTGGGTGGGCCGTGAAGTGACAGGAGGTTTGCCAACTCCTCCCATTTCTCTTGATGGCCTGCTAGACATGCTAAGCCATCAAATTTTCCACAAGCAAAATTTCTATGCTCTGACATATAGTTCACTATTACAGTGGACTGCTTCCACGTCATTTTATAACCTCTTTGTTTGTTCCTAAAATATGGCGAGTCTAACATAGTAGGAAATTCTTAATACACACTTTTCAGTAATTTAATCGAGTGGAAAATCTGAGGCATTACTTATTTCTCAGCCAAATTGTTTATTTTTGCGAATGGTGAATGTCAAATTTCTGAGCCAGCATCTTAATTAAACATATTTAGATAGGAATAATGAATTCCATAGCGAGCGGAGAACATTGAAACATGGTAGGGAAACAAAATACATGGGGAAAAGAGGATTTCCTCTGGTGAAAATTACCCCAAAGTTCTTAAATTATTTACGATAGCCACTGTTGATGATATAAGTTAATTTTAAGTATCTCTTTTACATTTCCATGACCAGTTATTTCCACGAACAAAATCAGTTATCTGTTATAAAAGGCACACTAATCATTTCGATTGTCTGCTGTTTCCCTTTTTGGGGTATCTCAGAAATCTGCACTAACAATTTTTCATACCTACCGTGAAAGACGCCAGTCGACTTGAGTTGCCCCAAAAATTCGACGACATTTAGCGTGGCATAATTTACAGAATCGCAAAATGTGCTTTGTGAAAGGAGAAATAACGACCGGCTTTATATAACGTCGCGGAATTACAGAATAGCCCTCGTGGTTTCATCAAGTGAAGCCTGAGAATTTGATATATATTAAAGGAAGTTAATAAATATCGTGCAATTTTAAACCATTGAGTCATTTGCATCTCCTTATGTTTTCAGCCACTGTTGTCAGACTGAACCCTTCCTGATATTACTGTCAGCTTTCTTAGGTCAGGAGCAATCAAGAAAGTCAGATAATTGAATCTTAGTTTCAGATTGAGATCCAAAATGATAGATTATTCATCAGAATCATGCCCTGACAGTCATAAACATAAAAACTACCTGAAAATGTTTTCTCTCTTTTTAAAAACTACCAGTTGAATAATTACAATTGATAGCCTACAACAGTTAGACTTTATTTGGTTCTAACAATAAGTAGCTTTAATATATTAATACATCTTACCTAAAGGCACTGTTTTCTGTCTGCTGAGAGCTGTCTGATTTTTTAACTTGAGATCTAGAGCTAACAACCCTGTAGACCACATGTCCCTGTGTGTGGCTCACTGGCAATTCACCCTTTCGGGATGAGCTTCCTTGTCCACTGACGCCATTCAAGGGGGCTGATGATCTACTACTGCCATCTCGAGATGTCCTCTGCAAAGATACACAATGATCATCAACACTTATGCAAGATAAGATACATCACACAACAGAGTCTCCTTTTAAATTCTCATACTATGAGAAAATTAGAGGAATGTATTACGTAAAATTAATGAAAATGACTTTGTTGGTGAATATGACCACCTTTCAAGTGATATGCAGAAGAGGACTTGCATTGCAAAAGATTTCTTCAGCGAAGAAGGGATTTTTTATGGATATGATTTAAGAGAGAATGTTGGTTGAGTGGGTAACATGAGGGAAAACAATAAGAATTGTGTATGGTATAAAGGGAGGTAGAAGGCATTAAGATCCAAAGAAGGAAATAGCACCGGGCAAACAGCTCTGTGCGAGAGGCAACAGGATACATAACTTGACTATGTGAGAAATGAGGATGGGTGGATTATATACATGAACTATTCTAAGATCTCACTAAATTAACAAAGTAGATGCAATGAAGTACATATGTATTGAAAATTTTCTCCATGCATTTTTCAAAAATGTTTTAAAATACTATTGTAGCTTTAGATTATGTCATGTATTCATTTGGTGAGACCCATTTGAGATGGTTCAACATCATTATACACACAAATATTTTTCTTCATAACTAACTCGAGGTGATATAGCCTCACCAAATAGGGGAAATAGAAAGAAGTGATACAAATAGCAAGCACCCAAATTCATGCCTACATTACCAGAGACATTTATTTTTATGGGTGATATTATGACATCTGCCTCAATTGATCTCTCTACTTTACTACATAGTTAATTTGCCAACAATAAAAACCTATAAAAACAAACACTTGTTCTAATTACTTGCATGGGAAAAAGCACTATCTAAGCTGTCTATCCCAGTAAACCATCACTACCATTACAGGAGTTAACTCACAATATATCTTAATTACAATAAAGATCTAAAAAAAGTCAAATGGAGAGAAAACTCACTCCATTTGACTGGGTTTTTTGATTAAAATATGGCTTACCTTGACATGATGAAGAAAATATCTAAGAATATTCCACACTAAAAATCTTTAATGCTGACCCAGGTTTCAACTGCGCAGCAATTATTATCAAGGTACCTACATTTATTATTCAAGCGAGTCAATATAAAGATAAGAAAGGGGGGAAAAGAAGTGAAGGTTGTCAATTACAACAGAGACTTGCCTCATGGTCAGGTTTGGTCAATGGGAGTGGGTGAGGAATGATATAGATAATAGAGGGGAATAGGAGGGAAAAACACATTCATTAAGAAGATTGACATTTTTGTTGGTAGCGGCATTCAAATATTTTTAGTGTGGAATATACTAATATATTTTTTTAGTCATGTCTGTGACTATGTTCTACAAAGTAATACCTTCAACCATTAATATTATAGCTTACCTTGCTTGATGGTGGTAAGGCTCCATGGTAACTTTGAGGATGGTGGTTACTGTGCTGGCTAGCATGCCGCTGGTGGTGTATCTGATCTGTCAGGAGATCAGATATTCCACCCGCCCCACCTCCACTCGAGACAGAGCTCGAGTCATCCAGGCTGTGGATGAGAAGGAAATAGGAATAAGCAGCCATATCTTCTAGCTCTTAAAAATAATTACATATCTATGCTCTCAGATTTAAGCAGTTGAAGTGCATAAAATACATGAGCAAGGGAGAGCTTAATAGCAACAAACTATTCTACCCAACAAATTAAAGTATATCTAACAATACATAACAAAGCTGCAGGTAGAAGTTGTGGCAAACATTATTTATGGCCAGGTGAAGAGCTATAAATCATATTCCAAGGAAATTTTCCAAGAATTATTCGTTCACCTCAGAAATATAATGAAAATTGAGGTGCTGTCTGAAGAAATGCTTAAAAATATAGGTTGAGTCAAATGATTGTTTTAAATTTCTAATTCCTATACATCTAATTCTACATTAACTAGCTTTTTATTTGGCAAGGAAAGGGGATGATGATGACACAGATGGTTGATGAACAATTAAATGATTAGATTTGGCTACAGAGGTTCAGGGAATACGTGATGTCATATCATAAGTGATGTCACACATGTTGGTGGACTGAGGGCTCAGTGGTTAGAACTATCTTCTAAATATATAGTAGAGGGTCCTGGGCTCAAATTTGGGTAAAATCTCAAGACAAAGATATCCCCTCAGTACATAGGCGTGTCCAGGACTAAAGAAGTGGTGGTGCCAGGAATAGTGGTGGTGCCAGGAGTAGAAACATAAAGTGAACAGAGTCTCTAGCTCTCTACCGTCCAGCCGCCAAGAGTCGGGAAAAAGGGTATAACTTAGAAAAGAATCTCGATCTAGTGGTGGTGCCACGGCACCAGTGGCACCTGCCTTGGACACGCCTATGCCTCAGTACCTACTATCTTCCTAGATTAGGAATGTTTACAGGAAACGAAAGTTTCCCAAGGAAAGGAATTAGAATCCCTGCTTTAAAGACATTAATTTTAATGCCAATTGGTATGAAAGAGGCTAACCATTGACTACCAAACCAACTTTTACGGTGATTACTGAGAGAGAGAAAGAGCAGCTATAAGGATTCAAATGCAATACAGACAAGATGTCTGTTGGATTCATGACTTTCAAGAGGCCTTTCAACAGAGAAAATTGGTAGTTTTTCTGTACTATGTAAAAACAATATTGCAATAAACAATATAGTGTCATAAAAGCATTAATGCTTTTATGACACATCTACCACATGGACCAGGGAAAATTAACCAATAAAATATTGATATTCTTCAAGAATAGGAAAACGAAGGTACGCTGGTTTAAGGAGGTACACGCAATAAAAGACATACAGGAAAAGGGAGTGCAGGAAACAGATATGCGTGATAGAAGAGCCTTTAAATCCAGAAATGAGGCCACCAAGGGTTTCCGAGATAGAACGAATACTAGGGACCAAACAACATGGATAGAGGACAGGATGAGAGCACAGAGTGATAGAATTAAGGAGTAATGCGCGAAGATCAAGGCTGGAAAACGCTGATTTGAGTCCAAAGTTAGCCAAAACGAATAAGAAGAAGATTAAATCAGAAGAAAATAATCAGAATACTACAGAATATATCATTGGCTCTTATGGAGTGGTATCTCTTTTTAAACTGTCACATTATTAAGATCGTAAAGGTAACAGGAGCAACATATAAATGGCTGGTCAGTGATCAAAATTGTACTTATCGAATATATCCAATTTGAGGCAATACTTGCCTCTATTGCTTGTGTATAAACTGTAGTAACTTAATATATGAGACAAAACTAGCGTTTTACCTGAACGCAAAGTGAAATTTCCTGGCAAATTAAAGGTTTCTGCCAACTTCAGAAGAACAAGTTAAAAGCAAGCAAAACTATTGCATGAAGAGAAATTAATTCGCGTTTAATGAGCCATTAGTAAAACATTATGAAAGCGAATTATTATAAATGAAAAGAATTCACAAATTTAAAACCTGGAAACCCACTCAGCATCACTCCAGTAGTTGTAATAATGGGTCCAGTCTTCAAGATCTTCTAAACTTGAATAATCAGACATTTTTGCAGTGCAGGAAAAAACAATAAATCACAACAAATATATTGCTAACCGGTTACTGTATTCCTGGCAAAAATACACCAGTCTTTCATATCCGTATACCTTACTGCACAAGTAGCAGCACTAAACACTTCAACAACAGTACAATTTTTCATGCTAAAGCGCAGCAGATTATTTACTTTAAAGCACCAAAGATTCAAGAAGATTTTCATCATAATCCCAAGCTAAATCTAAACACATAGAATAATCCACAACACAGTTTTGAGAGGGTATCGACGATGTGATCATCTAATAATTTGTGCAATTTTCCCAGCAGGAGCACTGAGCTGTAAGAATGACACGTTCCGCACCGCACTACTGGATTTTTCCCAAATCGGAAGATTCACTCTCGATTATCCAGAGTTAGGAGTTCACACCAAAACGAGCGATTGAATCCATTTCGGCGTTCTCACAAGTGGTTATGTGCACACTGTATGTAACGCGCAGGTATTTTTTCCCTAAATTATAATAATAACTATTTCTGCAATTTTTCAGCAGCCGTCGATTAACTCACACTCGTCGAGAGGCGGCTACGAGCGTCGAATGCAACTAGTGTTCCCGCGCCGAAATAGGAGAGGGTGGGGAAGGGAGGGAGGGAGAGGGACGAGAGAAAGATTAAAGTAAAAAAAAACGAGATCACTTCTCCCACCACCACACCCCTCTCTTTCAACAAGCCGATAAAAAACCCTGAGGGTCATGTGCTCACCAAACAAACACAGCGAGTGGATGGGGAAGGAAACATTCACGCGAATGTTGAGGAAGAAGGGCAATGGACTGCCAAATACACTGTAAACATCCGCAAAACACACATGAGGAACACACTTTTGGGGAAACACACAGAATGAATCACTCGCACTTCAGAAAATGTTTCCTCTTCACTTCCCAGTATTTTGTATCCACGAGTCAACAATTCGAAACAAATAAATCACTAGATCCACTAAAAACAAATGAAGACGAAGATAACCGTAGATGACTGAAGAGATGCTTGCGGGCAAAGTTGATCGTAAGTAAGGGATAGGAGAACTTTGTGTTTTTTCTTGAAGCTCACGGCATAAGAAGTGTGGAGGGCGTGTGGATGCACAAACAGAATGCTTCGTTTCGCATCGGCAGCCGAGGGTGGGGGGAGAGTGCTACTGGAGAAGACGACCGAAAATCCCCACGACGACGGCGCGCGTACGGCGACTGAGTTCGGACCCTGCGGTCACGGCATCGGCGGTTACAGAGGGAGGGATCAGACGTCGCGCCACGAGGGGGCAACACAGCGGCAGTGTGGGCGCTGGCTCGCTGGGAGGGCGGCACTGCATATTAATTGGGAAAGGAGGGGGGAGGGAGGAATTGGGGGTTTACCAATGGGGTGGGGGGCGAGGAGGGAGAGAATCAGGGCGAATAGTGGCGAGGGGGCAGGAGCAAAAACTCCCCCAGAAGGGGTTGAAGAGAAATCCGAAGGGGTTGGTCGAGGCGGTCAGAAAACACCGCACAGGCAGGGAGGGAGTGAGGGTTCTTGAAGGGGAGCAAAGCTAAAAGAGTGGGAAGGGATAAATCATCGTAGGTAAGTCAAAAAAAGTGCGCGAGAGAGTATTCAAAAAGGTGGGGGGTGGTGGGAGTTTGGGGGACTGGTTTGGCGGCAACCTCGGCGGTGCTGTCGTGCGGGGGTTGAGAGGCGGTGAAGGCCCTTAAAACGCTCGGCTGGCCGTGTCTGCCGTCGCTTTGCAGTGGTCGCCGCCGCGGCCGGCTGCTGAAGAGGGGAGAATGCGATTATGAGGGACCGAAACGTCGCCCGCTCGTTCCCTCCGCCTGGCCGGCGGACGAATGAATGATAGAGCGGAGAGAGAGGGAGGGGAACACGTTGAACTCACGGAAGGGTGACTCAACGGGAAGGTTTATTCGAAGGGGGCGTTAGGGGGGTGCGGATGGGGGGGGGGAGGGGCTCAAGTCGGTCAGGGGTGAGAAGGCGAAATGAGAAACAAGAGGAGAGGGAGGGAAGGAAGAATGAATTCACGGGAGCAGTGAAAGGTGGGAAACTCTGGTTAACGCACACAGCTTCGACCCGGTCACGCTAACGAAGGGCCAAGTGTCTACTCCACTATATTATTTTAAAAGGGTCAAATAATAATGTCGTTTTGGGGAAGGGGAATAGAGATCTATGTCGTGTATTTGGTAGATATAATAATGCAAGGGTGGGTGGGTGGCTAAGATGAAAATAGATTTAACGAATGAGGAAATGATAGCACGAGAGAAAAAAATAACTGAGGATGCGACCAATTAAGACATATCTGTTTCTAAGGGGAAGAAAAAATGTCTGTTTAATCCACAATCCTTTTTTCTTAAAGGTCAAGGAATAGTATTATAGGGGGAGTAAAATATTGAACAGTGTCGTGAATTTGATACGCACAACACTGTAATGGTTGACTTTGGTAGAAATAGTTTCAATGGACGAAAAGTGGCAGAACGAGTGAGAAAAGAGTTTCAATGAAATCGTGAATGATTGTTAAAATATATCTAAATAAGGAATTGGAAAAAGAGGGAGAGAGGAGGGAAAAACAGCTGAATCAGCGAGTAGCAGTGTTGTCGTCACTGGAGCGGTTGTCAAGACAACCAACTGCTGATTCACTCGCGCCTCACCCCGACAGTTGGAGCTGGGGGGAGAGCAGAGCATAGGCAGACATGTAGCAGATAGAGGCGAGAAGAAAATCACTGAGATGGATGTGAGAGAGAAGCACCACAACGACGAATTGTCTCCTCAAGAGTGAACCACCGCTAACATTAGGCCACACCACTTCGACACACAAAAGGGGACCGCGGGCTCCTCAATATTATTTTTTAAGTGTCCACCATCCTCTTCTCAATATCCACAAGTGGACAGATTGGCGGAAATGAAGTCACAACCGAACTCCCGCCTCCTGTAACGGTGAGAGTAAAAGGGGGTGAGGGGAATCGGACACAAAGAGTATCACCCGCTTCGCCTAGATCACCAAGAGCACGCCGAAACTCACTTGGATAGGAGGAAGAGGGAATAGCAGAGGAGGTGGGTGAGTTGAATACGAGGACAGGGAGGAGGAGGAGAGAGCTGGGGATGGGGGAGGTAGGGAGGGAGGACACCCACGCGCGCAGGATCACGGGAAGGGAGTAGAAGAGGAGGGGTTGCGTGGATGGATGGGGGCAGGTGGGGGTCAAGTAGTACTGCAGGGGGGATTACGTTTCGGAGGGGGTGGGTGGGGGAGTTGAGGGGCAGATGGTGGGTGTAGGGGGAGGGAGGATGAGGAGAGGTGGTCTGATGGAGTGAGGGTGGGAGGGAGAGAACGGGGAGGGGAGAGAGGGAGATGGATGGGGCAGCAAACGAGGAGACAGGATGACAATAATGGATGTCCACCTCCTCTCAGGTCGCCAATATTCTTTCGGAAGGTGAAAGTGTTCGCGCAATTTCCCTCTCTGTCGCGCGGCGGTCGTATTTTTAATCCCTTACACACGCACACAACACGTTTGACCGAGCCGCAGGGGGGGGGAGGCAGCACGGGAGGGGAGGGTCGAGGAGGGGGAAAAAAACCACAAATCCGCTCTCACACCAACACACGCCGGAGGACACGAGCGCCCGCACTTGTGGGCAAACGTTTTAGACGCAACCGCATCAAAGGGTGGCCTGGCGTGACTCTTCCTCGCAGTGGAAGCCAACCGCCAGGGGCTGAATATCGCTCCGCGGGACAGGAAGGCTTCCCGAGTCTTCGGATGAACCCTTTATGAATGGGGAGCAAAGCCTGGGAAACTCTGAAAAAATGACCATCCAGTTTACTCACACACGAGTCCCTACTCTTTCCTTTTCAACCACCAACAAACTGTCCACATCAGCCGCACAAAGCACCTTCGAAGATTCGCAATAAAACACAGCCCTTGGGAAAATTTGAAAAAGTTTATCTTCGCCAACAATTTTTTTCTTTCACCGACAAAGCGTTCAATTGCATGTAAAAATAATGTAATTATGCTATATCGTTGGGAATGAATAAAGTCAGTTAAGTCGTAGACTCCGCATCTACAGTTAGCGCCGCAAAGCTCGGTTGGGGAACTGCTCTCGGCAACGACCACTGCCGGCTTCAGAGAAGCTAGAGCATCAGGTGTGGGATTCGGGGAACACGGTCAATAAAACCCTGGCTCTTAATTTCGGAGTAGGGTCCCACAGGACAAATAGCTGCGCGATCGGAAGACGAGACCGATAAGAGGCTTTGAGGTGAAGGGCAAGGAGGAGGACAGACCGAGTACGCCCGGGGAGAACGCGATGGATCTCGGAGAAACAATGAAGTGGGAGAGCGGGAAGAACCGAGGAATAAAAATTCGGCCGCAAGATATGGTCTCCAAATGGTAGACGGGAGGGCGAAAGGTAACGGGAGAGAGAGAGAGGGTGAAGGAAGGACGAAGTGGAAGGGTGAGGAAAATGCGTTAATTTAACAAGAAAAATTGATAGGAATGTGAATGATCAGGGTTGGGATGGATGGGGATGAGAAAAAGTAACTTTGCTGAACGATCGAAAGGGCGGAGGAAATGGACGAAAGGCAGGCAATGAGATGTAAGAAGGAAGTAAAAAAGGATTAAAATACCCAGCACGTGGTCAAGCGAATTTTGAAATACGAAGATACTACTAAGGGGTCAACTCCAGGAAATATCAAGAAAGGGAAGACTTTCTTGGAAGATTGAAGATGGGAGAAGAAAATAACGGCAAAAGAGAGGTTGCCTTTTCTCAGAAAGAGAAGTAAAGGTATTTATCGAATGGGAGAGTAGTAATGAAACTAATTCATACAAAATTAGCATTCCAATTTACATGAAGACTGCCTGAGGGATTCAGTTCCGCTGCGATAAGGGATGGAGATATGAAATTTCAACTCAGCTAGAACACCGATAATTTGATGAGAGATTTGAGAGCAAGATTAAAAATGAAGTTGAAAATGTTGAAGAGAGAGATAGGGAAAAATTACCGAGATATCCTGACCCAACCTGCTTGCCCTGGCCGAGAAGGGAGGGAGCGGCTTCAGGATAGGTAGGAGGAAGAAGGTATTGGTGATGCAGACTGGAGAGCAAGGAGGTGCACTGTTAGGAAGAGATTACGAAAATGCCAGGGAGATTGGAATAACGCGCTCGGAACGGTGATATAGCTTGCGATACACAGTGTAATTACATGCAAATGTCGTGAAAATATAAAAATACTAAAAAAAGAAGGTTAAAAAGATAGATACGACACAAGGAAAGAGGAAAAATCCGGAATAATTTGATTTTTCCTCAGGGGCGGGAGAGGTTCCGGCTAGGAAATCGAACGTAATACTTTGCAAGGGAAGCGAGCTGCGTGGAAGGTGCCTAGGAAAAAACTAGGAGCTGAGGGAGCAATGCACTGCCGTAAAAGACGGGAGGATTGGAGACGGGAGGTTGTTGCACAAAAATGAAAACAGTGTAAGGGGGAGGTGGGTGAAGAGGGAGCGGGGAGGAATGATGCAAGGTGGGGCTTGATTGATCGAGGCTGCTAATTGGCCGGAATCAGAGCGATCCCCTCAAAAACCCACCCCTTATAGACGGGGAAAGAGGGAGAAAGAGAGAAAGAAGAGAGGGGGGTGGGTAGGAGTGTTTAGTGTGTGCCGGGAAAAGTTCGGGAGGGTGGTTGGGAGGGCGGGAGGGACGGGATTGGAGGGAGGAAAACGAGGAGGGTTTCCCTCTCCTCGCCGGTTCGATACGGCCGAGGGTGGCCAGGCACTAAGGGGGTTTGGGGGAAGGGCGAGCCGAAGGGGGTGTCTTTGGAAGGAAGGTCAGTGTCGGTTGTGCGGTTTTGCGGCCCTAAGGAAGGGCCGCACAGAGGAGGGAGAATTTTTTATCGGAGGAAGGAAGGGGACTAAGGCGTGTGGCAGAGGAGGCGGATAGGTGAATACGCGGTCTCACGGAATGGGCTCTGGGAAGGGGGCAAAGGGTGTTCTGGGGTGGGGTTTACCCAACAGGGGAAGGGGTGTATATATCAGCGGCGGATTATGGCTCGGAGTCTGGAACGTTGCCGCAGACACGGCCGCAGAGAATATTACAGGGAGTCGGGAGGAAAACCAGCGTGCGAGGCAGGACGTCGCGAGGCAAGACGAACCAGAGCACCGATAAGACGTAACAAGGATGGAAGGACGAATGGGGAAGAGTACAATGTGGCCAGATGCTTATGACTCCTCGCTACTCCTCGCGTAAAATTCAATTCCTTGAAAATGGTCCTTCATTCCCGCGAAGGAAAAATTACCGAAGGAGAAGAAATAGCAGGTAGATTTGAAGCTCACCATCTCAAATTTTAAGCATGAACATCCAACTGCTCGTCAGGATTGGAAAAGGCAACTCGTCACTACTCATGGAATTTCAAGCGGAATTTCGGGAGAAATACGATGGTGTTCAAACGCTTTAGCGCTCCATAAAATTTATAAAATGAATGAATGTTGGCGAAAATGGAGATTTTTCGAGAAATGCTTACCAATTAGTGGGGAGTTTCCACTGACATTCGGCACTTGATTGCTAGGTTTCAGTCTTAAAACACCTCCGTAAGACGAGAGATCGATTCAAAGCTCGGACTAAAAGAAGAGCTGACAAGCCTCCCCAGAGAGTGAAGTGACTTTAATCAACTTATTGACAACGTGGAACGAATGACAAAATGAGACCGAGTTTCTCCGATTCCTGTTCACGTACAACTGCTCATTCCTCCGCGTCAAATGACCTCAAGACTCTCAAGGACGGACGACCTCCGTTTCAAGCAAAGTGGAACGCTGGTCCCTTGAATCAATTAGGGTAATTTCCTCAAGGAATTGGATTTCCCGGGCGGGGCGCGAAATGACGGAATCTGGATCGGAGAGAAATGGGGGAAAATGTGAACGGGGGGAAAAAAGAAGAAGATCTAAGGGCGAGGGGGACTCGGATAGGAGGAGGAGGGGAGGGGGAAGGGATAAGGAGGGGAGGATTGGGGAGAGGTGAGAAAGAGAGCAAGTGAGCGAGGGATCAAAAGGGGGTTGGGAGGTTTTCTCTTACCCTTTCCCACTCACAGAATGTATATATGTATAATGGAGGGAGAAGAGAGTTCGGGAATCCCTTCGAAGCACGTGATTGGAATCGCTATTTGGGGGAAGCGATGGGGTGAGGCGATGGGTGAGGGTGGGGGGAGGGGGACCTCAAGGGGTCGCAGGGAATCGTATGTGCCTACCTCTCTTGGGGTGAGGGCGAGATGAAAGAAAGTGGGAGAGGCAGCCTAAAGAAAAAGCTTTTTAAGGTGGCAAGATACTTCAATCGCACTCAAAAGGAGAGCAGGAGGAATCACGGCGCTCAACGTAATGGACACAAAATTCTATTCACACCACTGCATTAGACCACGTGCGACCAGAATACCAGATATCACAATGCTTAATAAATGCATTAAATAATAGTGAGTGACGAATAAATCAAGGTATTTCGCGTCAAGATTACTCTCATGTATCACAGTAGCTTCCAATGGTCCAACGGATGGCTGCCGTGAGATGAAACTCATTTGCTTATCATGAATATCATCTGATGAAATCTCCAGTGAACACTACTTATACGCACGCTAATCAACAATCGTGCGGGCCTGACCGCGCAACCGCCAGTTGAGCAGCGAAGGCGCAATGAGGGGAGGGGGGGGGGGTAAACAAGAGAGACGTAGCGGAGCAACAAAATGGGAGTTCCGGGTTCGAGGGAATCCGGGAGATGCGTTTAAAGAGTGAGAGTTGCAAGGGAGGAAGGGTGCGGGGAGAGATGGCGAGAGTCCGCGGGTGCGGAAGAGGGACTTAATTCCCACTCACTCGCCTCGGCGCGCACTTGCGATAAACCCATTTGCCGCGCTCGCCAAGGAAAAGCCACGAGGTAGGAAGGGCCTTGAGGGGTGGAGTAAGGAGGCGGGGGTGTGCGAGGGGGAAAGGGAGGTTTGAAGGAAAAGACGAAGAGGTTTCGCTTTCGTTCGGGGGATAAAGGTGCGGGAGGGAGGGAGGGGAGGAGTTACGGGGGGGCCACGATGGGGTGGTGGAATAAGGAGGTGGAAGGAAGGGTGGGCAGGGGAGGAGTCGTCGGCACGCGAGAACTGTGAAGGCGGATGCTAAACTCGATCGATACTGACACGAGAGAGACTGAAAGAGTTAGGGAGGGAGGGTGTTGGCGGTTGGGCCGACTGGGAAGTGATCATCTCGAAAAATTAAAGGGAAAGGCCTCCTTCGCGAAGAGGGACCGAGCCTCTCCCTCTATATCTCACTACTTCCGGTAGCTCCAAAAACTCGATACAAAGCGTAACGGTCCCCTCTCTCTCTATATATCTCCCTCGCTCTAACTGAAGGTAGCTAGCAGCCTACCTCGAGTTATCCCCCGTCCGTATAGTGTATGCGCAACGAGCAACTCTCCCGCCTATCACTCTCCAACAGTATTGTCGCGTCCCTCTCGGTTACCCGCTCGACCGAGTTATTTGTGTCGGCGCTGGAGTCGCGACCGTTGTTGATACATTTAAAGTGGCACTCCTCGTCGCGAACGTTCGAGTAAATAATCTTCAGACGACATACAGGCGACGTGGAAGTCACACGCTTTGAGATGCGGAGAATGGAGCGGAGAGCAAATCCAATTATTTGTCCTCGTGGCCGCTACTACACGAATAACTCAAACGTGAATTCCTTTAAGGATTACGCTGACGCAATCCTCCCTCTTATTGTTACCTAATCCAAGCAGTTCAATATTCTCCTCGTGATTCGTGACACAATGCAGCGCAAGAGAGGGAAGCTAATTCGAAAAGAACTGATGCTGTAAAGTAGCACTCTAGTTCACTACTGAGGTAAAACTTGTTTATTTAGAAGTAATCTGGGATTAACTCTCATTCAGTCACTTTCATTTATTGAGGTAATAAAACTCACTTACTTCCCTCGACAAATAGATCGTTAGGCCTGTATAACAGCTGTATATTCTGGCAAAATAACAAGTGAAAATCACCTCTCAGTTACGTAAGGTGCGCAATAGTTATTTTATGCAATCCTTTCGTCACTTTAAAACTCTTAGGACTTTCTGAATTCGGCTCTCTTTAAATATTCATGAACTGAATTTCCCTTAGATTGTGATCTCGACTTATTCTCTGAGGAGATCGATATAATTCGGCTTGAGCCATTCCCATAGTATAGAGAATTATTATGATTGTTCAAACAAAAACTGTTGCGGCTTTTGAAGCATTTCCAGAATTATTTTTACCGGAAACTTCAAATTCGGTACAAACACAACAGAAATGTTAAGTTTGCCACTCATTAGGCGACGGAATGAAACAGAATCGTACTCAATCCTCTAGAGTAGGGGACAGAGCAGTCAACGAACTATGTTAAAACCTTTAAAGGACGACTTTTGTGTACCCTTTACAATATTACAGTTCCGTTAAGATCTTTAAGCCGTGAGGAGAGGACGAGACGTGATAAAGAGCACGACGTAAGTGATGCTTGTGACCACGTGACGTGTTCAGATGATTATTCACCCGTCAAATTTGCAGAATCCAGCACACAAAATATCTCTTACCACTCAAATCCACAGCGATGATGATGGATGCACAAAAAAAGTTTACAAATAACTACTGGAGCTTCGTCAAAGAGAATAGGTAAGATGTAGATTTCACATAAACAACACTCAAACTCCAATGCCCATCACTGTAATATTATTTCATTTCCATCAGCGCATAACTGGGCGCGACCGGATCATGTCGCCGGTGCACATGAACTATCTTGGTCTGGGGTTGAGTATTGTTTTTTTGAAGCCTCAAACCCCTACCGCATACAATACACGCCTATCGCTTATCGCTTACGGAAGGATAATGGAACTTAGGATATCCAGCCGGCGACGGATCCGATATCAAAAGGGAGAATAGCGCATGGAAAAACTTCCTCACTTCCGCCGCACGAACGACGGTGATGAGGAGGCTGACGGAAAAAAAACTCTGCAAACGAACGAACGCAATTACTCCACGCGAGCAAACATCCCCGGAACAGAAGGCACACGCAGGAATGCAAGTGGGTGCAGCCACGGATCCGGTACACCCGCCCCCCCTCTCCCCCGTCCAAAGTTTATTTGAAACCACCCTCCCCCGAATGCACTCCCCACCACTCACCCGACCTCCGCCCACCGGATGGCTTTCGGCTTTTAATTACGGGAGAGTGATTAGTCCGCGAGGGGTACGGGGAGAAAGATAGAGTGGGACACACAGCGGATGTTCCCGGAGACACGGAGGACTGTTCGGGAAGGGCAAAAAAAAACGAACACATCAAACAATAGTGACCTGGAGTTTGGTGGAATTAAATAAAAAAACAGCTCCCTTTTTATCCGATATATCCCCCTTTTTTTACTTATTTTATTTTTTCAATCGTTTTCTGAGCGGATGAAAGAGGCAGAGGTGGTTCGGAAATGCGTCGTTCACGTTTAGATTCGGGGAATCGAATATTTTAAATCGAAAAAGTAGATCAATTTGGTGCGGGATCGACAGGGGCGATCACTCGCGCCTGGATCCTGACGGGTGGCAAGTCATTCTTTCGGTGATGATAATTTTTTTGTTCGTTCCCGCATTCCCCGCCTTTTTCACTCCATCCCTCTCCAACCCGCGCGCCGAAATGTCCGCGCTCGCTTGATTGGCGTCTGAGCGGCGGTTGAAGAGTTAATCCCCGGGAATGACGCGCGCGCCCTCTTCCCGCATGCCACGGAAACAAAAAAACGCGGGATATGGCAACTGGACGCACGAACTGGATGATGATTAAACAAAAAAATATACTCTACCCCCCCGGCGATTGAAAGCGAAGAAAAATTGAGGGATGGGGAGAGACGAAAAAATAACAATCCACAGGATTTATACGACACGGGTATTAAATATGGATTTCCGATTATGTGAATCCACAGGGGATCCGTACTTTGATTCTTTCGAACGAATTGTTTCCGAATCCAGGTTACTCCGAAACGGGAAAGGGGGACGTTTTGCAGAGGAGGGCTGGCTTTTATTGAAATCGGGTTTTTGAGTTTGACAAGGTGGGATAGGAAGGGCTCAATCGGTGGCTGTATCCAATCTGTACCTACCTAATCGATCCCAAAGAATGGGGGCACATTTGAGTAAGAGAAAATGTCATAATAGATCATTTCGCCACTTATTCACTTCAAACCAAGAGAAAACAAATTAAGGACTTGGTTGAACGAGGGCGTGAATGCTTCGAATTAATCAAACAGGCATTGAGGACAAATACTGTCTTGTTACTCACGAATTTGTGCGAAAAAAGGGACCCTTAGTCACACGGATTTTAATGATTCTTTTTTTTTGAGAGACTAAGACCACATTACGTCATGCTTCACTCGTCAATTCTCTCTCTCAAAAAAAAACAGATGGAAAAGCTGCAGAAAGAGTTACAGTCTTCGCTGCACATTCGACTGTGACGACTTCAAGGAAGCCATGCAAATAGCCGAACACGACCCACAGATCCGTGGCACAGTCGGCAGCACCGATTCTTAATCCTTTCCCCGACCCACTCACTAGCGCTTCCACGCCGGTATGTGTTCTCTTCCTAATTGACCAACTTGAGTTTCGACCCGCACACAGATGCACACGATTTATTCGTCGCAATCACTAGAGGGAAATCCCAACCGACGGACGGACTCGTCCCGTCCCATGTTCGTAGCCTCCTCTAGAGGCGAGAGCCGCGGGGCAGGACGGGAAAAACGACGCCGGGGAACTCCTTCCGCCACGGAATCCGCAAGTCCACACGGCGACCGCGAAAAGTTTTCACACAGGTGTCCCTCGCGGGCGATATTTTTCTCGTCGGCCGACTTCCCGGCAGAGCGGACGCGGAAAGCGAGGGATATACACGCGACCCCACACGAAAGTCGCCACTACATTTCGATGTCCTTGACTTCAGTTAACCTTCCCGAAAAAAGTCGATCAATTTTATAGCAAGTTGAGAGATCGAAACTAAGGTCAAGGAGCTGCAAACTCGTGCCGTATCGATTCCGGTCTACTTTCCCGTCGCACAAGAGACACCCGCCAATGTCTCCAATTTTCTAAACTTCCCGATATCACCAAATTGGATTAAAGCGAGGGTGATTCCACTAGGGTTCCGACGCAGGGAATTCGGGGAAGAGCACACTATATAGTAAATGGGAAAGCCCGGAAAATGTTCCAGGAAATGTTCCAGGAAAGAGGAGACGACAAAAGGGTTTTTTTGGGCCAAGGGTGGAAACGACGAAATGCGTCAAAAATCACAGAACGTTGTACAAAACAGTTTCCAGGTGTTACGATTCCAAAGTTAGGTACAGTTCCTAATTTGTCACTAATTTTTCCACGGGTATTCGCACTTCATTCACTAGTCGGGCCACTGAATGACAGGGGAGAAAGACAGGCACTGATTTGCTCGCACCAGATTGGGGCACAAACTCTTACAGTGAGAAAAGGGTATTGGACGATGGTTCGAAAAGTGACACGCAGAGTAAAATCCGCGACTGCACCAGCACCACCACCCTTGGAACCGAAGCGAGTACACAGGAGAAGAGAATCCCGGGGAATGAATGCACTCTCAATTTTCTCGCCGCTGGAGAGTCGGAGACAGCCCGACGATGAGACGAAGAAGACCTCATTCGACGACGACGACCAGTCTTCTTCCGGAGCCGTCTCACGCCACCACTCACACAAGCCAAAGAAACCCTGACAGGAATCCTCTCCAGGTCTCGTGTCTCTCCTCCTTCTCCGCCGCCCTATGTCTCTCTCTTTCCTCCTTCCTAAATAATCCCTACTCACTCACTCACTCCCTTCGGCTCCCAGCTCCTCGCCGGCAGAGCGGAGGAAACGAAATTAAGAGGGAAGGAGAGGAATATTGGGGATTTGTGGACTGAGACGGAACCGCGCTTGTTTCCCCGCCGGCGCACACACACGAACCGGCCGAAGGGAACGCGCGGGAATGAAGCGGAAAATGCCTCCTCCTCAACCTAAGGGAACCGAGAAACGAGTCTATTCATCCTCCTCACACACATAAGAGATTGAAAACAAAAATGCAATCACATGTTACGCAATGCCGCCTCGAAGAGTTTGAAAGTATATTGTCACGCACACAAGACGAGACTCTCAAAAAAGTTATAAGACTTCGGTTTCGTGGGAGTTCTTTCCGGACGCACTGGCGAAAACAAACGCACGAAATATTACACACTTTTGCTACGACACGTGTGCACTTGCATTTTCATCCCCAAATGAGGAGACTTGAAAAAAAAAATTAGTAGAATGTGGTTTCGAGGGCGTGTTTTCCGGACGCACGGACGAAGATTTCAGGATGGACGGGGAGAAGAGGGAGAGAGTTAGACCCAATGGCCGAAATCCTTGGAAGAATCTCCAATCGAAGTGATTGCTGTGCGACTTCCGAAGAGGGGATGAAAGGTTGAAGGGAGGGAGGTGGCGACAGTCGTGGGCGAATGGGAGGAAGAGGATCCTTCCTTCCTTTTATCTGCGAGGCCGTTCGGACTCGACTGAGAGCTCGGGCCGTCCCGACTGCTTCAACAGCATCGTCATCCCTCCACCCCTTGCCACACACCCCTCCTCCCCCTGCTTGCCTCCCCCTCCCACCCTTTCGCTCCACTCACAGACACAAACACAGACAGACAAGAGCATTGCTCCTCCCTCCGCCCGCCGTGCCGTCTCCTCCTTCCGCGTCCACTCTTCATCTCGCCCGCTCCTTATTTTTTTTACGACCCTCAGCCGGAGATGGCGGATGGAGGATAACAAAGAGAGAAGATGCGGGAAGATGTGGCGGAGTGAGGAGACAAGGATTCGAGTGCGAGACGGAAGGGATGGATGCGAAGATACAGTCTCTCCTCTACTCAACTCTCCTCATCTCTCTATCTCCTTAAGGCTAGATCTCGCATTGAAAAAAAATCTGCCCTCCCCTCCACCAACGACACAACGACTCGCTGCTCCTCCAACCTCCTCGGGAGGGAGGAGGATTTTGGAGGGCGGAGATGTGAGGGAAGAGACGGCAGAGGGAGCGATGTACATGTGTGGTGTGAGACGGGAGGGCCCCGGTCGAGATGAGGGAAATCTTCAAGTTCGTAAAATGGGGGTTTTGGGTGGGAGGGTGGTTAACGCTGAGGGAGGGGTACAGGGGTTGGGAGAGGATATCTCACGCACGGCGGGGGAAGGAAGTAAACCGGGTGCGGATTACGACGAGGCACCACCCCCACCACTGCCCCCAAAAAATAACGGTGGGAAAAGGGAGGAGGAATGGGGATTGAATAGTGGGGAGGGGATTTTTAGCGCGTGGGGGAGTTTGTGTCTCCGTGAGTGCATCGCCACGGGGGCGGGGTGATGTGTGCGAAGGCTTACGGGAGACGAGCGGGGGGGGGGGACGGAGGGGGATGGGAGGAGGTGGAGTGAGGAGGCGGCGGGTGGTGAAGTTGTCGGGCCGACATCGAGGCGGCGACTGAATGGGAGAGAGCGTAGTAGGAAGGGCTTCCGATGCACGGAGGGACTGGGGGGGTGGGTTGAGTGCGTTGGGGGTGGAGGAGGGGGATTGTGGGAGTAAGGGAGACGAGAGAGGGAAGGGGTTGAGGAAGACAGAGAGAAGGGCGGAAGGAGTGGGAGAGAGGGTAGCCGAAAGAGCTAGTCGAGGGGGAAGAGAATGGGAAAGTAAAGGGGGTGGAAAGGAGTGGAGGGTACATGAGAGAGTAGTAGGAGAGAGTTGGGGAAATGAAGCGGAGGGGATGTTTTTGAGTGGGAAGGGGGCAGGAAAATGAGCGGGGAGGGGGTGATCCCGTGGCCCTGCCTGGGGGGTTGAGGGGGGCGGGAGGAGAGAGAGGGAGAGGGGTGGGGCAGAGTGGGGCAAAGAGTGAAATCCGGAAAATTCGGAGAAAGGGTTGAGTTGAGCCGCTGAGGAGGCCAGAGAGGAGAGAGCGAATGAGAGGAGGGGAAAGAGGCGATAAAACGCGGGATGAAGACATGCTGGCGGCGAATGCGGACGGAGGAAAGAGGGAAGAGGCGAGATGGTGCTGATGACAAATAGCATGCGACGCAATTCGAGGCTAACGTATGGACGTATCGTGTTCCGCAAAGTTTACTTCTACGTCATGCAACGAGCACAGAAAATTTGTGATAGATAACTACCGCAAAGGTATACATTTTTACGAGGCATTCGATACTTATGCGGCAATCGTTTGCGGCGAACTCTTGCCCTCTCCCACGCAAGGGTTTTGCGCAAGTCAGACATGCGGAAGTTCTCCCGGAGGAGAAGAATTTAAAAGATTCTGTGCGAGGGAGCAAAGGAAAAGAGGTGGTGAAACTTATCGACACTAAATGTACGAGATAATTAGCAGAATTCATTAAATATAACCCCCGAGAGCTCTTAAAAGGAACTTGAAAGATGGAGAAGATTTTCAAGAGGAGTAAAAGAAGGTGAAACAATAAGGCCGTAATAAGGAGAAAAAGAAAGGAGACATCAGGAGAAATTGCAGTAGAGTGCTATAATAAAAAAGAGAAAGTAACAGAAAATCAAGGGAGCTTGAAGAGGACGTGGAGGAAAGGAAGGCAATGAGTTTGAAGGGATAGAATGGGTTGGGATGAGATAGAGAGAGAGATGCAAAGGAGGGCTAAGACGGCACAAAAAAGGGTGCACAAGTGGAAAAAAAAGCCCGGCAGGACGCAGAGTAGATGAGGACGCAGTAAAAATGGAGGAATGAATACCCAACATGTGCCAAGAGAGCGGCAATGAAGAATGGAATCATGAGCTCTGATTCGGACATGGGAAAGGGGTGATGAGAGAAATGGCAATAAAAAGCAGAGAGAGAGGAAGGAATATGGATGAAACTTTTAGGGGAGCGAAAAAAAATTAGATAGAAGGGGAGGGATGAATGGACGAGGATAATTTATTCTCTCAGAGTGGATAGCCGTGTGAGTGAATTAGTACGTCATTAGTGATCATTTTGCAAGAGAAAAATATCTATAATGTACCATTCCTCTCTTCTTCTAAACTCGCAACAAATGCTTGAGGGTACAAGAGACATAACCTGAATTAATTTACGAAATTTTTGAACGTCAAGAGCATATCATCGGGCAGGAAAAACAAAACAAAAACAATGTGAAGACAGTAGATGAAAAGGTGGAAAATTACCATAATACTATTATTAAATAAATATATGTGTATATATATGTACATACACACACTAGATGTGTCCGGCATGCGTTGCAATGCCTCTTTTTCTTTGTAAATGAAAAGTAGAATTTAGTAATTACACATTCCTCTTTTTCTTTCTAAGTAGGAACACATATGCAAAGCAGACATGTACAAAATGAATTAAGGAAAATGACTTTTTTTTAAATTCACAAAATAAAATACTCTATCTTGAATTCCCATTTGATTTCCATATTTTTCATGGCTTGGCCCACAGATCTCTCCTGGGTTCAAAATCGGTCCCTAAATGAATTTGAAACCTAGTGCAATGAATTCCTCGCATCTACACAGGAATTCGTTAAGCACAAATGATGGCATGAGTTTCCATTCCATGCCAATGCTGCGGTTTCCAAGTAAATAAAATACTTTTTTGTCGATGAAGTGCAAAAATTTACGATTTTTGAGCTAAGAAATCCAATTTTAGGAAAAAGCGAAGCGTATACGAAAAATTCGAATGCAAGAATTCAAAACCTTGTTCTTTAAGTTTTCCATATCATGAGCGTAAGCAATTAAAAAAGCAAACAAAGAGATGGCTGCACCAAATCTTATGCTACGTACAAATAAAATACGCAACTTTTAATGCAATTTTTTTCTCACTGATATGAATCTGATGTAAGCAATATTATGCCTCACTGATACAATTCTGATGCACGTGATTGAGCAACTCGTAAACGATCTGCTTCGTTGCTTGCTTCCAAAGCTTACTTTAGTAAGCTTGTTCTTGCATTAACAAATTTTTCGGCTGTCCAACTCTTGATCATGTGAAAATAATGGATTTTCCAGGTTTAATCCACAGCATGGATTTTCCAGGTTTAATCCACAGCATGGATTTTCTAGGTTTAATCAGGGTGTCCGGTGAATCTCAATTCCTTTTTTCCCTGAGTTTTCCAGGTTTTCCAGGCAAATGTTTTGCATTTTCCAGGGTCTTGCTGCACTTTGTTTCTAACATATATTTAATGAATTTCTAATAAAATCGGCATAATTTTGCAAACATGAAAAAACGAAAAATTTCGGTCCCTACTTTGAGTTCAAAACGTAAGAGTATACAAGGAATGTGGAGTATTTCGGGTTTTATTTCAACCAACAAATAAACAAAAACGGTTAACTGACAACAAAATTCTAAGTCAGGTGCAATTTGAACACAATAAAGTAGATTCAGACTAGTTTGATAAAGAAAATGTAAATAAAAGAAACTGGTGTGACATTTTTCAATGAATGCATTTCCGATTCAATTTCAGCAACAAATTTCTCGACTTTTCAAGAAATTACGTTATTTTGGTTGGCAGCTCTTGAAACTTTTGCAGTATGTACCTCTTTCTTATTCTTTTTCTCTTGAGGCCTTGGTACCTTTCCTCTTCTCCCAAAAGGCTTCACTGTACTTTACATGAACATTTCGGAAATTGTGAATTAATTGCTTTGTGATAGGTACGGATCTAACGCCCAAAAGCATTTAATTATGTAAAACAAAATTGTATTTTTTGGACAATACACGAATTTAAATTAGGTTGGATTGCCCCTGTACAGTGGCCCTGTCGACTACGAACCCGAGGGCAGTGATTTCCATACGCAGTGACCGCAAAATGAATTTCCGCTCCTTCAAAAACATTTCTGCAAACATTAAAACGAGGAGGGTGGAGATTATTTGGAAAGGATTATCAATTACATATATAACAATACCCAATTATCCATTTAGGTTGCCGGCCGAATGGTTTTCGTATAATGCGGGAGATGCCACTGCGCATGCTCAGACGTTTAGATTTCTCGTAAATTTGGCCACACCAAGAATTCCATTCGTACGGCTCTTCGAACAGAATCTTGATTTCCGCGTGAAATTCTGTTTCCGGTGACAGATTTCGGCATCAATTCCGATTCCATTCGTAGCGGCCATTTTACATGGGAATTATTCCGTGTGGAATTTGCCTTGTTTTGCAATCGGCCCCCTAGACTGCGCATAGGGAGAGTGGTGTGGGATGACGAAGCACAAGCTGCGAGCGGGCGCACAGCTATGAAAAGAGTATTAAATGAACAGGGAGCGCAAGGCTACGCTGAGCCGAGTATAATGCAAGCAAAGGCGCAGGTTAAACCTCTCTCTCTGCCTTAATGGAAATCGGCTGCCATGGATTTTCCAGGGTTTTTCGGAAAAATACAAAAATTCCCTGAGTATTCCCTGAGTTTTCCAGAACAAAATATTTCCCTGAGTTTTCCCGGTTTTCAAGGTTTTCCAGGTCGCCGGACACCCTGTTTAATACACACCTTTCAACCGATTGCCCTTAGCCTTGCTGATTGCCATTGAGAAGGCAAGGCGAACTGGGAACTGTAGTCATTTGAAATAAAATGGCATGTCGGTGGGAATGGTGGGAATACGTGGAATAAGCACATATTCTCCTTTTGATTTGCCATTCAGAATTGTCGCTTCGATGACGTTTGGCATCAGTTGTTTGACAGTGAGTCTGGTTCCATCGCTCAATCGTGATGCATTAACGTAGCGCAAAAGAATTATTGGTGCACCAATGTTGAGTGACATATTGTGCGGAGGTACACCAGAAAGATCCAATGAATTTAACAACTCAATTGGATAATTAAAAATCTCGTCCGCATTCATGACGCTGTCAATCGATTTGTAGGATTTTTGGAGGAGGGCTGGAAGAGGACGGAGATAGAGAAGAGAAAGTACAAGGGGAGAGAGAGAGAGACGAAGGATGGGGAAGGGAGAGGAAGGAAAGGAGGGAACAGGGGCAAGGGTGAGAGGAGCACATCTTATTCGCCCCAACCACCCACCTCACTGGGGGAGCGGAGGGTAAGCATTTAGGCTAGGGGGTGCGGAGGGAGCGCCGCTACCGCGGGGGAGGGGCATGTCACGTGGGGGGTGAAAAGGTTTGAGGTCGAGGAGATAGGGAGGGAGGGCCGGGGGAAGGTTGGAAGAAGATGTGGGCGGGGTCGCGGTATTCTTGAAGAATCCGATGAGGGAGCCGTCCATGCATGCATCCATGGCCCCCACGTGCGGTGGGACTGTGGGTGTGTGGGTGGTAGGAAGTGCCGCGGAGGTGTGGGGGGGGGGCGAGAGAAGGTCCGGGGAGCGGCAAGGTGGGCGGGTGAGGAGAGACGACCAATGTGGCAGAGGTTTACTCGGGTGCAGAAATTACTACTCTATGCCGCAATACCGTCCGCCACTCAGCAAAAAAAAACGCTGTGAAAAAAATCGTGTCATCACTTTCTTACTTCCTTCTCTGAAGAAATATATTAAATAGAAGCCATAGAAGTCTCCCTATTGTCACATGAAATCGCATTGTACAATTTACAACTTTTATTCGCATTTATTTTACAGCCTCGTAAATAATTCTTTTCAACATTTGGGCTGGGCAACAACTGGGCAACGAGGACGCAAGAGGAATGAAATTGAGATTGATGAAATAGTATCAGTGTTTAGGTGGCTAATTGTAATTGAATGTAGACGAGTGGTACAAGTTCTACACACCGAGTGTAAGATTTTATAACTCCTACGACTCAATGCACATATCTTCTCCAGTACCAGTAACTGACGACGCGAAGACAAAAAATCAGTAAATTACTACCGCGTATGTCAAATGCTTTTGCTGTATCTCTTCCTCTTTCAGCTTTTGGTGATATTCCTTCATTTATAAGATCTAAAAACCCCTATTCTCTCCTCCATTGCCTTTGAGCCAACATTGCTTCCTTCATTCCCCTATGCACTCCAACCAATAAACGCTATCATTTTTTTCATTCATCATTTTACCTGAAACATCTAATAATTTTACTTGATAGCTCGATTGCATTTTTGCATTTATTATCATCCTCTACCACGCCCATAAACTCTTCATCGTTTCTCTCGTCAGGCAAGAAAATCACTTTCTTAAAGTCTCCCAAGACTGGCATATCGTAGAAATAACCGTCCGTAGCCGATGGCTGAACCCAGGTCCCACGCGCGGAGGTGCTTGAATTCACCTCAGCACCAAAAAATAACAGAAAATTGGGAAAAGGGGCGGTGGCGTGCTGGACGGGAGTGGTGAGTCGGGTCTCCGAGTCTTCTAGAGAGGACGCGGGGGTCGCAGGAATGGCACCCTGAGGGAGACACGCGAGAGTAGTTCTACCGCGGGGCGCAAGGGAATATGTACACTGCAAAGGGGTGTGTAGGGTACGAGTGTACACATATATATGGGGAAGGGGTGCATGGCGGTGAGAGGTTTGAGGAAATGTCGGCTGGCCACCTGCGGAGGGGAAGGCGGGAGAGGAAGGGAAAGGGTGGGAAGTTGTGGAATTGGCGCATCCTCATTTTTAATAATGAGAGGGGCGGCGGTATGAGGAAGTCCTGCCGGAGAAAAGAGGACGAGAGAGCTGTCATTGAAGTGGGGGAGGAAAGAAGTGGAAAAGGAGAGGTAGAGAGAGAGAGGGAGAGGAAGAAAGAGAGGAGGGAGTGGGAGAGTTGGCATGCGGGGAAAATGAAGCGGGAAATTGGGAAAAAGGGACTCTTGTGTGGGAGAGAAGGGGCGTGGGCCGGCGAGAGGGTTTTGAATTGAGCGCGTGAGGGTTAGGGAAAGGGTATTGGCATGAATAGCAGACGCGCATATTGGAGAGGTCGTGGGTGTAGCCGAGGACAGACTATATCCGGAGAAAGCAGCCTAGAGGAGGAAATGGGCTAGGCAGTCGGCGATCGACCACAAAAAAAGACGAATTTTTAATAGACAGGATCCGGACACCTTCGGTCATGATTAACTAAACGTGACGCTCCAGGAAATTAATTTGAAGAATTTTATTTTCATTTAGTATGTTTATGAAGAGCCAAAATTACCAACCAATCAGTTATGAATGTGTTAAGTTTAACGAGGTAGATATCCAAGTTTTCTGCAGAATAATCTTGAAGGGGAAATGTTTATTTAATGCACTTCCGCGATGTAATTTTGGAGTCAATAAGAATAGTAAACTATACCAGGGATTTTTATCGTATTAATAAAACCTATTCATTATTGGTAGACCACGTAATAATCACCATAAGGTAGTGCAATCTGTCTGCACCGGTGTGCAAGTGCGTATGTAATTATCCAACCAATCCCGATTTGAAGAAATTCGGAGTTCTAAAGAATTTACTCCAACAATTTTTTCAGATCCCCATGCTAATCCAACAACAGTAATAGGTAGCAAAATCTGATGTTATAATCAACACAGAGCACCTAAAACTCTCAATATATTCCATTAACACGGTTTTAACGGTATTTAATAAGGATATAATGGCGGACACATTCCAATGTCGTTAAGAGACCTGAAGAAGGACATTGGACAAATTGAATATTGTCATAAAATACGTAATTAAACGAAATAAGAATGCAGGGAACTATTTACTGATATCGAGAAAAAGGGGCATGTTGAAGTGCAGAAAGTGGCGGGAGAAAATTGATTGGGGGGTTCTCCAGAGGCTATGAAATTGTGCAAAAAAAATCAATATGCAAGTCTGAGTTTGAGGTTAAAAAGGGCGAATGGCAGTCGTTGAAGGAGAAGGATTAGTGAATGGCAGGAGAGGTGTGGAGGGTGGAGGAGGCTGCGGTGGGAGAGGAAATGGAGGAGAGAAGGGGGAGAACGTGCCGAGAGTAAATCGTGAGTCGAACAGAAGGGAATAAGCGAATGCGGTGAGAGGATTTGGCAATGGGCGGGGGATGGGGGGAAGGGTGGGTGGGGAGGGGAAGAGGGGGAGAAGGAGGAAAGGGAGGTAGGGAGAGGAGGAGGAGGGAGATAAGGCGATTGATCGCGGTCACATGTGGAGAAAGTGAAAGGGGGTCAAAGAGGGAGAAGATTCCACCGGAAAAAAGGAGGACATTTTACGAGTACGAGGATATACGGTGGTTTTATCGCAACGTATTATTTCACTGTGAGTAAACGATTCACGTAATATTTTAGGAAGAGCTATAAAAGAGTATTTTATGACTAACACAATAGTCACCAGGGCAAATTTTGATGGTACAATAGATTGAGTAGATAGACATAGCGTCCATTGCTCTTCAGAGGGAAAATACTTAAGGAATGACAACTTTCGCCTATCATTCATCCTAGGAAAGGAAGGAGGAGATAAGGTCATCATCGAAAGCAATGAAAAGAAAGTGCCCATTTCCAATCGCTATGAGTCCAGGTAGTTCCTATTTTCAATCCAAATATTTATTTTTTTAGCCTTTTCCAGTTAATTTTATTGGGGTTGAGTCATCTCAGATCTCACGGTAAAGAAAAAAGTAAAGAAGCAGAGAATCGGTAAAAATGTAGGAGAAGGAAAAATTTGAAATTGGAAATGGAGGAGTAGCATTTTATAACCGTTTTACACAAGACACGGTCTTTTTACGCATGGTAAACGAAAGTATTTCACGGAGCTTTCGGTTTTTCCAAAGCTTAAAGTTAATTTTTCAACATTTTTATGCTCTAAATTAAAAAAAGGCAGGTAAAAAGGAACATGATATGTTATTGAAAATGAAACAATTGAAGAAACGTTATGGTTGACAAATTTGGGAAAAAATCGCCGACGGGTTGAAATGCAAACTTCACAACGAAATGAAAGAAAAAGGTTTTTCTGCTTTTCCTTCTCCGGTATTCATTATAGTAAAGATTTTAAATTCTGATAACATTCAATACAGTAATCTACAGTTTATAGGTAGGTTGTGATGAAAGTCAGAGAATATCCAACGAACTCTTAGCAAAATATATAAAGAAATAGAATACAGTGACGAAAAGGAGATATTAGAGCAAGTTCCCAACGAGATGTATCTACCAACGAAGCAATTATCTAAGAACAAAAGACTGAATTGTCAGATTCCAAATACGAATCTAACAACACAGAATTAGTGGAGAATGAAGCACTGTAAGCAGAGTCATATCGCGTAACATACATTTTGATGCCTAAAATGGGAATGGGAATACGGCCAAGTTTTTTCTTGCAGATGGAGCGTGAAGGGAAATGATGCCAAACGAGATATGCGGATCCCTTTGGCTAGAGGATTTTGTGCCCTGTGTGTAGTGCGGCGTAGAAAAAGCAAACGGAGAGGAGGTGGTTTGTCTCACTGTGGCCCGCGTCTGTGTGTGGCGCTCGAGATAGTAAAGGCATATTTTGGAGTAGAGAATGAATACGGGCTGGAATAAAAACAACCAAACGGCTGGGAGGGCAATGAACTGGCTGGACAAATTGCAAAGAATTTCGTGGGGTTGCGTGATAGGATACCGGAAGTAAAAAGACGCGGCGTGTGACAAATGGTTCAACAATATACGAGACGCAATTCTGGGACGTCGCCCTCGTGGCGAAAGCGTCCAAGCCACAGTGTGCGGCCAAAATTAACGTGGGCGGGAACACGAGGGACTTAGCTTCTCCACGAACAATTTAGCGCAATGTGGTCGTCCAACAGGAATGAAAAAAAACGAAGAATACGAGTCGAAAACACCGCAGGAAAGAAAACGGAAAATTCTGGGGGAAGATGGTGGAGGAGCGATATGGAGCAAAGCGCGCGTCTGAAAAAAAAGTTAATACCCAAGGAAAGAAGGCACAGAGAGAATACGGTAATAATATGCGGGAGTCGCGTGGGAATATCGGGAGGCCATTTGTGAAGAGGAGAATAATTAATTCGATGACTCGTGGAAGAAAAGCACGTGGGAAGAGGATGAGGAATGAAAGAAAATGGTATAGAGAGAGAGATGGGGTTGTTGAAAGGGGAGGAAAAAGAGAGGGGATTTAATATGGAAATGAAACAGTGGGAATGATAATAAGAGGATCAAATTGGGTCGGCAGGCGGGGTGGGGAGGTGGGATTGAAGGAGAGCGTAGCAGAAAAAAAACAGACACGGAGGAAATATGGATGGAAGGAAGTAGACATTAAGAATATTAAAAAAGTGACAGGAGGCGGAAGGATGGAGAAAAAAGCGCACGCCGAGGGAAAATGATCCAGAAAAGAAAGGAGAAATTATAACGAAAAAAATTTCCCCAATGAGAGTGAGTGAGCAAATAAGGAGACGTGATGGAACAATATATACTTACGTAGGTACAGTGTGTGTATGGAGAGGATGGTAGTGGGTGGGAGGATGTGGGGGGGATTTAAGGGCCGGCACGGGAATAGCAACGGCGGAAGCAGCAAAACGAGGGGGGGGGGAGGAACAGAGCCGGGGCATAATGAAACAATGGCGCGAGGGAGAGGGGGAGGGGAAGGAGAAAAAGTGGGAGGGAGGGGTGAAACGCGAGGATGGGGGAGGATTATTTGACGAAGGGGTGGTCGAGACGTGAAGAACTGACTGGCATAGAGAAGAAAAGGAATGAGGACAGCAATCGCTGAGTGGCGATGGGAGAAAAGAGTTGAAAACCCCGCCCCCTAATTATTGAAATAACCGAAAGGTTGGTCGTCATTAGTCAATTTGGGAAAAAGTCATATTTGCTGAGGCCGGAGGGCTTTGCAATTTCATCGGCCAATTTGCGACGGAAATGAGGCGCGATACTAACGTAATGCGAGGAGAAAATGTTTATTGACTACATCAAAATAATAATTTACCATTAATTATTGTACGCGGTTTCACTGTAAATTATTTATCGCTTTGCCGAATCTCGAATCCACATTGGGAGCTGGAGAATATATATGAAGTGGAAAATTAAATAAAATGCGATGGAAATAGGAGAAAGGATAAAATAATAATATTGGGTGTGCTACAAGGGTATATAAAAATACCTGTCATCAATTTTTGTGTGAATGACACACCTCTTCCCGCAGGATTAGGGAGAAAAAAAATTGCGCAAGAAGTAGATGGCATAATTGTAGGTTGTCTAAAGCATATTTTGTCGTCCTTCACGCTATTTGGTCTCCCCATCCTTTGCACTGCTAACTCAGAGTGACGAATCTCATTAAAACGCAATACCTATCACAGAAAAATCATTTAATCACAATAAGTGCTACTAACCGTGGCTAGTTAAAATGCTTACAGTTGAAACCGCTACTTTCAACTGTATTCTATATTGTATGTAGTACATCACCTCATTCAAGGACGAAATGAAAAGAATTCACTCTTCATCAAGGATGGAAAAAAGTACAATTAATCAAATATGAAGAAAAACTATTCGAATGTTTCATACGTAAACGTAAATAGAAAACACTAATCTTGAGGATGACCTAAAGATTATAATCTCAAGAAATAAAAAGGCCGTGGCAGCAACGGAGGAGATATAGAGCAAGATAGGCAAGCACATACGCAAAAAGAATGCAGGAAATAGATCGAACGGAGATAGAGAAAGACATGAAGAGAAAGAGCGAAATCCAGAGGAGGAGAAGGTTCGGAGGAAGAGGAATACTCACGGCACACCTCGCTGGAACGTGGGAGGGCTCAAGAGAGCAGACGCCTAAATTCTTCCATTAGGTGCTCCACAACTCCCAAGTTTTTCGACGAACGTTAGATGAAGAGAGTGGGTGAACAAAAGGAGATGGAATTCGTCGAGGAAGGGATGAGGAGAGAGAGAGAGAAAAGGATGGTCAAAATAAAAGCGAAATACAGACTCCGCGAACGAAGAAAGACAAAGCGGAGTTTCGTATTATTTGTCCCGGAAAATTATTTCTCTCAAGCTGCGATACATTTCTTAAGCATGGCCGAGTCAACTTTCAAAGATTAAAAAAAACGAATGAGTGGTCTACAAAAATTTTTAATATCAAGATTAAAGCAAGTCAGGGGGTAGAAGGAAAAAGGCACGCCGCAGGCATAAACATTCCGAAACCATGGAAACCACAAACAGCATGGCAACCAACTCGCATGAAAAATTCCAGATATTTGTTATTGCGGGATTTAAGACTAACCAGAATAATCTGTGAGGGGTAAAAAACGAACTTCGGAAGGGTGAATATATGACAGAATGGCGATAAGAAACGTGAATTACTGATGGAAGAAGAAAGGAAAGCGAAAGTAGGCCGATGGATCTTAAGTTTGAGAGAATGAGACGAAGGTTACCCACGTGTACGTTGTAAGCATATGATAACTGTAATGAAGTACATGAAGTTCACCTTAGCTGATGGAAGCATTGATGGAAGAGTGATTATTTGAAAAATATAATTAGCATCAAGTTTACTCATGAATTTTTACGTTTAAATGCGGTGTTAATAATGCACTGATTTTAGAAATGGTGGGAAAAGAATGGATAAACCTTTCTCACTAGAGTAGCCGAAATATCATAACGTATAGTGTGAGTGTTCTTCTTTTTTATGTGTCTATATTTAATTCCGCCCCACCTGTGGCAAATTTTATTTAAATTATCGCGTGTGTGATTTTCCACGAACTCACTCGTATATATATATATATATATATATATATATATATATATATATATATATATATATATATATATATATATATATATATGTATATATATATATATATATATATATCATCCAGTATTTCAAGCATATGTGATCCAACGTTTTTCGAACTTTCCGGTAACCGAGTGAGGAGTTATTCAGTTAAAACGGAAGACGAATGGAATCGTCGAGGATTTTGGGTTATACTGAAATTCCCTGAAAAATATTGTTGGGAAAAGTGTGATGTTAAGGGGCAAGGAAAACATTCATATCGGTAAAGTAAAAAAAGACAGAAACTAGAGGGATTTATAAGCTGGAGAAAATGAGAGGTAGAAATTCAATTTGAGTTGAAGAATCGTAGCTGGCGAGGTGGCTTTCAGGGAAGGCATGAGATAAAAATTTAATATAGAAGGTCTCGAAAAGTGAGAGACGAGAGAGCGAGAGAGAGGGAGAGGGAGGGAGAGAGGGAGGGAGAAGAAAGTGGGCGGATAGATAAGCGGGCGGATACGGATTCGGAGACGAGATGTATAGGAAGAAAAATATGAAGAATATGAATACCTGCTCTTTGTTAAGTAGATACGGGTAGGCTGGTTCAACTTATATGGTAGACTAACGGGAAGACTACAATTTTTAGACATTAATACAAAGTCACAGAAAAGTTCGGACGCTAATTCTGGGAAGAGGGGATGGAAAGGTGAAAAGAGAAGAGGGATTGAAAGGTGAACAGAAATGAGACGGGTAGGAAGGAATAAATGCATTTGGCGAGTGGACAGGGTGGGATGTTTATACGCGTGGAAGCGAATTGGGGCGTGAATGAGCGATGATTCCCGCTGCAAAAAAAAACAATTGAGCGCTGGGCGGATAGGGAGAAAAATAGTACTTAAAAAGAGAATTAGCATTTTTATACGACATGCCATGTAGAATGCGGACCGAATCGACCGTTCACGCCACGGTTAAAAGAGAGATGTTCTACGTCGGAATTTATACCCCATGCAAGTATCCGGTGCGTTTTATTTTATGTCACGATGGGCAAGGGCGAGAAAAAGCAGCAATAGGCACGGAAGGATGGACGCCGGTTGAGTTCAGGGTCCGGCGTCGGATTTCACTGTTTCCGTAATATCACCCATAACTGAAGTTATTCGCAGCACAGCACGAAATGAAAAAAAAATTATTTCGCTGGGAGTTTCCAATTTTATTGCTTAAATGTATTGCACGATTTATTTCACTGCGGCTTTGGGCTAAGAGGAGAGCAACATATACTAAAATGGAAATTCGTGGTAAGTAAAATTAAAAGGGAATGTGAATCCAACGTTATTGGCACTTCATCGGCAACACATTGAATTAAGGGCTTAAATGTGGAATTTCAAACGATAATGGCAAACAACAACTTAATTCAATTTCAACAGCAGGTCATTCTGGTGCTAAGCATAATAGTAGGCTTTCGAACTTATCGTCATATTAGCCCATGGATTCATAAATATTGCAGCACCTCCAATTAATTAGTGAACAGCTCTGCAAACGTGTAAAAAATACTATTTACCTATTCCGAAAATGTTCAGAAGACTACAACGGGAGTTCGAAAATACGGAGAAACTCAGATTGAAAATATAGTCTTTTAGAGTGAGAGTGATTTTTAGGAGAAAAAAATACCATTCGTCAATTGATAGAAAATATAATGTCAATATGAAGGAAAAGAGGTGTCCTTCAGTACGGGCTACAGAAGATGAGAGAGGTCAAGCAAGCCACAGTAAAAAAATGAGTGAAGAAACTACATGATGAGAAAGAATGGAAACAGTTATTTTAAAATCGTTGTCCCCAATGAATGGAGATTGAGCACTGCCTCTGAATGAACGTCTCGAAACCTAGTGACGAAATTTCTTCTGATTGATAAGGCTGCCCCGGAAATTTTTTGCTTCGTATCAAGAGTCATTTCAAATGCCCTTACAACCTTAAAATCGACTGATAACATCTTATCACGCCCTCTTGTATCTTATTCCTAAGATTTCTTTCGATTCAGTCGAAAGATGTGTCAAACGGTAACATTTGAGGGACAATTCCTAGCATCAAATTAATTTGGAGAAACGTTGAGGGTGAAATATAAGACAACTATAACCATAAAGTTAACATAGAACAATTACTTTTAGCTAAAGTTAGCCATTATCGTTCAGCTCTGATGATAGCACTCAATATTTCCCTTATCCAATTTCTACCCTTGATTGCAATTGCTGGAGGCCATGACAGAGTTGACATTATTTTTTCAATTTTTACATTTTGAAACGCCAGCTACGAATGACACGCTGAATTTCGGATTCTCCCATTGGCTATGAAAAATTAAAACTTATTAATATGATGTGCGAGTAGGTACATACATATACATCTGAAGAGTATATAATTTGTAGCTTTTAATGTGATGCAATTTTGTTCTGGAAATTAGGAATATTATAAATAAGGCATATCTCCGATAGATATGGGTCTTTTGGATTAATATAAGTAACAGGACCTGGGTGCTGTTATTGATCTATATATGATACGAAAATGCCGATATGTGGCCGGGAATCCAATTTTCCAGGAACAATTTCTGGAGTGATTGTTTACCGAGTGTTTCTCTTGGCCTTAATCCAAATGTGACAACTCCATTGCAAAGGGATACAACGTTTCTGACAGGCTGAAATTTCCTTCATGCGTTTTCCCAATTGTGTGATGAAGGAGCAAGAGATATCCGATTAAAAATACGAAAACTTTTGTCATTCAATTGTAAAGTGTTACAAACTAAAGTATCTAAGAGTTTAGTACAGTACAAAAGTCTTCCATTTGAGCTGAATACCACACAGACTCGGATGTATCATTCTAAAAACCAAAATTATTTCCTATTTTCCAAGTACTATGCATTCTTGGTTTGAAAATCCTGTTTCTTTCACTCTGTGTAACCTTCAGAGCATTGTAGCTCCTCCCATTTCCCTCGGCCGTCCTCTCTCTCTCTCCTCCCATTTGATTAAGAAATCATTTTAACACCCGTTTACCCACCCACACGAAGCCCGCGGGTTGGATGCGATAGAGATGTAGCTGCAGCCGGAGGACATTTCGAGACCGCCGCTCTTCGAATCGCGGGTAGGCATTCAACACGAATGGCAGGTTTCCAGGATTGGAAAGAAGGTGCTTTCAAGGCGAAGAAGCACGCTGGGAAGCGGCGTATTTCTGCGGATGTACTCTAAAAATGTACATATGAAGGCACCTAAACAGCTAAAGCTCTGGTGAGAGAGAAATAGAGGAGACGCGACTCGGGTGGTACATAAATGCATACATACATAAGGGCGATAGCATCGAGGGCGGAGAGAGTGAGAGGATACGCCACGGGGGAAATAGGATGGAATGGAGTAGGCCCATTGGCAGTGAGATTGAAACCTAAAAAAAAAAAGATACCAGAACCGCTCGTGGAAATGATGGAATAGCAAAGCATTCAAAGGGGTTTGATACAAGAAAAAAACGACTTGAGAGGACGGGAAGGTGAAAAGAGTAAGTTAAAAATTTCAGTAGGCGTGAAAGGGAAATTCTCGATAAAAAAACAGCCAAGGTGAAAAGGGTAGAAGAATCTTCCAGAAGAAAAACTCACAATTTACACCTCAACCACCGGGCTCAAGTTAAGGCAAGGAGCGAGGCTTTGAATTTAAATTCAGGCCATATGCAATACCCAAGAAGGCAGAATTCAAAGGGAAAAACAGATTTTCGGCAATTGTGTTGTATATGTATTTACTCCGGGTATACCATTAAAATCTGCTTCGAGCTACTTTTGGCACCTCCAGAAGGTAAACAGAAAGAAAAGAGCCATATATCAGTGTGAAGAGAGGAGGATGACGATTGATCAAGCAGGAAAAGAAATAGAAAATATCATCTTCGAGGATACGAGGAGAAAGAACATGACTGTGCAACGGGTAGATGGGAACGTGAGGTGAAATGTTTTTCGTACGTTTTTCTAATAATTCTCATTTACCACATTTCTAATGATTCTCATTTACCACATGTAAAATACACAAGTTTTTCCACGCATCGTCAACTAAAAACTGTAAAAGTACTTCACGCTTATATATGGCAATTCATTCATTACATAATCTACCGGTTAGAGGTAGGTTATGATGAAAGTCAGAGAATATCCAATGAACTCTTACACGTGCCGTGCCCTATCTACCTCTAGTATTTCTTTCTTCATCTCTGCGTAAGCCCTACCTTTCTTCATCCCGTCCATAAAACCTATTCTCTTTCTTCCCCTTCCCCACTTGCCCAACATCCTACCCTCTATCACGGCCTTCAGCAAACCATCGTCCCTCATTACCCCTTCCAGCCACCTACCCTGCCTTCCCTTACTCTCATTCCTAAGTTTCCTCTCCTCGCCCACCATGTCAAGCACTTCCTCATTTGTCTTCCTTTCCGTCCAACGCACCTTCTCCAGCAATAGCTGGTGCTATCATTGACTTTCTTTGCAATCCATCCAAGCCTACGTAATGTTTATGAATGAGCACATGTAGACTCACCTCTCATCAAAATTAGCAATCAGGCATTAACTTTTACTTGATTAGGATTTAGGAGAGTAATAAATTTCAGTCGCTTCTTCTGTGCCAGAAATACGAGAAATTTATGCACATAAATACAAATTTTAATTATATTCACCTATGTTTCGACGGAAACATATAGAGTAAACAGAAAGATATGTTGATAACAGGTTATACTAGTGACGTAACTTTTAATAAAATTTGACTAACGCTGTTCTTCTCCAAACCCAACATAGGGGTTATTTAACTGTAACTGTGGGAAGAGTATCAATTTGAAACTAAACAAGCGAGATGAAAACGAAAAAGCTGCCCCGTCAAAAAAATCTTGGAAAACATGCGATGAGAGGTGTGATGCTGAGAATATTTCGCAAGTCATCGACATTCATTAAACTAATTTTTTGGCGGAACCTCAAAAAAAAACAGTTTTCCCATATTGTACCCACTACGTAACCTTGATATGGTAGCTCCTTAAATTGCTGGAGACGACACACTCATTCGTAATAAGGCGGGGTTTAGATACAATTTATTTTTTCCCCTGGAGAAGATGTGCAAGGCAGGGCACACCACATCGGACTAATCTTGGGAAAGCGGAGCGGGAGAGAGTCGAGATTAGAAGTTCTGAATGCGCGGGAGAGGGGAGGAGATTGGAACCGAGAGGGGTGTGGGGATTAGGGGCGGAGGGTGGGGGGAAAGGGCGGAGGACGAATGAGGACGAAGGCTCTCGACGCATGATGCATGCATGTACTTACTTCCAGCTGAGCTGAATGTACGGCATGAGGGGAGAAGTGGGGAAAAGCCAGTAAAGAGAAGAAGGGGTAAAAACGATAAGAATGCAAAAGAGAAGGAAAAAGAATAGGAAGGAAAAGGATAGGCAAAGAACGAAAATGATAGGTAACTGAATGTGTGAGTATCGCTTGCCGACGGAAATGCCTCGGAGAAAAACAATAAACTTGAGTGAGTATTGGCGGGTGAAAAAGGGTGAAAATGAAGGTGTTATACTTCGAAAAATGTGAGCAAAATTTTGGAATGTTTGGATGAAATGGCACAAAGGACAGCCGTTTAAAAATTGGAAATGTCATCGGGATAGAGTTGCAACTCCAATTTTCTGCTAATAATTCCCTCTAAATTTTACTTCATTCCTCCATATTTTCTGCAAAGCTCATGAAAAAGCTAGGAAACATTAGAAAAGGATTATACACTATGAAGTATTGCTACAACCCGTTTTTGAGTCAGAATGGTAGACAAACATTTTATTAATAAAATGTGACATATCCCCTATGTAAATGGTCTCATCAAAAATATGAGCCAGCTGAACTTCATTTTACAGATAGTAACGCACAGATTTCTAAGATAGCCTAGTATGCCATCAGGAAACCAAGTGTAAGAGTCACTCTCTCCCAAATAACTAAAATAATAACAGATTTCGAACACGGGGTAGTTAAAAGGTGGTGTGATGAGTAATAACAAAAAGTTTCCTTTTCCTACAGTGTTCCTTATTATTTTAAAAATAGTGAAAGCCTGAACTGGATGCACAATCAGTTGCATACATAGGTCCATCGAAAAGAGACGAAAGCTGATCGTAGGGGAAAAAAACAATAAAAAAGAACGAGAGTAAGATTACTGGAGATGATAAAATGGGGAGCTACTAAAAAAACTATGTCCACACATTATTACACTGTCACAGGCGACCATCCACGATAAGGCCAATGAGGAAGCAGAGCACGATGATTTCACCAAACGTAGGATATCTTAGCGGGTTCATCAAGCAATACCAGTGATTACTGGGGCTTAGGACCACAATAGGTCCGCGATGCTCCCCAACAAAGGGGTGAGATTATTTCCACGGCAAAGAGTAGGAAATTATAAGAGAGACGAGCACACGGTGGATGGAAGTTGAGGAATGGAGGAAGACGAGGGCGCTCAGGTCGATGAGGAGACGAGTTGCGGTGGAGGGGGGAAAGTCGGCCTGGAGGGAATGAGCGAATGGGAATAGATGATAGATCGTGAGGGGAGAATAGGAAGTGAGTGTGAGAAAGAAATGGAGAGGGACAGATGGACTTAAAACAAAAGAAGGAAAGGAGATGCAAAAGGGTGCCACGAGAGTGAGAGAGGGGTTTAGGCTGCGGAGAAGTGGATGGAAGGAAATGGGATTGGAGAGATGAAATTCTCAAATCGAATGAGGGTGAGCGGGTAACCGGGAGCGGCACAAGGCATTCGACCTACGGAAGGAGGTAGGCGAAGAGGGACGGATCCTCCCCGAGGAGCCTCACGGGAGGCGCGCAGGGGGAAATTTCTTGGAGAAGACGGCAGTATATTCATGAGGACGACACTCAAATATTTCAATTACACATACATATATACACTGTATAGTCAATGAGGGTTTCAGAAACATCATCAACCAGTAGCTTCGGAAAAGTAAAATATTCTGCTCATGAAATACGAGTCTTAAATGCACCTCACATTTTACCTGATGCTATCAAAGAACTGGCCATTTCACGTCGATTGCATGATTCAATATCATCACCATAAAAACTATATCCTACGAGTGAGAATGGAACCCTGAATCATCGGGCTAACCTTCACGTTCGCAGGCTCAATTCTAAGCATAAGAGGCATGTAAAAAGAGGACCACGCATAAAAGAAATCATAGCTACAGAAGAGAAATGCATCAGCGGCTATCCAATTTGCCGTATCTTCATATTTATGTGCAGTGTCTGCTAGATTAATTATTTTTTTTAAATTTAGCATGCGTTAGCGATGCAGGACACAAATATCAATTAATATACAATGTCTCACTCCAATTGCAGATGCAATTAACGAGGTAGGAATTAAATGTTAAAAAAATAGTGAGCGGCGACTGGCGTGGTTAATTAATAATAGGTACTGTTACATCACTGAGAGAAAATTGCTTTAAAAAAGAAAAAAGATGCACTGCTAGTCTAAACTAATAGAACTTGGCAACGAAGATGACTACATTCTGATTATGTTGAATTTACATTTTAGAATGGACACCAACATTTTACGACCAAGGAGTCATGTGCTGGTAAATAGTCGTAGCAGAATAGTATACGAATACGTTATTTAAATTTGATATTAGAGCAGTTCCATCGGTAGGAAAAAACATCTAGTGAAGAGAAAAACAAACTACTATTTAGGCGATGACAAATTTGGGTTCAGGAAGGGAAGGGCAACCAGAGACGCGATTGCGGTAATGAGAACACTTATAGAAAGAAACAAAGAGTATAATCAGGATGTTTTCGCTTACATTGTGGATTTCGAAAAGGCGTTTGACAGAATAAACTGGGAGAAACTAATGCTGATATTAAGGAAAATAGGAATATATTGGCGTGATAGGAGACTCATACGAAACTTATACAAGGGGCAGAGGGCTCAGGTGAGGGTAGCCGAGGGTGAATCAGGGTGGGCAGTAATAGGTCACAGGGTGCTGCAAGGGTACCCGTTGTCGCCTTTGCTTTTTAACATCTATGTTGAGGATGGTAAGAGAAGCATGGGATGAAGGAATGGAAGTAGGAGGGGAATGTGTGTGGGAATCATGTGGGAATGAAAGTAGGAGGCCAGCGGATAAAGTCGGTTAGATTCGCGGACGACCACGCGTTGGTCAGTCGGTCATCGAAAGGATTGCAAACTTTAGTAGACGCACTGGAAAAGCAGTGTGAGAAATACGGAATGAAGATAAATAATAAGAAAACAAAAGTAATGAGATTCTCTAGGACAAAGAAAGCGAGGCTGGTGATAAGAGTAGGAAGTCACAAACTGGAGCAAGTAGAACAATTTAGTTATTTGGGTAGTACGCTAGAAAAAACAGGACATAGTAGCAAAGACATTAGGAGGAGAATAGCGCTAGCGAAGGAAGCGTTCAATAATAGAAGGGAGCTGATGACGGGGACCTTGAGTAGGGATGTAAAACAGAGGCTGGTGAAGAGCTTGATATGGAGTGTGGCGTTGTATAGGGCAGAAACGTGGACATTGAGAAAAAAAGACAAAAGTAGGCTGAAGGCTTTCGAGATGTGGGTGTGGAGGAGGATGGAGAAGGTGCGTTGGACGGAAAGGAAAACAAATGTGGTAGTGCTTGACATGATGGGCGAGGAGAGGAAACTTATGGATGAGATTAGGGGAAGACAGGGTAGGTGGCTGGAAGCGGTAATGAGGGACGATGGTTTACTGAAGGCTGTGATCGAGGGAAGGATGTTGGGTAAGCGGGGAAGGGGAAGAAAGAGAATCGGTTTTATGGACGGGATGAAGAAAGGTAGGACTTATGCTGAGATGAAGAAAGAAATACTAGAGGTAGATAGGGCACGGCACGTGTAAGAGTCCGTTGGATATTTTCTGAATTTCATCATAACCTACCTCTAACCGGTAGATTACCTGATGATGATGATGAATAGAAAAAAATATGATCAAGGAATTAAAAAGGTGAACAGATTCATCGTAATGGTTAGTACATTCCACGTAATGTCTCAGTTTAACCCACAAGCACTAATATTCCTTGAATTTTGAAATTTTTCTCAAAATAAATGTAGTTTGGGCAGCTTGTACATTTCCATTAGCCTTGAGTATGAAGTTGAGAGCAAGAATAGAGTATGTCAAAAATTTCAATTTTGGAGAATTAGACTCGAGGTATAATAAATAAACCTTTAGTACCTATTTTTTTATAGTGGAATAACACAGAAGCTAAACTAAAAACACTAATGTAGAAAACAGAATATAGGTAGATGACTGCTTCTGCACACGAAACTAAAAATATGGCAAAAAACTGACATCACTTCTGCTCTCGGAGGCTCGAGTCCCCACTGGCTTTCATGAAGTTTACCTAAGGCTTAGTCTAAAATACATACACTGTTCCCTGTTTTTTTACACCTTATAACCCCTTTTTTAAATCATGGGGAAGGCAGTTGCACCCTTACTACGACATAGAGTGTTATGGTGTTTTCCGAAAATTTAACACCGTTATTCAGCACTATCCTTGGCGCACATATTACGAAAGGTTATCAAAACAAATCGATTGGAATGGCGCAGATATCCCACCATACGTAGCATCGAATGGCGGGATTCCTTTTGTGAACCGGAAAGGAGCCACACGCAACAGAGAAGCGAGAAATCCATAAAAATCTAAAACCCATCGAGAGGTGGGTGTGAAGATGGCGGGAAACAGAGAGTCAGTATGTGAGGGCAAAGTAGTCGGGGGGAGATAAAAAAGAAATTATGGAGAGAGAGAGTGCCTGAGGGACTTCTTGAGAGGTGGTCAGCGTAGTAGTAGTCATGGGTCATTGAGTGTGTGCTTTAACTTGAGTGAAATTTTTATTTTACATTTGCCAAAACATCGTATTATGTCAGTTCTCTTTCAGTGATGAAGCTAAATACCACGTTCTTAGTGATTTATTAAATGCAGAGGCAATACTGTTTCATAGACGTGACTCCTTTGAATATGGTTGATATTTTAACGTACAGAAAAAATTGTTTTGGGCGAGTTCTAGGAAAATCAACGACCTCAATGAAGTTTATATGGGAAAAAAATCAAAACACTTTGAGTAAGGCAAGCAATATTGCAGGTTTTTTCAACGACGATATGATAATATTCTGGTTTTCAACTAAGCGTCGACACTTTGCATCGACTCCACAGGTGGAGTCAAAAAGTTTAAAGAATACAAAATAAAGATGAATAAGAGTTTACAGAAGAATTCTACTTCAATGTCAATTCGTATTTGACTGAATTTCTTAATGAAACGCCAAAAAAAAACATTTCAGATATGCCTAAACATAAGGAAGTGGGATCTCTTATTAGCAATGGCACCACACAATGAAGACTCAGTTACATTGTGAAAGCAGTAAATAAACAAAAAATATTGAAAAAGGAGTGCAGCAGGAATTTTCCCATTCATTTGCATGAAATGAAGACATGGAAAAAATAACATGAAAGTCGGCTCATACACATTTTTCCAATATTATGACTTGCCCAGGGGGATGAACAAAAAGGGAATACTTAATAAATTTTTCCGATCATATTGAAACTGACGAATTTCTCTCAGCTTTCATCATAAAAATTTAGGAAGATAAGTCTATAAAACCGATCCAAATTATTTCGGATCGAAGTGATTTCGATGCATTTAAAAACACGGCCCGCCCTTTTCCTCTTTCTCCAGCCTTCTTTCCACGCGATGAACATTCGATCGACCCCTGCCGACCGCACACCTTTCGGCGGTTTGAGAAATATTTACTTAGATGTAGGCGCGCGGGGAGGAGAGGCGGGAGAGGGGGTGAAGAACCGATGACGATTGTGAGGAGGAAAGGAGGAACAAAAGAATGCGAAATGAGAACGAGTCAGAGGATAGGGGGAGATTGGGAATGAGGGGAGGAGAGAGAGAGAGAGACTAAAGCGGGCTGAATCGAAGGAGAGGCGGAGGGAAGGGAGAGTGAAAAAGAAACTGGTGGGCAGAAGTAGAAGAAAAAAACAGAAACAAAACGGACAAAGAAAATGCGAAAGAACGGTCGAAGGGAATCGAAAAGGAACGGGGTGGAAGGATGAAAGAACGTGAGGAGGAGGATTTGAAGTGCACGGCGGATGGAAGCTAGAACACAAAGAACGAAAAAAAACAAATGAGACTCGTTTCCAATGAGAGCGAACGCGGTGGGTGGCGCGGAGGATGTCGCGAGGGAGAAGGGGGGGAAGGGGGGGATGGATGTTGGCGGCAACGGCGGAAGGCGTCGAAACGCCACCAGGGTCGACGCCGCGGTGATCCGAATCATTCCTGTTTCTTTTCACAGTTTTCCTCCATCTGCCGCCTTTTCTCTGCCTTCGCACATTTGCCCCCGCATACATATACATCGGAAACGTCTCTATGCCGTGGGAATAACCACGCACAACTTAAGTCGTGCGGAAAGAGATCGGCGAAGCAACGAAAAAATAGCAAGCAGTGGGGTCGGAAAATACTCTTTGTGGCGTTGGGGGAGAATTCACAGTAACCTGCGTTGTGCCACGCGGAAAAAAGACCACGATAACCTTTGCGAGAAAATAATGTAGCATATACCAATAAAATTGAATGAGCTCGTACTCACAGTCCTGAGGGACAGACAGCTAACCTCAGGTTTGGAGTTGGCGTTCCAAATATGTAATAAAACTACGTGAAAGGATGTAAAATAAATAAGGTCACCTTTATAAAGGGATGATATAATCCAAACAGTTACTAAAAGGGTAGATTTAAAACCAATATAGGCTTTAAAAAATGAAATGGAACGAGTAATGAACGGGAGAGCGGAAGAGGAGAAAACAAATGCTGTAAATAAACTCCTTCGCTATGGGCAGTGGAGGAATGATTCATCAGATTCTACAACATTCATATTCGAAAGCGAATTTTGTACAGATATGGAAATATGAATTACTTAAGGCTAAATGTTTCATACGGGAGAGGACCAAAGCTCTTTCTCCGGCATGAAAGACCAAATAATGTGCGACGGTCCCAGCACAATCACTCACTCTCAATATGCAGGAGCATCCAATGCATCAATTCTACATCCCTTCCATACGGTTTTCATTTCTTTTCATTTTGGAGATGCACGGATTCTTGTTTTTTATTCGTGCCTCTCCCAAATCCGGGGAAAGCAGAAGAAAAAAAAAGAAGGATCGTTCATCGCGCAAGTGGCGCACACAATTCAATCAAGAGATTCCCATCCCTTTTGCCATATTACTACTCCCGGAGTATGAACGTATGATCTCATTCCAAATATCTCCCTTTATGTCAAGGACACGCGAGTATATATTTACCCAAAGAAGGGTTGGGAGTTGAAAAAACGTAATAAAAATTAATTGAACTCCATCGGGCGGGATTATTAGCTATAGGGAATTCCGTCATTTTATCATTGACGGGTCCACCGGCAGAATTTTCCATGGACGATCAATCGACCGTAGTTGAATCGAAGCAAATGACTATGTATGTGCGACGGCAGCTAAAATTACACGAGGATTTGGCAGGGACTTCAAATGACGTAGGTAGGACTCACTTCAATAACCGAACTGGCTTACGTAATGAAGCTCTGCAAACATTTATTCCCAATAATTAGGAAATAAGGTTTGCCAATGGCGAAACTTGAACATTTAGTATTTTTTTCAAAGCTGTACTTGTATCATCTGTACCTGTAGCTGTACTTGAATCATCAGAGATTCAATCATGGAAAAACGAGGAAAAGTTGAAACGAAATCCTTCATGAGAGAGAAATTCACGATGGAGAGAGAGGAATGCGAGTGTACCAACGGTATTCGAAATTCGCAATGACACATCTCTTAAATAGGCCATTCAGTAAAGCAAGAAAGGCTTAAAGCTTTTGAATCATCTCTATTTTTTAATTTAATGATTGACGCAGTGACAAACACTCCGCGATTCAGACAAAACCCACATTTTACTCTCACTTAAATGAATGATATTTTACACTTCCCCATGTTTATTACACAGAAATAGAAAATAACATTTTAGACATATCCCGTTTATTTCTCGAGGTTTGACAGGAAGTGAATCAAGCATTCATTGAGAGGGTAGATTTAAAAAATCAAGAGTAGACCCTCCAAAAAAAGTAGGGGAGAGAAGAGAAAAACCGGATTGAAGGAAGAAAGAGTAAATAAATGAATTCTCCAACGGTTGTTCTCTGATTCATATTCTAAACCAAATTTGGGACCAGATATGGTCATAAGAATTAATTCGAAACCCCGCAGATTAAAAATTTATAAAAATTCACGATAGCCGGATCAATCTTAAGATGTAAAATATAGATTTAATGTATTGATCTCTCGAAATACAAAGAGGTATGAGTGGGTCTCCCTTCAAAAAGCGACGAACGAGGAAGAACATAGACCTTTCACATGTTTGGAAGTTACGAGGCATAATTAAAATCACGACCTTTGCTCTACCCACGAGCTGGGACTGTTAAACGAATATTTACCGTGCCTTTAGCTCATCCAAGTCCCTTAATGGTAGTTTGGCGGAGTTCAAAGCGCCTCCCACGCCCCACCGTCTGCTCTTCCTCTCCTCTGGCGACGAATTCAATCGATTCCTCTGTTACGGCCGACGAACGCGCACTAATCAAACTAGTCAAAATATTGACGAGCTAAGGGCACAACATCGCAAACAGAGCAGTTGAAATGACAACTAAACCCAATAAAGTTTCGCGTAAGCGGGTTCAACTGTTTGGTAATCGAGGACGAGAGCTATTGCACTGCGTAGGAAACAAACACAAAGAATGCAGGCGATTTTTCGAATCATAGCGGTGTTTCCATTCCACTACCGAGTGAAGAGTGGAAACGTATAACAATACGACGCTAAAAGCCCAACGTTCCCAGTAAAATATTTTAGTGACATGGGTAATTCGTGATTGCACACATTATGACCAGAGTTGGTATTCCGATAAATAGGTCGACACCATCACGAACCCCTCACATTTCCCCAAAAGGTGGTTTTCCGTAGCCATTGTTATTCTGAATCGACAGTAAAAAAGCACGTCACACATAGGATACGAGCGGTTTGAAATGAAGTGGGAATTCATCCAATAAATCCATCAATATTTGCACAGGAAACATTTCAGACCGAAATATATCGGATATTTTTTCTAAATGCATATTATTAAATGTACACTTTCCCTCGAGCCGAAGAGATCGCGAAGGTACCCTTTCACTCACGACGAAAAGTGGGGAGGAGCACGTGCGTTTGCGTCCCTGAAGAGAGAAGGAGTATGTTGAAGGAAGAGGAGAAGAGATGGGCACACACAACTTGCAAGAGAGGAAAAAGGAAGGAGAGGATTATTATTTTTTCCTCTCCCAGTCCCATGAACATTTTCGTCAGATGGGCGGGATTGAGTATTCACCTGAAATGTTGCCGTCGGAATGGTGAAGGACTCGGGCTAAATGAATAGGTACGGGAACAAAATCGGAAAAGAAAATAGGGACGCAAGGTAGATACTGTAATAATAATATTATTCATATTTACCGCAACACATAATAATAATAATAATAATAATAGATACATTCCATTGGGGTGTAGAGAGACCATTATAATCCATACAACCAATTTCCTTCCATAAACTCGAGTGTGTGTTCCACTAGCGGCACCGTAATTCCCAAAGCCCAACTGAGGAATCGATGAAGCTTACTTTTATTACTACTGCATGGCATTTTTTATTTCGTAGTTTGAGCAACAGCAAGATATTTTCTTCCTAAATCCTAAATTTGGAAAAAATCTCTTTCCTCTGACACATGAACTCTTGAGGAAAGATTGCGAGAAGAGCCTGCAGGCGTTTGAGATGAGGGTGAGGAGGAGAATGGAGAAAGTGCGATGGATGGAAAGGAAAACGAGCGATGAATTGATAGGCATGGTGGGTGAGGAGAGGAAAATGCAAGAGAAAATTAGGAGAATGCAGAATAGCTGGTTGGAACAGGTAAGGAAGGGCAAGGGAATGCAGAAGATCGAGATAGGATGGAGGCTGTTGAGCAAGTGGGGAAGGGGAAGAAATAGAACTGTCTCCATGGCTAGGATTGAAGAAGCGTAGGATGTATGACTAGCTGAGGAATGAAATAAGAGATAGAAGCAAGGACCAAAACAAAAACTGTGAAATATAAGTGTACATATTCCGACCGTCCTCCGTCTACAACAACCTTAAACGGTAAATCATTTCTAATAATAATTCTGAAATCACACTTTCCGATTGGTCGACTTTAATTGATTGTTGTTTCCTTCCTTGTTCTTTCCTCCTATTCATCGCCTGCTAAGACAACGGTCTTGGGGAAAATTAAACACCTATTCCGTCTTTACATCCATTCAAAGTCCACGTCGAATTTAGTCGCACAAACATGGATGTTGTTTCATTAATATATATTTCCAGCAGTAATAATAGGAATACAAATTGTGTTGGCAAAGTTGTGATATTGTTGAAATTAAATAAAAGTAATGAGTACGGTGAAGGAGTGTATAGACACCAAAGTGACGCATAAAAATGTTCTAAAACATAGAAAAAGCCACTATTTGGATGCACAGATTTGAAATAGAACTACACGGTTGAAGCCGGTTCAGGCAAATGCAAAAAAGTGCGTAAAACGCAAAAATGTTAGACACATTCTTGACGAAAAAAAATCATTTCGTCGATAAAGAAAGGCTGCGAGGGAGAATTGAGAGAAAATGGACGTATCTTAGCCGAAAGCGAGCACGGAAGGAAAAAAAATGGGTGAAGATATGATCAGGGGAAGCAATGCGAGAGTTAAGGGTAGGTTAGGGGTGCGGAGGAGGGAAGAGGAATAATGATAGTAATAATGAGAGGATTCGAAGGGAGACGCAGAATCAATTGAGTTTACTATTCAGGCCAGAACGGGGGGATGTGTTGGGGGGGCGGGGGGAGGGGGAGAAAATAAGAGACGGAGGAGGGTAGGAGGGAGGGAGGCACTGACTGGGAGGAGTCGGCGAGGAATTTCGTTGGTATTCCCTCCCTTACACACCGATGGGAAAGAGAGAGAGAGGATGGAGGAAAAAGGAGAGAAGGCAGTGTTTGAGGGGATTGGAGAGGAGGGGTTATGGAGCGTTCGTCTCGAGAGATCGATGGGACCAAAACGAGTGGGAGGTGGGACGGGAGAGGGAGGGAGAAGGGAAGAGAGAAGGAGAGACGGATAAAAAAGGGAAAGAAAGACATTATGAAGACCGCAACAGAGGATCGTGCATGTGACGAGGAGGCGGAGAGGATAATGGCGAGGGGGATGGAGTGAAACTGCGAAAAGACTGCACACACACACACACATACATTCACAAAGGAGACGGGAGAGGATGTAAGAACACATGGAGGAAATGGCTTCAGGGGGGGACTTTTCACGCGAAACGGAGCGAGATGGGCTCACGATCCCACCTAGCTTTGTGGAAAGAATCTTAAAGACAAAAAAAAAGGAGCAAGGTACCCACCAAAACATTCATGATAATTTCCAATATAACACCACCATTTTTCAAGGCATTTTTTTAAGTTCATCATCGTGATATTTATTGTGTAGACGAGAAGAATAATTCTTAATATATTAGCACAAAATGTGCTACAATGGCTTATCTATCATAGACTAAAATATGGACTTGACTAGAATAAAATTTGGGACTTTTCATAGAGTTTAATTACGATTGATTCAATAGTAACTAACATCAGCGTGCATTTTCCATGCAGTCACCCTCAAAGTTGGCAATCCTGCGCCAATCCTCGGCGTCGTAAAAAATAATGGCACGTCCGTTAAACGATGGCATTCGAGAAGGAGTGCTGCACAGGAGAGAACGCGGTGGCGGCAGAAGACAGGGATGGAGACGGAGAAAAGGGTTTCACTCGAATGGTCGCGGGTCCCGAAATGAGCGAGACGGATTGATCGGAGAGAGCGGCGGTCGAGACGAGACACAGCGGGGAGGATGGAGGGGAGGGAGGTGGGGGGGGGGGGAGAGGAGGAGGCCACGAAAGTGTACAAGGGGGTGGCGGAAGGAGTGGAATCAAACAGATGAAGCTCGCCGCGCGGCGTCGCTGCAAGAGTGGGGGGAGACCGAGGGAGCCCGGTCGCGCCCCGCGCGCCGGGTACGTAGAGGTACAACAAGAGATTCCCGAACGCATCGACGAAGTACATGCCGTAAAAGAAATAGCGCAGCCGAATCGCATACCACGCTCACAACATCTCATGGACCTGGGAAAATACCAGCAAAATTTAACAGCAGCATCATGATGTGCTGGTTAACATACCAATAAAAGAAATAAAAATCAGAGTTTGAGGTGATTTCATTGGAGATTTTTGTATTTAAAACTGTTAAAATAGTATTTTAATTGGCTTTAATCCAAAACGAGGCAACAAAATGTAAGTTAGGGTGAGACAGAAATACATCTAACATCAAAGTTCCCAATTCGTGGAAGATTTATTGGTGATTCTCAAGAGAATATAGCAACTATACGAGAATCATAAATACGGATTACTTTAAATATAAGGAAATATTAGTAGGAAATGAAGAAATAGCACATCATATTGACTACGACACAGTTTCCTATCTAATTCCTGAATTGAATTTCGTTGCACTAATTACATATGTGATTTCTTTGATCATTTCCGTTCGGCGACCAGATTCGGTGGCAACACAACTGCGGGATAATGGGGGAGGGAGGTGAGCCAGGAGAGGCACTCGAGAGAGTTGAAGTTGGTCGCGGAGGACGATCGGAAGAGGGGGGACTGCGAATATATATACATCAAAAAGCAGCAGAGAGGACCTCCGAAATAATGATGAGTCGGCGGTGGCAATGAAGGGAGGAGAAAGAATGTGGCCGGGCGGCCAGAGGGAACTGAAGGTGCTCGACGTGCAACTCAGCAGGAGAGAGAGAGGGGGAAGAGTGACGAGCCTCCTCTCGGCCGTCATGTATGTATATACATCGGAGTCGATGCGAACAAACGCGGGGGATTGTGGGCAGACGCGAGGCAAAGAGGGATCGGGTACAGGGGAGGGATTTAAATTATTCATTTATTCATCGACTCGTTTTTTTTCAAAGCATACTCCACTTCCGTTCGGAACTATAGCTTCTAAAATTGAGAATTAGGGCGACTGGAGCAGCAGAGCGATTAAACATTCCAGCCGCCGTATTATGAAATTATAAGGAATGGTGGGCATTGTTCGTGGGAGAAACCTTTTTCGGAAATGAAGGGTATAAAAAGGGATAATGAGAGAGCTCACGAGGCATGAGGAAGCTCGAGGCAAATTTTTACAACGGGGATAATTCCATGAACAGGGGAAATCGATGGCCATAACGGTAACGCATGTATAAGGTCACGTTAAGGAATTAACTAACTACATATTTCCATGACACTGTTGTGATACGCAAAATATGATATCCATGGAATTTGATACGCTAAGAATACGAAGTAGCTATTTCCTTATTTTATCTTGCGGCTCAGGATGATATTCACTAGTATCACAAACAAAGCATCGTTTCCTAGAATTGCTGAAATCTGAAATGCCCGAGAGGAATGAAGGTTACGCCGAGAGAATAATTATTCACTTTTATTCGCCAGTGAATAATAATGTAAGAGATGTGGCAAAAGATTAATACACGAGAAGTCAAACATTGAGTTTATACCGTCTGCTTAACGTTACTTTTAGAAGGCGTAAAGAAATATTTATTTGAAGCTTTAAATCAACTTCGCCCCTATTGAAGCTAAAGCTCTGCTGGATTGCAAGCCCCTCATTCTACGCCGAATATGGAAATAGCACCGGTCAAGGTTTTTTTGAATGTCCTTATAACCATGAGACGCTGACTTTGACCGCAGTTATCTGAATTGGAAAAATACAGCTGGAGCTAATTACTTACCCCAGATTGAAAAATTGTTTTTTTCAAAATCTCACTTATCTTACAAAGTAAATGGCAAGCAAATGACATGGATCTTTATGCCAAGCATTAAATACACATCGGGCAAAGTGAAGAAAATCATATCCCTTTAGTCTGATGCGTTATGCGGAATTAAAACTCTAAAAACAAATTAGCGCAAAGTCCACCGATGTGAGGTGAATGATCATATTGGAGATTTCAATCACACAGTTCCTCAAATTACCGATAATATAGTTCCACTGCTTTCAATGATAGACGAAATAAATTATAAAGAAGTAATTTCGAGAGTCAACGCACGTCTGTTTGAGGTGGAGTAGAAGTGAATTTCATTTGACGTGTCACTGACCGGAAACTCTTGATCATCTGCCATCATTACACAATAAGGAGCGAATTAGACAATACCATTAGAATAAACTTTAACTCCGTATTTAAGCAATACTGAGGGATTTCTGATCGCGTTTTGACAAGCAGTTACGATTAAAACAGCCGGAATAAATCGAATTTGGGTATTCCAATAAAATGTTTTTCCCGCCCAAGTTGGCGTTCTTCGATACTTGGCACTCGCTGCTAAAATATCTTCGCCAGAAATTGTTCGCCTCGCCTCTCTTTGCATGTGCTATTGAGTTGCCATCCTCCTCTCCTTAACCCGCGTACTTCCTGCCTACGCTCAAAGCCAACCTCTCCTCCCACCCCATCCACCCTGCTGTTTCTCTCCTCGCCCTCCCCACTCCCGCCCATTACACTGCCAACGTAATTGATTCGCTTCCGCGCTCCACGTGCAGAATGTATTAGGGACCCGCCGAGTCTCAGTGCTCCGTCGTTTTTTCCTCCAGACTCCTGCCTGCCGTTCAGATTACATTAGACACGCCGCGGCGCGAGAGGTAAAAATAAGCACGGAGGCCTGAGAGCTTAAAACCAAATTTCCAAGGACTATCATTTTTTTAACATTGTCCTTAAGGAAGAAAAAACTGGAGAGGAGAATAAGCGGGAGCATGCGAGACTATCTTTTTATTTTTCTCTTCACTCGACTTCTGTGTACACACTTTGCTCTCGCTGTTTTTCCGCGTTTTTCTTAACCCTTTTGAGGTTTTCGATGACAAAACCCTTAAATATCCTTCGAAGGCTCGAGTAGAGATGGAAGTAAATCGATGGATACTTTTCTCTTTTATATCCCATGCATTTTGTGTCAGTGAGCGAGGGGTGGAAGAATGTTTCAATATTTTTGCCTTCGTCACGATCTGCACACCCCCTCCTTCCAAATACCATCCCCACATTCTTTCCTTTTCTCTCCCCCTTTCTCCAATTCCACTGACTACTTGCAATGTATCGAATTCTTGTTGCCATCTGAAACTGAGCCACACATCTCCAAAAGGTTAGGCTGCAAAGACCACCAACAGAGTTGTATTTGTAATCAGGAAAATCTTCTGTCATTGTCTTCAGAGTGCTGCTGTAAAAATGCTCGTTGGCCAAGCTGAAAAGTAACTTGTATATAAAACATAAAAGTGCTAAAGACATTGATTCTTTCGAATCTTGGCTCTTCTTCTTGATTAATTCGGCTGACTCACACGTCATACATAAACATCGTGGCTCCTCCGAACTTAGTTCAAAATGCGTCAACAACTCCCACAGCAACTTCCTCCCACCAGCAAAAATAAACACGAGAGGGGAGATATAAACTCTTTCCGAGCCACTGAGTTTACAGTGACCTCGGTTGTCAACCCTTCCTACGGCTGTCGAAGCTGTAATGCTTATTTTCATGAATATCGTTAGTTCTAGTCTTCACTCATGTCAAGTCATAAATTATCCGTCTGAAATATGAAACATACGGTCAATTCAAAACATCGACTAAATATCAAATAAACAAAACTTAAGGATAAAACGAGAAAAAGCCAGAAATGAATTACAAACATGTTATCTCATTAACGAAGCGTCTTAAGCATAACTACCAAAGAATAACGACTTTTGATTTGAAAATTAGAGCAGGTTCCGCAAATATCACGCAGTGGGTTAATGATGCATGTCAATTTCAATTGTCAAGGAAAATTCCAAAGCTTTTGAGTAGAGAAATACAAATCAAACCACATAGTATGCACATTCTTTGAAAGGGATATTAGCTATACGAGAGCGAAGTGGCTTCATTGTCAGGCAAGAAAATTCAACTCAAGAATAGGACACGAGGGATGTGAGAGCATGTAAAAGAGAGGAAGAGCTGAGGCTGCACAGATGGAGGCCATTAAATTTATTTTTCCTCGATTCGAGTTTTATGGCGTTAATTCAAATGCAATCAAAAACCTTTCTAGTTAAGAGCAGAGGAATAAAAAGAGGGAATTGGTTACCCTTTTTATGCGTCAAGCTTGAGCGGCGACTGGTTGAATTCCAATAAAAGTCGTATTTTTAAAGTGGTTGGCTTGATTTATGAGAGCTCGTCGCTGGGGAGGGAGAGTAGAAAGGAATGAGACCGGTGTTAAAGGTTGCCCATACAGAGACGTAATGGCTTGAAGGTAAAATATGATTGAAACAAGGAGGACAAGGAATGAATTCAAAGTGAACGATTCAAAACGGGATAGAAAAAGCGTCATCATCACTAGAGCGTCACTACATCAAAAGGGAAGTGTAAATATTGCCATAAAAAAGTTTTTTGTGAAGTAAAAAGTAAAACATATCTCCATAGTTTTTATTTCAGGGCATTACAGCGCATAAGTGGCACTTCATTTTTCGTAGGAGAACTTTCCAGAGTGAGCAAGGCACACTGTCGCAAGGATTCACGATTGAATGAGTGCAATGTTCCCCATTTTGATAGCTGAAAAACTTATAACCATTATCTAATTCATTTATAGTAACCTTTCACCTCGAACCCTTCCATTTCTCACTGAAATTTTCTAAAAGCCTCAATTTGAAAATTAAAATAAAAAATATCAAGTATAATTTTATGCAATACTTTCATCAACTCTTTCCCAAACTCAGAAATAATCCCGCGGTAAATATCAATATAATTCTTAATAATATTATAAATTAAGATTATATACAATAAGAACTTTAGAATTAATTGGGAGAAATTTTAATGCTTTATATTCCAATAACGATGACCAATTATCTAAAAACATTCCAATTTTTTTCAAGAACCCGTACTGACGGACATATTATGGGTGAAATTCTTCGTGAGTTGTTCCATGATGTGTAGTTGAAAACATAGTCTAAGATTAAAATAGTCCATGCATGCTGCACATCGCTCAAAGCTTCATACCAGGTTTAAAATATCAAAAACTGAGAACATGATCGGTTGGTATATTTTCACGGAGCAGAAGAATCTGAAGCTCCACAGCTGGCTCTGACAGGTCTCTCCTCAAATAACAGTTGGTAGACAACCCGCATATCAGCATGGAGTGAGTCACTGCATACTTTGCAGGATGTGCAAAAGGCGAAAGTTCTGCTTTTAAGTGTTCTTTTTTTTTGGCAAGATTATATTTACGATCATTTTTTTCTGTCAATCGTGGCCTAATCGATTTGTGGTCATAAAGCGTAAAAAGTTCTTGAATATTATGAAAATATAGAAAAAATATGCATGACGACGGATATGCATAGAAACCGTAACATTTCCTTCAGCCTTGGCTAGGGAAATTGTAATAAGTAAATGAACTTAGAATTGCTACGCAATGTAATGGAATACAAATTATTTTTACATTAAAAACGCGTTCCAAGAGCTAGAATATTTCCCATAAAAAGTTGTTCCCGATAATAAGATTAATATCCTCACCCGCCACTCAAAGAATCGCCATCTGGAGGATATGGCCGATCCAACCTGGCAATTTTCTTGTACTACCTTAGCTTTAGGAGTAACTGCTGTTTCTTATCAACCATGCCCTGTGATCATTGCGGAAAAATATAAATCAACGTTTCCTTCACTTTCCTCGAACTACAAAGCTTCGCCGCCTCTTTGATCTCGGATCATTAATATTGATTCTTTGGAGATGTGGAGAGCGATGGGGTATCTACTCCCCCGAAGCCCACCATTACGAATGAATGGCAGAGAAAGGCAAAAATGTCCTCGGATCTTGCGCGCCCAGGAAAATAAACACATAGGCAGAAATCCTAGACGATACGTTTTTATTTTGCGGTATTGTTTAAAATGGAGATATTCGTATACATTCGAAAATAAAATTTATGAAATTAGGAATTAATTATAATTATCATTAGTTGGTATAGTGAATTATTCGTCTGGACCCGCACGAAAAAAAGTTTTTGTTCCTGGTTCCATTTGATTGATCTATTAATCAAATTGGTTTGTTTTACTTAGGGAATACGACTGCTACTTTAAAAAATGACGGTATTCATCCAGTAACTAGTATTTTAAGGGAGTGCTCTCCAAAAAATCTAAATTGCACGAAATTTACTGTTGGCCAGTTCATCTACTTTTAGCTTGATAAATCACTGTATTACGAGTTAAAGTTTTTGATGAAAGAGGTTAATAAATTTATGGCCAAGGAACTCATGTTACATAATTTATTAAATTTGCTAAAATAAAAAAAGAGAGAATTATAAATTAAATATCATTAAAAATGTAAATCACCGGCCAAACTTCATCTAGAGTACTGATAAAATAACTAGTCCGTTATTCCATACTTTAAAAAATCCTCTAATCATTCATGACACGCTGATTCATTAACGAATTTCAAAATGAAATATTACAGAAATGACGCGAGTGAGATAGAGGAAGACATGTTTGGGAGTAAAATACAGCCGATTAAGCACTTATTCAAGCTCGATTAACAAATACTTTACTCCGAGATTAAACATAAAGGGTACATAAAGACAGTCAAGCAACAAAGAAAAAAGCTGATTTGGGTGAACAGTAGAATAGGTTTAAATAAATATTTCAGGCTATAGGGGAATATGTACATAAGAAACGATAGGGATCCAACCATTTGACCCCAAAGTTTACGAAACTTGTAAAGTGAGATAGAAAAAAAACAAAACACTACAAAAAGGGGAATTTTAAAAAGAAAAAATGGGTAAAAGAAGAGTAAGAATCGTACGAAGAACAGATAAAACATGGTTTGAAGTAGTATGAAAAAAATATTTTTTTCTGAAACCGTATTCTCCTTAAAGCCGCAGAAATGGAATATTTTGGATCCAGTACATACGATATATATGCTTTAATGTTCCAAATAATTACATCCAACGCACGATATTAATTCTATATGTAACAAAAATGTTTGCTCTTAAAAAAAAACTTGAAACCCCTTAGCAACTAACTTCAACTCATTAATGAGCCTGAAGAAAATAAAAAAGCGTGGCTGGATTCGACAGCCGGGTCATTACCAAGTGCACTCGGTCATTATCGAAACGGCCACGTATTTTTCCCCCAAAAAGATTTTCACAAAAGAAAAAAAAACACCCGGAAACTGAAGAGTTTTCATTTGTTATCTCATTGTCTCGGCGAAAAAAGGTAAGAGTACCACGAAGTTGCGTAAATTCCTCTTCCCCCCTCCCGAGATAAGAGAGTACATACACCCTTTATGAAAAAGAGAGGGATGGAAGGAGGAATGAAGAATAAGGGATCGAGGAAGGAAATGGAAAAAAAGCGAAGGGGATTTGGAGAGGAGGGTTGTGGCAGGGGACACTTGGATTTGGAGGGGTTGGTGGGCGGGTGGTGGCGAAAAATAATGAACGGAGCAGCGAGTGAAAGTGAGTCTGGTGGAGGCGGAGGAAGGGGAGGGGGCGTGGCTGGAGGGAGAGAAGGATTGTGAGAGAGAAAGAGAAAACCCAGAGGACTTTAAGAGGAAGAGGGAGGGCGGGGAGGTGCGTTCGTCTGTGGAGAGGTGGGAGGTTGGAGGAAGTCAAAGCGAAGGTGGGGAGGGCCCTCGAGGGAGTGCGACGTTGTTGTACCCTCGCAGTGTCCTGTTGGGGACTGCGCCGAATGGACTCCTTCCCCCCATCTCCCCCTAGCCCTCCCCCCTCCTCCTCTCTCCACACTCAATCTCCGCTTTCCTCCGGCTAGGCAAAGCGAGAAACACGACGGATTTCACTCGCAAGTGTCGAGGGACTCCAGAAGCTTCTCTGGTGATGTCCACCAGGCGAATCTACAAATCGATTCCACATAAAGATTCAAATCCTAAGCGATGTCGTCAATTCTGCCACCGTTTGTACTTCACATATCTCAGTAAAAAAGTACTTCTTGCTTTCATTTCCGTATTTCGTTTCAGTACGTTTCCTTTTAGCTGTATGCTTGATATTTTTGGTTAACTCCGACAATTTTGTTCATGTTTCTTATAAATCTTCTATAAAATATTTTCACGACAGTTTCTTCACTGCTATTCGACAGCATTTTTCAGGCTTAAATGATAAATCGTCTTTGTTTTTCCTTAGTCCATTACCGGTTAACAAACACGGCTCATCGTTCATCCGAACGAAGCTAACCAAGTATCAGTGCGCAACTGTCGCGAAAAAAAGTAAAGCAATGTTTAAACATTTTTATGTGGAAACCAAAATCATCAAACTTACAGCATGTAAATTTATTTTTCCCTCAAGTCAAAGTGTAGTCCAAAAAACAACGATGCAAATAGCTTTTCAATTGATTTAAAGCCATGAATAAAGTGGAAAAAATCATTAATTCTCATAGGTTCGACTATGGTTTCAATACATATGGATACAAAAATGAGAGCGAGATGGGGGTCTGAAAGTTCCCTCCTTCCCAAAAATCAAATCCCTCCTTCAAATACCGTCCTTTTTGCATGAAAAGTGAAGACACCAAGCCGAAAACAGCATGCATAAGAAAATTAATTCCCCGTCCTAAGATCGAACAAACCTTTTTTCTTTGATATTTGGCTTTTTTAAAGCACGCACATATCATGGAGATAAAATAAAAGATACCTACGAAATTACTTATTTCCTTCTTCCTACATCTCGATGGCGCTTTCTACTCAAGATAGTAAAGGTGACAGTGGCGACTGACGAGGTGGAGTAAGGGGGCGAAATAGTTATTTATGACAAAAGTTTCCTTGTTCCTTAACGCGGAGATGAATATTACAGCGGACACCGAGGACGGGAAAGTTTTTGCCGAAGCACAGGTTGTAATAAAAAGAAAGGACGGCAAGTTTTTGAAAATTCGAGACGTGATAAAATTGGGACGAAAAGAATGAAGCTGTCAAAGTTGGGACAAGTCCCTCAGGATAAGTAATATAAGTACGAAAGAGCACAAAGAAATCATTCATGCCTGAAAAATAAGGGACAATATTGCCCAGGTAGGAATTTGAGCTATGAATGCGTGAGTGATGAGCGAAGACAAGAGAATATGTATAACTCCGGCGGATGTTAAAATATCACGTATCCTCCACAGAACTCCTGAAATGAGTTTAATTAGCTGTGAGCATTAATAGCATGCCAAACTCGTAGGAAGTAACACCGAAGTAACAGTTAGTCTCAATTAAATACGAAGTCATGTTTTAATTATGAAGGTAGTACAACATGAAGTTTGAAATGGGTAACAAAGAAAACATAATTTGCAAATACTTTCATAGTTTTAAACCAAGACATGAGAGCATGTATCATTTCACAACTGCCAAATATGATAAAAGTAGGCTATTCGGTAATTACGCACTAAAACAATAATTGCACGTATTAAAATTGTTATGACTATTCAATACAGAATACAAACGCATGATTTATATTCAAAATAATTCAAAAGACTTCGAGAAAAGGCTTCCGCAGTGCGTTGGATTAAATGGCTTTATTTTAGGGAGAACCGCGTTGTTTTGTTGCTGAGACAAAACAACTCTATTCTCCCGAAAATGAAGCCTATTCAAAAGAGTGTTTGGGAGGAATGAAAAAGTGACTTAATTGAAAAAATAGTGAGCTGGCTAAAAACATTTTGCACTCGGTAGACAGCATTTAAATAAAGAAAATATCAAAAGCTTACACCTAGGGGTTTAGGAAGAAATCATTTTAAAAAATCAAAACACTGTCAGAACGTATTTTTTAATCGAACGCGTAGTGTGGGTATTTCCAGGGGAACATTGCAGGAGTAAAATATAAGCTCAAACATATAACATTTATTGCATTCCTTAGAGGGTTTTAAGAATGTTATTTCACTTAAAATGTCTGTTATCAGAGGAAAAAGCACTGTTTACATTTCCATTAACCATGCAAGTGAAAACACAACAATTAGTCCTGGTTGTACTGCCTTATATTTTTAAATTGTCTCCGAGTATTTTTTATACGCGATCTTTCGTAAAAAAAATAAATTAACTCCGGAACGTAAATGTTTGGCTTGCATTCGCTATACTATGGTCCTCTCCACTGAGTGAGAGGGGCATTAAGTGAGTAAAAATAAGGTTACGAAGCATTTTAATTTTTATAATAGGAAGTATTACGAGCCAAGCGAAGGCACGGATGACAAATAGTCCGTAATAAACCTGGAAGACAATAAGCGACGAAGGCGGGTGGGGAGGGCAAGTCACGACAAGGTCTTAAACGAGGGGGCGAGAAAGGGCAAGAGCAGAGGAGTGAGAAGCGTGGTTGGACCGGAGTCGACTCGAGTGAGTGACGAGATATCTTGGACACGCCGCGGCCTTTCAACAAACACAAGCTTTCCGGGCGTCCTCCTCAGGGAGGGGGCGTGTCATCTGATGCTTCGGGAGTAATCCGGCTCAGTTCCACGCAGGCCGTTTTCTGTTTTTTTTTCATTCCCGTGCTTCGTGTTTTCAAAATTCACTTTCTCCACGCGTGTCGCGTTAAAAAAACACGCAACTCTCAACGGCCGACAAAAACAAGCGACCCCAAGAATTAATTTTTCCGTTTCATATTTTCAACTACGAAAACCTCCTCCACTACCGCTAATAAAGTATACCATCTGAGAATGAGATATTAAGAGTAAACGGGATTAAAGGGAGAAAAAATGTTTCATCTACTCCAACCAGCCATAGGAATTCGAGTAAGTATTCAAACGTATAAATGAGTAAATTTTGCCCTGGTTTAAAACGTCTGAGAAGGCAAATAAATGGATTAAATGGAATATTTCAAGTCGTGAAGAGAATGAAAATGAAATTACGCTTCTTCAAAGTTCCACTCGAAGAGAAAATAATGCGATTATGGTAGTTATTCCCTGATTTGGGTCACGGAGTGAACGAGGTCACAGCAAAGGGAAGGAAGCCCTGGACTCATTAGTGATTTCATAAAAATCTTCTTAATTAATGTTTGGAATCCACTGACAAAATATGGTGCGTGGCTCAATTTTACGTTTTTAAAAATAAACGAATTAAAAAAGCAAACCAGGATAAGCCGAGCAAAATAACCGAGCAAGACTAGGAGTGCAACGAAAATAAACCTCTAAATTTCCGGCAACGTATATCCATGCATGAAAATCATCTCATTTTGAGTTGATATTTGATGAGCTTACGATGGAATATCTTTCCTTATCCACAAGCAACACATGGCACTCTAATAATTTTCCGCGAATACCTAGTTTAATTCCGGTGTACCACCTGATCTTTTTTGCCGACATCCTACAATTAACCCAAATTATCTGATATAGGTATTTTCGTTTGAATAAGAATCAACTCTATGTCTGTGTTACATTTTATCCTAAAAATGTAAGAACTGTAACTAATTGCACGTGTCATGGTTATGAAAATAAGCAATTCATTTACTTGGCATATGTGGTGGTTAACAAGGCATAATGAATACAAAGGGAATAGAAGTAGTGAGCGTTGTGAATGATGAAGAGAAGCGAAGATCTCATTCAAAATCGGCACCTAATCCACAGAAAGATGATGTACCTCTCCAACAGATAAAGATCGTTCCAAACAGCAGTTTAACGGAATTAGTAGCTAAATTCTTAATACATGATGAAAATGGTTGGTTTTCAACATGTCTTCCAGATGCTCATTCAGAGGCAGTAAGTTAATACATCAGAAAATTGGAGTTACTTAGATATAAAGTTGCAGCATTTTCGAGTGGTGGAATAATAGAGGCTATTAAAAGTAAAGGGAAAACAGTTAATTATTATCGAATAATCATCAATCCAAGGGAATCCGGCGTAAAAAAATCATGTTTTCTCTAACAAAGGAATTCGTAAAAAGGATATTTATAATTTTAACGGAGGATAAATAACAAAAACGTTGAATTACAAGGTAAGTAGTAATAAATCAATCAAACAATTGTAACTAGCCTTACATAAATAAAAGGTTGTATGAAATATTATTAGGTGTAGCTTTGTAGACACGGTACACCGTCATGTTAATGTACTATCACGTGTCTTGGAAATGGCACTGGCTGAAGCTGGCACTTAACAAACTAAATAAGTACTGACATCACCCATAATTTTATTTCGATAAAATTGCTTTTTTTCATCATGGTTACCTATTATTAAGTTAAATAAGAGTATAACGCATGGTTTGAATATTTTAAGTGAAAAATTCTGAATCTACGAATAATAACAGTATAAATCACGTATGAGGAATAGCAAACAGTCAAAAAATGAATGGCTAGCAAACAGTTAAGCAAGAAAGAAAATAAAGCGGAATTATTTTAAAATTAAACTGGGGAGAAAAGGAAGATAAAGTAATTTAATTTGTGAGAGCGTTTCTTGAATTCGTCTAAGAAAAAAACAGGAAATGTTCTCTGTATTCATTGTGTGGGGTAAGAAAGCTAAGGATAACAGTAAATTGTAATGGACTGGCGGGAAAAGATCTGGTAAAAGGTCCAGCAGGCGTATCTCCATCTATTTTCTCGAGGAATGTGAAACTGGGTATCATAAAATATCTCCGTCCCTCGCGAGGAAGAATTAATAAAGAAATCAGGCCCGACTTCACAGACTGTTGTTCCGAGGAATCCCAGAGATTACGAGAAGAAAATCTGGGGATTCGTTTGGGATATCTTCCCAAATCTACTGCACAAAAAAACAGAAGAGCAGCCGGAATTTTTGGAACAATCTCAAAACAGAAAACATCTCCCACCGTTTCTCCCTCAAAAATGAAAAAAAAACATGCGACCACTCTTTCGGCTTACATTTGATCACCGAAGTTTTAAATTCTTTTTTATATAGGGTAAGAGAGAATACAATGTAAGTTGGGGTGGAGATGTAAGTTGAAGTAAAAAAGAAATGAAAATTAGGTCTGAAAAGGACAAAAGATACATTGCAGGCAGACATCGTGGGGTGCAGCGATGTGTAAATGAACTGTATATCTTCCAGGATAGATTCCCCGCAAGGAATCATGATGAATGTTCGACTCTGCCCTCTTGTGTCTACTTGTGAATGCACCACGCGAGGTCTCCCCCGGGTGCGTCCAGACTGGGGTGCGGGCAAAAATATTCCGACGACCGGCAGACCGCAAAAGGCGCCATTGTGTGTGCGACGATGCGGACGGACCTCGGGCTATACGGATGCTGGATATCCCGCTACGCAGTAGTTCCGGGTGGGGAGTTGGCGGAGATAATAGCAGGGAGGGGGAGGAGTGTCCATAATAGGGGAAAGACGGGGGGAATCAGATAAGAAAAAATATACAGGGCATTTGTTGAGGAATAAAGTACGCGGTGTTCCAAGCACTTGTGGAATTACGAAGGAAGGTATTGGAGAATGAGCAATAGGAGAGGGAGGGTAGGAGAGGAAACGTGAAAGGTAAAGAAGAATTACGGTAGTTTGAGCGAGATAGTTCCCTAGTCATAAGGGAGACCATATTCGAATTTTATTTTTTGATTTCAGCGTCTGTAAGAAGTATGAAGTAAATATTGTAATTTTAGTGGTGCAAAAATGTAGTTTTATATGACAAAAATTTTCAGTAACTGAATAAATACGTCCACGTAAGTTTCTTAACTTGACTCATTTTTTCACGCCGTACGGTGAGATCGCTTCCACAACAGAAGGATATTTTTGCGATTCTGTAAAAATTACTGAGGTGAGTAACTGATTAATTTTATAAATAGTTTAGAAAACATATAAACTACACACCGTTAGTTTTGGACGAAATCTAGGTGTTATAAAGTCCTATTTTTTTCAATATTGATATTCTGGAGCGCCCAGCCGTAATCTATCCCATGTAAAACAGCTTATATTCTGAGGCAAATTGCTCGAAAACTAACTCGGCAAGGCTAATATTTTGACATAATTGGAAAGATGAGAGTTTCTTCCTAAAAATGAAGTAATCAAATTCCAGGTGAATGGATATACAGATCAAACTACATTAAGTGTAAGGGGAGCATGCGAAGGGAACGGCTGAGAATAACGAGTGAGGTGGGCCTCCAATAGGCCAACGGAAAATTCCGCCATTAAAGGGGAGAGGGTAGTGTCAGAGGAAAAGTGTGGGGGAGTGGGTGGGGAGTTTCGAGGTGGGGCACTTTGCGTGGGAGGACGACGTCTGGACGGACCGTGCAGGTGACGCAAGGGATGCCACTGGATAAAATGTTTATTTTTAAAATTAGAATTTATGTTTGGATGGGCCACCTTTTCCACTCCCTAGCGTCCCTGTCTCTCATCATTTCTCTCTTCTGCTTAGCACAATTCCTGCCTCTCTTCACCCCGTCTAAAATGTCTATCCCTCTCTTCCATCTCTACCGTGCTCACGGCGTTCTACCCTCCACAACGGCCTGCAGGATCCTCTCTGTATCTAATTACTTTGCTCCATCGACACACTTCGCCTCAATCTAATCTCCCACGGCAACCCTCATCTCAGCTCATCCTTGATAAGGGGCTTGCGGTTTGGCTTCCTAAGACGACAGAAATGATGACTAGCTTGAGGCCTCTATAGAATAACCCTAGACTTCGGAAGCAAGGATGTTTCCCATGCAAAAAGTTTTTCTATCAGAAAGGAAATATACATTGTAACTCAAAGCTGCTCAGCAAAGTAATAATTTAATTCCAGAAGAAACGTACCAGTCAGTTCACGTTTGGGTTGGATGAGGATAGTCACTACACTATCATTTAATATTTCTTGAGTATTCCTACCATCCCAAAACTAAATGCCATTCCGATAAAACTGCCTCTACAGCGAATTGTGTTGTCAAGTTCCCTCACTAGTACTATTAGATAGAGGACAGAAGCAAAAATAACATAACCATACTGAAGGCTAATTGAAGAGCAAAAGTTCATACATAAACTGTGCTTCGTTCATTCCCCGCTTTCTACCCCATCCATGATTATTATCGCACCCTTTAATGAAAAATTCAGAAGTAGTAAAGCGTTTGCCCCAGCGTAGAGAAAAGTGGAGGGCTGCAGCTTTTCGCACTTATTTATCATTGAAAACATTGAATAGATCATTCCTTTTGAGAAAACATAAGCAACGGCATACAGACGAACTCATCATCAAAATTTTCAAAATCGAAAGAGTTGAAGAGAGAGGGAGGAGGAAAATATATTCAGTAAGCGGAGGAGAGAGTAAGAAAGAGAGACAGAGGGAGGGAGACGGGAAATGAGGGAAAGAAGAGTATTCCCGGATGGGAGGGCGTGAGCGAGAAAGCGAGAAGAGGAAATTGTAGGAAAGCATCCGTGAGAGGGAGAGAGGTGTTGTCCCGGAGATTACGATACGGGAGGTTCGGAGGAGAGATTCTTGTTCGGGAGAGATACGATACGGCAAACGGGAGGAGAGGCAAGGGACGGGGCGCGGACTTCTGACGAGGAGAGCTGCATTGGAATGGGGAGAATGAGAGGGAGGAAATGTGTATAGGTCGGGGGGAGGGATGGGAGGAAATGCGAGAGGAAGGGGAGAGGAGGAAAGGGAAATTGCAGATGGGGGAGGAGAGTGCGGGGAATGCGTTTCCCTCTCCACTAGTGCTCCATTCCTCCCGTTTTACCGTGGGTTTCGCGGGAAGAGTCGGAAGCGAAAGGAGGCGAAGAGGGGCAGTGGGAAGGTGAAGGAGTGAAAGGAATAAGTGAGAGCCGTGAGAGCTAAGAGGGAGAGAAAGGGGGGAGGTGCAGGAGGGCGTTTAGAGGAGGAACGAGAGGAATACAAAGATGTGAGGGCCCGAGGAAGTTTTCCTTGCGAGTGGAAAGTGTGTCAGGGGAAATATTTTTTCCTCCGTGCAGGAAGGGGGAAAGGAAATTGAAAAGGAAGGGAAGAGAATTTAGGTTTAGTGTCGGATGAGGGAAAAGGGGGAGGGAAATGTGGGACAGTAAAAATCACAAGACGGGACGGGGAATTTATGAGAAGAGGGGAAGGAAAGACGCGGGAATACGAAGGTCCGGAAAAGATGCGTTGATACACACAGTACGAGGGAAGGAAAAATGTTGTCTTCTGCTCTCGAGGAAAGCGTATTTTCTAGTTATTTTGTCGAGAAAAGGCAGAAAAATATTACTTTTTCACAAAATATTTTTCTCAGAATCACACATGAGCACGGTAAATTCTGTGCCATAAATAAGACGACGACTATTATAACAGACATACCGGCAGGATTAAAGGAATTATGCCTTAGCTTAAGAGTCTAAACACTACTAGGGTCGATGTACATACCAAATTCAATGACTATTTAAATGGCAACAGCAAAAATACAATTTTTAGAGCTTTCCCATTTAAACTAAAAAAAGAAGCCAGAAATTGAGGGGATTTCCATGGCATTACTCGACTGCTGTCAGGGTATTTGTATTTAAAAGCCCTGTGACTATTGTGGAGAGGGGTAATTCGAAATTAAGAGCACTAAGTTAATGAGAGAGCGTAAGCTTACTTTACGCCAGACTCACGCGGAAGAAAAAGGCCCCGAGAAAGAGAGAGGGACGTGTCTTGAGAAACAGAGAGATGAAGTGGAAGTGGACGGGAGGTCGTAATCATTGAGTGCGTCCAGAGAGAGAGAGAGAGGAAAAAGGAGGAGATTACGAGACAGGGGTAAGTGACCATCTCTTTAGGTTCCCTGGGAAGGGGGTGGGGAGGAAGGAAGGGAAAAGGTTATGGCCCCGGCACCGCAATCGCTGAAACTCAAAGCAAGGCATTTGGTCGACCAATGATGAAATATATAATATTTCTAAACGTACGAGGCACTTGCAAAAAAAGAAAGGTACTTGACAGTTTCTGCAAACAAAAACTTACGTTTCGTACTTCGACAGCACAATTGCGCTTGAAAGGACGCAGGCTTGTAACCCGCCAACGGTTTTCACACAGAAAGTTAATACATCATCAAGCTATAAGTAAATGAAATGACCAACGCCAGGTCCAACCAACACCAGGTTGGCCTCTCGATATCTTCATTGGCTAATACCCATTTTTATTTTGCAAATCATTAACAGTCAGGTCAACCTAACTGCGAAGGAAACGTTTTCAAAATGAATAATGATACCGAGGAATACGTCATGTTCTTTGACTCACGCCATCTAAAATCAACCTCCTAAATATGTAATGGGAAGATTGTTTATGGACGACTGAGAAGGAAAGCACCGAAGGATGCCTGGTTATTTAACAAATGAGACTACGAAGCCTTTACATTGAGTTAGCAGGCTCAAAATTCACTAGGGGCAACAATATGAAATTTAGAATTGATAGATTTCATCAATTAGGCTTAAACATTCACACAACTTTTATCGGAGTAATTTCATTAACTAACATTTACCTACAGTTAATACTGATAAAATTAGGGGTCAATTAAAATTTACGCAAAATAATACTCAAAATTAGTAAATTCATAAGTACTCTCCTTTATCGAGGACAATATTTCTTGACCTATGAAAATGTTCACCATAGAGATCAAACTAAATTAACAATCTATTCATAGTTTCTGGCATGAAATTTCAGTCAATTTTACATGCAAAGCGTTATCACTACCACAGTCATTTTGTTAGCGATTGCAACACAAATATCAGCTAAAAAGCAAAGCTTCCTCAACACCCGGTATTCATTCCTATAAAGAGTTCAACGCCGTGAAGAATGGAAAACACGACTAGTGAACGTTAAACACTTTGACGTGGGCTGAAGAACCTTTTTTTCCCCATAAATTGTTGACGTCGTATATATTCCGGAATAGATACAAAAAAAGAGACAAATTTCGGAGACGATCTCTTACGATGCCTAGAATAGTACGCGGTGCCTTCTGGAGCGTTCCAAAAACGACAAAGGAAAAGGAGGAAAAACAGAGAAAGGAGAAGAGGCAGAGGAATCCGGAGAGCGGGGGAAATGTTTTTCCCGGTAATGGGCGAGTAGCTCTACGATGCAAGATGCGCCCGCCGCATGCACGAGGGATTACTCGGCCTCGTAGTGAAACCCATGCGTCTGCTCCACTCTCCCGAGGTTACACGAGAGAGAGAGATAGAGATAGGCGAAGGGATAGATAAAGAGAGAAACGTGTAGGACTCGGCGAGAGACTCGGAGATGCTTGTCCGCGCTCTTTTCGGGCAACTTTTTCTTGCCAATTTTTTATCACACAAAGAAGTGAATGTAGGAAGTCCACGGGGAAGCCCCTGAGTTGGCCAGGGGAAGGAGTGGTATGTAAAAGGGGATGCAGAGGGTGAGGAGAAGAGGGAATACGAGTGTTGTAATGTGGACGGAGGGATTCCATTTGCGGAGAGGGCGTGGTTTAAGGTCAGGGGAGGATGAGGGGGAAACGAGGGCAGGAGGAAGGAGTAAAGGAGAGAAGATAATAAAGAGGGAGGGATAAAGAGGGAGGGATAAAGAGGGAGGGCTAAAGAGGGAGGGGGAAACGGAGGGAAAAGGCGGAAGAGAGGAGGGAAGAGCGATTTGAAGCCGTTGGTGGAAGGAAGAGAGGATGGAGATGAATATCTAACCGAGAGGAGAAGGCTTTTACCCGGACAAGCGCACGCTTCGGGAATGCAGATTACCGACGGCGCACGCAGAGCACAGCGGGAGGAAAAAGGGTATGATTAAAACGAGCGCCATGCGTTGACCTTTCAGCCTACTTTCCCAAACTCTCGCTTCCCCAGGGAATTGTTTTGTCAATCTTCCCGACTCTGCTTATTATGTCCTCACTCTCCTCTTACGTTGCAAGCACTCCGCAAATAGGAGTTTCTATTCCAGTCACTCTTGATGATAAAAATACTCCAATTACACTTTCTCAGCTCCTGCAGTTTTGTCACTAATCAAGCAGAAACAAATGAGTGCTCTTGCCTGTTGATTTAAGAGAATAAAGACTCCCTCACGGATAAGTTCCTATTGAGCCTTTTCCAGATAAACAGTTTAATTGTTAAGATGAGGGCATCAGTTAATGCAGAAGCACCAATATTACAATTTTAATTTTTTCAAGTAAAAAATGGGATAGCCACAATGAATCAATGTTTAAATCTAAGAAAACAAACTTTTATTCAAATCGATGGGAATTGGCACTTTTATATCAAGTTTAAAGCAAGTGTGACTACAATTCATGCATCTTAAGATGAAGAGTTGATGGCATTCTTTCCAGGTCTATTTCATAGTAATTTTTACGTATGTTAATATAATAAATAAGAGTATCACTGTTTACAACAACTTCCATGCGTTCAGTTGCGATCTGAACAGGTTTATTGAAAGGCAAAAGAATTACGTACTCTTAAAAGGGAAAATTAACCTAAAAAATTCAGCTTTCCAGCGAGGTTGCCACGAACATTAGTCATGCGTGGAACTCGAATTCAAAGTGTCAACCAAGCCGTTACGTATAAGGTAAGGAAATTTCCTTTCATTGCAGCGAAGATCATTAAAAGAATTTTAAATTGGAACTTGAACCTCATACAGTGGGATAAAGCGGGCAGCGCACAATTAGACCAAAGGAGGCACGCGAAATGATTGTTACGGAATTCAAGAAGCAAATAAAGTGTTCAAGAACAGTGAATTCGAAGGATATTGACTAACAAGATAGAAACATTTTATGGTCACAAATTTTGGAAGAAGATCCTTCCCTCGTTATCAAATGCTCTTTCGAAGGAAACATTTTACGACGAAATTAGTTTGAGGAACTGAAGAGTAAACACGAAGAGAACTGGGGGAAAGGCTCGAAAGTCGAGGGCTCTCGTCGAATGGGATGTGGAGGCAAGATAATTACGGGGGAGAGAGGGAGGACCGTGAGGGAGGAATGGTTGAAAGGGGTGTGCGTGAGAGAATTCAAGTAAATGACGAAATGGGGGAGAGGTGTGGAGAACAGGAAGGGGGAGAATGAAGGATAGACTCCGAGGAAAGACAATTGATAAGGGGAAGAGGAGGACGTGGAACACCAGAGCGGATGGAAAGGAGAGTCATAGTCGTGCTTAATCGTATTGTATCATCATCATCTGAGTAACCTACCGGTTAAAGGTAGGTTATGATGAAAGTAAGATAATATCCAACAGACTAAAAATAAATTTGCTCTTCAATCAACACCATCACCAACAAAATCATTCATGCAACCAATTATACAGACAGACTCTTGATGATTTCTGTAGAAATGAAAAAATATGCCACATTTTGAATAAAAAGGTTAAACTTTGTTTTTTCCATTTTTTCGACGGTTAACATAATCATCAGGTAAAAAATACAAATTGTAAGACACTTAGATACAGTTGAGAGTGGAGGAGGGGGGGAAGGGCTGAACAGGTGGGGTGGGGGAGAAAGGATGGGAGGGAAGGAAAAACAAAGTTTACACATTTATTCAAAATAAATAGCAAGTTCCATAACGTTACGTCAGAAATCACCAACAATATGCCACATACTATACAAGCTGTATACATATATTTAGTCAATGATTTATTCCTGGTATATATTCATAAAATATAGTTTACACTCTTTACAGCGAAAAGGAATAAATGCTAGGGTAGAAAAGCCATAAGTTATGGTAGACTCACCAGCCTCCAACGTCACACATAATATCACTTCCAAGTAAAATACTCCACTCACCTGGAAATAAGGAAAGGAAATTTTAGTTTACATTCAGTTAAAAAAATTAGGACTAACATATTTTTAAAAAGTATTACTCAATACAATTGATGATATTATAAGTCATTATTATTATAATTATAATAAGAACAGCCATTGGGGAAGGTAATAAAAATTCTTCCAGTAGGCATGTCATCAAACTCGGTATTTTTAAAATTGTGTTTAGTTTGTATTCTATGATTAAAGTGAATACTCAAGGTCAGTGACCTAAACTACATACATAGAGAAAAATGAGGAAATAATATATAAAAGAAGTCTCATCTGGTGGACTATGGACGGCTGACTCATTAAAAATATCAGTAAAGCAATGGCAATGCTGTGAAATTAAAAAAAAAGAGATTTGAGAAACTCGGGAAAGACCACACAGAAAAGAGGCAATTTTAGGCACTCATTTGAGCCAAAAACACGCAACAGAAACAAAGTATTTCCACTTAAATTCCACCACGCGCAAAAATAAGTAATCGACGTCAAAATTCTCGTTTTACTTCATGTGCGCGCATTTGCATTTCTCCTTCGGAGAGCAGGAGACCCTGAAGGGGTTTATCCCGTTTCATTTATTTGGAAAGTAAAAAATAAAGGAAGGACACAAAAACCGAGCGCATATTCCACCCCCCTCCCCCAAACCCTTTCATTATGTCCTCATCTCGGAAGCAACAACCGCTGTTTCGAAAAAGGGGTGATGGGCGGTAGTGGAACGGGGGAAGTATTAAGGAATAAGAGCGATGGGATTGGGCCGAGAAGTGGTCCGGAGCGGAAGACGAATGGATGGGGAGGGTGAGATGGGGGTGGGGTGGAGAGGGGGTGAGGGGAGGACGGGGAGAAGGCGAGAGGGGAGGAGGAGGAGGATGTGGAAATGCGGAGTTAGTAAACAAGAAACACGGTTGGGGTCAAGGGAAGCAGGAAGGGGAGAGAAAGGGGGAGAGAAGAGAGAGGGGGAGAAAGAAAAGGTGAAAAAGGGAGGGGACACGGAGGACAAGATCGATTTATATAGCACGTTCGAATCAACATGCACATGGTTATGAAGGAAATATTGGTAATAGAAAACGTTTGCTTTGCTCTTCCTCTCTCCCTCTCTCTTTGCTTTCATTTCTTTTTTTTCGTTAGTCGGTGAAGTGCGTTTGCATCCCGGAGCGTGCAACGGAGAGCGATGACGTTGCAGGAATGGCAGACGGAGAGAGATTTATGTTGAGTAAAAGAGAGGAGGGAAAGAGGGGAGTGTGAAGGAGTGGCGCTCAAGAGAGAGAGAGACAGATGGACAAATGAGACAGATGGAAAAATGAGACACGCCCTCTCGCGAGATGAGCGGGACAGAGGAAATGAATTTTTACGCGTCTTGAAAAAAGTCGTCCCCTTAAAAGCATGTTTACAAGCATGATGCTGTGAGATTTGGTGATGGGTTAACGAGACAGGAATATACAGCGGCATAAAATAATAATTTCTCACAGAAATTATTCACGTTTCGACTATTATGAACCAGGCGAAAAAAAGAAGAGAACTACGCGCGATCCTTAGTAAAATGTATGTATTTTATTTCCAAACCGTTATCTTTTTGAAGCGCTACTGGAAGGAAAAAAGATTTTCAGAAACGACGTCAGATTTTTGGAAACGTTACGCAGACAAGGTGATGGCTCCAGCACTATGACTTGTGATCGAATTTGGTAATGAACTCGGACACTTCAAATTCTTTCTTAAAATATTTTACTCTCGTGCGTATTATTCATCCATACTAAAAAGATTAAATGGCGTAACTTAGTAATGGCAAGCAGGCATGAGCATACAGGGTATCGCAATTAATATTGGTAATTACAGCAATTTTTCCATTTATGCCCTCTGTATAAAATTATTAATACTATTATGTATCCGAAAGGGGCATTACCGATTAAAGCACTTGAAAGGTAGGTCTAACTACAAAAAAGACTACAGTTTTTCTTGGAAAAACACGTGAAGAGTTCTGATAAGTGATACGTTAACGGAATAACGATATTTATGTATTTAATCGATAAACTAGAACGTCTGGCTAAAAAATTATTGCGCTATTCTCCGCTTCTTACACGTGTATTTTGCATTGCATACTTATCTAAATTGCATACCTTAAGCGTAATGTAACACAAAAACACTATTTAGTATGAGCTTGCCACTGATTAAATCTTCAATATCTGCACTGACTAATGATATTCTCCTTCGGACCAGTAATGTGACGGAAGTTGTTTTCATTAATATTTCTCAGTTTTGTTATTGGTTCAGTTATTACTAATCCATAACATATATTCTCAACCTGCATTGGGATGAATTGCAACTTCTTCTTCTTAACTCTCACCCGAACCAAGCTTTTTGTACCATTATGAAAGAGTATTAGAATAGATTCAACGCATTTAAGATGTGCGTGTGTAGGAGTACGAAGAGAGTGCAATGGACGAAATGGAAAACAAACGAGGAAGTACTCGGCATGGTAGGTGAGGAGGGAAAACTGTTGGAAAAGATAAGGCAATGAGGGGCGAGGGTATACTGGAGGTCGAGAAAGAGGGGAGGATTTTGGGCAAGTGGAGAAGGGGAAGAAAGAGAATAGGTTTTAAGGACGGGTTTATGAATGCTAGGGTGTACGCGGAGATGAAGATAGATATACTAGAGGTAAAGAGGGGTCTGCACGCATAAAAACCTGGAGGATTTTCACTGACTTTCAATTAAACATATCTTTAACCGGTAGATTACCTCAATGTAATAATGTAATTTGAGGCCTATTTAGTGAGGCTACGGACAACTGAGGTCATTTGTGGCAGTGACGAATGTTGAGTAGATAGATAGGACATATGCAGATCTGGTGAATGGAACCGAAAAACAAGGGTCTAAGGCTGTGAAATGCTTTGCATTCCTTCTTCCATTCTAGCCGACCATAACCAGTGGAACACCTCTAGTAATGACCATAGTCCTGCTTGAGGCCAATACAATAGAAGCAATTCCATTTTAAAGAAGGTGCGAGCGATGCTGTCACGCGAGAGAAGGACGGAAAAGGGCGGTGGCGGGGGCAGAATGAAAAGAGAAGCGAGGAAGTTGAGACGAAGGGAAAGAAACGAGAGAGCAAAACGCGAAAAGTTTGGAGGGAGACTGGCGAAGTCGCGAGAGGCAGAATAACTCGAGACTCGAGAGAAAGTGATTTAAGGCGGTGGAATGCGTCACTCGGGCGAGGATGCAACCACCGAGGATTGCAGTGGGCACTAACGCCAAGTCACCACCTAAATTTCTCTCTCCCGAGTTTTCCGTAATTATTTCGCATTTTGTTTATTTTTCCCTTTTTTACTATGGGAAAAGAGACGGCGAGGAGGGAGGAAGAGAACATCTTCCAGAGAATCTGAGATGGGAAAAACAACATTCCTAAGGGCGAGAATCCCGACGAACAAGCATGAAAATTAAGGCGGGATTAAAATCCGCGTTGAATACTCCCTCCCTCATTGCACTCCGAACATTCCTTACATGTGCTTTTACACATTTATACACGAATTCCTCGCGGGAGTCGAGGGAGATTAAATGGATTGGTCCTCGAGAAGTCAAATCCTACGAAGTGACGTCCCTTGAATTCAGAGGGTAGAGGGTCAAACGTGGGAGACAGAGAAGGATAGAGAGAGGGAGAGAGAGAGAGGGAGAGCGCGAATGGGAGAATCATTTGAGTGAGAATTTTTAAGTAAACACATTTTTAATCTGAAGTCATTTCATCCAACTCCACGCAACACTTATAAAAAGAGGTACTTGAGCAGTTTAAGAGAAAAATGTCTGTAAAGGAGCATGGATGAGGAATTTCTCTCTTCCAATGTATCAGCCTCACAATCAGTGAGACTGAAAGGACATAATTCAAAGTTATTTTACGCATAATACATTCTGAACTCAGTATAACTGTATCGTGAACCATTCGTACAAGGCAGTACTCATTTGATTCAGATGAAAAATTTCACTACAGTTCTTTCACAGTATAAATAAATCATCTTTGACTAGAGTCAATATATCAGTAAGACTATTGTGAGGAAAACAAGGAAAAAAACGTCCTAACATGGAAAAATTACGGCTATCATGACGAAAAAACTCTGCCCTAGTATAGCTTCTGTTGACACAGTATCTCCTCACCAGAAAATGTTTTTCACTAAAGTCAAAAGTAGAAAAAAATAAAAATTACAGTCATAATTGTCGTATGAGAATCAGGGAAAAGGGAATTACACAACGTTCGATAACCGGAATTCTTGAAAAACAGGACAGATTACAGTTTTTTATGAAAACATCCTTTTTGAAACGGCGAAGTGCAATAGATTTTCATTTTTTCAAACAGCAAACGCACGCCGATGCATTATTGCAGTGCACTATAGTACACCCCCTCGTAAATTCCGAAAAATTCCAATTCTTGCAAAAGAGGGCAGGTCGCGTGTGTACGTCCGTAGCAATAACCTTTTACCCGTCACTTCTCCATTACCTTGTTACCACGAGGACTGAGAGATGGGGGAATGTTAAGGAAGGGCGGCGGCGTGAGGGGGGATTAAAGTTTCCAGAAAGCAGCCATGAATTAAATTATAGATGGAACCCAAAACCTCGAACGGTTCGGGACCTTGGATTTGGAAGGGGGAAGGAGAGAGGGATGGAGATAGGCCGACGGTGAACCGAGTCGACAAAGACAGGCGGAGCGGAAAAGTGGGAAGGAAATGGTAATAGCGAGACTTGGGGAGGCGCTTGGTTGTGTTGGTCAGGGGGAGAGAGAAATTTCCAAGCGAGGTTCCCGCCGGCTCCTACTAAGAGAAGGGAAGCGGTGTGGAGAGAATGATAGCCGACGAATAAAAGTTGGGGAGGGGTGGAGGAGAACCCCCTGCTCGGGCGAATGAGTGGGGAGGGAAGGGCCAATGGGGGGAAGGGAGGAAGGAATATAAGGGCGAAGGACCCATGCATGAGCCCTGGGGAACCCCACTCCCTTTCCTGGAAAGATGGAGCGATGGTGGAGCAGTGTGCAAGAATTTGAACTGGTGAGGGAGGAAAGAGATATAAGTGGGGGTGGGTCGGATATCGAAGTGCGATAGGGGAAGGAGAGTCCCTCCCCACCCCCGCATACAACAACCCCGCTGTGGTGCTCAGGATTTCGGTTGGTTTGAAGTAGAATGGATGGATTTAAGTGCGGAAGACGTGGTTTAAGGGGTTATGGGACGCCGTACACTGCACGAGAGGGAAACTTAGGGAGAGTACTTTTTCATTCCCTTCTATTTTTGCCCACGCAACAACCCTCCCGGCTTGTCAGATACACATATGCATGCGGATATGCGAAGCATACAAGTGCACACACGGCACGGGTACACTTATAATGGCTGGTATGGAGATTGCAAAACGACGGGGGTGGAGGAGGAGAGGGAGGATAGTGAAGGGGCATAGAGTGGAGGTAGAAGAGATGGCAGAGTGGGTGTGGAGAGAGACGGGAATAGGGAAAGGCGGAAGAGAGAGAGAGAGAGCGGCGGGAGCAGAGCCACGGCGCCTCGTGGTCTGAATCGATACCAAGCCGGGGTAGGAGAGGAATGAGGGGGACGACGAGCGGGGAGGAAGAGGTAGAGAGGGATTGAGGGGAGGAACGGGAAAGAGGTGGTATAAAAAGGGGAATAAGGGTGCAAAGAGGGTGGGTTTTATCGCAAGGGGTGAGTTGCTATGGGTAGAGCAGCCTGCAAAAGGGTAAGGAAAATCGGAGGGAGGATCAGAAGGAACAGCTAGGATTCATGGGGACTTTGAAGAAAAGGGGAGAGCGATTACTCAACTTCCATCATCAAAATTTACAGGAGAATAATTCAAATTTCACGAGTCAACGACCATAATGAGAGTATCTTCAAATGGGTACAATATCTTAAATTCTCATGGTAAAAATTTATAGTGATCTTTGGGTCAAAATTGGATAGGTTCCACAGGATCATTGAAGCTAACCAATTTAATATAAAGGTAGATTGCTACAGTACAGCTATGTCGATTGTGCTCAAACGGCTGATTTCTTTTTCATACATTAAGTAATGTCCGAGATAAAATTGAATGGCCAAGCAAACAGAGTCACAAAGGAGCGTCCATGATAAATCCTAAAAAGAGAGACAGACTACTCAGTCGACTTACTAACAAGAACATACTACATTATAAAAAGAGCCATTTCAGGCGTGATCTGGTGGAATATCATAATTAAAGAAAATTGGCAATTTTCCATCACCATGATGGCGCAGTGCATCGAAACCAGTCACATTAAAGTTTATATTGTGGAAATTTTCCAATTTTCTTTAATTAAAAACTACATTAAATACTAACAAAGATAAATAAACCATATTGACAGCGAGCTTAAAACTCGAATATTTACAACGCTGCCCAACAAAGAATTCGGTTTTCAGGATATAAACTGAAAACAGCAAGTAGTCTCAACGAATTAGTAGCGTAGTACAGTGAGGAATAAAGCGCTTGTGAGCAGTTTAAAAAAATAATGCTACTTTTAAAACATTTATAAGCGAATTTGCTAATATAAGAGATACAATAGTCAACCCAGATATTTAAATAATACATAAAGATGAAAGAGATAATGTGGAAAAGTATAATGATGAGCCTTTTCCAATAACATGTAACTGATGGCCACTAGGACCAAGCTACAGACAGGTGTCTAAGTTATCAAGTTTGAAACCTTATTTCATCATTAATTTTATCAGCTGATAACAACAACACAGTAACACGATAACCATGTTTTAATATCATGGAGTCTTCGATCGCGCGCATAATATATATTGAAGCACTTAGCATTTGAACTTGGCAAATGCCCCTCATAGGTGCCACTAAAATTTGCGAATTTTAGGCAAGCTGCCACTCATCAGTTGTCAACTGATCTGGTCTGCGGGCATACGAGAAAAAATAGCCACCAATGGAGGGATTATTTTCTAAATTTACGAACTGCACTTACTTTACAGGCTAGAAATGCATTCAAAAATATTGATAATGCAGAAACGATCAATCGTTTAGGCACTATGACTCAAATTTACCTTTAGCAAAGAGGATAAGATAGCCAGAGATCATGGCGTTACATGAAATTAGCAGACCAACATGGGGAAAAGATCCAGCGGGACAGATGGAGGACGTTGAACGATGAAGCGGAAGTGGTTCAGATAAGTTGCGCAGACGGAAATTATTTGGAGGGAAGCGTAAAGGGAATGGAGCGAAGGAGGGTAGAGAGAGAGAGAGAGATGGAAGACGTCGCTCGTCTTCCCTTCGGTGGAGGATTCTGTAGCGGAGTTTCGGGAAGCCTCGAGGAGGAAATTCAGTGGGCCTGGCCCCGCGGGAGGGCGAGAGCCATCTATTTCATCAAGGGGTGGTGGTGGTGGCCGTGGTGATTATCTTAAGTGGCTCCCGGTGAAGGGCGTTGGGGGAAGGAGGAGAGGACAATGAAAGGAAGAAAGGTGCTTGGAGTGGAGGAGGAGGGGGAAGCGGGACTGCATGCAAGTATGATGGTGGGGAGATGGTGAGCGAACTGGATGGGAAGGCGGTGAGGGGGCCTTTTTGGGGAGAAATCTTTAAGAAGCAGGCTGACATTATTCTCGCAAGTACGGAGAGGGGGGGGGGTTCCAGTAAAAGGAGCAGAAGCGTAACGCGAGGAGGCAGCGGTACATCGCGCGGGGAGTCTGTGAGCCTTTGGGGGACGGGAGCAGAATGGTGGGGAGACACAGGGAAAAGATGAAGAGGTACCAAGGTGCGGCTGTTTCCCTTCTTCGATGGTCGCACAATAGCACGGTGGTTTCGAGTTCCTTTCCAAATTAAATTTGATCAAGACGAAGACTCCCTCTTGGAAAGTGAAGGAATAAAATTACGATTACCAAAAGTAAACAATCGTTCAGCGATAATTAAGGATAAAACTTTAAAAAAATACATTTAGCACCGAACTGTTTTAAATAAGATTAGGTACACACTTCGTAACAGAGAGAATGAATTGGAACCAGTCATTCGACTCTAGTTAAAAACGGCTAATTACCCCATTGCCCATATTTGCCACCAAACTATTCTTCATGTGTGTGCGTACAGCTATATTTCCGAAAAAAAAAGCTTTAGTCTCCTACACTCCCACAAAGGGCGGTCTTCCTCATATTCCTTATTCGCTGAAAAACTTCAACATTCAAGCCAGAGACAAGATTACATTTTCCGGTAACTTGCCAAAACCCTTCCACGGATAGTATTCAAGGCATTATAAATATGACGAAATTTAGACTAGAAGTCATTAATCGGAATTTAGAGCTACTGTTCTAAATGCAGCAATATGTATCAGCTAATAGGCTCCTAAAACCTAAGGTTCAAGAAGAGAGATTTTAATTGTCATTTCACACAATCAGCTAAAAAACCATGACTGAGGGCTGGCTCATCGGCTGCCATTATATTCAGTAAATAACTTGAGTCAACTTCCATTCGGTGAGTGAACTAACGAATTATAAAAAGGAAAATAGTATAAACAAAATATATGAAGTATTTGATGAATGCGTACTTTGCATTCTCCACAATCATTATTCCCGTCCATGGCATTTCTTTCAATTACATTTCAAAATTATTTCATTAAATTTAAGCCGGGAACCATCGCTTTTATGTGCGAAAAGATAAAAATTAACCGAATTCGTTCTCATCTTCCTCTTGGGAGTGCAGTTACCGGAAGAGGGGAAGAAAGACGTAAGAACGAACTCCATCCACTCCTCCTCGCATCCTCGCTTCGTCTTCTGCCCTCTTTCCCTTCCCTCCCTAGCGACGCCCGTCCAACACTCTTGACAGGAAAGGCAGCGATAGAGACAGTGTGTGTGTGTGTGTTAGTGAGAGGTGGAGAGAGGGAGAGAGTGGTGAGGGGAGGAGAGGAGGGAGGAGAAGGGCTGCTGAGAAATTGAAAGCGTCGTTGGTTTAACGCAGACCAAAGATTGGTCGGTGTTCGGTGTCGTAATTAACATCTCCCCGAGGCACACCCCAAGCTCCCCTCTCCACCTCGGCTTCCTTCTCCTATTTCCCCTTGTCCTTCGATCCGCCAGCTCCCACGGAATACAATTTATGCCCTGGAAGTTTTGCAAATTCCTCTCAAGGTTTAGAAGAAAAGGAAGAGGACGAGCAGAGATGACGAAGACGGAGATAGACAGCTATGTCAGAGAGAGAGAGAGAGCGAAAGGATTGAGCTGAAGAGGCGGAGAGCACGAGAAATGTACCGAGGAGGAGGTAGGCGTAGAAGGCGCAGGTGCAGGAGTGGATCTGGAAAAAGACTATACTCCCCTGAAAAAGCATCAGTCTTGCATTCCTTCCTCGTTCCTTTAATCCATTCATAACGCATCACCCTCTCCCCTCCCGCTCTCGTCTCAAACCCTCCCCACGGTTTTCTTTTCGCCCCCTCAAGGAGAACGATAATCCTTTTTCTCGAATGAGTTCTGCGATGCCATCGCTCTCTACCCTTCAAAGCAAGAAAGTAATAAAGGAAAACATAAAAAAACTACAGCTATCTTTTTAGGCATGTGTAAGCAAAGTTCACTCTCTCCTTCCTGGCGGTTTCAGCATTCGTATCTCAAGGCAAGAAATATAGTGTTATGACGTTGGATACGATTACGATAAGAGGGAAATGAGGAAGACAGAGCAGTTGAAGGCAAGGGTAGTAGTTCTGGAATTCCATTACGCTCGGCTCAATGCCACAAAAATGTATTGCGTTCCGTAATCCGGCATTATTCACGACGGAGGAGCGTATCCCTTTTGTTTCCCTTGTTTTGCGTAGCGGGGATCATCCTTCCGTGCGAGATAAAGGGGAGGCTGAATTGAAAATATGAGATACCCCCGACCCTATCTTAACGTTCTGGATGAATGTGGGCGCTCCCATCTTGCGAGGTAAAATAAAGCGTGTAATTCAGTCGGATGCGCGTAAGATGAAGAACACGGATGGTTTTCCAAAGAAAGTTTTTTTTATTTCCTCATCGTCATATTTCAAGGCAATGAGATATTTTCCTGATTATCTCACCAGTTACGCCTTTGCGTAGAAAAAAATGAAGCAAAGAAAGTTGCCTTCGAGGCAAACTTTGAAGCAAGCTGCGCGGAGCAATTAATTATTACGACAGGTGCATGGAAATCTTATAACTTCGGATAAACTACACGTACAGTAAACTCCGAGAAATTTTTCCTGTTTCCCAAAGAAAAATGCGTAAACTTTCGGTAAAAAGCTACACTCTTCTTTCCCTTAATATAGAGTTCATAAACATAAAAAAATGTAATCATCATTAAAATAATAAGAATGAAACACGGAACCAGGGCCTGGAATTTTTTAATGAAATGAATAAAAGGAAAAATAATGATCCACAAATAAAATTAACGATTACAGTCCATGAGATGAAAGGAGACAAAACAAAAGAAGAACTTCATTCAGTGAAGGTGGTAACGAAGAGTTTCAATTGCAAAGACTAGGTATATTTTATTTTATTTGAGAACCTCTGCAGCCCAAATTATTTTTTTCAAGTATATTCATTTTTTCATTATATTAGTCTTCTTTTTTTATTTTATTCTAGTAAAAACGTATTCAGAATTTTTAGCATTCATTTTATGACACATCACCCGGGAAAAACAGTTTATTCGCTACATATAAAATATTAGCTACGCGAAATAGTATGCGAATACTGTCCACGTGGGTAATAGAGGGAATGAAACACAGTGACTAAATTATCACGTTCTGAACATCGTTTTAAAGAATGAAATGCAAGCCAAAGCAACAGCTATTATTGCATAATAAATTTTCAGCCTAAAACGCAGTACTTGGTTCATTCAAGAACAACCCCTATTATCGATGGACTACCAAAGAAGCCTTTGCCTCTAACACAGCATTATTGATAGGGAACTCGAATTTAGCATAATTCATCGAATATCCCTTCTTTATTACATCGGATTATGAATTTATCGATTTTCTCGCTGACGCATCACGCAGTCAAGAACCACGCCCCCTCTTCGCATCGAGACGTCACAGGAAAAAAACACGTCGCTCGGTGAAGCTGCCCTCGAGTAAAAACAACGTCGATTCAGCGAGGTCGATTAATCCGACGCGATCCCGATCCTTTACCAATCGCCCCGCGCTGTTTGCAAACGAGAGATAGGAAGGATCCCTTTGCACATCGATCAAGGGAGGAAAACGACGCCACTCGGAAAAACAGCGCGTCTTGAGCGAAGAGCGATCGCCCGCTGACAACGAAACTGTAAATTAACGTGGAGAAAAACGGCAGCCCATGAATCTTTCAAGGATAAGAAATCACACATTCGGAAGCGCCCGGGGGGAGGGGTCGCTAAAGAGGCGGAAATGGGGTGGGTGGGAGGCGGGGGGGGGGGGGGCGAAGGTGGAACTCTATGCGGGAATGATTAATGGCTGCTAAGTAACGGATGGATGGGAAACGGTGGAGAGGGAGGAGGCGGGGATGTGAGAGGGTGCAAGGGGCTGAGGTGGGGCGCGCGATGAGGCAAATAAGGCGATGAAAGGGACAAGAAGTGGGCGGGTCTGACGAGGAAGCTGCATGAAATGCTCGCGAGACAATACTTGCCGGCGCCTTCGAAAGGAAACATTTCTGAGGAGGCGACAGGGGCGTCACCTGTTCGCACCGTGACTCAAGACTCCTAACACAGAACCTCATGCCACCACCTCGACAACCTTCAGAGACAGAAATAGGTCAAAGGGGTAAATGTGTCAGAGACACCGGGAGTAAGGTTCCTCGAAAGAAGCCGATGAACCGCTAAACGTACACAAAAAAGGTTTATCGCACACAATCATGCCATTTAAAAACGACTTCAATGACGGAGATATAGTATTTTAACCAGCTCGCTCGCCAATTGATATAAAGGCAACTTATGCATGCGACACATGCATAAAAGTGAAAAAGGTAAGTTATTCTAAGTCTAACCTGGCATTTCCTTTGCTTGAACCCATCAACATCAGACTCGTTGTGGGACATTCAAAGTGAAAGAACATAAAAATTCTATCATGCGGTCATAGAGAATTAACAATGACATATCTTTCTCTAAAAACAACAATGTCCTACGAAGGAAACCAACGTGAAACTTAGATTAGAACTTGAGTGTGTAGTACTACCTACTGTCCCAAACATTTGAGCGAACCCGTCCACAAATAAAATTAAGACAAATTGGCGGATCACAATCCTATGATTGTCATTCTATCATGATAATATTTGCATGAAATTGGCTCCCACTGATCGGATAACTACCGTCAGACACAAAGATATGTCTATGCTTAAATATGACGATTCCGGATGCATGGTTTTGACTCAATTTCAGCTTTGATATGAATCAGATATTAAGCAATAAAGTTACGCAATATAAATGTCAATAAATAATTATTTGGATATGACGAGGTCGTGTATGGTTTGGCAACATTCGGAGATTGGATCGTAGTTGCTGCACGAAAAATAATTATTTTCTTCAGTGTTCTCTCTCCTACGCCTCTTTCCTCCATGAGCCGACTCCCGAGGCCTCAAGACCATAAGCCCGCTTGAAGAACAACAATGTCCCCTGACACGCCAATGTAGCGAATCCTCTTGATCCCTGAAATTGGGGAGATGTCACGGGAGGCCACAAAAGGATTTCCGAGCCAGAAAAAGGAGGTTGGTGGTTTGAGTCTTGGGCAGCGGGTGTAAATATGCCCGAATGTGCTATATGGTAATGGCTCAGTATCTTCGTGATTCAGGGAATGAGGAAAAAAGCATTCCTCTTTGACGATGAGCATCTTGAGCAAGAATTTACCTCCATATCTATATAATTTGATATCCTTGGAAAAAATATTCAACTTATACGTAATTGTAAGATTAACCGTTTAATGGAATTAAATAAAAATTTCGCTGACTTTGTCCCAGAATGTTGCGAACAAAGATCTGGAGACAAAGATAGACCGCTATTATATCAACAAAACTAAAATACGATCAGAAGAGAAACTTTTAAATGGCAAACGACTAAGCCCATGTTGAGCGACGGTTTAAAAACATTTTAAGAACACCTGCAGCAGTCAAATTGTGCCTCTAACGATCCACAAGAAGGATAAAAATAATAATGATTCCATTGAAAGACCACATTAAACTTTAGCTCAATCGCATTCACCCCAGAATGTATAAATACTAGCTGACGCAATTCATTTATCAAGAAGAGCATGCAAGAATCGGATACAAATAAAAATAACACATTTGTTTTCAATGTGTTCACGTTTTATTATTTTGTCCAAGTAAGAAAAGGATCTTAACCAAGCGATATCCTTGCAATTGTAATTTTTTACGTCATGGTTAACGGAACAGAGAGGGATCATTCAGGAGCAAGAAAATGTTTTCTAAGGATTGACCCGAAGAACGAGAGAAAAACAAAAGAAAGGATGAATAGTTTTTATCTCAAGAGCTAGAGGTTTGAAAGGGCGCGGTCGTAATTCCTCCAGATCGATTGGAATGGAAGTTTGCGAGTGTTTCTCCTTCTCCTGCAGCAAAAGAAACTTCCTGTCTTATCCTCAAGCCTCTTTTCCCCTTATCAAGTCTCCCCGCGTTTTTTTCCCAGGGGTGCTCCTTGACAGAAGAGGAATCGAAATATTGATATAACGTCATCGAAAGTGCTATTCCTCCTTACATATTGAGAACCCCCACAGACTTCCCCCATTCCTCGGGAGTCGTCTCCAGCAAAAACTACCTTTTTCTACCCACACAACTACGACCCCCCTTCTTCTACCTTTCAAAGCGTGCCCCCCTCCCCGTACACTCCTGCCCCCTTCCCCCGACAGAATCCCTTACACGCAGCGGCGGCGTCACCTTCGACCCCTCCTCGTCCGAATGACTCCGACGCTAAAGTCCCATCACGTCGCCGTCGCCCGCTCCGCGCTGTTCAATTTTTTATGCGCCCGCCAGCGCACTCGCCCGCCCCTCGCCCACGGCGCCACTTCCGCGGGAATCCGGCGGACAGACTTTCTCTCCGAGTTCCGCCGAGTCAGCGGGCAGTCATCCTCGTCGTCTTCAGACCTCGCCCCCAACCTATACCCCTGGCCTCCCTAAAGACGACCACCGGAGGAGGAAGCCAGCACACCCACCTCGATACGAACACGCGCCCCTTTTTTATTCTCCCGTCTCCTTTTTTTCCACCCTCTCTCTAGCTCAAGAATAGACGGATTAAAGGGGAACTGAAAGAAAAAAGAATCACGCCGGGAGAGATGCTGCGGGTGCAGGATGGACGACACCTTCCTCGAATATTTTTTGCAAGACGAGCGAACGGATGATTTACGTCGGAGGATTTAGAGGCAGGTACATACCCGGGAAGTAATTGATGATCGTTTTCTTGAAATGGGGAAGAACCATGAGAAAAAATATCGGGAGAGGCCCTGACAGACTGACGAGGGACGTTGAAATGGAAGACATCAGGAAGTGAAGGCGAAGGAGCCATCCAGAGTTGACTTCAACGCGATGAGATACGAGAGGAAAAGGGTTCAATAAGGAGTGCAAAGTACGACGAGAGTATGAAAGGTGCACAAAGGAGGCTTGATTTCGCTGATTGTGGCGATCGACGGAAGTTCGGAAAAGATTTAACAACCCCGTGGAGGTTTGTGATGTTCGAGTGGTAAAGATGCCAGAGAAATTTTCCTTAAGTTTCTTTTATTGTTTAATCACGTCTTATCTTAATTTTTGAAGAACTTTTGAAATCGGGATGGTCATGAAGATCCTATACAAACAATTAGACACGTAGCTAAACAAAAATGTGGGATGAACACCAGCAAAGACTCGTTTTTCCGGTCCGAAAAACACCTCGGCGACACAGTTAAATACGGTTAACAGTTAAGGAACTCATTTAGGTACTGAGGAGGCAAATAATTCCAAATAAAATAGATTTTCCTGGGCAACTCACAGTGCTTTGTTATAAGATGAAGCTTATGTCATTCATAAATCAATCAAAGGAAATATTCTCAGAATACATCTTGGCTGAGATCAATCAGATTAGTGTGATCACACCCGGTGGGCCGGAAACGTTTCTTACATCTTAGAAACACATAGCTAACTCCAGGGTAATCTAGCTAAATGTATTGTTCCAATCGCAAGGATAATTGAACAAAGAAAATCCTACAGTTTTTCATGAAGATAATCTTTCAAGACTTCCTCCCTACCAGGTATAATTCACAAATTTCAGCAGGTTATTAACGACCCGACTGCCTCATTCATTGATATTTAAGGCTAAGGCCCTGACAGCGATATACATTAAGAGTACCTACTTACATAAACATTTTAGAAGGCAGAATTATTGATATATTATGTAACAAAAAAAGGAAGGTAAACTGTAAAATTAGAGATTAAAAAATTCTGGATTACAAAAATATGAGGAGTTGCCGGCGAAATTAATTTAACACGAATAACCTTGAGCATACATTCTTTTCACCTTAAAGGAGTCATTTTAAAGAAGGGGAAACTCCATGGCTCACATCATCGCTAAAAATAATGAACAAATACTCGACTCAGCGTCACGAAAGACGGGCGGAAAGAGCAGCAGCTCCGAGGGAATCCACCGAAACCATTCGTGAAAAGGAGATAAAAATGCGAGAGTGGAAAAAATTAAGGAACGAGAGGCAGAAAATTCTTCCAGTGACAAGATTTATCGGTTCTCGTGAAGAGGGCAATGCAAAGGGGGAAGAGGGCAAGGGGGAAGGCTTCAAAGGGCTCAAGTGGCGCCCCGTCGTATAAGCGGTCATAAGACGAAGCGTCGCCGAGAGGAAACAAAAGCGAAGGGGATTTGCGACGCTGTGCCGCCGGGGGTCCTTAACCCCCACCTCAAACGACACAGAAAGTTGGGAAGAGGAGTTTTCGAAAGAGGCTTGCTAGCGATCCAAGCCTTCGGCACCCCTCTTAATCCATCAAGGGCACACAAATCACTCTGGAGATTAATAACCAGTCGGAGGCATTCTTGATTGTTAAAAAAAATCAATTTTAAAACATCGAAAGTAAATGGCGTGCGATATGAATACTAAGAGTGAAAGTCATTTATTAATTCCATTACTTAGAGCATGGATTAGAAGTTCTCGTAATCATTTTTTCTTTTGACGTTATTGTTGAATACTAGCGGAAGGTACCCGATGAAATTCAACGGGCGTGAAAAAAACTGGACATTATTTTATAAAAAAACCACAAAGCCTGAAGAATACTGTCAGCGTGGTCATTTCAGGAGTTCGTAACCTATCTTGTGTTCGTTGTAGTAGACACGCTGACCGTTTTCCAGGTGCACGGATAGATGAGTGACTGCTAGTCCTCTTTCATGCACGGAAAACCAAAATACTACTTAAATACAACTAAAATAACACCCAGATTGATTGATGGTAACCTCGTCCCTCCGGTTCTCTTGAGCCGTCTTCTGAGTGAATAACAGCTTGATCGCTCCCCATTTGTACATAAATATGTTTGCGTTAAACGACTTTTGAGTTGCGCAATTCAACGTTGATATGTTCGTTGATAATGTTAATCAGGATTGGAGAGTAGGGTACAATCCAGCGGTTGACAACGTCAGAAGAAATATTTGCAGCAGCAGCCATGTTTATTTGACCTATGAATCTTCCATCACCCAGAATGCGCCTCCGGCATAAATGGTAGTTATAATCATTGATTTCGGTTGCTAAATAAAAAAATCTATGGTGATTCTTAGTGCACTTGCCGATTTTCATGCACGGGTGTCGTCATTGCGCAGAATATCCGTTCTTCTTTCGGGTAAGAAGCATGTAGTGACGTCGTTATAATTTTCGCCACTGAAAAATAGATTGAAGTTTCTAATCAGATGGGTCTATATTTGAACCAGATTTATCAGCCGGTTGCCCGTCCTTAGGTTGGGTTAGGAAGAAATGTGTGCGGTTCTTAGCGTAACCCGAGAAACAGCACGGGGAGATTCTCATGAGATCGCTGGTGGGCATGTTTTTGAGCATCCAAGTCCTTAATCGTTTTTATCGCAAGAACTCATTTTCTCGCAAAAAAGACATTCCTTTTGCTTTAGAATATTTTTTAGAAAGATTACTCTTTCTTCTATTAGGCATGTTGCTGGATATATTTTTTAGTCCGAGGAGGGGAGAAACAGCGGCGAACGTGAGTCTTGAATAGGCAACTCGATGATTGAGTGAATGTAAGTTAACTGCACTTGAACACTTTTAAACATATATGTATAAAAATCTCGTCACCTTTATGATGTGGTAATAGGTCTAAAAACAGTTCACAATTGCAATGAGAGGCAGACGGTTCCATTACGTGTAATGAATCTGAGTATTAAACGATAATAAGCAACGCCGTGTTTGTTGTAGCTACAGAGCCATGATTACCATTACTATTCGCTGCACGTAAATATTCTGGCACGTTTAATTCCTTTATATGTATCGTTTACTACGTAAGTGTTCTCTCATACACATGCAGTGTCCCCATGAGAGCTACTTTGAGATTAGACATCGACGAGTATACTTGTTGTAAAAATGCATTGAATTTATCGATTACCCCCCGAAGCAATCAATCATGGGGGCCTTGGGACTCTGGGCCCTTCTTTTACAGATTTTCTTTCTACGTGCTATCATGGACCTGCAGGAAAACTTAAATTCTAGAGGCGAGAATATCCTTTGAAAGTCAAATCGCTGGTTGTCAAGAAAATATGCTATTGTTGATTTCAGAGAAAAATGTGAGATTTTTCAGCAAAAAACATGATTTTCAGACAATTACGAAGCGTAAAATAATCGATTGAAAGAATTAGAAACTTTATTTATTCAGCCATCCGTTTAAAAAAAATACCAGCCCTCTATCTTTAGGGAAAGTAATTTTAAAAAGCAAAAAATGAAACTACTGCACCGAACCCAATGCTTAGCATGGACCACCAGGGGGGGCCTTTGGGGGCCCTGAGGGTTTTTTAATATAGCCTATGTTACGCCCAGATACATTTTCTCACTGTATGCCAAATTTCAGCTCAATCGGTTCAGTAGTTTTTGTATGATTGAGCAACAGACTGACAGACAGACACCATTCAATTTTTACATATTAGTATGATGATAACCATGTTAAAGAACCAAGGAGCAAAACTTTAGTCAACGGCTCAAAGTAATTATATTCGCGCCGTTTCAAATGTAAAATCCAGTAAGGAGTAAAGTTACGGAATATAGTGTACATTGTAGGACATTTTGTTTTCATTCACTAATGAAAGGTTTTTGAGGTTTTCTAAGTTCAAATACCCCGAGAGTACAAAAAACAGCATAATTCCACAGTAAAACCTAACTACAAAGAACGTTTCCAGTTAGAATACATAATTCCGAACAGAATATTGTACCTGATTTTATTCCCATACTTTGGTGAAAGTCGGAGTTTTTAAAAAATTTCAATACAAGTATTGAACTGGCGGATAGACGTAATGCCATTCAAATAGATAATTGCTCAACGAGAGAATCCTTTACTCTGTGAAGTTACAGTGTGAGACGAATGGAGGAGCAGAAATGGAATACCCATTTGTTAGTTAAATTTTATATCTCCCAGAAATAATTCTGCCATGACAAATTAAAGATCTAATTTGATACCCTACCAGTTTTAACCCTCGAAGCAATTTCAACGCATTGCCTACACCTGTTCCACCATCCTCACGCAAAACTTTCAACATGAATCAACTAGTTGCAATACGAAAGAAAAAAGAAGAAAACGAACAAAAAGAATAGACTTTCTCCTTTTCATATGGTTCAAAGTGATACACACCCGCCGCCGATTTCTTCTCCTCCTCCCAATGTCACCTCCATCCCTCCCTCCATCTCCCAAAATGCGCCAATCCAATGCCATCGACTTTCGGAAGAGCGAATTTCAAGACTTGGAGTGTTTCGGAGAAACTTGACGGGAAGTTCTTCGACGAAAGCCAGCAGTATCACCTTTCGAGTTCTTTCCTGCTTCCTCATTAAGAGGACAATAGGATCGCCTGTATGTACAGACCAACTTCTCGGAGCCCTACTAAGACCACTTGAAAAAGTCTGGTAAACAGTCGAGCCCGTACGCCACATTAAATCGACACAATTAAGTGGAGGTAAAATGTATAAGAGGGCTTGAACTCTTTCGGAAAAAGAGTTCAACCTGTTACTGCCGGAGACTTTAACCCAACTCAAATACCTACATCCCAAAAATAAAACGAATAAATAAAAAATAAAACCATCGCTGATAAAATAAGGGTAATGATATGATGGTCTTAGAAATCCAATTCAAACAACGAAGACACCACACACATATACTAAAATACTACCTTGAGATCAAGTATTAATAAGTCAAAGGAATACAGACTGACAGGAAATATACGCTTGAGAAAAGAATTATTAGATTCTTGTTCAATATGAGTGAAGGTGGCGCTCGTTGTCAGAAAATTTGAGTTAAATTACTCGACGAGGGTGTAATCATCGATCCTTGATAGCATCGAATCAGATCAAGAACTATAGTTGTTCCTCTGAGTTAACATACTTATTCCACATCTTAAAATAAAACCGCCCGCCAAACCCGATACTAGCAGACACGAGAGCAAATATCGACAAACCCCACCGCAGAATCAACAGATACCACCTCAGAGGAATCGAACCCGAAGGAGGAAGGAATAAAAAAAGAGAACTATCGCATTTCGTGCCATTCTACCGCGCAAACCCCACCTCCCTCCGAACATCCGCCCCTCTCACGCATCCCTCCCACCACCTCCACCGTCGCCGCCGCGCCCGCCGTGAACCTCCGGAAGGGGTTTTCGGCCGCTTTTACGACGAAGGGGCGGAGGGAGTATGGCAGGGGGTGGGATGCGGAGAGATGGTCTGTCGGGGAGGGAGTAAGAATGGAGAAAGAGAACTGTGTGTGGAAGGAGTGAGTGAGCGTAATGGCGAAATGGGTGCAGTGTTTACGGCACAGGGGGAAGGGGTGTTGAGATGGGGTGGGAGGAGAGAGTTGGAGGAGGAGGAGTGGGGAGGAATAAACGCGGAAGACAGGAGGAGAGAGTAAGAGGGAGGAGTATGAGGCTTCATTCGATAGCGCAAGGGAGGCCCCATCTCCCCCGGAGAGGTGGAGGCAACCGGGGATAGACAGAAATCGATGCAAGAGTGGAGGAGCGGTGGGAGGGTTGGGTGGGTGGGTGGAGTGGGGAGAGGAAGGGAGTGTGTCGTGAAGTGGTTGGTTCAAAGCATAGTACAAAACTTAAGATAATATCATATGCGTTCTGGTGAGTGGCTGACATTGTTTGAAACGACTAATATAAAACCTATTTACAACACGCGAGTCAAACAATTTATCAGGTATAATAAACCTAATATCACCTTGTATAAAATATAATTCGTGTATTAGGACTCTAATAACACATTTTCATATATGTGCATAGGTGTAAAGTATTCCCGAAAAGGCAAACAAAATAGTTGTCACAAAAAGAAGAAGTAGATGCAATGTTCTAATGCTGAAGTATATCCATGTTTGAGTAAGTTCAACCCCACTCTTTTGTTGAGTGTTGTTATTTTCTTTTGCTTTTTTATACCTAAAATTGTACTTTTAAACGCGAAATACGTTATGCTGTGAGTGCGCATGTTCTAGAGATTCTAACTGTGTCAACAATACAAACATACATTGTACAGACGAACTTCTATTACACTTTAAGCAAGCTGGGAACGAATTAATAAATGTACGTGTGGACTTTGGATTAAGCAATGATATTAAGAGCAATAAACTTTCGAACTGCAAGCCTTGAGCATGCAAGAGCGGAATGAAGGGGGTTATTGCTCGCCAAAGAAGAATGACCCTTGCCAGCGTGTGTATTGGGATGAGACGAGGATGGGTTCGAGGTGTTGCCAGACGGGGCAGATGGAATGGGAGACTTGAAAATAAAACGGAGAAATGCGCGGTCATTCTGTGCGGAGTGGGTGAGATACGAGCACATAAGACTGCCCTTCTCATTTTTTTCGTTCGAACGTTTACCACCGTGGAGAACGCGATTTCTGAAATCATAAACGGCGGGCATAAAGGGGATGGGCCGTAAAATCGCCCAACGGAAGACGGTGCCAGCGAACTCCACGCGACCATTCGACCTGAAAAAATACGAAAGCAGCAAAAATACAGAGAAAGACTCGGAGCGAATGTCCTTATGTTGTATGCTCATAAAAGTAAAGCTTTCGTTTACGGTTCTACGGGAAAGCCATGATCCACTAAGACCACGGGTCAAAATTTTAAATGAAGTACCGCATGTAAACGCAAGGTCAAAATTATAAATCCTCAACAAAGCACCGCTATTGACGGCGGCCGAAATTAACCTGTTGAATATATTTAGTTCTCGGTGGGCTTCGGTCATGCAAAACACCACCGATAATATCCTGCAGAACAGAGCTCACATAAAATTTCATCACTTGAAACCAGTTGCAGAAGGCACAACTAATCAATAAAACTAAAAATAGGTTTTGAGGAGGTTAAACTCGTTTAGGAAACTTGCTTACAATTTTCATTAACAAGGAACAAAATAAGAAAAATTTCGGAAAAACAAAAGAATGAGAAATGGAAAGGTAAGAGTACGGAGAAGTAACAGCGAAAGGGAAAGGCATAAAATAATGGGGTACCTAAACTGGATCATGAAATGATTAACGACGTTCCCAAGGCCCAGAGACACTTTATTTCTCAATGTTGAAGGAAAGGATCTCCATAAAATTACCATCAACTTTACATCTTTTGTCACTTTTCCGGGAAATATTATCCTTGCTCATACATAAATGCTTTCGAACTTTAACTAGGCAGAAACCGACTACATTGTAGCTGAGTTAAAATAATAGCTAAATCAAAAATTACGGAAATTCCTCTTAAAGCCGTAGTTTAACAAAACCTATTCTCAAATGAAGGAGGTAAAGACTTGCTAAAGAGCGATTAGGGCTATTACTATTATGTTAACCGTTCACAAACTATATTTAACACTTTTCATGAGTTTCTTTTGCTGAAATAACTGATTGGAATAGATGGCAGTAGGGATAGAGGAGTATGCGAGAGGTATTATAGAGTGGTTTTAATAAGGGAGGAGGATTTGGTGGGATCGGTGAGGACAAAGGCGGGTTGACGGAGAAGTAGATAGGAGGATGATGGAGGAAGAGAGCAAAGGAGGAGGGGATTAAACGGGCAGAGAGGGTCAAAAATTGGAGCGCGAAGGTAAGCGAGCAGGAAAACGGGTGACAATTTGGAGCGATCGGGAGGCTTCGGTGCGGAAACGAGAGAGAGAGGGACACGGGGGAGGGCGAGAGGATTATGGGAACGAGGGCGTGGAGGGAGAGGGTCACGCGGAGGCAGGCGGGGGAGTGTATATGGAAGGGGCTGCGAAAAGGTGGATGAAAATTGGAGAGGAGGGATATAACGATTGAGTTGAATAGGACTCATTCGACGAAACGTTACAGAAAGCCGGTAACCGCTGCAGCATTCAAAGGGACTATGAGCCACAACCAACAAAAAGTATGGAATAATTCACTATGCGCCAGAAGAGTTAAAATTGCTGTGACAGATAAATTCCTTTTTTCCAAGAATCTCTGCCCGATGAGACCCGGGAATTCATCCGCTGACAACGGCATAAGTAAGACATTTATGAGAATAAATTCTCAACCAAAATCAAATTTTCCACTAGCCTCATTTTGGATAACATTTTAATGATAATTACATTTCAAATTACGATAAATGAGCATGAAACCATTAACCCTGGATGTGAGATCGGGAAATCGTATGCTAGTGTTCTCATATTTAAGGCAAGGCGGGCATATTTATTTAAGAAAAAAAAATTACTGTGAGCAATAAAAAAAAACAACTGTTAAATTTCATCAATACCGACAAAATTCCATATTATATATAATAATAATCTCTATTCTCCAATTGGCATGCAAATATATTTGAATGTATAGGATTTGTCAAGGTTAGAAGATGATGAAATTTTCTTTTTTTAAATAGATAGCATTGAATCTGGTTAAACAAGAAAACACTAAGAAAAGGAGTATTCAGGCACACCGGAAGCAAAATCTCGAGAATTTAAATCGCTATTATGATCTTTGACACAAGGTAGTAAAAGTTACGTCAGTGTTTTCACGGAAGGAAACGCGAGACAGACTTCCATATTCAAGAACACACACAATACAAGGCTCGAAAATAAAACAGGTGATTGAAAAATACATTCTTTTCTCTCCTTTAATTAGGAAGACGGGAGAATAAAACCAAGAAAAATTCATACGAATGTATTGTGTTACTGGGACGCAAAGTTCCTTCGTTAAGTTGATGTTGAAATATTCTCTTTTTTTCAGGGCTTCTTTTGTAGTTCACCTCCGGTCTGGGATGTTCCATGCCACATCACCTTTTTCTACTAACATTGTACCTCCGCAAAAGGCAATCCCTCTGCTAACATAGCCTTAGGGATTGATAAATATGATGACAGAATGTCTGGAGAAAACTACGATTATAATTAATTAATTCCCTTCGCTAACACGGCAATGAAATAATGACGGAGGAAATAATAAAAATTCATCGCATTTAATGAGCAAATTATTAACAGGAGAAAGGAGTGAACTTTCCATCAACATCAAACGTACGTCACCGACTTGAGAAAAAAGGGCAAGGAATGGTGATAAGAGGAAGAAAAAGGAAGCAGACAAAATTTTATTGTCTACGGTAAAAATATACCTAGCATAGAAAAACAACCAGTCCCACTCAAGAGCATGAAGGAAGGTTAACTCTTTTGGTTTGTAAAATATAATTAATCGTAAAATATAAGCCATTACTAATAATTTAGAAACTTATTCAGCAAATCAATAATTACAAATATGACTAAAATTAAGCAATTTGCATGAATTTATCACAAGATATCAAACATTTATATTGAAACAGGTAGAAAAAAGAAATGATCATAGCGAACGATACAAGAGCTGGAAATTAGAATTAGAGTAAGAGTTACATTAAAAATTAGGCTATAAGTATAATTCTACGCCAATGATGAACGATGCATTTAAACTAAAGACTATGTATGTTGAACGAATCAATTCTACCAGCTGATTGGTAGGTTCTTGGACAGTCCCCATTCTGCATCCCAACCTCATACACATTGTCTCGCTTTCCCTCCTAAGGGTGTCCCGCTGTTAGATCCCTCTTCAATTCTTCATATCTTCTACCTCCTCTTATTTCGTCCAGAATTCCTATCCTCCTCCTTCCTCTTCCACGCTTCCCCAGTGTTCTCCCCTCTATCACTCTCTTCAACATGCCCTCTCCTCTCAAAAACTCATCCATCCATCTCTTCTGCCTTCTCCGAACCTCTGCCACAAGCTTCCTCTCCAACCATATCCAATACCTCCTCGTTCGTCTTCCTCGCCATCCAGCTCAACTTTTCCGGCCTTCTCCAAACCCACATCTCAAACGCCTGAAGTCTACGCACATCCTCCACAACATATAAAATATATCAAATAATAAAATGGCCATCGGAGTGATGAAACGAAGTTTTAAACAAAAAATGCATGCAAAAAGAATTATTTAGGGAAATGAAATGGTAGAGACAAGGAGTGGGGTAAATACTGCGGGAAGAGGAAGAGGCGAAGACGACGGAGGTGCGTTTGAGAAAAAGACGATCAAATGAGAGAGAGAGAGAGATAGATTGCCAAGAGGGAGAGTGAGAGGAAGGATCGTCGTGGGGAGGACATCCATCCTCGTGTTCTTCTTTCAGCACGAATTTCTCTCCCGGGGGTGTACAGGGGATTGGAAAAAAGAGGACTGGGATTTTGTGTCTCTCATCTCCTTCCTTTGGACGGGTCAGTCGGGCGGAGAGGAGTGACCGTGGAATTGAATAAGGGGAGGGGGGAACGGATAGTACACCAGGAAAAGGGAATATGCGGCCAGGGGAGTAGTGGAGAGGGGTAAGGATCCGACCCCTTCTCCTTTTCCAGAATTTTTTGCTCTCTTCCCCATAAAAGGATGTACTGCTGCCGTTTGGGGATGAAAGGGTGCGGGGAGGACTGTGGAGAAGTTCGAGGCGTAGAGGAAGGATTCAGTGAACCGAGGAACGATGCTCTCGATTGGCGGAGCTTAAAAAGGGATCCTTGGAAACCTTAGGGGTGGCAAAGGATTGAAGATAGACGGAGAGACAAGGAAGAGCGAGAGGAACAAGAGAGAGAGAGAGAGAAACATGACCAATAGAAATCGTGGTATTATTTTCCGGGAAACATTGATTCACACGGATGAGGAAAAGAGGCAATGATACAATGAGTAGTCATGGGTTTAAAAGCAGCTTCACACGATTCGCAGAGTTTCATCGGGATACGAAATATTTCACAAAATGGATATTGGAGACTTAATACCCAAGCATTGCGTAATGAGTTAGCGGCGATGCACGCCATTAAAGTTAGAGCTCAAGTTTCAGAGAAATGGAACAAAATATCCCTAGCAATTAGGGCTCATTAATGAAGTATCTTGCAAGCCAAAAGAATGCTTCAAAAATCCGAAGAAAGAAGTCGTATTTTCTTCGACGTTTAGCAGTATTCGACTTTCAGCAGTAAATGGCTTTGTGCTACGATAGTGAGTATCACAGAAACAGCAGTTGATCGCGTTGGATATCTACATCTACAAAATACACTGCAAGCCACCTCAAGGGTGTGTGGCAGACATTGCTACAGAAGACAAAACATCCGGACTGAAAATTAAATATACGAATGTGCATATTGGTCGAACAAGCCGAAGGCCATTGCAGAACTTTTCTGCTGCTACAGTAGATCTTTTTCTTCAGCAACTTTATCACCATACACCCAGAGTTTAGATAAACGACTAACTTAGCAAGCTGCATTCATCTAAGAAGTATCGTGCAAGCCACCCTAGGGTGTGTGGCACGGGGAATTTACGGCACGGGGTACAGGGAGTACGTTCAAAACGTACGGATAATTAGCAAAGAGAATATTTTGGAATCAGTCTCCTCTAAGGACCTTGCATTAGGTTTTATCCTTCTTACCTCTTACGACATTAATATATATGATACAGCGTGAATCAGGCACACAAAGTTATGATAATTAGCAGAAAAGAGTATAGCTAAGTTCATTCATCGTCCGGTATCATACGTTAAAATCAGCTCTCTCCGCACACATGTCAAAATATGTTGTCCCCTGAATCCTCCCACGAGATCAAAGCAAAGTTCAGGGTGAAATAAACTAAAGGCAAGTATCGCGGAAACGCAAGTCACTTCTACCACCAAATGAAAGACGAAAAACTGGATGAAGTGGTTGGTGAGACGCATAGCTTGGCAGCACCCGAACCACGATTCCTGCATCCCATTCTGCTGAAGGAAGGTTAGATGCCGGAGGGAATGAGGGAGGGAAATCTGCGGGTGGCGAATGGATTAAAGGGTAAAGCTGAAGGGATCCAGGAAGGGTTCAGGGTCGTCTGCGAACATAAGTAGGAATAAGGAATGGAGAGGGAGAGAGCATCGATATAAGTTGAGTGGAATACTGAATTCAAAGGGAGAGATAAGGCGGACGGAGAAGAGAGAATACGAGAGTTATAAAAGAAAGGAGAGGAAAAGGGAATATTTATTAGAACAGGATGTTAACAAAGGCGAGAGTCTTCAAGATCTTAGGACAATAAATACACCGAATATAAACCGTCACGCAGCGAGCCAAGGATTAATGGTGTTTTTTAAATGGGCGAAGTATTTGTACTCAAGAGCTCTAAAATCAAGTAATTTAATAAATGTAGGCTATCCGTGTGCTACCACACTGTAATTCCGACCGTAAAAAGACGCCTTCCGCCGCCGAGAGCAACTAATGCAACACTCGGATATTTTTACCTACACTCATCGTAACTTATATTTAATAATTGAAGCAGATTTACCCATTACTCCAAAATGCTTATAAACAATGAAAATTTCTACACGTCGTACTGATAAATTATGATACAAAAGATCAAGCTTCCATAATATCAACAAACTTAATATAGATATCATTGTTTGGCTTGGAATGTCACCGCAATGCTACGCAAATCATATTTCCTGAGATGATTAATATTCGGAGGAAATAAAAAGTGGTCAACGTTGCACTGATAACAGCACACAGCCACAATACCAGTAAAACATTATTTTAGCAGTGACGTAATATATCACGATTCCTTTAGCATAACCGCATTTCCTGAAATTCTGCCCGCAAAATCTTCCTCCGCAGCATCTATAACTTTTACGCTTTCAAAGGCTTCTTTTTGCTATTATGACGCGGCGGTCACACGGCGCGTCATATATATCCATCGCGACGGAAAGAGATCTTCAAAATATAAATGAGGGTCAACACATCCTGTAGGTATAGTTGGAGGGAGAAGAAATTTGGAATGTGGAGGCGCGGCTTCCCGGATTGTCACGTGAGGACGCGAAGGTTTCGGGAGGACGGGGCCTCGCGGCGGTGGGCTGAAGACGTGGAGAGGGTTCATTCGGAAAGAAGAGGGTAGAATACAAGTTTACAAAAATAGAAGAGATTAAGACCAGAGTTAAAGGGGGATAACGAGGGAAGGGTAAGAGGAGAGTGAGGTTGAGGAAAGAGTAAGGGTTCAAGGGATAAGAGAAGAAGGGTAACATGGAAGGGTGGGAGGAGCAGGAGGAGGAGGAGAAGCGGGTGGGCGGAGAGAGGGGCTTTGCCAAATAACTGTTTCCTTTGCCGGGAGATATATGATGGCAAGGGATTCGGTGAAAGGCACCAGGAGTTGCAGCCAAAGTCAAAGCGTTAAGTCCTTATACGCCGTGGTTTCGAGCGCTTCTACGCGTGCGGGAAGATGGGAAACCCTCTGGAATGTGTATAAGGGGTGGCAGTAAGGGGAAGTGGCGCGGGGAAGGGAGGTAGAAGAGGATAGGAGACTTGTGAGGCCGGCCGGTTGGTTAATCGCTGCTGATTCAACCGAGGGGAATAGAGCTGGGGCAAAGGGGAAGAGAGGGAATATTTTTGGCATCCTTAAAAGTCTAGAGGGGAAAGAAAGGCAATTTTGCCGAGACTTTCAATATATAAGAGGGTTTAACATTTCTGGCTACTGCTCCCCAAATAATGTTGACTCTCATAATTGTAAAAAAAAAACAAAAAAAAATAAGGCAGACGATTGCAGAACAGTAACAAAACTAATCCATCACCTCTTCCAAATATCGTTTATCATTCATCGGCACGCTTTATTAATAATGGGAACGATTCAATTTCATCAAAGCATTTAGCAGCGCAGGAAGCAATTAAAGAGAAAAAGGTTAAGATCATTACCCAAGTCGTTAATCCACTTTAAAACTAAGATTGACAAAAAATATCCATCGAGTAAGCTAGTAAGTTGTTGGAAAAATAAAATAACCTGCCATTCTGAAAACCCTTTGCCATTGAGTCCTAATGTTGATTAAGTCCTAAAGTTGGAAAAATTAAGGTACTATCCCTACGTTTAAGTAGCAAAAATCTTCTGGTAATCCTAAGGGTCTCTGGCAATGTGTAATTTATCTCAAAGGGAATGGAATTAAAGGGAAAAGACAATTTGTTTACGGTCGGAATCAAAGGATAGGAATGGATGCCAATAATCGTGTGTGTATATGAAAACATTGGTCATATGATTAAATATACTGTAAAATTAACTTCCGACGTAGAGAGTAAACGAGCCACAATTCTAGAGGTGGTTGGCTATAGATGAATATGGGCCAAAAAACACCCTTAGATCAACAATGCTTTCTGATTATAAATTTCCTCGTGGCAAGATGAGATGATCGGCCAAAAATTATCATCCTCAATTAGTAACAACATTATAATTAATTTGCAATTTTCAAAATATTGTAATGTAAGTTGCATTTAAACCAAAATCTACGGCAATATGGTAAAAAATCTAGGAAGAAAGTGAAAATATTCAAGAAATCCAAATAATGAATACACGGCAACCATCGATCATGGAAGCTCTGGTCACTGAGTAAATGCCTTTTGGGGAAGATTCAAGAAAATTCCAAGACGCTGGATAGCTCAAGAAGCAGTTTCTTCCGCACAAAAATCACTCGGATAGGAGGAAAAAATGGTAATCTACGGGCGATATGCCATGGCAGAGAACAATTGTCCATCCAGCAAGGCTCCGATTTAGAGTCTTTCAGTAGTTCCACGGAGTAGTGATTAGCAAGATTTGCCTCGTGCCCGAGGAAGCGTACTGTTAATTAAGGCATCAAGATAGTGATTGAAAAAATATAATATACACATGTGAGTGGAAATGGATGCAAACAGCGATGAGTCAGGAAGAATTGAATCGTAGAATGGTAGGGTCCTCTGAGGGTCTGTGAATCAGCTGCAATGCCACTAGTCAACTCAAATTTTTAAGTTTAACATGCCAGCAAAATAGAACATCAGTTACCATAGAAAATGCCACAGGAAAAAATATCAATATCTTCGTCAGTTGCCATGATTCCTGAAATTTCAGAGTGTTTTGTGGATGAAAACAACCACGTTGGCGTAGAATAAGGTAACATCCCGCGACGTGACATCGTGCGGGTGTTGTTAGAACGGCGAACAAGCCTCAAATTTTATTTTAAAATCGATATTTTTCCAAAAAAATTGTAAAACTCTGTGAACATACTACCATGAAATAGGGATGAAAGTACTCGAGAACATTAATCGATCATTCAACCAAAATTAATCGATTATTTTAATCGACTATGAAAAGTCAGATTATAATCGGTAATCAATAAGTTGGTACCTATTAATACCAACTAATCTCGGGTTGCCATCTATCAATAAATAAGGAGTTTCTTTGAAAATAAAAATCATGATACTACTTCATGGATATTTTAGATATTTCTATTTAATTGACTATATAAACTCAATCTTATGTCTTGTCCAGATCACTTGCTTGTTATGTGCGAAATTTGTTACGCTCGTAATATAAATGCGAGTAGTTGCTAACCACTGTATTCTATTTCTGAATAATTTTGTGAATATTCAGGAACAAAAAGCATGACAGCAATGGAAATGTTAGCAATCTTGATTGAATATTTTTGAAAGACATTTTATTGTTAGAATTTACTTAAAGAGACCCTCTTCAGATAAAATTATACTAAATATACTAATCTGACACATATGCAAGATAAACTGTCAATGGGCAACATGCAGAGGATAAAGAGTTACCATGAAAATAATTCTGATAACCTTCAAGAGTGCTTAATTAAATTTTGACACAGCGTGTCCGAAAACTTGCACAAATACACGACGCAAATAGTATGTTAATCGATTATTTAGCCTCCGATTAAACGATCTAATCGATTAATACACTTCCGATTACAATCGATTATTGATATTCGATTACTTAGTCAAAAGTTGATATCCCTACCATGAAATGGACTTTTGCATTATTAAGGTATAACAAAAGAGCTTCGGTATTGAAAACTTGGAGAATATCTATTTTTACCCGAAGGACAGGGAGAAAGTAACAGAAGCATCCACGATATCGACCCGGTCTTCAGTGGCCATTAATCATATCCGTTTTTCAGTTTTCATTTTCATTCATCACATTACATGCGTTCTTTCCCTTCCACCTTTCACTCTACTTCGAGGAAATTCAAGAAGACCACTTAAGATGCAGGAGGAAGTCATTAAAATTTTACGAGCCTGTTATGGGTAACCGAATGTTGACAACCACCGCGCGGTCGCCCACGGAAGGGAAGGCGACAATGACAGAACGACGGTGCTGCCGACCTCGAGGTGGAAAAAAATATTAGACTCGCGAATCAATCCGTAATGATAATCCGTAGATTCTATCCCTCGTCCCAGTAGCCGAAAATGCAGCGAGTGTGTTATGAGATTAGCAGAAAAATGAGTGGGAATTCGGCGTGAAGAGCAATGAGGTGGCAATTTTTTTCTTTTTCTATAATTTATTAGAGCGATAATGCTCCAAAACCCTATGAAAATTAAACCAGATCACGTAGTTGATGACGTAACATTGAGAAATTAATATTGGATAAATAAGTGACACCACTATGTCTTATGGCAATATAATGAGAAATGTTCAAAAGGCTCGGTGACGTAACAAATATTGGCATATCAATTTATTATTATCATTAAGGACATTTTGCAAAATCTTGAACTTTTACGGTTTTTACTATTTCTAGAAGCGTTTAGTTGGCAATTAATTCTTGTTAACATTAAGGTTCTCATTGTGACATGAACGCCAGCCAGAATCAACCAACATTTGGCTCGTACACATTAAAAAGTAAGTATGTACAATATGTAAATCCTTACTAACGTTGATCAAGGGTGTAAAAGAAATTTACACCAGACGCATTCAAAATGAGAGGAATTGAATAACGGAGAAGAAACAATGAAATGAAAATGCGAAAGAGCCATGCCGACGGCAAAGAAGACTTCATCGATCATAAAAGATATGCCCAGCAATCGATACCACGAGAAAACTTCTGGTGGGCGCAGAAGGGGAAAATGAAAAGGACTAGTTAAAAGACATCTAATGTAGATAAAACCACTCCTCAAACTTAACACGTAACCACCAGGGAGTTAGAGAGTAAAAGAAGCATGATATCACTCCATGTGTACACACCACTCTGAAACACATGATCAAATATATGTGTGCATGTTATTTATTCAGGCGTATGGCACATGGTAAGCCCTTCCCTCCCGAATTACGCACCATGGTTTGCACAGGACTCGCTGAGGGCGGGGGGTAGAGTTTTAAAAGGGGGAGGAGAAAAGGAGGGTGGAATAAAAAAGGGGGCGGTATGGGAATTGACGATCTGAAGAAGGGTGGGAAAGGAGATCGGGGCTGGAGTTGGTGAGGGTGGATTTGGGATGGATAAAAGTACGTGGAGGGGTGCGTTAGGGGTTGGACATTGGTCACTGGCGCGGACCTCTCTTGTTGCTACGTTGAAAGCCGGGAGATTTAAAAAGGGGTGGGTTGGGTGGGTGGCAGTGCGGGAGAGGGGGGGGGGTTGTGAGCGGTGACTCACGCTTGTCACAATGGGGGCACCCCTGCGGAAGTAGGGAGGGGAGAGCTGGCGGCAGCAGGGGAGAGAAGGGATGAGGGGGTGGACGAGGGGGAGGGTGAGAGTTAAGGGGGCCAGGGGATGGGTGGAGTGAGTGGAGCGGGAGAATTAAAAGAGGGGGAAGGGGGTCGGTTGCAAAGTGGTCTCAGGTTGGAGGAGCAGATGGCTTCGCATGGGGAAAGAATTAGAGAGGAACAGGGGAGAGATAAAGTTATTGTCACCGAACGAAGAGAAGAAATTGAGATCGACGGAGCCCATTCTTTGTCATTAAAGCCGTGACATAGGAAATTAGACCAGTTAATGAAAGATACCGGCTCACAAACTTTTCTCTTCGATAGAAGAAGCCCACCTACCAATGGGAGCATAATAGGAGAAATACACTAAAATCAGGATGGTGCCTAAACTGATAAAATTCTTAGTAGTTTCTACATAATTTCTTTACGTACGCTACAATTTTTCCGTTATAAGTGATGTTCAGATACGAGATAACATTTATCCTTTGAAAGTAAATGTCACAGCATGAGGAATACATCCAAAGGTAATTTAAGGACTTAGTAGATATTTTACTAGAATAATATATTATTCGTAGCATGCAATATGAGTCCACTCGATATTACCCACCATATATCGGAGAAATTTTACAACTTGTGGACAACACAATTTCCAAAAATATATTAACCATGATAATTCCTCTAAAAAGTGAGTATGAATAGCGGCAACAATAACTACTAACTGATTAAGAGAAAGGAAAGAAAAATTCAAACCAATGGCTCAAATAACAAGGCAACCCTGAAGAACTCACCTCTCTCATAATAGATAGTATCACAGGGAAAAATGGGAGTCAAGAAAATATACAAAAAAAGATACTTGACGATTGAATTTTGCGTAGTTGGCTCTTTTAGTTAAATGACTGTTTCACCGCAAAACTGCTACACTCAGAGGTGAATAAGATGACTCAATGGGAGCAACTGAAGCGAGAGTAGTCACAATGCGGGTTATTGAGTCACCAGGGGCAGTAAAACAACAGAAGGACGAGAGTAAAGCAGTCAAAATAAACGGCAGTTTTGTGCACGAAAGGTCACGGTGGGCGAAAGGGAGGAGAACTGTGATGGAATAAAATACGAGAGTTGGGGGTGGAACGAAAACGAAGTAAATATGAGGCAGGAGACATATACTTTCATAAGATATAAAACAAAAGGGAGTGAGCTTCAATAGCAATACATTGGTAATGATATTCCTCAAGTAGATTAATCACGATCACCACCAATTATTTTTATTATTTGAGTAATCTGCCGGTTTAAGGTAGGGGAAGAGCGAAAAACGCTCTTGAGTCGAAAAAATGTTTAACATTAATGTTTTACGTTTATTTTAATTTCTTAATTTCATACCGAAGCCATGACTATTCAATAGTTCCAGTTATATATCCATCAAATCACTTCATCCGCGGATTGATTCTTATCTCAAATTGGAATTCAGTAATCTCATTCGCCTGAAGAGGAGGAGAATCTTTCACGTACGGGGAAAAGGCCAGTTTGAAATCTTAGATAATATATTCCCTTGCAACGTATGGGAAATTAATTGCCAGTTAGTCAAACGCAATAGTAGTCACGTTAGAAAACAGGGCTGATGATCACGTCGACGGACACCGGGATGAGGACGCGAGAGGTATTAAGGGAGGAGCGGGAGGTGGGGGAGTGGCGGGGGAGAGGAGACGAAGCAAATGAAGACACGGGAGGAGGAGGATGGAAGGGATTCCCGGAGTGGTTGGGGGGAGGGACGGAGAGGGGGGGGGTGCAAACATTGGAAGTCTAGATTGGGTGGATGTTAGGGGGGGGCACGAAGGGCGGGGGTAAAGTGAGGGGAGAGGGCAAAAGGAGGAGGAAAGAGTAAAAGAAGAAAGGAGGAGGCGAGAAGAAAGAGGAGAGGTTACAGAAAGGGCGGGAGGGAGAGAAAGCCCGTGGAAGGGATGGAATGAAGTTTTATCCAGTGCGTGTTGGCGTGCTACTATCCCATCGTCGGGAATAACAAGGGGTGGAGAGGAGAATGCAAGAAAGAAGAAGAGAGAGAAAGGGCAAGTATAGGGGGAGATAAAAAGGAGAAGATGGTGACGGCAGGGGAAGAATGGCGGTTGGGGTGAAGGAAGGGGGGGTGGCTCACACCGCTGCAAAGGATTGAGTGACAGCCAACCTTCCGGGGCGGATGCCTTGCGCTGCGGCGCATTCGCTGGGGGTAGAGTGGGATGATGGGAAGGGGCGGGGGAGTGAGGGTGGGTGTGCCGGGGGTGGAGGAGATGGAATTGAGTGGGGGTGGTATTCTGAGGACGGAGGGTGACAACGGAGATTGGGGGTGGGGGAGTAAACGAGAGGGTATGGGGGATGAAACGGATCGCGGGGAGAATGGGAGGAGACAGGAAATTATTGTTCCCACCGGGGTAAGCCTCCGCCAAAAAGCAAAATCGTGTGAACGAATATCTGGGTTATACAACCGCAAATTCATATTTACAGCTGCTAGGGGCCCGAGGAAAAAAGCAGGAAGTCAGAGAAACGTTGAGGGCTCCACCAACGAGAAGAAGAATGCATTCCAGCTAACGAATAAATAGGCAGACAAAAAAGGAAAACAAATCTATAAAGCGAAATCTACACTTTAAGAGAGCTGCTTCTTTCAAAACATTTGCACTCATAAATTCTAAATCAGTTCCGTCATTGCAAAAGTTTGGCACCGATTGCGAAGGATATAAATACTTCCGGTTGATTTTAACAAAGTATTACAATGATCTCTACCCTATTGCAAACTCAGAAAACCTCGAAATATACCGGGTACTTAAGGTGAAACATCTCAGAAAAAATGCCAAATAGGCCAATACCATTTCCATTAAAAAATAAAATCCTTCAACGAAACATATTTTGATGATAATATTGAATAAATATATTTAATACTGGCAAATACAATCGGCGTTTGAACTGAGGTAGATGACAAAAAATAAGAATATGTGGATGGATGAATGGAAATTAGCATTGATTTCGCAGAGGAAAAACATTTTAGTGTTTTCTTTATAGTGTTTTCGTGCTTCAAAGAACTAATGGATAATTAAGATAAAATTTTAAATGGGAGGAAGTTATTTAATTTATTGCATGCTTAAACACACTTTTATTTCGGTAATTTAACCATGCTATTCTAATTTTTGGTTTAAACACTGATAAAATAGAATTACTGAATAATTCAAGATAATCACTAGAGCTATTTTTATTAAAGCTACAGAGGCGTAGTAAAGTAGGCCAGAAGGATAAAAATCCAGAGGCAAAACAAAAAGGAAGGAAAATGATGAGAAACAGAGGAAGATCTAATGCGGGGGTCGGCGGTGGCACTGACGGGGAAAAGGGTCTCTCCTGTGAGGGTCGAAACGGGGAAGCGACGGAGACGGCGGTAAAAGACAGTTGCGTGAGCAGCGAGAGCGGAAGAGGGATGAAGGTGACGGAGACGAACTACTGTCGGCTTAAGGAGGTCGAGAGAATGAAAAGCACGTAGGCAGGATTAATCAGCCCAGAGGGTTAGAGCCCACAACGGAGTTGATATTGACGCCAGACACTCGAGTGGGACGGACGTCCAAACATCACAGTGTGCCAGAGAAAAAAACAGAACGGAGATAGAAAAAAATTGGATCAGCTCAAAAAAGATTAATTATTGTACGATACAAACAAAACTTCAACATGAACAAAATGATGGCCAATAACCTATAAGGAAGCAACAAATGACATAGGTTAACTACCAACTTCGTCATTCTCATGGCTCGTATGATTGAGTCGAAGTTAAATGTATATCATGCATGATAAATAAAATGTATGACATCGCCATAATGTGCAAGTAAAGATTCTAAGTGGACTCGCTTCGAAGAAGACACACGAAACAATCCAGTTACAGACTCGAATTTTATACTATATACCTTCGTATTCAAACGAAACATAGCTCACATACAACCGCAGGAATCCGTCAAGAAGTAGAATATGTTTTTCGAATCATTTGAGTTTATATTTTACAATTTTATATTACGAAAATAATTGTGGAAGAAAAAATAAAAAAGATTAGCATCGCACAATCCATTAAAAACCATATTTGCCACTATCATAAGTGAAAGAGAAGCTTTTTTTTTAAATCCCGATGCACGGAGTAAGTAGATGTATCAACCGCAGTTTCCAGCAGATGCTTGTGATTAAATGTCTTCAGCACCCTGACATAGCTATTTTTTGCGCCTGTTTCTCCAGCCACAGATAAATTACAAACATTTTGGTCCGTTTACGAAAAGTTACCGTTTTAATAATTTACGCTATGACACGGAACACCTATCAGTTCACGTTCAGGTTTTCATTATTTTTTATGTCCATGGTATTATGCATTAGATTTTCTTCATGCGCATTAAAAGCAATTAACGTTATTTACGTAAACGTATTCGGTGACTTGGTAGTTTATCGCACGCGAATATGTATCATACAGAATCGAAGAAGGTAGCTGTACCAAATTACTGATCAAAGTTGAAGCGCAACGAACCACTGAATTATAATGTTCTTTCAATGTCTAGAAATTACTGCGCGAACAATTCTCCCGACTCTTCGTAGACTATTTATAAGGTCCACACGGCAATGGAGTGAGGGACGTAAGCGGGAGTGACTCTTGACAAGAGCAGTGCTGTGAGATTGTGATCTGAGATTGAAGAGGGAAGGAGAGACACTGGGTGTGAACAACGGCTGGGATGGGAGAGAGAGAGAAGAGATAAAAGAGGGGAGACCACTACGGCTGGAGACGACAGGGATATCCGAGATGCAGACCCTTAGGGGGTGTGAAAGAGGAGGGAAAGGATTAACACAGGAGGCGTAAGGGACAGCGGATTTCGGATAAGAGGATTAACGCGAAATACAAATTAACAGGAAAAAGTCATTAGTAGGAGGAAAATTTACTCAAAGTGAGTTTACTGCCAGGAAAAACTGATTCTTGAATAATGAACGCCAAAAAAAGCTATGCATATTTAAAAAAAAAAATCAAGAATAAGAAATGAAAGTAGAAATTAATAGTTATCAGTATTAAGTAACATGTGCGACTCGTGCGAGGCCGAGAGAAAATAATTACAAATGCTTCGTCCGTCTTAAATGATCTAATGAATGGATTTCTTAATTGATCAATTCGATCACCTAAAAACCCGTTTCTTACCCGAAGGTTCTATAACATATCGCCCGAATAAGTTCGTTCCCAGAGTTTGTAAAGAATACATGAGATACAGTAGCGATTCTGAAAGAAGAGAGCTACCGCGTTTTTTTTTATTCATGTAAAAATCGTTTAACCATCATCGAATCCCATCCGCAACATGTCCAATAATGACCAATTTGCCTAAAATATATTCACATATGCTTCGTTGAGGTTTCAAATACATTCCTTACGTGCAAAATCCAACTCAACTTATGTCGCAATAGAGGCCTAGGATTGTGCAGAGCTACTCTGTAAGTTGCTATCATATTACTTACGCAATGATGTAGCCCGGTAATTTTTAGATACTGCATGAGCATGGAAAATTGTTATATAATGGCAATGATTGCATGGTCATTGACTCAGACAACAACTCATAAAGCATAGATTCAAATTATTGATGCACGATAGCTACAGGGACATGCGATCACAAATCTAGCTGTGACCTAAAAAGGTTGAAAAAGCACCACGAGTCACGCACCATATTCAACCACTACTTCCATAACACATTTCAGTCAGCGGAATTGACAGAAGTAGTTGATGATCGAGATCAAAACTCGTTCGGAAACGTCCAAGGAACACACGCATAACTCTTTTCCCAACCGGGATGCGCCGTTACATCATCGCTTAAAAAAGGCAGCGATTCCATTTCTCCAAGGAAATATTGCACTTGATAAGGCTGGAACAAAAAACCTTTTGACATAACTCATAAAGAAGAATTTAGGCCCTTCACGGAGATCCCCATTTTTGTACACTTTTTTCACTTCATTCTAAGTGTATTTTATTGCATAACCCGAGGCGGATATACTTCATTGAGAAATATGGCCTGGAAGAACATATTTTCTTTTTTTCTGCCAGTAAAGAGACTCCCTCGACCCATTTTTAGACGCGGCAGAGTTACATAGAGAAAATTTAAAAACGAACGCAGTGCATGCGAGAACGAAACACGAGAAACATAACCAAATACGAGATAATAAGAAAAAATAAATTCAAGCAGATAGTCTGGTTTTTCGCTATTCTTGACAGAAATCATTTATCACGCTTGTGAGACCACCACTGTCCGTCAGCTCAGAAATGATTTATATTTCAGCCAAAATGTGAGCTCTTAAAGTTACAAGGCACTATCCATCGTAAAAATGAATCTCGCTACCTTTGTTTCGTAAAACAATACTTTAAAATTATGCGATATTTGAAAGAGGGTCTTATATTTCCGAAAAATTAGTCGGGATATTCGACGTTTTTCACCGGGGATTGAGGCACAGAAGGGTTGCATCAGCGAGAGAAGGGTGCGTTGAAGGGGTGGAAGATGAATTAAGAGGAGTGTGAGCAGTTGGGAGGGAGAGAGGAGGAAAGAGGGGGTAGGAGGCGTGCAGAGGAAGAGGGGGATTTGGGGGAAAATCGAACGATAAAGCCGCAGGAACAGCTCAGAGTGAAGCGGAGTGGTGAAGAGAGGGGGGAAAAGGGGTAAATGTTGATGGACAGACGACACGGGGAGGGGTGAAGAAGGATGTGCAATGCAGGATTAACGCCCATCATGCGTGTGCCGAATACGGCTAGGGGAAGGGTAGCAAGAAGGGATATTGGGTGTGGGGTAGGGTCGCAGACTGTGTGTGCACTCGCTAAAAACCATTTCTCGCCCCATCCCGGAAAAGGGAACGGAATAAGGGAGAGAGGGACAATGGCGCCCGAAATTGGATCCCCTTTTGTTCGTCGTCAAATTTTTCACGGGAATTAAAAAAAGAAAATGGGACGCATTCCCCATAATGTGGGGAACTCTGGCATGTTTAATCAATAGTGCGCACGATTCCCGCTGTAATAAGCTCCGAAATGGATTAACTGAGTATTATTCCAGCATTAAGTACGCTCCTTGCTTCTGGGGTACAGTGGCGATGCGTTACGAAAGTACGGAATCGCTGAATAAATTCAGTTCCACTTCTTTTGGAGCGCATAAAATAAAAACTGATGTCCATGAATTAGGCCATCAAGCTCATAACTCACTAAGGAATTGCATGAAACGAGGAATTTTGAACAAAATCCAAACTAAATAAGCGAATGAGGTAAAATGACTCAATCGACATTATCGCAAATAAATTTGGTGCAAAAGAAAACATGGAAATAAAATTCGACTAGTATCAGCTCGGTTGTTCAACCCGGAAATGCTTACTTAGGACCTTCCTCCTCCTGGCGAAATACCTTTCTGCCAAGAATGACTGCATAAAATACAGCCGCAACCTTTCCAACGGCTATTAGTCACAACGAGAAAAAGAAAAGCAGCCCAAACTAATATTGCTAACATGCCGGCTAAAAACGAGTGAGTTAAGACGTCAAATATTGGTCGTCGTCGTCATAATGATTAATATTTTAACCTTGCAGCGGTTGATTAATATTTTATCTTAATTAAAGATTAATAAAAGATAAATTTTCACATCATTGTCAACGGAAAAATAAATGTCCGCGTTCACGATACATTAAATAATCTCCCCTTCAGTATCCAATTGCGCAAATAAATGACATTACTATTTTTCCAAAGTTTACTTTCTATTTGCAATAGTAATTTCTTGCTGAGTTCGAGGTAAAACGATGATTTCATGGGAATGATCGGTTTTAGATACGATTGCTGCAAAAGAATAGCCACAGCTGCAACGAAGGAATACATCGCGTGCACAAACACACCCTGCGTGGGAACAAAAGCCATGGAAGTTAGGGTATGCGGGGCCATCACTTTTCCTGAACCAATCGGTTCCGCGCAGATCGCGGGTAAACACATGCAGCGTCCATCGATTCGCCGGGCAAGGCCACCTTTCCAACCCCAATGCGGCGCCAATGCGCCGAGAGATGAGAGGAAAAGGCAAGTGTTAGGGATGCATGAATATGCTTGCATGCATGGCAGCGTTTAGATGTGGCGGTATTGAACGAGTGGGCGAGCGCCGGCCGAAGGGTTGATTCCATCCCAGCGCCCGCGACCGACTATGAGTTAGTCGCCGCCTCTCGTGGGGGCCGCCAGTCGTTCCGACAGATGGATTCACCGCGAGCAATCACGCCATCCTCCCGCCATAATTACCGATTTTGCCGAGAGAGCCCGTCTCAGCCCCCCTCCCCATTCCTCTCTCCCCGAATGTTGAACGTTAATTTCGATTGAAATGGAGTTATAACCGAGGCTGGAAATGGGAGCCGTTATGATTCAAAGCTTTCATCTCGCCCACCGCGAATGGCCTCTTTCCCACGGAACATGAAGAATGACGAGCACAAAATATTTGATTGATAAGCGAAGCAATACGGTACTACCAAGCATTACTTAGGCCAATATTTTGGGCTGCAGTGCAGATTAGGATTAGTGACTGCGTAAGGCGTTAAGAATTTATGAATAGAACTCTACGACTAGGAGAAAAATTATTAATTCTGACTTAATTTTTAAATTTAACTTTTGGCCGATTACATACACTTGCGTCAGGAAAAGTTCTGAGGATTTTTAAAAACCTGTTGCGCTCTCACGATGTCTTAAGGCTTGTTTACTCAGCAACCTTGTTGGGAGGTGGAATAAAGGCGTATTTTATACATGAAATTAGTCACTATAGCCCTCTACCGGCTCTTCGGAAAACCTCCAAAAATGGCATACAAATCTTATGAAAAAAAAACTTCCAAATGCTATTTTCTCATAAAATATACGTCTCACAGGTATGTTTCTTACATTTCCTAAATGCGCATTTCTTTTGATATCCCATGGTATCATTGTCATTTTCATTACTTTTCGGTAATTTCCACAAAAAAATCCCTAGTGTGACGGAAGCCGAGATTTGCCAAATTTTGTTTAAAGGGTTTCCAATGCCGCCTTTGATTTTTGCGACTGCGTCAATCCCTCATATAATGACAGACTTTTAAATTACCAAAGATAAATTTTACCAAACTTAAGGGCAGACTTGAATAACAACTACGTAGCAATTCGAGCCAAAGAATAAAGAGTGAATCTCAATGTTTCTTTAGGTAAAGTAAGGAGAAAATGAAGCGAAAAGGATAAGGCTGTGACTTTCGTCCGGGAATAAAATGCAGCCCAAGTTCCCTTTAATTAGGACGATGACTGGCAAAATTATAATTAGGGCGGTGAAAAATCAAACCCCCTTCTGAGTTAAAAAACGGAGGAGGCCTAAAGTTTTAATTGGAGCACCGAAGTCATCAAAAACTTTTAGATTACTTGAGAAAATGCGACGATCTCTCGGATTACGGAGAGAAAAAAAGTCAAAGAACAAAGGGGAAAATACCGCTTGAAGACGGAAGATTTAACCTTCCGTCGAATTTACCTTCCCTTAAAAACGGATCCGCAAGAGCTCAACGGGATGCTTTTTGTTCGTGGAAAATCCTCCCCTTCACTCTGCACTCACGCCATCACTTCCCTATGCTCATCCCTCCGTAGCCACGCTACCACGGTCCACTTCCACTCCCACCCATCCCGGTGCCCAGAAGAGAGATAAAATCTCTGCGCTAGGCATTCATTCATATTTCAAGGTAGGCGACCAAACAATCCAGGGCGAAATTAGAGGGAGGAAAGGTGTGCGCGGTAGATTGGATAGCGAATCCGTCGAATCCCGCCTCTTCCAGCGGCAGCAACCCCCTCAATTAATCCACGGGAGAATAACACGCGAGATCGACGTCGCACGGCGCACTGAGTCCCTCCCCCCCCCCCCCCAGCCATTAAGGACGCTAAACCATTTCCCAGTCAAACGAATCGAAAGGGCCCTCTATTTCTCTTCCTTTCGTTTCCTCTCTGCATAAAAACGAGAGGGGCTAACGAACGGGGAGGAGAGTAACGATGGTGAGGAGGAGAGTTTGAAGAGGAAGGGAGAGGATAAAGGAGGCGGAGAGGAATACGAAGAGAAAGATAGGGAAGTTTGGGAGGAATGAGGAAGAATAAAGATCGAAGGGAGAGAAATAAGGGTGGTTCGTGGAAGGTAGAATGGTTTTAAGAAGGGAGAAAGGGAAAGACCGGTGAAAGAGATAGCTGAGAAGGAAAAGGGTAGCATTTAAAGGAGAAATGACGAAGACCAGGGAGGTGAAAGGGAATGAATTAATTGACGGAATGGAAAGGGTTCCAGGCACAAGCATAGGCACCCCAGTTTCTAAACGGAACGCTTTGTGATTTTTATTGCCAGATTGGAGGGCGATGTGGTGACCGTCGTAGGGAAATCGCAAATATGCTTCGAGCCTTCTAAAACTATTAAATGTGCATGATTTACCAGAGATTGGCACGAATCATGAACAGAAGAGGTATCTCCAAGAACAGCACTGCGTTAGCCTCACATATTTCGCCCTCTTTTTCAATCAAGGATAGCTTGGAAGTGTTCTCCACATTACGCCGAACAAAACTGTAGGGGTACATTAATAAGATCGTATTTAAGTCGATAATGGTTGTTAAAAAGGTAGAATATTGCGTCATTTACAGTGTTCGACTTGGAACCTTATACAGTAGAAGTGTATCCCTCATATTATTCATTTCTCTACCCATTCAAAAACTTCAAATTATCTAATATACCTCCGTACATGGTAAAACCAAGTTCCAATATCTATCGCGAAAGAAAGTTTAAAGATAATTTAGTTTTTTGAGCCTCAGTTTTTTCTTGTACTGAAGATTCAATATAGCACATTTGGACTTTTAATAACAAAAGGAGGTAAAGAGGAGGCAGAAGTCTGGATAAGATACGAAGAAGGTAAGATAAGAAGGGCTCGGAAGTATTAAATGATAGACTCACCAGGGTTAAAAGTACTTGTGAGACGTGTTGAGGGATGAGAAAGGAGAAGGAAGAGATGAGAAACATGGAGGCGAAACGTGTCACACTAGACCAAGGAAAGTGCTGGAAAATGACGAAGTGGTAAGAGGATACTAGAAGTTCAGTGATTTTATTTTTTTGAGTGCTTGACGAAGAAGAAGAATTTGATAAGTTAAAAATTAGAATAAATCTATTCTCGGGAATGAAGGCTGAAATGGAAGCGACAGTGACTTAAATTGAGGGTTTATTTTAAACTGAGGCAATATGTAGAAGGCCACAGAGGAAAATAATAGAGTAGGTACGATGCGAGCAGGCATGACAGTGAGATGAGGGAGGTCTCAGTCAAAATGATTGAAACTCATAAAAGGGGTAGACAAATGACACAGTGGATGTGGACCATAAGAGAAAGGACTTCCTCTCTCATGAGAGATAAAGGTAAGGAAATAGAGCTTGGGAGAGCCATGAAATTCTTTATTTAGTACGAAGGCGAAGACCCATGTACCTCATTTACATTTCGTTTGACGCAACGGTAGGAATCGAAGGAGAGGTTAATCGCCGGTATGCAGGGTACAAAGTGCTTAGGAGGATTTGAAAAAAAAAGATTTCTGAATGACCTCAGTTGAGGGCACTTAACAAAATATACACCTATGGCTAAAATACTGGAACAGGAGAAGAGAAACCAAGGTCAACATTATCAGACATAAGATTTAATTTTTAATAAATTCTACGACTTTCCAAGCCAAACATCAATCCATTAATAATTTACGTAACACATATATTATACAACGGAAATGGGACTATAAACATCCACGGTGGCTACCTAGACCAATTGAAATTAAAATAAAAGGACGGTTATTTTCATATATACGCTGCTTCACTAAAGCTTTACAAAGCTAAGAGCCGGAAGAAAATTAGATGGGATGAGAATATGATAAATAGAGGCAAGACGAGCAGCTCACAAGTGAAATACCAAAGTTGTGAGGAATTTGGTACCCGAAATAATACTAAGTCCAAAAATAGGAAGGTTAAATACTAGCTTTGCTTAGAATGAGAGAGGATTTAATCTCACTAAGAGAAATGATTGATCGAGGATATTAATTTTGCGCCCACTCAAAACAAAAAAATTCATATAAAACCCCCGCACGTGCTACCGACAACTCCACAGAGTAAAAGGGTATTTAAAAAGCGGGGGAGATAAAACTGAATTAGAGCGTTCCCATCAACCTCCAACACCCTTTAAAAAAATCCGGCAGGGCATCGAAATACCCCTTAACCCTACGCGGAGGGGTAAAGTACACGCGGAAGCAAGCGAGGGTTAAGGGGAGAGGCTTGGGTGGTGAGGGAGGGGATGGAGGGCATCAATCAACCTTAGCAAGGGGAGAGGTTGGCAAGGGGGAAGAAGAAGTAACTGGAATTGAGGAGAGAGGCTACGGCGGGATTATAATAAAGGGATAGGTACACCTGAAGACAGAAGGAGGTGGATGGATGAGGGTGGGTGAGGAGGAGGGAGGGAAGGAACGTGCGCGGAGATGGAGGTATAATTAGTCGCAGGGAACGGGAGTAAGATGAGTGGGAGAGGGGAGGAAGGCGGGTCAGGGGGCGGCGGGGGGATTTGTAAGACGATGGTTTTTAAGGAGGTGGGGGAGGGAGGTGAAGGGCCCGCTTTCAGAAGAGTGAGACGGGGGGGGGGGGACTTTCGAGTGGGCGGGAGGATGGAGGGCCCTTAATAAAATGAGAAAAAAAAGCTTCCAGAAGGAAGAAGGGAACACGAAAATAAGGCAGGGAGGGAAAAAGAGGAAGGAGCAATGAAAAATTTACCCTCACGAGACATCCCATAAACGTACGCACCAGTCACAAGAAAGGAGAGGGTGCACGGTTATAAAGGGTATAGAGAAGGAATTTAAGGCACTGACCTAGGCTCATTACGAATATTGCATCATGGCTTTAAGACGAAGCCTTTTAAACAAGCCAGACGCCGCAAAAAAAACCTCACTAGCTTAAATCACACCGTAGAGCAGAGGGAGATTTAGGATGAAAAATGAGCTCTTCCTTCCTCTCGGCAAAAATTGAAAAACGGAAGTTAATTCGCTTAAAATTCTTACCGTCGACAACGGCCAAGTTCCTTAATGATGGTTCCCAGCCTTTTTTATAGAGGAATTGCCAACGCTTAGTCCATATTTTGAAAATCAAAGACATTTGAATACTCTAGTATTAACTAGGAGACAAAAAAGGGGTACATTACGAAACACTTATGATGAATATAAATTTCCTGAAAAATGAGATGAAATATTCAACACCAAACACAGTATTGCTTAATGTTCTGGAGAATTACCCTCAGAAAACCTCTTATCAAATTCGTAGGTTATGTCTTGAACTTCAAATCTTTCATATTTTGTCAGGCAAAAAGGCAGAAACACATAGTCAGTCTATATGCAAGTTAATAAATTAGAGTCCGTCCAAGATAATAGCGCAGTTAACATTTAGAAATGCAGTTAATTTGTAAACAGGCCCAATTCCGTTTGGGGAAGGGAATCACGTGACCGAGGAATCCATGATGGCACCATTTGTTTCAATCATACGATTGTGAAAAATTGTTTACTTTTCATTTCTATCTAACCCAAATCAGTATATTTCGCACTATTACCTTGGACTGACTCTAAAACCTTTTATGCTTAAAAAGTGAAAAATTCTCATAAATTTATGTTTAAGAGACAAAACAGAAAACATTAAAACTACGCAAATCACGATAATCTAAAAGTAAAAGCACGAAAATAAAGTTTTCACGGCAATATATTTCGCAGAAACATCAACAACTCTCGTTAATTTTTTTCCACGGACCGTGAACTCTATTAAGCTCCTCAGAAGGTTCATCCAGGAGGAGGGATGAGGACATATGAAGGAGTTCCAAAGGAGGATCCTCCACCACCCCTCTACCTCTCTCTCGAAGACGATCCCATCTCCTCCTTTTGCCACACCCCATCTGGACGCGCGTTTCCAAAAAAAAAATCCTCCCGCCTCCTCCCATCCGCCACCCACCCCCTCTTCTCTTCCACTAACTTGCCCCACCCTCTCTTTCCCCTTCAAGCCCTCCCCCGTCCCCCGCCCATCCAGCCCACTCACGCTCCCTTAATGCTACAAAGAGCTTTAAAAGTGGTGCCCACTCTCGTCTCTCCCCTCCTCCCCCCCTCCACCAACGCAGGAGAGGAGGAGGAGGACCTACTCGCTTTATCGGAGGAAGGTCTACTAGCGAGGAAGCGAGCGACGGAGCAGTTTGGACGGGGAGGAAGAAGCATCTTCCACCGAACAGGGAGGGGAAAGGGGGCGCAGCAGCGGGGAAAATAGAGGATAGTGGGGGTGGATGGATGAGTGTCGGGGGGCAGAAGAAAGGAGAAAGAATGGAGATCCTGAATCGAATTTCACAGGCCGAGAGGCAATCGGGCAGAGGAAGAGGCCCGCGAAGCCATTATCAAATGGGAATTATTAATGGAGTTACAAAGAAGGATCGGAATGGGTTTCGAGGGATGCAGGGGGAGGTGGGAAGCGACATGAGGGAGGGGGATGAAGAAAGGGATGTCGGAGGAGCAAAGGGGCCGGCGAATGAGCGCATGTGAGGGAGAAGACGAGGATGGATAGGGGCACGGGAAGGGAGGAGGCAACGGGATGCAGTTCGCGGAGGGGACAACTTGAAGAATGAAAAAAGGCAGAGGCGAAGAGGAAGGAGAATTCTAAAAGGGAAACGCGTGAAATACGTACATACTTGCACGTAGGAAGGAATATGGCGTTGGCTAGAGTACAATACGGTAGATTGCTACATGTGTTAGGTTAAAACTACGGTCCAAAATATGTAATATTTGGTGCGCTACGAAATTACGATAGGATACCATATTAACCGCACTTTCGTAGAAATAGCGTTTCTTGCTTATTCAAAATAATTGAAAAATTACCTGTTGTACTAGAATACTTCCTATTCTTTCTCTGAGCTTCTCTTACAACTCCAAAGCATTCGGAAATGCCTTTTCAACCACTTTTCACCTTTATAAATAATGATTGTAAAACATGTAAACAGTGTCAAGCTAGCAGGGGTTTATGTGAACGAGAATATATATCTCAACACACGTATTATCCACCGAATACGGTGAAATTCGCCATGAAAAAAACATTTGACTTGACCGGGATTCGAACCCGGATCTCCCAATTGCCGGTCAGATGTGATAGCCAGTTACACCACCAAGCCATCTTAATTCAAGGCGAACTTCAGCGGGAGTTTATGCGAACAAGATGTTCTCGTCCCTAGTCTACATTGTAGCACCGGCAATTGGGAAATCCGTGATCGAATCCCGTTCAAGTCAAATGATTTTTTCATGGCGAATTTCACCGTCTTCGGTGTATCACTTCGCACCCGTGCGCGTGACTGCGTACCACATCATTTGTTAATGCAATGATTGGAAATTTAATGCAATGATTGGTAACACATAGTATCATTAGACCTGTGGTACATCCCTAACATAGATACAGTACGATATAACTCCAAATCAGTACGGAACTGCAAAAATATTGTGAGAGCGATCATGAATTAGGGAGTTACAACCATTGAGGTCATGGAATGAAAAGCATATCCCTTGCTTCCACCCTTTGTAAGGGAAAAGGATGAATTCTACGAGACATCATGAAAGATGTATCATTTAAAAGAAAAAGAGGAGACAAACAAGCTTAACAAACAAAAAAATGGAGGGAAAATAAATTAAGCTCAGATGAAGAAAAAGAAAGAATCGTGATGGAGAGGTGGACTTGAAGATGGGATGAAAAGAAGAAAGGGCTGAGTAAATTGAGGATGACAACGAGCCAAATACGCTTACGGGTAGACGTCTGAGCAAGATAAGACGATTTGGTAAAAATAATGACGGAATCTCGAAATTGCTTTCCGCAAAGAAATGTGCTTACTGATAAAAATCCACAACAATTTTAGTAGAATTGTATTTAATTTATCTCTAAAAATGTCTTCAGCCAAATGCTAGAGCCGTTTACTTTAAGTCAATGTTTAGGCCTATGTACAATGGCATAGCTCATAAATACAAAACTACATTGAATAGACGCAAAATATCACATTAAAAAAGTTACACCACGCGATTGAACAGAATCGCACAAACAGAATGATATTCATAATAAGTAGCATAGCCAAAACGAAAAAGTTTACATATAACTTCCATACCAAGCTATAATCACGCCTTTATGAAAATATCGAAGGAAATCCTCAATAACAACTTCAAGTAAAGAGCTATATCCACAGATACACTTATTTTATTTTTAAAGATAAAACTTGGAGACTTAATGATCATTCAGTAGGTGTAAACTTTCCAGTGAGTTCGTAGTAAAACTTATCTTTTATTACCCTCGGTTCTTCCTTTACTTAGTTTGGGAACTCCCTATTTACAACCGAGGCTGTGAGATCCAAAAACAACATGAGAAAAGGAAGAAGAATAATGAAAATTATTACTAAGGAAAGAGTAGTTTCGTGAAAACATATATTACACTGCCAAACTAAATATTCTCTTAACATATTTTGACGTCCTTTCATTCTCGTTCCCTGGTTCCCCATAAAATACGTCCTTTAATTTCCGAGAATACTCAATATTACGCCCATGGATATCGTAATGGGGCAATAAGTTTTACCACATTTCTCCTCTTTATCCTGTCTATTTTGCAAAATCCAAATAGGTGCATGTAACTTCTTTCGGTCAACGCGTAAGAGAGATATAAATAAAAGCATGTATTATTAAATATGAGCTCTAACCTTTTGCCCAGGAAATTTCATGGGAATATAAATGCACGTAAACGATGTGAACAAATAATCAGAAGGACAGGACCATCCATTTCCACTAATGGACAGTCCACAACTTTTTAATCTCTCCTCAAAACCTCAAAAATGAAAACTCAATCCGCCCAACACCCGTGCACTGTCTTCACTCATTGCATGCACATGCTTCGTCACCAGAATAAAAACCAAAAGGATTTTGCTCTGATTAGGATTGGAGATTAACTCGGTAACTTTACTAACCCGCACTCAGGCATTTCATGCGGAATATTGGAATTTAGAGGAAAAAATCACACGGTATTGCGCAGTGCGCACCATACCTATGTAAGGTATTATTCAACTAGGTAGGTACTCCACCTTCAGATGCTGGCCAGGCTGCAGCCATAATCACGGTAACGTGGTTGGAGAGAGATGGAGAGGAAAATCGGGAGTGGATGTGCGTTGGTGGGTTCGTGTTGGAGGGAGGAATAGAAGGATTGGGGTGAGAGGAGGGTTGATGCATTTTGGAGAGGGAAGATAAATTGATAGCTGCAAAGGGGAAGAGGGAGTATGGGGGAGAGAAGAGGGGGGGAGAGAAGAGGGGGGGAGAGAAGAGGGGATGAGAACACCGATGGGAGGTGGGGTGAGTGAGAGTTAATGGGGTGGGAGAGTGGAGAGCAATTTGAGGTGGCGCAATAAAAAACAGATGAATGGGAACGGATGGATAGACGAAACAGATGAATCCCGGTGAGGAATGATGGTGAAGGGGACGTAGATACGGGCGTTGGATTCTGCGAAATAAGTCAGAGCATGGAAATCATGAGGCAAGTCAAAAGTCATTGTAATAAAAGTAGACGACGCAAATACAAACAAGCAACTTAAAATTTAATGTTGTCATGCCGCATCGAAAGCTTACATCCTGCTTCAGAAGAAACGAAGCATTCTAGCATAAATCTCTCACTAAGGCACCAGCTAATCCATGACCCTTAAAAAGGCTTATTTAAAATGTTATGAGTTGCTCGTAAAGGCGAAAATCATAACCATATTATTCGTAAAAAACAGACAAGGACGTCAGTTGAAGGGCCAAACGTAGATCGATTACCACATAAAAATATTCATCTGATTAAGAGCCGCTACCTTAAGTATGAGCAGGAGGTAATAGACCTGAAGGGTAATTCTCACGATATGCCCAAGAATAAAAATTCAGTTCGCAGAGGAGATGGATAGAGATACTGTGAGTAAATACTTCGAATATTTATATACATGGATTGAATGGGCATATGAATTTCTCAACTCAGTCATTCAATTCGACAAAATTTACCGAATACAAAGCAGCAGTTACGACGACAGAGAAATAGCAATATTGATATCAGTATCTCAATTGTGTGAATGGTCTCACATCTCGGTGATATGATTTGAGTTGAATGAATGACATCAAACTTGGTGTTGTCTACTTAAATTTTTAATGGTAAAACGCGTTTCAACGCCTTTGCGTCGTCACCAGGTATAAAAATGGTTTGAAGAAGATGATGACGACAAGGCGTTGAAACCCGTCGTATGTGCAATTAAATAGTTTGGGAGGACATTAGAAAGTTTTATTTCATTCTTTGAAATGCTGTCCCACCAAATATCGCCCGAACTAGTTGAATTCATGATTGAGTTTGTTATTTTAAAAAAATCATCCGTCATTGAAAAACTCGATACGAAAATGGTAAAGGGTCGGGAATCTCAAAGCACGGGATGGAGAGAGTGATAGGGGGATCAGTACGGTGGAAGAATAGGGATATAGGATCCTCGAGGAGAAAATGGTACGGTTGGGGGATAAAGGAAAAGGGTGTGTGCTCAGGTGGTGCTCAGGATGCGTCAATATTCCTCGCTGGGGAAAATGATAGGGGGAGTGATGCGCATCAGAAGGGGATACGTATTACGTTCGCTGGCGGCAATTAGAAACGTTTGTGTGCGCAAGATCAATTGGCACCGTCACGTAAAGGTGACTACTCTATAATTTCGGTGGGAGACCTGTCATTTTGCACGACGCAGGCGATGTTTCTTACCCCCATGAACGCATGTACGAATGAATACGTATTAAATTATCCTCTCCCCCCCATCCCCCAACTCCCGAAAGCGCTCAATTTCATCCTCTCCCCTTAACCCTCCTCCTCCTCCTCTGACAGTAAGTACAAAGAACTCCACTCCCATCGCATCTGTTTGCCTCGCCGAGTACGGGGAGGAGAAAGACACCGGGCGACACGGAAATCCGATATCGAAATGAATCATCGGCAGGCATCTCCTCTGTCCCATCGCCATCTCCGCCGCACTACAAATTAACATTTTGCCGTCGCTTAATGGGAAGTCTGCATCCATCACATACTAATCAAATACCAAGAAATCCAGGGATGATTAACCGTTTTGCAGAGAAAATTATTTCTCGACTCTATTTCCTTGAAATCGACGCCGAACTTTGGAGTTGAAAGATAGTTCATGCAGAGGAATTGCATACCATTGAGATAACATGGAAGTTGAAATGATTAATTAACATTTCCAGTCAGCTGCATGATGTAGATAATGAATATATCCATATCGTGTAAATAAAAACAAAATTGGATAAGACAATTTTCTTAAATGAATTTAAAAGTCACTCGGTGGAAGAAAATGGATAGTAATAGAAAATTGATACACAACGAAGGGACTGCCAGGGGCAATCATTAACATTAGCAGGTAATATCCAACGCAAGATAATATATTTTCTTGCACAAACATCATCAAAATAAGCAGCATACGTCACGAATGACCCTGATTAGTATTTTTGTGGGATATCAACGATAACAAACCACTTAGATATAAAAACCACCATGAGATAAAAACATTTACTGTACAGCTCTGAGTTTGCCGCATACGTCCTCAAATCAGAAGCAAAGACTTTTACTTGAATCGTTCATTCGTCACCCGTGAGTGAGAATTAACATGCGCCAACTGATTCGGAAATTTGCGGGTTCATCAAAGTATTTGCCGCAATAGATCCAAAATGACTGGAATGAAGAATGGGCAACATTAGTAGACACTTTCAGATTACTTATAAAAAGGAAGGGTCACCTTCAAGGCTGAGCAGGCAAGAGGAAGGAAGGCCTGAGACCCCATTTCGTGGATACTGAACCGTACCTCTAATGCGGAAGAGGTAAAAGGGCATAGCGCTGTAGGATAATCTTCCGTAAAAGTTCAAGCCATAATTGAATAACGGAGGATACCATGAGGGGTACTGTATTAAGGGCTAAGAAAATGAAAGGAAGGTTTGATAAAGGACAAGGTTTGACAAAGGACAAGGTAGACGTTTAGGCGATGGGACAAAAGAAGGTGCAGATCCATCATTACTTTTATTCTACTTACGCTGCTAATTCTAGGAATTTGTCGTGCAGTTGCATGAAAGGGTTATTTCTTCCCTTGATCTATAAATAATTATCGTTTCGATATACAAAACTAATTATGTTTATGGCGAGGTCGACCTTTAAGAACCATAATCCTAACGAGAGAAAATAAATAAACTTGTAAGTATTGCAGTGATCGGAGGGTGTCTCAATTCAAAAACAAAAAAAATAATCGCAAAACATTATATTTTACTTACTATGCCCTCAATAGTAAGGGCAGTTATTCGGTTATTTAACTCCGATGGAGTGCACCACACCCAGAGAGATACTTTATGACCTATTTCCAACCTAGAATTTACATTTCTATGCATTTTCCGTGTACTCATTTAGAAAGGAAGTAAAATTTTCCTATATCACGGATATCTATTTTGTTGAAAATCTTAGCTGTTAACTACCTGCGTAATTACCGTCTCTCTTTGTTCATTCTTCACTATTTCTTGCATTAAATAGCATCAGCGGTAAATTTAAATCAACTCTTTCTTCGAGAGACCAAAGGAAAATAAGAAGGGAAGCGTGAAAGAGAGGGGAAAAGGGTGAGGAGAGGAGGAATGCAATGCATTTTTTACTCTCGTGCAAACCGCATCTCCCTTCTCTCTTGACAACCCATTAGAAAGATCGCGCGAGGGAACGAGAGAATTTTGAGACAAAATAAGGTGTCGGAAGTCCGCACACGCCTCGGGAGACAAATTTCCCGGCGGAAAGCAAGAAAAAAAGGGGTCAAGAAGATCTAATTTCTTCGAAAAGGGCCCTTTGTTTAGCTACAGTGCCAACTTTCCGCGAGGTGTACACTGGGAGCAAGGTCAAGCGGCGAAAAAACATTTCTATGCCAACCGTGGCTCCACTGATGGGGCGGAAATGACCCTTTTTCTCTTGATAAGAGAGCCCGCGCACTCTCGACAGCCGCACTTTTTTTACGAATTTCGATTCTCTGAGAGACGGAAAAGATGGGAAAATGGCACGAGGGAGGAATTAAAGGAAGGAAAGGTTAACGGAAGCTTACGAGCCATGAAAAGAGGAGTAAATAATATGAAAGAAAAATATGGAATCATGATAAAACTCGATACTAAGCATGAGATTATGTTAAGTGCAGCATTTTGCTATCGTTTGGTATTTCTTTCCTTCCAAAGGAGTACCAAAATTGTACAAAATTACGATTTTGAATCTGAAAAGCCATCGTAAAATAATGGCAATTTCTACAAGCAACCCAACGGGCATATCCATGAGCTGATACAAATTATTCTAATTTATTGAGCCACATTCAAAAGCCTAAATTCTAAATTTGCACTGTAATCCCATTCAACTAAACAAGAAACGGTTTCAACTGAACAGTAAATTTATTTGATGCTCCATCATAAATTTGTTTGCGATAGCCAGAGCTCATCGAGCGAAGACCTTTATTGTTCGATATTGAACGGTTCCGACTTAGCACTGCCTTCTAATTTCAGATCCTGACACATATTAAAGCTTTATATACCCCTTCCATTTGACGACACTTCTAATGAAAATTAACAAAATATCTTTTTCGCAACTACGCAAATCCTCACGGATACAAAAAATAAAATTGATATTCCTTTTATAATCAAACCACATTTTTGGAAGAGTAGCACACCTAATGAAGGATAATGATTGCAGATGCAGTCGATTCTTTCAAGAGAACATGACACTCAGATAACAATTTGGACAGAGGGAGGCAAGAAGAAAGGGCCACGGGGATTACGTGCGCACGTTAGAATGCGAAAAAGCTCGAGGAAAGACGGCACGTGTGCCATCAAGAATGCTGGCAAAGAAAAAGACAGAAACCAATGCTGGCCCGGCACAACGGAAGGATTGCGACCCAAAAAAATTGAAAGAAATATGCGATGAAGTCCGAGTATGTGGCGTTGCATGAGAAAATAAGGAAAAGGAAGTGGAGAGTGGCATGGGATGGGGGGAGGAGGAGGAGGAGATAGCCAGGGGAAAAGAGGGCGGCGGGGATGCATGCGGACTTCCTCGGGTGGCGCACTCGGTCCAGTTGTTGAGGATCTGCAGAGATGAAGAGAGGGATGCGGGGAGGGGGCGTGGAGGGAGGGAAGCGCAATGAGGAACCGAAGGTGCAATAAAATAAAGGATTTGGGATGAGCCCAGGGAGAGAAGGGCCCACGAAAAGGAACAAGGGCTACGTGCCGGGAGATACCGAAGGAACGAAGCAAAAGGGCAGAGAAAATAAGAGTAAGGATTGAAGAAAGAGTTAGAAACGGCTGGATGGTCACTGGACAAGAGTGTGTGAAGGCATTCTACTTGGCTCAATAAACAGCGAAGAAAAAATAATTGAATTAATAATTGAAATCAAAGCATATATACTTTTATACAAATGTATAAAGATTTTAAGCAAGTTTAATGTAAAATATAAGTGTTTCGATTACAATAATGAATACTAATAGCTTCTGCGAAATGAAAACTGGTACAGTAAGGTTTAAAATAATTAAAAAGTAATTTCTCTTCCAAAAATACATTTTTCAGGCCTTACCTGTAATTACTAGATAAATTTCTGGAAACCGGAGCAGAAAAAAGGAGCTTTCAAAATATCAGGTGCCAAGCAAGGCACTGAAACATTAGGAACGCGACGAATAGAATTTTAATCTTCGTAATGACAGTCAGAGACATATGCCATAAGTTTCCATTCAATATTTAAGAAAAGTGATGCAAATAAGATAAGGACTCGTAAAAAAAACACTCACCAAAAGAATTGAAATCTTTAAAACTAAATAAAACGGAGAACGGAGGTAATGTGCGGAGAGAGCTTGATCTACGGAGTACTGCCACTTACGAAATTTGAAAACTTTCGGGAAGAGTTTAAAAGAAGATTAAGGGGGACAAGGAGATGCCTGAGGGAAATTACGTTCCCTGTGGGATGGGAACGCGGGACTGCGAAGGGGAAAGAGGGAGGAGGGAAGGATGTCGGGAAACACGGGCGGAGTTCCCGATTAAAAACAAGGGAAGCAATAGCGCAGACACTGAAGGCTGGGCCAAGGACATGGGGAAAGGGTTTGGGGGGGGGAGTCTAGGAAAGAAGGGCTGCGATTGGAGGAAGGCGTCCTAATTTAAGGCGAAGAAGAGTGATTAGGAAGGTAGGGGAGAGAGGGGGGTGACGATGACAAGAAGGAATAGGAGCAAAAAATGAGAACTTGATAATTGAATGAATAATGCAATTATGAGAGGAGTTTCGGATGGGTTAGGAGGGCGAGGACCCAAAGGCTGGATCTCCAGAAGCAGTTTCTGGAGACGGAATTGATTGGATATCGAGAGACAAGAGGAGAGGGCAGCGAGGGGGTGGGGTGGGGGAAGGCAGAGAAACGAGGAGGGGAATGGGAAGGGGGTGAGTCGAGGGATGAATAATTCACGACCCTCTCCGGGGTTTGGTTTAAAATAAAAGAGAGGAGGAATTTTTGCCCCAGGGGGGATTTTCAGAGGATCGAGATGGCAGGGGGCTGATTCCGCGTCCGGGGGGAAAAAGCTCTGTAAATAGCCTCAATGGTGGGCACGGCGGCCGAAGTTCTGGGGCATTAGAAAAAGACCGTTTCCCTCGAATGCCATAAAGGAGAAAAAAGAAGAAGAGCGGCAGAGGTCAAAGAGACGAAATTGCGATTTCGGAAGCAACAACATTTTAATTCCTCACCCCCCAAAACGTTTGATACCAACGCCCTGGAATTACAGAGCGCCTGAAGCCCCAGCTTAATTAGAGACTGGAGCGCAAAAGGTTTTGTCGTGGAAGCACACTTTTGAATACAACAGATCCTCATTATTCGTAGATTTCAAAAATGTATGCGATTCGAAAATCACTTTTTTAAGGAATAAAGATTGGCACTGTATATAAACTATGAATCAAAAACCTAGAATACCTAAGTTAATAAGGCGATAAGTTTTTCATTGTCATCTTGCATTGTCAGTTATATTACGCATTATTAAAAAACTTTTCAAGTAATCTGATCCATTGTCATTTTGATGTACTTTCGAATAAACTTGAAGGATCCCCTAGCCTAGAAACGCTGTATTCATTTTTGATAATTTCTGAGTGATTAAGATAACCTTGCATGTACAACCTAAAGAAATATTATTCCAGCATTTTTTTGTTTGTGCGTAAGTTCAAGGGATGACGACACAAAAAAGAAGCCATGAAATTCTGTTATAAATTCGTCTTATTTAGTTGAAATTAAAGAGAAACTCAATGCCAGGATTTAAAAATATAAAAAAAGAGTACACCTACGTAGCCATGAAAAATTATTTTATATACTGAAGCAATCAAATACACGAATCAATTATACGGCTTTCAAAGGAATAAATCAACCCAGAGATGATAAATGGCCTGCGAGAGAAAAAAGAGAGTCGGGTCGAGTTCAGCCGAGAAGTGGAGTCCATTTCCTCGGCGCACACGACCCTAATTATCTTTGGTTTGGGCATGCATCTGCCCTGCGCAAGATCCTTTGGCAAAAATACAAAACTCAAAATATGAAAGGAAGAATTTTGAAAAAGTAAGCTGCTTGCTCGTATAAAATACCTGCGGAGAGCATAAACATTTGGATAAGCCATTAGTTCGGTGAATAAGAAAATGATTGCGCTGAAAAACTAGTGTCTCCTAACCATGTTTTCGTTGAAAATAACAAAACGTTTGACATCACCGTTACTTGGGCTGTTTTGTTAACTGAATCGAGTATCTCCATGCTATATGTTATGCTATAGCGACCTATTAGAAGCACAAAAGTTTTTAGAGAAGCAAAAAATTTAAGGCACGCAAGTTTCCCTAATAATTAATACGATAAATAGGTTTGTTTTCCAAATTCACAAAGCAGAAAATTCACTTTCCCCATAATGTTTCAAATATATCTCCTGACTCTTAATCTTTTTAAAAGAATCAATTACATGAAGGTCTACCCATTTTATGATTATTCTCAACTGATACAGAACAGCTTCAAGAATTGCTTTCTCATTGATACATATCTCCATACCACTGAACGTAAATCAACGCTAGGCGTGAAATACGTCAAAAACGATGACAGTAAACAATTAAGATATTCCGGAAGCCACGTTTTACTATTTTATTTAAACCCCAGGTCAACATCGTTGGGAAAGGACTGATTTACGGCGGAGCGAAAATATTTTCAATCTTGATGGAACTGTACAGAAATTCTCCTCCATTTATTAGGAATGACGCAAGCTAGTCGTAAATCAAGATGACACAGGTTGAACGATATGAAAAATTTGAGTGTCACCATTTCAAACTTTTCATGACTTCATATTCATTCCCGGGAACATAGCCGAAACAAATCACAAAATATGTCAGGGGACTCTTTTTTGTGGTAGGGAGTTAAATCAATTCCAGAGCTAAAATTTTGCACTCTGCACCACTGCTGCAATCACGGCATTTACTGCGGAGAGTTCGGATTAAATATTTAACGAAAATTACGACCACAAGCCTCGCTTCGCCCAGCGTCCCAGGGACTAATGATAGCATCACTGTTTAATGACGTCAGAGCATTTGCGTTTCCTGCCATCCCCCCCTTGCCCTCGACTCGACATATTTCCAGCAAAAGACAACTCCGTCCTCTGAATAAACCACTTCACTTCCGTAAATATCATTCCCACACGACGGAACGCAAAACTTCACTCGGAGAAGGGGTGATTACAGACTAAATGGCATCGGCATAAACTTTAAACAATTCAACTTTTTCTATAAAATTATCGCCACATTTCTTCAATCATATACACACGGAATCTACTATCAACAAAATTCGGATAAAAATTTCACATAACCAATTTGTTACCATAAAAAGCAGGAGTACTGAGAATATTTTACAAGATATTCTATTTATTCAATTTAATAATTAACTCTTTAATACAATACCGGAAAAAGAAACATTCCCATATGTTATAGTAAGTGAGGAAATAATACAACAATTTTATTTCCTTGCGGTTGCAGCTGAGGTAAAATATCAGTGAATTACAGAACAAACTCGTACTAAAAAAGATATACCAATATTGTTTCTTCAATTACATTCGCAGCTTATAGACTTCAATTGGTCCTAAATTTAAATTTTCCCCATGAATGTACGGTATGAAAAAAATTAAAATACTTTCACCTTCACGCTTATAAAACCATTTCTCAAAATATACAGATGGCATTTAGCTGCAATGCTTTCAAAACTTGCATTGGCGCTTATTTATTTGTAGGCACGCTAAATAAATGATTATGGTATCTCATGAATGACATTTCCATCGCCTCTCGTGGCATCGCAAGCTCCAAATTCTTAATCGTAAGTTCTCCAGAGAATTAGGATAGCTCATCATGGCCACAGTTTTGACAGTTAAAAAAGAGTAAATAGCATACACGCTAATACAAGCCAATGAAAAAAACATGAGATCGATAATGACAGTACTTCTTTGCCAACCAGCTTTCATCTACCGTATGCTCACAGCCAATAGTCATGTATCGCATCATCGCATCGCCCAGGCAACCAATCAATAACCATTTCGCCTTCCATCTTCGAATGCCTCACTCATATTTTTCTTCTCCTTCTCGTCACTTATTTACGGGGGAGGGCGAGCCCCTTTACAAAATGGCAATGGATTGAACGGTCGGGCTTTCAAGTGGTTGAGTGCTGTGGGAGAAAGGGGAGAGGGGGTGCTGGTGGGAGGAGGGCGAGGAACGTGAAATCACGAAGACAAGACATCATAAAAAGAGGGCAGGAGCAAAGTGGTCCTTTCGTGCAAATAAAAAAGGAGAGAAAGGTGCACTTTGCGAAATATGGCTGGAAAATGAGACGAGTGAAAGATGAGATAGGGTGTCCACGGGAAAAAGGCAAATGGTCGGAATATGGATGTCCTGATAGATGCACAAAGACGAACTTAAACTCACGTTCCGGATAATGCGTACTATGCACATGAATAGGAAGGAAGTCAGAAAGAGAGAGTGAGAAAGGTTAACAGCTATGGAACACATAGTTTAAACAAGGAGCTTCATGCTCTGCCCATCAGAGACAAAATAAGACAGAAGTAATCCAGCTCTAAACTTTTAAAGACCCTCCGTCCATGCAGGAATCTCTACGATGAAGAACACAGTTTTATTCTTCCGCATGAACTGCGATTCCTAACTCGTAACGAAAGCGTGACACCGACCAACGTCGCCATTGGCCACTGTTGGGATCCTCTGCAAAGGCCAACACCGGACGATGGAAAGGCCGGTGGAAATTCATTGCAATGGCGAAATACGCATTGGTTTCAACACCTCGACACTTTCGTCTACTCATCTACTTCCTATACACACAAGACACTGTGTATGCAGTCCATAAATCTATTAATTTGTGCTTACTCTGGATGGAATGCAGGAATCAAAAATTACCCATAAGATTCTATGCATGGTAACGTCAGTTATAATGAATGTCACACGCCGCATGTCATGAGAATGCCTGTCAACCGCATCAGTATACGTATCTGTCACAGCGATTGAGCCGCGGCATCCTTTCGCCCACCATAGTGAGTCGGACAAGGAAAAACTTCGGAGGACCTCGCCCGCACGAGGCAGTATGTACTCAACAGGGGCCCTTTCCTTTGTGATCCCCCAAGGCCTCTGCCGAGTTGAGAGCGGGTGGAAGGAGACGAGAGGCAAGAAGCTCTGGGAAGAAAGGACGAACATGGAAAAGGGAGGGAGGGGGGAGGGAGGATTTCGGTCGCTGCCCTGAGGGAGCGTTTGCGGGGAGGTGGCGGTCGGATGCGAGGGGCCGGAGAGGCCAGAGGGCGGGGCAACGGAAGCCTCGCCCTCTCTCGCTAAAGTTTGCGGTTTGGAGATGCGGAGACGAGAATGGAGGAGGAGATCTTCCCTCCTGCTCTTTCTCCTCTCTCCGGATGGAGGCCTTGGAAAAATAATAAAAATAGTGTATTTTCCGCTCCTTTAGGTGACACTCGAGATGGTACGACTATAGAAAGAGGAGAAGACATCTACCAGCCCCACCCAGCATATTCCATTACAACCAAAATGCTTTAATGCAGGAAAAATCTGAGCATGGCAGTTCTACATAAAATTCACGTTCGATATTTGAACCGTTACGATAAAGAACGAGAAGGAGGGAATAAAAGTATGGTTGGAGAGGAGAGGAAGCTTGTGGTGGAGGTTCGGAGAAGGCAGAAGAAATGGATGGAGGAGGATTTGATAGGAGAGAGCATGCTGAAGAGGGTGATAGAGGGGAGAACACTGGGGAAGCGTGGAAGAGGATAGGAATTCTGGACGAAATAAGAGGAGGTAGAAGATATGAGGAATTTAAGAGGGATCTAATGGCGGGACATCCTTAAGAGAGAAAGCGAGACAATGTCTCAGAAATTAGGATGCAGGATGGGGACTGTCCAAGAACTATCAATGAGCTATAAAGTAGAATACTTGAATGAAATGAAAGAAAAAGGGGACACAGCAAATTTGAAAGTGTAAGAACTCTTGAATGTGGAGCACAAACTGACATTATTAGTACAAGGAAGTGTTGAGTAACGAAAGAGAATACGGATACCCGTGAGTTTTAATTGGGTACCTTACCTGATGAGTACACATAAATATCACCGTCGATGAGAGTTTCCATTGAGAAATCAAATGGTTTAAAAAGACCGAACGATCCCAAGGGTTTAAAAGACCTCCTACGAAAAGTTTCACTGTGAGAAAACGATAAAACATGCAATGAATGAAGCAGACTTTCAGCGGATCCAGGCATATTTCACGTTTTTTTTTCTGAGGAAGCAAATAGGTACTTGATTATGGCAGAGTCTAAACTGAACCAATATTAGTTACAATGCCCGAAGGGAACTGAAAATATTACGCTACCAATGTGAGTGGGGGAGTAGGCGAACTGACGAAAGGATTTTGAGCATGCGAAAGCAGGCTCTGGCGAAGAGCAGTAAAAAAGTACAAGCAAGATAACAACGAGTGCTCTCCCATGGGCTTATGAGACGCGCGAGAGCTGAATCCTCGGGGATTTTGTCTTGCGGTCCGGCTAAAAGAAGGCACTAAACAAAACAGCTTCGGGCTTCGGCGAGCGTAGCCAACCACGCAGGCAAGAGGAGTACTCCAGGCAGACTCACGCGCGTGTCTGTATGCGTGGAGCGACAAGAGGGGTACGTGCGTCTGTCGACACGCGGAAACTGTCGCCGTGCGACGTGACCTATTATGTCGTCCGTGCCATGTGGAGACGAGTGAGTCCCACTTGACTGACGGCCACTGACTGCGCCGGTTGCCACGGAGATTACGGGGTGTCCGATTCCATCCCTCCCCTTTGGGTACACGTGCATCTCTTCCTCCAGCCACTCCCCTATTCCCTCTCCTCACCGCCCCCCCCCCCCTCACTCTCACTCTAATCTCCACACTACTCGTAAGAGCGAGAGAAGGGCTCAAAGCATTACGGGTTCAGAAAGGGAACGCTTAGGGCTGCGGCCCGTCAGTGACAGCCCACAGATTCATCCTTCCGTTGCAAGAAAAGTGAAACTTTAAGAAGTTTTAACGTCAGCTAGAGTTAAATGACACTTCAGTTGTTTTGGAAGAAAACTGAACGGCATGAAAATTAGTTATTTCCCATAAATAAACCCACTAAGGCCATGAATTCCTTCAGTGTATCATCTATCAGTAGGAATTTCGGACGACATGAAGAGGGGTAGAAAATAGACAGAACGAAAAAGGGACCTACTGTGTGTAAAATAAGTTTTGAAACATAAGTTACATGTGCCCCAAAAATGGAGGCAAATGAGGAAGCACTTCAAAAAATAAAAGGTGGGATACAAAATGAATGAATTAAAATGTCAATATTTTAGATGTCCTAAATTATTTCGCATGGTTTACCAAAAAAGATGGGTAGGATTCGGCGCTGGTATTGAAACAAAGTACATTTTTCAATGATGATTCATTCAAAGATGCATTTTGGAAAGGTGCAAGGTACATATTCTTAAAGTCATATAACATTCACCAATCCGAAGAAACCATCATCATATTCGTTTTTCAAAATGTTTTCGCATTTAAGCGCTGAGCTACGAAAATATAAAAAAATAATTAGCCATAAGCTGTTCAATAACTTTATTACCAAATAGATAAGTTATCAGCAACTTATCATCATCAGCAGTCATCAATCCGAAGATTAGCTTGCTGGAGTTCTCCTTTCCACTCTCCTCTCTGCCAACCACTTCATTCCTGCATAATTTTGGCGTCCCTCATGATTACCTTAATGCAGCGGTTCCCAAACTGGGGGTCGCGACCCCCAGGGGGGTCGCGGGCCGTTCGGAAAGGGGTCGCGAGATGAGGATTGTAATTACTTTAAAAACAATATCATTTGAATGTACACATTGTTTGTTATTTTTAGGGGGTCGCGGGCTAAACGTATGGGCTAAAATGGGTCGCGGAAAGAAAAAGTTTGGGAACCGCTGCCTTAATGTATTCTATTCTTGGTCTTCCTCTGTAATGCTTCACATCCCTTTCTCCTTACATTATTGCTTTCAAAAAGCTATTGCGTCACAAAATGTGTCCAAGAAGTTAGTCTCTTCGTCTTTGAGTTTTCATTTAACATCACTTCTCTCAAACTCTTCGAAGGACTTCAAAAAATCAGCGAAAGCCTGTTCAGAGAACCGCAGAGTTTTGGCTGGCTTTAACCTTTTTAATTAGCACAGCAAGAGCGACCTCCGACTGCGGGTACTTGGTATGCTTTTGTCCTGTGACGTTCAGAAGCATGAATACTGAAGACATCCTGATTTCCGTGCCATTGGCTCCTATAGCAAGGTGTGTTGTGGTTTAATCAACAAAATTATATATTCCTCCCGAATAAAAAATCGAGAGAGCACTCGACTAAGCTACGTGTTGGCCACGTTGAAGTGCAGTGGAGGAGCGACTTCACTGGCGTGCGAGCGGACCTTCTAGTCGGCACGAACAACGGCATAAAAACGCTGGGAAGCGTAATATGAGATGTGTATGCGAGCAAACAGTGGAGAGATTTCCCTAAATGCATATGCATGCCTTTTTATGTGGTCCCCAGCCTCGGATCTCGGGGATTTTAATGGATTCGGGAACGAAACGCCAAACCTCTTTTTAATCCACGCTGTGTGTGTGTACACAGTACCTTCGGCGCTTCGGCAGCGCCCTCTTCCTTTATTCGGGAGGGAAAAAATCCAGAGCGGGGGACACTCCCACAAAAGTAGAGAAAAAAAAGAGAGAACACGTATTTTTTATCCGCCCTCCAGAGACACACACGAAAGGGGCGGATGGCCAATAGCAAGGGCTGGATGGAGGATGCTGTGAGAATACAAGATACTTGGAGGAGAGGCGATAGGTACTTCACTTTATCAGGGTTTGAAGGAGGACGGAAGAGAGCAGGGGGATACAGGTAGCATGAAGACCAACACGGAGGGGAAGTGACAGTCGAGATAAGAAGAGGATGACGGAAACAACATCAAAATGTGATTTGCTTCCATGGGCGGAAAAAAATATTCTGTTACATAAGGGCAGTAATTTGATCATTCTAGCTCCGAAAAGACAGCATGACATTCATTCAAGAATACCAACAACTTTGGAAGATTAAGGTTCACCAAAAGCTCAGGAGAGCAGCGGTAAAAAATACATCCTTTCCATGCTTCCACCGAATCTAGGGATTTTACATATCAACAGAGAGTAAAAAATAATGAAACGAGGGTGCACTACAGGTTTCGACGAAAATGGGCTGCCAGTATATGTCGTCAATGCTCAATTTAGGTCATCAGGTGAAGTTTAGAATAAGTACTGTTTACGTACTCAACTAAAATATGCAAATTTACACAATAATTTTCTTAAAGGATTGTTTTGCCAGAATTTTATCACATAAGAATAACCAAAACCCATTTTCATAAGCAAATCCACGGCTTCTTGTCCCATAACATCGGTTTATGTCCTACAACGTATAACTGAGAATGAAAACCCACAGGGATATACAGTACAAGTCAAATGTCAATGATATTCTTTTACCTAAACTCAAATATTATGAAACTTTATTTATGTGATCGGAATACACAGATACATTATATTAGAAGGAGAGCATGAGGGGCCAACAAATTATGGAAATATTGCCTTCTAAAAAGACCCACCTATGTCCAATGCAATAAATTTTCAGTTTTGAGAACAAGGAAATGATTCAGGAGGGCATAAAGTTGAGCCTAACGCCACGATTCGCCAATTAGAAAGGTCAACCTGGTTGGCTGAATGCGAGGACGGGACCACAGCAGAAAAGCCAATATCGGCCGCTGGTCCCGAAAGTTCTGCTTAAAATAAGGCAAATGACGGTCAACAGCACGAGATCACATTATTTTCGCTTACTGTAACAGTATCTGCGAAAATCAAAAATTAAAATATCGAAAAAAAACTCAAGAGGATTACAAAAAATTCCATGAAGAAGAAAAACGTGCACAAAGCAGCAGAATATGAGAGTGGATGTTTTACGCAAAAACAAATATTTCCTCGAAAAAATATCACTAAAGGCTGAATGGGTATATGGATGTACTTTGGGGGGTGGTGACTTCGGAACACAAAAGCAATGGCAAGCCATAAGATTAATACAAAAATATAGAGAGGTACTTAAAAGATGTGGCTTCGTAGGAATGGAAATGGGGGACTCCCAAGGGTGCGGGCCACTTCAATACACCCGAAAACTCTTTTGCCCCGACCACCGGTGAACCCGGACGGTGACCCTTGGGCTATGTGAGGGGCGGGAGGGTGTGGAGGCATTGGGGAAGGGAAAGGGGACCTGGATAATGCTGAATAATATCAGGGCGGGCGAATTCATTTCATAACTGAAAAGAGGGAGAACACACTAGCGCGGAATTCCATAAAAATTAAACGGAACGCTTGTCAACCACATGAAATATTAATACTCAATCATATACCTACTGCTTGTTTGTTCCTCACAGTAGCCTGCCGCGTACTTAACATGAGAAAACCTTGCGCTGAGGCAAATAGGGATAAATTAAATGATATTTCAAATCCTAGGATTGAAAAGCTCAAATGTATAGCTCAAACAATAAACTTAGACTAACATCTGTTTTTGACCACATTGTTAAAATTCATAATATAACTGTCGTAGCTCTGTTCTAAAATCTCAACGCGGATATGATTTGAGTTTTTTTTTGACCAAATCATAGAAAATTATATAATAATAATAAGCGTTTATTGTCGCAGACTAATAGGCCTCATAGACATTGTGTTTACATATATATTTTTGAGCAAAAATTGGAAAAAATAATACCATTTCTAAACAATAGTGAAAACTAAAAATAAATTGAAATATAGTCCTTGAACTGAATAGTATTCATGATATAATGCAATGATTAAGTTAAATGATACTATTTTTTAAAGCCTACAAGTAATTTACGGATAAAGTCTTAAGCATTAAGTATTTCAAAGCAATTATAAGAAAAATGCATGTTACAAAGGTAAAGAGAAATAATTCATTTCGGCTTCAGGGATTGATGTGCGTTTTTTTTAGCCAGATCCCGTTCCAGTTTCCAGCTTGGCGGTGCAAACGCCGACGCCAAGTTTTCAGTAGCGCAACTGATGGAGAGAGGTGAGTATCGTTGGAAGAAGAACAGTCAGGAATGGCAAATGAAGTGCGCACCGCTCCTCATTAAACGACGTGAAAACACGCACCACCATATTACTTTGCGGAGACGTTGACGCACTGCCACGCGCGTACTAATGGAACAGCTTCCGGCCATTAAAATCTGACTGACGGCACGGAATGACCGTTATGATGGCAGCGGTGACGAAAACCACGGGAACAACATGGGACCCCCCCAAGGATTTCGCGGTGATATTGGCACCGTCGTTTCAACCCTCTCGCCTATTTTTTATCAAATCCAACGACGGACAGCGGACAGCGTCAGTGATATTAAAAATTCACCGCCTATGAATAACGCGCATTCAAATTTTATGTAGTAAATGAAGTTTGCAAATAGAGGAAAATTTGTAAACCATTCTCTTTTTTAACAGACACAGGTCACTTAATAAAAGCTAAAGATAAAAAAAATACTTCTACAGTCAAATGGCTGCAGGAGTTTTTAGCTATGAGAAAAAACATCGGAAAAACAAAAAAATAAAGAAACAGTTTACATCCTATTCACCTGATCACATACTGACAAAGAATTTGAATAACCACCACGGAAATAAGAAACCAAATAAATTAAGCAATGATTAATGCGTGAAAAACGTAAAAATACCATGAATGAAAGAACATCCAACGCGAAAATACGATAAAGAATTGACGATGCATGCAATTTTTCAAGTCATGCCCGGAGATCCAAAAACGAAGAACTTTTTAAAAAATCAATAACTTTATACGGTTTCAATACTTTTTAAAAACAAAAAGTGAGGGTAGAATGAATTACCGAAAATTTGGAAAAAATTACAGAACGGTAGTATCCGGGAAAAATATTGGAATTAGTAAAACTGCTAATGTTTCTTGCTGATTGAGCGCATGTGCATAAATACGACCGTAAACTTCAAAGAGAGCTCATGCTTCCACCTCGTGGAGAACTAGACGTAGGCACGTCCTCCCTGCGCTTTCCCGAGCATTTCCCCTGAGAATCATCTGAGTTACTCACCGCAATGCTTCGCAGCGATAAACCGGAGAGCGCTATTTATTGAAGTAAACAGCAAAGAAAGGGAAGAAGTTTACATGAAATTAAAATTTATGAGAGAAGTATTATGTTAAGGTAAATAAGTCTTTCAAATTCAAAAACAGAGAGCGAGTCACAAGTGAATGTAAGAAATTTCCAATAGACCCTCAAGCCTGCAGGCTTGCCAACCTCCACTCTACGGCCAAATGGCCAGCTAAAAAAAAACCCGCAGTCCCTCGCCCGTTCGTTCACCTCTTTTCCCACGCCTTATCAGCCTTGGACCTCGTCCCCAACCCCCTTTCAACCCCCCACGTTTTCGCAAGACCGGTCCTCCATTTGGAGCGCCATTTTACGTACACCGCTCCCGAATCGCCAGCAATGCGGGCTCACGGGCGCCCGAATTTACGATGCGTTCCACGGTGGATAAAAGCAAATGAACACTGTTGGCGAAGGCAAAGGGGCCGAAATCGGACGGGAGCACAATGAGATATCGTAAAGTCAGCTACAAATGAATACGAAAAATACCTTCTCATTAGCGTTATTCCAACATTATACGTCTTTATATACTGTTCCACGAAATCTACAAATAAACATACATAGCTGGGCCGTCTTGTTTTCTAAATTACACAAAATACCACCCCGATTTTTTTAAATATTTATTTTTTCTATCAAAGCCAAAATAACTGAAAGCCAATTGGAATAATTCCTTCAACAGGATGTGAAATATAGAAATAAATTCGAATAACTGAACATGAACAATTTACTTTTTTTATTTTTGCAAAAACTAATGGAATTTTGGAATGAGAATTATGGAATAAAATAATTTCAATGTATAATTAATACCTAATTTGTATGCGTATTGATAAAGCAGATAAAGCATAACAAAAACCGATACCAGAGAAAATATGAATGCAAATTTAATACTCACTACGCCTCAACTAAAAATCGGATGTGGTATCCAAAATGAACTCGAACGAAAATGAAGCGTTCCTGTTCAGGGAAATATGCAAAACGAAAGGACTGAATTAAAATATATTTTCGATATTTGCTCTCCGACCCATATCACAAATTAAAATTACAGGATACGCTTTTGGAAAGTCAGTTGTAACAATAAACTGGAAGCGGGCACTTCTTTTATTATTGTTTGAATCCAAAGCTAAAAACATGCATCCTTGATTCGAAGTCGAAGCCAGTGAGTGCAATGAATAACTCAATGAGAACAAAATTAAAAGGATAAGTTAACCAGATTATGAACCGTTTCAAATTCCAATTTTTCATTCGAGTTTTAATAAACTGCGAAGTCAAATAACGCAGCAAGAATTCAACGTTGAACAACGGTTTATTACCCAACACTGCTCTCGAAAACTGCGATGGGGACAAAAGAAATTAACAATATCCCATATTTTCATATACCTCATATGTTTTCCTGCTATATAGCCATGATATTAAATTTCAGAGGCAATATGAACAGCTAGCACAAGTTGTTCTAGATGGGAATTGGAAGAGTAAAACCAAAACTTGACCAACGTATTGGCAAAGAATTGAATCTTAACTTTATACTTAATGACATTTTTTTCAATAACAGCGGCAGAAAAGGAAAGATAGTGAAGAGATAGTGAGAATCTTAATGCTGGACTACGATTTTTCCGAGCGTGAACTTCCATCCACGTCGGTAAATACCAAAGAATATGTTTTACATTCTCCACAGTCTCTGTCATTAACAGAATATTTGATCAAATGGGTTCGATTATCACGTGAGAGGCGGGAATTAGAAAGATTGAAATGTGATTCCATGTGATCAACCAACCAATGAATCCAGATTGAAATTTTAATTTCTTTAAATTTTGCTAGCCCTACTACGCCAAATTAATTTGATCATATTTTTCGTCAAATAAATTTGACCAAGGGGCATCGGCTTAAGGTAGTTTGTGCAACATAGTTCCCTAGTCATAATGGAGACCATATTCGCATTTTATTTTTTAATTTCCGCGTCTGTTAGAAGTGTGAAGTAAATACTGTAATATTAATGGTGCAAAAATATAGTTTTACGTGACCAACATTCTCAGTAATTAAATAAATATACTCACATAGTCTCTTACTTGACACATTTTTTCCCGCCGTACGGCTGAAAACCTTTCAAAACAGCAGTTTTTTTTGCAATTCTGTAAAACTTACTGCGGTGAGTAATTCATTATTTTTATAAATAGTTGAGAAAGCATACAAACTAACCACCGTTAGTTTTTTGACGAAATCTAGGTGCTATGAATACCAATATATTTTTAAATATTATATATTTATTTTTTTAATAATTTTTAAATATTCTGCCTCTTGGAGCGCACAGCCGTAATCTATCCTATGTAAAAGAGCTGGTATTTTCAGGCAAATTGCTCGAAAAGTAGTTCGGCAAGGGGTTAATATTCTTATATCATTGGAAAGATTATAGTTTTTTCTTTAACATGAGGTCAAATGCACAAAATTCAACGAGAAGTGATTTCTCGCTCAAACTACCTTAAGTCTTAAATGCTACCACTGGGGTCCGACAACAATAACCAACGCACAACCGCTATTTCTTAAATTATTTTTACCATCAAACAAGGCATACTCGCATAATGCAGATCACCGTGCACATGAGAGCAGCCCACGCCACAGCGGTGAGTTAAGCACACACACACCGGCGGAGGCGGAGATACTCAGCGGACGCAGGCGCGGGCGAGCGAGCGCGGATGTATAATGTTCAGCGGGGAATCGGAGCCAGGGGTTGAAATGAGAGATGGGGGAGATGCTACGGGGGAGGGGGGGAGGAGAGGAGATAGAGAGGCCGGCGACGACGGGAGTCAAAGGGTGAGTAACCCCTGGCGGGGCGGACTAATTCACGGCTCCTGCCGCCGTACGTATGTGATCGATTCGAGAGGGGGCGTAATCCGCGGAGAGGGGCCTTCCTGCGTCGGCGGCGGCGGCGAAGGACAAAGGGAAGTCGGGGAACGGGATTTATGCTGCACTCTGGGCTGCGGGGGAGGAAGCCGAAGGGGTAATTGAGGATAAAGGGGGAGGGATGGAGTCAGGGACAAGAGAGAAGTTGCGATGAGGGAGCAAGGGGGCACGAAGGAAGGGCGAGGGGCGGTTAAGAAGGGATGAAGAGGGGCAGGGATGAAAAGAATCGAGGATGGAGACGAGGGCGAAATGTGGCACACGATCAAAAGCGTAGTGGGAAGGCAGGGGGGAGGAAGAAGAGGGGGATGAAAAGAGGTCGACGAGAAGAGGATATGACGACAATGATGGAGAGTCCGGGGAGAAACATGGCATCATACTGTATAAGCCGCTAGTCGAACCCTACTTGGTCACAACGAGAGATGTCCGCAACACCGTTTGGCCACAAGTGGTCCACCAGAGATGGTACATACAACGCCATTATCACAAGACATTAAAACTAATCATTGATATACTATATAGCCATATAGCTTCAATACAGTTTTGAGGCAAGTAAGTACACGAAGGGATAGGGTTATAAAATAACTTGCTACTAGAGTAAAGCTATGCCAATTAATGAAAATAACGATGCATTAGAAATAAAAACAATGATACCCTAAAACAATTAAATTTACTGCTTACCTGATAGAGAATAATATGTGAAAATTCAGTGATGGTAAACATATAATGAGGGAATAAAAAGCCAAAAAAGACGATGACAACATTAATGTTGATTTTTAGGAGAATATTGGAATCGGAATTATTGCTGGATTCGGTTGACTAACGACTTCCCCGAATGTTGTGCGTCACTCAGACTTTATTGTCAGTGATACGGCTGCCTATGTCTGTACCTCCTTCGAACTGCAGCCTTAATTGGAAAATTTGAAAGTATCTGTAAGAATGGGTTTACACCAGCAACCTACTTCCACAAGTGTCTTCTGCAAGAGATTGGGAGGATTTTGCTCTGACGAAACATTTTTCACAAGTTAGTGTAGAGCCAGATTGGTTAATTTGTACACTGGCAACAATAAATTCCTTCAATCAACTTGCTGGAACTTTTAAAACTTCAGCAATCGGATTTTCAAAATCATTTACACTTGAAATTTACGTCAAAAGTCACTTGATGCAAGTAACTTGCGCAATAAACTTGCCAGGGTAGAAACGCCAGTATATTGCGAAGGCTACACTCCGCATGAGAGAATTACGATCTGTTCCTAAGCTATGCGGACATAAATTAAATCAAACGAGTGGAAAAAACCTCCTCGTTAAATTTACGACAAAGCAACTAGAACGCTAGGGAGCACATAATTTTGAACTCACCTAACATCCTATTCCCGCTAAAACGACTTCAAAATTATATTGCGATTGAACCGAGGCCAGTATGTACATGCGAATGATACATGAATGCACCGGTTCATTCTCAGCCAGAAAGTATTGGCCGGTGGGCATATACTAAATCCCTTAAATAGTTTAACATTGAACCCTTTTCCAGCGCATCGAGAGCAAATAAAATCATAATTATAAATTAAGGAATCCATAATTCATCACGCTAAAAGCAAATACATAGAGACGAGGTAAAAGCACGCTAAAAGCATAATAGAAACAAATAGTCAGCATAAGTTAAAGAACTTTGACGAACGAAAAATTTAACAAACCGTTGGGGCTTGATACTCTTAGTTGGAAAAAACTGTGTTGTTAAATACTACACCTTTACTTGAAATAATTCAATGAAATAAGAAGGCAAATTCATTCAAATTTTGGAAAATTTCAGAGAGGGTTTCATATGTTTTCTACGTGGTATTTAGTGAATTTGTTGCTATTATCGATGGATTTCTTCTCAACTCAAGGAATTACTTCAATTCTCCATAAAAGCCTTAACCTGTCAGTTCTTTACAATTCCCTGGCACGACAAGGACTATAAAGTTGGATACAACGACGACAATTAACTTTTATGAGATATCAAATAACTCTGCCGTAAACGGAAATACAATTGAAATAGTTACAACCCAATCGATTGGAAACAGTAACAAGAATTATATGTAACGCCTCAGTTTTGAACTGCACACATAATGCACACGTGTTACAATAAATGAAAAAAAGCGAGGCGGGTGCTCTAAGTGACACTTAAGGAGTGATCCTTCATTAAAGCCCCCATGTTGCAGATATTTTGACAAATCCGGGAAAAATTCAATTCATCATTCGACAACAGGACAGCTAAACAATCAATCACTAGGGGAGTAATTGAAATAGGCCAGGAAAAAGGCACAATGATTAAATGGACCAATTTCACAAGGATGCACTTCGGATCGCCAAAGGAGCTCTGGAATGCGAGAGGAGTTCACAACGAGAATGCGATTGAGCCTTACCTCCCCTCCAGGGTTGCGTCTTGGCTGGGTCCCAACGGATGGAGGAGAAAACACTACCGGATTCTTTATCTTCTTTGGAGAACGGAAGAAAAAAAGAAAGCACCGAAATCACATGGGGCAGAGTTTTGTCTCCGGACTCAGACACACACAGTTGGGGGAAGGAGGGAGGGGGAGGTCAAAGCATCGGTGAAATTTGGCAGGAAAGAAGACCGTGGGGTTCTTCCTTTCTCTTCTGGTCACACAAGGGTGACCACTTCTTTAGATGGCCGCTGCGAGGGGACGCCTTCCTTGCTCTTCCCAGGGGAGTTATTCCCTAGACGGGGAGGATCCGTGGGCACTCTGCGGCGAATGGACGTCGCACTGACCTGCCCGAGACGTCACCTCCCCCACGGGTGGGACGACCCCGGGCAAACAACACCCGCACGAGCATCGCCGCTTTTGAGTAATTCCCCCGTCGCGGGACACAAGACTTTGGGGACACCTGAACTAGGCTATGCCAATATCGACAAAGGCCGACGGAAGAAAGAACAACCCCTCTGCACTCGACCCAATTGGAATGAATTCTGAAGGGGACCCCACAACAAGAGCCACTTTTATCCTCCTTTCAAGAGATTCCGGCGTCGACACATCCAATTAAGGAAAATCCTTCGGTAGCAGTAATTCACAGTCCCTGATGGCCTCCTATGCCATCCAACGGTCCAGACTCTGAGAATTCAACTGAGCTTCCTTATTTTTCCCTACAAATTGGGGCAACGACTTCACTTACACGAAAAAATTGTATCTCATTGTATTGTAGTATCTCATTTTCGGTAATTTACCACACACGTTCTTCAAACTACGGACTTCCATACAGGAAAAAATAGCCAGTTTCAAAAGTTTCCGATGCTAAAACGTCCAGTACAAAAGCTGCAAGCATCGACACACTAAAGGGAACTGCACGAGGGTTCAAAAACAACCGGAGTAGAAAAAGCCGCGAGTGAATAGATGTTGTCTCTTAGGGTACTGTTGCGCTTAGGGTGAAGCAATTAATTACTTTCCTTCAGTATATTTCATCTCCAGTGAAGCCAGATCAGGTCACCAAGGGAATGGCTAGGCTGGAATCACACTGGAAAAACAGGATAGGAGACGGGAGAAAAAGCTGAAGGCCAGCGATGCGTGTCGAGTGATAAGGGATGAATGATATGGGATTACTCGGTGCCCGACGTGGAGTGTACAGTGCTCTCTAGTCGAGGCCGCAACCAGGGTACAAAAGAGCGGACGAGTACGAGTTCGCAATCTCTCGCGGAATCAATGGCTCCGTCAGACGGTCTAGAGAGCCGTTTTGAATCGCAGCGACACCGCAGACACAAGAGGGAAAAAGCGTTCAGATGACTCGATCCATCAATCGGTCAAGTACATTGAACGGCCTTTCATTCAGTCGGCTCAAACAGAATTCATTTTGCAAAGGAAGGAGCTGCAAAGGGATCCACCTTGTTTCAATGTGATCTCTCACAGGGCTCCTCAATTAGTATCTTTGACTGAGTCAATCAGCAATATTAACTCCATTGAGTTTTTCAGCACATGTACTTTTATAAAAGGACCAAGTCGTAATTAGCGTGGAATATTTCCTGTCACCTTCAATTGGGATCACCAAAATTATTCCTGACCCTTGATTTAACCACGTAAAGAGATAAGAAACCCTAATTTCAACCCCGCTGGGGATGAAATTCTGTTTCAACGAAACTTTTTCCCTCTCGGAGTTCTTCTAAAAATAGAAAGAGCTTTTCCGCATGCCAGGTCCCTGTTCGTTCCAAAGCGGAAAGGTTAACGCTCAAAATTCTCGCTTTAATTTTAAGGATGGAGGCGATGGGGTGTGTGAGGAGAACAGGTTTGATGGGCTGGTGGCTCGAAAGGGCAAACGGAGTGGCCGCGAATGAGGGTTCTGTCGGAGAGCTACTCTCAGACGAGTAGGCCGCTCTGCGAAAGAATATGAAGAGAAAGAAAAAACTTTTAGCTCCAACCCTGAAAGGGAGCGAGAGCGGTGGAGCCCTTTAAGGGCTCTCAACCAAATGCTTTCACGGAGGCCTTTGATCACTTTGGTCCCTCCGAAGTTATTGGGCGCAAAAAGTACTGCTGGTTACAATAAAAGGGCGAGGATGGGATGATAAACGGAGAAAAGTGATAGTATTAGGTAGAAGGAACTCAATTTGCAACAAAAAGGCACTGAGAGATGAAAACCATTGTATGTACTGAGATTGAAGTTCAGTGTTCCTATTTCTTTATCAAAAGAAAGAAAGGAACTGCATGGAAAAACCGATCACATTCAACAAGAAAAAAATATTCACGAACTGATATTACAATTGGTAATGTTTATTTGAAGGAAAAAACAGGGGCGAAGTAAGGCTTATTGATAAAAAAATTGGCTTATTAAGGCTTTCTTAAAGGGAAAAAGATGCAGGCTATTTGCTGCTCTCAGTACCACATCTACCTCAATCAAGCCTTGGATGCAATTGTTTACCCCACTTACTTCCCTTCTGTTCCCCGAATTAGAAGCGACGTAAAGCGCTCATTATCCTGGGGAAAACTCAAGTACTGAAAGCTGATTGGAGTGGTTCAAGAGCGTATACCCTTGGCTAATTCCGAGTTACAGACACAGTCAAGACTTACGTCAAAGGAAGTCAGGGACGCCTCCAGTTATACTCTACTGGTATAGAAACCGAAGCAATTAAGCCTCTATTGATGACGCGGAGAAAGAGTCACAGATTAATTTCTTTGAAGTCAACGAATTCAATCCCGTGCAACGTAGCGGGATAGAAGGAAAGTCAATATAAAAAGCGGATATATGGAGAGAGCTGAATGAGAGAAGTTCCGCTTTTATTGAGTGAACGAGGTATGGGAACTCTAATCATCGTATTGTGTTCACCAGGAAAGAGGAAACTGTGTTATCTCAGTAATTGAAGCCACTGAAAAATGGAGTTCAATAGGGAAGGCATAAGTTTATGTAATGGAAAAACTAGTTTTTTTATGAGCCTTTTTGGAGAAAGACGTTAAAAAGCTCTTCTAAAGGCTAATGAATTTGAGTGCCTCAGATAACACAATCCGGTAAATCAGAATGGGCAACGGCACTGGTTACCGCATGCACATACTTGCTTCAACTCCTGTAAATCGGCCTTCCGATATTGAATCCATATTTCCTTTAGCTAGGTGATACATTTAATTCTCGCTACAAATAATTTGTTTAGTTGTATCCGAAGATAGAAACATTGAACTATCGCAAAGACTTCTATATCACACCCGTTTCAAGTTGCATTTTTCATAAGGCTAGAAAGGTTTTATATCGTTACTTCCGAGCTTCAACTTTTGCAACTTGAAAGAGTAACATTCACAACAAAAATTAACTCAGAAATCGAAATTCGTTCAAGTCTAGAATAAAAAGAGAGACGTTACTACGTGAAGAACCAATTGGAAGAGAAAGCAAGTAGTCCCGCGCCTTGCGTAAAAGGGTTTCAGATCGAAATAAGAAAATAAAACGACTTTAAAGGAAGTCTTAAGGAACGCTGGCGAAAATATTACGAAATAAAAAAGGGAGAGAAAGGGAGTCTAGGAGGAGAGTTGCCCGTGGCGACGGAGATGAGGGTGACGAAACGGAAGTAATTCCGAATGGGCGACCTCACGATAAAATGCTCGAGTGGACGGGCAGAAAATAAAGTGGAAAATGAATTGAGGCAAAAAAAAACTTGGGCGCCCTGGGAGAGGATCGCAAGAAGAGCCACCACCCACAAAGTGATATATTCACACGCGCGAGGAGACTACTTACGCGGTGATGTGGAGCGAGGTGGGAGAATAAATAGGATCACAGCAAGGGGAGGTGCGTCGCGGTCGTGTTTTGAGGCTAGGAGAAGGTTCGAGCGACAGGAGGGCGGTTAAATTCTGGAGCCGAGAGATTGGGGAGTGGTTATGAAGGGAGAGTGTGTTATTGTTGCGGGCGCAGGAAAGGCGTGGGGGGGGGGGGGGGGTGAAAGGGGAGGTTGGCGTGAAATGGTGGGAGAGGGTGAGTTTCGGACAGAGGGTACTCAGTGGATGTGCGGAGGTCGTGGAATGAAGGAAGGTGGGTGGGCAGATTGGGCAGTAGGGGAAAGGGACGGGGTGAAGAAGCGTGTATCGATTCTGTGGGAGGAGGTGTATTGGCCTCTTCGTCCCTCACACTCCCAACACAGGAGACTGGCCTTTGCCTCTTCGACACTCTCGAGGGTTGGGGCACGTGGAAGGAGAACGGCGACGAAGTGAAGGTTTTTAAACTAAACTTTTCACCTCAACTCCAGGCGAGACCCTTCCGTTCCACTCCTGTCTTGTGCACCCATGCATATCTCCCTCATATGAGGGGAGAGGATAAAACAAGCGTAAAAGGGTGCGACACACACTACAATGCTGGATATCCTGTATGGAACTACGACTCAACAACAGAGAAGGAAAGCGTTGCGTATGGTAGATGGGTGACTCCACGAAAATCTCAACAGAAGGAACGACACAAACTTCTAACTGGTCACAGAGGGGGACATTTTCAGCCTGGCTATCAGGAGCGTTAACAAAATGATTCCAGAGTTAATTTCAGCCATGAAGTAGGTACGTGAGGAGCTTGAAGCACTGCACTATAGTTTCATCCTAAATTTCGATGAGTTAGTTACTGCCGTGGGCCGAGACAGGATCTCTGACACAGGACTGATATCCGTGCCGGGTGAAAGTGGGATAGGAGGTAAGGAAATAGGACTTTGAGCACGGCGAGAGGGACGGGATAAGAGGTTAAGACGGGAGGTTGTCTTAAGATGTGAGACGAGCAGTTGAGAGGGGGTGGGAGCGCAGAGGGGGGGAAGACGTTTTATGCTTTTTTCTTCTTCTCCGGCGGAGGGGGGCGGAGGGAGAGATGCGATGGAGAGGTAGGGAGGGGCGGGAGGAGGGGAGGGGACCGAAGTGGATCGATCACAGCTGATTCGATGCGCTCCGTACGGACTCAATGGGAGGGAATGGACACCACGCACGCAAACGAGCGAAAGCCCGGTCGCTCGCACACCGGTCCGTGGCGAGATATGAACGAGTATGGACGAAGTGTCGAGCGAGGGCTCTGACACTGAAAGGACCACCCTTGACGAAGAAGGGCAAAGGAGGAAAAGAAGACGTTAACCTCATGGACATATGCGTAGGTGGATGAATGTCGATACAGAGAATTAAGGAAACACACGCGAACCACCAAGTGAAGAGAATAAAAATAAACAAAGCGTTAACAAAAAATATCACACGCACTCAAAAATGAGAGTCAGTGAGGATTTTTCCAACTGTACCCGACGAGTTGAATACACTCAAAGAGGGGAGATTTAAAACCACAAGGGGACGTAAACACGGAGATACCTTTTGTTTCGAGTGTCGTGCACGGACAGTAAGGGCACCTGGGTATTCCTCATGAGTCTCCACAATAAAACGAACCACAGCTCGAATAAAAACAAGCCCGTAGAGATTCAGAAATGAATGCACAGTTCGGGCAGGATGGAATGAGGGAGGAGACGCCCCACAGGGTGAATCTCTGGATGGAATCACGAGATGCAATCGTCCACACGCAGAACACCACCTTTGTCCACTCACAGGCGGCAGGTTGCCATTGCAGGGGGAATGTTACTCCTCGGACGGGGTTGGTCGGGGTGAGTTTGGCGTTTACTGGAGGGGATTGAATGTAAGGGGATGGACGGGGACTTGTGGACGAAGAGGGTGTGATATGCTCAAGCGTGGGCGTCCGGGAGGGCAAGCAACACGCTCCTGCTCCCTGACAACTCTCGAAGCTCCGTTGATGACGACGGAGTCACCCGGATTCTTCTCACACGTGGATATAAAACGCCACCAACCGGACCAACACAATGAAGGCACGCGTTCACAGGAGGGAGAGCACGGGGAATTACCTTCGAGGGGGTGGAGGGTTGGGGGTGGAGGGTTGGAGCAGGGCGAGCAAAAGTGAATCGGAGAAAGAGCGTAGGAGTGAGTTCCTTCCCCAAGTCACGAGATCGAGCGAACGTTCCCCTGTCGCCACTCCTATTGTTTTCCACCCGTCCCGCTTTATTTGTGTGTATTTGTCTGTCTCTCTCCTTTCTCCACTCACTTCATTGTTCCTCTCCTCCTCCCTTCGTTATCACTACGCTCACCGACTCATGCACGAGCACACACAACATGACGGCGCACGGATGAAGAAGCCGAACAACAACAATAACACGATCTCCCTTCCCTCCTCCTCTCCTGCTCCCCGCTAACGGTCCAGCGTTCTCCTGCTCCCCCCACTCTCAAGAGTCAGCGCCGTCGACAGCAGCGCCGCTACTCCACCACCCCCACGGCACGCATCGGTGGAAGCAGGGAAACAGGCGAGCATCGCCGGGCGCCCCGTCGATAATTCCCCCGAACCACTTGTTTTCTCTCACGCCCTATCCCTCCTTATTCATCCTCCTCTTCCCCCTTCTGTCTCCCAGAAAAAAAATACAACCCTCGCAACCGGTTGTCACAATCTTCCTCTCCCATTCACCGCTTCCCAAAGACTGCGACCACCGGCTCGGAACTTGTGAAGACACTCCTTCCGGACGGAAAGGTGAGCGATGACCACTCTTTATGTTTACTGTTTACATCCCTCACAATAATCCACCACCTTGATATCACGCGTGATGGGTTTTAAGAGTAATAAAATGGTATCGAAGCTGACGACGTGCGTGGGAAAATATTTTTAAATGACGTCTCATTCCTCCATCGTCTCTCAATCAGGTAAAGTACTGTTCCGTCGCACCGCTCAGGGTCTCCGTCGGTGCACAGGGCGCCTGGTGCTACGTTCCCGCCGCGCAGCACCGGCGTTCGGCGGGTCGGCACACAGGGCAGGGCAAGGGGAGAGAGAGAAAGCACTCTCTTCCCGGGTGCGGGCGGGCGAGGAATAATGCAGACGACGCGAGAGAGCGAGGTAGGGAAGGCGAGGGAGGGTTCGGCGTCCGGCCTCGACGTCCCGCGTGGCGATGCGGACTAGAGCGCCGTCGGCGACGATGGCGGAATCTGAGCGACTGAAAGTTCAGCCTCCCCCCTCTCCCTCACTCTTGCCGAGCCCTCTCTCTCCCTCCCCCTTCCCCCACACAACTCCCCCTTCCACCCTCCCCTTTACTTTTCCCTGGCACCCCACCTCCCCTCCCGGACTTATATAGGGGAGGGAGAGGGAGACGACGACGGTGGCGCTATTCGAGTGTGTGTTTTGTTCTTCCACAACTACCTTCCCTCCCTCGCGTGCCCCGCTGCACCCTCCTCTCCCCCGCAATGCCGCCTGTCGTCGTCGTAGTGAGAAGGGCTACGGGCGAGAAGTCCTCCACCTTCCTTTCCTCGCCCTCAGTCAGTCGCATCGGTCCTCTTGCCAGGGTGCGGCTGCAACCTGACATGCCGGCGAAGCCCACGGGGGACTCGGGGAAAAGAAACGGTGAACGGAGTCTTTATCGCATCCATTGGGGCTTCGATCCCGCAGTCCATCCCGTTTACCCTGAGTCACAACTTTTGTCATGACGAGGAACTGAGGTACTTCCGCGAGGAGATGTCCACTAGAGACAACAATTTGTCAAGTCAACCTGTTGGAGCTCACAAGTCTGGTCAGACTTCTGACCTGAGGACAACAGCAAGACGGCTGGAGATACTGTTTTGGCCATACTGGAAATATTCCAGCGAGAGAATGGCCGAAAACCGTTACTCCTCACGTAGAACACCGCGGAAACTTTGATATCCACATTTTTATCAAATTCTGTCTCTGAACGTCTACCAGCGTTTTCAAAACGCAGGTTTTTCTGGTAACTTCGTACTATAGAACTCAGATTAAAAGAAATCAGCGCAGCTCAATTACGCTGGCAAACAAAGCTACAAATCGTAAGGCTGATCTAAGGGAACAGGTAATTTAGAAGCGCACAAAAATCATAACATACATGCATCAACAATATTATATTGGATTCTTATTACAGTCAAATAATGACTAGAATACGGCAATGTTTCCTGAAGTTTTGATGAAATAATGCTGCTGGCCTTCCTCTAATAGTGATGACTTCAGTTTCATAACCATTTACTTCTTAGGAAAAGGATAAAATACTTTGCACTATTCCACTGGAGAAATTTGATTTATTGAGTCGACATGTTTCACTGCACTGCAGCATCATCAGGCACTAACATCATTTACCACCATCACATACTTCTTGTTCACCAGACTATTACCTCGTGATCAAATTCTGGAAACTCAAGGCAGGCATACAAACAATTAGCAAATGGACACAATTCAAGTAACATATTTTGGCACAATGGCCCAACACCTACATAAGCATATTAAATGCATTAAATATTATCGAAGTTATCCCTGTGCTTGGTAAATAAACCCTAACAATACTCATAGTTACTCGAAGACTATTGATGGTAATTGCTCCTGAACGGAAACTCACACGGTACGATGGCAGGAGGCTTTAACTACATAATAAACTAAAGCATACGTTATAACGAGATAATATGACAATTAAAAAAAATCTTGAGTTTATGGGGTTATTTTAAACTTCAGGGGCATAATATAACACCCAAAATACGTTAACAAAAGTAACGATATTGGATACGTATACTAATAGGGCGAATTTAAACAATATAACTTGCTAGTAGTTCCAGTAATCTGCAGAGTGAAACACATTGAGATAAATTCCTCTCAGCTGCCACAGGGAGTTCCAACAAGATCACCAGAGAGGAACGAGGCGGAGACGAAAGGGTCTTTGAGACGCCCTTGTCCATGCCCCGGAAGCGAGTGAAGATTTCTTTACGAGAGGAAGGCAAAGGGAGAAACCCTTTTCTTCGCAGTGTTTCCTTCCCCCTCCTCCGACCCTGCCTCCCGCATGCATGCCCGCACCTGTTTCCAGCCTCTCCCATGGATCTCTGCCCATCCTCACCCCTTCGCCAGCCCCCCCTCCCCCACTGAGGGATTCCGAATTTCCATTTTCCCCTTAAACGGAACTACGGTCTCTCTCTCAGACTCTTCCGCGTCTCTGCCTCCGCGACCCCGGTCCAGCAAGTGCAGCGCGAAGGGCGAGGAAAAGGGGAACCCTGGGACATGTTCCCATGGGGGTGAGTTGCTTCCAGACCGGCGGAGATGAAGAAGGAGAAGAGGAAGGGAACAGGGGGGAGATAAACACAGAGGCAGGCACGCAACGACTCACCGCGTACCCCCGTGGCTTCGCTCTCAAGGCGAGGGTGGGTGGCCGTGCCGTATGAAATGGAACGCTCGAGTCCCATCCCAAGGGTCCGCGGGACCCTGGAAGGGACTCTCCAAGGCCCATTCCCTCCGAACGAGCGAAAAAGACGTGCGAGATATTGTTCCATACTCTCGAAAACCAACAACCTACCTGTTCATGAGGTTCTCTTTACTTCAATGGTTAAACCACCCTCCCACCCGATCGATAGGGCAAGGGTGATGGGAGTGGGGAAACTGTTAGTGAAAAAAACACAGATTTTACAGCTTGAGGATCACAGACGTGGAAAGATCCAAGCATTTTGATTTACAAATAAGCGTTGCAATATAAACGCGGCGTCTATAATAACTCAAGTGTTGGAATTAATTCACGAGATGGGAGGATCCCAGAGAAACGTTTAAAGCACACTTGAAACTTAATATTCTCACGTAAATTATTTGGAAATGCTTGTCGTGTGTGTGTTTGTGCCGTTTGCTTTCGAATGTTCATCCAAAAATCTGAATACGCCAAGGGAATATCATTCACTTTCTAATCTCTCGGGGGAAACGTTTAATACTCTTTTGAACTTTGCATCTTTTCAATATTTTAGTACATTCACTGGACACGGTGGAGTGATGAGGGCGGCGCGGAATTTTGGTTTAGATTAGAAAATAGACCCGGGGGAGAAGGAGAAGAATGACGGTATAGAGATATAAGAGAGGATAACACTGGTAGCGGCAAACATAGAAAGAAAATAATACATACAATGAAGTATCAAGTAAAGAGTGATATAACTCGAATGAAAGTTTAGCTAAAAGTTTAAGTAATTTAAAAATGGTAGAGTTGGATTGAGCTAGAATTTAAAAACAAAATAGAAGCTGGTGGGAGAAATAAAACAATTATGAAAAAACAATAACCTTTGAGTTCATTGAATGCACAGAATAAAGGAAAAAATAAACATTGAAATTTGCCATTATACATTTTATTTTTGAAAAATCGAAAACTTAAATGCAAATTAAATCGTTTTTATAACGTGAGTGTAAATAAAATCATTTTTAGAGTATGGTCGGTAGATTATGATATCTTCTTGGAGTAGTACTAGGAATACCCCTGCATATATTTGGCTAAGTTCTGATTATAGACCTAACCGTCATGTCCAATGAATAAATTTTCAAAGGAATGTATAGTGTTATTATGCACACCAAGGGGTTTAAATTCTTCTTGAAAAAATCATTTTACTTGACTGAGATTCTAATTCGAATCCCCCTGTTGCCGGTCAGGAGTGTTAGCCAGTTACACAACCTAACCATCTTAACTCGAGGCGAATTTCAGCGGGGGTTTGTGCAAACTAGGTGTTTTCGTCTAGTCTACGACCGTGCGTTGGTTTCCTGCGCTACAATGTGAACCTGAGACGAGAAAACCAAGGTCGCATTAAACCCCGCTGAAATTCGCTTTGAATTAAGATAACTCGGTTTTGTGACCGGATTTGGGTACGAATCCCGGTCAAGCAAATTGCACAGCAAGGGAATTTTTTCAAGGCGAAACTCACCCCATTGGTTTATATCTTCGCTACTGTGCTTATGTCTGCCTACCACATCATTTGTGCATTTTTATAGTGGTGGCTAATATCTTTATGCACCTTTAACGCCAAACTTCCATTGTAAAAATTCTTGGATAAGGGTGAATAAATAGGTTTTCACACAGAATCCCCGTGGGTAAAATAAATGCCTGCATCACGCATTTCATGGATGGCAGATGTAAGACAAAATGCTGAGTAGCAGGTCAAGATGACCGAAGAAGATCTCAAGACTGAAGAGACGGACGATAAAGGATTTGTAGGAAAAGAGGGAGTGAGGAGAACGGTGGGAAGATATGGAGCGAGCGTTTGTTCACCGGAGTGTGGTGACCACACGGCGAAGGCCTCGGGTTTATCGAGGGGAAGAAAGATCTTCTGGAGGCAAAAGGAAGAAAATGAAGGAGGGACGATGAAAAGGAGGGAAGAGATATCATTCGAATGCGAGGGAAAGAAAAATAACAAAAGAGAGAGTCGGGGAAAAAAATAAAGGAGATGGCGCAGTAGGGTAGGGAATGCCATTTTGGCGGCAATAGCCCGCAACTAAGGCAAAAAATAAGAATTGGGACGACTCGACGCGTATCCACAAGTTTGAATGACCCTCGGGTGGAAATGTGCGCACAAAATCATACGCAACTACAAAAGCCCCACCTTTTTTTCTGGATTGATGTTGTGTTTCTCTCTACAGAGAGCGAGAGAGAAGAAAATGGAGGTAAGAGGGAGAAATATGCGTGAGAGGAGAGAGCAAAAGAAGATGCAGAGGATAGGCTGTAAAAGAAGAGGGGCATAAAAATAAAGTGGATGGATTGTGAATGAGCGGGGAGCACTCGGGTCATTTTTTTCTGTGGGCGGAAAAGCAAACAAACAAAACTTTAGGGTTGGATCCATTCGGTTCGTCCTCCTTACTTCCCTCCATCCACCCATCCGCTTCCTGCCCGACAACCCCTTGGGTTCCAACGGACACGAACAAACACACGCGGAAGAATATATACGTCCAACCAGCCTTTGCATCGGATGGAGGGAGAGAGGGACTCAAGAGAGGGAGGAAGATTGGGGGATTGGGGGAATGGGTATATATGGGGGAGGAGAGAGGAAGAGGAAGCCGGAAGTACGGAGAGGAGAAACAAAAGGGAGGGAGCGGATGGGGATGGAATGGCGGGAAATTGGCGTTCATGCCGAGTGGTCCAGCGGAGCAGAGTGTGTGATGGACACTTGTGCCGCGCCGGATTTCCAACCACCTCCCGAGAATCCAGGGTGATGCGCGGAGGAAAGGAGGATGGGAGAGCGATGAACCTGGTTCTGACATGACTGTTCGGGCAACCTTCCATCGCGTAGGTCTTCCGGATGAAAATAAATATAACCTACGCACCAATTTTCAATAGATTTGACCGAAAAAATCAAACACGCCTTGAGTGAAGAACGACCCAGGGCAGTACGACTTTAGTAGTACGTGAGAGCATTGTCCGGACCCTAGCGAAGTCGGCAAACTGCGTGACTCATGCGGTTTCTCGAAACTGTCGACATGAAATACCCAAAATGGTTTACTATATAACCTAAAGAAGAATATTTTGTTCCATTCCTGTAAAAAAATGCTTCAAAATTAATAAACTAATCACATAAAACTAGCTCCACAATATTTTCTTTCACCTTCTCACGCCACCTCTCGAATATTCTCGATTCACTTTTTTCTCGTGCTGTTTTCTCTCATAACTTCTCAATTTCAGTACACCTCTCTTTTAGTCCTACTTTCTCATTTCATTCTTGCTATATAAGCACATAAAACCAATAACCACAACATCCAAATGTAATAAATCGAATGAGGTGGCAATGAGATAAACTCCTGAAGGTCTGTGGTGACACGAAAGGGAGAAAATACTATTGGAAACGATGAATAAACATTTTTGTCTGTGACCGTTCCTTCATAAGCTCTTACATTCAACGATATGTCGGAGAAATAGTTTTAAAAAACTCGTGCTCATATTTTTGTTTATCAACATAAATGAGGTGAGAAAAATACTCTTATTTCCCAATTCCATGGCTCGTATTGTGCGGGAGCCACAGGGTCGGCAAGTGAGCGGAGCTTTAAGTGAAAGAGAAAGTGCCATATATAACATGCATTATACTGGGCTGAAAAGAACGATGAAAAATAAACGAAAACAAAGACAATTGAGAGACGCATAGGAAGACGAGGAGAGGGAAGGAAGAAAGAGGTGAGGAACAAAGAGGCAAAGTTGGGAGATAGAGAGAGAGAAAGAATAAGGCAAGGATTGACAAAGAGGAGATGAGGAAGTGGGTGCGAAGGTGTTCGGGGAAGAGGGGGGAGGAGAGGTAGAGAGGTGGCGGCGTGGAGGGCGATGATGATAACGAGGAGACACTAAACGGAACGGAAATATGAGTGCACTCGAGAGGAAAGGGAGAGCGAAGGAGAGAGAGAGAGAGGGAGAGCGAAGGAGAGGAGAAGAGGAGAGAAGGGAAGAGAGTTGCCACTTCCAGGAGTGGTGCGCGCTAAGGACAAAGGGGAAAGGAGCGAAATGTAAGAGGGATGGGTGTAGGACAGGAAATGAGCGATGAAGGGAAAGGTGGCGAGGCGTGAAGAAGGAAGGAAGGGTTAGAAAAGAGGCGAAGAGAAAGGGAAGGTTCGCAAGGTGCTCCGCTCTTCTTAGGCGCACATTTCACATTCCTTGAGGTGCTGGCCTTAAACTAACCGAGGGAGATACTCGTTTAAATTTCCTCGAACAAAACTTGCACTCAGTTAATAAAAGTTTATTATTACCTTTGTTTACCGTAGTACAAGTTTTCATCGTGGAAATTTAAACGAACTCCCTCGGTTAGTTTAAGGCAAGCACCCCAGTGAAAGAGAAATGTGCGCCTAATAAGAGCGGAGCACCTTGCGAATCTTCCCTTTCTCTTCAGCTGTTTTCTAGTCCTTCATGCCTTCTTCACGCCTCGCCACCTTCTACTACTCCACCTTGTACTACAGAAATAACCCCATAGCCTCATGTTATGTCACTTGAAACAGAAAATCAGCTCTTCACATCTCACAGAAAAGTAATATGAGTACAACGACCATTTAAATATGTGAACACTGAAATTAACTATGGTCAACGCTCAAGAGCGTACGGGCAATATCACTCGGCAAAAATTCATTCTACTCATATTAGTAGCTCCAAAACTAAAGAAGTGCACTACTCGGTGTCGTCCAACTTCGGCGCTCATCTCTTCTCCTTTTGATGTGAAGTGACCTCCACCGTATCGTAAAATAAGTAATGCCCGTGACTGTTATTTCTTCGATACTCGCTACCGGAGCAATCTAAAAGGAGCGGAACAGCAAAAACATTGGAATGGGCAAAATAACGAGAATAGGGGGAGGTAAGAGGGTGGGTGGGGGGGGGTAAATGGATAAGGAAGAAGAAGAGGGGATGAGCGACCCAGTCAAGGGCGAAATTGAGACCATCCGGCGTATCTCCCACTCTTTCCATCACCCCGGACGGACAGACAAGACTCCTCTTGCAAAGGGAGAAAGCGTTGGCTAGGGGATGAAGACGGGTGAAGGAGCATTAGGAATCCGCGTTGGGAAGGGGAGGGTGGAGAGGGTTGGCAGGCGATGGACTCGTGAGACGGATGGATGAACACGGAAAGGAAGAATACGACGCACTTACATGTATAGATGCTAGAGGCAGCCAGACTAACGAATATATCTTCATGCACATACAAAAACTCTGACATACGAAAGATAAAGGAGAATGGGTGAAAAGAATGGATATGGAGGGAGAGATAAAGTGTAAAGGGCCATAAACGCTGAAAGTACAACAAAATGCGTGAAGAAGCTGATAACATGAGCTAAAAGACCGTTCCGAAGGGCCTTAGTGAGGAGAGGCATATCTATATGGAGCATAAGGAACGGAATGAGCAAAGAGCGTTGATTTTGTGAATGCATAGTAAAGGATATCCAAATAGAGATGGGTTTATTCTAGATTCAGGGAAATACAAACACAATTTCATACGATCTTAAGGCAGTATAATGCCACTTTCAAATTGCGGGATAAAATATTAATGCAGCAAAAAATAATCTCTTGGATATGTTCTGTGACTCTTGGCAGGAACTAATTCCGTCAGAGAAGTATACATTTAAATCGGATCATGAGGATAAAAAAACATTTTTGTTCAACTAGAAGCCTTTTGCAACCAACTTAATATTGTATTCCATCTAATAACATGAAATGAGTACCATAAATAATTCCGAGATCTCCATTAGGATGTATTAGGACTTTCATTGGGATGACTTCCATACATATGTACAGACTTAGAAATTAAATAACTATTATCGAAGGAAAACGCTCATTCACATTCATAATGATTTACACTTTAGTACAGCTGAACGTCCTCTACTTTAAAGTAGATATAATATGCCATTATATAACGGAAATTACTGCGAATTTCATGACAATGGAGAAATGATACAAAACAGTGAAATATATTATAAAAATTGATGAATTCTGCGATTTAATCAACGAAATATCAAAATAAAATCAAAGCTTCCACAACTTTGATAAAGCATATTAAATTATAAACTCCAGATTGAGTTTTTTCAGTCGTATTTTTTTCATTCCACTTGAGAGAAATTAAAAAAAACACCGCGCACCCATTGTAATCTCAACCACGACGCGTTCGGTGACAAACATCAAGAGAGGTGAGCACAACACGTGTCGCCGGAAGAGTGAGTGTAAGGGTGTGTGCTTTCCCTTTGGAGAGAACTCCGTTACCACGTGGAGCCAGTCCTCAGAAAAAGGAAACGACCGTGGAAAGGGGAGAGACATCTGTGCGCGCACTCAAAAGAGATGCTGGAGGGTGGGAAGGCGTGGAAAGAGCGGAAGGATGAAGTGGGATGAGGGAATGGTCCTTTGCAATACATCTTAATTTGAATGATCCTTCGCAAAAGGCCCGGAGGGGTAAGCGCCGAATGGAGGGCGTAAAAGTGAAGGGGGGGGGGTTTGGGGAGGGGATGGAGAGTTATGGGGACCGCGATAAACATTTTCGACATTAAAACCGAACCGAATCCGAGGATCGGAGACGTAAAACGCTGTGCGATACGAGGCGCGGGGGGCGGGTGGGGGGGACGGGAAGGGGTGGAAATGGGCGGACGCATAATAATTTTCGGAGGAAGTGGAAGCAATGAAGGGGAAAGGCGGACGGGGTTAATGTCGGGAACGACCCCGGCAGAAGGAAGGAAAGGAAAATCCGCCGAGAGAGGAAGGGAGAGGTGGAGAAGAACGTAAGGAAGAGGCGAGAAAGAGTGAACGTGGGGATGCGTCGCAATTGGGAAAAAGGGGAAGGCATAGAAGAAGAGCGGATGAGAGTACGTGAATGAGCGACTGAAGGGGGGGTAAAGAAAGCAATGCTAAAAAAAAAAGCCATCAGGCTACAGGTCCTAGAGAACTCTACGAGAAAGAAAATACTGACAAACAGGAGACAGCAACATTATGCAAAGTAATGAGAGGACTAAATGAGTCTTATTAAAACAAGATTTTTCGTCATTTAAGCATCAAGTTACTGGAAATACTAGGTGATATACCAAATCCAATTACATTCAACTCAGATAAACAAACGTACTGTATTAACATAAGTACAGGGTAGAATTAAATAAAATTAAACTCATGTCGAGCATCCATCTGTTCATGGACGATTCGTACTTGGAAAACCTAATTTAAAAAAAATTCATTTAACAGCCGCTAAAAAATAAAAACTAGACTAAGTTTTCAAACATAAATAACATCAGCATTAGCCGCATGTAAATAACAACACCTAAGTGGTATGGATAAATTGTCACAGGAGAAAATCTTTTTATCTCCGTATTTGCGGCAGGCTTGAATATTTGCATAAGTGGTATGGCCTACGATTGTGCACACACAGTGATTATTCGAATCGGTTTACACCTCTCGTCAACAGACTTGCCTCACTCCCCTAAAAATTCAACACGATCAGAGGTCTTTTTTGATAGTTCTCATGCATTTTATTCTTACCACGTGCATTACATTTCACCAGCAAAAACTTTTAAAGATTTTTTCATCTCTCGCCTTCATCTTTTCATTCTTAATCCTTGCTCCGCTGTTAAGACAAAGAAAAGAGGTCGAAAAATGGCGTTATTCGGGGAAAATCAAAGATATTCTCGGAAAAAAGCTATTGGGAAGGGAGAAAGAAAAGGGGGAGTACAGGAATACGAGGAAAATAGGAGGAGACGAAGGAGAAGGGCTGAATTGGATGCACATTCAAAGGAAGGGTTTGGAGAAGAAGGGACAAGGGAGATTCGCTGAACTGCTATGAGTCCGAGTATCCCCACACTTTTCTTTCAAGGATTTAGGGCGGGATTCAAGGGGATTGCACTATAGGTAAGAAGAATGGGAGGGAGACCTGATTTATGATTCATTAAAGGATTACGCTTCATTTATCAACGCAGTCGGCAAAGTCTTCTCAATAACGCACACTGGTAAATGGGAATGATCACAATGAACCTGAAGTGGTACAGAGGAAAACAATGAGAAACAAAAAAATGAGCTAAACCCAAAGAAGACACTACAAATACATTTTTCACACAATATTCGTAAGTTGGTGTTGATTAGCGATCACTATGTCCACATTGATTTTGTCCATAGGAATACGTCCCACAATGTCACATTCTCCAAGCACTTAGTATACGAGATTGCAAGAAACAGTTTTAAACAAAATTGTGGAATGAGAAACAATAAAATGAGAGGAAGATGAGAAAGGAAGGACAAGTGCAAAAATGGGTGAATGATAAATTCGAACGTGTACCACCAAAAGAACGACTAAGATACGTATTTCACGGTCAATGACATTGGTTCAAAGTAAAACTATTTTTGGATTCAATACCTGTGATCTCTAATGATAAGAAGGCGACGGGATTTCACGGCTCCACAAAATAATACAACCACACACTGTTGATTTAATCTTTTACCTTCCGAACGGGGAGGTCTCTTTGATGTGTAAATGGCTGAAGTAACAGGGGCGGCTCAAAGACGAGATACCACCTTCCCAGCCGTCGGTGTGATGTGCTTCGTCTTTCTGCACCCTTTGCCTACCGCATGATGAAAAGACCCAGTCCACTTACATGGCAACCGAGAAGCTACCAATACTACGAACAAGCCAGAGATATTTACATTTCGGGATACAGGGAACGGTATGCTCACATAGAACCTATCTAAAAGTACAAATCAAAGGGATGATTTTGGATTCACGTTTTCTTGCTGAGCGAATAAATCCACCCGTCTCGCTTTGACAAACAAAATCTCCGACTTTATAAGGACAGGTGCATTAGATTTACCACAAGAAGAGACAAAAGAAATGAGATGAAAAAAAATGTCAAGGTTTGTAAAATTAAGTTTACAGAAATTGGAAAGAACATTTCCCTCGAGTTTCAGTGACTTAGCATTCTAGAGGGACAGGAATATTATGCATACGATCAAATCTTAAAATTTTGCGAGACCGAATCTCTGATGGGAAGAAGAAAATAAAATCGCTTAACACAATAGTTCGCATTTTGCACACCAAACGGGATCATTAAATCAGTGTGGCTTTTTCCAGAGACAGACAAACCAACTAAGCTTGCTTTTACATAATGGTCCTTAATAACTATAGACGCATTACGCACGCAGCACGAAGAGAATTAAACGCAGCATAACGAAACATTGAGTCTTAAATAAATTCAGTATTTCGGTTAATCTGTGACTGACAAGGCACTATGGCCGGCTCTCTAAACAATGTAATATGCGTGCAACTGAAACAGAGACATAAAAACTGGAAAATATTAGGAGAATTAATTGACTTGTTTTTGTATGGCATAGAGTGGAATAAAATATTTATAATGCCTGCCTGATTGAACAAGAGCTGGATAAAGGGCAGGAATATATTAATAAAAAATGAGTGGATTGGGAATACACATTTTCTTACAGAGATACCGAGGTTAAAAAAAAGCACTGGCCCCATCCCGGAAGTCTGTGGAAAATCAAAATAAACATACAAGGTAGAAAAGCAAAATAAACTTACGAAATCGCATAGGCGTCTGAGAAAAACGCGCACAGAGTTTCGCCGGGAAACGTCATCCTTGCGTGATATGAAAATAAAACTCGCAGGTTAGTGGGAGTCTTCGAAACGAGGTGCAAATGAGTGGTTTGGCACGCGAGGTGTCCATATCTCCACGCGTGCGACGGCGAATGTGGGAGAGGGGAGGAAGAAGAATGAATGGGGGCAAGAGCAGGGGGCCAAATAGCTCGTACTACACACTAGAGCGGCATCCGCTAGAGGAAAGGGAAGGGAGATAGTGCAGGATGGTAAAGGGCTAAAAGGGTGGTAGGGAGAGAAAGAGAGGTGGTGGTAGGAAGGATATTGGAGTTTCAACGCGAGAGGAACACGTGAGGGAGGATGGAGAGAAGACAGGGAGAGAAAATGGGGGTCATAGGTTGGGGCGAGGGTAAAGAATGGAGAGAAGAGAAAACTGAATAGCCCGGTGGGGAGGAGGAGAAGGGAATTGGATTGGGAAGAAAAACGGCGAGAGGCAAAAAAAATGTTAAGAAAAGTTATTCCGGAGGAAAGAGGGGAGAAAAGAATACGAGTTATAAAAGAAGAAAAAAGGAAAGAGAAAGAGAGAAGGGTAAGTGGAGGGATAGACAAGATAACTGGCCAAATCAACGGTGAGCACAACACTATAATACCATCAAGTACATGGAGATACCTGTTCACTAATATTGCAATAAATCAGATGATGTGAAAAGAAGCCAAGATTCACAAACAAACCGAAGAAGGGTGAAAACCAGGATTACTAAAATATTTCTGAAATCGCATGCTTGAAAAAATATTTAGTCTAATGACCGCAATTTCAGTAAGGGTGGGAGAGACAACCTGATGAAAAAGAGCATACAAATTCTAAATTGAGTACAAAAACCATTCAAATTAAAATGCTTTATGAATGAATTAAAAATAGTAGTGAACCGGAACAAACAATACTCAATAGATCAGGACGTGGGATTGAGTAATACACCTAATTGTAAGGAAGAAGACAGGGAAGGTGGTAACTGGGCTAAGGTGGAATAGAGGTGGGTGGCGACAAAGGGAGGGAGGAAGGGGAAGAAGAGAGGATGGCAGGTGGGTTCGGGAAGATACGGGGAGAAGGGAGAGGTGGGAAGGGGGAGGAGGAAGGGGAGCCGTGCGAGGGGGACGGTGGGAGGAGGTGTGGCGGGGGAGGGGGAGTAGGGGAAGGCACCACCCCTCCGCCCTCCTCCTCCTCCGCCGCTTGAAATCAATGTTTGTCTGAGTTCCGGGCGCACACTCCACCACGCACACGGCCTGGCTTGCCAACCTGACAGAGAAAGAGAGAGGAGGGCTCGCTCCACTCCACGGGCCCCCGTCGTCATATTCGGCTTCCACCACCAACCAACCCCCTTATCAACCACCCTCTGCACAAAGACACGGGGACGCAGGGGTGCCAACACTGCGGAGGCGTGCACGTCGCTCCCGGAGCGGGGGGACTGGGTGGTGGTCGCGTGCGGCCGACAGAGGGCGTGGCGTGGGCGGTGACGAACTAATGGGTAGGGGGGTGGGAGTCCCACACCCACCCACCCCGCCCCCCATCACCCACACAACCACTGATACGACTACACGGGACATGGGTTCGATTCTCAGAATGAAAGATGAAAACATTGGGCTGAATGACCATGATAATACTGCGTAAACGACGAGTATCCTTAACGTTTCAATATTGAAATAATTTCACCTAACTATTATAAATTTTAAACCATGCTGTTTTCAAAAAAGGATTGTAAACAAAAAAATTTCATTATGTAACATTATTAATATATCCTAAACGTTGGCGGAAGTTTTGTATTATTATTTGACCTAAGCTCTAAGCTACAGTCTATATTTATATGCATACAAATATAGACTGTATACAAATAGTGCCTAAACTCCTTCATTCGACCGCGGATTATTTCTGAATGGTTTTGAAAATCTTCAATTATCACAGTAAGAAATCTTCCTGTTTTCGGAACAAGATTTTAAGCCGTCCAAAAACGTTCGAGTAATATGTGATTTGAAAAACTCCCACAGAGAACAACTCCTTTCCCTTGCATATCAACTCAAGGTAGGAAAATGTAACCCAAGACTGGCTGATGATCTGGTTTGTCGTTAGATAAATATAGAGTACTCCACCGATATGCCCAGTACCCAACTAAATTACTTTTATCCAAATAAGTCCTCGACAGTATTTTCAGAAATATTACTGTCAGAAATAGGAAGCTTTCTGCGTTAAAGTCAAATCTGTGCATCGTATTAATTTTTATAAGATAACCATACAAGTACCAAGCACATGAGGATACCCAGTTCCGATGAAGATTAATTCATCAATTATCAATATCCCTTTCCTCCCATTTTCCTTGTAGTATTGGTGAGGAAATGCTTGTATTTTGAGCGTGTTTATTTTAATGATCAAATTATTCAAATCTATCCCATACCTACTCATTTAATAACTAATAATTATTTTTTAAATATAATGATATAAAATTATGCAACTATCACCCTGTTTCAAAACATCGGATCTATAAAGTGACCAGCCTATAGCTGCAAGTGCAAAACAATCTCCACGGAACCAAATTTACCGTCAAGCTCATCGCTGTTAAATAATGAACATAGGATTGAGCACAAACTACTTTATATAAAATAAATCAAAGAACATGTCTTCTGTGTTTTGAATCATCTGAAGCAATTATTATGCGACAGGAGTACTACAAAATATTTTCATGCAAAAAGAAAAAGTCATAGCGCATCCAATGCTTAGCTAAACCTGGAAAAATGTAAGGGCTTAACTTCCTCTTTCACTACGAAGTGGTATCGCAGTTGATATCAGCGTGAAATCATAACAAATACGGCTAGTGGAGCACAAAACAAAAAGAATGTGCCCACCGAAATTCCTTTTGGCCAAACCAAATGTTGAACACAGAAGCAAAGTATCAAGAAATAAGTGAAACATCGAGAAATGAATAAGGATGAGCGATAGAGAGACAAAAACGATTTTACAGTGGCAAGTGCTTGCGTCGCGGGGAGGAAAACAGAAATATAAAGCTCGATAATCAAATAGGGGAAACAAAATTGAGAAGATTATTCTGTTTAGTAAAAAAGGAGTATCATTTTCCTTGGAAACAATTCATAATATTGCAATACGGTTCATGGGTGCGGGAATCCTAATTTAACAAGAAATAAACTGCTAATCTTTCACTTTCCTTTATAACTCCTGGAGAGGGAAATACAGAGTCACGACTGTAATTCCATAGCAATGGGCATGCACGTAGGTTGGTTATGCTGATCGGTACGTTGGTAGTGGAAACAGGGTATAGGAAGAAATAGGAATGAGAACAGGAAATTATTGTGGATTTTGGGTTGGTCATAAGGACAACTTGTTTTAAAGACATTTGCAGGGAGGTGGCGGGGATATCGTCTTCGGGAAGGTCATGGCCAACGTTGCCACAGAATTTCGACCGGGTGAGAGAGAGAAGCCTTTGGGGAGAGAAGGCGAAAACACTGCGGGGACTGTGGCCGAGTAGGCGTTAGAAAAATTTAACAGATGAGGTCGCACGGGAGGATTATTTCACATTTTTATGAATACCGATTTTTATACAGGGTGCTGATTTTCTACATCATTTCCACGTCACTCGGATACTAATCCATGAATTTCTTGTATCGGCTGGGATTCTTCGGACGACCAAAAGTAATAGAAAGAAACGGCACCAAGAGAAAAGCGAGGGGGACATAATTATATTACATTCATAGAGGTTTTCAGAGCCATCATCATGCTTTGCAGCAATATTTTGACGTCACATAAAAGGCATTACCACTAAGAGATTGTATTCAGACGCCATGAATTATAAGTTGGAGTAGAGAGCACTATAATTTCTCATCGCCAAGCAGACTTAACAGTAAAAGGAAATTTGAATAACCACTCAACATTCTTCTATGTGATGAATCACACCCACACATAAAAATTTGATTGCGACGCATTTAATGAGCTAAATACTACATGCTCTTTTATCAGATCAAATCATATTTTTCCGTTATCATTTTCATTGCTGAGAGGAGCTCAAAATATAACAAAAAAAGGAAGTTGAATGATGGATGACGGCTTAGGTCCCATGTTATGTTTTTTAATCGATACCCATTTCAACTCGGTTTCATTCTTAGCTCTCTGCCTCTCATTTATACGGAGGATTTTCTCCTGTTAGCTACCCATTACTACATTTCTCCATCTTTCTCCAGGGTAGTTTCTAGCACGGTTTCCACAAAACGTTTTTCACAGTTCGCTTTTCCATTATTTTATGTCCATTCAAAAACCTTTCAAAATTAGTGCCATAGCAAGGTATCAACGAGAAAATAGGCCTCTTTTTCCAATATCGAGAATAATCTCTGAATATAACGAGAAGTAAAAGAGTACAAGAAGTGAGATATGGTTTGGAAGCTGATTGATGAAGGATAGTAAGATTGGCGAATTGAAGAATTGGACAGTGGTAAACGTAAACATTCGTTGGCAAAAAGCATTTTCCAAGAGATAAACATTTTTGGATATTTTAATCACGCGATATTCTAAAACTTCCACAGCACTTCGATCAGTTGACGAAGTTAAGAGATGCCAAAGCAACAGGTGAAGATGGGTGGGCAAATATTTCTCCTTCAATTCCACGTCATTATCCGCCGAAACCTTCGCAAATGAGGCCGAGTGGAGCCCGGGGACTAGCGAGCACGCCGGCCCCTGGTGGGCAGTTTCCCTCGTATCCCAAAAGTATTGCGGCGTTGCGGCACTCTGTATGCCTAAGAGACACAAGCAGTGCGCTGAATATTCATGAAATTACACGGCCGGGGAAGGGGTTAAGACCCAAGCGAGGCAAACTGCATACTCGCGTCCCTTAAATTCGATGCCCATTCACCGCGCGGCCTTGTTCGCCTCAATTTTGGGAGTACATGGGATAATTAGAGCGATATAATAGGCTAAGTTCGGAGGAGATTGAGAAATTAAACGATATTACATAGCCACACTAATTGCTATACACGATGGTGAAAACCTCCCAGAATTTTTAAAATAACATCATTACCCAAGGTTGATCAAGTCAACATGGTTCAAAAATAAAACTTTTCTAAAGACCTGCATATCCAAACATTGATAGACAGGAGATTAACTTAGCCTTCTGTTCCATCAGTATCAGTCCCTTACTACTAATGGACTTTTCAAAATGAAGTAACTGATGCTGATGAAACAACATGGATACCTTTTCTAGAAAAAAGCGAGATTAGACATCATCTCACTGTATAAACATCACTTATCTTTAAAAGAACACTAAATGACGAGGGCAATTACACCAAAATTCGCAACATTCAATTTGGTCAGTAACGGATTAAGAGAGCAGGAGATAGTATTCTAAGGGCACAATTTAAATATTTTTAGATAGTACCCTTTTGTTTTTCCTTTATCTCATCAATGCATAGACGTTTGTATTGATTTTAGTTTTCGTTCTCATACTTTTCTATTTTTTCCTTTCCTCTCACTTCCTCTCCAATTTTGAAAGTATAGGCAACCGGTTTGACTTTAGGCACAGTCTCCTCAAATAGTGCACCTTGCAGTCATTGCAAAAGACGATCGCTGATTACCTTTGGGTCGCCCACTCTATCAGATTTGAAATGAAGACGTATCTCGAAACTAAGACCATGATTTGGCAGAGGAGAACAAATCGAGAGAAGCTCAAAAGAACGGAATAGCACGTAACTCAAATTACCAGTAATTAGAGAGAGTTGTAACACCGTAAAGCACGTAAGCGTACAACTTAAGCGGCACCACCAATGGCCACAAACACTTAGTTCTCTAACTACCTTCGAGCGGTATTCCGTGAAGCGGCAAGTGGAAAACACCCCCGAGGTAAGGGTACACATCGAGGGAGACGAAATGGGAGAGATGGGAGAGAGACACTGGTTTGCAAAGAGAACTCACTCCTCTGCGGAGCAGACGCCCTTGCACACATAGAGACACTCAAATACACGCGCCCCCTTGCCCAACCCGCGGGTCGTTTCTTCCAAAAACCACCTGTGCCGCCGCCACCTCACCCTGTCGGCCACTAGAGAGGGAGGGGAAGGGACGGAGAAGAGAGACAGTGGCTCAGAAATGCACGTGGGACGGAGCGAGACAAATTAATGCGAGCCATTAGGGAGTCATTGAGGAGGACGAATTTGGGTGGAGATGAGAGCAATGGAAAGACACGGAGGAACCTTTTCCTGTCTACCTCATTTCTCTCCTCTCTGCCGGCCCCGTCGCACTCAGACGGTTGACTGCGACAAAAAGAGAGAGAGAAGTTGAAGAGATGGAGAGATGAGGAGGAGAAATAGACACTATACCGCTCTGCCAACGTTTCGCAAGCGTCTCTCGCAGATCTCCTTTCTCCTCATCCCCTCCACTACTCCACTCAATCCCTCGTTCATCTCTCTCCCGCTTTCCCCGACGTACCGCCCGCCGATCCCCGAGGTCCTCTCCCCTTCCATCGACTCGATGGCGCGCTCTCACTCTCAATCTCTAAAAGCGAACGAAACATTCCCACTCGGGACTCGTGGCACTCTTTTCCTCGCGAGGCGAGAGGGTGACGCGACAGTGTTTCGAGAGAGAGGGCAAGGATGGCACTCTAGTGCGGAGTAAGGCTGTCCAATATACGCAACTAAGGCCCGGTTTTATAAAGCTAGGTTACCTTTAACGGCAAGATGACGCAACCATTTTGTTGGTTTGATGTTAACTGATAGTTCGGGTCTTTATATTAATATCAGACTGCTGGATAATAGAGAGTTATCGAAGGAATAACGAATTAATGAAAGAGCGCTGGCGCTGACTTTGTGGAAGCTCTTTTCAGTAATTATATTGCAATGCGATATTAAGAATCTCTGTTTTAATATTTCCTCGATACGTAAACAAAAGTCAATTCGTTCTTCATATTCAAAAGAGGAAAAAAAGAATTAAACTATATCAGACCTGTCTACTTATATTCATCAACCAACAATGGCACGCTATGCCGAAACTATGATGATGGCATAACATGCCGAAATCATGGTCTGGTTTGTAAGTGTGCCAGTGTTTTTCTCTTTTGAAGATGGAGAAGGAATTCACTTTGGTTTTCGTATCGAAAAAAATATTTAAACACATTCTTAATATCACATTGCAATATAAACACTGCTGCCCAATATACCTACGATATTACACATCACATTGAAATATAGCATTTATTTCAATTTACAATAGACATATGTTGACGCAACGATGCAAGTTGCATTACTGAGTGATATCGCATATTTCATCACATTGCATGACAATGCATTGATGCATGGCAATGCTTGATATAACATTGCGCTCCGTTGATGCAGTGATAAATATCATTATATTATCCTGTGTCACCAATAGTATGATCAGTAAATGTAAAATAATATGAACTAGTGGTACATGAAATCAGGGAATGTTGTCTGATTTCGTATAATAACATTTCGTATTATACAGCGACACATCGAATTGGCAGCCGTGCCCATATCGGATTGTTACATCGTATTAACATCCCACAGTCGATATACCGCAGTAGGTACTGCATTTCCCAAATACGGAGTGGGCAATTGAGGAAGTCACTCGGAATCTAGGGAATGGAAGGGGTGCACTTTTGGAGTCTGAGTCGCAGAGAGAGAGAGAGAGGGGAAGTAGTAGGAGTAGGGATGAGGAGGGATGGAAAGTGAAGGTAGGGGAAGGGGGACGCACCAAAGTTTCCCCCTTCCTCATATTCCGCCACCGTACACATAGGCGGCGCATCGCTGTTCCCACGGGAGCGACCGAGAGGTGAATTCACCTGGGGGGGGAGGGAGGGAGGAATGCCCACGAGAGAGAAAGAGAGAGGGCGGAGCGGGCAAATATGGCGGTGCAGAGTCTCAGTGGGGGCTGGAAGATCCCCACCATGAGATAACGGAGTGACGTCGAACAGCCACCATCCCTTTGCAGCAGAACTATCCTCTTGGCTCTGGATTATCTTCCCGATGCCCAACCACCGCCTTCACGTCCCTTGCTGTTCTAACGATCCCCATCCCCCTACAAGCTAACCCTCTTCCCTTAGAGAGAAAAAAACGCCCCAAACTATAACACACTATCGAATTATTACGGATTCTTCCCGATCCCGAGCGTCCTTAATATGCCACCCCCCGACACCCTAACTCCCTCCCATGAAAGCGCTCCGACCCAACTTCCCCTCTCGCCGTTCGGCTTCGAATGAGACGCTTCCCCTACCAGCAACCACCACCCACTACCCCTCCCCACATGTCCTCCGGCACTCCAATGCGATTAAAACCACCCCCATGCAAAGGGGGAGGCACCAAGCCCCCTAGGCGTCAGATGCGGATGCGACAAGTTAGATTTTCGGGAGATTTACCCGAAACCCAATGAGGGAGAGGAGTGCTCTTTTGCGCGGATTTATGCTATGTGCAGGTATGTTGGAACCTACGTAGGTACGTCTGTGTATTTTATTTATTTTTTCATTTCCATCACGATACAAATTTCCCTCTCCTATTTCCCCCTGCTCTCTATAGTTTTTGGCGAAGAACGATCAGAATCCTTTGAGCACCTCATCAAAGAGGGCAAAAGGGTAGGCCAGTCCGATCATTGGGCAGGCGAGAGGAGCATGCGGCAAAAAGATTGGGGTCAGAGATCACTCCCTACTAGAATAGTCCACTCCTCTAGAGTTGATTCCAGAAGAATTCCGTTCGAAGAGCAGTAAATTCAATTTCATTTCGGAAGATTAAGTTAATAAAATATTTACAACAACTGTGAAATGTGTATTCCTCATCACTAAATAGCATAACTAGGAGACTTGATCACAACTGAATTCGATTTATCCTGAGATATAATTTTGGATTATAAAACTCGATTTCTTCAACAGACTGCGAGAAATTGGCCGGAATACTTATTAAATACCATGTTCAAAATATCGTTAAAAACCCCGGTAGTATCCTCCCATGTTCCTTCCTACAACAACTTCTTTAGATATCAACATGTACACCAAGGAAGGGAGGTAATCGCCTGGTTAAGTTTAAGTGGGAGGAAAATACCTCACTCAAGGGGATGGGAGATTAGAAAAGTTATTATTGTCCAATGCCGGGAGTCTCACGGAGAGTCCGGGAAAGTAGGCAACACAACTCCCTGTCGTGTTTTCGCGGCGTTTAATCCAACCTTGCCTGAGTTGGGGCAAACGCTTTTCCGTTCTCTTGAGCGTCTTATCGCTAGAAGGCAAATTTCCTCTAGTTCGGTTGAGGCTAGCTTGAATTCTGTATCATTCAGAACAGCGGGATAAATTGATGCCCTCAGAAAGTCCTCAATTCATACGCCTTTACGTAGTGCTTGCTAAAATTACTCCCTATGGTAGTTTACCGATGACGATTCCCTAAACTGACCCAGAAAAATCTGAGAAAATTGGAGATTTTCAACAACGAAAGTTGTTTTGCCAGACACGAGTAAACAGAATGGTCATTTCAAGAAAAACAGTAAGCTTTCGGCTCGAAACTCTATTTCATTGCTCCAGGTTATCACATCCCAAATGGGAGCTAAAAAAAGGTCTGCGCCGCTTACTTATTCAATCATGCTAAGAAAAGTAAATGGAAAATAATTCATGACCGTCGAGAGATGCTAGGTCCGGCATTAAGTCGTGATTTTTTAATCGCATTAAGTAACTTGAACGAACCCCCCACGGAGCATCGGCTGTTCCTCGAAATACTCTATTGGAATAAAAAGTTTGCATCAGATGATATATGGAAACTTAACTGAGGAAAGATAAAAATCGCAAGAAAGCGAGTGCAATACAGCTCGAGAAAAGAAGATGAAGAGGTAAAATAGGAAATAAGAAAAGAACTATTCATACGTAAAAATGCAATGAATGTCTATTAATAAGAAAAAATCACTTCACTGAGCATGAAGATAATTTCCTTTCTTTCCAAAGCTAGATGATTATAAGGGCTTTAATATTCATTGATCAAAATATTAATTTTCAACTATCCAATTACGAATGCACAGCTGTCAAGTTTTACTTTTAAAATGAGCCGAATGCTGATTTCACGGTTCCTACCCCAAAAGGACAATTGACTAATAATACATATAAACATCCTACATATAAGCGAATTTGAACATCAAATACCTGTTGAAATATTGTTTTCCTAGCAAAACGTAAAAGATTTGAATCAAAATTGTCCTAAAAACAAAGCGTAAATTACCACTTATCGAGGACTTTCCACTCCATCACCGTATATCCTAATGAAAAGCAACCAGCTGTTACAGCCGTGGCCTACCAAAGGAGGCAAACGTTTGAGGACTTCTTGAAAGAGGGAACGGAATACAATTGAAAGAAACTGAGCGGAAAAATAAATCTCGGGCTATGGCGCATCTGAACGAAGTGCACCCGGATGTGCCCTTGGTGAGGGACGTTCTGGAAAAAAAATAACGACCTGTGCCCGCTGGAATTAACGGCCGTAGACATTAACTGGAGCATTCAGGGAAATGTCAGCGGGTTTCTTTACGAGAGGAGGAGAGAAAAAAGCGCAGGGAGATAGCTAAGAGAAATTCCGGGAAAGAATCGTAAAAGGATCAATAGTCAGTGGAGAGAGGAGCAATATATCTCTCTTGGGGGGTGCGGGGGGGGGGGGGCGAAATCGCTCCTCTGCTACGCCCCACGATGGCGCTCAACTTTCACGAGGAGTCAAAGAATAAGGGAAATGTATAAAAAAAGACACACATATATCTCACATAGGTCAATAAATTACTCTCATTTCTTAAGTGAGAAATGCTGTACGCGCGAAAAGTGCCGAGTCATGAGTCAGGGGAATATAAAGACATTTACGCCCTTTTGCCGGTGATCGTGGGGGATGGCTGCGAGTCGCTGGGGCGAAGAGGGAACCAGAATGAAAATGAGAGGCCAAATGGGACAGGCGGTAGATATGGAGATAAATGGAGCGAGAGTGATAAAGAAATATATAGATGAAAATTCAAACGCATACATTTTGAAAATGACAACCGAGAGAATGACAGAAGAACACTCACAGTGATAAATTATACGTTGGCACCCAAAGAAACAAACAGCCAGTAGGCTTAATGGCACCACTTCATGGTAGGTATATTTCGCTTCACGATGTAGCAAAAGTAAGTAGCGTAGGTTATATGGTGCTGCTGTACCAAGGAAGTAGTATGCTGGGTCTTTATTGAGTGCATAATTCTCATTCAAAAGAATAAATTTTCTGTTTGAAAATGACAACCACCATCATAAAATACTTATAAACAACAATTACGATAATTTAGATTTTTAGAGCACAATTTAAACGATCCCTGGATATAAGGACACATTATCGCGAAGTTCTAGAGAACTTATTTATAGGATTAAGTTCTTAGACCACGCACAACGTTAAGAGGCCATAGCCTAAACCTTTTCCTTCTTTAGCCTTCAAATTCCAACCCCTTCATTTCGTCCACAATGACTATTATTTTCATTCCTCCTTCGAGACCAACTGAGTCAGTCTCCAGAACTGGTATCTCAGGTCAGTTTAACTGACCAGAGATACCAGCCCATGCTTTCCAATCAGAGCACTGAAACTGACAGCTTCTATGAAACATATCAAACAATAACAATCAGTTACATTACTTTTGAAGATAGCGAAGAGAAACTTTCAGGAGTGGAAATCCATAGCGTTCAGTTTTAACGGAAAACCATACCGCTAAACCACTCTTAATAATAAATAGTTAAAGCACAATATCAAGGATATGGTAATTAATAATAAATCATACACTTCAGAAATGATTTTCCAGGATTATTTTTTGATGAACAAATTGAACTCTTAAAGTAATTGGCCAAATAATTATGTAACACGTAAACTGGACGATATTCGAACCAATAAAGAAAACACCCAATAATTTACCAATATTTATTCTGCAAATTAATTTTATATGTGGATATTTAACTACTACAAAAATAAACAAAGAATCACAAGAATAATATGAGATGAAATGATGCTTTGAAAAGGGACGTGGTAAGCGAATAGCAGATCCATTATTTACGTTCATCGACCACATCCGCTCGGAGTAGAGGTATTCAGTAAAACAGATGCCACGTGTTTATTCGAATTAATTTAGTGAGTACACGGACCAGTATAAAATACTAATTGGAAAAATAAACAATTTTCAGCACGGACCTGCAAATAACATTCCAATTACATCGTATTTGAAACAATCATCCCAATGAAATAATTAACTTTGGACAGAATTTCCTGATCACAGGGAACATTGTATGTCTACATAGTTTTAAAAAGATTACACACAAAATTGAATTCAACAGAGAAATACTAAAAATATTTACGATGGAGCAAATTAATCCCTAACTGAAGGAATTAATTTGAGATCCCACTGAGACAGAATATTGGCACACAGGTTCGTTAATACAACTGGTTTTCAACTTTAAATGGGCGGGAAATGATAATTAATTTTGTACATGTTCACATCTCAATGGCAAAAATTTATGGAATATGAAATATCTACACGAAAAGGAAATATGAAACCGAGAAGTGATTCCTACATATGTATAATCGCTTTGCTGCATTAAACCTACAACGCATATGCAACGAGTAAAACAACTACAGATTTGGTGCCTTCGTGCTTCTAACTAATATATTCCACCAAAGCCTCGAAGCCGTGATACGGATAACCACGAAAATTTATGAAACATTACAAAAAAACAAAGTTGACAGTGTGTAAAAATTCGTTAAAAGTTGTTCAATCATTAGTAAAATAAGAGGTTATTAATAATATCGGCTCCACGAATTTTTAAAACTACAAGTAAAGCATTATGTTCAATGGTTCGAGCTCGACACATGAAGTAACATTTTTTCCATTCGAAATGTTATTTTTTACGACTTCAAAAGGATTTATTTTTACCGAAATAGATTGGATGTACATTTTGAAGCACAATAGGTACTTAACAATGCGAGAGTAGAAATTAAAAAACAACAAAAATAAATATTAATATACCTAATTAAAGTTACGTCGGCAATCTCTGAGCCAATTAAGCTCTCGAGCATGTTTAATTGGCCCCGTATTGTGTTTCCTTGTTTCCGATATCCGCACCAGCCGTTACAGGCATTGTGAGATCCCTACAATACTAAAAAAAGAAGCTTCTCTAGCATAAAAAACCTGGCCTGTGAAGAGTAAAATTGCGCGTAGGAGAATTTGATACTATTATTACCTAGAAATCCGATTTTGTGGATTCCCCAAAGTGGGATATATAATGCAATATTGCTCAGCTACAATAAAACGAGAATAAAATTTTAAGGCAAAGAAAAGCGCACGGTCTCCCCTTGAATTCCCAACGGTCGTGCACTGCATGACCCGACAATGATCCGTCTCGCAGACGGAGACAGAAGGGTCGAAGCAATTCGGGTGGTCGGTGACCCGGGTGGGGTGGCGCGAAACCCCCCCCCCTCCCTCCCTCCCCCTGGCCGACTCCCCCCCCGCCTTCCTTCTTCCCTCCACCCCCTAAAAATGTTCTCCCGTTCACTCCCACCGCTTGCGTTAATTACCTCCGACACGACCTCTGCGATCCGACATTTTTTGGCGACGAATGTTTTATTCCCTGACTTTTGAAAAAGTTCTACATTTTGAAAATATTCTCTGGAACGGATACGAGAGGAATTGCCTTAATTTTCCGCTGTCCCTCATTCCTGCTCTCCACATTCCATCCCGGAACTCGAAATTCCTTCGCAGCATTATCTGACGGGCAGTGGCAAAAACACGGCAGGATACAAGTATAAAAAGCATGGTAAAAACGACCATGAGAAGTCAAGTAATTTCTTATCTAATATTCGTTCTTTATGAAAAAGGCAGGTGATAACGTAATATCACAGTAAGCTCTCTTGAAATTCACTAAATGTACTGGGCAGGTAATTAACCGAAGAAGAGGAAAATGTAACAGTAACGGCAGTCTCTCAAACGAAATTTGTAATGACAGATTACAGAGAAATTTTTTTTCTGGTATAGTCATGTATTACAACCAATGTAAACACATAACTTCACTTTAGAACATGTATAAATGTGCGTCTACAAGTAGCATATTACAACCCTTTATATATATATATGTTCCTTTAATGTTATATGCATTAAAGTTCAATTTGAAGTAACTCACGTTACATGAAATAGGCATAGAACTTAATCCCATGCAGCACTAACTAATGTTCTGGTCTTATATTCACAGAATGGATGCAGCTGCTGCTCTTTGGACCAACACATTTGAACTTCTGACAAACACATTTGGCTCTGCCGATAACGGACATGGCTCGTTTAACTCATTTAGTTTATTTAATATGCATTTAAACAACTTGAAAAAACAACCTGGCTAATAGCTCCAAATACATGATTTCCTAATGATATAAAAAAGAAACAAGGGACTGAAAATGTAATCAAGGTAAAAAATGATTTTACAAATGCCTATCAATCGATGCATTGAAAAATTGAAAACCATATCTTTTACCCAGAAATGAATGATACTAATATGCATACCTTGGACTTAAAGCAATAAGGGATTTACTTAAAATACAGAAACCTCATGATAACGAAATACTTGAAATGAGTAGATATTATGGCTGTTATTATTTAAAAAACATCATCGTGGCCTTCATTATACCTACTGTAAATTCAGGTGGTGTCTGATTATCACACACGTGGCCAGGTTCAATTTCCACTTCTCGGTAGAGCAAAAGTTAATGTTGGCCACTATTATAAGGAAATGTCTGCCTTGTCGATGATTTTAAAGACTACCCTTGTGTTAAGTAACATGTTCAAGAAGCAAGACTCAGACATGGTCCTCTTTTTAAACCCTGTTGATGTCTCTCACCATCTCCGATTCACTTCCTCTCCGCACCGATTTCTTCGCAAAGCTCCTTCGCCGAAGAAGAGACGGGAAGACAACGAGCAGCCACGGAATTGAGATGGGAGCGAGAGAGAGACGTCTTGCTCTTAGAGGAGCGAACGGGATGCGACGGGTAACTCGACCGCGGTGATGAATTAACACGCGGTAATGCTGCTCCGCCTCTGGAATTCGCGACATCGCCGCGGGAAGGAAACCCATTTTCATGGAGACGACTCGAGTCTTCCGACTCGCGACGCGAGAGAAAAGGGAAGTAGAGTAGCGGCGTCTAGAGGTGTCAAAACACCCGACTCGAGGAGACCATATCAGAGAGCCCAAAGAGATTACAACGTGAAGACTCACTTCCCTCTCTTGGCAATGAGATACGACCTCGAAAGAGAAGAATTTCCACACGGAATTCGCATTCAAAGGGTCTAAAAAGCGTTCAACGTCCTCGGTTGACCCACGCTTTTGCCAAAAAAGTCGTACACATTGCGATAAAATTCTACACTACTTTTTAAAAACCTGATTGCTGCCCAATTACTGGACGAATATCTACTCCTCCCAATATTGAGGTGTGGGACCACGGAGATTCAACAGTGACATTTATTCGGAATTGAATTTTCTTTTAGTATATGCACTATGATAGCACGGAAAGTTATGTGATTAGCCCCTAGTTCATAGTAATTCTAAAGCCTACAGAGAACATTAATTGACCTAATTATTTCAACTGGGATTTATTCAATCCACTGGACACAAAGACATTAAGGCGTTAAGATACATTTTGTTACTTTTCATTCGACGACAAAACGACCTCATCCTCTCAACTGTTATCGGAGTGACGAAGAAACGGATGACAGAGCATGAGTCAAAATCTGAATATGGAGTTAAGTGAGGATATTTTGTTTCTATAACTCACATTACTAAATATAATTTAAGCTCTTTTTTTCAATTATAGTTTTACGGAAGGAAGAGGATAGGAATTCTGGACGAAATAAGAGGCGGTAGAAGATATGAAGAATTGAAGAGGGATCTAATGGCGGGCCATCCTTAGGAGGGAAAGCGAGACAATGTCTATGAGGTTGGGATGCAGAATGGTGACTGTCCAAGAACCTACCAATCATCTGGTAGAATACTTGAATGAAAAAAAAAGGTTTTACGGAAGTGTAAACCTATTGATGAATCAAATAAAACGCTCCGATAAATTATTCGTATAACCTAATATAAGCTAAGTTTATTGATGATATACGGCACGATAAATAACAGATACATACCTCAAATCAATTAATTTCTGTCAACATTCCATCTCGACTCGAGAACATGGTTCCAAAAGCCACGCAGTCAACTGCCTCCAAAATTATAATCACTTTCACCCTTGTAGGTTTTTGAAGAAAACATTTTAGTACTTAGTGGTGTTAACGGCCTAAACCACTTATCATCCTACACCGGAATAGTCAAGCGGAACACGAGCATCCACATTCAAGGGTGTAGTGAGGGCTCGAGGGAGGAAATACGAGGATATCCCAAAGGATACTCGTCAACACGAAGAACGACAGGTGGAGTATACGTAACTACGTCCTTGCGCCTCGGAGGAAGCGACGGAAAGAATTAGCGACGCGGAAAGGAGAGAGTTTTGGAGCGCGATGAATGCTGGGAGTTCCGTTGCGATGAGTGGCAGAGGTGTTCAAGAGGAGGTGGCATGTATGTAACTAGTTGGAGAAGCAGGGTTAAGGTGGCTGGAGCCGTAATCTTGGGTCACTGAGTGCACATTTTAATAACCTTTTTTAGGTAGGTTAAAAAACAAAACCCGGGACCACATTTTACATAAGTGTATCTATTTATTCGTTGGAACTCACTAAACAGGCAATAATAGAAATGCGATATTCCACAGAGGAAAAATCTATCGCCTTGACCGGGATTCCTTAATTGATTTTTTCTCTGTGGAATATCGCACTTGCGGGTGACTCCGTAAAGGTTACTACCGTGGCTAGTCCCGGTATCCTCAAAATGAATAATAGAAATTATACAATAATTACATTTCAATTATTTTAAATCGTTATGACTAGAGTTACGGCGCGGTATAAGAAATTTAGAAGAGATTGTTTTGAAATATGATGTTTATGAACATTGGACTCGACGAGAAACTCTGACATTTGTCAGTAACAATACTAAGACGAAGAAATGTATACTAAATATCGCGTTCAGAAGAAAATCTGAACATGCGTATTCGAATTATTATGAGACATATATGTCTGGTGCGGTATGGCTGCGTGTTAAAATAGCATAGAATTTCCACAAAAACAAATCAGTGTGGTTCCATATTTTCACTTTTACCTATAGATATCACTAATGAGAACGCGTGTGAATATTTTCACGCAAATATGCACATAAACAGAAATCGTTCCGATCACATTAAGAAGGCACCACGGCACAGAGTTTTTGAAGGAATGGTGTGCTCCACCTCGATAAAGGGAGCGAGATGGCTGCGGAGGCAACGGTCGCTGAAGCACGCAGGGAAGGTGAGTGTAATCGGAAAACGAAGGAGAAGGGGGTTGGGTCGGGAGACGCAGTGTCTAATGGATGCACAGGTGTGGCAACGGCGAGATAAGGGGACGGGAATGTTCGGGGGGGAGGATGCGGGCGAAATTAGATTCCGAGGAGCAATAGATGAAGGGGAAGGTGGAGGGGTTGGCGAGGGAAATAGAGAGAGAGGGAGGAAGAGGTCGACTAGTTCGGTGGAATAGGTTTTCGGGAGGTGAGGGGTGCGTTTGGGATGAAGGGTGATAACAGCAGGCAAGGTGCGAAGGGGGAGGTGGAAGGGTATGAGAAGCTGTGCGCAATGAAGAACACACGACTACACGCCAGGCAGGGTCATTTTCTAAGGGAGTTGCGCTCTTGAAACGTGTGACTCGGGTTGTTTGGCTGGGCAATGAACTGTCGAATGTCCTTGAGTTTTCCTTGAGAGTAACTTATGTGAAGGACTTTTTTGGACTCTTTGCCATAACATGAAGGTTAGTCGAATAAATACCCACATTTTAGATTTTGGCAAACACGATAATAACGTCAATTCATACGATTATGTTTTCGTTTTAATTTGGGCTGTCATAAAAAAGTAACATTCTTTTATCTCTTACGATAATTTTCCTCGATTTCTTTTATAGTTCGGAGATAAATCAACATCGATATGCTCAAAATCGATATGTTCGGATATTTGTGGCATTTTTCACATCATGGCAAGCACGCAATTGCCGAAAACTATTTTCTTTCCACCCAAAACCATCTAGGCAAAATATCATTGGTAACTCACCACTACAAGATCGAATGGGAATACTACTTTGATGAACGTCCATAAAAGACAAAAAGGGATAAAATTATCAGGACCGATTTCCAGTGCACGGCACCGAAATGATATACACACAGAAAATTAACTGAAATAAGTAAGAGTCTATTTTTTGGCGTAACATTATACCATAATTTTCACACTATTTCCAGAACAAGAGAAAAAAATTAAATCTACCATTTGACTTTTCCTACGCAACCTTCGACATACAAATTAAGAAACGGGTGATTTAAGTTCAAGAAAGAACATGATTTTATGATGGCTAATTTCATTTTGCACAAAATTTGAAAAAGTACAAAGAATACGAGGAAAAGCACAAATGACGTTCACACAAAACGACGGTGCAACAAGACAACCGACAATTCACTACAATGGAATAAAATGAAAAGGATGGCTTGAAAGCACTACTTTGATGATGGCCATTAAATAATCTCCCACTTCAAGCAGCATAATATGCGAAAAATATGCTATGTACAATTGAAGGAAAATCTTAGCAATGCTAAGAACCAATATTTAGCATATTGACGTAAAGATAAAAATACATTTCGAGAAAATACCGGAAAATTCGAAAAGAGTTGAGAAAAACACTTCCAACATGGGCATCCAACGGTACCGCTTGGCGTAAAAGGGTTAGTTCTCTCTCCCCGGGATGAAAGCACGCGTGAGGACAATTGACGGTCGGACGAGCGATTGGCGGAATGTAAGGTCGGACACGAAGACGCTCGTAGGCACTCTGGAGAGGCATGAGATTGGGAAGGAGCAGAGCAACGATTTCTCCCTCCCTCCCGTGTTATTTCCTACGCTTAACGGTATGCAAATTTCGTTTTTTTAAGGCCTTAACTACTTGCGGCTTCTCTTAAAAGAGGGCGTAAAAACACTTCCGGCCGGGATCTGGCGTGATGGAGGCAAGAGAAAAGGAAAAAGGGAAAGAACTGATAAGGGAAATGTTTTGCGGAGTGTCAGGAGGAAGGAATGGAGGAGGCTGTAGGGAATACACAGGGAAATACAAAAGACTGATTCAGGTACTAACTTAACGTAATCAATCCAGGATGATATATTACTACTTTTGTCTACGCTGATAATTTATCACCAACACTGGTTACAGAAACTGAATGCCATTTTCAATATTGCAAAGCTAAGACGGGGGCTAAACTAAGAACTAGAAAGACGGGGAAATAGTAAGAGTGAAGTAAAAAATTGAATAAAGAGAATATGATATTCTAGGAGGTGAAGTCGTCGTGGTAGCTATAGCACAGGCTTCCAATCTCGAGGGCTTGTGTTCGGACCCCGGAGATTTTTCAGTGGAATATTGATCCGTTTTAGCGTTCCATGTACAGTGTGCTTCACATGTAGTGAGTGTTTCGTCCGTCGGATGGGACGTTAAACTCTGAACCCCTAGGCACCTAAATATTAGTTGAGGATAATTCCGACGACGGATTTCTCTCCAGCCCTCCTCTATTCCCAACCTAATCATCCCGTACCAGCCTACTCAACATTCGTCACTGGCGCAAATGACCTCAGGTGTCCATAGCTTCGCCTAACAGACCTCCAATTACATTATTACATTAAAGTAATCTACCGGTAAAAATTAGATTTTATGGGAAGTCTGAGAAAAACCTCCAGTTATTTATACGCATCTGTTTCTTTCTTCATCACCGCCTACACCCTACGCTTCATCATCCCGTCCCTAAAACCTATTCTCTTCCTTCCCATTCTCCGCTAGCCCAACATCCTTCCAGCTCTCACGGCCTTCAGCAAACCATCGCCCCTCATTACCCCTTCCAGCCACCTACCCTGCCTCTCCCTAATCTCATCCAGAAGTTTCCTCTCCTCACAAACCATGTCAAGCACTTCCTCTTTTGTCTTCCTTTCCGTGCTCCACACCTTCTACATCCTTCTCCACACCGAAATTTCTGCGCCTGCGGCCTATTCTCGTCCTCCTTTCTCAGCATCCACGTTTCTGCAGCATAAAACGCTAAGACCTTCAATAAGGGATACTACTAAGGGATTATTTTCATGTAATAGGGCTGATTCGGGGAAGAGGTGGCACTTTGGGGAAATACAGAAAAATCTTGGTTGGGTTTGTGAGACAGAGGAGGGGGTGAGAGATAGCCTCAGCCACCCCTCAGCCTGCTCCCTATCGTCTATCTGGCACCCTAATCGGAATTCCTCGCTTTCTGCGAGCCCTTTACTTCTAAGTAAGGGGAGATAGGGTTTTAGCAGGAGGAATTAAAAACGTGGATGTGATGGGGGAGGAAAATACGCTCGTTGCATCGGAAGATTCAGATATGCGTGAAGAGGGAGGGTGGGTGGGGCGGGAGGTTGGGAGGGGGACCGTCATCGAAGGTTTCGGAATGCGAGGGGATGTCGTAGATAAGACGGTGAACGTGGGCGAAGATATTTCGACGGGAATGCGACGGAGGGTGTTGTTGCACTGGGGGTGGCGTATATTGGAGCGGATTCGACGCGAGGGGCGACGGGGGGGTGGGGGGAGGGGGGCGTGGCGCCCCTTAAAGAGGGAGGGTGCGATGCGATTTGCCGGCGTCAGATGCCTTTTTCAGAGTCGGTTGGACTCCGAACGCAATTATTGCAAATGATCACAACAATCTCATCGAAGATACCAGTAAAGTAAATGGCAACCCCTCTCTCCCCTTAAGGAATAAGATGGTCCGTGAGCAGTAATTGGAGTAATGCTTCAGCTGGCAGGTGACGGTTTTTGTAATTTGCGTTTACAGTAAGATAATTTTGGCGAAAATAAAATTAAGTAAGGAGGCAAAGATACACACGCGAATATTACAGAGAAGTGCAAAATTGTCAATATAACCACTCGGCTAAGCAATCGCTACGTATTTACCAGAGTTTTTGAAGCATGGTAACATTGAAATCAACATTATATATGTACAGCAATAAATCACTTTTATATTCAGCAGCTTTTGACTTATACTAAGTTGAATTGTGGTAGATTAGGTAGGCTACAAGCAACAATGTAAAAATACTTCTTTTCAGCTGAAACATATATGCCTGCTCTGATTGTTCGGATTTCATCCTTCACTACTGCCAAAACGTCTATAAATGAGCCTAAAATGCTACAATTCCTCTATCTGTTTGGAGTTTTATTTAACTGGATAACTAAGTTCATCCGGGAAAACCCCTCTAAAAATAACATAAATCTTGCCAGTGTATTCAAAGCAAAGTAAATTCAAAACGATATCATAAAAATAAGAGCATCACAATTTAGCTACCTCGAGAAAATCTATTGGGAAAAACAAAAACCACAGCCACCCACCGCCGTGTATTCAAAGGACGTTTCTTCCGACAAATAACCACGAATGAGTTAGTACAGTGAGGCTCAAAGTGATAATGTTCCTATGGTTAAAAATTAACACCCATTACAAAACTTTTGAAACAATTTTGAATTGTCTTTAGAGACATGAAGACTGTTTACTTCGAAGAACTCAAGAACCAGCAATGCTAAATAACGTGCCACGCCAGGACTCTAATATTTTACACCTGAGATAATACAGAATCTTATCCTTTACTATTCATACCATGGCTTCGAAGTATAAGTACACACAGTGACGAGAATCTATGTGAATAGGGTAAAAAATATTTTCCAAGTATGTCGACTTCAGCTCAGCGAGACACCTCATGGGAATATTACGAGTGGCGTCGTCACCACCCTTTGAAACGGGAATGTATCTTTTCCACGCTCAAGCGAATCGGAGAGAGCTTTCCCTGAGCACACACTATTTTCACCCTAGTCTTAAGGCGTTGACTTCCTCCCCAGCGCACAAAAAACCTGCACTGCACGAGATAAATAAGTATAGAGGGGCACGAGGGTCTTGACGGAAGCAACGGAAACATTTAAGGTAGCATGTCCATTAAAAAAAAGGAAAAAAAGAGCTTTAACGTAAACGCTAAGATGAGGGACGCCATAGGGGAGAGGTAATTTCTTACAAGAGATAAGAATGAATGAAATGCTATGCATGTTTCCTTCAACTGTTTTGACAAAGAGGAATGAAGTTTTATAATAAATCATTCACTAGCAGCACTTGACTCAAAATTATACCCAATAAATATGCAAAACCCTCCATTTGAGAAGCAGAGACTCTGAGGGTGAAATAGTAAACTTAGGGGAAAATAGTTTTCTGTTCCTAGGCAAAAAGTTTCAGTTTCATACCTATCATACAGTACTTATTGCATTTACACTTGGCTGTCTGTGAACGAACAATATGAACAAAAACTAAATTAACATTTACCATACCCATCACCAACTATACCTAACTATATCCAAATGTAGGAAGCAAGGATAAATTTGGTGTATGCAACCAATGTAATAGACCAACAGCATTCGAAAGAAAAAAAGAACAATACCGACTCCAAAATGAAATTGTTTTTATATTAAAAGCTACCTCGCGTTGAGATAAGATAATAGTCAAGAACTTCAATCACGAAATCCAAACAAATACAAGTTTTCAGCTTTGTAATATCTCATGTGCTTCCAGTATAATTTATTTTACTGATTTCATAAAAAAACAAAGGATTATATTACCTGCTGGGGGGACGAAAGAGAATTTTTAATAATAGTGAACTAGTACAGGGAAGGATTAAGTGAAGAGCAACGCAGAAAAACAACGGAGGAGTTCATGTGGGATCGATTTTTTTCACTTACAGGGAACACAGCACCGGGAACTTTATCCACATTATTCGCCCCGCATATAAGCTGGAGGGGTCCGGAGTGTCGAGATCCACTGTAGTCGGGAGAGTGAGAATTAAGGTGGGGGGCGGGGAGGGGGGAGGACACAGGGTGCCTAGAAAATAAAAAAGGGAAGGGTCGGGGTTTGTCGTAGGACGAAGGGAGAAGGGGAAAGAACAGAAGGATAGGTGGGGGTAATGCAGCTGCCAACCTTGAAGCGAGAAAAACAGGAAGATGCTCTCCAGAAACATCAAGATTTCTCGCTCAATTTCCGAAGAAGACCTGGCCGCAGGGTGCAAATCGACCACGCCCAATATCACAAGCATTAAGAACACATTGATCTTTTTCAACGAATTCCGCTCCTGATCTAAAGGGAATTTCTTCCGCCAGAAGTTGATTCTGATGCTATCGGTTGGCAGAGAAAAAAATGTGTGCATAAAATCAACAGGAGCACTCGAGGCATTATTGATGTAGAACTATAAACGACATCACTAGTCAAAAATAAAGTATCAATCGCAATCGGTCTTCGAAGCACGACGTCAAATTATTAAAAAAGCGTTGAAATCAGTTGTGTCAAATTCAGACACAACTTCTCAAAGACACCATCCGAATACTCCAACTAAACATTGTTATAGCCGACTTTCAAGTACTCTCCACTATATCCTAGTCACTAGAGTACGCTTTCCAAAACTCACCTTTCGATTTGGAGCAAATAAAGCGCGGGGATACATAAATGACCGAGCCCCATCATTTCATTGAGGAGTAGTTTGAAAAAATAACGCAAACCACTTACATCGAAACCAGCATAAACAAGTTCCAAAAAAAAAGGTTCTCCATATTTGCAAATGAGAACATAACGATTTCCAATTTCCGTCGGATTCAATTCTCCGAGACCATGCCAGATCTAATATTTTTTGGGGGACGAGTACCTTTTTTTCGGATCGCCTTTTTCATAAACCCCCGGCTTAGTGGTAAACGGATTTCGGATTTTTCTCTTTTCCGCCCCCGAATGATGCTCTCCCCTATTCGAGCATATTCTTGAGCTATAACCTTGGACAGTTGGCAAGTACGAGAAGGGAAAGAAGTGTTCGAGAGATGGAGGCGCTAGGAAAAAGAGAAGTGGGTGGGGGGGATAGGGGAAAGTGGATGTTCCTCCAAGACGCGTGCAATGGAGGAAGTTTTACGACGCCGTATAGCAAGCACGGATAATATAGGGGAGAAGAGGGGGACGCGGAGTTGCGTTGCGTTAGGGAAGGGGGGTGGCGTTAGGGGGCGAGAGGGATATGAAGCCAAAGGGGTGGGAGGAGGGTTGTTGCAGCAGCGGAGGATCTACGCGGGTCCCCTCTGCCCTACGCCCCCTTCCCGGGGGAGGCGGAATGGGAGTGGGTTTGGGGGTTGGATGATTCCGAACAGGAGAGGGGAGGGAAGGGGAGGAGAGATGAGGGTTTTGCGAGGGAGGGCGCCGCTGCACGGCACAGCACAGAGAGAACAGCACCACGGGAGAGCAAAGGCACTGCACCACGCAGCATCCGCCAGACTCTTCTCAAATCCTTCCGCCCTTCGTACATTCTAGCTCACTCCACATCGTCAGGCTGTAATGCGACGGAATAAGGAGCGGAGCGAGAATAAGGAGCATTTATCGAAGCACCCAAATTAAACAATATTAAGTGGAGTGGATAATTTTAGAAAAATAAGAATGGGAATTCACCAAAATGCAAAATGATTTGGCAAAAGAGCGGATGTGGCGGAGTGGACGCGATTCGGGCGGACTGCAGGGCCATGGAGAGAAAACTCACACGCGAGATCCCCGTCACTAATTCTCTCCCATTAGTGAACGCCTCTTTTGCTAAAATATTTCTACTTCTAACATCTTTACCACTCGATCCATTTCACTCCGACGCAATAACGAAGTAATTAAATTGTTCTACCAGCTCTAGCATGTGCCCTCATACTTTTGCGGCCAACCACATAATGGAGGAGAAGAATACGACAAGGTAGCAGGAGGGAGTGCGTTGCGGAAATGAGAATAAAACTAGCAGGGGTATTGGAAGCACCCAGCCCTGCCCTACCCTGTACACACCTTCCACCGCCAAACCCCGCCGATATTCCAATTCCCACAGGAGAGGGAGGAGGGTGAGGCAAAAAAGAGTGGGGTGGGTTAGAGGGGGCGGACGATTCCAGGGGGGGGGGGGGCGGAGGGAGGTGCATGTGGTTCGATACACCTCAGGGGTGGAACAGGGGAGGGTGGTGGATTTTCTGAGAGCGTAGGCGAGGACGAGTGGGGCATGGGAAAGAGGGTTGGGGCGAACGACTAGGTGGACGAGAAAGCAGAGGGGGGTGGGGAGTCAGCGTGTTTGCCGAGTGATATTTAAGGGGGCAGGTGAGGGGGCAAGACCCACCGTTGGCAGGGAGTTCATTGGGAGTTGAGACGGGGAGAATGTGGCAGAATGAAGGAATAGAGCATGAAATGTTGATCAGCGTCTACTTCGGTCGGGATTCCCCCGAACACATTCACTATGGTGAAAGGACTCGTCTAACTAAACTACTCGCTGCGAAAAATGAAAATAAGAAAATAACCAAAGGAATAGGAAAGTAGCGCTACGGTTAACGAATTACGAAATGATAACAGTTAAATTATAGAATAATATGAAAAAAAGCGTTTTATCCAAGCAATTTATCACCAAATGAAAATTAATTTATTATTTATTCTTGAAGACCTGAAAACATTGAGACTACGGAAAACTTCTCTTCGCTTGTAACAGAGCGATTTCATGCGGATAATGAATTAATTAGCTAGTTAAATTCGCGTTATTTAATATTTTTTAAAAATTACTCTTCAAGTTAGTATTAATTGCATTTAGACCGTCTACAACATTGCTCTATTCAAGATTAACTTTTCCTCGAACATGATACCAACCTTGTTCCGAGTTTGTAAAGAGTAACAATAAGCGCTTCATTTGATTGAAAGAGGAATCGAGTATTTGAACTAATTACGGCACTCATAACTGACAATTACGAACTGGCTATTCCTCTAGATCATCCAATCAAGAGTTCTGCAACAAAATCTTTGTGGTAGGACAGAAATAAGCCAAACATAAAGTTTTAATCTAAAAATACATTTTTTTCGTTGTAAGAAATATCACCAACGAATAGCCATTGATAATAACCATAAATTTTATCTTACACCCGAGAATTTTCCAAGAACTGCACATAATTACCTGGACGAAGAAAAATCTTACTTTTTTACAAGAACAAGTCTTTCCAAAGAATTCACCTACTAGGTAGCACCTCTCCGAAAAACACTAGTAAGTGAAAACATTCGTCAGCACGGCTCTCGCGGAGAGGAATTCAAATAATTAATTTCGTCACGTTTCTTTTTTTTAACTCCCTCTTCATTCTCTTGCATCCTTATTACTTCCTTCCCCATGAAGCTAGGCAAGGAATTCCAAAGTCGTAAAAAAAAAGAAAAGAATCTAGCGGCGCCCAGAGTTTTCGCAGCGTGAGGTGGGCGGTAGGGGGAGGGAGGGAGTCTTCCAGAACAACGGCGGGGTGAACGTGGTGGAGGGTGTCTTTAGGCGGGGTGAGGGAAAAGAGAATTAAGGAGAATTTTGGGGAACGATGGATTCATGTTTGGGTGCGCATGTGTTTGTGAGTGGAATGCTCTAGGAGGTGAGGCGAGGCGTGGTGTTGGTGGTCGAGGGAGACCCCTCTCAAGCTCGCGCCACTGCACAAATAAGCCCTAGCACACGAAGGCGTAGAGACACACGGATTTGGGTAATGTAGGAATATATAGAGGGAAAGAGAGAGAGAGACGCAGCCTCGCCCTATTCCCCTCCCAACTTCATCTGCACAATCATCCTTCTGGTGGCTCCATTCCCAACACCCACCCCACACCCCCCATGTATGCATAACGACTCCTGCCCGCACCCCGCCGCGCCTAATTCTCCCCGCTTACACTACCATCTCATTCATTCAGCGCGTGATAACACACGTAGGTAGGCACCAACAATGCACACACACACACAAACCTTGTAATCACGAGACTATTTTATAGTCCAACTTCGCCCCACGCAGTAATCGTTTTTCATGCTTCTTTTGTTTTAATAAAAAATCCGTGGAAGGAAAATAAGGTAGGTGGAGCAGATGCTACACGAATAAATAGGTATTCCTTGCACACACATGTACTTTTCACGTAAATATTCATCTCTTCTTTCATCGCGTTTTACACCTCCCTCGTTCTTCCGGCTCAGCCACAGCGTCCCTCCTCCTCCTCCGCCAACCCTTTTCCACCTTCCACGGTGCAATTGGAGGAAGGGAATTTCATTTGCGCCCCTGCTGCCTCATTTCTTTCCCCGAATTATTATCGGTGACATTATTATTACTATAACGACTGGAATTGGACGGGGGGAAAAAGGAACGGAAGGAAACTTTCCAAGAAAAAATTGCACCGCGTCCATTTTTCGCAGAGACGGTCGTCATCTTCTTTTATTGCGCTTCCCAGCACTGCTTGGCTGGACAGGGAATATGAATGAACCAAGAAAGGAAATGTTCCGAAGAGTTCACGGAAGGCAAGAGATTTCCCATTATATCTCATTCCAGTTTGCTCCGGAAGGGAACACTGATTGTTCAAGCCAAGCCCACGGAGGAGTTTATGGAAATGGAGGTAAAAAAATCAAAAAATTTGAAAGAAAGGAGACTCATCAAAGTCATGGGGACCAGGGCAAGTCTAAGGACTCACAAGCTCTACGGGGAATTCAAAGTAATTCATCAAGTTCATGTCTCGCGCTTCGAAGAGCATGGATGAAAATTATTCCAACTATGTGAATTCTAACTAGTTAGCCAAGAATGAAATTATAAACAAATTTGGCATTTGGCTTTCGTCTTCATTCTGTAACATATAATCGCTTCAAAAAAAATAAATTTTTAAATATTTTTATAAACAAAATATTTCTTTTATTTTTACTTGAAAACTAAATTCTATTTCGTAAAGAGGAGCTGATGGAGAAACTCATTTTATTGATTTGTAACTGATTGTAAGGGGCTTGTTTAAAAAAATGGGGCACTGAGCCCAGAGGCGTATGAATTCTGCATATTCAGGGCAGGGTGATGTTTCTTTGCCTTTTCACCTTAATTTAACACGAAGTTCTGGTAACCAGGAAAGCACAACGCATGAATTTTTCACGCAGGTATGTCCGAAGAGGCTTCGCGTGGATTTTAACTGGGTACTCTAAGGTCCCGACCCGAACGCTCCATTCACAAGGCCAACACGACACTACTCTATTAAAACTGATAATTTAGTTATTGGCTATTCTACCAGAAGAAACGCAGAATCATTCACCTATTGGATATTCTACCAGAACCAGGGTTTTGAGATGCTTCTCCTACTTAAACTGCTCATTTCACGGTCATCTTTAAACTTCCCTACGCATAGCTTTACTTGCTCGCCATCAGTTTTCTGCAAGTTCTTTAAGCCTACAGCCACACAAGTACAAGGTATGGGTGATTTTGAGCACGGTCATCCTTGTGAAAATAGGGTACTTAAGTAATGACTTTCCATCCTGAGGGTTAGGGTTAGAATCCAGGTAGTTTCATCAAAGTATGAGTAATTTTGAGAATGATCATCCTTTTAACAAATTGGTCTGGTGTGATGACTTGAATATTGGCTTTTCATTCTGAGGGCCAGCGTTCGAATCCATGCCGATTAATCACGATTCACGCTGGGCCTAATGTTGATAGCACTATAAGTACTAACGCTCCGATCGTCAGATGAGGCATTTATTTGTAGGCCACTCGGCATCTTTCACCACGGAGTAGGCTGATTCAGACACTGGGTTTCTCTCCGCCCTTCCTCGATCCTTCAATAGAATTTTATTGCCGTCCTACCGAACAATCCCAAAGGTGCAAATGAACTCGGGTTTTCGGTCACCTTCCCAAAGTACAAACCAACTAACCATCAAGTTTCTCTAAAGTTCCTCATACCTACAGCCTCTCAAGTAATATAAATCATGAGCATGATTATCCGCGTGTTTAAGCACGGACCACTCCTGTTCCGAACTGTGACCCGCTATGCTAATATTCACACAACGCGGATATCCGCACACCCACGCTGGAGGGGTCATAACCGTCACCCTAAAACCCTACTCACCCCTCCCCACCCCATCGATCCACCCCCTCCCACTCCTCCCCCTCTCCCCCCCCATCCCACCCCACCCGTTTTGACGCGGGTATCGATTCGCAAAAGAAGGGGGGAGGGGTGTAAGGAGGGGGGGGCGGGTGTGGGTGGGAGGAGTGGGAGAGGGGAGGGGAAGTGAAGGAGGAAAGAGAGAAAAAGAAATAATTTGAAACTCGACTTCTCTGCACATCGAATCCATCCCCATCTTCAGTCCCTCCTCATTGGTCGGTTGTTTGATTATTTCGGGAAGCGAACGACCATTGAGGCAATTAACGTCATTTAGGATACGTGGTCAGGTTTAGAAATAGTAGAATGGGTGGAGAGAAACCTGGCGTCGGTATCAGCCTGCTCTAAACAGCAGTTCCACATTATTAACAAGAATAACTAATTCATCGTCTGAGTAGTCTACCGGTTAAAGGTAGGTTATGATGAAAGTCAGAGAATATCCAACGAACTCCTACAGGTCCCTATCTGCCTACACGTGCCCTATCTACCTCTAGTATTTCTTTCTTCATCTATGCGTAAGCCCTACCTTTCTTCATCCCGTCCATAAAACCTATTCTCTTTCTTCCCCTTCCCCGCTTGTCTAACATCCTACCCTCTATCACGGCCTTCAGCAAACCATCGTCCCTCATTACCCCTTCCAGCCACCTACCCTGTCTTCCCCTAATCTCTTCTATAAGTTTCCTCTCCTCGCCCACCATGTCAAGCACTTCCTCATTTGTCTTCCTTTCCGTCCAACGCACCTTCTCCATCCTCCTCCACACCCACATCTCGAAAGCCTTCAGCCTACTTTCGTCTTCCTTTCTCAAGGTCCACGTTTCTTTCCCATACAACGCCACACTCCATATCAAGCTCTTCACCAGCCTCTTTATAACATTATATCCACATAAAATATTTATTCACGACTTCGTTTTCGTTGCAGTAAGTAGGTTCAACATCATCATTGTGAACCAAATACAAATGCCGTACCACAGGGAAACATAGGACGTGAATAAAACGTTTACATGGATTTACGTTATTACTTGCTATTAATGCGAAGCAGCTCCACTAAGTTACGCCAGAGATGATTCATTTTAGTACTTCCGCAGTTTAACGTCCCATCCGACGGACGGAGTACTTCACTCAAAATGCTCTCCCCATGGCGCCATGGAAGGTATCGAGATTCCACTCGCAGGATTCGAACCAAGGCCCTCACGTTGGAAAGCCAGTGCCGTAGCCACCATGCCAACTCGATCTCTATCCTTTCTTCCCTTTTTCAAAACCTTCACTTCACTTGAAACGTCTTTTATCTAGGTACTGATTTGGGGTGCCTATGTAGTGCAATGAAATTATGTGCACCAATAATCTCTTTATAACTCATAAAGTATAAGCGCTTTAAGTCCGGAGCATGTGTCATACGAAACATGAAGACTGAAAAAGTAGCATAGATGGCCATATTGGAATTTATAACGTTACTATATAAAGGAATATGGCAGCCAAATATAGGCATAATATCATTTGTCGCCGCCAGCGTAACATTTTTTGTAGCTCGGCGTAAAATCGTGCTAGAAGTTCGCAAGTGGGTTCATTTGAAAGCATTTAGTTTGTTCTCATGGATGAAATCACGGTAAAAAAAACTTTAGTCCATTAACCCGTCAGCGCCCACGGGTGCCATACGGCACCGCAGTGCAGCGCCGAGCCGAAACTCCTACAATGTAACTAATATGTGACTCTTAGCGTACATTTTGGTGCGCATACTTAGTAGAAGGTTTCTTCTATCATTCAGCCGGTGTGAATTGTGTTTCGCAACACATCGGATCGTCCAGTCTGTTTCACAGCAAAAGGCTTTTTTCCGGACCCATGAGTTATGGGTACTCGATCGAGGTAAGTGCTCACTGTGTCTATAATTATTAGTTTAAAAGCTATACCTTAATTTTTTCTTGAAATGTAAAGTACAAACTAATATTTGTAAACGAATTAGCAGGATATAGTGATTAAAAGTTGAGATATGTGAAGTTAAACACTAGCGGTGCCGTTTGGCACCGCTGGGCGTTACCCGTATCAATTCACCTTGTGGTCCTATTTTGCTTACGGTTGCGATTTACAGCTCTATATTTCATCGTAAAGCAGTTTTCTTAACAGACAGAAATGGGTGCTGAACGTTTTTAAAAGGTATATAAGCTATGTTTAAGGCTTATTTTCATATAAAATATTATTAAATAAGATTTAAGAAATACAAATATTGACTCGTAGATTTCCACGGCGTTGAATTCCAAACGTTTGCATGACTTCTGGGTTTCACCGCGTGGGATTTGTTGGTAGATTTATTAATTTCAAGGTTATGATTCGTGAATATTTACTTTTCGAAAAAATTCAAACACCAAATTAGTCTCATATCTTTCTTACAAATAAACCCTTTTTTATCACTGTACTGAGAATTGTTTCATTCATGCGTAGAGCGATACATTATGTTTGCATGAGGAAATATGCGAATGAAGTGTTAAAAGTATAATTCTACAATTATTTACATTTCTAAAATTCTATTATTCTAAAATGTTTCAATTGCTGATGCCACGTTACTTTCTCCAAGCTCTTACTTATATTTTGTTCACTTAGGAATTTAACTCTTCAAGAGGTTTTAGACCTCCTAGAGGAAGAAGAAGTTGATAACGTCCACCAAATATTTGTATAGCCACGAGAGAGCACCGTTTTGACTTACGAAGTTTCAGGTGATGATGACGGTGGCTTAGTTGACAACTTATCTGGTCGTCAGCTCCGAGCAAAAGCAGAGATACTGTTTTTAAAAGGTGGAGAAAATGATGATGAAGAATTTGATGAGCAAAGTGGCCATAATATCTCAACAATTCAGGTCTTTCTAGTAAGCCCGTCACCGGAGTGTCACGCAATATGAAAAGAAAAAGAGCTCCGGATCTTAAAAAACGAAGAGAGAAAATGGATGGAGATGTATCTAACTGCAGCTCGAAGAAAAATAATGAAATTTCTAAATTTATATGGCCGAAAAACCAAGATATCAATGGTACAGAGTCTTTCTTCCCTAGCACTGACTATTCAGACCTCCGGAATTTAAATGCTGTGGATATTTTTGAACTATTTTTTGATGAACAAGTGGTTAACTTATTAGTCTCTGAGAGCAATAATTATGCGCTATTCTGTTACCTCCCTTCACCTAATATTTCTTTCGAAGAGATGAAAGTGTTCTTGGGAATTTTAATTCTCTCCTGATATAATGAGGTCCCTGACAAGCGCAATTACTGGGAGGAAGAGGGAGACGTCCGGAACGATTTTGTGTGCAATGCCATGCGAAGGAACCGTTTCCTGGAGATTGAACGCTTTCTACATGGTGCGGACAACAATGCTCCTCATCACACTGACAAATATTGGAAATTGAGACCTCTAATGAACCTATTGCAGGAACGAATTAGGAAACTATTTAGACCTGAGCAAAATATTGCCTATAAGGAGAGTATGGTGGCTTACTACGGATCCCATGGATGTAAGCAATTCATAAGAGGCAAGCCTATTAGGTTCGGCTACAAGGTATGGTGCTTGAATAGTGCAGCTGGTTACCTAATCGACTTCGAGGCATACCAGGGAAAAAGGCATAATGGAAATGAAGTATACGAAAAGAGGTGCGGAAAATCAACAGCCCCGATGTTATCAATGTTGGACAATCTCAGAGAAGATGCATGGCACCTGCCGTATAATATTTTCTTCGACAACCTTTTTACAGGTAGGCGGTATATTTGTAATTCTTATAAAATGATGTCACTATCTGTTTACCACGAGGGGAAGGAAATAAGCTTCGGTTTTTTTAAATGTAGGAATGAACCTCTTGATGGAGCTGAAAAGTAGGGGCTATAGTGGCACTGGTACACTCCGGAGCAATCGATTGCCGAAAGGAAGTAACCTCACCCCAAAATCCATTTTTCAAAAGGAGCCACGGTGAAGTTACGAGTACAGCTGTGATAAAGAGACATCTATAATCCTTGTTCAATGGGTGGACAATGGGGTTGTAATGGGTGCATCAACACGGTATGGTGTGCATCCTGTGACAAGCGTAGCAAGGTACTCGAGTGGTGCGAAAAAGATAATTTCTGTGACGCGACCAAAACTATTTGAGGTGTACAATGAGAACATGGGTGGTACCGACCTGATGGACCGAGGAATAAATCGCTACAGAGTGGGTGTGCGCCGTAAGAAATGGTGGTGGCCAATTTTTACGTGGCTGTTAGATGTTTGTGTACACAACACTTGGATTTAGATGCGTAAATCAGGAGTGGATATATCGCAGCTGGAGGTAAGGAGGCTTATTGTCCAAGTATACCTGGTTAAGTACGGAACTGGCTCACATCAGGGAAAACAGATAGGGAAAAATGCCGGACGCCTTGCAGCAAATATGCTACGATACGATGGCATAAACCATCTCGTTATTCCCACCCAAAAGGGGAGTAGGAGAAAATGTGCTGGTGATTATTGCATGTCTCAAACAAGAACCGAGTGCAAGAAATGTAATGTTGGTCTTTGTGTTCAATGTTCCGCTCATTACCATTCCAAATCTAATGTGTAATAAATAAATTAAATAGAGGTTTTATTATAGTTGACGACGTTTGATTCTTCCCAAAATACCTTTATGAGCGAAAAGACCCCACTAACGCCCAGCGGTGCCATATGGGACCGGCATGTAACTCTGGATCTATAGAATATTTTGGGGAAAAATTTTAGGAGCCTTCTTTTTTGCTAATATGTATCATATTTTGGAAAAATGAACGATGTTTGATTTTAAAAAAACTTTGGGCGCTGACGGGTTAAGATTCAAAAATTTAGAGATTTAAGAGAGAAGTATGGAAAATTTTCGCATATAACAGAAAATTCCAAAATATCTCCTAAACAAGAAAGTGAATGACCAATTAAGGAAATTTCGGGAGCAACAGAAGCTCGAAACGGCAGCTTAGTCAGCGTTTACAACAATTGCGCAAGCAATGGAAGCCGACAACAACGGCGTTGCTTTCATTTATTCATACAAACTCAAGCACGTCCCTAAGTCACGAGAAGATATTTCACGCAATAAACATTGACTTCAGAGAGGCGAAGCTTATACATATATGTTTGTTTTTCATGGTAGGCAGGTATGTACAAAAGTATTACACATTTTCTTCCCTCCACCGCCTAATCTCAATTCTCCCTCTCCCTGTCTCCCATTCACTCCTGAACAAGCGAATGACGGAAGTGAGAATAAAAAAGAAAGGAGTTGGAGATCTGGGGGCGGGGGGCGGGGAAGGGGTGCGCCACGGGTCGTCGCTCGCTCGCAAGGAGTCAAGGGGGAGGTTGCCGGGGGGGGAGGGTTGAGGACCCTCTCCGCGGTCGGGGTGGGCGGGAGTACCAAGGACGTGGGAGGAGGGTGAGAGAGAAGAAAGTTTCCCCACCCCCTCGTTTAAACATATCGTGCTCGGTGAAAAATAATTTCACGAATGGACGATTATAATATTCCACGACGCTTCACCATGCACACAGCCATTGTCAAGAGGACTTCCCATCTACGAAGAACAGGGGGAGGGGGGAATCCCTTCAGACAATATGGTGCGATGCACGTGGAGATTTATCAATCGCGTAATTTCACTGAATATATTGAGTATGCCAACGTGACCTAACACATCTTCTTCAGCTCACATGATAGCGGTAAATAAGACGCCTGAATAAGACGAGAATAGCCTGAATAAAATATAAGTTTACTCAGTGGCAAGCAAGTATAACATCGAAAACTTCGTGATTTAGAAAAAGTTGGCCGATGAATACATTAGTATATCATAGAATGCCAACATTTACGGAAGACGAAGTTTTATTGAGCTTAACAAATTATTGCAGGTGTCGTTTTTCCATCGCACAATTGACGACCTCAACGTAAAAAAGATCGAAAAATTACACATTGGAATACCTATGCTTACTTTGCTGTTTCCTTCGTTCTTTTATCACTATTTCCCATAGCTTGAAGCCTTGCCTTTAAAGCTAATACTCTCGAGGCTGCAGGAAGGATAATATGTGAACGAATATGCAGACTAAAATAGGTATGAATGGGCTTACATATCCTCAATTCATTCCTCAGCACCTGCTACCTCATGCCATTTCATTCTACTGAAAAGGATTATTTAAACCTCTTATCTTTCAATGCAATATCACTTTCTTTTCTTTCTTTCTCTTCCCTCGCCCAATATTCTATCCATCTAGGCTTATTAGCATTTAATTTTATCTTCAATGGACATCATCTACTTCTTGCTCCTATTCCTTCTAGTACCTAGTATGCCTAAAATTACAAGTTTGTCATTCCGTGCCACTTTCTTTATCCTTACTAACCCCTAATCTAATGTTATCTATAATCAGAATAATACTGGATGAATGACGCCATGCATGAAATAAATTATCGCTATTGAAAATCGATAAAATAAAGAAAAAAATTTAAGCCCCCGAGCAAATTCCAGTCGTCGATGTTTTCGACCAGGGGGAATAAAAGAGTTAAATGATCGTCACGCTCAAATTGCTAAAAATAAATCAACCATTAATAACTCAAGCACAAAGAAGAGGTAACGTTCCACTCTCATAAAAATGTCGCAGCAAGAGTGTCAAACAGAGCGATTATAAATTACAGGGGGTGAAATTAAAAAACATATAGAAACAAAATAAACGAGATTTTATCGACTAATACGATCATTTTTCACAGAAAAAAATATTTTTTTACATTTTTTCGAGTCCAAAACGACATGTTTCCCAATATATCTGCGCCTCGAGATTTCCGCTGAGAAATTCATCCAAAATAGCAAGCAGCAGCTGCCGTGTCATGTGTATGCCTGTATTGGCCGCCAGTGAGGGGTAGCGACTAGAAATGCAGCGGCCATGGAGGGCAACAGGAGTTATTTACTAAATAAGCGAATGGTTCGTTGGTTCACGAGGTGATTAACTCGGAGATGATTGGGGCAGGACGCGGGGCTTGGGTGGACGCGAGGTTCACCGAGTAATAATTTCGGAGTCAAATAGGTTAACATGAAGAAGAGAGGGAAGAGGTTGAGAGCTTCTTCCTCCATAACTAGGTTTGGGGGACTGCTTTCCCCGTTACAAAGCAATGCATAGGAATACTTGCTCCATTCATCATTACCTTCATCATCCAATTGGTCTTTTCCCCTTCGATATGATTATTTCTAACACAGTTATAAACACTCCAAACAGGATTCTCACGAAACTCATTAGCGCAGTTAATGAGTGATTCGTCAAAAATTTAAGCAATTAGTGCATAAGCACCAATCTCTGAATACGGCCTGCCAACCCAAAGGTCGCGGGTTCGAGTCCCGCCTGGAGAGGATTTTTCTCCTCCCAGGACACGGTTGTGTGAGTGTGGTCCTTTGTTACTGTTACAACGCCTGATGTAAAATGGTCCTCGAGGACCTGTATTCAGGTTGATGAAATAAATAAATAAAGTAAAAATACTTTTATGGCCGTTGCACCGAATAAAGATTGGTAGAGATGCACGAAAAATGCACTTATTCAAGCCCAGAATACTTCGTTACCTTTTCGTTGTAAGATAAACGCCTATCCTTTTCTTCTGTTCTTCCTGCTTACAGTCTCCATTCTCACTATTTCATTCTACTACGGCCTTCATTGCCTTGTTACTCTTCATATATCTTCCTTAATACCCTTACCATGTCTCTTCTAAAAAATTCTTTCTAGCTAGAAAAGTCCCTTTCACTGACGTAATTTCCCGTCAAATATTGTTAATACCTTCCTCACTTCAATCCATACTACCATCAAAATTGCTACAAGGTTCCTTTTCTGAACCTATAAAGTCAATAACTTCATGTGCAAATAAAACTTAACACCTTTAAATGTCATAAAAAAACATTAAATACGTTAACCGTACGCGTTGAAATGTAAAATAGCAGAGAGTCGCAAAAAAACAAGAACTAAGCCACAATGAAAAACAACGATGTTTGTTCTTTTTCAAAATATTCATCGTTTCCAGCAACCCAGGTCTCATTCCATGAATTTTATTCCAAACATTCAGGTTTGGTGCTGAATTGATATGATGGCAATGAAAGTTCATATTTTATTAAAAATGCCCCAACTTCGGAAAAAGTCAAACAAACGAGTTCGTTAAGCTAAATCGCCGCCCAAGGCAATGGGGAAGGAAATAAGTGGGGGGAGAAAATGAAGTGGGGGGGAGGGAGGGAGAGAAAGAGAGGGAGAGAACAAGACGGAAGGGAGAGAGTGTGGAGGGAGGCAAATGGAAAGGGGTGCTCCCTTCCTCCCCTAACCCCCGAACCTTCCCCCCTCCCTCCCTCCCCGCCCCCTAACCCTGTTCCAATTGGAGAGAAGAGATTAACACGCGGGTCTCCCAGTGGTTTCCCTGGAGATTTAGCTGATCTCGATGCTTTGGAAGGGTGACGTACACACACACGCGAGCAAACACATGAGCAAACACGGTCCTGCTTCCCCAGGACGGAATTCTCGGATCGTAATTGAGGGAGATTTGAAAAAAAAATCTCCGAGGCTAGGAAAAAAAAGCAAAGCAAAAAAACGACAGTGGGGAGGAGAGAAAGGGAGAGAGAGGTGAATGATGATTTTAAAACACGGAGGGTGAAACGAAGGAGAAGAGAGGGATGGAGGAGGGGGAGAGGAGACATGGTATTTTTTTTCCGCAAAAAATGCAAGAAGGAGAAATGCGTTATCACATGCTTCGTTTCGCCGGGACGGTGAACTTGCGCGCGCGAGACAAGCCGCGCCACCCAAACTGGAATGGTTTTATAATCGTCGTCGGAGTGACGAACTCTTGGAATGTTGAGAGGGAGAATGAAAACCCAACCACCGACTATTCTTGACTACGAACGCGGAAGCAGGACGGGAAGAGGGGAGAAAGAGAGAGGGAGGAAATGCAAAGGAGAACACGATGGCTTAAAAAAAACAGAGCGATATCTGAAAAGGCCTCAGGCAGCGGCGAATAATCTCTCCGGCGTCAGACTCGGCTCCCTACCGGAGAGATTTCGATATGTACGCCTCTCCATTCCCTTTCCTTGCACTTCCCCTTACTCTCGACGGGTAAATAATCATTCTATGACTTGGGGCGTTGACGTGACACCCCGACGGTATTCAGATATTATTTCATGTTTTTTTCTCATCCGCCGGGCTTGCTCCGTGACCTCGAGCCGATCCTTGACCCTCTCCAAGGGTTAGGCTGCTGAAAGACAAATCGATGATGAATCCGCGAGATAACCTGCCTGAAGGCAGCGCGAATATGAAATGAATTGTGACCTCTGAACAAATGCAGATGAGTTGAAGATGGTTTCTTTAGAAAAGTGATGAGTTACATGGCAGATCTAACCCAAGGGCTTTTAATATATGTTCAAACGATTAAATTTATAGAATTCTCCTTCAAAATTATCGAATTGATATATTTTAATGGGCTTAAACTATCTTAGAAGTTCGGTGTACAATGCATTGTTTTACTAGTTGTAGAAATAAAAATGCCGTTCCCGAATTTTTCCCCATAATTTACCGTTATTTCAGGCAATTGTAAGCCTTATGAAAAAACGATATCATCATTTTGTCCTGCATTATTTGTGATGATATACATAAAATTTATAACAGCTTTCTTTTTTTCCGTTCCGAGCGATTCTGGTGTTCCATATATATTATTTAAAGTGAAATCACTGATACAAAGAGACTACAGCAAAACAATCATCATAGAAAAAAATCAGATGAAATGGTGAAGTTTGTCCCTAAGGCTTATGAGCTTCCAGAAATTAGATAGCACCTCCAATATAGATCCATTTCTTATGTAAATAAATTATATTTTATGAATCTATGAAGTTCTTGATCAAATACATACATGTCAATATATTTTAAATATCCTTAGAAATTCAATGCCAGAAATCCCACCCATCATGAGTTCATTGATGACTTGAGAATAATGGTACTTAGGGGGTCAGATTAGCAGGTTGGTAGATTTTTCATCAGCTATAAAATCCCTAATTGGGTGTACAAAGGTGTATCATCTGAATCAGGGTCCATGTTTCGTCGCTCTCTACTTGTTATACATTTGTTTTTGTTATGGAAATCAATGTTATTACGAATTACAATACAAACAACAAACTTTATATGGAATTGTAATGGAGTGACTACTTAAGTACAGTCCTCCATCTCATTGAGAATTCATCTTTCTGCTCATCTACCTGACTTCCACTCCTGCCCTAATGCCTTTCCTCCCAGTCTTGGGAACCAACTTGTGCAGGGCAGTCTTAAATGACATGATAATGACAAATTCCAAGAAATATCTAAATGATGATTTTACACTCTGACAAGGGAATTAAGAAGCACACCTGGCTAATCCATAGGTCCTACATTTCACAACCCAAGTGATGTCTTTAGCATTCCAAATCCCATCATCAATTCCAAGATAGTACATAGTACCTACTTTTTCTTCCGGCCTGATAAACCGACTACATATGGAACTTAGTGGGCTTGAAACATCACAACTTTAATGATTTATTCTTGCAATGAAGTATACTCAGCAGAGAAAACTAAAGTAAATGGCAGGCATTACTAGAGCGAACATTTATCAAACTAGATTTTAAAAGGTGCCCGTGGCGCCCACATATTCAAGGAAGATATTGATATTAAATGACACTTGATATCATGAGTTTATTCCCAACATAATAAGAACTAGGATATTACAATTTTCCCCAGATAAAATTTATCTGTGGAAAATTGTAATATCCTAGTTCTTATTATGTTCAGATTCCACAACATCTCGCCTGATTCCTCCCTTTTATTCCCAACACTAAAAAAATTACATTATTTCCATTTATTTCTCACATTGCGAGTGAGTTGAAGATTATCATTGAGCAGTGGTCTTTGCTGAGGGTTAGGCTTAATAAACACAATCACTTGACGGGAATTTCTCGAGTGAGAGAGAGAGAGCAACGTACAGTTTTCCGTGTGAGAATACTGCTGTTTCGGGATGAAGTCCAACGTGGTCAAACGACTGATCCTGTGACTTTTTGATTGTAATAGCATATGCCAGAATCACTGGAAATTGTCATTGTCGCAAGATAAAAGGGAGCGTTGTCTCAGTTGGAGCCAAACAGAAATGATTCTTGCTTTGATGAAACTTCTTGCAAGCAGTTGAATAATGGCATTTTAAAATTTAAGTGACTCTGGCTCCATCTAATAATGGCATTTTAGTAATTGTGGCTCCATCTTACAGCATTCCTGAGTCAATGAGTGAGTGACAAGGCCTTGTCTTATACTATATATATCACATGAAGAATAAAAGGCTATTCAAAACTCAAGTTGCTGCCTAATAGCTAAATTTGTGAATACAAAACAGTTTGCTAAAGATTGAGTAATCCTAGGAATTGGATTCATTTGGTCCTTAGGAGTAGATGGAGCCCTCAACCACAATTTAACCATGTACTAATTACCACATGGCTGTTTGAGACTCTCAGAAGATGCCGAAAGCCTCCTACTAAGCTATAACATCAATGCAACCAGTATTAATAGACGTTAAAGTGAGGATGCAAAGAAGAGGAAACAAAAAATAAGAATTTCCTACCTGTCCTCCCTGATGAGTAGAGGCTGTCCTGAAGAAGAGTAGCTGGCTTGTGCCTTCCTCGCATAAAGGGAAGCACCTCCTTCGGACATGTAGCCATCGTATGCCTCTGAGTAGCCCCTGTTGTTGACCCGGATTGCACCATAGCCGCCGTTTGAGCTCATGGAGGAGCCACCATTGCCTCCTGAACATGAGCTCAGGCCAAAACCACCCCCACATCGAAGGACATCGCCATCAGACATGTATCCTATTTTTTTAAATAGAAGCAATTAATTTGGTTTAAATTTGCACTTCAGATTTTTATCGGCAAAATGAAATTAATATAGTTTACATTAACTTATATGAGCAAATATATACCTTGAAAAATAGGAAATGCTATTGGATATGTTTAGTCAAACTCAAGAGAATGTTTTTTTAACTTCCATTACAAGGGCGTAACCAGGAAAAGCTCTTGGGGGCAGGGGGATTAGTATTTGTGCACCTATGGTCATGTAAAATAACAGAAAAATTGACAGAGTTTATAACCACTTTATTTCAAAACAAGCCTTATAATTACAGCTAGTAGACTTCATTATAGTTAATGCCATTAAATATTGAAAACCTATGGTAATTACATTTGCATTTATCAATATTTGAATGTAGGATATTAAAATTGAGCTTTTTCTCCATCGATTGGGGGGGTTACCACCCCGGTTACGCCTTTGCATCAGATGAAAATCATATGACCTATTAATTGCATGAGAAAAGTGGCCTGGACCGGGATTCAAACCACGGACCTTTGGCTTGCTGCACCAATCCACAGACCACCACGCTACCCAGGCTTCTTAATTTCCATGGTAATTTTCGAGGATACAAGGGAACTAAATGTTAAGCCCTTGCGGTCCATTAAAGATGGCAATACGAGGAATTCTCCAAAATTCCCACGGGAATAAGGTAATCTGGGTAGCATAATGGTCTGTGGATTGGTCTGGCAAGCCAAAGGTTTGATTCCCGGTCAAGGCTGATTTTTTCTCATGGCAATTTCTGCGTATTTCATCACCATATTTTCAGCAGTTATGAATGTCTTCATATATTTATCCAAATTGGAAATTTAAGTCCCAGTGCAAAATCAAACAGTAAATTAAAATAAAAGAAAATCATAATTTTGAATATGTAATGAAGTCATACACATCATAAACCACTTTAAATTATGGGCCACAAGGGGTATAGGATACTGTAGCTAAGTACCAAAAAATTTATTTGTTTATTTTTAAGGCTAGAAAAATAACATTCCCGAAGATAATTTGCATTATCACTTAAAATGCACACGTCATATACAACTCACTCAATATCTACAGATTTATTGAAACAATTTTTGATTGGTGGATGTTGGAGATAATGTTATCCCAGAATTTACAGATGGCTATATATCTCTCAAATTAATTTTTGAATACCATTGGTTATAAATAAAAGCAAAGAGAAATATTTTATGATCATCACTGACTGCCCTCAGTCAGTTTTTGAATAGCAGAATGACACAAGGGGATGCAAAACTATAAACTGTTACAGTTTGGTTTATAGCATTTCGTACTCATATATTTCTCCAAAATTCCCACTTTAGGGTGAATTTATGTATTAATGGTTTTACAATGGTATGGAACCTTGAAAATGATGGGTTAATGGGATGGGTTAAATGGGATGGGATGGGTTAGGGCTACCATATTTTGAAACCCCAAAATGAGGACACCCCCAACGGCATTGATCAACATAGTACCAATCCATTGTAGATCAGTAGTGCCATCTATCAAAAGTTCGTTTAAGTTTTTGCACAGAGAAAATAGCATACCAGGAAGCGCCATAAATGATGCCAGCCCCTATTCAGGATTCAGCTAAATCGAAAGCACCGCGGCGTGGCGATCGCTGTCTATCGCCAGGTATAGCCCTCAATCGAAAGCACCCTAACAGATTGCTAACGGCGTAATTCAATAATCGATATGAAAATCTATGTAACTAGTTGGTGATATGAGATAAAAACAAAAGATCTTACTTCCCAAAAATAAAAAATGCAAACATTAGCAGAAATCGTAGTAATGTACGTGGATGCTACATTAAAAGTCGAAAACACGGACATGTCCGCATAAATGAGGACGTATGGTAACCCTAGCTGTAACCATAATAATCATTTGCTTTAATAAATTGTGTGAGGAAAAGTACAAAGTTATTTTTCACCATTGTGGTTCTTGTTATGTAATTTCTACAGAATCATGCCAGAATCTGTGATGTCCATGGGATGCAAAACTAAGATTTTTTAAATGTTATATGCAGGTACCAGAGTACCCAGGTAAGAGTGAAAATTGCTCACCAATGTGAAACTATTCACACATAGTCTCATGAAACATGTGTACCCATGTGTTGCTCTTTTCTAAAGTGCGGCCTTGACTACATGCTGTGAGGCAGACTTGCATGCCAGCCACTCCATATAAAATTATGAATATTCAAACAGAACATACAGCAATGAGGTCACTGCATAGTCTCAGGTACCATATACAACTTTGTTCCCAGTGGATAGTGGATATCTTACCTCAGTGCTAGGTCTGACACTCTAGGTAAATACTTAGGAAGATAAATCAATATGTCAAACCCTCAGTCTTGCAGGGTAAACAAAGGCACAGAATTGAGATGGGCTCCTTGAGTGAATGCGACTGGCTCATTACTTAAAGAAGTATTCACTCTCAGGCTCCCACTTACATTGCATTACAGAAGGCATACCCAGTTTTTGCTTTGTATGGGAATGCTGATTTTTTGTGACATGAACAAGAGTAGTATTTTTCTGCCATCGTTCACTCACAGTTCCTAACATAAAGAGGAGCAAGAAGTTGTGATTTTAACCACTTTGCTAAATCAATTTCACTACTTGTTTACCATGAGGAATGACAGCGGGTTTTCTTCACACTCAAATAAGGGTTGTAAATTCCACAAAAGAGCACTTGATACAGTAAATAATAGAGCAATGAAATAAAATTGCTAAATGCCACATAAGAGGCCTATAAAATGAATAAAATCAGGGCACTGTAAATGTCACCCTGTAAGATATTTAGATTACTAAAATGAAATATTTGGAACTATGAAAAGGACAAAATATACTCCAACAATGGAGATATGAAATTATGTTTTTTGCTTCACAGTTCTATCCTTGTTTTTGAAATAAATACAAGTATGCTGTGCCTTTGTTGATTGTTTGTCGGAGGGGGCCTTCGACAGGAGCCCGGACACTTAGACCTTTCTTGGTCCATTGTGCCAACCCCATGCCTGTCTGCCACTTGCAGACAAGGGACAAGAGCACCACGGTAGAGGTATGGATGAGTGGCCTCCACCTTCCCCAGTAAAGGGTGTCCTCCCTCTAACCTTCCCGGTCTGGGTATATCTCCCTCCGGCCTCCCAGTGGTCTGGAGGGAGTATCACCTCTCCATCCACGCCTGGTCGAGGTATGGAGGAGGGTCACCCATCAACCCCCGTCTGGGCCCAACGTTGCTTAATTTCGGTGATCTGACAGGAACAGGTGTTTCAACGTAGCTAGGCCCTTGTCCTATGCTGTGCCTTACTTACAATTAGCTATTCTGTGTACATTAGCTGGCCTTAAACTTGCCATTTCTATCACCCTATCATTCAAGTGACTACAGAGCATTGCTATAAAATAATCACATCAGGTACAATAATCAGCCACTTTCTAATAACTTCGGTAATGAAGGTCAATAACTACACAGCTAACTGCAGAAAGGAGGAGAGTCTAAACAGTAGATGATCCAAATTAAGTTACTTGGCAGAGTCACAAACACTTTTTCCAAAATCTCATCTTTCTGTGCATGAATTGTGGTCAAACAATCTGTGAATTCAATATCTACAATTGAACACATAATGCAACCATATATTTTGTACAACCTCGAGTGGATAGTCTCACCTAAGAGGTGACGATTTCAAAACTATTTGAAAACTACATTGCAATGGAATGGATAAGCCAATGTACCAATATAAGAATTTAGTGTCTATAGGAATGATTGGACTTAAAAACATAGAAAACTATCTGTGCTACAGGCAGTCACAAGGTGATAAATAAATCAAAATTATTATTAGAATATAGGCATTTCATTAGTGATTCACTAGTACGCAAACTATAAATGACTTCTTTCATCAATCAATAATTGATTTTTGTGGTGGAATTGACAAGTATTGCCTTCTTTTGTTGGGCATTTGTGCTTTGCTCCACTCAAAGAAACTATGCATACAATAAGTCCTCAGCTTATGGGGATCCGAGTTGCATGGATCCGGAGTTACACAGATGTTCAGTTAGGCTGGTCACATGCTTGCGTTTTCACCATGTTTTTGTTGCCGCGACAGATACACTGGGTGATGACCCACGACTCATTGCCAAGCACGCAAGAGTTGATGCCAAACTACTGGGGTTCGGAACGCTTATTCTAGTTACAGTCATTACATAGTTCAATAGGTGATGATTTGATTATTGTGATGGTGAAAAGGTCTGATGTGATAACAGAAAGGCGAAGAAAATGTAAGCCTGTCTCCAGCACGGCATCAACGTCTTTTTTTGGCATAGTTTCACCTTCCCACGTAAGTCAATACATAGTTATTCATCTACTCCATAGATGACACCTGTTGTCCATCACAGCAAAAAAAAAAGAACACGTTCGTGGAGCAGACAGATAAACTTTTGCTTCCTTTGTGATTTGACCATTTGGATCATTATTTATCAAGTTCGAGACAATTTTCTCATAAAATCATTAAAATCGTCATTCACATGAGCATGATAACGTTAACAAAATTTACAATTTATTCATGTTTTATGTAATTATGCTTATTTTAGATTTAAATATTCAGAGAAATAAAGATTGCATTACTCCCAGAATTGTCATATTGTGTTAACTTAACGGCCTCTCAAAAGATGCTTTTTCTGTAATCCTCACTGATTGCCGCCAATCGCAGTAAAAGCAGCACTGCTAATGGTTCAAAATGGATTGGTAAGTTGTTGCGTTTTGATTTACGCAGATTTCTACTTACGTGGAAATTTTTGGGCCGAATTAACCGCATAAGTCAAGGACTTACTGTAAATGACTAATAATCAAAATTTAATGAAAAGAAAATAAAAATTCTCATTCCCTCATGTTGAACAGAATAATTTTAAACCACTTGTTATATATTTGTTATCTTTTTTGGCCTTTGCTGGGACTTGAATAATTTCTTCTCGGCAATTTACTTCCCTGTGCTTTTAAGTTCTTCAAATACTAAACTCAGGCTCAGAAAAATAATGCCATTGACATTCCCAAATGGAAATAACTCACTGGTAAATAATGTAAGTTTTTTGGCTTGAACGACTATACCATGGATTATTGTTAATTCTTAATGGCACCAAAAGTATGCATATTAATTTATTATATCTGAGGGCCTATACATATTTCAACTGAGGTTAATATTGGAAGGTCATAGGATTTAATACAGAGAACATAGGAAGAAAGCATGTAAATGAGCCTCACCTGATGCTAGGTCACATGAGTCAAGGTCGCTGTAGTCGGCAGAATCTCCCCCGTGACTGCTGCTACTCATACCTCTCCTCCCAGAAACACTTCTCAGGGGGAGACAAGGACGTGCATAAGGAGAACTCACGCAGCGGCCAACACCAGAGTCAGTCATGTATCCACCACCTATAACAGAACGTAAATCAGAGATCAATTAAGACTCAAGCTATTTACCTCATCAAAATTCATTCAACAATATGTATGGTGTTTGTTCACAGGTGTATATGGCGTTGATCAAATCTCAGCATTTTTGGGTTGTATCCGCATAAGTCATTTAGATTGCACAACAGTTTCATTTTTAGTTTCAAAAATAAGTAATTCAAAGCATTATCCAACTCAAAGAAAGCATGGAGTGCATGAGGTCACTCCATAAAACTCGAAGATGTTAAAATAATAGCCAAGGAAAATAGGTACTTACCAAAAATATCAAGAAAAGCCATTGAAATCATATAATTGACTATGAATTTAAAAAAAGAGGACAGATATCCCCTACACGGCACATGGAAAAGAAAAATAAGTTTTCCATGCAATCATTATGCGGCACCAAGATAGGGCGCATGACTGGTCAATCTGGGCACCAAAACTAGCCAGTAAGGTGTTTAGGCTCTTATGCCAGGTAAGGCATAAGAGTGATAAAAAATTCTTCTCGACATCCTTCACCTGAGGATGACAGCAGGATAGCTGGCGAAACTGTTGTTCACTCTAAATAGCATGAGTGAACACAACCCAAAACATTCTTATTTCAATACCTAAGTATGTTACCCTTAAACAGAATAGGTATCAATTAACTCCATGCTGATTCTGAAGTCCTCCATCAGTTCTAAGCTTCATTCAGAGATGCATCAGGTGTATCAAAAGTAGATTGCTGTCTTTGCATATACAAGGACTCTGCTAAGCCAATAGTTTATATTATAAAAATGGCCTGGTGAAAGCTCATATTTATTGTTAAACCAACTAATAAATATCAGTAGGGGTTGAACTTGATATTCTCAGGCGTTACTTTGTTGTAATCCATATTGACAGAATCAATACAAACTTTGTAAATTTCACAATGGATCCACTGTAAAATGTACAAAGTTTGTATTGATTCTATCAGCAGGGGTGTCAGTATGACTGCTCAAAGAACTCAATGCAGTGAAACAGAAGGACAATACGAAAGATGCTTAGGTAGTAGAAATCCGCTGACTCCACCTATTCACTACTCTCTATCTCTTCCTCCGGCACCTTTCAATAAGAGTGGGTTAATAGTGACACTGGGTTTGTCTCCAACCTTCCTCCATTGGCCTTACATCTATGAGCCAACCCACCTAGTCTAAATAGTGCAAATGACCTCACTGTCCATAGCCTCTCAACTACATCTACACACGCTACTGTATTTCCCAGCCCAAAGGAACACCAGCACCAGCCTATAAGAAGCACTGTAATTTTTTGGGTTAGATTTTAGAAGAAAAATACTATAATAATCCACATCTGTTAATGTTAGCAATGCATAGGTATAAAATGTGTTAGTTAATTTCCAAAAACAAGCAACTGCATAAAAGCTATTCATTGTAAAATCCCAAAAACTAATGAATTATGGAGGTCAAACCATTAGCTCACTGCTGCAATGCATTCTTTGGTGTAAGTTGAGATATGAGCACTTCTGAGCAATGCAAAATCAGATGCTTGAAAACGTAGCTTTACTCTTGACCTATGAGATGCTAGGCGATTTTAGAATACATTTTCGAGAAAAAAGTGTCTCCCGGGCCAAGAAATATGATACCTTACCTTTCTTGCATAGAGCATTTATGGTGAATAGATAATTTTTGAAGGTACCAACTCAACTCTTATTGGCAAGGAGATATAAATAAAAAACTAACACAAGAAATGTGTCATTGGTATACATATTATTAAGACTGATAAGATGAGAGCCAAATTGGTAAATAATAGTGCAACCTTTAAGTGTAGGAATTGGTTTTAAAAAATAGCCTAAGGTTCATTAGGAATTGTAGAGATATAAAGGATATGAACAAGGGAAAGGAAATGGACAAATTGCAGCATAGGAGTGAAAAACCTCATGCAAAGGAAAAGAAGTACAGTAGAAAGGACACTCAGATTGGTGCACATAAAAATATGAAACCCTGTGAAAAAATATGTACTGTGAAAAAGAGAAAGAGCTTGAAAATAAGAAGAAAATAGTGGGAGAAGAACAAAAACCTCAAGAGGAAAAAGTATTTGTTGGATTCAAAAACAAGCTCTGACAAAGTTAGCTTTAACAAAGAATATATGCACGATGGAAAGAAGAGACTTGTGCTTTAGGGTATTCTCAGGGATAAAGAAAACCAGATCTGAAGCGAAGAAGGTGCCTAAAGGCACTCAGCAATCAAGAGAAAGAAATGTTGAGTTGTATGAAAGTAAAAGCCATCTTATTAAATTTCACAATGGATGTTTCCACACACATTGAAGTCCAGGGTTTATAAATTCTTTGGGCTAAAAAGTCCAAGCATTTTTCAGTACATATTTACAAAATGTCACATGCTATTAGCCATAAAGTGGTGGCAGTGACATGCCAAAAAAATTCCCTTTCGGCATTGGCCAACAGGTGCAGGTAGATTTTGAAGTTCATACTTTTAATAAATACTAGCAAACAACTTGAGTACTTGAATTGCACTCGGATGAAGTATGTGCGCAAGTTTAAATGCAATCAACATGATATTGGCCGAGTTGTAGCCAGATATGTATTGCTGCGTGCCACCTGGGCAGTAAAATTGTGTGATTCTGTAACATGCTGCATTGGAGGCAAATAAGCACTGTAGTACATGCATGAGCTTTAGATGGCAGCGGAAATCAACCAATTAGTACAAGTCTTTTGAAATCATGATTGAAGATTAATCGCCGCAAAATATTCACCCCAACTGAAATTTCCAGGGGCGGCCGCTTCGTTTCAACACTGAAACCTACTTCGGTGAGCGAGACGTTATTTTTTCGTAAAGGGTCCATTTTATAGGCACAATATTTCTACGATATATTTTAGTTATTTGGAATTTTATTTGTACTGAAACATAAGTATATTAGCCTGCAATGCATATTGCAAGGCTGGGTAACAATGAAATAAATGTGTAGCAACGGAAAAGACAAAAGCTCTAAAATTGCATATTTTTTACGCGAAAAGTGCAAATTTCTCAATTTATCAGTCGATTGAGACAAATCGGTTAATACATTATAAACTATGATGATTTAGCTTCATTGTAGTCCAAAAAACAAACTCGTAGTTCAGTTATTTCATATTTTTATGATAAAAAGAAAATTGATCAACACGGAAATTTTTCGTATTTAAGGCATTGCATTAAAAGACTATAGTGCATGAGTTAAATATTTTATAAGATATTTTAAAATAAAAAGAGGTAACATTGCCACCCCTTGTAATAACGGTTGGTCGTACAAAAAAATATTTGAAGCAAAAGTTGTATACATTGTTTTGGCAATTTCAGATACCTTTAAATGGATTTTTTCCATTAATAATAAGGGATAATTTCTTTTGTCCTTCAACCCCTAACATACAAATAGGTAATATTGCCACCCCTTGCAATAGCAGCTGGTTGTACAAAAAATGTTCGGAACAAAAGTTTACATTTCAAAGGAAACAAAAGTTGTATTGACAATTTCAGATAACTTTAAATGGATTTTGTTGGAGAGAACATATTCCACAGTGAGTGAGAAAGTAAGATTGTACAAGTTGCACTTCTAAAATGAGTGTTGACTTCCATTCTATAATGAATCACATTACTTCAAGGAATAGAAATATTTATGCGCCAAAATGTTCAACACACTATGAATAAACGTAGGCAAGAACCCTCCAATTAATGCTCACCTCAATAAGCAAAAAAAAGAAAATAATCTTACCTGTTCTATTGGAATTTGAAGAGAGATGTACACTTGGAGGGGTCAAATTCCTTGCAGAGGCAGAAAAAGTGGAGAGTATGGGGCGCTGGTTGGGTGATGACGTGAATCCAAAGTGTGATGAATTGGGTCGGAAGTGGTGGAGAGGCTGCATGGGCTTCACTTGCATGGCAGCGTCTTCCTCGCCTCCACCCTGTCCCACGCCCTCCTCCTCTTCCTCCTCCATAATCTGTGACCCATCCTTGCCCTGTTTGGATTGTACAGAGACTGAAGGATTTGCTTCGGAGCTCCCTTTCTCCTTTGCCTCTGGGCTAGGGAATTCACTTTCCTTCCCCTCAATCTGAAACATCAACAGCATTTTCATGGATCCAAAGGTAAATGTCAGAAGTTGACACTGAAATTTCATGCTTGCATGCATGTACTTGGACGGAAGAAGATGATGGTGATGTTTCACTTCATGCCACAGCTCAATTTTTCCCCAGTTTCCAAGATACCCATGCCCATGCATGCAATTTTATTTGCTTGTCACATGGAAATGTTTATTATTTAATTGAATACCTTTTCCAAATATGTTTAGGAGAGAAAAGAACTGATGAACGTTCAAATTTTTATAATTGGTTCAAATATAGCAAATATATGTTTAACAAAGGGAAAATGTTTAGCAGCATTAACTTTGATGAACACCCAAAGTTACCATTGAATTATAACCTTATTAAGTAAATACATATTCAATAGCTCATCTAATGCTTCATGCCTCTATTAAATATGCATATAATAATAAACATAAAACTTTTTCTATCTGATTGCCTTAACGAAAAATAGGGATGAGAAGGAGGTAATTTCCTTGAATCCAAATACCACCTGGGGAAAATTTTTAAGGACACACAAGAAACAGAACATCAAAACATTGATTGATAGCTTCATGCCAGGATAAAACTAAGCAAATCTTATCTTTACTGACCTTTCCTTTCTCGTTGTACGCCACAAGTTCTGCTTTCCTCCGGCTGGATGGGGTACCAGATTTAGTAAAATGGGCATCAGTCGGACTCCCAACATCACCATTCCTCCTGACCACTGGCCCATCTGGTGATGTTAGGTGGTTTCCTCCCCTCCCGTCGGTGTTTGCATTCTGTGGTGTGGGTTGCTGCATCATGGGAGAAACCATAGCAATGCTGACTTCATCCTTGGCACCCCCCGGGCGACCGAGCCTCCTCTGCCGAGGGAAGTTTGTGGTTATACCACTGTCAGACATCAGGTCACTGTTCTTTCTGCTGCCCATGTTCCTCCCATCATCCCCTGGTTCCGACTCCACCCTAGTGGGTGGGCCAACTTTGGCCGTCCCTTTGACTGCAGCGGTGGGTTTAGGGATTCCACTGCCAGGCCCTCCTAGCATGGGGGCCTCCTCTTCCCTCGGAGATGTGAGGAGTGCTTTGGGTTTCGGCCTCTGAACTGGACTGGGACAAGTGATTCTTGACTGCTTTGTGGAATTGTCCACATCCAAGGGGTTTTGCTGTACCCCCTGGACCTCTACTGAGCCATTAGTCCTCATTGTAGGATTCTGCTTCTGACCACTTTCTGTGATGGTTGAGTCCTGCTGGAGACTCACCTTTGTCTCCTCCGGAGTACCACTTATATGAATGACTTCTGACTCTGATGTTAGGCTCTCAAGACTCTTTTCCTCAACTGTCTCCAAATGTCTCTCCCCACTTCTAAGCCCATCCAGACTGTTTTCCTTCCTCAACTCAACAACTACTGGTGATGATCTTTGGGAGGCTGGTGTGCTGACAGGTGTCCCAGACCGAGACCTGTCTCTGCCATCTGACTCCTCTTGGTTTGTGCGCAACTCCACATTCACATTCTGAGATGCTAATCTCACATCCACTCCTTGTTCTGGTCGGTTAACCTTTCCATATATGCCACCACCGATTACCCTACCAGAGGAACCTATCACTTGTGGCTCACCTTTACTATACTTTTCAGAAACACCTTGAGAATTGCCATACCTCGTTGCAGGATGGCCCCCTGTAGTCCTCTCAATGGTTTCTCCTGTCCGATATGCAACACCTTGAGACCCTTTAACCTGTTGCTGCTGTCCACTAATACCATTCACATTACTGACACTTCCGTCTAGCCGACCACCATTCACTCGTGCATCCAACAGCCTCTCTGAGAGGTGATGGTCCTCCTGGGCATCAACCACTCTCTCGGCACTCCTTTCCAAGCCCCTCTCCCCTCCCCTCAACACCTCACCTGCCTTGAGCAGTCTGTTTTTATCACTTGGGGCACTGATCACACCAGGTCTGTGAGACTTTGGAGCAGAGGGAACTCTGGCAACAGAAGAGGACTGCCTCCCAGGGGGGTTCGAGGCAAGCCTTGTGTTTGACCCAGAGAGAGACTGAGACTCTCGCGACAGTCTGCTCCCAGGGATGACTTCCCTCCTCCCTGACCGTGGGTTTGGGATGCCACCGGGGTGGGCTGCATTGGGTATACTGGTGTTGCTGGCCGAGACGTTAGACTGGGGAAGATCCTCCCTGCGTATTCCTTTGGGAGAGTTACTCTGCTGTTCCTTCACTAATTTGGCTGAAAATCAATAAAAATGTAAGTGAAACTGCAGTTGTGTCATAATGAAACATCTATTTAGTAATAGTACCTACACAATGACTGATTTTAATCTCCCCCCAATGAACACAAAAAATTCAGCATGATTTTCTTTCAAATCTCATTTCTCATCATTAAGGATATATGATTATTACATGAGTTACCTATCTATTTTATAATCAATAAATTCCTTCACTTCTAATTGAGACCATTCTACAAAGTTCTTGAGAGCTTTCACATACTCTATGGCTAAATGTAGAATCAGAGGTCCAAAACATCTGGCTATACAATCATAGGTATATTTAGTCTCTCTTTCACTTATTTCTGCAACTATTGACTGGCATGCAATGATATGCATGCATTCGTTCCAATATTTTGTCCAACTAGATCAAATGTTAACAGGATGAGAAAGTGATTTCTTTCCTCTCGTGATTTGTAATCCTTAAAATAGCTCCAAGTTCAAAATTGCATCCTCAGTAGTTCCAACAGTCCCTAGACAATAACAATAAGCATTTATAAATAAATTCTCTGCCACAAATATTAAGATTTATTCTTGTTCTTTTCATTCATATGCTGTTGTGCTCTACATTCCCTCAAGTGGTCTACTCCTGAGTGACAATGTATCCCTGAAGGTTTTCACCAGAACCATAAAATATGATTACACCTACATGTTCCGCTCTCAAAGGTATTTTTTTTAATTGTCCCATACAATTCTACCAGTTAATGTGATCTTTAGTCGATGATTGTACAAGACTGACTGCACACAACTACTCAAGACCTTTACATACTGACTCATGAGGCAACAATTACTCAAGGGTATCAGCAGAAAGAGAGATGTATTTTAACCTTCTCTGACCAAATAAATTTTCCATAATTATATAATGGACTGAAAATATTAAAGAAAAGAGGTAAGTAAGTGTGAAAGATTACAATTGCACGCATGAAACTTGAAAGGAAAATGAAAATTTCGAGAGGTTTTTGATCCACTTTACCTGCCTTAAGTGAATTCAGAAATGAACTACATGAAGGAAATTATGGAGGAAAATATGAAAATATTAATACACTTTTTTGTGGTAAAAGTTTCCTAACTAGGTGTGAGTTAGATCCACTAGAAAAGCCAGTATAAAATTACTGCTAGGCATTTATACATGCTAAGAACATGGTTAGAGAAAAAATTAACTTTTAATAAACAAAGACTATAAAGGAATGACCAATTACCAATTTCCTTTCCGCTGCCATTGCTTGCTCGTCCAAATTTACTTTTCAAACCTCGAGGGGCAGAGCGAGGGGAATCTCCTCCAGTGGACTGATTTTCTCGTTGCTCAGCATTAGGCCTACAAAAGAATATTTAAAACAGAATTCAAAAGCTGAAAAAGTTTCATTGCAATATCTCATAATCATAAGCATTTAAATTCAACTGGTTATTAATAAATGCTACGGAAGCCATTGAAATATGAATTAATAATTGGCATATAATACTGGTCGCACAAAAGCAGCATCGCAATTGAAATGAGCTCAACATGTATATATTTGAAGCATACAAAAATAAAGAATTCATTCATTTATACAGCTTTACTGGGAGTCTTGTTTTGCAACATTTGATGAGTTCATAAAATGAATGAAGTATTTTAAAAAATTATCCCGAGGCAAAAAAGTCTCAGAGATAATGACTTAATTCTTGATAAGGAATCTTACACAGGTATTTGGGGAACAATTTGTTTTCCCCCTTGGTTAGTCGCTGCAGCATCACTACAGAGACTGGTAGAGGAATCACTTCGCTCAGATCTTGCAGAACTGAAGCCACTAGAGCTGGATGTTCTCTTGTTGCCAGAGCTGATCACAGCACCTATTTCATAAACATAAACAAATGACATTGTTAATTATGGTAGGTAATGTTATTTTTTTAAATTCACATTAATATAATTTTCCAGACATTGAAGATCTTCATGTGTATATATACATACATGGGAGTCCTTTTTCTTAAAAAACTAACAGTGAAAAAATGATCTCTGGCGTTGCACTCAGAGATTACTTTGAAAATAAGAATGATGTAATATTAATATGATTTCATGGAGATGTGAGTTAGAAATACATTGATCTACTCACTCCTAAATCATCTTGGGCATCTTGACGTTATGAACAACCTGTGTCAGACCCCAAGGACTTACATCAGACATCTAACATAACATCTGTAAAACCATTAAAACACCCTAATGCCACACTCTCTCACAGAACATAGGCATCCCAAGACCACCAGCCTTGGCGGTGCTCATGGGATGCCTGGGGACCTCTCAATAATGGAACTATATACGAGGGATGACTTACTTGGGCTTATCAGACACACAACCCAAACAAGGAGAGAGTAAGTTCACTCTTATAAAATCTGGTTGAACAATGTAGATAGTGTTCATGGGCACAATTGTAGAAGGTTTTTGGGTATTTCTGATTGACAGCTATACCCTAACTTCAAGCCATTACGTGATAATGGTGAGAGCAATATCGGAAATCTGATTCCATGCATTGAAGTTCATAAGAAGATCATTTCAAAATAAAATTCTTATTAAATTTTGGCAATAGCCAAAAGGTGAGGTTTAATGAATTTGTTTGAGATACTGTCAGTTGAATGCCACAAAAATTTGCAGTATTCTGACAATTATTTTGTCATTATTCAATTATAAAATAGATTTATAGAAGAGCATTTGATAAAAAACTGAATACCTATCATTAGCTCTCATTTTTTACTTTAAAAAACTGATTCATTACAAGTGTTGTCCAAAACAAGCTAGACAGAGATATTTTTCACTACAATTCACCTCAGTTAAAATAGAAAGAGAGAGAAAAATATCTCACCTCCACTCCTACTGCTCCTCTCAGTGTGTCCTTGTTTGTCTCTGCCATTGAAGAGCTTAAACTTGTCTAATACTGAAGATGAATTCCTGGCACCTTGCCCAGCAGTCACTTGCTGTTGCTGTATTTGCTGTGAGTTTGGGTGATTTTGGATGTGCTGCTGGTGATACTGAGGGACAATATGACCCTGCTGCTGACCAGGGTGGCCCTGGATGATTTGCGAATGGACGGGATGACCCTGATTTGGAATACTGTGGCCACGGGCAGGAGATGCTGCAAATCCTCCAGAGAGTCTGGCTCCGATTATCACTCCATTCCTACAAAAGAATGCCATCAGGTAATTATTTGATCAATTATTTTCCTTGAAAACAGTACTAAGGACAAAAAGTATTGCTCATATTTAATTTCTTCTGGGAAGAATATCATATGAGCTCTGTTCCTGGGGGGTTAGTATGGAACTCTGGACATTTAATAACGACTGTCCTGAGCTGCAAATGTATAACCTAGTGATTACGGAACTCAGGGGGCTTATTCTCTAACTCGAAGCATCGGAGCTTTCTGGCGAAAAGATGCTTCAATAAGCTACTTGCTCCCATCGGTATTCTCTATCATGGAAGCTACCGGAGAAAGAGCAAGCAGAAGCTACCGGTAGCATATTAGGCTCCCACCCATATTCTGTAAATGTCAAGAAGCTACTTCCGTAGCCCCAATAAGCTCCCTCGGTAGCCTTACGAAGCGCGGCCTCCGTATACCCTGCTTAAATATTGGTCATTTTCTAACGCTTATCTATCTATAATTATCTAACTCACGGGTATGTTTCTTACATTTATTAAATGCGCATTCTTTGCACTTTCACTGTGTTACTTTGTCATTTTCGCCATTAGCGGGATTTTTCACAAAAAAAGATATTAACTGGAGTGACGGAAAGCCATATTTACCTTGGGTGAATTACGCGATTCCAGCCCATAATGGGATACTTTTCGGGCCGTGGTAGCGAGTATCACCTTCGCATTTCTTTTGAAAGTTTCATCTTCGTATATTATTTAAATGATTTGAAGCAACGAGTAATCGACGAAAGCAAATAGCACGAATCATATTGAACCATATCATCGACATGAACCCTAATTCCCGAATATATTTACGAACAATCTTATTTCAAGTGATCAAAACAGCCAAGATGGACGTTGTGCGTTCCTATTCAAGACATTGTTCACGAGATTATGTAAGCAAAAATAGAACATTTTTAAGATTTTTCTTGTATGATTTTTAATGCGTGGCATTTTTCGCTAAACACGATACAAGAGCATCTTCACCGTCTAAAACGGCTTTAAAACATGTTTCACCAGTTCTATCCACGGAAAAACATTGAGACAAGCTTTCCCATTGGTTCTAAGAATGACGTCACCAGTAATGAAGTTCCCGCAGATTTGGTTTAAAAAGTTTCTCATACCCGCCTTTCATCAAACTTCTCTCCACTTCCTTTTACGTTCTTGAGAAAGCTCCCGCGAGTTAGAGAATATGGTTGGTAGCCAATTCTGGTAGCTTATTCGAAGCAACCGCATCGGTAGCTTCGAGATAGAGAATAAGCCCCCAGGATAGAAAAGTTGAACATCGTTTAGCACCGGTCGTCGTCAGGAAAGTAAATAAATCTTCTTGATTTTAATGATGCAGGCTGAGTACGTTTATCAGTCATTATTTCCTGAAATAAGCAGTGAACTATTTTTATTATTTCGTAATTGCTACTTTCGTGAGTTACGCTGGTGGAAATAAAGAGTGAGAAAACCGTTCCGGGTATATCCACTGTGCAGTCAGTGCCGGATTACCAATAAGGCAAAATACGCAATTGCCTATGAGCTTTATTGGCTTTGGGGGCCCCGCAGGGGCTCTGAGAATTTTTTCCCCTTTATTTTCTTTCAACTTTTATATTAATGTGAGCCCTGTTGCTTGTACTGCCTACAGGCCCCAAAGCGTGTTAATCCGGGACTGCGTGCAGTCGGAAAATAAAGACAATTCTTTCGACTAATGTGCAGAAAAATGACACACAATGTGCACCGGGTTTGCTATTATATCGGTACAAAGTGTGTATGAGACTGATATATCAATGTGAATTTCAGTGAGAATCGTGCGTGAAAACGATCGAAGGGAGTCTAAAATTTTATTAGGTGTCTGCAAAAGAGTCTTTTGATTGTCACCGTAAAGAAATGAGTACAGAATTGGATCATGAAAGATATTCAAGAGAATTTTTAAAAAGCACCAGTTTAAAAACCTATGGGATGATTTTGACCCGGTTCTCAATTTTCAAGAATCAATGAACTCCTGGTAATACAATTTCACTGATGAATGAATTTCAGAAAGTAACCAAAGGTGTAAATAGTGGTAGGAAAGAGTGATAGGAAGTAGTGGAAATGGTAGTGAAGCAGATTATCTTTAACGCATTTCCTTTGAGGTGTAGGAAGTAGATATGTACGAACATACCAGCATAAAAGTGCTGATGAAAAAATTCTTTAGGTTAATAGATTGCAAAGTATCTACTGGTGAAGGATGAATCAATCCGAACAGTAGATAAACACTAAATACACAAAACCGAGACATTGAAGTCCATAATGGGTGATGAAATTGGATTAAAAAATGTGATTTATTTATCATTTCAAACTTATTAAAATTGGAACTTTTGAAATGCAAAATTAGAAATGGTAATATAAACGGAAGTGATTTTTTAAAAACTTTATTACGCACATCACTTAACTCGTCTAATAGCTGTAATGCAAGAAGGTTAGAGGTAACCTCTAACCTCCTTGCTGTAATGTCCTCAAGATGGACAGTGAGTGGCATGCAACTGTTACTACAAGAAATGTGAAGCATGCGTGTCAACATTATCTGCGCGTGACCACACCCTTACCTCCCCTGCTGCAGCTGGTGGAGGGCCTGCTGCTTGTCGGCCGCCGAGTTCGCAGGGCCGGTCAGCCCGCCGGGGACGGCTGCGGAGGTGGCTGAGGGCACGCCGCTCCTCGGCGTCGGGATGAAGGAGTGAGGTGGCGGTGCGGTGGCCGAGGAAGGGGACGGCTGCGGGTGGCTGACGGCGGGGCTCGTCGACCGAGAGCTGCTGGCGGATGAAACCGGGACGCCTGCGAAGAGAAGAGGGAGGAGGATTGGTGAGCGGGGTAAGGCGTGTCTAAGTACATACACTACTAGTTACTACATGAGAAAAGGGCAGTAAAATGAGGGAGAGGATGGCCAGCAGAGGGTGACCAGAGGCCATAAACACTTCATAGTCGACTCGAGTATATATATACGAGGGGGTGGAGGGGGACGAAGAAGGCGCGGGAGATGGTCGGCGTTTTACGCACGCACTGGCAAAATCCTATCACGCCGACGAACAGAGTACTGGACTTGAAATGCTCTCCTCACGGCAAGGAAGAATCGGATGGTCAGTGAGAAATTTCCACCATCGCCGTGAATCGAACACTAGTCCTTCATGAGGGAAGCCAGTAATCTAGTCACCACAAAATCTAACCCACTACTCCGTCTTGCACGGCGCATACCGCACATATTGTCGCATGAAACTTGTAAAGTTCGAGATGCAGACAGCGTCCGACCACCGCCTAGGGAAAGTAGGCAGCTGCCTACTAGTAGAGGGCCTAACCTAGGAGGGGGCCCCAGCTAAAGGTCGAAAGGAATATTAAGGACACAGGACACGGAACATAATGTCAAATTTTCCGAACAAAATAGAAAATAGTTGACCATGGTTAAGTTTCTGAAAACTCGAGGCAACACTGCGTCTGTGTTATTTATTTTTGTCATTAAAAAGTAAAGTTGGTACTAGTCTATTTAAGTTCTACGTCTGCTTGCTGGTTTATGAAGACTAAGTACAAAAATATAGTTTGTTTTTCGTTAAGTTTGATTTTAAAAAATGGGCCCTGACTCTGATAATTGCCTAGAGACCCTCGTTTTTTAAAGTCCAGGCCTGAATGTGGGCCGACACTGATTGGCAGGAACTATTTCCGGTTCTATCCTCTCTAGAGACGTGCAACTTCGCGCGTCTCTGACGCGCCAGTCCGGTGCGAAGAAACTCATTTGGTTACATTGGTACCAAACTAGAGGCAGCAGCATGCTACAGTGTGAACGCTGCCTAAAGCTGTCCAATAGCTATTGGTGATGCTTTTTCGATTAGGGTACTTGGACTTTACCCCTTTCAGTGGAATCTATTTTAATCCCATGTACTCCCAAACTAAATCAAATGGACCACCTGCTCCGGCTTGTTCACTCCCACCTTCACAGCTTCTAATTATTTATCATCATCCCAAAAATTTCTTACTGTACCTCATAAATATTCATTTAACTGCTTCACTTCACGATCTTCCAACCTATTTCCATTCTCACTTCCCCTCCTTTCCGTATCTACCATTTATCGCGGAGGAATTCGTATGGTGATGACCAACTTCATCTACGGTTGAAATTGACGCACCAGTGTTCCACGGCACACCGAGCAAAAACCAGTCATCTTGATACCTGACATATAACTCTTTAAAAATATATAACCCCATTAGATAAAGAGTGAGACAGAGGCGTTCATAAGCGAGTAGACCGAAAAACGGTAAGCTGGAAAACAATTATTGTTCAGTTTGCCATGTGCATAAAGTACGCTTAAGGACGATAAATTCGAGACTGAACAAGAAAAAAAATAACAAGGAATTATCCCGGGGAAAGAGGCATCTGGTTACCTTCCTTCGAAGCGATAAAACTATGAGATCAGCCGATAAACATTTCCACATTATGGTAACATGGCAGAGCAGCTGACATAAAAAAATATGAGCGAATCGTACAGCGACAGCTGCCATTCCCTGAACAGAGGAAAACGAAAGGCCATGTGAGAAGGAGGCGAAAAGATAAATGTTTACCTGAGAATTTGATTCGGAAAGCAAAATTTTATACGCACATCTTACGATTTTGGGTTGCAAAAATTGATAAAACACGAAACACTTGAAATACTTTTTCAATTTCAATCTCTTTTACTTGCAGAGGTAGTACCATGGTAACATGCCTCCGTAGATGACATGGAAGTACCACAACCTGCAAACACCGAATTGTTCTACAAACAAAGGTTTTTTCTTGAAATATGCCTAACCTAAACTCCCTCTACCCTCATCGTCTAACCATCCGTATCCTTACCTCACACTCAAACTCGACATTACATAGGCTTGTCATTATTTCCGTCTAAAACCTCTCACATCTTCTACTATCCTTCATACGACCCATTATTTTCCCCCACTACCCCTTTCAACCAACATTTTCCCTTCTATCGCAAATTCCATAGATTCCTTTCCTCTCAATACGTACTGCATCCAACAAAATTCCTTATTTACCCATTTCTTTTCCCACTCCAACATGATTAATACTTCATAATTTGTCTACTACTCCACGCATCTCATTTCCTTGACCCGTCTCCAAAGATGTATCTCAAAGGCCTTGAAAATAGTCTCACTCTCTTATCTTAAAGATCCATTTACGCTAACAAAGATGCTTCTATAACACTGCTAACTCTGAAAGGACTAATATTCATGAAGCAGCAGGAATGTGGAGGGAATAGATGTGGGAGGGGATATGGAGGGAGGGGGTAGGGTTCCCAACACTCCCGAATTCTCCGGGAGGCTCCCGGAATTTGAAAATGCATAATTTACAAAATCTCTCGCTTCCCGGACTGAAACTTTTCCTCCCGTTTTTAAGTTAAAAATACAGTAAAATATCCTTTCCACTGGGTACAAAGGCTTTCGCGGAGGATAGAATGTAAAGGCTGCATTCTCAGGTTTCCACCACTCGCGTTGTTTACTAATGAAAACAGTTTCTACCTGAAGACACCAAATGAAACGCAGGCGAAACTTTTGTCAACAATAAACAACACAAGTAGTTCAATTATAGAATTAATAGAATTCAGCCTTGGCAATATTCTTCCATTATTGTTTACAGTGATTTACCATTTTTCTTCAAGTACGCACACGTTATTGGTACAAATATTTAAAAAAAATGTAGATGTGTCTAAAAAAATTTGGAATTTAAATGATACAAACTGAATGATAAATGATATAGTTTGTACACAATTGAATTAGCTCTAGATAAAAATTGCTGAATTAATGCTGGTCGTTTATTGAGAATTATTATTCGACGGTAGTTATAATCATGCTTTTAATTTGTCAGATTGTATTACAATCTCTTGAGCCTAGAATGGACTTATTCTGGAATCAACACTCCCATAAGTTGGCAATCCGAGGAGGGTGCAAGATTTTTGGTGAGGGGCGAGGGACGGTATCTGCTGGTAATGAGAAGTGGGAAAGATGAAAAGATGGAGGCTCGCATCTAAATGACACAGATTCATAAGATCTCGCATTTCGAGACGACGGGAGGTCACAGAATAAAAATAACCGACCTCTCCTTTTTTAACGGAGAATCGTAGAAACATACTTGATGAGGAATCTCAAAAGAGCCTGGAGTGGGCAACTAAACTCATAACCGTCTTGACTTGTCTCCTCCTTCTCCTTTAAGAGTTACTTGAAGCTCTATACGAGTTTCAACGAGGGAAATCTTGAGAGGAAGCTCGTCTCTTCAAGTATGTAAGCGGACAGGGCAGGAAATGACACACGACCAAGTCATGACCTTTTTTGATGCTGAATTGCATCGATTCAGTTTTCCTCCCAGTTCTGCCGAGTCGACCTTGAGACGGCGTCCACTCACGTCGGATAGACTGGTGACTTATTTTCGGCCGCCAAAGGTCACAAGAGTCCAAAAACACTATTTTCCTCGTTCTTTTAAGGCCTTAAGAGCTTATGAGAGTCAAAAGTACGAAATGTATACATGTTGTCTACTAGACTTAGAAGCGAAGGACCTCAGGTTTAATTCCCACCGAGAAAACTGGTATGCAAGGACATGAGCCTTCGTCGGCCGGATAAAAGAGGACACTTTAATGTCCTAAATTTGCAAATAAGGAAGATATTTACTACAATGTGGCGCTCGATCAAGTGTAGGGTTTTCACGGCCTTCTAATATGCCGCTCTACCCAAGCACGCAATGAGGGTTAATTAATCTGGTCTACGACAAAGAGCGTATTACACGATTAGGAGGAAGAGAGAAAATACAGAACTCTGTGACAAACAAGCCATGAACACATTGCTATCAGGCAGAATATTAAGTGGAATGAAAGTTGATCACACAGCTGACGAAATTTTCATTTGTTAAATAAACGGAAAACATAGTGGCTCAAAATACTCGACTAATGGTCGTTGTCGACATTAATTACCTTAACACGGTCAAGTTTTCGATATTTTCCCAGTGAAAACCACGCGAAATAAGCATGGAATGAATACGAAAATTATTCAAAAATGGAAATAAAATTAAGTACATGCAAGAAACTTAAACTAATGCCATCTGAGCAGTGGTGATATTTTCGTTAAATGTGCTTCGATGGCTAAGGTTATTTCACACACACACGGTCTGCCACGTGCAGACAGGGGGAACACTCGGACGAGTTGGAGGACCAACCCTCCAATTTCGAGCAAAGCCCAACGATATTAACTTCGATGAGAGATCGTGAACCATGGGGTCCGGAGGGAATACCCGCGCGTGTCCTCAAGGAGTTAGCGCCACAGATCGCACCGTTCTTAGACATAATATTCAAGAAGTCATTGTCTGAAGGAAAGATACCATTAGACTGGAAAATTGCAAACGTTACACCGATATTCAAAAAGGCAAACAGACACGACCCAGGGAACTATCGACCAATTTCATTAACGTTGATTATAGGCAAGATACTCGAACATATCGTCGTTAGCAATATCATGACATTCCTGGACAGGCGTAACGTCCTCCATGGCTCTCAGCACGGCTTCCGGAAAGGTAGATCATGTGAAACACAACTCGCGCTCTTTTTTCATGACGTTCTCAAATCTGGTGAATCGAAAAGATTAGTGGACGCATTATTTCTAGATTTTAAGAAAGCTTTCGACACGGTACCTCACAACAAACTTTTATACAAATTACAGTCATGCGGGCTAAACGAAACAGTAGTAAACTGGATACGCGACTTTCTGAGTGATCGTAAGCAAAAAGTAGTTCTTGACGGAATGAGCTCTGATGTAGTTAAAGTGACATCAGGTGTCCCACAAGGAAGCGTAATCGGCCCCCTTTTGTTCATTATATACATAAATGATCTATGCTCTCGAATTAGCAGTAAAATACGTTTATTTGCCGACTACGCTGTCATCTATCGTGAAATTAGTGATCACTCTGACTTTGAAACTCTATCATCGGATTTAAACAACGTTCATGTGTGGAGCCAAGAGTGGGGACTCGAACTTAATCTGAGCAAATGCACGGCGGTACATTTCTTGCGGAGGTCGTCCAACTATTCCCATGTATATGCTGTGGATGGTGTTAACATAAAGGCGACAGATGAAGTGAAGTATCTAGGAGTTACGATAACTTCGGACCTATCGTGGGGAACACATATAAGAAATATTTGTGGCAGAGCTCTGAAGAAGCTAGGATTCGTCAAGCGTATTGTTGGAAGATTTTCGGATGAAAAAGTAAAAGAGAGGTGCTATTTCGCACTCGTCCGCCCACACCTTGAAATGCAGCGAGCATATGGGATCCGGTGCAGAAAGACTTAATCCGGGAACTTAATAAAATACAAAGGAAAGCTGCGCGATTCGTCAAAAACTACTACGGGAGTACAGATAGCGTTATACAGATGTTAAACGAATTAGGCTGGGAGCCGCTAGAGACTCGGAGGCTGCGCGCTAGGCTTAGATTGCTTGAACAATTGAGAATAGATATCTTTCAGAGCGACACGGATCACATTATATTAGAACCCCACTATATTTCTAGGTCCAGGTTCCAGGTTTTTAGGCAGACATTACAATTGTATTTGTGCAGGAACAACACAACCGGATACCTATCCACGCATGCACAACAAAATACCGTCAATTATCGTGCTTACTGATGTCCATAGAAACTCATTATGTTGATGGAGCTAATTATAAAGCATAAATTTCCCAAAACGATTGCAGGTTCCTTATGCAAAGCTTTACTAAGGAAAGTGTTGTTAAACACCAAAAGTAACAAATATAACTTTAATTCCTGGTAATTATTTCAATCGAAAATAAATTTTCTAAATGTTTACAGTTAAGCGTTAATGGAAAAAACTATAGGCTGAGGAAAAGCAAGAAATTACAGCAAGTTTCACAATGTCTTGAACGCCATTTAATTCTACATCTCTGTAAGACTTTATTGTAAATTCTCCAAGAAAAATTGCAGTAACATCCTATTGCCACGATAATTTCCATTTATCTTCTCCGTTTCCACCGATTTTATTTTAAAATATATTTCATATAAAGTTGGCGAATGGGAATACTTATCGAATCAGGATAAAATTCAGACACCACGAGAAATATTTTCAAATTAAGCTTTGGAAAATTTATGCACAGATAGAAAAAAATTACTTGAGATGGTATACATATTTACGTTTCATCTTCCAAAATGTTCGCATTTTTTAACCTTAGCAAAGCAAGTCGGAATTTATTTGAGAAAGTATTTTAACCTGCAATGAACAATCAAAAAATTGGCAAGTTTTACAATATACAAGGAACAATGAACAAGTAATTTTAAAAAAAGTGACTGGGAAAGTGCTAGGATCAGGCTGCTGGAATTGAAATTATTTAGGGTCGGACAAAAATGTCGACTGGAGTATTTACTGGAGGTCGTAACTGCCAGAGGTAGGAGGCTACTTACGGAAAAAAAATGAAAATACCAAGGCTGAGAGATAAAACACTCGCGTCGGGAGCAATATTGGACTTCTCATCCCTCTACCCAAACCGGGCTTTAGGGCGACGCATTTGGGGCGTTTCATTGGAGGAGGAAGTGGAAGATGGTGGGCAGGGGAGAGGGGAGGGGAGGATTTGGGGAAGGGGAGGATAAGGGGAGGGAGGGCGCACCCAAATATGCCAAAGTGAGTCACTGATGGCCTTAAGGCGGGGGCGACGATCTCGCGAGTGACGTCAGCACGGGAATGAAGAGGGATAAAATCCAGAAAAAAAGCGTATTTTTCAATAATGAGGGGATTTTTTTCTGGGAATTTAACCGCGCGATAATCGTAAAACACAGAGGGGAGAAAATTAAGGGACACAAAATACGTTGGATGAATTCAAATTTCGTCATCAGGATTCGCCACGCTCTGGGAAATAAATAAAAACAACGTAATATTGCGGCTATATAACATTAACCAGGGGTTCATGAGTATATTTTAATGAGGGAAATAATGATGAACATACGCACTACGATTTATTTAAGTTACTAAGCATTAAATATGGAGATGAGAATAAATTCTGTGCACTTATGTAGTTGCAAAATACATTACCATTAATTGTTTCTATAATATTAGTAGCATATAACATAGTGCATGTAGGTGGAAATCCACCACCTGACACGTAAACATGACTGAATCAGGCGTAGTTTTGTGGAAGTAAGCTATGTTAACCATAACCGCGAAAAAAATTACTATTAACAAACAAGACGTACAAAGTTCGTTTTTTTTTAGCTTTTATGGTTAACACCTCCTGATACGTATTTGCAGGTTAAGTTAATGCATCAATACTCGTAGTTTCAATAACATAAGTAGGATATAGTGAAGCGCATATTAGTGAAAACACTACCTGCCACACACCCTTGAGGAGGCTTGAGGTAGGTGTAGAAAAGAGTCAGAACTACTAGACAGATATTAGACTAAAAACACTAGACATAAAAAACATGATAAAGCATATTAGCGGAAACGTAGCGGATTTCATTACTTCTAGTAGCACGAGAGTAGTTTTCTATAGCTATTTAGTGTTGGATTCTCTCTTTTAATTCAATACCACACGCAATACTTCATAAGAGTAATCCGAGTCTAACTCGGACAGCAGAAATGTAATTGAACCAAACTATCGACTGTCTTCAGAAGGACTTTAGAATGGATGTTGCAGACATATATGGACTACCTACTAATAGAGACATTCTTCATTGAAAATCAGCGGAGAAACAACGTATTTCCACGTGCTTAATACGAATTCATCGCACTTAATTTGGAGTATTTTTTCAATTTTCTTCATAAGACATTCAATCATATTTTCGTTACATTACATTATTAACTTTAAGTACTACTAACTAAATATTATTTACTTTAAATAATTACGATATCCACCAGCTGAATTTGACTTACATACGTAATATTTGGAAATAGTTTTCCCGCGAAGTGTAACGTTTTATAGATAACCCATGCCATGGGTCATTGGTTTGAATTACGGCAACGCCGCTTTGGGAACGCTCTGCAGGGCAATCGTGCCTTTCCAGTACGTGCGTGTACGTCAGATGCTTTACTGGACGATCTATTACCGTTTGGTTAATATAGCGTAGACTATTCCTAAACAGGGAGCGTGGTGGCCCAATGGGTAGAGCGCTTGGCTACTGATCGAGGGTCCCAGGTTCAAATCCGGGTGAAGCCTTTGGACGCCCCCGAACAAAAAATCCTCGGAGTGCGAGGTGGCCCAGGGAAAGGAACTGGCCCCCCTACCCTGAATGTGTGAAATTCACATGCCTGTGGCTTAGTCCGGGGTGTGCTCTGCCCTCAGCTATGCAAACCAACGGTTGAATCACTAAGTAACTAATTCCTAAATAATAATAACTCCCTTGGCTTCTTGATATTTAATTAAAATTAACGCATTAAAACACTTAGCCATTAAGTTGCCGTTCGGCTAGTTCTTCAGCTTTCAACAGTCTCAGTCAGTTTCGGTTTCTAATAAAAAAAAGTATGCCATCTCATTCCAATTTTCAGGAAAATATAATGCCTACTTCCAAGCAAAAATGTTTTCGAGAGTCAACGAATTATTTCCTGCTTTTGAGGAATCCATTACATGATTTTTTCCTCAGGCTTCATTTTTGTGTGAAGTTGTGAGCAACGAAAAATACTTTGCATGGATGGGTCGAGTAATTTTCTCAATATATTACCCCCTGAGCAAAGATGAAAATTCAGATGAAGAGGAAGAAATAAATCTCTTTTTCATTTAACCTTCCCGTGTACTTCCGGTATGAAATTGATAATTCTCTCAAACTCCCGTATTAAAAAAATCTCTTTCAGCATACGTCAACGTCATTTCTAATAGAACTCAACTCTTTCAGTATACATCAACGTCATTTTCAAAAGCATTCTAGTTTCTTCAAAGAGTGCAATATAAAAAAAATATTACAAGAATTTCTTTCAAAAAAGAAGATCGGAGACGGCATGACAGTTGGTAGGCGTGTACTCACTCATGAAACGAATATGAAAACGTTGCCTTAAAAAAATATAAATAAGCGAGGGAACGACATAAAGAAACTGCAGGGGGAAAACACACACAAGAACATCCAAAGGTCAGGAAAGGGGTAACCGACGACTTTACGACCCGCGAGAAAGGAAGGAGAAGAAAGAACAGGAAATAATGAGGCTCACCCGATACTCGGGCGATGAAAACCGGACCGCAGGGGGGGATGGGGAAAAGAGGAAGGTGAGAGAAGGAGAGAGAAAGAAAGAAGGAGAAATGAAGGGAGGAAGTGTCGGTTGAGGTTGCAAGGGAGAGGTGAAGACCGCCGCGGTCACAGCATTTCGCAGAGAAAACCTCAAAAGCCACCGTTGGCCGTAAACTCAAAAGCAGTAAACAGCCGTTTGCTCGACCAGCCAGCCTCCATCATCTCGCCACAGTTTTTCACCGATAGAAAGCAAACGGACAAACGGAAGGCGAAGTTAATGCACTGCGCGAGGTGGTTCCTCTCAAGTGTCTCCGCACAAAATTAAGAGAAAAATTAAAAATATTAATTAAAAAACCTTAGCGGAACACCTTCCTCGGAGGTTTTTCCACAGCTGAAAAAATGTGATTTCTTGCATTTCTGTGTTATTTACAAAAAAATTGATTTCTGCCTAATTCATGATGAATAAAACACTAATGTTAGTAATCTTAAACAGATTGTATGATTTAAGGTTTTCCCGGTGAATACTTGTGATGTAGATGTCTCGGGTTTCCATCCGGGTGATGTTGGTGTGTTGCACCGACGTTTCGACGGCCTAGTCTGCCATCGTCCTCAGGGTGAATGGTTTGGCCAGAAGGGAGTTATATATTTATTAGGAAAGTCAAATGGATAATTTTCCTTATAAATATATGCCTTAGTTATTGCAAAGCTTAAGTAAGATAATATATATCTACTTAGTCATCTAATATTTAGATATAATCCTTAGATCTTTCATCAAATGGATCATTTTCCCGCTCTGATTTCCACAGATTTATTGAATGGCACGACGCGTTTCACCACTCTGTGGCATTATCATGTGAAATGCTCTTCAGTTTAGGTCGCCCTAGACCGAAGAACAATAAACCTGAGGAAGGTTACTAAGTGTTTTATTCATCATGAATATCGACAACATCCACCAGGCACTTATGTTTTTTGGCTAATTATTTTTATTATTATTATTGGGTGATCTAGCGGTTATCTCCAAAGAAAAAATCTTATCATTCCACCTTTTTTCACGCAATGAACCGGTTAACATATTCTGGGTAATTGGCTAAAAATTCGGAAAAAATACATTTTTTCGTTCTCTAAGAGCCATTTTAGTAAAAACGAAATTCAAGAAGCACACCCGGAGAGGAAATCAAACGGAATTGAAATGAATGCATTGAATAAATCATAAATTTTCAGTAACTAGCGAATTATTGTAGTTATTGATGGCTTGTTCATAAGGAATGGTTAAGTTCATAAGGAATGGTTCTGCGATCCGTACCTCAGACTGGAAAAAGGATTCATTAAAAATAAATATTAGATGACTAAGTAGATATATAGTATCTTACTTTAGCTTCGCAATAACTAAGCCAAATCACCAGTTAGAGCAGTATTTTTTTAACGACCCGCCCGAAAAGGTTTGATTTCTTTCTGTTTTGACTCACGCAGTAGCGACGGGAACTCCTTAAATACGAGATCGTAAAAATAACACAACCGCCCAGTGAATTTCGTCGATGTCCTTCCTTTTCATTTTCTCGGCTCCCTACTCTCTTTTTATTATTTTATTTATTTTTCATCTCGCTGTCGAACGACCGAGCGCCCACTCCCTGGCGCCTGACGCTTTGAGAGGTGACCGCGGCGAGCGTAATAAAGATGTGAAAGGCAACGATGAGGTGCGAAAAGAGGAAACAGTTGAGAAGCGAAGGCGCGCTGCCCCTACGGTGACGAGAGGGGCCGTAGTAATTAGTCCGGCCGCAGCTGCATTTGACCTCTGATTGGTTCGTCCAATTTTGGCCAATGTGATGGAGGGATAGCAGCCGCCTGTATAAAATATCGGAGACAAGCTCTATAGACTAGCTCATTTTTCAGTTTAAAGAAAAACTTTTTTCTTACGCTTTGCACAGTTTGCGGATAGCACTGTAATATATTTTTTGTTTCTATCCTTCGCAGTTATTGGCAGAAAGTACGCCAAAATATTTTCTTCCCCCTCCACCGGATGCCTCGAAGGAGGCATTTAATAAGTACCTTAATGAAGTCTCCAGCAGTGGCGTGGAAAAGTGTAACCACGGACGTCGTGGGGAGCGGAGTAGTAAAAATTCTATTTACGGAATATTGCGGTCACATTTCACGCACATAAAAGGCATTTACAAACACTCGTCTTCACCTTCCAAGTATCTCTCACTATCGTATTAACGAAAACTGGCAGGCTTTCAAACTTTAAGTTGTCGCCAAGCTGGGGAAAAACGATGTTCAAAATTTCAATCTCGCACAGTCAGATAAACTTAAGTTGTCGCCAAGCTGGGGAAAAACGATGTTCAAAATTTCAATCTCGCACAGTCAGATAAACTTCAATCATAATAAGACGTAATGGATCGCATATGACATCGAATTTCCCCATGTATCGCATTAAATCGCACAACGATTCGCATTGTGTTGCATAAATTGCAATGCAACATATCGCAGAGACCGGGCGATCAATATCGCAAAGCGATACATCCCGTATATCGCAGTCGATGTATCGCCAACATCCCACAGCCCTACATGCAAAACAATCTGCAAGTAGCTATGACAAGAATCGTCTATCGTTGTCTTCTTGCTCTAGCTGCGAGATCTTGCTGGTTACGGAGAACCGGTTTCGATCTAGCAGGCGACACTGCCCGCAGCGTTCCTAGACGCTCTCCCTAGATTTGAGTTTGCATCTCGTAAAAAAAGGACCTTATGGACCGAGTGTGGTCGGGGAGTAGACGACGCTGTTACAGGGTCAGAGGGGGGTAGTCTTTAATGTGTTCTCGTATGAGGCCGGGATGGTCGGCGCGAAGACCAATATGCGATGGGGAGCCTTTGACGGGTTGATGGAAAGAATGAGGGGAGACACTAGGGGAGAGGGGACAAAGACCAATATAAGTGCAAGGGAAGGGGGGGGATTTATGGTTCACTCACGACTATAGGTGGGGGTGCGAGAAGACAATCGGGAGATACGAGCGTCGGATAAACAGGTCGGCAAGTCCTCAACGAGTCTGGAGCGTCCCTCCATACTCATTATGTGCAGACAACATGTGTGTACCCGAATACGCGGTGGACACTTTGCTTCTCCACGGACAAGAGGAGATGCAAGAATGGATGCACAACCTGCGAGTAAACATGCATTATTGGGAGAAGGGGATCGAGTGAGTGCTAGATAAAGAATCACCCGTGGGACATATTGGGTGATATAACACAAGCAGGGGGATCGGTTTTTTTTCTCTCAGTCTTGCGAAGGCACTTAAAATTCGCCTCATTGGCAATCAGACATTTTGTTATTCTTTTTTTTTGCTCTTATCAGGATGCAGCCTACGGCCAGCGCTCCAGGAATATGAAATAAGCCATGACTCATTACCCTCGACGAAACCTCATCAACATAAAATAGCCGACAGATTAACGCTCCAGTGAAGACTCATCGTTTTTTTCAAAGAGCCAAGATATTGGTTCTTCACAAATGTTTTTAAATGTCAAACTATTAGCAATTTTTCACCTCTCAGCATGTCTGCAAACGATGATGTTTCTAAGAATGCTCTTATTTTAGAGGTTGGCTCGTTACTGCTTGAATCAAGACTTATGCAAAATATAGTTAATAACAGTTTAAAAAATTGCTTGCACAAACGATTATTATAATATTTTGAAAATAAAAAAAAGTTACGCATGAAGATTAATAAACGAATATCATTTCTAGGCCTTAATTTCCTCGGTCCGGGAATGGAGTCGAAGCCAACTGCAGCGCTTCTTCCATCTCATTAATGATTTCGTCCACCGTAATAGCTGTAATTGGCAATTAACTCAAATTGTAACGTCGGCGCTTCCGTGTAGCTGCGGTTTAATTTTCAGGAAAAGTGCTCATCTCATGTACGTTTTTAGACTAAAATAACTACAGGCTACACCGTTAAAATTGGCCAGTAGTTTTTAATACTAATTACTAATTAACTTACCCATAAAAGAATGCAATTCCAAAAATAATTGGAGGAAAATTAGGAAGGAAAAGTACATTCCCTTTGAAACTGGGATGTTATAATTGGCGGGGATATTATGGCATATTTAGAATTCAAATCAGTTAAACAGTCAGCAAACACCATCCGCTGAGGAGACACACGAATGTGCGAGCCAAACTCACAGCGAATAATATTATTCGCTAAGCGAGTTTCGCAAATTCGCGGATTAATTTGGAGTTCTATTTGGTCAGGGTGAGGTTGAATAAGCCATCACCCCTCCTCTAAACCACTTCAACAATTAATTTTCACCCATAATTTCTCAAGAATGGATAGAAGAGACTATGCACCTTAAAGTGTGTGATCCTCTAAAAATGGTTAATGCTTTCAATAACTACATCTACGAATATTGAATGTCATTATATTATATCATCGTATATTGAATGGTATGTACATTTTTCATTTAATAATCGAGCCCCTTTAAAAAAAATAGGAGGAAAACAAAAGGTAAACGTGAAAGAGGAAGAAAAGGAAACATTAAGGCATTATTGATTTTGCAGCTTCACGACGCAAAACGAAATATGGAGAGAGAGAGAGGGCCTGGCCGGAGGTAGAGATGCAGCGTGGAGGGGAGAGGGGGAGAAACGCGGAAAGAAGAGGAATATCACGAAAGGTCACGGGCGTGAGCGCGCGTGCCTCTCCGCGAATGGGATGGGGACCACGCCCCCTTCTTCACATCCTTCCTCCCCTTTACATGAACATGTATAAATGTTCCCCCGCGATGGGGGCGTACGTGTGTAGCGTGCTCGAATGTTGCCAAAAGGGGGATAGAGTGGGGGAGGAGATACAGCGAGACGTGAACGTGTATGTGGGAGGGAAATGCAAGAGTGAGGGAGAGAGAGAGAAGTAGGACTGCCAACTTCTGGAGAGTCGATTCCTGAGAAACTCCATTCATAGATTCGATGAATTTTGTGAGATTCTGGGAGATTAAGTTAAAGCATGATTATTGCTACCGTTTTATGCGTGCTCTCAATAAATTAGCAGCGTGATCTCTAAAATTTGATCATGATGTAGGGTAAACAGTACAGTTATTGGCCACCCTACAGTTATTGGCCAATTGGTATTTTGAAGAGCATAGTAAGAGTCCAGTCAAAACAAAACTTACTATAATCACTATTGTAAATTTTGCTATCATAAATTTTTCCAACCGTACTCTTACTATGCTCTTCAAAATACCATGTGGCCAATAACTGTACAGTTTACCCGATCATGATGTACGTGTAAATGATCATTATGTAAATCACGGAATGTTAACACAAATTCATACAAATTGTGACATTAGTAGCAATTTACATTTGAGCAAAAAGTGCAAATCACAGCAAACTACAGTAATAATGGGAAGATTATTTAACAAATTATATTTTTAGACTTGGAGCGGGAGGAGAATGCCTCAACCTGGGATGCGAGGGATATATTTAAAACCATTATCTAATTCTGGGAGTCTCCGGAAAACTCAGCGAGTTGGTAACCCTCAGGATGAGGGAGGAGTAGAGGGATCTTATAATGAAGGAGAAGGGTTGAAGATGTGGGAGAGAGAAAAGAGTAGAAGTGGCGGATGACGAATTGAATAGGAGGAGAGAGAGAGAAGAGAGGAGAGACGGAGAGGAAAGACTGAAAGAAGTGAGAGAAGGAGAAGGAGGGAGCAGGGGGCGTTGCATAATTCACCGGGGAGCCGAATACGGGCGCGTAGTCTGCCCGGGCCCCGCTGACTGAAGGAGTGGTGGCCGTCGCCAAGGAAGACGGTCCAAGGCGGACGTAGGACGGTCGTCTTGTGAGCGCAAGAAAGGAATATACTTGCGGCTCCGAGAAAGCGTCCGCTGGGAGGGGCATTTTATAAGTGCGGAAGTTGAGGGTGGGGGGTTGGAATATAGCGCTGGTGTTGTACTTGGTCAGAGTGCGTTTGTGATATACCCACACTTAATCAATTTTCAGCTGACAAATTGGCAAAGTTTAACATTAGGTGTTATACTTTTTTCTTAATTTTGCAATCAAAAGTTCACGTCGAAAAGGAATGATTGAAATTCGCCCTTTATCACGTTAATATGAAATTATATTCAGAGGAAATATTTAGAGAGCCAAGTTAGCTATGAAAAACTTGAGAACACATTTTGACAGTTCGCTGAAGAAAGCACACGACCACGTTTTCTTTGATCGTGATGTCACCGAGCAGTAAGAATTGTATCTCCGTCGTTAACAATGTAAAAGAACACGCTGAGTAGTGCCGTTCGTAACACCCGTTTTTTCGGGGCGGGAAATATTTGGAAGGCTTTTATCTATTTTCTGCCGCTCGAAATGTTTCACGCATTAGAAATTTAACTTAACAGAGTATTTGTACGCTAAAATATCAATTTACACCCTTAATTCCCGTCAAACTAATGAATGGCTCACAACCATCTTCAAGCATTTCGTTGTAAATTGACACTTTCAACCATCCAGAGTGACTAGTTTCGCTTCAAAAGAAAGGATGTTCTTCCACGTGAAGGAGAGCAATACTGGTTTTTAAATGCATTAATGAGACGACACATTTAAAATTATACATTTTTTTAGGTAATCAGGGATTTACAATCGAATTTAATTCAAAGAAATCTGACTCCATACTTATTTTGGCCCACGCCCTTATTCTATCTACACTTCATTTTGACAGTTCAAGACATGGCGAGTGGAGAGAGAATGAATGTGGTTCGAGTTGGGGAGTAGATTATGGAGGGCAATGTGGCGCCACGCGGGATTATTAGGAGGGAAACGCGGGCCTTGAGATTCACAAAACAGAGCACGATGGGGAGAGAGGAAGTGGACCGCCCAAATACAATAGGCACGATTGTCCGATCCTTCGGGGAGATAACTGCTCGAGCGCTGGTGGACGATTTACGGCATGAATCGAGTCGTCCCGTCATCATAAGTTATTTTTGCATGGCGCAGAACATTCCCAAGTCGTGTACTAACAAGGGAAATAGACCCACGACCTCCAATTTCGAAACTGTGCGGTCACATACCTCTTGGCCAATCGACAAATACGGCGATAATTAGCCCCAATGAAGTACATGTGTCTCGGAATTCCCTCTGGGTAAGGTTCATTTTTACCGAAATTTAAATGAAATTATCCATCTTAATTCTCCTTAAAATTGATAGAATCAGGTCTGACTAGGTGGAAATGGCGGGTGTCCATACTGGAAAGAGCAAATTATTTTCTTAAAAAAAAGTTAAACTATCGTGATCACGGGCTATACATATATCTATGCATTTTGTAATCTTTGAGAGTTTTTACACCGTTTTTGTTGATTTTCAAGGAGCGTTCAGCAAAGTAAAAATATTAGGGGTCTCTTCATAAAAGAGGAATGAATTACTTCGGTATCTTTCAATTCTGCAACGTTTTTCTGAGTCATTAGAAAATGCATAGGTAATTTACTAGGAAGCGAGTACCTATCTGCATGCATTATAAGCGAAGAGCGAGCAATTGAATTATGGAATTCAAATAAGCTGTTAGTAAATTAGAGTACTTCACTGGCGAGGCAACGGCTCTTCCGCATCACCATAAAACGGCATTTCAAAAGCTAATTTCTTTGACGTGAAACGAGCATTAATTTGACCGACTGCATTTTCGAATCGCTTAACAATGCAAACAGCCGCGCGTCACACGCAACAAAAGAGCGCGCTTTCCATCTCCAGAAAGAGACTCGCGGTTTGCGTGAGCTCTAATAAGATAATGATTTTAAGCACGGTGAGTCATTGCAAACGGCCGTTCGTTAAAACAGATTAGCGGTGTCTCTTTAGCCATCTGTCACAGGCAAAGGACGTGATATACTAGCGCGCAAAATAAGTTCTCTGCTTGCTCAGCCGACCAGAAGTGATACGCGTGACCCATTTCGCTACTGAAATTCAAGAAGAGATAAAATATCTCATTGTAACGGTGCAGCAAACCATAATCACCTCCAATCTGGGAAATGAAAATGAATGCCTAGTAAAGAACTAATGACGTTTATTTGCAGAAAAATGTACAGCCGTCACGGGGGAAACAAGAGGAGAAATATTTTAAAGCTATTCCTCAAAATAACAGGACAATAAATGTAACGACCACTTTACCTTGAAGATAAATAATTATATTGAAACGATTTGAAAGAAAAAATATCAGACCAACTTGTTCTGGCAGATAAAATTTTTACAGATATTTAAAAGTCTTCAACTGAGTAGGCACTTGTACCAGTTAATGATGGCAGACGCCATACTCGACTTTGAAAGCGAGGATTAGATTTCCTGTATCTACTCTTTCACCCAAAGTTCAACCTTTTTAAGGAAGTAGAACGCAGATTTTAAACATATTCACAGGTATCCAAATGTACACATGCCACAAAATTCAGAGAGATTTTTCGAAGAGTATATTTGATAAAATATGAATCCATTGAACAAGGCTGAAAAATACGACGGTCGTCGTATTTTTCAGCCTTGTTCGTTGGTCGATACCTGACAGATTCTCTCAGGCCTCTTCACAGAAGAAATAAAGATAATCCTCATGAAATAAATAAAAATAAATTGGAAAGGAAGGAAAAAATGGACGGAGTACACAATAAATATGCTGTGGAAATAAGTAAACTGTGTGTGATTCAATATTGCACTATTTGAGGCGATGTTAGTAATTCGATGTTCTTTGAAAGCAACGCAGCGACAAAAAATAGTACTGCTCAAAGATAAACATGGTAAACCACTAAAGAAAAAGTTTCTGGAGAGCATCATTGAAGCTTATAAACACTTCAATTAAAGGAAACTTAACATCCTAATTCAAAATGCTGAGTTAGAAGAAGTAATAGATGTTTTATAAAGTTGGAAAAAATAAATGCCAAAACGAAAAATAGAAGAAAAGTTAAATTGAAATTCCACGTCTTGAGGTTACGCTCTAACTTTAAATGAAGTTTCCGGCAAGTATCATTGCTAAAAAAAAGAATAGGAGAAATTGAAACGAAAATGTTTTTTTCCAAAGAAGAGATGGAAATATAAAATGGATGATGAATACGACTAATTCAACCTCCGCAAGAAAACGACTCGTGGGAGGAGGAGAAGGAAAGGATGAATGGAGGTTCGAGGGAGATGAAGCCTCATTGGGCTTCACGACCTGGACTCCTCTTTCCCACGCGAGGCACAAAAGAAATATTGGGAGGGGGGGGAACAATTCTCCGCGTTGACGGTGCCAGTGTCTTACATATTCTCGGAGGCGGAAGGAATAAGAATTGAACGGGAGACAAAGGATGGGAAAGGGGCGCGATTGTCGGGGGATGCGAAGGTTGTTGGATGCTGGAGGAAGAACAAAACAATTTGCGGACGCAATCTCGGCGGACCGACAAGGATTCTCTAAGGGCGAAGGTTCTCCGAATACAATATATATATGTACACAGTCTCAGAGGTATAAAAAGATGCTATTCTGTTATTTTCCCCAATTTGCTTTTTTCGACGACCCGTTCCTTTCCCCGGGCGAGACCTCGCGACGGAGTCATGCGACTCAACGGGGGGTCAGAACATGTCTCAAGAGACGCGGGACCGCGAGCTGAAGAAAGGAGGATAGAATACAGGCGCCGTTAACTTTTATGACTCAGGGCAATAAAAAAAACACCCTTCCCTTACAAGGAACAACGCTCCAAAACATGCGAAAAACATAGCAGGGTAATAAGTACCGAGTTGTTTGAGAAGGCAGGCATTTTACAAAAATACGACCCCGGGTTTCACGTCAGACGGGGACAAAGGCCACGATTGCAGAAGCCTTAACATATTCGTGAAAATATTTTGTTAACAGTTCAAGATCTGAAGCCACTTTTGAACGAATACTCCACAAATACTCCCTCTTTGTCACTATAAAAAATTTACGCAAGCCGTTAGATTGACAACAACAAGGAAAAAATCAGAAGCCCCTCGCAAATAACATGAAATTTATAGCAAAAATATTTTGGAACGCATTCTCAGAAGGATTTAAACCAACGTCTTTACACCCGAATAACTTGATGGAATAATTATTTTGTTCAACTAATTTTTTTTAAATTACATGTATGTACCTACAATTTTTCTATAAAGCCCGCATACTTTAAGCCGGATATTATTCAAGATAAATATGAAAAATAGAATTAAAAATAACTATGACAATTAGCAAAACAGTATCGTGAGTAAAATAAATAATTGTACTTTTCAGATAAATGATCGAAAAATCAAAATTCATGTAAACGATCGAAATTTAAAACCAAGAAGATTCTTCTGGAACCCAAAAAAATTATTGTTCGAACCCAAAACAATTAATGCCATCATCGCAGAAAGGAAATAAAACATTGAAACGTTTGGCCTTTTTTAGAGCTAAACCAAAACATATTCCGATAACTGATTTATTCCGTTTTTGTAAAACAAAATTAATTCACCAGGATTTGAAACGCATAGGTCATTATGGATTCAAAACCTTTTGTTTCATTAAATAGCGAATCATCATGGTTATGTGAAGAAGTGAAAATTTAAGTTCTTGCCCTCCCGCCTTCCAACAAAAAGTGTTGCCTTAGGTAACTATCATTCGCCCATCAACATACCGTTCGAATTTAGTAATTAAAATATGACGCGATTCCAACCCAAAAATGTTCTCAAAATATATTAAGGTTTGACAATAAACTCAATCGGTCGGGAGGATTATATCACACAATAAATGGTGAAGGACGTTAAGAACAAGCGATGCGAAAATATGAGGAGGGAAGAAGAAGAAGAAGGGTTTCTTTCCCGGTTCGCAGTCAACCGTGGGCAGTCCTCGCTCATTCAGAACTTCAGCATCGAAATAAAAAATAAATGGCTTTACTCACTCCGGAAAGATGGAAAAACGGGAGGTTATTTAAACACTTCTTCCAGCTCCTCCTCAGTCTCCTTTCTCTTTTTACCCACCAACACACCCACCTGGTATTCGACTTCGTCACGAGAGGAGGAAAAGGATGTCTTTTTTCTGCTTTTTCAGTAATTTAGGACGATTATGAAGGAGGAAAATTATTATGTAAAGGCGTATGTAACACCGAAAATGCCTACATAGCACAATTGTTTGAACAAGAACCTCTGAAGATGAGAGATACCATAAAGCCACGCATTTTTCCGAAGCCTTAAAAGAAAAGCGAAATGTTCTGCTTAAATTCTTTCAATTGGCCTCGCAGAACACATTTCGCCTTTTCCCCACCCCAACTTCTTAAGTCAAAGTTAAGCGTCTCGCAGTGGCCCTTCGATATGCAATGTACTTTTTGAAATGTCAGCGATCTTTCAGGGTTTACACCGGGTATATAAGTCCATGGCGGCCAACGTTTCGAAGCTCGAGTCGAGCATCATCCTCAGGGCAGGGCAGTGAGAGGGACCTAACTACCCGGTGTAAACCCCGAAAGATCGCTGACATAAATCTTCGCCGGGAAAGCCTGAAATACTTTTTGAAATATTTGAGATTTAAAATAAACACTTTGGAAAACAAGATTCTGCCGAGTTGTCAATGAAATCCTCAATGGCTGGTAACGTGTTGACTCCCCACATTCCAAAGAAAAAGCCCCCATTGGGAATCCACACGGCGATGCATGAGTAGTCGTACACCGTTTTAAAGTGACATAACACAGTTTTCTCTGAACTTATTCGCATTTATCGATTTACACTCATATTAAGTGTGACACGGATGAAAAAGCAGCCAGCAGCCTTGCCAAAGCGTGTGTCGAGGGTCTGGTTTGCCAAACATCGCGTTGAATTCGCGGCGCATACCAGATTCCACTGCAGGCGGGATATGGGAGGTGGGCGGCGGAGGGGGAGTGGGTGGACATGATTTGAATGCCGCGACCCGCATGACTGGAATAGAGAATCGCCAGAAGGGCCCCAGGACGATGCTTTCGACGATCGTGAGCAATAGTGAAACACCTGGAGGAGCATTTCGCGCTTTGTCCTTTCGATGCGGGAAGGAACATACTTCATCAATGGAATCTCTCATGCACCGTAGTCTACGATAGCATTCCACCCGATAATGGAATTACTGCAAGCGCAATGTTACGGCAAAACGGAGAAAACTTCGTCGGATTTTGGAACGTTATCAGGCGGAAAATATCCATTATGGACCAATCTTTGTATGACATAGATTATACTTGTAGAAATATCTCATAATGTTTCTCTCATATTCAAGGCATTTATTCTGCTTCTTCGTAAAACAGAGGCAGTGTTGTGTAGACTTTTCCTGATTTACTAACTAAAAGAATCAACGTGTAAAAGACGAACTTCTTAGGAATGTAAAATCTGGAAGTCTAAAAAGCACGACTTTCTTCTATAACAGGCCTGCCGATCTGTTGAGCTAGAAAGGTGATTACTGAAGACTGTAAATTGGACAGATTTTCCAGAAGATGTCTCCTGCTGCTGCGTTATTCTAAAGCTCTAGATTAGTTAAGTACGGACGTTTGTCCTCGGCCGATGCCGACAACCGAGGAAATTGGGGAATATATAGGGCATTAGAACATTGCAGTATTATATAAAACATCACATTTGATGACATCACATGGCTCAAACTCGCAAAAATGCTTGGAAATAATTTTTTTCTCGAATAAACATGTTAATTCACTATCTTCCCCATTTAATCGATACATCTGTTTTGGTTTCGTTGTCCATACTTTCCCAATCTAGAGCTTTACGTTACTAACCTCTGCCTCCACCGCATTGTCATTTAAAAAAATGATTCGCTAAGAAATCCAGTGAGCACCGCAGGATTGACACCACTCAAAGGTGTCCTTCAAGCGCCAGTTGCGGTACATTTTAGATTCTACATTCAGCCAACTCACGACCCGGACTGGATTTTTTTATCTCTTGAGTCGTTTCAAAAAAAATAATTCCACGAAAGATGTGGAGACTCGCAACTATCAGTTTGGATCGAGCTTGCAGCTGTTGAAAAAGAGGCACGAAATCGCCGACGTACTCAAGCGAGTCGCCTCGAACGACATCCCGGGCCTTGCGCACTCTAAGCTCACTCATATTCCCTTGAGCGGAGAAAACGTAATAAAAGCTCTCCTGCCCACCAAGTCCATATTTTTCGGGACTGCAGACCATCGCGACTCGCCCACTCGGATGGGCTGGAGAGGATAACAAGAGCGACGGAGAGAGCGCAGGGAACGGGAAGGAAAAGCAGGGAGACCCCGAGAGGCTGGCGGGGAGGAGGAAATAATACGCGGATAAGACCGACGACTGCGAGGAAAAAATTAAGGAGCCGGCCATTTTCTTTTTTTCGAATTCTCTTCCGGTAGAAAAAAATAAGAAAGGATGATGACTAAATATTCGGAAAAAGGTCTTGGGAGAAGAGAGAGCAGAAATGGGAGGATGAGGGAGTAAGAGGGATGTAAGTATGGAAGGGGGTTACGAAAGGGCTGGCAAACGGAAAAAGACCGCTGCTGGTGGAGGGTGGCAAAAGTGGATTTATCGCAGCTTATTCGGCGCCCAAAAGGGGGCGTTATCTTCATTCCCTCAGACAAATCTGAAAAATATGGCGAGAATATTTATCTCAAAAGAGCATGAAATTGTACCACTGTTCGAGCCTTATGAGAAATCTTGCGACGCATGCGTATAAAATGGGTATTTCTCATCACTGGGTCTGAATAAAAAAATGAAGAAGATTGCGACTTATAAACGAGAACTTGAAGTCAATCGACGCTTGAGCGCTCCCAAAGATTATGGTCGGCAGAGGTTAGCATTTCATCTCCCCCTAAGAGGAAAACGAAATGGTTTCACATTTCACATAAGATGGAAAACATTACAAACTTGATTTGCATAAAATTATAAATAGACTACGCCAGCGATTTTGACGAAATTAGAGATCCTGCTAAAAATGTGAAACATTTAATGAGAATGCGTGCAAGGAGACTAAGGAGTTATTCCATGTAATTGATTTTACATCATTAGAATGCATGGCAAAATTTTTGGATTCATAAGAGAATTCGGTAATTTATGTCAAGATCAAGTCGGATCGAGTCTAAGGAGATCAATAGATTTGTAGAACAATCCTGCGATAAAGTAAGAAAGTAAAAAGCGGGACATCGGATATAGTATAACTATAGTTCCTCCAAGTACGAAGAGAGCAGGATTGATAAATTCAGGAAAAACAAGCACATAAGCAAAAACACAAGGAATCACCCGATCAAGCCGCTCAGATGTAGTGAGGAAGGTAGACACCAGTACTGCCGTATTGAAATAGATTTTTTCCCTGCCACTGTTCCTAGAGTGATAGCTAAGAACGACAACAGTACAGATGATATATAATGACATTCAGCTTTCCTTGTGTGAGCAAGTGACTGAAGTCACTGCCAAATAAAAATGTAGGTGTCTTAACAACCCACCATTACGACGTTCTGGTGGCTAATGGGTTGTAGTGGATACGTAAATTACTCGTAAAAGACTTAAAAAAAAGCTAATAAATTGACTCCCGCAATGATGATACAACTGAAATAATGAAAAAAATTAAGAAAGTAATTACCCACGCATAGAAAAAAATGAACACTAACCAAAACTTGACTGCGATATATATGCAATATTTCGTGGGAGAAAATGCAAAATGAATCACAAAAATAAGTAGGTAAATATTACTCTTGAATAATTTACATCCAACTATTAAGACATTGTACGATAAAATAAACTTATCCCCATTCATAATCTCCGACAATAATTTGAAGCTAAGTTTTGGCTTTTTGACGGCTGACGATGAGCTGTAAAATATTAACCTTCCGCAAACAACTTATCTAAGGAATCAAAGGACTATATCCCATCAAATCACCGCAGTGGACGGCGACATCAGTTCGTAATTTGATAATGTTTCCCTGGCAGAGGTAATTCCGTGAACAAGGAAAAAGAAGTCACGATCATCAAAGAGCAAGCTGATGACATAGAGGGCGATAAAATCACAAGAGGAATTTCTTTGCCATGAGCTGGAATAATTGAGTTGAAAACATCCGCCGAAAATTATGCTAGGCCGGGGAGTTCAACGATTCCCGTTTTCCGGCGCGCGATGTTTTCCGGGAAGACTTAAAAAACCAACCAATAGACGGGAAGAGGCTCCTATTGCAAGAATTTCATTCCCACGAGGCTACTGCCGGAGGAACGCGGGCCCTAATAAGCTCATTAGTGGCACACAAAAAAAAAGAATTTCAAAGGGGAGAAGTTGAAAAATACACGGAATTCGAGCAGCTATGGAAGGAGTTAAAGAGGTGCTATGTTAGATGGAAGAACAGGATAAATTTAAGAGGCACCCTATTAGAGCGATAAAGATTTGATAATTAAATCACATAGAGCCATAACGCGTTTTGGAACATCCCACGTAACAAGCTATTTCCCTCGAAAATCTAAACAGGAAATAATGTTGGTAAAGATTAGTAGGTATCTGGAGGGCAACGATCACTAAATGAGGGTATGTCACGCCACCAGTTATTTTACCTGATAATGTTGCTGCACTCGAACTCACCGTAGGAAAAAAATTACGGAGAATACCCAGATCTCACGTACCCAAATGTCATTCGTTCATTAGCTTATAAGCAGTCTACAAACATTGCAGTCAGGGTTGAGAAATTCCATGGAATGCAATATTAGAAAAAAAAAATGTTTCTCTCACGTCAACAAAACGGATTTGACGGACAATGATGGAACTCCGCAGGATGAGGTTCAGATTAACAAAGTTACTGTTTTGAAGAAGTGACATTAAGTCATGCCTTAACACAAGTGCTAAAGTTGAATGAATGGCAAACGGTGAGAATGCATTTATTAAAATTCACGCCCTGGGTCGCCCGTTGAGCGGACGTCTCGGCTAATTCTCGAGACAACTCGTGTTTAATAATTCCGTTAATTATGCGAGCATAACATTGAATTATCGTGATCGATTGCTACATTTTCCATTATTCCGAAAGACATTTTCTTCGGTAACAGACTGCATATATATAGCAGATGTGCTTATGTCCTCTAATTCTCTTAGAGTTGTCACCTTTACAATTTTCTTGATAATCCATAGATCTCAAAAACTATTGCATGCTTCATCCATAATGCATTATTTATCAACTATGGCAACCATTATGCATCGTGTCCTCATATACTAAAATGCAGAATTAATTCTCCTCTGCCTCTGTCTTCCTCATCCTGATGGTCGCCAATAAATACATTCAGAAAAGTTCGTTGGTCACTAACATTCAGCGTATGAGGCTCTTAGACACTGACCAGATATCGACAAGCTCGTGTGAAGTTAATAGTGAAAATATCATTCACTAGGGCTAGGATACAAACCAAGATCACCCGATTTCATTACGGATACTTAAACAAATTCAGCTATCCAGGCATCTTCCTCTATTGCGAATTTCGTCAAGGCTTTAAAGGAACAAGGTGTTCAGACCAGGAGAAAAATGTATACAGAGTAAATTTCTTACATTCCTCCATAGCGGGTAACATCCGTTGAAGTCTAATGCTTTGAAATCGTATCAAGCCAAGTAGGAGCCTTAAGGGAGGGCCTTCGGAAACTATAGGACAAAGAGCATTTAAAATGATCAATCATCGTCTGGAAAAAATCCTACAACTGGCATTAACTGATTCATTTTCTGATACAACTGGCTCATTATAGTCGTAAGCAGATGCTCAATCCTTGGCAGTAAAATTCCAATATCCCACGAAAACCTTGAGACGCCCGAGAGAATGTTTGTCCTGCTCCCACGACGCTGTCTAAACGATCTCAGGAGGGAATGGATTAATGAGTTAAAACAGAGGCAAGTTAATTACAGAGGCAAGGAGCGACCAGGAATGTATTGCCGGAGTAAGAGAGAGGTTTGACTACGCGAGTAATGGGCGATGTTAGCCAAGCGGGTTGAGACTTGAGGTGAGAAAAAGAAATTGGATTTTGGATGGAGCAATAAAATGCAAAACACAATTGCTATTAGAGGAAGTCTACCGAGTCAGGTGCATTTGCATAGATGGCTTAGAGGAAGAACTGACACCTGCCTATCTCCTCTTCATAAAAAAAGGAATATTAGTAATCAAAATTATCTGCATCTTCAGGATACCGATCTAGATAAGAAAATTATTTGAAGAAATAAGCGTCCGCGGTAGCATAGGATCAACCTATTTTATCCAAACCTACCTCAATCGGCTACATTTCAGTATTCATTTTCATATGCAGCGGAGCAGCAAGCCTACCGTAACTGGGAGAATGCCTAAATCAGTATACAGTAATTAGCAACGATGGCCTGTCATCTTTGATGACAAGATGAGACGGAAAAGGTGATTGTGCATTTGGGTGGGGAATAGAGGAGAGGGCAAGAGAGAATGGAAGGAAAGGAAAATGGAAAGGGGAGTGGAGAAAAAATGAGAAAATGTGAAAGATGTTGGGCGGTTGATGCGTCAGGGGACACGCTTTGGCGGAGAGAGGAGAGAAGAGGCGGGCTACGTGGTGGAATGCAGATGTCGAGGAGGAGGGGAAAGAAGAATTCAGGGGTTGACAGGGGCTGCACAGAAAAAGAGAGAAGGAAAGCATTGCCGGGGAAGGTGGCGATGAGGAACGTGCGAGAGAGAGGAAAAAAGTTGAAGACCGGAAAGGCGATCCCTAGAGCGGAGTTTGCACTCGCCAAATCCGAAAGTGATCGGATGAGTCAGTCGTGTTGAATAACACAGAGCAAAACTTATCAAACGCCTAGTAAACTCTTTTTATGCGCTGTGAACGACGAGTTGTAGTTCTCGAGTCATTAACAAGGTCTTGAGTCATCGCCTGACTACACAAATGACGGTCGAGTGCGTAAAATTGCGGCCGTTGAGCAGTCCGTCGTGTGGAATAATGCGTGACGGTACATCTCTAAAAGCCATAAAAAATTTGAACCAATTCAACGGATGGTTTCCTCAGTAAACGTATGATCCTTGATCGTATAAAATATTATAAAGTATGCGGCCGAAAAACTGTGATCGATCATGTAAAGACGTACCTCGTCAATTTGACACATGCATTTGAGTGAAAAAATTATTGGATAGATGCAGTGGATACGCGAGTAATGATATCCAATGTCATGTTCTTGATGAAAAGATAAGGCGGTAAAGATTTCAGTCTTCAATGCTACTGTTGAGTGTTTTCATTTACTTCAGCACATTTTCAGCAACTTAAGTTTAACAGGCTAAATTATTGCGGCAAAAAATACCTTCGAGCAAAATCTCTACAATAAATGATTGGTGAGTGCGTCAATTTTTTGTGTTAGGTAATTAAAGAAGCGAAGGACATTAACTCCAAGGCATTGCATACTTCCGGAGTTAATTCTGGCATTACCATTTCTTTGCCTGAGCAATTTTTTGAAACATTTGCATTGATGACTTTCATCATTACAGTAATCTACCGGTTAGAGGTAGGTTGTGATGAAAGTCAGAGCATATCCAACGAACTCTTACACGTGCTGTGCCCTTTCTACCTCTTGTATTTCTTTCTTCATCTCAGCATAAGTCCTACCTTTCTTCATCCCGTCCATAAAACCGATTCTCTTCCTTCCCCTTCCCCGCTTACCCAACATCCTTCCCTCTATCACGACCTTCAGCAAACCATCGTCCCTTATTACCCCTTCCAGCCACCTACCCTGCCTTCCCCTAATCTCATCTATAAGTTTCCTCTCCTCGCCCACCATGTCAAGCACTTCCTCATTTGTCTTCCTTTCCGTCCAACGCACCTTCTCCATCCTCCTCCACACCCACATCTCAAAAGCCTTCAGCCTATTTTCGTCTTCCTTTCTCAAGGTCCACGTTTCCGCCCCATACAACGCCACACTCCATATCAAGCTCTTTACTAGCCTCTTTTTTACATCCTTACTTAAGGTCCCCGTCATCAGCTCCCTTCTATTATTGAACGCTTCCTTCGCTAGCGCTATTCTCCTCCTAATGTCTTTGCTAATATGTCCTCTTTCTTCTAGCGTACTACCCAAGTAATTAAATTGTTCTACTTGCTCCAGTTTGTGACTTCCTACTCTTATCACCAGCTTCGCTTTCTTTGTCCTACAGAATCTCATTACTTTTGTTTTCCTATTATTTATCTTCATTCCGTATTTCTCACACTGCTTTTCCAGTGCATCTACTAAAGTTTGGAGTCCTTTCGATGACCGACTCACCAACGCCTGGTCGTCTGCGAATCTAACCGACTTTACCCACTGGCCTCCTACTTTCATTCCCACGTCTAGCTCATCCCATGCCTCTCTTACCATTTCCTCAGCATAGATGTTAAAAAGTAAAGGCGACAACGGGCACCCTTGCCGCACCCCGCGACCTATAACTGCCCACCCTGATTCACCGTCCGCTACCCTTACATGAGCCTTCTGCCCCATATATAAGTTTCGGATGAGTCTCCTATCACGCCAATCTATTCCTATTTTCCCCAGTATCTGCATTAGTTTCTCCCAGTTTACTCTGTCAAACGCCTTTTCGAAATCTATAAAACAAGCGAAAACATCCTGATTATGCTCTATGTTTCTATCTATAAGTGTCCTCATTACCGCAATCGCATCTCTGGTTCCCCTCCCCTTCCTAAACCCAAATTGATCATCGCCTAAATAGCACTTTATCTGCTCTCCAACCTTCTATTAAGTATTTTAAGCAACACTTTTGCTGCGTGCGAAATTAAACTGATTGTTCTATACTCCTCGCATTCTGACGCTTTCTTCTTCTTCGGGATAGGTATTAATACTGTTTTCACGAAATCCTCTGGCCATACTCCTTCCTCGTAGATCCTGCGAATAAGTTCGAATGGACAAGAAAAGTAGTGAACAATTTTCGCATTTGTTTACCACATTTGCTTATCCTTAGAATGCGGTAGACTCGAAATTTTAATGTCTCCGTTGAGGATTACCTTACTATTTACGATGTTGCTACAGTGAACTTCGAAAAGCTACAGGAGCGAAGTTTTGAGCATTTCGATGTTCTTCAATGCTACTGCCAACATTAAACTTTTCGTCAAGACACGATAAATCCCAAATATTATCCTGTCAGCTTTACTTAAGCAATTTAAATTTTAGCTAAATCACCAAGGGACTATAACTCATTTCGGTGGCAGACGGACCTTTAATTTTGCAAGCCTGCCTTCTCGGTGATGCAATGCCCGTCAGTTTTCTATAGCCACGTTCTATACAGAAAATAGTGAACTTCGTTGAATCTTCAATAACAGCCTCAAGTAAGTACATTTTACGCCTGGACGGCAAAAGAAATAATATTCAGGGCAAAATAACGAAAGCTGTTCCTGGCTGAACTTGGTAGCCATTAATCCTTCGATCGAAGGCCGTCAGTACATATTTAAAAGAAAAGCAGAGAATGTGAGAGGTTTTGCCGGGGTCGAAAATCCGCCTACGAAGACAAAGCTAGGATAGCGCCCGGGGACCCCGACGAAGGAAGTGGGAGGGGCCGATGAGGATGAGGGGAGTAGCAAAAAAGGACCAGGAGGCGTGGGAGAGAGTACCAAGAAGGCGACAGAAAGTAAGACCGATCGCCGGATGGTGTGTGCGTCGATGGACGCATGTGGGGTGGAATAGAGTGGGAGGTTTCTCGAGAACGTTTTTGACCGAGGGCGGAGAACCAAGAAGGAATGCATTCGCTGAGAAGGGGAGGGAACGAGAAACCTTTTAGGGACCACACAAGACCTTTCAAACATGAAAGCTTATGAGTATGACGACGCGGGAATAATGAGCTGCACTTGAAATTGCACCGAAGGTTTTCGGTAATACACTCGAAACCACTGCAAGCCCAGCTTTTTTGCAGAATGAAAATATCACTGCCGTATAGCCGATTACTAAAGATTCTTAAAAGAGAAAATGGATTTTAAGGAACTGTTCCAAAACTATAATCATATAAAAATTACATGAATATTTCTCTGTAATTAGCTTTAAAAGCAAGAAATTACTACACCTTAAGATGCCCAAATACTGTGACTAAGGAGGCAAAATATGAGCCAAATTTCGTTTAAAATGTTCCGCAAGATCAAGGACAAGGAATTGGAAGAGGAAATTCGTTCCATTACGCGTCAGGACTGACAAGAACTTCTTGAAGTTGACAGTTAATAGAGGTTGCGAAACTACCGCCACAGTGGCAGCAATAAAATGACTGATGATGACAAATCAAAGTATGTAATATGGACCTTAGGTAATATTACCACACCAATCATTTTGGAGATAATAGAAAGCGCCGTTTAATACCTAGTGTCTCAACCTCAAATTGTGATCTATACTTTGGTAGTAGAACGTGAAACAGAAAGGAGACAAGGAAAGGGATGGCATGCATAAGAGATTAAGTTAAAGGGACGGCTGGTTGTTGCTAATCCTAATCTAAGCTAATCAAGTTAATTTGGGGAAATATTAATTTAAATGCAAACTATCGTTGAAAGGTGAATATTGCTGTAAGAATAAAGTGAGGGTGGGTCGATATTGAACGAACTTTTCAACAATTATGCAAATGGTATCTTAATAGTAACAGTAGTATCTTGATATCTTAAAAGTAGCAAGGGTAGTAAAAGTAGCAATCCTTCTTGCCTTCAACTCAAACTAATACCATCCGCGCACCACGTCCCAAGAAGCGGGATTGCAGCACAAAACCACACCACAAGAATTATCATTTGCCGAGGATATCTTACTGGAAATGAATAAAACCAAGTATCTAGTTTCATGCTAATATTTTTTTACAACGAAGTATGATAGGAAAAATTAAAAAAAAAATTGTACACATTTATTTTCATCCGTTGAAGAAATAATAAGCGGAAGGGGTTTGAGTCTCTTGGAAATTATCATTGAGCAAGAATGATTTTGAAAATTGGTTGAGAGGGGTGGGGTCTAGTGGTACAGGATTAATGGGAAGGATAAGAGAAATGCAGAGCCGGAAAGTCATAAGCATTCAGAGTGTTCCCTTTGCCATTCTTCTCCCGGCCCTCACCCGCACCACGTTCCAATGGCTGCAAAATGGGGGGGGACCCTTGGCACGGATGAATTGGAAGATTAAGCGATGCATGAGGACAGGCCTAGAATTGAAGGGGATGCTGTAAGGATTGGAGGGGTGCAGGGATAAGGGAGGAGCCCTGTGGCAGCGCTGAGGGTGCGCAACGTATCCCGATGCCATCCTTCGACATCCACCGAGCATCGACATTTTTCAGAATGGAAAAAAAATGGATGTTCTCCACCTCCGTTTTATCAACGTTAACCCTTGGTTCCCGATACTTTGGTCATTATAATTAAACTCCTTACATAGTCTCTGACATTTCGTGCATGCTTATCAAATCTTCAAGGCTACACATTAACTTTACCGTTCCGTTATATACTCACTCAGTAATTTTACTTAAAGTTAATATATTTATGTATCTCCAAGGTTGTCCACTATTAAAGACGAAATGTCGGGAATGGGGAATATGCAAGCGCGAATCATATATCTATCACCGAGTCAACTTCTGTGTAAACTGCGCCAATTCATTCGAGAATTCACACACCAGGAGAAGTATGTAATGCATCAACCTACATAATTAAGCATTATGCCGTGCTTGTAAAATACATCTCCATCGAAACTCACAGTACTAATGGACAATATTTTCCATAATCAATCTTAGGGAACCACCTTTCTCCGGCGTCTTAAGCGTCGTTATACAGAAAAACGAGTTGAGGTAGCGAATCGCAATTACTACAAACCTAATACACTATTGAATCAAATATTGTTGAAAGAACTTCGGCAGACGGAGAGTGTGGTAGAAAGACAGTAGCATGAAAATCAGTACTAAGAAATACAGAAAATACTATTGGTGGTACACAGGTTTTCAATATAAAAATCTTCTCGCCACTTGATAACAACAATAGACGGAGAAATGAATGGAAGAGTTATTAAGGAAGACTAAGGATGAAATACACCAGGGAAACTATAAAACATGCACTAAACAAACAAAAAGGGCGTCAAATGCAAACTTACGTTGGAAGGAAACGGTTAGTCGATGGGAGAGTAGAGTGGATTGCTGCAGCAAACCAATAGATTAGTGAGATTGAAATAATGACATTGATAGGCGCTGATGTTAATGAAACGAACTACAACTGCTTCTCTATGGAAATCACCCTAGACATAAGAAGACATCGACTGCAAAATGTAAGGCTATCGACAAAAGTCGATTCCAAAAATATTAAAGCAGCATGCTTCAGCCAATCAGACGTCCCATTCCACATGGTCACCATAAAAAATCATCATCTGAGTAATCTACCGGTTAAAGCTAGGTTATGATGAAAGTCAGAGAATATCCAACTGACTCTTACACATGCAGTGCCCAATCTACCTCTAGTATTTCTTTCTTCATCTCAGCGTAAGTCCTACCTTTCTTCATCCCGTCTATAAAACCTATTCTCTTTCTATGTTACTTCGAGTAGACAGGTTTAACGTGGATCGATTCTTTGGCTTCCCAACAACGGCGTCAATGTTGTTGTTATGCAAGCAACATTCCCGGCTGCTAATGCGGAACATAGGGCTAAGCATTGAGTGATGAATTGAGTTTGAGGGGGGAAGTTGGGGGGTTACGGAGTGAGGAAGGATAGGTACAGGGGGGAGGGAGGGAGTATAAAGGGACTGGGAGGAGTGGATATACGTGTCCAGAATTGAGATAGGTCGGCGCGAGATTGCCGCGTGGGGGAAGGGACAGATGACTGGGAGAGAACCCGCGTGTGATGCCTCAACAGACGGTCTGTCGGTTGGTTGGCTGCCGCAGTCAGGGATGAAGCCTTCTCGAGATACGCACAATACGCACTTTTTAGGCACGAAATAGATAGAAATTATTCGATTTTGGAGGTCCAGCCGTAACATAATTCATGGGAAATCTTTTTCATATTCGTGCTACTTACAAAATAAAGCCTGCCAACTGATGACGCTAAAAAAAACTCCCTACACGCTCAAAAATTATGACATCGAAGAAAATACTTTAATCAACCACCAACTCAAAAATTACATGAAAAAGAGGATATGCTTGGCATAGGGGTATATCATTTTATTATTAAAAAATCCAGGAATGAAGCCTGAGAGAAAATAATGATACGGCCACTACATAATTATCAGGGATTAAACTTGAAAATACATAAGTTTAAGGCAAGAATGGGAGAAGGAAAGAGAAATAGTACTATTTTCTATTTTATGACTATGACATTTTTGCGAACAACTGATATAGAGAGTGAGTTTTCCCAGAATACTGAATGTAACGTAGGCCTCAAGACTTCTAATAGTTCAAGTTAGTAGTAAATAACTGCAACTAAAGAAGGCAAAAAGGGTCATTTCAGCATAAATGGCGCTGCAGTTGGATTCCCAGGCTTGAAAAAGTATTCATTAGAAGAAGTTATTGGTGGCGGCCGATACTTTGGGGAATTCCACTGTAGGAAAAAGATTGAAAACTTTGCACAATTCCACTGGAGAAATTTGATTTATTGAGTCAAGTTTCACTGCACTGCAGCCTGATGATGCTGCAGTGCAGTGAAACATGTTTACTCAATAAATCAAATTTCTCCAGTGGAATTATGCAAAGTATTTAATCTTTTTCCTATTTATTAGAAAATATAATCGTCGACTAAGCTAAATTTTGTTGTTCCTCATATTTGCTCCCATGAACTCTGGCAGCTTGCCGGTGGAAGCTGAATTCTATAAAGGAGACAAACGAAAATTTTGGTTTCTTGACTTCACCCTCCGTCCCCTCCGTTGCGAGGGAAGCTCCTTAACAATACATATCTCCACTAAGGTGGCAATGAAACAACATATCGTGGGGCTTTCCACCACCTTATTTTCACGGTAAAGAAAGGGTCGTGAAATCCGAGAAAGGGTCGTGAGAAGTAATGTTTGCTATGGTTGAACTCCCTTCTAAGAATCGTGGCCTGCGTAATTTGTTGGGACCTCCGGAAGCTTGGTAACGCATTTGATGATCTCGGGTTTGGGAGGACACAATATGGCGGATAAGCACATGTTGTGACTTCGTCTTCTCCCCCTCTCTTTCTATCCGCAGTCCATCCAGCGGCACATTAGTGATGCACACGATGTCGCAGGACCGCGCAGAACCCCTCGGACGCTCACGGCTTCAAACACTGAGTATTCACCTTGCTCCACGGGCGTGGGAAATCACGAGGCGTACCCTATGGCCAGTGCGAGTCGCTGTGTGCATCGAATGAATTCCTTATCCAGCAATACGTTCCAGTGCATTAAAGAGAAGTCACGTACCCGTAAGACATCCCGCAAGAGGTGGTATTATTTCCCAATGATGTAGGAATCAGGCCTCATTCTTTTATTAAGCTTCCTAAGCTCCTCACGTAATTTTTTGAAATAAGTTCATTCTGGAAAGTCAAAATTCATGTTGGTCAATCAAAAATAAATTAAAAATATTTAACTAAATCAAATAAAAGTAAATAAACGGATATTCTTATAACTTAAACAAGAATACAGTAATACGTCTACACGAAACCAATGTGCGTTGAAGGGCCTCGAGATATTCTGTCTAGATAATACCACACTCTATGATAATACGCACCATTTAAAGCATGAATCAGGAGACTCTCAAAGAGCGAAAGGTGTCACGCGCCATGAAGTTTCTCCTGTAACCATATAGAATTGAAATGTCCACCAATATGATGAAATCTACAGCCGTAATGCCAGTTCCAAATAAATGACTGATTACAAGGGGAATATCATCAACTATAATTATTGAGCATATAAAATTTTCTCTCAATTTCCTTGATTTTAAATTCATCAAATAAAGAAAGAAATTCAAAATCCGCCTCTCATGATATATCAATGAACTCACGCTATTCATCCACTGGGAAAAAAGGGAGGGGATTTTCCTGAAAATCATTGATATAATGAGAAGGCTGTTCGAAATTGCTCCATGTAACTATTTTATACCTTCTGATCAGCCCTACTCTACGTCCATTCGGATTCAAACTACCACGAGAAACGAACGAGAACTATCTCACCTCTCTCCCTCGCATTGTAGCGGATGGGTTTATTTCTTCCATCAGCGTCCAATATCCATGGGGGGGGGGGAATATTCGCCCATCCTCATAGCCAGAAGCTAATAAGAATCTGAGAGCCCAATCTAACGCCCGAAAAAAGACATTTCTTCGCTCTTCAGCGTCCTGTTTTGCAATGCATGGCCCTGGGGCGTATTTTTTCCCACCGACTGATATGACGCAACTGATTACCTGCGGTCGCAAGTTTATGGGGGGACGTCAGTTAGAAAAGGACGCATAGTCGTAACGCTGGGAATAAGAAATTAGCTTCAAAGGTGGATACAATGCCATTATAGCACAGGGAGTTTCCAATTTAAAGAATTCAACGCTTATCAATAATCGTGGTATAAGTTTGTCTCCCTTGAAGAGAGAAATAATAGGAAAAAAACTCCGAAGTGAACGCAGGCCATGAATAGTAATATTCGAATTTCATCGCGAATTAAAATGGCTATGTGAATTTCACACAAGTGAAACCATATCGTGTGGAATTTAAAAGAATATTTTTCCAATATAAGCATCGATCATTTTCACAATGTTACGCTACATAATACTCCTAACATATTTCATCAAAGTGAGCATCCCCACAACACAAGCAGCACAATGGAGACAATATTTTTGTCGCCACGTGGTAATTGATCCGTTAGGATTCAGCCATGAAAGGTTACAACAGGTACACTGTCTTGTATATATAGTAAACATTATTCATTCGGCTAATGTTTTACACCTGAAATTCAATTACTGATAATCGCAATTAGTTTTACAATTCCCGCGAGTCATAACGAGCAAATCTGTCTCTCATGAATTCAATGAACGTGATTTCATGCTAAATTCGCGAAATATTAGGCGAAAAGTTAGTATGCCAACTAGCAGTGAGGCAATATGCTAGTGTGATGTGCCACCGCCTCGTGCAAATGAATTTCAATTTCTTAGAAATATTAGCGACTAGGAGGGGAGGAACTTCGGGCGCGGTTTACATTAATGCAGAGTCAGGCCCGAAGGGTGTCACACGTTGGATCTTTCTGGGGCAAAAACTATATCCTGTCACACGAGTGTTGGCATATCACTCATCGCCAGACGATGGGATACACGATGCCAGCTGTTTTGGAATAGAGAGCGCTCTTCAAGCAGAGGAGGGTCGAGGGTACTCATGAAAATAATTTGAATGCCCAAATATTTCCTTCTCAATCATCAAGACGTCATCGAAAATCCAGCGTCACCAGAGTTCTGGAGACATTATTTTCGTTTGCCTTCACTTATCATCATTTTATTTGGTGCGGTTAAGTGTCAAGGTATCTAGAGTAGGTGTTATACATAAATACCATGGTGAAAATAAATATCCTATTATCATTGGATCGAGGTACCATAAATATAATAAATAATTCTATAATAACCGCGGAAAGGTCCTGAGAACCACCCTCCTCTACATCATTGTAAACAGAAGATAAGCTCTAGGTGCCACAAGTCAAATATCTTCGTAACCTCTTTCTGCCCGGATCGCTCCAATAGGTAACACCAAATGTTTTGGATGCCATAAACCATGTTGCGTGAAGAGTAATTTGTCTTGTCATCGTAGGATGTAAAGTAGGGCGAAATATATTTGTCTTTGACTATTGGATTCTTTTTTCCCATATTCCTACAGTAAAATATTATAACATATTTTTAACCTCCACATGAACTTCTCAAAAGCCTACGGGCGATAATTGTACCCCTTTGGTAGTGACCAAAACTGGAAAAAGCATTTTTTAATTAGAATGTACACTCATTGATTTAACTTCTTATAAGCACTAAAACCAATGGCAGCAAGTGAAATGGCATTAGATAGGGAACAATGGACTTCACCATCTATGTACTTCCGGATTAACTTCTCAGCACCCTAGCAGGATGAGAGGTTATATTAGAGAGGCGTAAACTGCGCCTCCTTCCTCGACGTGCCAAGAAGAGGAACTCAAGAGAGCGAGAGCCTCCATCTAGGAGGTTAAAAAATAGTTAAAAAGAGTCCCAGTCTGCTGGTCCTCATGCACGGAGAGGTAGAGTTGCATGATTAGGAGGCGATTGGGATAGGAAGGCCACGGCCAATTTCAACAAAAACACTTAAATCTCATATTGTTTATGGGTAGCTCCAAACACTCAGTTTGTGGTGAATGTTAGCCAGAACTTTTATAACAGTTGGAAAAACTAAACACATATTCTATCTTTGCTTGGTAACCACGAAACGCCACTGGATGTCTGTACCGATGCAAAACGATGAGGAAAACTGCTGCCTTTCACGGATCCTTAAAGATTTTTTGGTGCGACAAAGGGGAATAGATAGATATCATCATCATCTGAGTAATCTAAGGATATTTATTTGAAGAGTTCTCGCTGCTATTTGTCTTAACAGTTACTATAGTATATAATTTCACGTTTATTATTATGACCAAAGAAAGAAAGCCCACTTCAATGGGAAAATAATTGGAAATCCAAGATGGCGTACTTTGAACCAGACGGAAATCTCCTAGACAGCGCCTTTCAGTGTATTTCAACCTCCTTGGGCTCCATTGTCGGATAGCGAGCCATCTCTGCGGGAGGGCATCGCCCATAAAACAACAGCAACAACAGCACAGCCCGCCCGATTTCCCACTTGCGCGTGCCACTCCCCGCACCACACCACGGGGAACGACCTCCTCCACTTTTAATGCTCATCTCCGCAATTGGAGAGGCGAAGGAGCCGTAAAAATAAAACGAGGAATAAAATGACACTCCCGCGAGAGAAGAACGTACAAGGAGATATTTCAAAATGCATGAACATATGGATGGAACAGAGAAAATAAAATTCCGTGGAGAATAACTCAGCCGAGATGATGTTGCTCCAAGCTTCTCGGAATAAAAAAAATATTTAGGAGCAAGATTGAGATAATCTCCCGAGGGCATTCCGTATCCGAATCTTCTGAGAAAATGGCAACAATATTATAACTATTATTCTCATTCTATATTATTACCACTGCTTCCACTCCCCTGAATTCCTTCTCAGGAGAGAATAAAAGTATTAAAGAGATCTTTCGGATGTCTTCCACATGTTTTTTCCTGCTCTCTTTCGCCAATAACATCCGCCATTTGTTCCGCCTTCTTCGCGTCTTTCCGTTTAAATATTATTCATATTTCGGTTTGCCATGGAGACACACCTCCCTGCTCGTGCAAGCGCCAAACCAACTGGGACGCAATGCGGTGGAAGCAGGATTTGAAAAAAAAAGAATGCGGAGCAAAAAACCACGAATCGAAAAAAGTGCGAGGGGTTGAAAAAAAGAGGTAAAAGGTTTCGACGTTAAAAATAGAAAGAGAGAGGAGAAAGTGAGAGATGCGGAGATAACTAACCGACGCTCTCGGGAAGGGGAGGGGAAGAAGAAGGGTTGAAGCAAAAAAAAACGGAGGACGGACGCACGGCGATGGAGGCGAAGGGAATGCTGGGAAGACTGACTCTGGGGTTACCACGGCGACGGTTGTGAGAGAGGTGAAAGAGGAATGGATGTGTTAAATAACTCTCGAGGGATAGCCGGGCGTGAATAGCATATCCCTTGGTGATGCGGACGAGAAGGATAATGAATGAGATAAATGATTTAGGGGTGAGAATGAAGAGATGCTGTGAATGATCGTTATTTAAACGCCCAGATTCCAGATATTCTCCACAATGCAATTTTTTGCTTTCCCTCTCGTAGTTTTAGAAATTATATCGCAATTATTTTAAGGTGAATGGATTCATGGCGTTTCATAAGGTTTATTATTTTAATTAAAAGTCAAATACTCAGAGGACAACATAACGGAATAGACCGGCGAATCATGACGTCAGGGGTTAGAACTATCAGTCTTAATGTTGAAGGCGACATAAACCAAGCCATCCCCAAAAACGGATGACAGAATTTGACCTTAGATGAGTGCGTACCCATTAAACGGAGAATTGGCTCGGGAGAGTAAACTGAAGAAAAGGATGGGAGGAATATAAAGGGATAATGGCTGTAGTTAATATAGAAGGCGAATGAGAAAAAGGGGAGGAGAAGCAGTCGGAATTGGCCGTGTGTTTTACACCCTGAGGAAACAAAACACGCGTGAAAACAGAAACCGCGAGCGTTAGGTTCCCGCTGAGCGGAATTATGGAGAGAGTGAGGAATGTAAAAAAAGGAGAAAGGAAGGTGTACTACCAAAAGGAGGATTTTTTCTTGCTTATTTTCTCCGCTGCAGGACAAAGGAATAAGTGATAAAAATAAGAGGGGGAGAGATAAATGGTATTGATGTTTATGCATGTCGAGGCTAAGTAAGAGAGAAGGGAAGATGTTGTGGGGAGACAGAAGAGAGGTGGCGGTGTCAGGGGAAGGAAGGACGCTTGGAGTAGGGGAGGAGCGAGGATACTTTAGGAAGAGAATTATCTTCCGTGGGAGGTGGGAGGTGTGAGGCGAGGATGAGTCGAGAAGATCGATTTTCGATTCAGGCGACACTGGGGAGTAGGGGAAGGCCGAACAAACAGAAGAGGGGTCAATCTGAGCGGATCTTTTGATGTTCTCTTCCTCTCCCTCTATCTCTACCGCCAGTATTTATTAAGAAAAGGTGGGATTTGAAGGACTTGTCTGGTGGGCAAGGTTCAAGTTCGATGAACAAGAAAAGAGTGGATTCCAAATCCCAAATTAAACAAATATTCGAAGTATTTACGCAGGACACGCAAGTCAAGTCTGATAAAAAGCCCTTGTACGCGTTTTCCACTCATGACTCTGAAATACGTACTACGGAGGAGAAAACCTCTCCGGCATCCATTCGGTGAAATATACGGAATATATAAAAACACCGCAAATCAAACAGCCTTATGTTGCGCCATAACGAGTATTTTATATCATGAGTAGTTAAATTTAATCTGCTAGATTGAAGTATGATTAAAACCATTTTTTGGTTGCCCAGATAAGAGAAAGAAAAGGGACTACGATTCAATGCATACAGTTCTTGAAGTAGCGTCAAAAAACTTATAGGGAACTAAATTGAAGCTTCTAAGGAATGCCGATAAATTTCATCGCTTAGTTGAGTATGCGTAATGATCGCAAAAAAATACAGCAAAATTACACTTTTCAATTTACCAATACCCAGTTTTCTGAAGTTTCAAAATCAATTTTGAGCATTAAAAGTGCTAATGTATACTGCTGATCAAGAGTCGTTTTTAAACAAAAGACAACTGAATCCGATGTTAAAATACAATAACACATTATTTGCAAGAAAAAAAGTATTAAAATTTCTTTCAGTGTGGATGATAACAAAATACTGATGTTGTGTAAGTATTTCTTCAATACTTACAAAACATCAATATTTTAAGTCTTGACCACGAAAATAAATCATAGATGTCTTTATGGACAGCAAGTAAAAGCGATAAAGTTTAGTAAGTTTAATTTTTGGGATCTATCGATAGTTTGATTCAAACTATTACTCAATTTGGTTTTCTTAATACCATTAACCAATCGTCATCACAGTCTATTGAATTTTGGCTTCAATTTTACTCAACGAAAGGCATCTAAAAGCTAAGGAAGGGAAGGCTTGCAGTAAGTTTATTATCAACGAGCGGAAGATACCCGTTGAAATTCAACGGGTGTGAAATACGTTGAACTTATTTTATAAGAAAACCACAAAACCTGAAGAAAAACTGTCAGCGTGGTCATTTGAGGAGTGCGTAACCTATCTTGAATGTTGTGTTCGTTGTAGTAGACACGCTGACCGTTTTCCAGGTGCACGGACAGATGAGTGAATGTTGGTCCACTTTCATGCACGGCAAACACAAAAATCGGCCATACAGACTCTATACTACTTAAATAACACCCAGGTTGATAGATGGTCACATCGTCCCTCCGGTTCTCTTGAGCCGTCTTCTGAGTGATTAGCAGTTTGATCGCTTCCCTTGTGTACATACATATATTTGCATTCAATGACTTGATTTATTTGCGCAATACAACGTTGATATGTGCGTTGAGTGTCTTAATTAGGATTGGAGAGTAGAGTATAATCCAGCGGTTGACAACGTACTATGAAGCATTTGCAGCAGCCATGTTTATTTGACCTATGAATCCTCCATCACTCGGATTGCACCTTCGGCATAAAGGGTAGCGGGTAGCCATAATCATTGGTTTCGGTTACTAAATAAAAAATCTATGGTGATTCTTAGTGCACTTTCCGATTTTCATGCACGGATGTCGTTCATTACGCAGAATTTCCGTTCTTCATTCGGGTAAGAAGCATGTAGTGACGTCAGTATAATTTCCGCCATCTTAAAACAGATTGAAGTTTCGAAACAGATGCGTGTATATTTGAACCAGATTTATGGCTGGTTACCCGTCCGTAGGTTAGGTAATGATGAAAGTTGTGCGGTTCTTAGCGTAACCCGAGAAACACCACGGGGAGATGAGACCGCTGGTGGGTATTTATTTGACCATCCAAGTCTAACTTTAGTCGTTTTTCTTTCAAAGGCTCATTTTCTCGCAAATATGACATTCATTTTTCTTTAGAATATTTTTAGATAGGTAACTTATTCTTCTATTAGGCATGTTGATGGATATATTTTCAAGTCCAAGGAGGGGAAACACAGCGGAAAGTGCGAGTCTGGAGTAGGCAGCTCGATGATTGAATGAATATACCTTAGTTAGCTGAACTTGAACACTTAAAAACATATATAAATGACTCGTAACGTTTATGATGCGGGAATTGGTCTAACAAACAGTTCACAATCGTAATGAGAGGCAGATGCAGACAGTTCCACCACGTGTAATTCATTTGAGTACAAAACGATAATAAACAACGCCGTGTTTGTTGTAGCAACAGAGGCATTATTAACCTTACTATTTGCTGCACGTTAATATTCTTGAACATTTAGTTGCGTGTGTAATCTATTTTATTCCTTTGTGTCTCGTTTACTACGTAAGTGTCCTCTCATATATATGCAGTGGCCCTATGAAAGCTGCTTTGATAATAGACATTGAAGAGTATACTTGTTGTAAATATGCATTGAATTTATCGATTAACCCCTGAATCAATCTATCATGGGGCCCTTGGGACTCTGGGCTCTTCTTATACGGACTACCTATCTGTACTATCATGGGCCTGCAGGAATACGTGATATTTCAATGCCAGAGGCGGGTATATCCTTTGAAAATCAAATCTATGGTTGTCAAGGAAATATGTTATTGTTGATTTCAGATAAAAATGTGAGATTTTTCAGCTGAAAAGATGAATTTCAGACAACGTCGGAGAGTAGAAAAAAATCGATCGATAAAATTAGAAACTTCCTTTATTCAGCCATCCGATTAAAAAAATCCCAGGCTTATATCTTGAGTGAAAGTACTTTTAAAAAGCAAAGAATTAAACCACTGCACCGAACCCAATGCTTAGCATGGACCTCCAGGGGTGACCCTCGGGGGCTTTTGGGGGCCCTGAGGGCTTTTTAATATAGCATATATTACAACCAGACATTTATTCTATATACATGCCAAATTTCAGCTCAATCGGTCCGGTAGTTTTTGCGTGATAGAGCAAAAGACAGGCAGAGACCATTATATTTTTATGTATTATGTACTAAGGATCACACCCTTAACCCTGAAAAAATAGGGTTTCGGTTAATTGAACCCTACAGTGTTTGTTGTCTACCAGTAACAAACATGTGTTCCAAATTTCATCAAAATCGGCCCCCTGGTTTAGGAGGAGATGTGGAACATACATACATACATACATACATACATACATACACGAGCGGAAGATACCCGTTGAAATTCAACGGGTGTGAAAAACATTAAACTTATTTTTTATAATAAAACCGCAAAGCCCGAAGAAAAACCGTATGCGTGGTCATTTGAGGAGTAGGCGTGGTAACCTATCTTGTATGTTGTGTTCGATGTAGTAGACACACTGACATTTTTCCATGTGCACGGAGACATGAGTGACTATTGGTTCACTTTCATGCACGGGAAACTCAAAAATCGGCCTTGCAGACTCATTAATACTTAAATAGCAAAGGTTGATAAATGGTCACCTCGTCCCTCCGGTTCTCTTGAGCCGTCTTCTGAGTGATTAACAGCTCTATCGCTTCCCTTGTGTACATACATATATTTGCATTCCATGACTTAATTCAGTTGCACTATTCAACGTTGATATGTGCGTTGATTATCTTAATCAGGATTGGACAGAAGGGTACAATCCAGCGGTTGACAACGTCAAGAGGAGTAATGGCAGCAGAAGCCATGTTTATTTGACCTATGAATCCTCCATCAATGGGACTGCGCCTTCGGAATAGCCATAATCATTGGTTTCCGTGGCTAAATGAAAAAAATCTATGGTGATTCTTAGTGCACTTGTCGATTTTCATGCACGGATGTCGTTGATTGCGCAGAATTTCCGTTCTTCTTTCGGGTAAGAAGCATGTAGTGACGTCATTATAATTTCCGCCATCTTAACGCAGACTGAATGTTCGAAAGAGATACGTCTATATTTGAACCAGATTTATAGTTGGTTACCCGTCTGTAGGTTGGGTACGGATGAAATTTGTGCGGATCTTAGCGTAACCCGAGAAACACCATGAGGAGAATCTCATGAGATCGCTGGTGGGCATGTCTTTGACCATCCAAGTCTAACCTTTGTCGTTTTTCTTTCAAGGGCTCATTTTCTCGCAAATAAAACATTCATTTTGCTTTAGAAGATTTTTTCGAGAGGTTACTCTTTTTCCTATTAGGCATGTTGATGGATATATTTTTGAGTCCAAGAAACGGAAACACAGCGGCAAGTGAGAGTCTAGAATAGGCAACTCGATGATCGAGCGAATGTACCTAAGTTAACTGCACTTTAACACTTTTAAACATATAAATAATTCGTGACATTTATGATGTGGGAATTGGTCTAAAAAACAATTCGCAATCGCAATGAGAGGCCGACGGTTTCACTACGTGTAATACATCTGAGTATTAAATTATAATAAACAACGCCATGTTTGTTGTAGCAACAGAGGCATTATTACCATTGATATTCGCTCCACGTAAATATTCTTGCACATTTAATTAAGTGTGTATTCTATTACTTCCTTTATGTGTAAAGTTTAATAGGTAATTATTCTCTCATATACATGCAGTGCCCCTTTGAGAGCTACTTTGAGAATAGACGTTGAAAAGTATACTTGTTAAATATGCATTGACTTTATCGAGTACCCCCCCGAAGCAATTTATCATGGGGGCCTTGGGACTCTGGGTCCTTCTTATACGGATTTTTTTTCTACGTACTATCATGGGCCTGCAGGAAGGCGTGATATTTAAATGCTTGAGGTGTGTATATCCTTTGAAAATCAAATATATGGTTGTCAAGGAAATATGTTATTGTTGATTTCAGAGAAAAAGGTGAGATTTCTCAGCTGAAAACATGAAGTTCAGACAAATACGGAGCGTAGAAGGAAATCGATTGATAAAATTAGAAACGTCATTCATTCAGCCATCCGATAAAAAAATCCCAGCCCTATATCTTGAGTGAAAGTAATTTTAAAAACAAATAAATGAAACCACTGCACCGAAACCAATGCTTAGCATGAACCACCAGGGGGACCTTCAGGGGGCCTTTGGGGGCCCTTAGGGATTTTTAATATAGCATATGTTACAACCACATATGTTTTCTATCTGCATGCCAAATTTCAGCTCAATCGGTTCAGTAGTTTTTGCGTGATGGAGCAACAGACAGACTGACACCATTACATTTGTATACATATTAGTAAGGATCACACCCTTAACCCTGAAAAAATAGGGTTTTGGTTAATTGAACCCGACAGTGTTTGTTGTCTACCAGTAACAAACATGTGTTCCAAATTTCATCAAAATCGGTCCTGTGGTTTAGGAGGAGATGTGGAACATACATACATACATACATACATACATACATTGACTTTTATATATATAAAGATTGACTTTTATATATATAAAGATGACGCTTCGAGAGTAGTAATTCCGGTCGAAGTGATATTTGCCCAACTAACCATGGGTCTCATTCAGCAAGTACCTACTCTCAATTTTCGAACCTCGAAGACGAAATGTTGAGGGCTCAGGTGAGGGTAGCTGAGGGTGAATTTGGGTGGGCAATTATAGGTCGCAGGATGCATCAAGGGTGCTCGTTGTCGCCTTTGCTTTTTAACATCTATGCTGAGGAAATTGTAACAGAAGCATGGGATGAGTTAGATGTGGGAATAAAAGCAGGAGGCCAGCGGATAAGGTCGGTTAGATTCGCGGACGACCAGGCGTTGGTCAGTTTTGTTATCATCTTTAGGTCTTTAGAAAGGATTGCAAACTTTAGTAGATGCAATGGAAAAGCAGTAAGAGAATACGGGATGAAGATTAATCACAAGAAAACAAAAGTAATGAGATTCTCTAGGACAAAGAAAGCGAGGCTAGTGATAAGAGTATGAAGCCACAAACTAGAGAAAGTAGAACAATTTAATTACTTGGGTAGTACGCTAGAAGAAACAGGACATAGTACCAAAGACATTAGGAGGAAAATAGCGCTAGCGAAGGAAGCGTTCAATAATAGAAGGGAGCTGATGACGGGGACCTTAAGTAAGGATGTAAAAAAGAGGTTGGTGAAGAGCTTCATATGGAGTGTGGCGTTTGTATAGGGTAGAAACGTGGGCATTGAGAGAGGAAGATGAAAGTAGGCTGAAGGCTTTCGAGATGTGGGTGTGGAGGAGGATGGAGAAGGTGTGTTGGACGGAAAGGAAGACAAACGAGGAAAGGCTTGACATGGTGGGCGAGGAGAGGAAACTTATGGATGAGATTAGGGGAAGACAGGGTAGGTGGCTGGAAGCGGTAATAAGGGGTTTGATGGTTTGATGAAGGCCGTGATCGAAGGAAGGATGTTGGGTAAGCGGGGAAGGGGAAGAAAGGGGATAGGTTTTATGGACGGGATGAAGAAAGGTAGGACATGCTGAGATGAAGAAAGAAATACTAGAGTTAGATAGGGCACGGCACGTGTAAGAGTTCGTTGGATATTCTCTGGCTTTCATCATAACCTACCAGTAACCGGTAGATTACCTAATGATGATGAGTAGCCTCGCACAAGTTTGGTCGAGGGATTTGATGTCACAACCTAACATTGTTGAGTTTCGATAATCTTGTGCCGTTTGTTCATGAGACCCCTGCGCTCTCTTTTGCGCCACACAAACATAAGACAATAGCGAGAATGGAGTCCGCACGGGCGTCGACGGAGCCTGCTCCGATGAGACGCGGGTTGCTTCGGGCATCCGCGCCGGAGAGAAACCGTTCATCACCCAAGTGGGAGAGGAATGGGGGCCTGCATCATGCATTCCTTCCGCAACCTCTTCCATTTTCCTACTCTTCCTTCCGACATTCCTCTCCTCCTGATCTCCGTGAAGAGAGATGCTTCCCCACCTGGGAACAATGCAACTCACGAGGCATTTACTGCTGCTAGTGAAACTATAGTGAACCATTTAACTAGTGAACCATTATACTAGTGATCTATTAAAAAGAAGGACGGTCGTAAAATGATGGAACCATCCATAACGAAATGGGTTTATTGGTGGACAGATAAGGTCCCCTGTTTGAGCCTCGGCTCTGGATAAGTTTTTCATCCGAGATTTTACCGAATACCTCCTTTCTCAACCGGATGACTTTTCAAATCAATAGTCAATGATCAATATCCAGAGTTGTTGGTTGTGATGACAAAATCAATATAAGAGATTGGATAAGACGGGTCAACATATAATGAGTGTCAATTATTAATGCTGATTATTGAAACTAATATTTCAACAGTGCAGCGCTGAATTGTTGGTTTTCAATATCTAATATTGAAGCATTGAAATATTTGTTTTCAATATTTCAATGTGGAGATAGCTCATGACCTCTCCAGTAATTATCTTGGGCTCTACATTCTAGTAGCAGGATGATACAAAACACGTATGGCTGCTGTATATATGCATATTGATATGAATTGCTACCGAAGCAGTGAAGGAAACAATTTAATACCATTACTGATGAAGTACGATAACTGACATCACACAGGACAATAATAAAGCCCTCATTGGTCGCATATAAGATTTATATTTCTGCGTTTTCTCTCGGCAACAACAGTTTTGCATTGTCAGTCGCAAGAGATAACTGTGTCGAAAGCTATCAGCGCACGAGGGAAGAAGTCCGCTCGCCAATTAGGTGTGCAATCCAAATGGAGAATTAGTAATAATGCTGTTAAGTGTACTCTCCAATTTTCAATACTGACATTTTGGATCAGCAGTTTTCAGCTCAATGTAGAGACATTTAAGAACATCGAGTTTAAAATTTTAACATTGATGCATTGAATAATTGATAGTCAGCATTCAATATTTACGCATTGATATTCATTGGTTCAATACCAAATACCTACCCGATGTTGGACATTGAGATTTCAATTGCCGATATTGAAAATTTAATATTTAATAAGCTGAATTTATAAACCAATATATATATATATATATCTATATATTTAAATACCGTCCAGCTCTATCATCAATTACACTTGTGTTTTTAATAATTTCCATTACAATTCTTTTTATTTCCAAAGTAGCTTTACACAGCGATCGTGATTCATTACCAACTAATGAATGAGAAGGATTCAATAACCAGCAAGTTTTCAAAGGGGTAACTTTTTTCCAACTGTAATAATTTAAATCATTAATCACTGAAATCAATCATATCTTTTATGGTCCATGCAACATATACAGAGGCATAATTCCTTTGCTCGCACAGATGGGCCATAATTATAAAATTATAATTCAAATTCAGCAACAGTTTACGTAGATTAACAATAAATGAATGCTACTGTGATTCCTTCACAAAATTGTTAAGTTTTTAGAGCACAGATGGCAGTGACAATGCAAACGTTTTTACAGTATGTAAAATGAAAATAACTTCGTCCAAAAAACCTTATTCTTAAATGTATGCATGAGTTGTTTATAAAAACAATCTTTTCATTCCATGTTATACATAAAACTACAAAATTATCCAATATATGAATCCTTATTATGATAATGTAAGAACATTTTTCCTGAAAGAATTTAGTTGAATTACTATAAGTAATTGCGACCTAAATATTTTAAAAGCATATATCAAAGCAATTGAAAAGTAGTTTATGGATATCTACGAGAATTAAATTGATTTCGTCTCCACGATTAATATGAGAGGTATTAACATTTCTTAATCTGTCTGTACCAAAGACTGAGAATTATGGAGTCATGAAGGATGCTCTAATGCTACAATTCAACCCCAAAGATGGCGATAAAATAATTTATTTCTATGTAACTATACTGTAAGCGAAAATGGTAGTTGTAGTACAACACCTAACATCTATAATACCAAATAATTAATGCTAATAGCCCGTTTCATGGCTAGGTCTGACATTAGGCAGGAAAGTGGTCCAGATTTTACTGTCAATCAAACCCAAGGTAAGTACGTCCCATTTCAATCAAAGCATTAATTCTTCCATGGTGTATGTAGTTCAAATTCCAGGAGTGATCGATGATTCTGAAACTACATAATCACTATGACCTATTGTTTTCCATTTTTTTATACCACCGACGCTATCTAGAGAGAAAAGTGCGGAGAGTAGTTCAATGCCCACATCTACAGGTCCGACAACTTTCAGAGAGAACCTCTCCCACAGTGCCCATAAGAGGGAAGCAAAAAGAACTGAATCGGACCGATTTATTTGCTCCGGAATCGAAAAATAATAGCTCAGCGGAATGGCGCGGCGTCGCCATTCACGAAGGGGGAAATCAAAGAGGGAGAAGACATCAAGAGCGGGGGGGGGGGCAAGAAACATCTTTTCCTCCCCCGAGAAAACTTTCCCGATGATCGGAGAGAAAAAATCGCATAAAAAAGGATTAATTCTCACGAGAGTGGGGGATAAGGTGAGGGTTCCCCCCAGTCTACTTGAGCCAACTCCACTCTCCTGGCGAGGAATAAGACTCTGGGGAGGGGTTTTTATAGAGAAAGCATTTTTACCGTACAGAGAACTTTTGGAAATATGTAGGTACGAAGATAGCTCGAGGAAGATAAAGTTAAAAAAGACATATCTAAAGCCTAACACAAAAGAAAAATCATACCAAGGCTTTACGTGAGATCCGTCATTCGTACTTACATAGAGCATATAAAAGATGCGTATTAGTTGATAAAATCGAGCACACGAATGCGCTTGTGAGAAGTAGGTACATTAAAAATAAACACTTTCCTTTCGTTTATAACTCTAAATCCACTAAAAAATCATCATCATCAGTTACCAATCAGAAGATTAGTTTTCTGAAGTTCTCCACTCCATAATCCTCTCAGTTAGCCGTTTTATTCCATCACACATCTCCTCTTTAATGCCCATCATAATTTGCCGTATGTCTTTCACGTCATCCAAGATAGCTCTTCTCATTAACTTTTCCATCCAGGACTGTTTTCAAGACGCTGTTGAATCGCAAAATGAGTAAAATTAGTTGGTCTCTAATACTTTGCAGAGTTTTCGCTGAAATTCTTTTTGCCCAACTCTAAAATAGATTATAAACTGAAGTGAGGAGAGAGAGAGAAAGAAGAATGGGGAAGAGCGACGTCGCTAATCCGCCAAAATGGAAAGCCTCATCGTTGATGGAAGTAGGGACGGGATTCCTTGGTTCACAAATGGCCGAGGTCGATTACCTAATAAAGAGAAACTATCCAGCGAGCTGAACCGTTTGGATTGGGCGGAGAATGAGTAAGGGAGGGTTAATGCTCAATTTTGCTGCCTCTGTGTGCGTGCAACTGGGATCAGCGCCCATTCCTCCCAATTCCTCCCACCCTGCCCCTCCCCTATTACTCCCGCCACCCATCTCAACAAGGGACCGCACGGTGTCCCGACCTCCCGGTGCTCGATGGAAAACTTTCTTCCATTCCCTGGTGTAGCTGCTCACCCATCACCTCCCCCCGTGGGAAACATGTCACTGTCCCATCTGGAGTTCTCCCCTATCTTGAGAAACCCCGCGCTCATATCAAAAGGGAGTCCAAAGAATTCGCCTAAGAGGGCAAGTGATAATCCCTCGTTGGTGCTTAAGTTAAGCAAACCATCTTCGAGGAACGCAAACATTGCATCTCAAAAACAGGAGTTTTTAAGTTTAGCCATCTTTATTCTAATTCTCTTTCAGGTTTGAAATGCATGAAATACATTACTTTGGTAATCTTGTGCGATATTCCACAATCATTCGCAGTGACCGGGATTCGAACCCGTATCCCTCGATTTCGCACTTTCGGGTGCTTTAACCAGTTAAGCTGCCGAGTCGTCCTTCTCCCCTGAAAGTGTCGGTTAAAGTACTCGGAGCGAAAGCGAGGGATCCGGGTTCGAATCCCGGTCAAGGCGAATGATTTTTATTCTCTGGAATATCGCACTTACGTGCACTTGGTGGGTGACTCCGTAAAAGGTAATACCGTGGCTAGTCCCGGTATCCTCAAACTTGGTAATCTTGGATGAACTACTTACGACGAATATAAAATGACTTCACAGTATCAGGGTTATTACTACCGGTTTTTGTACGTTTATATTGGAGATAATAAAACTCTTCTCGCGCATCACATACAAAGCAGCTCCTTTACACGATTTATTTCTTCATCTCAGCATACGTTCTACCTCTAGTCATCCACTTAGCACATTTAAATATTAACAAAATCCTACGATGGCCAATCTTTTAACAAAAAAAAACTCCCTTTGCATCCACTGGAGTACAACATAATTTTTTATAAAAATTAAGTGAAGAGAGAAGATGAATTTCATCTGCAAATTGGATGAGCACGAACCGCTATATTAGCTTTCATTACCTCCTTGATGATTTACCATTTCCGCACGATGTCGGAATGCGAAAGCAGACTCAAAGAGAATTTATTTAACCACTTTTACTGAAGAGATATCTCATGTTTTCAACCAAGTAACGCGTACTTCCATCAATGAATAAGCTTTTTCGACTAAATGATATCTACTCCCCAATTTAGTTGAGTATTCAGTCATCGTTTTTTATGATCCCCTCACATTAATTCCTAGAGAAAATTGATTGATACCTTTATTTTAGCGCTTAAAGCCGTAAAAAATGCTGTGGGTCATTTCATTTTAAAACAGGGCACATATAATTTTACTCTTTGGAATTAGTCCATACTGAGAGAGCTGCTGTCTCGACGTCTTCCCTTACCTGTCTTCTCAAAGCGTAGTTCATCACCAGAGGAAGAGCGACAAAAAAACACAATTTTTTCTTCACGGGTGAGGGCACTTGGCCCTCCTCCGCATGCGCTATATCCGCAACTCAAGTACCCCCGTCAAATGAGAGCGAGATCTACTACGTATATAAATAAATAAAAGTGCACGCGCGGGCACTGCACACTTGTATACCTAAAGGTGGACGGCGTCTCGGGACGGACAGTTTGAATGAACATTTGTGTACTTTATGAAGAGTGCGAGTGAACGAACTGGGAATGAAAGAGGTGCCCTTGTGAGCCGGAAAAAAATGCTACAGGGCTTCGCTCAAAAACTTTTTTTTATTCCCTCCACCACTGACAGAACACAAGCCGAACGAATGCTTCAAAGGCGAGGATTGGCGATGACGCGTATATATATCATAGAACTCTGCGACCACCTCTTACTCCGGACCACCGGCACTGAAACTGCTATACCGAAAATTTCAAGGCCGAGAGGGAAGGGATGAGAGACTGAATGAAGCAAACCGGGCCTAAGACTGAAATTCGACATTTTTCCAATGGCGTGGGAATTTGTCTTTCACACATACTGATAATTAAAATTCTTTGCCTCATTTTCGTAGTAACATAAAAAGCCAAAGCAAAATAACTGTGAAAACGTGTAATATCCACCAGAAATTGACAAATATTAAGAACAAAAACGATAGTTTTATTAAAAACTACTAATATTGGGAATAACAATTAAATAAAAAAACGACGCTATTGCCCATGAAAATGTTACTTGTCTGAAAATAATTATTTTTTAAATTTTTTTGATACTAATATGTGTATATCCATGCTATCCTGACCTCGGTTACAGGAGGAGAATGCATGAAAAGTTACTAATATCCCATGAACACTGACTCTTATCCTCATTACAGAGATTTAAGCAAAAACGCCCCTAAGAAATATGCTGTTATCCTTGTGAGAATGAAGATCTCGGGGGGAAAATACGAATTCGAGAACGACCCTGTTTTTGCGCCCAAATACGAGGAGACGAGTTAAGAGATGAGAAACGAAGAAAGTAGAGCAATGCTTTTAAGCTAATTGGAGAATCACTACAGGTGGATATGCAATATTTTCTACTGAAGCGCCCACATACTCGAAGGATCACGACTTAGGAGAAGTCTTATAAAAAAATTCAGACTAAAATAAAGTTGGTCGAAAGAGGTTAAAATCGCAGCCTGAAGGAAATGAATACTAAAATGAAGTAAAATTTTTCCCAATTAATTCAGTGCGAAGTCAGATTTTAGTCATATTTGGTCGTTCACCAACGGAAAAAAAGCATCATTAAAATAATTTTTAAAGCTCACGTTATCGATCACATAACATACTAAAACGTCTCACCATCCAACCGGTAAACTCTCCCACGATAAATAGTCTGAACCAATAACTACATTAAGTTCGGCATACAAAACTTGATACATACTTTTTTGATAAACTTAGTAAATAAATATGTGATTTTTCCCAGTGATTTTAGCATGGTGACAGACACTGAGGAGCAACTATCATCATGCGAAGGGTTTGTATGATATGATTTGAATGCATAAGAATTTTGAATAAAAAAGTTATAGGTACTTTGCTTACACGGTATCGGTTACGGATACACGGTTAACGTCATCATCAGGTAACTGATGATGATGCTAACCATGGTCGTGGAAAATTAAAATTCAATGTGGAAAAAAACAAAGCATAACCTTTATATTCAAAATGAATACCTACTAAGTTCCATAAATTCACGCCAGAAACCACCAACTTTAGGCATAAGAACAATGAATCTTTATCTTTAAAAAAAACCACTTCAAGCAACGGAACACTAATGCATGAGCTGGAAGTTCTAAAAATTCCGACGCATGAAAAACTTTCTTTTAAAATGCCAACTATCTAAAGATGCCGTCGCCAATGCAAATGAACGTTAGAACCAAGGCACCATTGATCCGACACAATTGAGGCACGAGGCACAATTGATCAGGATCACCGCCTGAAGTTTGCTTTTTCACCGGTTCTCGCACCACTATGAACCCCAACTTCCAGTTTCGACTGTTTCAATCAGATTTCAATTCATTTCCATCCCATGAGGTAAATGGTGGTGCGATCCTCCCAATTGCCGGGTCAAGGGCACATATGGCGGCCATCGAGTTAAGACGCGGGAGGGCGTGGGCCTTAGCCGTCGCGGTGGATTTCGCCACACAGCACTCGGGGGAGAGGGACGACCGACGCCTTCCCGCCTGCATCAATCAGCTCTACAATGGCTGAGAGAGAGAAGAGCCAGGAGGCCTCCTTTGATAGAGATCCCTTTGCGCAGCCGCCTGGACTGTGACCGAGGATGGAGAGACGTTGGACGAGGAAATGGCGATAAATGGTAAAAAGAACTACGGGCACGGACAAGAGGCCAAGGTGTACCATCATTGATTTTCTTCCGACAGCATTTAGCATTCGGGTAATGATATATTTAATATTCAACGATGCACATGGCCCGCAACCCTACCCACCTCTTTCATGCTGGCATTACATTTTTCTTTCAGTCGCGTATTTTTGGATCTTATTAATTGTCAAAATTTTAATTTATAAATCTTGGGAAATTTCTTGAGTTTTAATCATATTCTTTAATAATTCATTGCCAAGGTTTCGCCAAATCTTTTGGCATCATCAGGGTTTTTTTACATACGAATAAATTCAAGAATAATAACAGGTCTTTTGCTAAGTTGTTAGTATTATTTGCTTAGCTATTTCTATGTAAAAAAAGCCCTGACGATGCCAACAAATTTGTGAAACTTTGGCAATGAATTATTAAAGAATATGACCCAAACTCAAGAAATTTAACTAATAGTTATATACCCACAACTAACTAATAGTTGGAATAGTTAACTAACAGTTGGAATTGTATAATGATCAAGAAAATTCTGAATTAATAACTATAAGAAAAGTCTGATTTAGTTTATGATCTTTTTCTAATTGCCTCACCACTTCCTTTGCTCCTGATACTCCAATAATATTTTCCTTACCAACTCACTTAGCTTTCCAAAAACTCACTTAGCTTTGCACAAACAAATATACTAAAATAATTGTCTAATAATGTAATAATTGGGAAATATTACTATAAAGTATCATTTATCGACATACTTTTAAGGGAATTGTCGTAAGATTCACTCTCACGAAACCAAATTTTGGCATACATGTAACCAAGGGTAGCCAAGGGAGTTCACTCAGGACTGATAATATCACATCTATTCCTTAAAATAGAAAGGCCTAGATGCCAATGATACATACTTTTTCGGATTTTTCGGGATCAAAAGTTTTGTAGACAGAAATATAGCATCAGAACTTCGGACAGAGACGACGGTGAAACTAAGTGCTTGAGTCTGGTTGCGGCGCGCCAAGTGCTAACCACATTGTTCAGACTATCTTAGCTTCGTACACGTAATTACTTCGGGGAGACGGCTCACGAGCTCGCCAAAGAAAATAATTGCATAATTGAACACTGTTCGAGCACGAGAGGTTTCTTCTGAGGAGCCCATCTTTGAGCACCGATTTGGTTTAAGAGACATTCAGTGACACATTTTAAGGAGGAAGCATTCGTCTTCCTGCCAATGGAACTAGATGTTTAATGATGTTACTCATCCCTTCGGGTGGCGTCATCAAAATATACTGTTCCTCGAATCTAATGTCAACAGCCTGAACCGGCATCACTCATTGTCGGAATTCGATAAACCACTCAGTTTGATACATCAAGGGATATTGCTGGGAGATATATTAGCCGCAGTGTCGCCGATGCCCTAAATTAGTAGGGGGCGAGGGGATGGTGGACGTGAGGAGGATAAGAGAATGAATGGATGGGGAAGAACGAATGTTTAAGGGGCAGGAGGAGGGGTCGTTTCTGAAAAATCCCTCGACATTGCGTCATTAGTCGGAGGACACTTGCACAGAGGAAGATCGCCTCGCGTCACGTGTTCGCAGATCAGCAGCGGATCGCCACGGCGGGCGACAGAGATCGATGTCGGAAGAAAACAGACCCGCGAAGGATCGATGATTGACGTTCCGGGGCCGCTCGCATATGCAGAACCAAGGAAAGACATAGGCGAATGAGCATCGACGCTCTGAAAGGGGGAGGGGGGAATCGCACATCTGCCTAGAATGGGGTCGATTCAACTTGTGATTGTGATGCCGAAGATCGCCTCGGCTCATTGGCAGTGACGTTAGGGTCACTCGGAAGCGAACGGAGACTCCCTGCTCTCCCCGATCCGGTCTTATCTTCCTCCACGGTTCGCGACCATAGACAATTCTGGAGCTTAGCAGTAGGTACTGCCTGAAACTGTAAGGTGTGTGTAAAAAAAGATCATTCGGCAATACTCAGGCATAACGATTAAATCACGGAAAACTGCTAAGAAATAAAAAGGTATTATTATTATTGTAGATACTTCTTCCGACAAAGGTATACTTTGGCGGACCGCTTCCTAACCTTCAAACTTACAGTTCCTCGCAATATTTCTCACAAAATTCAGTGATTCAAAATTCATATATTCTGTACATTCATTGCAAATTTACTATTGGCCATTCTCAAGAAAATCTATGGCATTCACTCTGATGCCACGCTCGACGCGCAGTAAGTGTTACGTAAGGGAGCGTTCCTGTTATGGTTTGTTAAATTTTTTTCATTTCCGTTATAAGCCCGTGAAATTTTCTCGGATTCATCAAAAATATCTTTTTAGGACGGAATTCCAAATTTGGAAGTGACTAATTTATGCAGTGTATTCATTGACATTAACTACTGCATGAACCTTTAGGGATAGAATAAAGAAATTCTAGCAAATATAACATATAGAGGATATAGAGTAGAAGCGTCTTGAAGCACGAAAGTGAAGCCTGTTATTTTGGTAGAAGAATGATTTACCTAATATGACTGTCGCGCGCAGTTTGCCTTCAAATATTATCAACAAATGAGTTATTATTTAGGAAATTATTTTCATTCAACGTTTTTATAGGTATGTACATACAACATTATAGAATCACGACAATTCTGCTACAAATACTTATAATTTCGGTGCATTGACTCCCCAAGTAATTCACTCAATATGGTCGAGTGCGAATTTTAATGCCTTCAATATTCCCATGTGCCATTGTATCGCTTATGGTTCCATCTATTTCCTTTTTTAATCAATGAACTTGAAGGTGGCTGAGGCGGCAATTTGAGTCGTTGAATCCACATTTTAATAAATTTTCAAGTCGAAAAAAAATTCTTTGACATCATTTCACTTAATTATATGTTTATACGGTGAAAGTCAATATAAATGCAATAATATAGTTTAAAATTTTTTCCTTAATAAAAGCATTGTTATGACTTGGATTTTCGACGATGAATTCGAAAATGAAGCGTAAATTATATCTTAATACGTGCTTCTTACTCGACATGATACCATTATATTTATTGGCAATCACTATAATTATACGAGACGTATTATTTCGCGTTTAGGAGAAAATCTGTACACATGTAATCGCATTATTTCGAAACATATGTTATGTGCCTAAAAGACTACGTTTTAAAATAGCATTGAATTGCCAAGAAACCAAATCGGTAACATGCAATTTGTTTCACTTTGATCTAAATATATACTACCAATAAGGATATGTATGCAAAGATTCACGCTAATATGTACATAAACAAAAATCGCTCCAACCACTTTGATGAAGAGCTAGAAGACTTTGTCCAGAGGAATGCGCTCCTTGGAGACGAGCACCTCTGCTGCCTTGGTATCGCTTCCAGCCTCCTAATCTCCAGACTAAATTCCAGCGGCGGCGGCGGCTTGAAGAAGGGAGCAATGGCGCACGTGTATCAACAAACTTCGTCGTTGTCTCGCGCTCCCTCGGTGAGTAAGAGAACCTCCCGCTTCAGTCTCGGAGGAGATAGACACGGCGGCCGCGCCACAAGGGTTTTGTCGTTCAAGCACTTCGATGACGGCTTCCGTTTTTTTCCACCAAAAAAAAAAGAAGTGCGGCTGGCCCGTCTGACTAAGCGGGCGCATATATACTGAGATAACGCCACATGGACTCGGCCGAGAGATGGCGAGGGAACGCAAGGGAGAGGAGAGATTGATAAGGGGAATATAAGGAGGGAGATAATGGCTACCAGGAACCTCTGCACCAGCCGGACCAGAAATGACACACAGATTCTGATAGAACGCAATTATATGTTATGCGAACGGAGAAGTTCGCGGCGCGTAGTTTTTGGAATAAGAGACTTCAAAATGGAAAGAAACAGCCGTCTGTTTATATCACATCGTTCTTCTTCCAAGTCCCTGGCATCATTGATGTTTACTAGCAATCAATTCTAAAAATGTAAGAAATTAATGCGCCATCTTCCTCCAAATACGAAGATCCGAACCATACACACATCCTATGATACACTCAAATGCATGCCTCTTACCGTAACAACTTTAGACACTCGAAAAATTGTTTCTGACCGCCACTACGACTATCTCTGATAAAAAATAGATGCAACTATCGAGGGTACTTTTTTCCGTTCTTCGAATGTCATTGGTGACGATAATTTTAATGAAATCAATATATTAACTAAAGGTTGAGATATTGGAACGCTATTATAAAAAATTGCCATGATCAAATCATTAAAGCTGGCCGTAACATTACGGTGCACAGATGTTAGAATATTATCTCTCAGCAAGGCCTTGAGGCAGCAATGTGATAGTTCTGCCACGGTCATTCAGTGCCAACAGCCATGCATAACTTGCCGTCACTTGCTGCAGTAAATTAGATGGGCAATAACCATAAGGATACACATGCAGACAAACAGAGATACTTAAAATCATGATAAAATTTTATCACAACGACCCGCGTGGACGCGAGGAGGATGGGATATCACGACTAACGTTCGAGACTGCGAGTTCTTAACTCAACAGGTAACCTGAGCCTGCACGGAACAAGATTTATAAACGGCGTAGCATTATGTTCACAGATACAATTAGTTTTAAAACACTCTACGTATTGGATTTTGGTTTGTTTTCATATTTACATCAGTGTTTGAATGAGTTCGTGAAGGACCATGGAACCCTTGAATGCAACCCTGAGACGATCATTCTACCTTGTATCCATTACTTGTATCGTGTGCTGGTAATAAAGTGCTAAATGAAAAAGCAGCGTTCCTGTAGATAAATTTTCAACCACAACGGAAACGGTTCGACTCGTGAGCGAGATGAGGAACGAAACGGAACATTTATACTAGAGTGCTTGAACCAAGCTTACGATCATGCTCCATGACCATGAGGACCCGCCGATCCATACGAGTACCTTAGAAAACAATTCAACAACTCATTGTTTGTTAACTGTGGCGTTGGAACTCGAGTTGCCACAGCAATTTTAAATTGTAGCAACCAATTAACTACGGACAGCATACCGAAGTACGATATTCAACCGCGATCAGCGCTATACTCTGTTTCATTATCATCTGAGTAATCTACCGGTTAAAGGTAGGTTAGGCCAATCCGAAGATTAGTTCACTGCAGCTCTAATTTCTTCCCAGCTAACCGTTTTATTTCCCACTTCATTCACTTCATTACAGTAATCTACCGGTTAGAGGTAGGTTGTGATGAAAGTCAGAGAATATCCAACGGACTCTTACACGTGCCGTGCCCTTTCTACCCCTAGTATTTCTTTCTTCATCTCAGCATAACTACTACTTTCTTCATCCCGTCCATAAAACCTATTCTCTTTCTTCCCCTTCCCCGCTTGCCCAACATTCTACCCTCTATCACGGCCTTCAGCAAAACCATCACCCCTCATTACCCCTTTCAGCCACCTACCCTACCTTCCCCAAATCTCATCCACAAGCTTCCTATCCTCATCAACTAGGTCAAGTACTTCCTCATCTGTCTTCCTTTCCGTCCACCACCGTGATCGGCCAAGTGGAATTACAGTATAGGCGGCTCCAAGGGGACATTTGTACCCCTCAAAATCCGGCGCATTTTATTTATTTTTTCATGGGCCTAAAACTATATAAGCCAAACTTATTTTATTCTGTGAAATACGATGGTAGGCATACGTCTTATTCTAAATAAGTTTCTTTTTCATTTTACGCATAGTTAGTTACAATTTCCCAGGACAAGACCCTCGGACTCCCCATTTCCTGGAAAGTATTTCAAAACTCCAGAGCCAGTGGTTACCACCCCAACCTCTGGTCTGGAGCCGCCCCTGAATTGCAACGAAGTAGACTAAAGCAAATCAAGATTTGTAAGAAGTCCAAAATATGTTAATCCACTATGGATCCTAAAGGCGTGCGTGCCACAATTTTTTAAATGAAGCTTTTCATAAGTTGATGCTAAACCAAAAATAATACTGTAATACCTGAATTAAACTGAAGTACAGAGCCCTGGGGCAGGGGAAGAGGAGGCCACCTGGCCTCATCTGACCCAGGTTTAATAAATAACAAGTCATCCTCCTCCACACCCACATCCATTACGATATGTAAACGGCATAAGGCCTAAACAGCGTGAGGAGAATGCAATGTGAACGAGGTAAGTATATGACATTTAAGGCGTTTGGAGGCACGAGAAGGGTTAGAAATGATAGGTAGCGAACGGAGGCTGCATCGACGACTTCGCTGTCTGCTAACTGCACCGGGTGCGGCGAATCCCTCTCCGTCATTGTGAGCTCTGTGAGAGCCACGGAGAGCGTGCTCCAGTGACGCCGCCAATGGGATGGATGATGCTCGCGTACATTAAGTGCACCGCTAGTGGAGTGAGAGGGGTGCGTGAAGGGTGGTGGGGGGAGAGATGGTGCGAGACGGATGGAAGGCGCCATCCTCAGAGGTGACGGGGGAGCGGCTCAGGAGTCGTCGGGTGCGAGCGAAGCTCATGGTTTTTATCTCCTGAGGCTCATATTTGACACCCACTCGCGAGACTGAGAGCGACAAATACTGCAAGCATGCGCACGATTGCCACCCAAGAGGGTAAGTGATTCTCTTCCTCATCAGATTTGGAATGATTACACCAGAATGGAAATATCGCGAGCGTCATCTTCAACACAGCTTCCGATAAGCGCCCGTTCACCGAAATTGATATTAACACGGATTAAGGGAAAAATAAAATATTAATTAATTATTTCCATCTATATTCCTTCATTTCCGTGTCAACATCAAATACTTCAGTGGATTATAAACACCAGAAACTATTAATTCTCCTCGAACTCGTAAAGTGGTGATGTTTTGTGCTAAATTTAATCTCATCTTTTATTTCTACCAAATGGATAGAATAAATTTAGATAGACGGTAGCGATGTCAGTAATTCGTCGCCAAAAGCTGGCAATGCACGAAGCATACTCTTTCGCGGAATTGAGATGATTAAATGCGTAATTCAACTGATGGATCGTAACTTCAATCACTCACCCCAACCTTCTCCACGCCATCCAATCACACGAAATACACTCGCCATTATAAACGGATTACCCAGTTCTCTTTCACCAAAGCCGCCTTTGAATTGGTCCACACGCACGCAATAAGCTGTTTTTTCGCATTTAATTCACTGGTATCGAACATGATTTGGGCTCTGCAAGGGAGGGTTTCACTGAATTATAGTACGATTCTGACTAATTCCAAGCTTTGTGGGCCAGAGACCAAACATAAATGTAGCCCTTGCGATCCAGTCGCATAATTTTAATTACCATTTCAAGGGCCTTAAGCAAAAATTCCAAACTCAAGATAAAATTGGGCATTGTAGCCAGAGCATCGCACACACCTCAGATAAGTCTCGAAGGTTTTCAAAGCATTTTCCCGCGAAATAGCTAATCAAATGACGGGTGCCCTCAAGCACACCACTGAAAAGATCTATCTTGATTTTCAAATTAGCGTTTCCCCTTCAAATTTCCGCGTTACACGCTCGTTGCTGAAGAAATTTGTATCCGATGCAGGAGAACACCTGGAACTTCATACATGGATAATTTTCCTCTCCAAAGGGCTACAATGCCACATTACAACTAAATATTAACGATACGTATTATGACCTAATTGAAAAAATTTGCAAGCTGAAAGAGGGAGGTTGTTTAAAATAAGAAAGAAACTATTGCCAATGTTTAGTTTTCATATACAGCACAAGAGCAGGGTTTTTTAAATGCGTGGGGGATCATATCCTCCATGACATCTACCAAGAATCTCCAGTCCAGCAGCCGTTCAAATTCCGACGGGGTTCTTCGTATCACTCATAAGACATATGCCTGGGATTTTACATAATAGTTTGCTCACAATAGAGATCTAATAAGTCGTAATTTGCTGAGAACTACGCTCAATAGTCATATCATATTCATGAGATGAGCTACATCATAACACCGTTTCTTCAAAAACGAACAAAAATTATACTATGAATACATGTTCAAGCATCCACGGAATAGAATTAGAAATCATACTACAATCACACCCATATTTAAGGATTATCTAGCCTAAAATTGCAACCTGTATACCACGTTAATCGGGCGACATTAATGCCAAATCCGAACTCCTTAGCTAATCAACCATCAGTAAAATGTAATAACTAATGTGGTACAGATATCAAGGGAAAACCCTATGCAATTCCCTTACTTGCTAAGGATGAAGAATTAACTCTTCGTACTGATACATAAGTCGCTGAATCACTCAAAAGTATTTTACAAATGGTATAAGTTCGCAGACAATTCTTCTCTCACTTCGTGTATAATAATAAAAGTCATTCAACATAGCTGTTTGAAGTTGCGACGACCAGTTGTTATTCACCATTCGTTTTCTTACACGTGATGTGATAAAAACTTACATACCACCTCCCGGTTGCTTTAAACTTCAAAAATATGACTTTGGCTTTCGTATTTACACGTGCAAGCCAAGTGTGACCTTTAGCTTTTTTTCTGGGCGATGAAATTCCAAGCACCTCACTTGAAATTCAAAGAACATCTCCCACAGCATCGAGAAAGGCCATAAAATTCGCCATTTTACGACGTCTTTAGCAATTCGGTTTTCAGGCCACAATACCATAGAACTCGTTACCTCACTTCGCATTCAGAATGAGACTACTGTCCGTAAAATGCTTCAACAGGAACAATGGCCTTTTTAAAATGCACAATTCTTTTTTTATAGATATTAATGGATACTGAAGTTAACACTATCGAAGAAAAAGCGCCAATGCACCTTTTGCACGGTTTTTAATCCCATAGAAATTGGGATAATGCTTTCAAGACGTCATTATGACAATTGATGTATTAAAGCAGAAAGACCTTTTTAAGCTACAGGTGAGCTGTTATCATTTGATAAATTTTTTACCTATTGGTTGATGATACAACCGCGGGAATGTGGGTTGTATTATCGGAAGAAAAAATTAGTTAAAACTGCTAGAATGTAATAAGTATAAGATAGCAAAGAAAATACAAAAGTAAGTTTTTAGACGAAACAGTGGAGAATTTAAAAGGCTTAGACGATGTTTCGAAAAGGATGCAACAATAGTTATATGCTCTTCGTAACATCATTTTCACCCCTTCAGCATAATGATTATCTTTAATAATAAAAACTTGGATAAGAATACCTCTAAAATAAACTAAGAAAGTTAGGCACGATGAAAAAAATACAAATCATAGAAAATATGATGCTCAGAATGGCATTTCCAAAGCAAATGATGAAAATCCATGAAAATGAGTTTCCATCTGTGGAAAGAAGCAATTCCTGAAGATATAAACCTTCCCCGAGAAAGGATAATCATAAGAATCATATATAACTTGAGCATAATATAAAAATTGACGAATCAGGTCATATGAATAAAACCGCAATCTTTGTTTCCTTATTGTGCAATATGGAGGGTGGAACACGAAGAAATATAAAGATTTTTTAGCATGGACTGAACCTGGATTTGGAAAATCACTCGGCAAGACAATTATTCATCGACTTCAAAATGAAGATGGAGAGTTACGAGCACACAATGGGAGTGCAAACCATCTGGAGGTTGCGGGGACAATGGAGAGAGAGAGAGAGAGAGAGGTTAATAGAAATGAAAAACGAGTAGAGAGGGAGGGCAACGATGACGGACGGGCCTGAGAGGAGAATGGCTTGAGGAGAAGGGGGAGGGGTCACGACCCCTTCATCCCTTCACCCACGCGACCCGATACTCTCATGGGGTGCGTGAGAAAACATCCAGGGCGTGGGTGGACTGATGCGTCGGGAACTGTATGGACGTCTAGTTTCGTTTGACTTGAGTCTCAGTTTTCGTCGCGTAAAAAACGTCAGGGTAGGAGAGAAACCATCAGCCTCATAGAAACAAAGGTCCTCACTATAGAAGTTAGATATTGAGCGATAAGCTTACCGCCACAATGATGAGTGAATGTGCTTAAAAAATTTACACTATAAAGGACTTCTCAGCGTTATCTCATGGGTATAAATTTATGATGACCTCAGGGACTGTTAGGATTCAATATGTTCATTTAGAGTCATCAAACATTGAGCAGGGAACATTTTAATTTCAGTGCATTCGTTATTGACTTTTTCTGGCGCAGCCCAATGTTATTTTCTTCACTTGTCACGTTTTTCACTAACCCTGCAGTTACTTGGATCGAAATTATACTAACGAAAATGGGGATAAAAAAACTAAATTAACCATATATAACGATACAAGATGGTAAATACCTAGCGTTATACGAGATTTCTTCATCTTACTTGATGGACTTAAACCCTTCAAAGGCACAGAGTTATGAAGAAGCATAAGCATACAGTTTGTTTAAAAAGTTTACAATTTATACATTGTGGATAGGTTCAAATAAATATACTTAAATAAAATAACTAATGATGCCATAGTCATTACGAAACACCCTGTATAATAGATGTAGAGGAATGTCGAAGTTTCTAATAATGACAATACCAACTATGTTTAAATCCAGAGTTTTTCATTGGTACCACTAGTTTCAACGCTACGGCCGCGGCTTCATCATCAGGTATAAGTTGAACGCCGTAGCGTTGAAACTAGTTGTGCCAATAAAAAACTCTGTAGATTTAAGCACAGTTGGTATTGTCATTATTCGAAATGTACTTCCACAAAGTTACTCCTGAAAGGATTGAATTCGAAGTTTCCCTTTGCTCCTACTAAATAACGACACTTACCGCCAAGGTATCGACTTGCCCAACGCCTTTAAGAACAGAATAGGCGTGATGTAGCACTAAACTGGCAAATGATTTTCCAGACTTCAACCCGGCTTTTGCATGTTTACGCGAACTCCCTTTCCAGGAGAGAACTCTTTGCATCGTTAACATCTGCGGAGTCGACGAAGAACACGGAATTGTTGGGAGAGGGGAGTAAGCCCGCCTCGATTTCAGTAGCATTCGAAATGAAACATGAGTCGCAACTCTCTTAACTCCCTTTGACATCAAATTCAACTAATGTCCCTTGTACCGCAGGCATTTTCAACTTTCCTAGATGTGTGCCAAACTAGTATTTCACAAGCAGAATAACATAACTTTCATCTCTTTGAAAATCAATTGATTACTTGGTGATGGACATTAGCAGTACTAAAAACAATATTAGATTATTATACAAAAAAATTGTGTAATTAGTAAAATATTTGTAAAATATGATTTTTAAAATAATTATTCTGAGGTACTCAAGTGAACATCCTAGCTCAATGCGGATGATGTCGTACTGTTTTATCGTTTCAATGAAAAAAATGGGGCAGATATGAAGATGATCAGAATGGCAAGTACGAGTGGTTTTTTTTGCAAACCAGGGTGCTTCATGGGTTCGAGATAAACTTATGGACTATTTCTGTTCCCAACAAGAAAACAGTTGTGGCCAGAGAACATTGTCAACCGCAAGAAATTATTCACATGCAAATAAAATAATAGTTTGAAAAAAAGGAATGAAGTTGAAGTTAGCTGGCGACAAAAATACCGTTAGAAATGATGGGAATAAATAGGAGACAAGAGTAACTAGTCTTGACTTGTTTTAACTTAGTCTTGAGCACTTGTATGCTATTAAACCTAGTTTTTATAGAGGTAGATAAACTATGAAAACGGAGTGAAATATTCATAGTTAATTCAAACACGAGGACTCACCCATACTAAATGTACTAATCTATAAAACTCTAGGTCATTCTGCAATATGAAACTCTCACATTAATGGCAAGAAACTATATAAGATCCAAGAATGAAAAATTACTTATTCCTCAATTCAAGCATTACAATGCAAATGATACCACAGGCGAATTGGATTTGAAAAAAATGAGTATGATAGGAACTTACAGTCGTTTTGACATCTGTAAAAATTTCGATTCAAGGTGATATACATAAAAGGAAAATTTCCATCAACATAAAGATTTCATTCAGTATCAAGACAAGCAGCAATACACAGAGATATTTACGATGTATCAACCCGTAGGGATAAAAATGTATAAAATAAGCTGCTGAATGACGTGCAGGCGTATTGCTAAAGAACTATCCCCAGTTCGCTAAATAATTGAGTCCGACCACAACATTCGACGTAGCACCCTAAGGTACAATGTGCGCGAATCTCCAGAAAACCACGCTTAGATTTAGTCACTATTGTCTAACATTTAATTGCACCATATATAATGCGATGTTATTCACCTTTCGACGAGATTGAATGATTAGAACAATTGGGGTTCCACGTTACGTGGACACTGACAAAACAACAAAAATACCAAGTAATCTATTTCTCTAACCAAATACTATTTCCCTTTCCATACAGTTTAATAAGTTAACACGGCGAGATGTTCTCATTTGAAAATTGCGAGAGGAATATAAGAATTTGGAGGATAGTTCCATCGATGAAAATCAGGCTGACATCCCAAGTATTGCAGAAAAAAACAAGGAAATATGGACGTCACTCTATAAGCTTGGGCCGTATTACATGGGAAGACAGGAAGTTTATTTTTCGGACGCCGTGGCGCGGCGCCAGCTCTTTGCAGTAAACTCGAGGCTTTCTGGCCCCCACTCTACTTCATCCCTCTAAACATACGTACTTCAGAGCAAAGTGGCATTTCAGCTCCCTTACGAAATGCCAATCTTACCTTTCCATTCCCATACACACAAACGTCACTAGAAATTTCCGTCGCTGTTTCAGCCGTGGAAATGAATGGGAGTGCCACGGTGATCGTTATTCCGTGAATAACTCCCGTTTCCCGGCGCGGCGTTTGTTTCCACAAGTCGCGACGGATTCGGAGGGAACTCCGTGATCGCCAGCGACGCACGCGTTTCGTCTCAATGCAGTGTGGGGACCCAAACGAGGGATTTCAACGCGAGGGGAGCGAATGCTTCACGTTTCGGAAACCGTGTCTTTCTGTCTTGGGCAGAGAGCGTCCATCAACCCTTCGGAGGGCGTTGCGAGCGTACTTGAGAATTCCTCCCTCGTCCTCACCACCACCGTGCTGCCATCTCTGAGGACGAGGGGAGGAGTGTAGAAAAGAGGAGAAGAAAAAAGGAGCATTCTTTCGACTGAATCACAAGAAGCCCATGACAACCCTAAAATCCCTTCTCACAAGGAGCCATGGGACCGCGAGAAAGGAGAAGCAAGCCTTGCACGTGGACGCGTGCGTGCACGGGACAAGAAGAGGGAATTGACGATCGCGAGGCGTGACAGGACGAGGAGGAATTCGGAGAACCAAGGGTTCAATGGTGTCAGTGTGACGTCCTTTTCCACTCCGCACCAAGGACTTCAGCGCAGATCACTGTATAGATACATTAATACTTGAAAGGTGGAACTTAGCCACTAAGAAACTCAAGGAAATCCACAGAAAGCTTAGGAAGGGAAGAATTCCACTACGATTTCTAAGGAAAGAGTTATTTCTTCAGGCAAATTTGTTCTTTTTTCTTTTATCCTCTCTGTTCATCAGGAAAGAACGATTTGATGTCCCTATTTTATCAAATGAAAATATTGCCGGGAACTAGGAAGTTTTCTTTTCACTAAAGAGAATATAATAATCTGAAGGACTTTCACAGAGATATTTGAAGGGGTAGGATTCTACAAAAAAAAGCTTTTTCTCACAATACTGTAATGCTTTTTATACATATTTTACATATTAAGCGGAAGCTTTTTTTCTATTTTCTAAATTAATATGTTGCAGTAAAAATATAAGTTTCAATAATGCCACAATAGAAGCTAATAGAATCTGCCTAAAAACAATGCAAATGATCTTTTTTTATGGATCCACCACCTATGTGCGAAAAAAAACTCAAAAATGGAATTACGTTGTTTCAATCTAAAGTGCAATGGAAAGTTAACGCAGAACCGTGCCACCGTAAAAGGTTAATGTGCAAGAGCCGAGGAACTCACGACCCCAAGATTGCTTTCCCTTCGCCGAAGAAATCGGTTTACCACGCTGCGATACTGAACTGCGGCAGCCCACGTGCATCGCACGACGGCCTCGGAAAGTAATACACAAAACTATCGACATTCAGCCGGAGCTCCTCAAATCCTCACTGCGCGGAAACAGCAAATGCGACCCCACCGGATTGTGCCGGGCGCCGCGCCGCCCGGCTGTGACTCGAGGGCCTATGCTACATGCCGAAGTAACATTAGTTGAGTAAGTACGTTCAGTCCAACTAAACTATCCATTAGTTGGTTCTTATTATGGGAAGAGAATAGACAACTAAGGTGAGGAATGATCTGATGCTTTCCCGGCGTATGATGTTGGTGAAGTCTATTGGGGTTCTCCACCGGGCATGAAGTGGCTGGGTATTAAAATAACTTCCCTCATGTCAATGAGCTGAATTATTAGTATGAGTTTTGAATCATTTTCCGGACCAAATCACACAGTATTCCACCTTCATTATTAAACAGGTTTTTCAATCTCCAAAAGCTTATGTTTTAAGGTGGTTTTGAGCGAGATTTTTCCCTAGTC